>CM056168.1:59235181-60502181 GCA_029691765.1 Entomobrya proxima
TTAGTCTAGTCTAAGGTTTAGAATTTAAGTAATTTCTAGTAATTAGTAGTTTCCAGTAATATTAAGGGGTTTTTCTTGTAAATATATCTTGAAATAGATTGTACAGAAATTAAGTAATTTATATCTGCTATAAAGTATTTGACATTTATAAATTGCACAACAAACAGTCAGTTGGTAAAGGCTGGAAACAAATTTTCGGCCATAATGAATTTGCAATGAAGCATTCTATTCAAAGCATTATGTAGTTTTATGCAGAAACAATTTGCGTGACAACGGAAAGCTGTCAAGAATGCATACTTGCATTTTCAAACAACGAATGTTTCAATTTGTCATAGCAACATTTCTTTTTTCTCCTGGGTATTGCACAAGCAATGTACTTGATATCTTATTATCAACCTGTACAATCAGGTTTACGCACTCTAGATTAGAAAATTGGATTCGCGACCCCACAATTCCTCGATCCGTATCCTTAGATAGTAAGTATAGAAATGTGTGTTATAAAAGACAAACTTGTGTTTGTCTCAGCGTCAATGTATTGGGTCTAAAGACTTTCAAACACAAGAAAAACACATCCGCAGAGTTTACAGACGAAAACCTTCAATTCTACAAAAAAGAGTTCGATACTTTGCTTCAGAGTTTCTACCGTAGTGCTTTTGATCAAATTAAGTATAAGGGAGTATGCATGGTGCATTTCCCTTCTCTAAATGTCCAAAAAAAGAAAGTATCTTTTGACATTGTCGAAGCAAATGCTTTTGAACAGTTTGCAAAGAGAATTCCATGGATACAGATATACGGTCTGTGTCCATTGGCAGCTCCTCTCTTTGCAGCGTCAAGGTATAAAATTCCAAATATATTAAACTCTTACGTACTCTTGGTAACCGCAAGTAGTAGCATTTATATTGCTTATCATGATGTAAGTTGCGGAGATATTGAGGAATGTAAAATCAAAGTACTTAACACTAATAAATTACAAATTGAAGATATCACTTCACTCTATCTTGCTTTTCAGAGAGTATATGTGGGAGTAACAATTAAAGAAAACAAAACAAGTCAAAATGAAATCATAAGTGAAAGAGTAGTGGAAAATCTTATTACGATGTATTTTAACTGTACCAACGAAGAATTTTGCAATTTTGTTGTATACATATATATGCCACTATATGATTCTTTTGATAAAGCAGTGCAGGTTTTGCCATATATGTTTGTGCCAAAACTCCATGGCATAAAATACGTAACCGTCATTGAAAGGGGGTTTACCAGTTTTGCGGCTGGCACCACGATTATATTTCAACCCTTTTTGCCCACAGTATGGTTTTGTGTTCTTTCAGTTTTTGTATTATTTGTAACTTTCTTTATGTTATATTTCAAAACTTCAAAGACCACTGTGGTATTTTGGTTTTTCGGTACTCTATTGGAGCAGATTGATGACGGAGCCGTCTTTCAAAGAAAGACCTCCCTCATATTGGCATGGCTCGTTCTTGCACTTCTATTAAGAAATGCATACACATCTACACTAACATCCAATTTCTTGTTCGATATTGAGCCTGACAAATTACCAGGGTACCTAGAGGACATTCTGTTTGCAAAAAATAATGAATTCCAAATTCACGTATATTCAACAAAATCTACAATGGGAGAACTTGCGCTGCTTTTAAAAAACTATGGCAGACAATCAAATGAAACAACTCAGGTTTTATCAAAGCGTATAAGATTGATTTCAGACAAACATATGAATGATTTGATGCTTAATAAGCCGATAAAGTATAATTACTGTAATGCGTACATGTTCTACCATAAATTTGAAGTGAAACAATGTCGAGAATCCGTTGATTCTACTGGGGACCGTCTTGTCTTGCTGTACTCACATTATCATGAGTATTCTCAGACAGGACTCTCTGTACGAAACAGTGGCCTTTTATTGACAGGCTCCCAGTATTATGAGAATGACAATATTTTTCTGACAATTGAGGAAAGGTATTTTGTAGATACTGAATCGGTACTTAAACGCGTTTTTATAAGGGCGTTAGGGAAACTAGTAATGACTGGAATGTACAAGTATCTGGACCAAACATGGCGTTCAAATGTCATGACAGAAAAACTTAAATCAACCTACCAAAACCTTAAAAAGTCCGATTTAAATTCCGTTATTTTCTCCACTTACTCGAGCACCTTTATACGGCGGGAGGATGCAAAGCCAAGAGAACTAACTGAAAAGTCACCCAAGCATTTTAGAACAAATCACATTGATAAAGAACCCATGGAAGCTGTTCCTATACAATTAATTAACATAGAGGTTCCCCTTAAAATATACGGATTTATAATTGCAATGTCAGTATTTGCGTTGATAATGGAAAAAATAGTAAAAACTGTGTGTTGGAAAGTTGCTTTTTTTCGAGCCTTTGAAGTTTAACTTCGTTAAGGAAATTAGTGAAATATTTTAATAACTGATATAAACTAATGAGGCTTCATTCACTACGTTTCAATTAGTTCCACAAATCAAAACTACCTGCGTTTTTATTTAAGTAATTAATTCTTGGCAGTAAAGGTAGACAAGTTTAATATTTTGAACGCTCAAGACATTCAAAGAGTGTTTTTCTTTATGAGCACATTTACAAAAACAAATTTGAAAACGAATGTTAGCATTATGTACATATAGAATCTAAAACCATTGTTTGTGCTAAGTGTATTTAAACTTCATGAAAATATTAAAATTTTAACCCTAAATATTTTGTATGAATAATAAGAACGCATAATATGTTAAAGAATTTGCATTTGACGGAACCTGTTGTAGAAGTTTTATATATGTTAAAAACTTGTTTAGTACCAAAATAATCAAAACAATATTTAGTAGTAAAAATGGTACTCAATGGGAACAAATGAAAATGAAGGGTGTTTCTGACATTCCGTTTTTATCCGGCTAAAATGATTGAAGTTTTTTAAAGACCACTGCAAGAGTAAATTTGAGAAGCTTTGGCAAGTTTAAAGGAACCTAGCGCTAGTCTCCCAGTCATAGTACCTCCTCATTACCTCGATGGGAGTTCTTATCACGCTTCCATCTGAAATACTTTGCCGGTTCCGCCTTCAGATTTTCTACACTGGCTGAATGTAAAACAGTTTCAATTTTACGGGGTGGTTTAAAATCAAACTGCTACACAGACAGAAGTCAGCCAGTATAGAAAATATAATAAATAAGCGAAATAGGAAGAGTACTTGTGCACGGGTTTCAAAAACCAACAACAAGTTCTATTTAGGGACAATTTATGTGTTATCAACTGCTTACATGAATTAACTGGGCGTGAGTCAGAAAAACATTTGGCATCAAAATTTGGCAAATCCGCTGAGCATCCCCCTGCTGAACATAAAATAGTTACAAACGAACTTCAACAACCTGACACGTGTGAAAACAAGCTGACAAGAATACTGATTATCATCATAGTGACTTTATAATGACTGACATGACTTCAAGCGTTCAAGTTGGTGATAAAATATCTCGTCAGCTTGATGAATGTGAATGGAAAAAAATGTTACTGTCAGCACATTGTAGCTCACTGTGACAAATATTTAGCTTAACTTAACCTTTTGCCTCTGCTTGAGCTAAACGGTAAAACACTTATTAATAAATTGCTTTAATCGTAATGAGTACAGACAGAAATTTTTATGTCAAGCTAAAATAATTTGTATACTATGCAAATAAAAATTGAAAGGTAATACTACAAAAAGTTGAAATACAGTGTGAATAAAATGTTTTATTCTGGCTTGTAAAATATTAAATAGTACAAGCAAATTGCTTAATTAGTTTATAAAGCATTTCATCTTTGGTTGAAACAAGTATAATGTGTTTTATAAAATGTCAAAAAAATGCGAAACATTTTCTGTTCATTGTTTATTCATTCATATCTGAATAACTATGTAATGAATCTTCTACAGTAGTTAGTTATATATCAATAATTTTAAATGTTAAGCGAATAGAATTTTTACATAATTAAATTTGAATAATTCATATATACTAATATGTGGTTAATGTGTTTCGTCTAAGAAGACTTATTTAATAATAAACCTTATGTAGTCATGCCGTGTCAGTGTACATTTTTGTTTACGTTTCTTCCAGTTCGAGTAATTTGGCTATTTCTTTCAGCAATGCTTCTGTTTCCTCATCTGTCTCTTCTGCTATCTGACGTACCTTGTCGACGGTAACTTTAGACGTCTCTTTCACTTCACCCACAAATTTGTCTGCGCTTTCATTCCAACGGTCATTTGCATATGGAAGGTTAAGCGTTGCTAATCCACTTTTTTGCCGACTTTCCAGAACCTGCAAAAACAAAAGTAGGAATACGGCAAAACGTTTTCATACTTGTAGCCAAGGTAATTGTTTTTAGCTTATATATTGTCGAATTCTCAAATTTATTACGTTTTTTTCTTTCGATAACTTTTCCGTTTCTAACATATTAACACGATAGCTGTGTGTTTGACATTGCTTGTCTATCCATCTTGGGAGAAAGGCATGACTTTTTGTACCTCCTGGTTTTTATCATTTTAAAAATAGAAATACAACGAGTTTTGAGTCAAATTTTATATCATTGATTAGTACTTTAATTGATCTACACATTAAAGTAAGTTTTTAGTGATTTAATAGTGATTCTAGCCCAAAAACCAGTGAAATTATAAGCAGTCATCAGAAAAATATTTTACCCAGTATTTTCATCTCAGTTCACTTTACACGGACAGGATACAGAGGAAGGACTTATACATTGACAGATAAGTTACACTTTAATAAGTATATGCACTCCGAGAATACAAGTAGTCCGTTTCTGTAAAAGTCACCCAAAGATACTGGCACAAACCGTATGTTGTAAATTCCAGCAAACAACATGGGACATGAAGCTCAACCTGAGAATGCTGGTGCTGGGCCACAAAGTACTGTCATCACTCTCGACCAAATAGGATACATGCTTCAAAAGATGGATGTACAGACATCCATACTTCAAGGGATGAAAATTGATATGACGGACATGAAGGATGAGATTCGCAAAACAAACACAAGGCTGGACAGATACTTTGAGCGGTTAACTGACGTGGAGAGTACATGCAAGGATACTCAAATCCAAGTAGTAAAACATCTGCAAACATCTGCAAACAACTATCCATGAGATGCAAAAAATGATGTCCAGCTCACAAAATGCAGCCCGGGAGGAAATCGGGAAATATACTAAACGGAAAAATGTGGTAATCTTCGGATTACCAGAAAATGATGGCGATGCACTACTTAAAAAACTGTTTGGACTGATTTTACCAATAGGAATTGATGTGCCGAACTATTCCCGTTTTGGCTCAAACGAAAGTGGAAACCCAAGACCCGTCAGAGTTTTCCTCAAATCCCAAAATGACAAAGAAGATGTGCTCAAGAATTGCGGCAAATTGAGAGATAAGCCAGAGTTTTCTGGAGTATCGGTCAGACGGGATCTTACAAAACATCAGCAGTTATTGGAAAGGAACCGAAAAACACCGGTTGTCACTCGATCACAATCACAAAAACGAAAATCTCAGGATGAGCAGGATGTGGACAAGGAAAATACAACAAAGATTTTGCGGCAGGAGCCCCCATTATCAAATCCGTCGACAGTTGCAACTACGACAAACAGTAGTCAAATACAAAATGACAATACTTCTAATGATACAAGTAAACCAGACAACACTAAAAACCCGGATGAAAACTCAGCTCAAGGATCATCAACTCCACCATCAATCCAGGATCCCGTCACTATGGATACTGCATGACAGATGAAGAGGCGTCATATTACTATCGGTCAGATAAACATAAATTCTTTAAGAAACAAAACTATTTTGCTTCAAGATTTTTTAACTGAGCATGATATTGATATTCTTTGTTTGAGTGAAACAAAATTGCAGAAGGATACTAAGCTAATGTCGATACCAGGATATAATATATTTAGGTTTGATAGAAATGAGTGTGGAGGAGGTGTGGCAATCATTTATAAAGACTATCTCAGCGCAAAAGTTGTGGTGTCAGACTCTTTTGAGAGCCTTGAAGTGGTAACTGTAAAATTCCAGGTAAATAAGTTTAAGTCATTTTTAGTGTCATCCGTATATCGTGCAAAGTTTAATCTAACAACCTCCGACATTAAGCTATTAGAAAATTATTTCAACAGATTACTAAGCCATGGCCTGACTTTTTATGCCTGTGGTGATTACAATATTCATTTTGAAAATCCGTTAAAACCAGACGTACTTAAGTTTAGCAAAATGCTAGATAGGTTTAGTTTAAAACAAATTATCGTGAATCCTACCAGACAAAATGCAATAATTGATTTGATCATTACAAATGACGACAAGGTAGAAAGTAATGTTACTACTAAAGTAGTTCATGCGGGGTTATCAGATCAAAACGCTTTAATCGTTAGAAAGGTATTGAAGGTTAAAAAGACAAGAAAATTGATCACGTATCGTAGTTTTGAGAATGTAAATTGGATGGAATTCGGGCAAAAGGTTTTAAATTCAAATTTTAGCGTAGACGCAACTCAGTCACTGCCCATTGCATTCAATGCATTCATGCAAAACCACATTGATCTTTTTAATGAATTTGTTCCAATAAAGTCCAAATATTTAGTCGATCACAATCACAAATATAAAGCTAGTAACACCGTAGCAGATCTAAAAAAATTTCGAAAGACACTTTTGAACTGGCAAAGCAGAGCTCCTTCGTTGGTTACTAAAACTAGATTACGCATTATTGATAAGCTTATTAGGAAACACATCTTTTTAGATACTAGAGATCAAATAAAACACGAGCTTAAGGAAAAAGGGATGTGGTATGTTAAAAATAGATTCCTTCTTAAGAAAGCGACAGGTCAAATTAATTCAGACTTTAGTCAGGGTGAAATGAACGAGTTTTTTGCGAGTGTCTCAAACGAGCCATTCGTTGGTGAATGTCCTAATAAGCCTATAAACATGCCAATTTACACAGGTAAATTTTCATTTAACCCATTGACTGAAGCAGTAGTATTGCATTGGTACAAAAAATTGAAACACAAAGAGAAACGAAATCCAGATAGTACTGGTTTTGCACCGATTATGTTGGCAAAAACAATAGGTGTACCAATGGTGTTAGAAAATCTTACAAAATTGATAAACTTGTCATTTAGCTCAGGCGAATTTCCATCAATTCTAAAAACAAGTATCATAACACCTATTCCAAAAATAACGAATCCTACTACCATCGCACATTTTAGACCAGTATCTACGCAACCTTTCATCTCGTTGCTCCTGGAGAAGTGTGCACATGCACAACTCATGCAATATCTTAACATGAATAACATGCTTTATAAAGGGCAGTTTGGTTTCAGAAAGGGACACTCATGTGAACTTGCAATGGCTGCGTTAATGGAGTTTATTTACAAAGAAATTGATAAAGGAAACATTTGCATTCTTCTAGCGCTTGATCTTTCCAAAGCGTTTGATGTAATTATTAGACATATTTTATTTGAAAAACTGAGCTGGTACGGGATTGACAAGAAATGGTTAGAATCTTATCTGGGTGATAGAGCACAATATATACGAGACGAAAATGGAAAGCCAACAAAAATTATTTTCACAACTAGGGGTTGTCCACAAGGAAGCGTTCTAGGGCCGTTAATTTTCACTTTATATATCAACGATCTGCCTCTAGTCGTTCAAAACTGCATTTCTATTATGTTTGCTGATGATAGTCAGTTCGGTAGAAGCGACAGTCCAAGTAAGATTCAAGACATTATCGTTAAAATGACAGAGGATTTAGAACGGATCATAGATTGGATGCGTAAAAATGGAATGAAACTAAATGTTGCTAAAACCCAAATTATTGTCTTAGGGAGTGCAAAAAATATTAGTAAGACAGGTCAAATTGAATTTAATATCCAGGGTACCGTTATAAAAAGCAGTGAAACGTTAAAGAGTCTAGGTTTAACATTGGATTCCAAATTAACTTGGTATGAACATATTATTGGTATTTCGAAGAGGTTTCATTTAGTTTCAAAATCTTTGTATCCCCTTAAATCACTACTACCTTCCGATGAAATGATAAAAATATATAGTGCCTGTATTTTGCCTATTGTGAATTATATGTCGCTTTTATGGGGATGTGCTTCCAAAGGTAATCTTAAAGTGGTAGAGAAATGTGTAAGAATAGGTGCTCGTATTCTTTTGAATGTCCGGAAGTATGATCCTGTTTCAAAACTGTTGCACGAAAAGTTAGAATGGATGTTTCCAAATGAGGAATATTTTTATAAAACTTTATCGTTGATATATAGATTGAAAAACATAAATGACATTCCGTACTTCAAAAATTACCTGCAGACGAATTCTCAAATTCATAATTACAACACAAGAAATTCAGAGAAAATTTTTGTAAATGATAGGATTAGATCGAGCATAGGTGAAAGAACAATAGGGTTTAGACTCTCAAAATACAATGATTTACCTTCAGAAATTCAAAACTCACCAAATATTAAAACATTTAAGGAAAAACTCAAACAAATAATCTTGAAGCAAAATATTGATATAGTTTAAACCAAAAGTGGAATCAAAATTATATCTTAAAATTAAGTGTCTTGTATTTTTACTAAATTGTTATAATTTAATTGTTATATTATTGTTCCAACTTATGACTTAACTCGGCGTTAAAACACTTAAATATTATGAAAAATTGTTGTACTATTCTTTCAATGTAAATTATTTTTGAATTGACTTTGTAACTTGATGTCAAACATAACGAGTTTCTTAATTGAAACAGGTTTGATGAATAAATTATTATTATTATTATTATTTGACTTATTACGTATAGAAATTCTAAGAGAAGAAAAATCCGCAACTGAAAAATCAAGCTTGTCATTTTGAAAACGCATGGATTTATTTACTTGGAAGTTACATATATTTTTGGCAACTCACGGACAAATAAAATATTTGAAAACTACACAAAGGTAATCTTTTTAACATTTGACTTCTATCATTTTAATTTTATGAAGGAAAATTGCATGTTAAACTTGCTTTGATTATACATAAAACTGCTGCTTACGAAAAAATGAATTATTGGCATAGCACACAATAAGGATATAAATATGTTTGACTTATTGCTAAACAAATGCATATTAAGCAAAAAAGAAGAAGTATGTAAATGTGAAAAATAAGCAGTTGCTATTAAAATTTTACAAACAGCATGTGAGTCACTAAATCAACAGAACTTTAGTTTAGAAACAATAAAATGCAAAGGTTGTCCCGTCGAATTTTGCTGAAATAAAGTATTGCATTGCCATCCCTTTTTCAATACAAAAAACCAGGACAGAGTATGTAATCTTGAATTAGATAGATTAAAATAGAATAGTAATTTTAATGACTTTGCAAACTTAAGCAGTACTTGCTGATTTTGCTCAACGAATGATTTTATCAGCCGCATAGGTTTCTCGTATAACAGTTGATCGAGCATGATACGTTTTTTAATGCTGTGCTTAGCGCTCTAATTCAAATCTGCAAGTATTGCCCGAGGAATTACTACAAATGATTTGTGGAATAATTGGGTCCAAAATATGTCCAAAATAGAAATTGTAATAGAAAGCTGCCAAGAAATGAAACTTTAAAAAGGTAAGCCCATATTACGCATTCTCAGGCTAATTTGTTGTCACAATTTGAAGTGCATAGGAACCGTAAAATTGCGCATAACCTGGTTATTTTACAAAGGATGTCGACAATTAATTTTTTGTGATTCCTGAATAGCCTACACAAAAGTACAAATTCACAAATTTGTAATTTTTTTTCTGTTTTAAACCTCTTTGGAGAATACCGGAAACGGTGTTGAAAGGATAAGGCCTCGAATTCAAAGGTTAGCATTCTATGTAATGGTAAGATTTAGCAGAAGTCTGAGCACAACACTTTTTGAAGTAAGAAAGGACGGCCGAATGCGTCCAATAACTATCCGTCTCTCTTGTTCCCTACCATGTTTGCAAAAATGAAAACATTAGTACATTAGAAACCTTACAAATACCAAAAGTAATTACTTTTCACCACAAGAAGAAACGTTCACCCGGAGACAACTTTCAATCTTTGAACAAATCCAAAATTGCGAATCAATAGAACCTACAAAGACGCCCATACGTGCCAATTTTGAGTTCTTTGGTAAAAAAATATATGACACCTAATTAAACCTTAACAGTAGTGACTTCTAATTAGCATAATTTTAGAAAATTTTAAAATAAAATATCTCGTTATTTGCACTAAATTTTTATAGGGTTTTGGTTGACCTGTAATATATATATTCAAACAAAAATCCATCCATCTGTTCCTAGCATGTTAGTAACATATACGTTTACTTATTTTATTACGGTTAAATTTTATTAAGTGTTGTATTGTAAGCTTCACCAAAACAGTCCCAAATTCGTATGTACCTATGCATAATGTTGCAAGCTCTGTCGATGGGCAATTTCGGATATGGGCAAAATCGAAAATATTTGCGGAGGGCCAAATGTCGTTAGATAGATTGTTTTAATTCCTCATAGCCTAGGATTCTCAAATATACAATTATGGCAGATGACAAGTGCATCGGACAACTTGATAGCTTTGGAGATCTTCCTGTTTTTGTGTCTTTCAGTAAGCTTTCTTTGCAAATGTGATATTTGCAAATTTGAAGTTATTACATTGGTACTTGTAGTTTGTTTAAAATCCAAGTTTTACATTATGCCTTAATGATGGTCTTGTGCAACAGGTCCAGTATTTCCGATCATTTGAAGTTATCACTCATTAGTAACTGGTTCAGATTTGCTGGAGTTACGCCGATTGGACACACATTAGTTTTTTCTTTATGAACGATCCGTCCTATTTTCCAAAAGTACATTAGCTAACAAAAAAGTTGATGCCAAATAAGAAAGTCGTTGGTTTAGAAAGCAAATGTAAGCTTTTGTTGAAGGATAAATAAATCAACCGAAAATGTAATAAAAAATGCTAATTTAGGCAAACGTGAGTACAACGCAAACACTTTATTTTTCAGCCAATTAACACGTATGCATTGTTGTAACATACATTTTTTAAACCCTTGCGTTTTTGTGCTTTTTTAAATAAAATGAATACAGCAATTGGTTTCTTCACTTATCAATCTTTCTTACGTCCGGGCGCTAAACAGTAAACCGTTATTTAATGTGATTATGATTTGAGGCTAGATTTTTTGTGAGCTAGCCAAACTTTCGTTGTTGTGTCTATTTAAAATTAAATTTCTCTTATTTTAGTTTAATCAAAACATTATCTTATCCAAAAGCAAAACCTTTTCACTCTCCAGTTTGATTTTTGTTTAACCAGTAGCCGTAAACAAGTTAGTATACTTTAATAGCAGCAACATTTTCCGAGACTTACATAAAAGACTTTCTGATAGCGAACTGGCAACGGCCAATGCCTTTTTGACATTAGTTTGCAATTCGTTAAGTTTTGGTGGGCAAAATAATTAACGCACCACTTCTTTAGTCTGAATATATGTATGTTTATAGTAGTCTATTTATTAAAGTGCCACGAGTGGCTTGGCATGCGGAGTAAAAGTTATGTCCACTAAAGTAAATCCAGTTGCTGATCTATTGCTGGAGTCAGGCCACCAAACCCGTCATTTTCAAAAGTCTAACTTTTGACTTGTTGGTCATATCAACTTGAAACCTTGACTAAAATGAATCTTTCTACTTGTTTTATGTTTATAAAGAAAAAACTTGACTTTTTATTTGTGAGACAAAAATTGCCATTTTTGGATTTCGTTCTTTACAAATAATACTTTGTCTGTTATCGAGTACATTGAATGTATTTTTATGGAAAGGTATATGGTAAATGACTGTTGTAGCATGCTTGAATAAGATTGTTTTGGCTGAAGCATGTATTTTGCTATGCAAGTGGAAATGTCATAAAAGCATTTTCTTTGTTTTAAATACTTAATTTGGTGTGTAAACAAAACCGTCTCGTTTTTTTCTTTTTTTTTGCGTAACGCTTTGTCTAAAACTGTCTTATGTAAACACAATTGCAGGATGTTTACATATTCTATCAATTTCTATTCGATTTTTCTCTTAAATCCAGCGTAGTTATGTACCATTTCCTGCTTTGTTATTCTCAACACTGCTTTACGTATCTTTCACTGCTGTGTCAGTGTGCGGTGGTGATTGTGGCAACTCAGCTGCCGTATAGAGCATTTTTCTGCCTGGTTTTGTGTTATTCGTGCGCAAAACAGTGCAACATGTTACTTTGGCAATCTTCCAAAATAACACATTTAAGTATTTTATCTCTGAAATTGGTAAGATTTATAAATAATTGTCATTTTAAATATTTAATAACTGCTACTTTGTTCTTATGTTATAATTTCAGAACTGAAGCATGTCGTGCTTTACATCGAGCAGCGCCAGAGCCAGAGTTGATATCACTTTTCTCTCAAATTATTTACGAGTGTGTGCAAATGTGGTGAAGCTCCAAATTCACCAAAGTACCCTTAGTGGTGTACGGTTCTTCCTGAACCTTTATAAATATGGAATTGAAAAAGCACGAACAATGATCGCTGGACTTTCTCCAAAAACAGATTGTATCATAAATACAATAAGTTCAGAAATAATAGAATCGGTATGCCACCTGAACAGTTTACAATCGCTAGTTTATTAGTTTATTAATTGCTTGAAATTGAATTTTTTTTTTGAATAATGGCCAGTTTGCTCAATTAAATCTAACAAATTTCAACACCTATTGGTTAGGCACTATTTAAAGGCATTAGTATATAGTAAAATGTTATTTTGAGCACACTGGGTACATACATTACTACATCGATATTTTTAACTTGAAAACATACTATCTAAGATTGTCAATATTTTTGGTTAATGTCTAAGTTTTTTTCTTTTTTCCACGTCGTTTTTATGTCCTACTTTGTCAATCCAAATGCCTACACATTATTATAGTGCCTAGAATAACGAGAAAGATAAATGTGCATAAATTTGCATCGTGCCATAAACAACGTGACGGCTAGACGAATCCGTGATATAGGATACCACGATATAGGTGAAACCTATTTCCTGGTGAGACAAAACCTAAACAGTGTGAATTGAGTCATAGTAGTTTGCAGTACGCAGGGCTTCCGATGAGCAATAATAAAAGACAATAATCAATAATAATGCAAACAGCTACTATATAACTTTTACTGGGCGTTTATTTTGCGTGTATCCATCTAAGTGGATGGTATCTATATAAAACGATACTAAGGGATGTCCTATAAATAAAGACAATTTTTCAAGTCCTTGCTAAAATTTGTATAAGAGTCCAAACGCCAATTAGAAAGACAAATGCCTATAGGTGTTTTCAAAAAATATTTCATTGATTTTTGATATGTAAGTTGAGAATTATAAACAAGTATTTACAGGCTTAATTTCTTGTAGTTTCCACGAATACATTTGCATTGGTTCAAATGTTGGGTCCTCCATCCACAATAGTAGGGGTTTTCGAAACATGCAAATTGTTTTCATACTTAGCAAAAAATGGGCTTTTAGATGAGCTATTAAACAGCATTAATTGTGGTTACTGATTAAAGTTACCCGTAAGTCAAATATAGGGTAATTTTTTAAAATTCCGGTTCGAATCAAATTTTGGTAATCGATTTGTCAAAAGAGTTTATCATTGCTGTTTTTCTTTGTAAATGCTTTTGTGTCAAGGTTTTTATGTCAATTTAAAAAGCCCATGTTTCACGCTTTTAGGTAAGCGTAACAGACCTGCTCAAACTATAAGGTTTTGGGAAATAAACGATGAACTTCAAAGGTGTATGATTTAGTCGCTCCTACTCCAAGTTTATCAGGCAAATGCAGTCATGAAGCACTAATCCCATCAAAATTTGTGTTTAGTTTTGTAAAGGAAGAAATTCTCAATATGCCATGCAAATTTTGTTCCAATTTTTACTTATGCAGAACATTTAGCTATCAAATAAATATAAAAAAAAGATTCAAAAAATGTGTACTGAGAAAACTCATAGATGGCGCCACATAAGGTCGAAATGAATTATGGGCAATTCTAAAGATGCAAAAACCGAGATATTTATTTCTGTACTTCCCGAGAGTCTAACGTATCACTAAATAAAGACATCTCAATTCGAAACTCCATCTGTTAAATTTTATATGAAAATGAAAAAATTGTCTTTACTTATGGAACATCTTTTATATAAATCAATAAAACGCAAAATAGTACAACAAATATTTAAACCATTTATATTTCTTTTCAAATATTTTAAATGAGGTTTTCTACTTTTGTCAGCTTATACTTTACTTGAATAATATTGCTTTAAAATGTTTTGTTTGCTTATGCACAAGTTTCTGAAAAATGCCCTTGAGTTTGTTATGAGCAATACAAATAGTTTAGGCTTTCTTTTGTTTTCTAAGTTTGCAATAACAGCACAGGGCATTATCTTCATATCTATCTGGCATTTGTTGTGAAAAACAATTTGTAAAGCGACGGCAAATTCGCCAGCCGAGCTATAGACGTACTATTTTTGTTGAAAAACTATCGTGTTTGATATTCAAAGGAAGCCATTTAGTTCTTTAATACCGTCTAGCAGAGTTGCATGTTCCAAACAATTTTGTGTACCATAATTTTGTCTTTAATTTACAAAGATATTCTACATAATCGTAGCTGCATTCCAAAGCAAATTGTTTTTATTCGGGCTATCATACTTTGCTTATGTGATTTTGTGTTCAGAGATTTCGGTGATTACCCGTTGCAATGCTTTGTTTGTTTCCTTTTCATCGTAATAATAGTATGGTTCATCAGTACAAATAGGTTGTGATAGCTCAAATTTTCAAATGTACCTGCAGTTCTTTTGTACTTGCCATAATAGCCAATAATTAACAAAGTTTTGCAAAATAATGAAGCTAATCATAAATGCCATTTTCTGAACTTGTAGGACACAAGTGTCTAATGATTAAGTTTAGTTTTTGAAACATCCTGTTTTCATACTGCTTCAATTACATGTTTCATGTTTACGTAAAATACTGAAGACATTTTGACGCATACTAAAGGTTTTTATGAGCCACTACATAATAGATTATTGCTGAACCGTTTGTAGTGGATAAATTTCTATGTAACTTTAAAGATATTCTAAAGCGGTTGTGGTACGTTTGAAGAACGTGCTAGTTCAGTTGCGTTGTTAAATGATGTGTCAGTGTATGTGCAGACATAATTAGCAAATTGCATTAAATTATATCTTATGTATTTACAATCTGTCAACCAAGTTGTTAGGTGTTTTGTCATCTTACTAATTCAAAATTTTTGTTCGGTTAAGACTGTTTATTGCACTTGTTTGAGTGCTTCAATTTGTTTTTAATCTTTCAAAACAAGACTATCATGCAATAGGAAAACATTGACTGGTTATCTTTGAACGCAATAAGTTAACGCGGTTTAGGTGAAAGCTATAATGTATGGACTACAACATCTATATTTAACCACTTCAAAAACGTCGGAAAACGGATTGTGATTTGATTAAACCTAATATGTGGCCGTGAATTTGCACCCTGAATTTTCCGTAATTTTGACATTTTAAAACTAATATTTAGTTTGCTATAGAGGAACAATTGTACGCAGGCAACTCTCATAAAATGTGGATTTTATGTACGCATCAGGAGACCATGGGCCTTATAATGTAAGTTCAGTGAAATTTCATACGTGGATTATACATAGCGCATCTTAACTTTGTAAGTGTAGATTTACGTATGCCAGTATGCAAGAAAATACCCCTTCCTAAAAATGCCTATCCAATCCAATTAAACGTATTCAAAGAAAGGAAATCTTTTTCCAAGAAAATCAATTCTTTTATTTCCCTGGTCGCCTTAGATTACATTTTCCCATAATACGCTGTTTGCTCATATATTGTTGTAAATATAAAACTTCAAAATTTGGATGTAAATGAACTAAAAACTTTTACAAGTTTTGACAAAAAAACAAACAAACTCATCCAATATGTACTCCAAATCAGTCTTTGTCCCATAAAACATACATTGGTATGAATTTTTTTGTGATTCTAGGTTGAATTGACGTGAAAATTTCCGGTTTGATGCATGGAAAATCATCTTTAAGTGAATTAACTCCGACAACATACTGGAGACGTTGCTAATCTTGGATCCTGCAACAGGCAAACGGGTCAACGCTCCATGAAAGAGGAATTCAAAAAACAGAATGGATGGAAGACATCAACGATAAAAAAGCTAAGCAAAAATCGTAGTATTAATTTTTTTAATTAGAAGCATACAATCTAAGGTTACTTTTTAAAGCCTAAAATTTAAACAGTTTGTTTATCAAGTTTTATTTGCATGTGTGACATAGCTGGACAACTATTAGGCTACATGAAAGCCACTGATTACAGGTTTTTATAATGTTGTGCACAAATTGTGTTACTTTATTGAACAATCCTGCTATACAGGTTTACTCGGATTGCTGTTTTAAGCAAATTAATTGCTAGGCAATAGAATACTTTTGCAAAGTTGTAGTGTTTTATCTTTGTAAATTGCAGCAATTTGGTTTTTCTAAAGACCGTAAACAAATCTTTCAGCCGTAATTGATTTGCAACGAAGCTAATACCTATTCAACTCATAGCGCTAAGTAGTTTGAGGTAAAATCGTTTTGCGTGAGAACAGAAAACTGTCTCGAAAATGCATATATATATTTTCAGAAATCGAATGCTACAAATTGTCATAACAACAGTCGTTTTTGCTCATGGATATTGCTCTAACAGTGTGCTTGATATTTTATTATCAACCTGCACAATCAGATTTTTGCACTCTAAATTGGAACATTGGATTCGTGATGCAAAAATGCCTCGATCCGTATCATTGGATAGTAAATATATGAGTGTGTGTTTTAAAAGACAAACTTGTGTTAGCCTCAGTATAAATGTATTGGGTCTTAAGACATTCAAAGATAAGAAAAACGCATCCACAGAACTTACAAACGAAAACCTTCAATTCTACAAAAAAGCATACGATAGTTTGCTTCAGAGTTTTTATCGTCGTGCTTTTGACCAAATTAAATATAAGGGGGTATGCATGGTGCATTTCCCGTCCCTAAATGTTCAAAAAAAGAAAAATAAAGTTAGATTTGACATACTAGAAGCATACGCGTATGAACAGTTTGGAAAGGGAATTCCATGGATACAGATTTATGGATTATGTCCTTTAGCAGCTCCTCTCTTTGCAGCGTCAAAGTATAGAATACCAAATATCTTGAACTCTTATGTACTGTTGGTAACCACAAGCAATAGCATTTATATTGCATATCATGACGTTACTTGCAAAGATATGGAGGAATGTAAAATTAAAGTGCATGATGCAAATAAATTACAATTTGAAGATATTACTTCAATTTATCTTGCGTTTCAAAACATTTATGTAGGAGTTAGACATGAAGGTACAAAAACCAGTCTAAATGCAATCATGAGTGAAACAGTTGTCGAAACTCTTATTAGGATGCACTTCAACTGTACAATCGCCGAATTTTGCGATTTCACTACATACGTTTATATGCCACTGTATGCGTTATATGGTAGAACCGTACAGGTACTGCCATATTTGTTGGTTCCAAGACAGCATGGCATAAAATACATAACCATAATTGAAAGCGACTTTACTAGTGTTGCAGCAGCTGGCACCACGATTATATTTCAACCGTTTTTGCCCACAGTATGGGTTTACGTTGTTTTAGTTTTTGTACTGCTTGTGACAATCTTTGTGCTGTATTTCAAGATTTCAAACACGACTGTGGTGTTTTGGTTTTTTGGTACCCTGTTAGAACAATGTGATGACGGAGCCGTCTTTGAAAGAAAGACCTCCTTAATATTGGCATGGCTATTATTTGCACTTCTATTAAGAAATGCATACACTTCTAAACTTGCATCCGATTTCTTGTTTGAAATTGAGCCTGATAAATTACCAGGAAGTCTGGAGAACATTCTGTTCGCAAAACTCACTGAATTCCAAGTTAACATATATTCAACAAAAATTACAATGGGAGAACTTGCGCTGCTTCTGAAAAACTATGATAGGCAATCAAATGAAACAACCCAAGTCATATTAAGACGTATACGGTTGATTCAAGATGAACAAGGTTATGATTTGTTGCTCAACAAGCCTATAAAATATAATCACTCTTGCAATGGATACATGTCGTATAATAAATTTGATGCGGAGCAATGTCAAAAATCAACTGATTCAAGCCGAGACCGCCGTATCTTTCTGTACTCGAATTACAATGATTATTCCAAAAATGGGTTCTCAATACAAAACACGGCCGTTTTGTTAGCAGCCTCTCACTATTATGAAAATGATGGCATATATATGACAATTGAGGAGAGATATTTTGTGGCTCCAGAATCTGTACTTAAGCGCGTTTTTATAAGAGCTTTAGGGAAATTAGTAACTGCTGGAGTTTACAAGTATTTAGACCAAACATGGCGGACAAACAACATGGCAGAAAATCTGGCTTCAAATTACAAAGGTTTGAACAATTCTGGGTTAAACTCAGTTAATTTTTATACATACTCCAGTGCAATGATACAACAAGAGGATAAAAAACCAAGAAAACTGAATGAGAAGTCACCGAAGCATTACAAACCAAACCATGTTGATAAGGAACTCATGGAAGCCACTCCGGTGCAAATGTTTAGTATGGTGGTACCCTTTAAGATATACGGAATCTTAATTGGAATATCCGTATTTGCTTTGATAATGGAAAAACTATTAAAATTTTTACAAAAAATGTTGCAAAAATTACACAGGTAGAGCTACTGCAGGATCTAATAGGATGTTAAGCTACTGAAAATTTTATTAAAACGCTTGAAACATATACAGGACATGCTATCTTGTGCATTGTGTGTGGTAAATGACGATACATAAAGATTTATAAAAACAGCAGAATTGAGATTGGTTGAAGAAAAAAATCATAATGCAACCGCGGCACACTCAAACAATATAGAAAAAAAGATAGGTGGTTAAAATTGTACTTAGAAACGGTTTTTGAAAATCAACAGAGCATTTTGTTTAAAGACAATTCATTTGCCATCAAGAATATAGTACGCATGGTGAAATCATTGGAGCCACTCAGGCTAATGACTTAAGCCATATGCCTACAATTCGAAAACTGATTATCGTCTTACAAATGGTAAGCTATGAATTTGATAGGTGAGTTGAAATATTTCCTCTTACATCCATTTCCTGATGGATGATTTAGTTTTTGCTAGGAAACGTATTGTGTACGTACACACATATGTTATCGTTTTTTCATATAATCATCTCTGGGGAAGCTTTTTTGGAAATGCGCCTGAGCATGTTTTCAAATTTTGGGCTTGGTTCAGTTGATTTAAATAATCTAAAAGCAATTAAATTTGAAATTAATCTATCAACTTGAGAGGCGCTTTTAACTGGGAGTAAACCGGAAGTAAAGTACACGTAAAACTTGGCAAATTTGTTAAACAGCCAACTGTTGAAAGTAAGATCGTTATCAATTAATTTCAGCTTATTGATTCTGTTATAACTGAAGAATGACTCGAAACATTCAAGTTCGTTACAAAACCTTTTGTCAACATGCTGAATATGGATGCGTGCTACGTCATCGGCAAATGTTACTGTAAGCACATTTCATTACACGGTGATAAAAAATAGCTGAATTGTAAGCTTCAGAGATCGCCTACTCCGTTTGAGTAAAAAAAGTTTAACCAGTGAATTAAATTATTTCATTTGTAGATGATAAGTTAGTTAATTCTTCTGTAATGATACAAAAATTGATTAAATATGCAAAAGTGATTTTTGTGATATAGGAAGGCAAAATTGTCACATACTCTCAGCAATATCTTTGTTATGCAAAATACGAGTGCAAGCAGCCTTTGTGATAATTTGAGAACCTTTTAGGACTAATTAAACTGTGGCAACTTTGGTTGGAATAAATGTTCTGTAAGCATTCACTGCAACGTGAAACATTATGTGTTGATTAATATGTATGATTTATTTCTGTATAATCAGAAAATGTTTATTGTTAGGATTTTTCGAACTAGTTAATTGCATAATATACATCAATAGTGCTAACCCAACGGAATTTTACATAATTACATAATAATTCAACCTATCGCTATAAAATGAATTGCGGTCAATTTGCTTTGTCTGAGTATTTTTTTAAAATAACAACAGAACACGTTACAAATGTACCTTCAGCAGATCTCTCAAACTCAATGAGTCGCAGTGATTTAACGCGAAAACGTGGACGTGGAGAAAAGGTCAGGCATCGTTGAAAGGTAATTTGGTTCTCGTCGTCATCAAGGTATAGTTATTTGGTCCTCCCCGTCGCCGTCGGATTCTCATTTGGTTCTTCGCGTCGTCGTCACTTCGCTAAATCTGGCCATGGAATATTTATAGTAAACGTTTTCTGTTTAAATTTTGAGTTCTTCAAGAGACAATCCAATCGTGTTTAATATTAAGTGAAGCCAATATAGCCGGAGACCATATGCATAAACATGACATATGTGTTATTTTAACCCTTTCAAACGGCACTTAAAAACACGATTTTAGTAGTTAAAGTGGACTAAAAAATTAATTATTATGTAGGTCAATGTGGTAATAATAATTCAGTAGCAATCGGGTAACGTGGTAATATCCTTAGAGTAGGTTGTCTACAATGTGGGGATTTCAAACACGGGTAATAACCGTTCACGTGGGAATTGTTGGAAATACAGGGGAAATTAACTGAATATTAAGTTCTCCCACAGACAGGTCAGCAACAAACAGCTGATTATTAAGATCTGCCACTTTGAGAGGTGAACTTGCCCTGCAGAAAAATAAGTTTTACCACTTTCGAAACCTTTTTGACTCGACTGAATTTTAAGTGCTCCCGCCACAACCACTTGCCTGCGAAAACTTAATTTTAAGATCTCCCGCGTTTGAAAACGTTTCATTTAAACTTAATATTAAGTGCCCCCAAATGAAAACATTAAATATTTAGATTTATAAAAATGTTAAATTGCCTAATATTTGCTTTGACGATTAAAAAATCTCCGCACACGTAACACGATACGGTAAGAATACATGTAATTTGTTGCTGAGCTAAGGTTAATTCAAATACATTATCAAGATTACATAAAAAACTAATAGTTGCTATTAAAATTTACACAATTAAGTGTGTCACCAATTAAAAGAACTTTATTCAAATACAATAAAATGCAAAGAAACTGCTCATGAAAAGCTTCATGCAACATCTTATTTTGCAGCAATACAACAATATGTATGGTATAGTCAGCATTTGTGTTCTGTGTAATGAAATTTTTAAGCCCATAGTTAATTTGACTTGGATGGAACTGAAGAGGTGGAAGCTTACATGACTCTCATAAGTACATAACTCTACAGAAATAGTACAAAAAGCTAGACATTTTTAAAACGGGGTTTAAATTTTATTGGCATTACGAATATGAATTCCGAATAGCTCAATCAAAAGATAGGTTCAAGTAATCGTCGATTAACTATTTTCTCAGCGTGAAGTCAATAATTTCTTCTTGACTGAGATCAGGAAGCTTTGGAAACAGTTGGAATTAAAATAATGTTGCGGTACTCCTTAAAAGGTAAATGTAACTTATTAAAGCATTTAAGTAGTACTAACAGTAAGTTATATTCACGGAAACTCAAGAAAATGATTTTTGTTTTTGTAATGGTTATGTTAGCAGTTAAACAACAGGTAGTTTGGCTCATTTTAGCTTTGACAGTTTTCTATGATAGTGTAGGCTAACTCTAGTTCTGTGGCTGCACAGTACTTTTTACATAAAATTTAATAAAATTCTTGTTGTAGTTGTAGTTTGTTAATTAACTCTCTATTTAATAAAGATTATATTTATTTTGCAATTGTTAATTAATACTTTCTGAAGAATTCGTTAAAATATTTTTACAAATTTAAACACTATAGAAAGCCAGCAAATTTGTAGACATGGTGTCAACAACGAACGTTGTGAATTGGTTTGGAATCCCTCAGATATAACGTTGTCATAAATATCTTATTATGAGTTGGTACACGATTTAATCACTTTTTAAGCACATTTTAAAGTAAGGCGTTATAGGAAATTTACACAAGCTTTAGGGTAGAAGGTGTGCATTGGATGTTCAATAATATTTTACAGCAAGCTCTTAAATTATTCCAAGACAAACAAGGGACTAAATACATTTACAGGTTGAGTCTGAAAAAATGGCAAAACACGTGCATCAATGATCCAAATCGTCCCTGACATGATTCTGCAGAAATGTAGTCACAGCAGCAATTGATGTTTATGTGCATATCTCCTTAAATATAACTTGAGATCTGAAATTGTGTCAAAAGAGATTATGCCATATTTATGTTTCGCAAATATGACAAAAACAGTTTCCGGGTGTTTCCATGCATTTTTGTCTAGCTGAAAACCGCCTTAAAAGTCAAAACATTTCAGGAATTCCATTTTCATAAATAATAGTTGACAAATCCGTTCAGAAACGTTTCTGGATTCTCCATTAGTTTTGCGTTTTATTCTTAACATTTTGAGCTCAAAATGGGACAATGGATTAGCATCCAAATATGATTTTCAGTTTTATTACACCTAAAGAAATAACTGTGCACTAACGTTTTATGTCGGTTACCATTCCTTCTGCTTTATAATTTTGATACTCTATTTTAATGAACACTGATGATTATAGAATTTCTATAAAGTCATCATAGAAAACGTGGTTTCACAAAAAAAATCCAAATTTACAAATAATTTTTGTCCGTTATCCATTAGGCGTATTTTCATGAAAACGGAAATGATAATTGATTGTAGAATGTACCAGATCAAAAGGATTTTTTGCTGAAACTCTGTTCTGTGTATTTTGCGATGCAAGTTTATTTGTCATAATAGAAATTGTTAAATGCATAAGTAATTTGGTGTACAAACAGAACGTCAAACTTTAGTCTCTGGCTTACAACAGACATGCATGCATTATGCAAACAACTCGATTCCAACTTTACTCCATTACTAATTAATTTATCAACACGCTCTTTTTTTCTTTTCTGGGTAACGCTACGCCTACGACTGTCTTATGTAAACACAACTTTAGAATGTTTACTTGTTCTATACTGCCTATCGAGTTCCGCAAAAATCCAGCTTAGTCATGCACCATTTTCTGCACTCATTTGCTTTACTTTTACCCCAGTGCATGTGTGCAGTGCTGGTTGTGGCAACTCAGCTGCCGTGGATTGCAATTTTTGGTCTGATTTAACGTTATTCTTGTGCACAACGGTGCAACACATAGCTTTATCAATCTACCAAAAACACATATAAATACTTTTTTCTGAAAATTACGAATAATTGTCAATTTGAGGCTTACATCACTATAACTTTGTTTTGTTATAATTTCAGAATTGAAGCATGTATTATTGTTGTGCATACGACGATGGCAAATCACAGAAAAGAAGAAGCAAGGAAATTGAGCAACAGCTGGAAAAGGATAAACAGAATGCTAAAACCCAAACCATTTATCTTGTGTTGGGAACCAAAGGAGCAGGAAAAACAACATTTATTAAGCAGCATAAAATCATTCGCGGAGAAGGTTATTCCAATCAAGAAAAAAAAGCATATATAAAATTAATTCATCAATCAGTTTTGCAAGCAATGCAAAATATTCTAGAGGCTATGGAGGCACAGCAAATTCAGTTCACGGAGAATTCTAAAATAGAAGTGGCAAATAGAGTGAAAACTGTTTGCACTGATACTGTTAACACACTAGAGCCAGAATTAGTGCAAGCTATAAAAGTTTTATGGGCTGATGCTCATGTACAGGAATGCTTCAACAAAATAAACACTAACCAGCTTTCTACTTCAGCTAAACATTTCTTCAACAACTTGGACAGAATTGCAGCCTGTGACTATATACCCACAGAGCAAGACATTCTCCTGTTGTATGAACCAACTTCACCAAAAATGCTGGAGCATGTTTTTTACAACGGCAGATTCACCAGCAGATGGATAGAAACAAATGGAATGGACTTTCGAAAACGCGTTCTTGCTGGTTTTCTTGACAGTGCGTCTTATGTGTTTTTTCTTGTGGCCCTAAACGAATACTACATGCATTCAGATGAATCTAACATAACGCTTATGGAAGAATCTAAGGCACTTTTACAAAAGTATTTAAGATGTTTGTGGATCCGGGAAAAGGGAATTATTATCGTATTTAATAAATTGGATTTGTTTGAGGAAAAAATTAGGACCTCAGATCTAGCTGACTACTATCCTGAATATACTGGTGAAAAAGGAAATGCAATTCAAGCCAGAGATTTTATTATGGAGATGTTTCTTAATTTAGAAGAATGCAAAGAAAAGGTGCGTATGAGTCACTGTGTTAATGCTATGAATACTGAAGAGATTAAGGCAAAGCTTAGTAGATTGCCGTGTTCTGTCTGTTGTGCGAGTTCTTTTCGTTATAGGTTGTTATAAATCAATTATGACTTTTGATTTTAAACTTATCAAAACATCATTGAAATTCATACTGTGTTAAGAATTGTTTTACATGAAATGGTCTCTAAGATCTAAATATTTAAGTGTTTTTAGATTACTATTACCAATATATAAAATTTATTGATTAAGATCAAAGGGTAGAACTTGCGTTGCATCCGAAATCTGGTTAAAATATGATTTTAGCAAATATTATACAGATTTGGCATAAGACAACATATTTTTATTATATATGCTCTAATTAGTGTATGACCTTGTCAATAAAAGGGGAGAATCCACAGAACTTCAAGATCAAAGACAAATTGGTAAATACTGCATTGGCTGTCATGTTCTTGGTTCAGTCGTCAGTTTTGCTAAAAAAATTTAAAGTTTTTAGATATGTTATATTACAACAAACGGCTTGATTTTCTTTCCCGAATTTCCGAAAAATTCATGTTCTTTCTGTATTGTTTTGTGCCTAAAATGCTTCGGAGGTGTGAAATCACAGCAGAAGCAATTGACTGCGTGACATTCCTCAACACAAACAAAAATGTACTGGCTTCATAATATATATCCTTCTATGCGTTTAATACAAGTTGTGTTGTTGATAAATAAATATGTTAAAAAGCTGATTCTTTCAAGTGTATTTTCTGCAGCAATATTTATTTTCACATATAAAAATTGTCAGATTCTTTATCCATGATTCACGTTCATGCACTTTGAGAATTCATAATATTTTCCCCACTACACTCCGCTTTTTTCATTCTTTTCTGTTGGCAGCACCGATCAGACGTCAAGGGGTTAAAACATGAGCTGAAAAGAGAATAAAAGCATCTGACTGAAGCAATCCCAATACACAGGGTAGACAGACATACCGGCTTCTCTCCCCTTCAGATTTTGTAGGCACGCAATGCATTGTCGGTTTGTTTTGCTCCGAGTTCCAAGTGCAAAACAGCTTGTGTGTTATAAATAATAAAATAGAACACATAATTTTGTAAATAAATTTGTGTGAAAGCTACACTGGTTTGAAGAATTACTGTTTCATAATGGAGTATTAACTTAACAAGAGTGAAAATAAAATGGAAGTGGTTTTAGCATCTCCAAATTTTTGGAAGGGTGACAAGCTTTGTGAATTTTTCACAGCTGCTTACAACAGCATAAAAGATTCAAATGACACAATTCACACCACATTTAAAGATAATTTGTTTTATGGTGCTTCTCCGCATCCTTGGAATTTGTGGAATGGATACGAAGGTTGGAAAGATGTTCTTGGAGACGAGCAATTTGATCTGGTTACAACTTATCACCCAAATGGTCAAGCATCTACGTCCAGAAAAGCAAAAGTTGGTAGCACACGTTCAGTGATAGAATTGTTGGCAGTAATCAGAAACAAGCATGAGCATAACGCTTGCTATTCGAATGAGGAAAAGAAAAGACTGAACTGGTATAGTGAAATAAATGGAACATTGCAATTTGATCAAAACTTGTTTGCCAATTACTGGACAGAACGATTTCCTAGACTGGCTATCTACCTCTGGGTGAAATTTGCTGAGCTTCAGGAATTGCCAATTTTACAAAAGTTTTATCCGTGTTTTGTGACTTTGGAGCAAATTGAGAATGCACAGTTCTTAGATTTATTTCATTATGTACAAACCAATTTACAAGAGCAACTGGAGAAAGGTAATTTACAACTAATCAAACGTACTCAATAAAAGTTTGTCAAATTTCTGATTAAAAACTTTCTCGTTGTTTAAATATAGGTGCAGTGGAATATCGTTATTTGTTGGATACATCTGAAGCCCCACTTACTCTGGAATTCAGGAATTTGTCTGTGGAAACACTGCAACAGCTTTTGGGAAGTAGCCTTGTATTTGCTCTGCAGTTATTTCAAAATCGAGTTAGCTGTCAATGGTACGACTACAAATATAACATTTCAGCATCACTTAATCACAAGGATATAAACATTTCGTCTTGGCACGAGGACACTTGGGATTACGGTATAACGCGTGTTTTTGCAAATAGCATTAGTGATGTAACCGCGGATTTGGTTTTAGAGAATATAACTTGTGATATTAACGCTTTTACAAGCAAAGTAATTGTGTTCAGCAGGAAGAATTTGAATGACAGTTGTACAGAATGTAGCAACAGCAATAGTTTAGCAAAATTGCTGGGTGAGCTTTTACGCTGTTCTGTTTGTGAATATCCAGTCGCCTTAAAAGATTTAAGTGTTGTTACGCGCAATCACGTTTTGCTAAACAGTATGGTAGCAATACAAGAAAAGCGTTTAAAAGTTAATAAAGTATTGTCGGGTGAAAATACAAAAACGCTAGTTAACTTGGAAGGTTTATCGGGAAGCATTTTGAACCAACTGCTTGAAAACAAAATTCCAGAAATGTTTATCAAAGCTGAGCTTCCTGAATTGCCTAGTGTATACATTGACCGACATTTCAAGAAAAGACTTGAATTTGGACCTGAAATATTGCAAGCTGCGGATAAAGATAATATATTTGTTTGCCTGAGCATTAGCTCTGACCAGTTAAAGCAGTTAGCAAGATGTCATAATGATCAAATAGAGACTGAAATGCAAATAACAGAAGACTATAAAATTAAGCCAAATACAAAATATTTGTTATATAATATATTTACTCGTTCAACGTACCAGAATATTATTAAACACCAAAAGTCAGCAGATGAAAGGATAAATGTCCACATTTTCCGATTTATATCCAATAATAATTTTGAATGGGTGGAAACCTACGGGAGTTCAAAAGTGTTTAAAGATTTATACACAAATTTTAGCGTTGAGAGCAAAAACATGCACGAAAAAGTGTTCCTAAAATCTCTAAAAGCAGCAAAATACTCAGAAAAAGTTATTTTCATAGCTGACATGCCGGGCATGGGAAAATCAGTTGTGCTTGCTAGTCTAGCGACATATATTAGAAAATTTGAATTTTGCAATTTGGTGATTTTTGTAAGTTTTGCCACATTTGTGGAAACTGTAAGCAAACATTTCCCTACTTCCGAATTTGGTGTAATGACAAGTCTGACTGAACTAGTATGTTCCTCAGAATTTGAAAAAAATCTAGTTCAGTTTTGGCTCAACGACGGCGAAACATGCGCCTTTCCAAAAATTGAGCTTATGTTAGACGGCCTTGATGAAGTTGCTGAAAACCAAAGAGAACTAGCCATGCAAATCATCCAAATTTTTCAAAAGTCATATCCATCTGTTCGCTTGTGGGTAACTTTAAGGAATTACATGCTTAACGAGTTATACTCTAAGTTTAAATGCTGCACCTATAAAATGGTACCTTTAAGCGAAAAAGCACAAGCGACTTTGCTTGTGCGCATTTGGGTAAATTACTATAAAGATTACAAAAACCTAGAAAACATTACTAAGCGTTTGTACTCCAAGCTCAAAGAGTTTGCACAACTGTGCATTGAAATACCGGATTTTTATGAGTACGCTCAAGTCTCAGGCATTACACTTTTATGTTGCATGTTAGCTGAAACTTATGAAGAAAAAATTCTAAACGAAGATTTTACTCTTTATGACAAAACAAGTCTGAATATTGTTTATGAACGTCTGCTTGAGAAAAAATGGGCAAGATATTTAAAGGAGAAAACTGAGCTTGCCTCACTTCCGGTAAACCACAAGCACATAATCAAAATTCGTAAGAGTATTGACAAATGGCATACTTATTATGCAATCAAATTAATATTTTCTGACAATGATGACTTACTCAACCAAGTTTACACACATTTTCAACTTGGCTCTTGCCAAATATCTGATGATCAAGCAACTGTTTTAGAAATAGGTATAATTGAAAAATTACAACCACTTGCATTTCTGCACAGAACTTTTGCCGAATTTTTAGTTGCGCGGTTTATCGCAGATATATTGTGCAAAAAAGGTGTTCATGTTACGGATTTTGATTACACAGTTTGCAAGTTTATGTGGGAGGAAATTTTCAAAACCCGATATAGCCCGGCAGGGTTTCAACGTGACATTACCGGTGCCGAGCACATAAGATTACTTAAAGAAGTTAAAGCCTGGTATCCCAAAAACTATAGGCAATATGTTAGAAATACAGGGTTTGTGGCGCCAACCCAAAAGTATGGCTTTCAGTTTCCTGTAATTACTCGATTTTTGAATAATATGCTTGAAACATATTGTGCTGAGAAAATTCCTCTTTGGTTCCAGGATCCATTGTGGAAGTTGGGATCAGGTTTTGTTAGAAGACTTTTAGGCACTCATGAGCATTATCTGGAATTTCCGGCATTAATTGCTGCTATTTCATCAAATTTGAAAAACGTGTTTGTGTATATTGCATGCCTTTCATGTCCTTCGAACATTATAAGATTTCTCATTTTTGGCCTGATTTGCCAAGATTATGATTACTTTATATTTGTTACTCTCCACAAGGTATTTTACCATCCGCATTTTTATCGTAATTGGCAGCAAGTAACACAGAAACAATACGGTTTTATGCATTGGTCTTTTTACCCAATGTGTAGAGCTGACCCTTGGTGTTGTCAGGTTCTTAGAACACTGTTAAAATTTGTAAAAGTATTTTCCAAAACGGATCCTGTTTTGTTTGAAGAAACTAACGCAGAAGGTGAAACACCGTTAATGATGTTAGTTAAAAGTGACTATTGTAAACATTCATACTATTTTCCACTTGTAGACTTTGTAGTTTCAAATGTGGCCAACAGTTGTAGTCCTTTGTACGCTGACAATAGCACAATGATTCATTTTGTTTGCAAAATAAGAAATGGTATGAGTGGCGAGGAACATATTCAAATGCTTGAAAAATATAAAAAGATTCTTGAAATATTTTTAATGCATACGGCTAACAGATATATGCTTAATGTTGTAAATGCAGCCGGACATACACCATTGCTAAGCTGCTTGCAGCATTTTAGCAACCATTATAAATTGTGCCACAGATGTGGAAATGACGAGAAAGCAGGGTTGAAAGTTCCCTTATTGGAGGAGTGGTATCGAAAATACTGCGAAATTTTTATTGAAATTTTGATGTTGTTTGGAAAATATGGCGCTAATTTTAATGCACAATTTTACGACGGGAAAACTGTACTTGACTTTGCTATCGATAAGGGATTTGACACAAATGTGATTCTGGTTTTGTTTGAGTATTGTGCATATTCAAAGGAGCTAAATAGTTTGCAGTTAGCATTAAGAGATGATAAGATGCAATTCTCAATGCGTCTTTTAAACAGCGCCGTTTCAAATTTCTTTGTTTGCAAAAAGACTGTAACGTTTTTTGTGGTTCTTCGTTACTTTACTATAAAGGGTTACAGAAATTATCATGGGGGAAAGCGACGTACAAAGGTGAAAGACATTGTTTTTTGCATAACGAAAATGTGCAGGACTATTCTCGAACAACATCGTAATATTGGACGAACTGATTTATTGTTTACTCTACACATAAATTTTACTCATTCCAGAATAAAATCATTTTTGAAACTGAGTCACTATTTTTATAACGAAAAAGCTAAAGTCGATTTATTATGTGCTTTGTTTAGTGTTCAGGAAATAAAATATTCAAACGTATGCATATTTGATAAAAACAAGTGTATTACATACAGCGTCAATGAAATGGCTAGAATGTATTTTGAAAATTTGTTTTCCTACATGAAATACAATTGTCCGGCTAATGCCAAAAACCATGATAATAAAACTGATTTTGTTACAAAACCAATAAAATACCAAAATTTCTCGATGACGGTTTAAATTTTAAACTTTAAAAAATACTTCAGATGTACAATAAAATTTTAAATGCAACCAATTGTTTTCACGAATTGCTAGTTGCTTATAAAAATGAATACAATGGCTAATGCGGGTTGTTTAATTAAGGCATGGTTTTGAATTTTTCTTCCTCAGCAAAACATTAGTTTAGTAACTGTTCTAATCGATATCTGAAGACTGATTGCAATAAGTGTTCCGTAATTACCAGAATTTGTACATGTAATGCATAAAAATAAAACTTATGTGCTAAGATTGTGTTGACAACATAGTATACATATTATTACCACAATGGAAAATACTGTAAAAGATTGATTCTCAAGTGGATTGGAAATCCGACAAAAATATCACATTTGCACATAAAACGTTATCTGATGTACTATTTCGGGTGTATAAACCCACTTTATTGTATTTTTTAGAAGTAAATGCAAGTTTTCTCTCAAATGGAGTCTCTATTGAATTTCTTTGTTTGCATCAAAGCAGTTTTCCGTGTCATTTGAATTCACAGTGAATATGAGAATTTGCTGAACACCGACTTTTTGTTTTCATGCAGCTTTTTAGAGCACTAATGAAGTAATTTGTACACGGGTGCATACACAATAGTAAACAATGTCACGAAAGCAATTTGCATTGTAACAGCTTGTTTTCCTTAATCTAATTTTTGGTATTCCGTTCCCACATCCACTTTTCCCATTATAAAGATTCCATACAAAATCCCATGTAAAAAATGCTTGCGTGTTATACTCCAATTTCTTTCCTCCTCCGCATTTTTTTCATTCATATACGAGATGTTTACAACTTTGTGAAAAGCCATTATTTTATTCATACATTTCTTCATTTCAAGTATCTACTTCACACATGCAAACACAAAAGTAATAATAATCCATTTGTAAAAAACAAACTTTCCCAAGCTTTTTGGCAATTCTCCGAAATCTGAATCAACTAATAAATTTGTTTTGTTGAAATAAAGTGGTATCGATCGGAAAACAAATGCTGCATGCCGTTGTACTCGTTCATCTGTAAAAACTCTATTTTCTGGAGAAAGAAAGCTTTCACCTTTTTTCACAAAAAATATATCTATTCTTTAAACCTATAGAATTTCAGTACAAAAAGCATCAGAAAGAGAAAGCGGTGAGCAAAAACCCATCATGCAGTGTGAACAATACGTGAGCTCAATGTAAGTAAACGACTACATTCCAACTCACAACCAAACACTCACAAAAAAATTATACACTCAACTCATCTTCCTTTTCTACGCCTGTTATATGTATTTACTTGTAAGACACCAGGCGCCACACATTCTAACAAGTATACTTAATCCAGCAGATAGGTATAGATATTTGCTCTGCAGCAGTGGGCAAGAGCTACCGAACTACACAACATGTTTACCAGTCTGCTTTCTCTTTCTCCTTGAGAGAGAAAATATCAGTTCATTTGTGTTCTGGTGGCCTTGCGAGTGACAATATTATGGAGCAGTGGAGTTGAAAGGGGTCATTGAATTTTTCTGAAAACCTGAAATTTAGTGTGTATGCTTTCAAATTACATTTTAAAATAATTATTGCTCTAAAATATAAATAAGGCAAAAAATTACTGGATTTCCAAACCGTAAGGATGTCGACTCCTTTCTATCCCCAGAACCCCGCAGGTAATCAATTAGATAAAGAGTAACGACGTTTTGGAATTACAATTTTACTAACAATTGTAGTTAGGTAAGTACAATTAGCACTAACTGTTAGTCAAAGTAGCTAATTTTTCTTTAAAAATTTTAACTTACATTCAATTCTTAATATGGTCAGTTTTTAAATTTTTTATAAAATGATAGCAATTTGAAATAAGTTTACAATTTCGTGAGTAGTGGTAAACCTGCAGAATTTTGACCAACGGCAGCCAACCTACGCTCAGCTTTATCGACCCGAAGGCCATACCTCATTTTCTTCTGTTCCACTAAACGAAACTGTTACACAGCAGCCCACACAACATCAGTCTATTGCGTCGCAATTGTCAGGGGGGCCATCACACTTTGAGAGAGATCCGCAATTTATGCAAAATGGGATTCCGTTACCAGGATTTGAGATTTTGGATAGAGTACCAACTTTCAAAATTCATCCACAAGGTAATCAAAACATACAAATTTGCATTGAATTTCACAAAAACTGGACTTTATTTTATAATTGATATTTGTAAAGGAATTCGTCAAGGACATTCAACCTGCTGTCCTGGCTACAAAATAAACAATACTCATGGGCAACTTATGCTGACCGGAACGTCAGACACTTTATTTTGCCCGTTTGACTCAAAATTGAAGAACGTAAATATAAATGATGAACATGGGGATTGCATTTTTCAAGTCAAGTTTACTCCATCAATTTGCGCGTGCGACTCACAGGTATAGCAAACCACATTCAGAACCAACAATTTTACTCAACTTTCATTTTTTTGCTAATGTTCAAAAACGATTTGTTTTAAAGGAGAAACGATGCTTTGCCGTGTTTTCACCCGCTTTTGTCAATCCCTTTGGAGCAATAATATTCGAAGCTGGAGTGATCAAGCACTCATTGAAAATACTGAATGCTTTGGAAGGGGAAACATTTGCTGTGGAATTTATGGGCAGCCACTATATTTCGGTATGGAACAAGAAAAATACATAATTGGTATAATTGCTTGTGGTTGTATATGGCGTGTAAATTATGCATTTTAATTACTTGTGTAGATAAAAGGAGCCGAGGGAAGCATCGTTGCTGTAATTACTGTTGACAGTAAACGGGGCGAGGGACTAACCTACACTTTGTCGTACATGGAGGAAGTCAGTCTGGCAAATAAAGCGTTGTTTATTGGCTGTGCAATAACTTTGGTAATGTCATTTTTCAAAAAATATCAACTTGGAAATTGAATTGTAAAATTTATTTGAATTTTTTGCTCAGGATTTGGTGGGATGTGAGCGTACAGTTACCCGATGCATGTGTCTCGTTCCAGTAATGTGCTCTTTGATCGCCATCATTGGACTCAGCATTGGCTCTGGCAAGCGCAAAAGACCAATAACCGGATAAAAACAAGCAGTAAATATTGTTGAGCATGTTTTCTTGTAGAGAAAGCTGGATACTTTCTCTCTCATTGTTGTGCAGTTCAAAAATAGAAAATCTTCTCATCTTTCTAGACACTATAATATTAGGTCAGGTGCAAGTATTTGGATTGATAAAGTGTGATATAAAAAAGACGTAGAAATAGCAAGAAAAACTCAGACATTAACCAAAAAAATAATTAAAATTTTAACCATAGTGTGTTTTCATGTTAACATTTTAGAATGAGGATAGAATGTACCCAGTGTGCTCAAAATAACATTTTACTATGTACTAATGCCTTTACATAGTGCCTAACCACTTAGGTGTTGAAATTTGTTAGATTTAATTGAGCAAACTGGCCACTTCTCAAAAAATTGTTCAATTTCAAGCAATAAATAAACTAATAAAATAGATATTATAAACTGATATGTTGGCATATCGTTCTTATCGTGTTATGATTCAATGCATTTATGGAGAAAGACCAGAGATCTTGTTCGTGCTTATTTGAATCCGATTATTATATTGGTTCTGAAAGAATACTACACCACTCGGAATATGCTGGTGAATTTGGAGCTTCACCAAATTGGAACAAACTCGTAAAATAATTTTATAGAAAGTTTGTGGTGTCAACTCCTGCCATGTAAATTTATCAGTGAAGACACTAATTTCCATACTTTTTCCCATTTCGTTAGTACATATGAAAACATGAAAAGCATACATATTATCATGAGACTTCAATATTCAGGCTGAAATTTCTCTACATAGCAAACATATTTTTGGAAGAAAATGGGTATAAGCTCCCTATGGATATACCCAGTTTGCAATGAAATATTAAGCTTATAAGGAGAGCTTTTGAGTAAGAGTGTGAAAGTTGTGCACGTAGAGCAAGCATCTCCCAGTGAAAAAAGAAAAACCAGAGCTATGTGCGTGTCGTACAAGTGAATGTACTTTTACATTTAGGGAAAGCGAGAAGACACACAAAGCAAAGGAAGTACCCAATTCAAAGTCTTTTTTACTATGTGTATATAGCCGTATAGATGCATATTATAGTGACAAAAAACCGGTGCCAAAATTCTAAAACAAAGCATGGACACACGCGTTTGGAGTCTTTGTACCGTTATGAGTTGCTTTTTTCACTGTTTTGCACTTTGATGCCAATAACCTGAAAACTTTGAAATGGACCGAAAATAAAAACAGCTGTACAAATTTTCTAGTTGACTTTTAAATGTGAATGAAACACACAAAATTTAAAAAAGCCAAACGCTCATTGCTCGGTACCAAATTGTTTTCTGCATATTGAATCAAAGTACATATGAAAATTTATATATGAAAAAATTGTAGTAATATTTTTGGTGAAGTTTTTCGTTTGGTTTTGAAAACGCCAAAACTTCACACAAGTACACATAGTCTTGATCTTCTCGTTGAGACAAATTTTGTGTGTGAAAAAATGCCATCCAATTTTGATGCATACAATGTTTAGTGAAAAAATGGTAAACTGTTAGCTACCTGAGTCATTACTGAGCAATCCATGAACCTTTTTTCTGTAGAATATTTGATAGGGACTTTTGGTTAGGGTAACAATTCAGTTGGGGTTGGAATAATACATTGGAGTGAACACAGTTTGAAAGAAGTGATGTGTGAATGAAGGTGATTTGAATAGGAACTTGTAAACTGAAATACAGAAGACAACAGAATCAAATTCGCACCAAGTTATTCAAGCAGTTTTAAATTTGTATCCAAAAATGCTCCTCCAGGATATACCCTCCAGGACAACTGCTCCAGGATATAAGGAAGATGGTGATAGTTTTGAGGAAAATCAAAAGCGGGATTACGTTCATAAAGTGACAACCATATTTGCAGTTTAAAAATTAATATAAGTGGAATGATTTTTTCAGATCCTCCCGTCGCCATTGCATATGGTCACCAACATCAGAATCCTTGTTGTGTGAAGCAAACGACAATGTTCTTGCATGTACGTAGAAATAGACAACACATGAACATTTAATTATAAACCTATTTTACAAAAAAAAAACTTTCAAATATTTGACGTTGCATATTTTGGATGTAAAATCGCCATACAAAGGACACCATGTCAAGATTGGTCCAGTTATCGGCAAAGAGGATTGCAAAATCTGGACAATTTCTATGACTGAAAATGGCCAGGGAAAAATACCACTTGTAATGCTTCATGACTTGTGTTCTGGGGTGGGTCTATGGGCTCTCAATTTGGATGAGCTGGCGGCGGATAGACCAGTACATGCAATTGATTTGTTGGGTACTACACTTTTATATTATGAAAACAGCAACACGCTTTCACGTCAGCAATAATTTTTAGCAAAAATTCATTACATTTTGCAGGTCACAGTTTGATTCAAAAAGCTTATCCAGACTTGATAAAAAAGTTGTCCACTTTGGGTGACGATACGGATAACAAGTTTGCTGACTCCATTTATCACTGCAATGCGCAAAATCCAACGTAAGTAGGGTTTTAAGAAAAAATATCCGTATATGAAAATTGCGAACTAGTTTTTCCATTCACCAATTATTTCAGGGGAGAAGCTGCCTTTCACAGCATAATGAACAAATTTGCATGGGCTAAAAATCCAATGATAAACAGAATCTCTGCCATAGACAAAAACATTCCCATGCCGTTTATTTACGGAAGTAACTCATGGACAGATCATTGTCAAGATGAACTGATACAGGAGAAAAGATAAAAAGTTGATTTTCATGTAAGATAATAGAACTACACAGAATGCAATTGTATTTATGTACTTAGAAAAATAATCCAAAAGGCATTGTTTGATTTGGCAGTACATTCCAAATGCTGGGCACCATGTGTACGCTGACGACAAAGTAAAGTTTACTAATATGGTGCTGGAATTGTGCAGAAACTGATTTGTTTTTCAAGGGTTAAGGAACCATTCTAGTTTAATAATTTACGAAATCAGTGTAGTAAAGTGGGTAAAATAGGTGAAATTGTAGTTTTCGGGTGGTTAAGTTTATTTAGGCATTAACATTGTAATTGCATATTTCATTACGGTTTTCTAGGTTTTTAAATAAACCAATTTGTGAATTTTGCACTTTTGCTTGACATTTCCCCCGTATATAATTTTTGGCTTCTTAAACCGTAAATTTCAATTGTTGATTTCAAGTTGGGAAATAACAGTTTCCATGACTTAGAGTTTACTTCATAAAATGGACCAACAAATGGTTTTCTTTTATTACTTGGTCAACATTTTGTGCAAAATAACCCTGCAGAACCCTCATTCCTATTCAAATGATGTACCGTGGTATTTCTTTCCTTTCGGCTTTAATTTACTTACTGTTTCACGTGGCCCATCCCTGCTGAGCCACAACAGCTTTATTAGTGCTACTTACACCGTATATTACCTTAGCTATACCTACTTTGTTAATTAACTTTCCGAAAGCTTTGCTTCCGCGGTAAATCAGAGTATATCAATTAGTGGGATTAAATTTTTTAAACGTTCTCATTCTGTGTTTTAAACTATTTGTAATTACCAAATGGTGCAGTTCCGTCTCTTCTACAATCTATATTTTTGGGAGTTTACCTAACCTTTACAAAAATTAACATAGTGATTTGAACTTAAAGTCTTGTATACATGGTCATCATCAAAATGTAATTCTACATACATAATATGGGATGCCCACGGAAGTAGAAATGCTTTGAAGCTGTTGCTTGTTTTGTACAGCCAACATGATTATTGTATTGTGTTCCAGCCGAAAACCTCTAGTGTTTCCGATGACAAACATAACAGAGCTGTTTTACTGCGCAGAATACAGACAGACATTGTCTAAGAAAGAATCCAACTATCAGAATTCTATCTGAAAATATGTGTTGAGTTAATGTATGCGGCTCCTTAAACAACAAATACTGTTAAGGAACACACGTCAGGTTTTGACTCAATTGGTTATATACGCTCATTTTTTCAAAAGCCTTGGAAATATCTTAAAGTGTTGCTGAAAATATATACAGCTTATCAGAAAATGCTACACTCATGTCAACCGTCAAAACTTTCAAAAAACTTTCTTTTAAAAACTTCTTATTAACAAAAAGTCAAGCAAAAAACTCTACAGTAACAGCAAGTTGTTTAGGTAGATTGGAACACTGCGTATAACTGTGAATATTACTGCGTAAATTTTCGTCAACTGCTGTTTTAGAATTATGTTACACTGCAACTATATATGCAAATATTTACACAAATTAATTATAACACACAAACCATTAAAAATGGTTAGCGAAGCGACTTTTTTATTTAAAATTTTATTTCTATGACTTCAATTTTAATTATTGACAAAATATTTTATTTTATAATATAACAGACAAGTATTGGTTATACAATATACATACATTAACAATGCAAAAAGCTACATATTGGTTCCAAGAACACTTTTAAAAAAGTAGCTTGCAGCGGTGCGATGTACAATACCTTACATTTTCAGCAAAAGTCCTAGCTGTAGTTTTATCGCTCTTGTAAATGTTCAACGTTTTCTTGAGAACATTCCTTAAATTGCGTCAAAAATTTTCCAGCATTAAAGCTAAGTACAAATTCTTCACAATTTGAATAACTTCTCTGCCTAAATATTTTGAACCTTGAAAACATCTACCAATAACGTGATATTTAGTATTAGTTCTGATAAATAGTTCTACCTTGAAAATAGCTATGCTAATACCAAGAAGTGTTCCAACAAATGTAAATAGTGGCAGAAGTAACACCAAATTCAAAAAGTCTGTATTTTCAGTTGTCGGAATGTTAGCATTACCGTAATCCAGAACTGCAGAAAGTGCAGTTTTAGTGTATTCAAACGGGTTTCCTTGATAGCTCTTTTTAAGTTCCATATGGGAGCTTTTCATTTCTTTAATAATATCTTTTATGTTTGCAGTGTAAATATAATTTTCCGTTTGAAAATCCCAGTAATCATTCAAACCGGATTCATGCCATTGTGCCAATAGAGGGATAATCAGCTTTGCAAAATCATTATTTTGTACTATCCACGGCCTCCAATCAACCAAATCGGAAATATGGATTCTGCGACTTAACCACTTCTTTGTAGATAACTTTAATAGAGCCCAGAATGTTTTACACCGTGTCTCCAACCCCAAGACGGTAAACGGACCACGGAAAGTTTTGTTACGGCCGCTTTTATATTCTACCTCACAATTAAAGTGCCGAAAAAAATTGGACCAAGCTAAAGGTGTTATCATAGGACAAAACGTAAATTTATTTTTAATAGTTTTGAAAACTTGTGTACCTAAAGTCTTGTTTTTTTGGTATTGTAAATAATCACCAAGTAATCCATTGAGGCGAGAACCAATAATATTCCTTTTAGCATGTCCAGTAAACTTTGTAGAGTCGAGCGACAATATATCGTTCTTTGTTTTGACCAACGTAAGAAGGCTATTGGGTGTCCAAGGATCTGGCGTTGTCAATAATCGTGTAGATTGCTCTGTTTTGTAGAGATTGTTGAGAATGAGACAGAGCCACGTCCAACAAATTAAAACCAATGATAGCCTCTTTGGGATTCCTGTTAAATTGTACTGGTCCACCATTGACCCGTTCAAACGAAACAAAATACTGCCAATGCAACGTAAAAGAGTTTTTAAATCACGAGACCAACACAATTTTTTTAACTTGAATATTGTTAGAAATGTCATTAGCGCAATAAGTAATTCCACAAGCGCATAAAATAGCCATGTTTTTGCGTCCAAAGGCTGAAACAACGCAATCCAACTATTGTAACGAACCATTTTATCTGTTACGGTAAACATGACAAGTCTCTCATACTGAATTGAGTATGGCACGAATAAAAACATCAATGGTTTTGGTTCTATAAAAACAATGTCCGTAATGTCTGAAAATGCGCTCAAATCCCTATTCAAAATATAGGTTGAATGAAAAGTCGCCGTTTTACTTGTACTGGTAATATTATACGTTTCTTTAAGTACTTGAAACAAAACATCATCGGGTTCCTTTAGTCCCTCTATGATAAGAAGTTTGTGAAGAATGTACGTTTTTCTTTTAAGTTGGTATTCGGTATAATCTAGCATTTTGTTTATAAGTGAAAGTCGCCTAAGAGTTGGTATATTTATGCCATGATTGTTTTGATGAAGACGAAACCATAACGATGAAATAGTTCTCAGGTTCGGTGGAAGACCTGTTGCAGCACTGAAATAGCTTATTATAGGATACTGTGGCCCGTATAGCTCTTCACTACACGTTGCACAAATAAGTCCAACGCGCTGTTGATTATCATTTCGCCCGAATGCAATAAAAACCTTAAAACTTGCAAACGTCAAAAAAGGTTGTGTATTGAACAATGTACTCCACAAGTCTCTAGTGTTCATTATAAGTAACTTTTTCCAGAAACTGTCTTTCGGGGCTAAGTTTTGCTCAGATACAACCACATTCAACAATATGCCATACGATTGCAACATATTGTCCCATAAGAGAATATAGTTTGGGTTTTCACGATTGTATGTTGCTTCCCGTAGTTGGTACTTTACCACATCAAAATCCTCCAGCTGCTCTAGAAAGTAGAGGTGGACATAACATGACGTATGACGAGCCACTTTATATGTCTTATAAATGTACATCAAATTCCAGGATGAATTTAACTTGGGATTAGAATGTTGAATTTTATGGTTGCTTTCCTGCGATTTGTTTGAGTAGGCGCGAACAGCAAAAGTAGCTAGTGCAGCTGGCACAGATTCATAAAAGCTGACAAGCTGCTTAAGAGATCGCGATGTTAATTGGTAGTATGTTCCAGTTATTACTTTTATCAAGCAACCTTTAATATTTTCGGAAAGAAAATGTTTTAGATCCGTTGACAAACTATCACTTGAAACTAAATACCATTTAGACAATTTACTGGGTCTGCTGGTACGTAGATCAACTGAACTTAATAAGGACGCAAAAGCAAGTAATGTAAGTAGTCTACGCACTTCCATGTTTTCGTTAAGTCTAAGTAGATAATATGATAGTTACAAATTTTTTTCAAGACAACTGATTACAAGGCTACCGGTTTTTAGGATTCCAGGGTTTTCTTGAAATTTTAAAGGCTCAAATGCTTCACACTTAAGTGTTTCCCAAATTCCTGCACGCTGGTTTCACTGTTTATGGTAAAGGTTTATGTGGATATTGTCTTGTTGTTACGTCTCTATTTTTAACTATTGCTTCTACAAAGGGGTTTTGATTGTTTGTACGATTTAAAATGTGTTGGTTTTGAACGCCTCCAGAATACTCTGAAAGTGTTTTATAAATTCTGTCATTTATTACAATCGTCAGTATTACAATTATTTACTTGCTAAAAATATCTTGTAGTTGTTTCTAGCCTGCCAATGAATGCTATCTATTTGCTTTATACTGTTTCTATGTGTTTTCTGCCTGATTCCAAGACAAATGCTCAATAGCACGTTAAAACCCTAAGATATCTTCTGCTTTTCTTTAATTTAAGTACTTAAGCTCTCACTTTTACAGCTAGGCAGAAATACGTGACCAGAAAACTTAAAATAATATTTACTCCAAGTTCTAATTTAATCTAACACAAACATGAATATGGCTCATACGGCAATATATAACTGTTTTCTACTTTCTTAGCTTTAATTTAATTACTTTGCCAGAGTGAGCTACGTAACAACAGCTTTGAAAAGTCTAGCTGTCTATTTTACTGATATTTACTTTCCGGTTTAGGTACATAGAACTATAACGATTAATAAAATTATATTTTTAAAAGTTAATCCTATATCATCTTGTGCTGTAAGATATCTTTAAGTAACCAATAGCATAGCTATACTTCCATCAAAATTTATTTTTTCTCGCGATTTCTACTTAAAATTATGTCTTTGTAGATACCGACATTTATTTGTTTCTGATCAATTGGGAACAATACTGACCTGAGTAAAATCCGAGTGCTTCATAAAACCAAAAACTTTCTTCAAATTGCCGGAAAAAAGCTAAAACCATTCTCTAAATTGAAATTTAATTTGAATTTTTAGAATTCCTGTTCATATTGCCGGTCTATCATTATGTACTACGCTTTCTGAACTTACCAAAATTCTACTAGGCTAACAGATATGTCACATTTGCAACCTCTGATGACCGCTTATTAATCTGCAATGAAATTAGCTTTTCAGTTTTTGCAGTAATTTCCATATATGGTCTCTGATTCTAAGGTAGCCATCCAAAATTAAATCCTGAATGATTGCTTAAAATGTTGTGGTACAGTTTTGTACAAAGAATTGCAAATTTTTGAAAACTGTTTTCTTTTAAAAATAAAACTAGGTTGGCTTCAATTGCCCTTGAAAAATCTTTATCACAACTTATAGGTTCTAACCGTTTCTCGAGTTATAATTCTGAAGATATGAAATTTGCTACTGCAAACGCTATCTTTAGTTCTACTAACTCCCTGCTTCTAATGCTTTCTAATACCTTCCCGACGTGTTACTGCCAGCAATATCTGCTTCACTCTAATACATTCCAGTTGCTTCTAGGCGCTTTTTGGTTGCTTCTAGGAACGGTGTCCAATAGCATGGAATAAGTCTAATGTACCTATCATTTTTATTTAATTTACTTAAATTGTCACGTTGCCAGCCAGGTGGAATTACCCGACCACATTTTTATGATAGTCTCATCAAAATCTTAATCAACCTAATAGCGCAGCAACCTGAACAACGTGTGGCAGATTTTAATTATTAATTCTCATTTTTTACTCTTATTTAATTATTGTGTCAGACTGCCCCTTTTGTAGAGCTACCTCACGACAGCTTTTCATATTGTACTGGCAACTACTTTGCATATTTTTTGTTTTCTGCCTTCAGATACGTAAGAATATAAAAGTTAGCAAAATTTTTTGAGGCGTTTTCAACTCCTTTTGGATGATATCTTTAATTAGCTTATGACAGCTATGCTTCTTCCAAAATGTCACCTTAAATCATGTTTTTATATTATCTTTAAATGGTTACCAAGCAATATGAAAATCTAATTGTATCTAATTGTATAAGATCTGACTCCTTCTCGAAAAACTTCCTGTCTTGCTAAGAAATGTAATATTTCTTTTCTGAACTCTTGGTCTATTACCATATTATGGGTTTCCTGTGGATAGCTAAAGCTTTTAAAACTAAAATGTATGAAATTGTGATTTTGTGAATGTGATTACTGTTTATCAGTGTTTATAAGAGAAGTCTTTTCTATTGTTTTGTGATACTTTCCAAATGTACTCTCTAATTTAAACAAGCAGTTTTTAAGACAAATGATGAATGACAGCTTTATAAACTTATGTTCAAAATTTTGCAATGTTCTAAAAAAGAAACTTTCCAATTTGTTGCTGGTTTGTTCTAAGTCTAATTACTCGAGAAGATAGAAGCCAGTTTCCTAATGTTTCAAATATCGCTATGTAATGAAATTGAAAATAGGTTGCCTTAAAACGGTTTATAAGAACTTAAACCTGTATTTTCTGAAATTTTAATCCTAATCCAGAAGATGTTTAGTGTGTTACAATAAGCTCTGCCTGTTGGTTATGAATATTGTCTAGTCGTTTGTTGTTTTGATAATGTTGCTGCTACCAACGCAGCCTATTTGCTTCTAAGACTTTTCAGTTGTTTCCAGGTGTCCTGCGGTTGCTACTGCCCACAATATCTAATTCCTTTAAGTGTGTTCTAGTTGTTTCTAAGCGCTTTCTGGTTGCTTCTAAGAACAATGCCCAATAGCGTGCAATACTCTTATGTTTAATTTGCTTGAGTTGTCACTTTGCTTCCGGGACTAGAATACGTGACCGTAAATATATATAACCCTGCAGAGCCCTCATTCGAGTTAACATACGTTGAGGCGGTATGTTTTATTTTGGCGTTAATTTAATTAATACTTCACGTTGTTTACACATGTGGAGCTACAACAGCTTTACTAGGGCTACTTGCACCGTATTATACCTGCTTACTTTGCTAACTGGCTTTCCTACACTTTGCTTTCACATTAGGGTGAGTAACAATATATCAATTAGTAGAATTAAATTTTTTAAGCGTTGTCAGCATTTTCTCTAAACTCCCTTTTGTTAGCAAATGGTTTGACTCCGCTTTTTCCCCAATCTATATATTTGAGAGTTTACCTAACCTTTATGAAAAGAAAACTAGTGATTTCTGGTTACAATCGTGCGTGATACGATTGTCAGTCCAAAATTAAGCATTCCCAATATATATAAATTCTTTATTTAATGTACTTACCAGGCCGAAATTATTAAATACAACTTTACATGGGACACCCTTCTTTAATTCCATTTCAAATCCAATAACAACATGAATACTGCTCATGCGGCGCAACTTAAGTACAATTATTTAAAAGGTTAAAACAGTTAAAAGTTCATGGTTTAAGAGTTATTCGTCTGATGCAAAAAAAAGTAGACGGCCAATTTGAGCATAATAAGTAAACACATAATGGCGGAGGGGAGAAGATGGGTGTATATTTTTTTTCCGTACGGCTTTGGAGTTCTTGCCTGCAATGCGACCTAATCTTTTTGGTTACATTAAGTTCACGTATTGTTCACACTGCATGATGGGTTTTTTCCCACCGCTTTCTCTTTCTTGTTGTTTTTTTGTACTGAAAACTGAACCAGCTTATACTGTGATCTAATAGCTTTAATGAATATATATACCTTTTCTAAGAAAAGGTGAAAACTTTTTTTCTAAAAAAATAGCGTTTTTACAGATGAACGAAAACAACGGCATGTAGCTTTTGTTTTCCGATTGATACCACTTTATTTCAACAAAACAAATTTATTAGTTGATCCAGATTTTGGAGGCTTGCCAAAAAGCTTGAGAAAAGTTTGTTTTTTTACAAATGGTTTATTATTACTTTTGTGTTTGCATGTGTGAAGTAGATACTTGAAATGAAGAAATGTATCAATAAAATAAAATAATGGATTTTTTACAAAGTTGTAAACATTGGGTATGAATGAAAAAAATGCGGAGGAGGGGAAATTGGAGTATAACACGCAAACAATATTTGCATGGGATTTGGTATGGAATCTTTATAATGGGAAAAGCGGATGCGGGAACGGAATACCAAAAATTAGATTAGGGAAAACAAGCTGTTACAATGCAAATTGCTTTGGTCGCATTGTTTATTGTGCATGCATGATTGTACAAATTGCTTCATTAGTGCTCTAAAAACCCTGGTGAAAACAAAAAACCTTCTGTATGCAATCCTATCCAGCATGTTTCATTGTTTATTATGAACATCACAATGTGAATACAAACGAGTTCAAACGGCACGCAATATGGCTGGGATGCGAACAAAGAAATTCAATAGGAAACACAATTAAAAGAAAACTTGCATGAATTGAAAATTTTTTTTATTTACATGACGTGGTGATATACATGTTTTAGCATCACTGACTGGTTGAATTGCAATTTTGGAACTATATTGTTTCATCAAAGAGCTTTTAGCACACATGTAAAAAATACTTACCAAAGTGTTCATTTTTTATAATTTAAGCCCATTTATCGCTAGCAGTCTTGGGACAATGATTTCGCCGTGCAATCTTAAAATTGAATACACAAATTAGTATTACATTTTCTAAAATATTTGTAGAAACCTGTCTGGTCTGTCGAAACGTTTTGGTACTTTGTTACATTTCAGTCTTCTTTAGCAGTCCTAATGCGAGTAAAAATGCTTGCTCCAAAAAACTTTAACAACAATTGAAATAAAGTCTTAAATTGTACAGTTTCGTATTTTTCATTGCTCACACTATTGTCTATTTTATAGGAAATCCATTTTTCAAAACATGCTGGATCCTGTTCAGTTAAGTAGTCAGGAATACACTTGTTTTTATCCCACAGGTACAAAACTGTATACGTTATTTGCTGAACGTTCAATTTGGCACATACCCAATCGGCGTTAGGTTCATTCAAAAAATAGTGATTTTGCCTTAAAAAGTATCTCATTCTGGAATGAATACAATTTGCTGGGCTATTGTGCAGAGTAAACAATAAATCGGTCCGACCAATACTACGATGTTGTTCTAGATTAGCCTTGCATATTTTTATCATGCACAAAACAACCCCTTTCAGTTTTGTACGTAACTTTCTCCCACGATAATTTTTGCAACACTCACTAGCAAAGAAACGCAGAATTTCAGAAAATGTTACAGGTTCCTCCCAAATAAAAACGTTTGGTACAAGGCTGTTTAAAAGACGGACTAGAATATACATCCTATCATCTCTTAATATTAATTGCATGCTAGTAAGTTTCTTTGAACCAGCACAGTATTCAGTCAACAGTAAAATCACATCTGTACCAAATCCATTATCAATTGCAAAATCAACCGCAGTTTTTCCGTCGAAAAATCTAGCATGAAAATTGGCTCCATATTTTCCAAACAGCATTAAAATTTCAATAAAAACCTCACAATATCTTTTATACCATAACTCTTCCAGTGAACCTTTTAAACCTGCTTCTTCGTCATTAGCGTATTTAAGACACAAATTTCTATGGTCGCTAAAATGCTGCAAACAGCTAAGCAAAGGCGTATGTCCCGATTTATTTACACAATTTAGTAAATGCCTGTTAAATTGATGCTTTAAAAATATTTCCAGAATCTTTTTGTATTTCTCAAGCATTTTAATATATTCAAGGCCACTCATACCGTATTTCACTTTTCCAAGAAAATGAATCATTGTACTATTATCGGAGTACAAATGCCAGCAGATTTTAGGCACATTTGAAACTACAAAATCTACCAGTGGAAAATAATCAAAATGCCTGCAATAGTAGCTACTAACTAGCATCATTAACGGAGTTTCACCTTTTGCATTAGTTTCCTCAAACAAAACAGGATCCTCTTTTGCAAATATTTTTACAAATTCAAGCAATGTTTCTAATCGCTCAAAACAAAAGGGTGTAGCCTTACAAAAAGAGTGAAAGGCCCAATGCATGAAACCATATCCCATATCCGTATATCCTTGCCAATTACGATAAAAATATTGACAATAAAAGGCTGTGGAAGAACGGACATACGCAAAGAAGTCGTGAAATTCGGAATCCAAGGCAAAAGTATAAAATGTTATCAAACTTATTCGACATGGATATACAATGTACAAAAACAAGTATTTTAATTTTGACGAGATAGCAGCAATTATTTCCGGATTTTTGGTGTAATACTTATAACAGTTTACAAGTCTTATATGAATACCTTCTGCTACATACCACAATGGCTCCTGAAAATAATCAGGAATTATTTCTGAGATATATGTTTCAAGCATGTTATTTAAAAATTGAGTAATTACAGGAAACTCAAAACCATATTGATATAGTCGTACGTGACAAAATGTGTGTCTCATATGCCACGCATAATTTTCGGGATACCTCTTTTTAAGCAATCTTCTCCGCTGACACTCGCTAATTTGACGTCCAAACCCTGCCGCGCAATAACGCGTCTTGAGAACGTTCTGCCACAAAAATTCGCAAACTGTGTAATCAAATTCTGTCACTTGAATATCTTTTCTGCATAATGTGTCTACGATAAAACGTGCTACCAAAAATTCGGCAAATGTTCTGTGCAGAAATGAAATTGGTTCCAATTTTTCAATTATACCAATCTCTAAAACGGTTGCCTGATCATCTAATACTTGGCTAGAACCAAGTTGAAAATGAGTGTAAACTTCACTGGCTATGTACTCATTATCAGAAAACAATAATTTAATGGCGTAATAAGTATGCCACTTATCAATACCGTTACGAATTTTAACCACGTGTTTATGATTCACCGGAAGAGAAGCCAGTTCGGTTTTCTCTTTTAAATATCTTGCCCATTTTTTCTCAAGTATGCGCTCATAAACCGTATTTAGACTTGTGTTGCTATAAAGAGTAAAATCTTCATTTATAATTTTCTCTTCGTAAATCTCAGCTAACATGCGACATAAAAGTGCAATGCCTGAAATATGTGCATATTCATAATAATCGGGTATTTCAATACAAACCTGTGCAAAGTCCTTCAGTTCATCGTAAAGACGCTGCGTAATGCATTTTACATTTTTACAGGCTTTATAGTAATTTACCCAAATGCGCATAATCAAAGTTGCTTGTGCTTTTTCACTTAATGGTACCATTTGATAGCTACAGAATTTAAATTTTGACAATAAATCGTTAAGCATGTAATTCCTTAAAGTAACCCATAAGCGAACGGATGGGTATGACTTTTGAAAAATTTGAATAATTTGCATTGCTAGTTCTCTTTTATTTTCTTGGACTTCATCAAGGCCGTCTAACATAAGCTCAATTTTAGGAAAAGTGCATGCTTGTTTGTCGTTGAGCCAAAGCTGAATTAGATCTTCTTCAAACTCTGAGGAACATACGAGTTCCACCAAACTTGTCAATACATTGGATTCAGAAATAGGAAAACGTTTGCTTACACTTTCTACAAATGAGGCAAAACTTACGTAAATCACCAATTTGCAAAATTCACTTTTTGTAATATTTGTTGCTAGACTGGCAAGCACAACTGATTTTCCCATGCCAGGTTGGTCAGCTATGAAAATAACTTTCTCTGAATTTTTTTCGGCCTTAAGAGATTTTAAAAATACATTTTCATGCATGTTTTTGCTCTCGACGCTAAAATTTGTGTATAAATTTTTGAGAACTTGAGAACTCCCATAGGTTTCCACCCATTCAAAGTTATCATTGGAGAGAAATCGAAAACAGTGAACATTTATCTTTTCCTCTGTTTTGTTTTGGTTTCTAATTGCGTCCTGGTACATTGAGCGATTAAATATACTACACAATAAAAATTTTGTGTCTGGATATATTTTAAAATAACCTGGCTTTTCAGTCTGTATTTGGTTATCAAAGCATTTTGCCAACTGTCTCAACTTTTCAAAACCAATGCTCATGCAAAAGAAGACATTTTGCTTATCTGCAATTTGCAATATTTCAGGTCCAAACTCAAGTCTTTTCTTAAAATGCCGGTCAATGTATACATTCGGCAATTGAGGAAGCTCGGCTTTGCTAAATATTTCTGGAATTTGATTTTCAAGCAATTGGTTCAAAATTTGTCCCGATAGATGTTCCAAGTAAATTGTTTTGTAATTTTCATTTGGCAGCAGTTTAGCCATTTTTAACCGTTTCCCTTGTATTGCTATCATACTATTCAACAAAACGTTATTCCGCGTAGCAGCACCCAAATCTTTTAAACCGACTGGAAATTCACTAACAGAATAGCCTAAACGCTCACCTAGCAATTTGGCCAAACTATTACATTCTTTAAAACTATTGATCATTTTTCCGTTACTGAACACAATAACTCTGCTTGTAAAAACGCAAATATCAGTAACAATATTTTCTAAAATTAAATCCGCTGTTATATCGCTAACGCTATTTACAAAAACACACGTTATACCATAATCCCAGCTATCCTCATGGCGGCAGCAAAAATTTACATTCATGTGGCTAGTTGACGCAGTGACGTTGTATTGGTGGTCGTACCATTGACAGCGCACTCGATTTTGAAATAACTGCATGGCACACACAAGGCTACTTCCTAAAAGCTGTTGAAGTGTTTCCAATGAGAGCTTCCTAAATTCCAAGGTTAATGGAGCTTCAGATGTTTCCAACAGATACCGGTATTTTACGGCGCCTAATAAACAAATAAAAAGAGTGATTCAGATTTAGTGACATTTTCTTACGTTTCGACTTATTTTTATCATTTGCAAGCGTACCTTTCTCCAGTTCGTTTTGTAACTTGTTTTGCACAAAGTTAAACAAATCTAAAAACTGCACACACTCATTTTGCTCCAAAGTCACAAAAAACGGATAAAACTTTTCTAAGATTGGCAATTTCTGAAGCTCAGCAAAGTACACCCAGAGATAGATAGCCAACCGCGGAAATCTATCTGTCCAATAATTGGCATACAAATTTTGATCAAATTGTAGAGTTCCATTTATTTCACTAAACCAGTTCAGTTTTCTTTTTTCTTCATTTGAATAGCAAGCATTGTGCTCATGCTTGTTTCTGATTACTGCCAACAATTCTATCACTGAACAAGTACTGCCAACTTTTGCTTTTCTTGACGGTGTTTGACCATTTGGGTGATAAGTTGTTACAAGATCAAATTGCTCGTCTCCAAGAACATCTTTCCAGCTCTGGTGTCCATTCCACAAGTTCCAAGGATGCTCAGAAGCATCACAAATCAATTTATCTTTGAATGTGGCGTAATTTGTGTCATTTGAATCTTTTATGCAATTGTAGGCAGCTGTGAAAAATTCACAGATTCCGCCGCCCTTCCAAAAAATTGGAGATGAGAAAATAACTTCCATTTTATTTTCACTCTCACAAAGTTAATTTTTAATTCCGAAAAGAGTAGTATTCAAATCATTGTAGATTTAAGGTAATATATTTACAAATATAAATATTTTGGGTCACTATTTATTACGCAGAAGTTAAAATATTTTCATGGTTTTCACTCGGAACTCAAACCAAAACAAACCGACAATGCATTGCGTGCCTACAAAATCTGAAGGGAACAAAAGCCGGCAGTTCTATTTACTCTGTGCTTAGGGATTGCTTTAGTCAGATGCTTTGACTTTTTTTGCTTTGCTTTAACCCTTTGAAGCTTGATCGATGCTGGCAACAGCACAGGATGGAAAAATCAGAGTATAATGGGTGAACAAAGTGAACTCAGAAAAACCCGCAGACACTATGCATTTTCGGGAAAGCGCATGAAAAGCATTTTTGCTTGTGTTCAGGGATCAGTCACACAGTCAGATGTTTCTGCTGTGATTTTACCCTCCGAAATATTTTAGCCACAAAACAGAATACAGAATCAAAAGAAGCTTCAGAGAAACTATGGTTGAAAATGCAGAATTGAATGAGGGGAAAAACGTAAAAAGCTGAAAGGGATTGTGGATGAAATCAAGCTAACCTTGCATACCCCACAAACCCAATATCCGAACTATGTTTGTTGTGCGGTGTACATTTTCACCCCATTTTGCTCTTGCTGCTTGTGGATAGAACACCGAACTGACGTATCAAATTATTAGAACAAGAATTCTGAGTCATCATCCGCTGTGAGAAGTTATTTTTTGTTTGGGTCTAATTTTAAAGGTCGAATTAGCCAAAAATATTTCATATAGTTATAAGTTAAATATAAACAAATTTATCAAGAGTATGGGGCTTAACACGGACGAAATGGCTAACACAGCAAAAGTCGTTGCTCAGCACCCGCTTCAAACTACTTTGGTAAGCAATACTAATCTGCTTGCTTCATATATTTCCCTCAGCATTTTTACAACTATTACGCAGAAAATCTTCTAATTTAATGGTTGACCTGCAAACATTTTATTAATTACAGGTATTCCGAAGGATTGCAGCTTACCTGCCATTTGAATGCCTTAAAACCAGCCGAGATGTTTGCCAAGTGTGGAATCAGGAATGTGTCCCACTTCTAAGAAGAAGAAGCAAAATGCAATTTTTTGAGTTGACTCCAGTTTCTTTAGGGGAAAAGGAGATTTGTTTAGCAACAAGTGAAAACTACCCATGCCAAAATTTTCGCATAGCAATAATGACGGCTGGTATTTTCTCCCAACTTTTTAATCACATTGGACGCTGGGCTGTTGACATGATGCTAAGCTTCTATCCAGAAAAAATTGCTGGTGGAGTAAATATTGCCAAATTCAATCCCTTCTTTCCCCATTTACAGAGTGTCACAGTTATGTGCTTTACTTATATTACATTGGAAAAGATGCAGGAAAATGCAGAGATTTTATGCAAAATTTTAAAAGGAGCACCACGTTTAAAGGACTTGGAATTTAATGTAACCGGAGATGACATGCTATTAGTTTTGCTTCAAACCAGAAATTTTGCAGCTTACTCCAACCAAATAAGTAGCTTATCGGTTCGAGGAAAAGTCACAAAAGAGCAGTTTAGGCTTATTGCCAACTCAGATTTGAAACTGAAGCAGCTAAGCATTGAGTTTGAAGTTGACACCACAAGAGCAAATGAAACTTTTGACCAAGAGATGCAAAACTTATTGTGTTCACAAAAGAACACATTGGAAACATTGAAGATATGCTTTGGAGAGGAAATTTCCTATGACTTTAAAGTCACTTTTAAATTTCCGTGCATGAAAAAACTGAGCAGTTTTTCACTACATGTCGATATTGAAACGGCTGAATGGCAAGATCAAGTGCAATTGTGTGTCGTACCAATCAACCTAGATTTTTCAAAACAGTTTCCAAGTTTAAAAAAGCTAGAGTTAATTGCCGGGCGGGACCAAATTATGCAATTTTTGTCCCCGTGTAAAACCCTAGATGAACTTCATTTGGATCCAAATCGGTTTTTTAAATCAATGTCGCAGCAGGTTGAGCTCAGTTTCCCGAATTTAACCAATTTTGAGGTGGATTGGTCACTGTGGATTGATGAATGTCCTACATGGCCAAATTTGGTAAAACTTACTATAAAATTTGCATCGCCTGAGACAGGACTAGACAGATTCATACTTGGCGTTACTAAATCTCAATATCAATGTTTGAAATGGCAATATAAAAAGGGAATGCCGTTAGCGCAGTTGGAACTAATGTATTACAAGTTCAAGATTTCAAAAACAATACGCGATTTAACAAGTACGTTTGGTGACTATATCATAACCATAGTATTCATTGTTGTTTTCAAATACATTTTTAAAAATTAAAATCAAATGGTTTGTTGTAACATTGCAGATCTAAAGACCTTGCAATTTCGCAAGGTTGATGACTCGACCGAGAATATGAAAACTAATGCAGTATTCACCGATTTGTCCTGTTGTCTTGTTCTGCTAAAAATGGAATCTTTGAATTGCTTGGAGTTTTCTGGATTCTCCCCTTCTATTGATAAGGTAACACAACAATAAAAGCTTTAAGAAAAAAATGGCTTTTTGCAAAATCTCTTGAATTTTTTCTAAAATCTTTTAAAAATAGATTTCCGGGCCAGTCCGTTGCGCGATGCAGCACAAGTTCCAGACTTGGTGTTAAACCACAAATAAAAGGAAATTTTTACGTTATGCTAATAGTACATAACTTCAAAATTCATATCTTAGAGTAAAATTTTATGTAAAACAATTGATTATACAGTTTGAATTTCTAGAAGAAAACATAAGTATTTTTATACACACTCATGTATCTGTATTTTGATAAACTCACTCTTTTTGACATGTAAGGTCTAATATTCCGAAATCTGTTCCTGTAAAACTGTCATGAAAACTTTCACTGCATCAGCAAATTATTGTAAAATGTACAAATCAAAACTTTATTGTGTGTTGTGGCAAAACACATGCTGGTTGCTTGCCAAAACGGAGACTAAAGGTTGGCTTTCACTCCACAGTACAAATTGTGAATTATGTAAAAAATGTAACAGATATTTTGTCAAATAAAATATGAATGCATAACCAAATTTCAGAAAAATTGTTTTAGCAAATTTATCGGATGCTAATTAAAACATTTACTTTCAGTATAGTGTGTATGTATTATGTAGTTTTACACTTTCATACCTGTAGATTGAAAAATTGTAACTTCAAAAATATATTCTTAAATCTGGAAATAACAGAGGATCGCCATTTATCAGAGGATGCAAAGAGAAATATGTAGTCATTATGTAAATATTTAAATAACCTACAGCCTGGTAGCAAGTACCATAAACACATGTTGCTGAAAACAAAAACACACAATTTACAACTCAGCAGCTTACGGTCAAAGCTGTAAGCATCACATGCATTTTCAACCGATGCTCAATCTGCTTGTATATGAATCACAGATCAAGCGTTTCTGGAATAGGCATGCAAAATATCAACAGGTGAAAAAACGGGTAGAACAGCACATGATGAATTTTTAATAGAGATTTATGTCTCACACGATCAAAGCAATAAAACCAAACTATGCCATAAAAAATGGTCTTTCGCTGAAGCCTATATTCTCAGTAAGCAAGTTACGGCTTTTTATGTACTATATAGCGACTAAAAGGATGTCTAGGAACGAACCTAATATTATTGAATATATTTTGTATAGAAACAAATGCTATTGATGTATCAAATTAACCAGGCACAAATGCATCATTATTTTCCACATTTTATAAAAACTGGATTCTGAATACGTATAAAAACAATGTATGAAATATTACTAATGGTCACTAGCCACAAAAACTTGACGGATGGTTCAAGTTTTTCTCCTTGTCAGGTTGATGCTCTGTGAATTCAAGGTCGCTCACAGATTATTAAGCATTTCAAGAGCAAAGCAATTTTTCATCAATTTGCCTCACTGCAGTATTGCTCATGGCATAGTTTATCTTGCAAGCAAAAGCACAGGTTCTTCCTCCTCACCCACAACGAGCACACACTCACGCGCATGAATAGGTAAGTCAGTGATACACTGGTTATTACGTGAGTCATTTCTGAGAAAAAATGAATATTTCAACTGTAGATTTTTAGATAAAGATTTTTTGCTCGAAGCAAGAATTCAGTTGAGGATTGAATATGCTGGAGTGAACACAGTTTTAAAGAAATGCTGTGTGAATGAAGGTGATTTGAATAGGAATTTGTGAACTGAGAACCTGTTAATTTCATAAAAACTTACTCAAGCAGTTTTTAAATTTAAGAAAAACAAAACCATGGCAACATCAGAAAATGTTGAAATTGCTCCAGGTTATGCGGAAGAGGGTGATAATTTTGAGGAAAATCAAAAGTAAGTCTACATCAATCCACACAGTCAGAAATATTTTCGTAGCTTAATTCATAAATCAAAAATTACATAAATGAAATTCTTTTTCAGATCATCCCGTCGCCAGTGTAAATGGTCCCCAACATCAGAATCTCTGTTGCGAGAGGCAAATGACAACGTTCTTGCATGTAAATATTTGCAGAATTACAAAATCATTATACCATTATGATTTCTATACTGCTTGAAAAATTTTACATAAAAGTTTTTGTCCACATTTGCAATTTTTAGATGTAAAATCGCCATATAAAGGACACCATGTGAACATTGGTCCAGTTGTCGGCAAGGAGGATTGCAAAATCTGGACAATCTCCTTAACAGAAAATGGCCAAGGAAAAATTCCTCTTGTAACGCTTCATGGCTTATGTTCTGGAGTGGGTCTATGGGCTCTCAATTTAGATGAGCTGGCGGCTGATCAACCAGTGCATGCAATTGACCTGTTGGGTACTAATTTGTGTATTATGAAAATTGCAACAAGCTTTTAAAAAGACAATAATCTTTAGCAAAACTGTATTCTAAAAAAATACAGGCTTTGGAAGAAGTTCACGACCGAAATTTAGCTCCAAATCGCAAGAAGCCGAAAATCAATTAGTGGAGTCTATTGAGGCTTGGAGAAATGAAATGAAGCTGGAGCGTATGGTGTTGCTCGGACATAGCTTTGGAGGTTATCTGTCTACTGCTTACGCCCTAAAATATCCCGACAGGTATGCATGCATACATACTCTCAGAGCTTGTCCAGTATACTTTCATTAAACTTGCATTGAAACGTAAACTTTTTTCTGTATGTCTATTGTGCAGGATAGCTTATCTCGTACTGGCTGACCCATGGGTATATTTTGTTTGAATTTCACAATATAAATTTTTTAAAAATGTCAAGTTCCTACAAAACTGAAAATATTTATTATAGGGTTACTCGGAAAAGCCAGCAGATATATCGCAAAAATACCCTATTCCTCTTTGGACCAAGATGCTGGTGCAGTTGGTTCAGCCACTGAATCCTTTGTGGGCTTTACGAGCAGCAGGGCCAATTGGTACATTAAGGACTTACAATTACAGATTGACTATAAATTTTCTAAAGTACAATTTTGTGTTTGAAATGAATTTCAATTTTACAGGTCCCAGCTTGATCCAAAAAGCTCGTCCAGATCTGATAAAAAAGTTTACCATTTTTTTGGGAGAAGATACGGACACCAAGTTTGCTGATTACATTTTTCATTGCAATGCGCAAAATCCAACGTAAGGAGGTTTTTAATGAAAAAATATGTGTATTGCGAGCACGTTTTTTATTCAATTACGTTTTCAGGGGAGAAGCTGCTTTTCACAGCATTATGAACAAATTCGCGTGGGCAAAAAACCCAATGATTAACAGAATTGCTTCCATGGACAAAAACATTCCCATGACATTTATTTACGGAAAAAACTCATGGACGGATCACTGTCCGGATGAGCTAATAAAAGAAAAGAGACCAACTTCAAAAGTTGAATTTCATGTAAGACAACATATTAAGATTGTAATAATATTTATGTACTTATAATACGTAAAATATTTTATAATACATTCTTTGATATTGCAGTACATTCCAAATGCTGGACATCATGTGTACGCTGACGATAAGGAAAAGTTTAATAATATAGTGTTAGAATTGTGCAGAAGCTAATTTTTTTTCAGGGGATCTACAAAAATTTTAATTGGAAAATTTCTAAATCTGTTTTATAAAGTGTAAAATTGATGAAATGGTTTTCTGGTAGTTCAGGAAATTAAAGTATTACTACTAATACAAAATCTGCTTACATTGTATCTGCTCTCAAATAAACTTTTTACTGGATACTACGCCAACTGCCGACAAAAAAGGTAGTCATCTTGCTTGTCATGCTTGTTCAGCCTGTTACATATTTACTGGCGCAAAACTGCAGTGTCGATGAATTTAAAAACTTGGCTATCTTGGAAAGAACATATAGGATATTGATTGATGATATCTCTGACTAGGGTAACTTGCTAACATATAGTAAAACATTATCATTGAAGCCATACGAGAATAAAGTAGAGGAGTAGAGAAACAATTTGTGACAGAAAAGCATCAAAGAGTTAACTATTTTTTAAACCCACCTCCACCTTTTAACTTTAACTGCGATTTTAACTCTCTGCCACCAGTGCCAAACAAATTAGGAATGCAATTAAGGGTGCAATCCAAAATAACAAAAATCGCTACTACTTGGCTCTTGCTGAAATTTATGATTTTTGCTAATGCTACAATTGTAAAAGCAGTGTAAAATGGCCAAAAATATTGAATTGATTAATGGAAGATGTGTTCGAATTTTTAAGTGCATAGAAAAAATTAGTGACAGTTAAAGCTTGATATTTAAGGCTGTGACAATGTGGCAACGAAGTGGCATTACTTTTTTAATTCTTTCAAATTTATGTTATCGGTAGCTTTGTTGTTGCTGTCGAAAGCATAAGATTTTACATTTGATACAACAGTTATTTTCTGCGTTTATTGTCTTGCTGCTTTGCAAGAAGAACCACTGTTCAATTGCTTTAGTTCCAGGAAAAAAACTACAAACGTGCTGATCTCACGAGTCAGTTCAGGGGAACGGGGGTGCTGCTATAATGCTATAAAATGTGTACGGAAATTTGGTCGGGCTCGACTCTACTACAATGTAAAATAGCAGCAATACATAATAACCTGAAACAGGTACCAGCCTCAGAAGTTTTTAATACAAAAAGTAAAACAATTGTATTATGCTTATTCGACACTAAATAATTTGCTAAAAGGTCGATGAAAAAATTGATTTTAATGGTTTAATTAAAAATAACGTTGTTTCCCAAAATTTCATACCAAATAAAAGTTTTTGCTGCATTCAAAACTGCACACAATGTAAATGCAGTATTACTCATTCAATTTTAGAATAATATGCAAACTCAAAGGTTACCACTAAAAACTTAGCAGTGTTTATAATTTCTACAATAAAAGTTCAAAATTTGTTTAATACTAAAACACTTATATACCACCATGAAATTTCAAATATAAAGAAATCATTCTCTGATATCTTTTAGGCTACACTAAAACCAAATAATAACATTTCACAATGGTAAAACAAAGCAAAACAGATTATATATGGCAGTACAAAATGCTAGAAATTTTTACATAGTCAAAACCAAGAAATCTACTTCAAAGTTTGAAGTTCAAACAACATCCATTTTCAAAATTACTAAAAGTTATTGATTTTGCCAATTTGAAGGTGAATGACCCTTCCGCAAATTCTACGATGAAAAATGAATCTATCGACCGTACACTCTGTTCCAGGACAACAGGCCTCACTATTCCTACTGCAGTCTCCGTTGATGGTTATACACTTTTTACAAGTCGAGTCGGTTGAGCGTGAACAATAATATTCTTTGCAGCATGGCTTGTCATCGCATTTTGAATCTTCTCCAACGCATACTTCACATTGATTTAGGTTTGGTAAGCTGATAGATTTTTGACACACAAATCCAGGGCAGCAGTTGTCTTTCAATCCCAATAGGCAACCTAAATTTAATGGTGGGTTTGTGCACTTTGGCTCAACTGCAAGATGAGCACCGGTTGTAATGCTTGCCAAAGATGGAATAACTTCCGAACTTGATGATTCAGTCACTTGCAGATTGTCCTACGTTTTTAAATGAGTATTTGTATGTTAGTAAAATAATAATAAAAAATTATAACGATACTCATGAGTTCCTTTGTATTTATTAGATCGTTTTACCTGAGGTAGTAGTCCCACCGAGAATCCGAATAAAAACAGGAAAACCGCTATGCACTTAGCCATTGTTAGCTTCGTTTTGTTCTTAAATGCGTAAGTGTGTTTATCTTTAGTAAACGTAAAAAGTTGTGTATCGGAAAAAAACTAAAAACGTGTTGACTTCAGGAGTTGTTAAAGGACAATGACTGTGTCGTTCTGAAATCTATAGAAAATTTGTATGAGTAGCTTTTCTTTTCAAATACTTAACTCTTCGTTAGTGGAAAGTTACCACATAGAAGAATGAGCAAACACAGATACCTTCCATTTTTACTTGTAGAAAATAGTAAAGGTTGTACACAACATGTTGTTATAAATTCCCTTATAAAACCTGTATGTAAATTAAAAGGGCGTATTGTGCTCATGTAGCACTTGAGAATGACAAATACCAGAAAAGATTAGTTCCAGCATTTATCTATTGTAAAAATGCGAACCCCCTAAAGAAAAAGGCAAGTTAATGAAGAAAGGGTTCAGACTTTAGACACGCATTCGACTTTTTAATCCTATCTTCTTTTAAGTTTTTTTCATTGAGTGCAACATTTCTCACCATATTGTTCTTAACGGACATTGTTGGGTACTTATATGGACATGAACTGAAAATGATTGTCTGGCAGTCAAAACCCATACCATACTGTAATCAGATTGGGTATCATCCTCGTACAGTTTTATCCGCTGCTTTTTCTTAAGCTGCTTTAAAAATTAAGCCGCTTTCAAAGAACAATGAAAACGAAAAACGGAGTTTGAGACTGTGATCAGAAAAGTACCTATGCACTTAAAATGAAAATACTCACATTTTTTGACAAAAATTTACATGAATATACACATTGTTCTTTGGTTTTTATTGGTTTAGCATTATAACACTATAGTACAAGGTCACATTTTGTCGAATATTTAAAAGTGCAAGCAAAGCTTTTGCACTATTCTAATTTAATTGCACAACTAACCGAGTCTAAATATTTTAAAATTTCTACACTACCAGTTTTATATTTTTGTTTGGCAGTATCAATCAAACGATTTGTACTACAAACACGGGCAGATTCGGCTGACGGACTTTCTGAAATCAAGTCGAACTTAGTAATATCAAGATCTGCCTGCATACATTTCAGAAAATGGTTAAACTGAAAAAAGTTAACCTAGTCTTGGCATCCCTATATAACTTGTTGTTCCAAACTTCCATTGCATTCTATGACAAATCATCTTGTTTCAGGGAGACAGTAAAATATTTGGAACTAGTAACGAAAATCGCATAACGACGACTCAATAAACAGGTACTTGTAGGGGGAGCAGGGCTTTGGCTTGACATTACGCTAAATGAGGAATACGGGGAGTAATGCCAGCAAAATGAGTCTAACTTCCCTAATTCGCATCGCAGAATCACAAAATTTAGTGGAATAGAAAGCTAAAAGCTTGCTTTATAAGGATACCTACTAGAATTTCAATTTGACTTATGGTCAGAATATTATAGATTACTTAATCTTATTTTTCATATTACTCGAATTAGAAAGCAATTTGAAGGTGGAGAACAAGTAGTCATTGTAGCCTTACTCTTCAAGTACATTCGTACAAAAAATTTGGGACAAATCGGTGAAAAAACCATGAAGTTAGATTTAAAACGGCACAGCATTCCAACACTGTTACCTCGTTGCTAACATAGTTCCTAAGTCTTCCTTAATATTATATTATGAATATTTTATTTCAAATCTAGCGTTGCTTTGCAAAACAACTGCTTGTGTGTTATGTCAATTTGTTTGCTCTGGAACATAGAACAGTGCAAGTTGTTACAAATTGTCTTGTCATGTATATATAAAATACGTATACATTACAGTCGTATTACACAGTTACTTTTTTTACCACAGTCTCAAACTCCGCTTTAAGTTTTCATTGTTCTGTGTAAGCGGCTTAAAGATTAAAAGGTATTATTAAAATAGCGGTAGGTGGGTCTGTCCGTGGATGACATGGTACCTATTCATCTACAGCGCTTTTCTATTCCCACATGCATTCCCAATCACGCAGATCTATTCAGACATTCCCAATTCATTAAGTAACAGATTTAGTTATCTAAACAAATGTACCTATCAGAACAAATCTATCTATACAACATAATGCATAAGTTGTTAAAACACCCAGCTAAGCTAAAGAATATATTCGTGCACATAATATGCAATGGTATTATCGAAATTATTAATTAAATTAAAAAATTGTAGAGCTTCTTATGCTTCATCGGAATCGGAGATAAAGTCAAAGATAATACTATTTACCCTTTTGTTGAAAAGCTCTTTCTTGATAAGGCAATAATTTATTTTTTTGTTAAACCTAATTTTTTCAACGTACATTTATTCAATCCATATCTCCTAACAATCAATATTGATTCGCACAAATAAAACAACATTATTGAATAAAACATGTTATTGATTTTCTTCGATTCATTTCGCTCAAAGGTGCTTTGTTTGACTAGGATTCAATGTTAATAAAAAACGAAAAACCGTATTTTTATAAACATAATTGTTATCATTTCTCGTTTCTTATTTGCAGAAGCTAACTGATTTTAAGCAACATCTATAATGCTTCTTCCAGTCTTATTTTCTTTTCAGTTTCAAATATTATACATTTTGGTGTTGGCTAATTGAAATTCTAGGCTAAGCTCAACGACAAAGTGCATTCTTTTTAATTCTAAACCTTCCGAGAAGACTTGGCAAATAAATACATGCCAAGCAACTTTGAGCACCTTTTCATTTTCTTAGTATTTCCTCCCCTGTAATCACAACAATTTATGGGTTAGCAGATGAATGCAGTCAAGCTCAACCTCTGTTGGATTCCAAATTACGTAAGCATATTAAATTTAGGTGTGTATTCATTACAGTTTCCTTGTTTGCAAGCACGACATTGCTTCTCTTTGTTCGAGTTATTACATCCATAACATTCCATAATATCTTAATAATTGGCTACATGGAGTGTCTTGACGTGAAAATCGCAAGTATGGGCAGTCTGAACTTGTTGGCGGTTATGATATTCTTGCTGTGTTTTACTGGTAACCCTTTTATTATCTCACAAAACTCAAAGGAACCATCTATGAACTTTACAACTGAAAATTTACTTGTCAATTTCACCATCGTAAGTTACGATTCGTAACTGCTAGAAAAGGTCAATAGAATGACGCATGAAGAATATGAAAAAGACCCATACTACCGCCTTTTGATGGACAAAATTGTTCGGAATCTTTATAATAGAAGTAAAAAAACATCCAAACCTACTTGCTCTAAAGAATAATTGTCAAGGAGTTATGCACAATATTTTAATCACTTGTCAACGTATTATCAAAATTGGCAGCGGATGTCCAAAATGGTATTTTTGGCCATATTTACGCATTTCAGTAAAGTTTAAAAATTATCTAAATCATAAAGGCATTTCCAAAATTTACCAGTTCTAGACAATGTCAAAGAATGCAGTTTAAATACATTCTAATTTAGGATTTGAGATTATAGGTACCGAAATATATTGCTGCTTTATTACGTTCAAATTATTGCAATTAAATTCGTTAATCATAAAAATCCAACATTTATTGCCATTCTAGTTCTCTTTATTTATAAATGCTAAAATATTGGGTTCTATAATTTAACAGACAAATACTGTTTATACATTAAGTATATATTTGTAGTACAACAGATATTTAGTTCCTTAAGAACACTTTCGAAAACCTAGCCTGCAGCGTTGCGACGTACAATGTGTTGTACGTTTGACAAAAGACTTAGCTGTAACTTTATTGTTTTTCAAGCTGCTCAACGTTTTCTGGACAACATTTTAAAATAGCGTCGGAATTTTTGCAGTGCTAACTTTAAGTACAAAAGCTTCATTCCTTTAATAACTTGTCTGCATAAATATTTGGAACCTTGAAAACATTTACCAAAAATGTTATATTTAAAATTAACACAAATAAGTAGTTCTGTTTTGAAAATGGTTATACTAATACACAGGAGTGCTGCAACGAAAGAAAATAGCGGAAGTAGTAAGACCAAATTCAAAACTCTGTATTTTCAGTTGTCGGAGCGTTAGCCTTAAAATAATCTAGGACCAGGAAAAGTGCTGTTCTAGTGTATTCAAGCGAGCCTTCATGATTACGTTTTTGTTCCCGTTGTGGGATGTTCATTTTGTCAATAACGTTTTTTATGTTTAAAGCATAAAAATAATTATCTTGCTGAATATCCCAATACTCACTTAATCCGGATTCACTCCATTGGGCAAAAAATGGGATAATAAGCTTTGTAACATCATTACTGGGAATCATCCAAGGTCTCCAATCCACAAAATCGTAAATATTTATTCTGCGACCTAACCATTTACTTGTAAACAAATAAATTAGAGCCCAGTATGTCTTAGATTGTGAATCCTCTCCTAGAAGCGTAAACGGACCATTGAAAGTGTGGCTGCGCCCGCTTTTGTATCCTACCTCACAATTAAAGTGACGCAAAAATTTGTGCCAGGCAAGGCCTGTATTTATGGTGCAAAATCTAAGTTTGTTTTTAATTTTTATAAAAACATGTGTCCTTGGAGTCACGTCTTTTTTATGTTTTAAATAACTACCTAGTAAATAATGTATATAAGACGTAAGTATGCCATTTTCTAAACTAATTGTAGAGTCGAACGACAATATGTCATTAGTTGTTTGCACCAAACTGGGTAGACTATGGGGTGTCCACGGATCTGGCGTTACTAGTAATCGTGTAGATTGTTTGGGTTTATAAAGATTGTTAAGAATCACACACAGCCACGTCCAGCAAATCAAAACTACTGACAATTTCTTTGGGATTCCTGTGAAATTGTTCTGATCCACCATTGAACCATTCAGACGAAACAAAATACTGCCAATGCAACGGATAAAATGTTTTAAATCACTAGACGAAGGAAATTGGTGCACTCTGAATATTTTCAGAAGTGTGATGAGTGCAACAGTTAATTGCAGTAGTGCATAAAGTAGCCACGTTCTTGCGTCCAAAGGCTGAAATAAAGCGATCCAACTGTTGTAAAGAACCCTTTTATCTGTTACGGTAAACATGGCAAGCTTCGGATACTTAATTGAGTATGGTACTAACATACGTGTCACTGGTTGTGGATTTAGAAAATACGAGCTTGCTCTTTCCCCGAATAAACTTATATCCCGGAGATACACAATGAGTGGTTTTATGAGCGGAGAATGATGAGTTGTTTCAATTTTACTGGTAATATTAAACGTTTCTTTAAGTACTTGTAACACAACATCTTCGGGTCCTTTTTCCCCCTGCACGAGAAGTTTATGAAGAATGTACTTTCTTCCTTTAAATTGGTTTTTGTTATATTTCTCCAAGCTGTTGGAATGTGAAGGATTCCTGTAATGTGGGATATTTATGCCATGGTTGTTTGTATGCAGCCGAAACCATAACGAGGAAATAGTTTTGGGGTTAGGTGGAACACCTGCTGCAACGCGTAAATAGCTAATTATAGGATATTCTGTCCCGTAAACCTCTTCACTACAAGTTGCACAAATAAGTCCAACCCGCTGCTGACTATCCTGATCCCCGAAAGCAATGAAAACCTTAAAGCTAGCAAACATAAAGATAATTGGATTTTTGAACATTTTATTCCACCGTTTTATGGTTTCACTTTTAAGTAAACTGTTCCAGAACTTATCGTTCCAGAGCAAGTTTTGCTTGGACACAATCTGTTTCCAGCCCAACTTAAACTTCTGCAACATATTGTCCCATGATATTATATAATTTGGTATTTCACGATTGTATGATGCTTCAATATGGTGGTAAAGATCCATTCTTAAATTATCTTCTAGAAAGTAGAGGTGGGCATAACATGACGTATGACGAGCCACTTTATATGTTTTGTAAATGTACATAAAATTCCAGGAGGAATTTAACCTGGGATTGGAGTGTATAAGTTTACGTTTGCCACCAATATCTCTTGAGTACGCGCGAACCACAAAAGTAGCAAGTGCCGCCGGCACAGATTCATAAAAGCTGACAACTTGCTTAAGCGAACGCGATGTCAGTTGGTGGTGTGTTCCGGTTACAACTTTTATTAAACAACCTCTAATATTCTCGGAAAGAAAAACTTTTAGATCGGTTGACAATGTATTCTTTGAAACCATGTAATTTTCCGAGAATTTAAGTAGATTAACGGAATTTAACAAAGACGCGAAGACGAGCAGGTTTAGGGCTCTCCTCATTTTGTTGCTCTCAGTAGGAACTTCAAACACTTAAATGCGAACAATAAACGTTAACAATAAATGTTTATGTGAATATTGTTGTCTTTGTTTTGATTAATTGATCCCTAAAAGGGTTGCCGATTGCTGGGATGAATGAAAATTTGTTGTTGGTTTTCCTCTAAAATTTTGTTTTTTTAGTCTAACGTTGCCATCCACAGTGTTACTACTAGACTTATTTGTTTGGCTTTATTGACCTGTAGCAGCGTCAAAGCCTTCTATGGCTGCTGCAAATGACAAATGTTACCTACTTGTCCTGAAGATAGCTGAAACAAATATCCTTCAGAAACTTCAAGCAAATTTGCTGAACTTAAGATAACTCAATAGCAACTAGTTATAGCAAACGGTTCATCGCACAGTTTTCTGGCACTTTAAAAATGATTCCCTTAAATCTACTTTCACCCGATTGTACCCATTATTGTTTTGTAGAACTGACTGTGTGTAGACTGCCGTGCTACCAAGTAAAAGCGTGACTAGAAAACACTTATTATTGCACCACAAATGCTTCTTTGGTTTTTTGCAGATTATGATACCTATGATAGTCTATCTATTGTTGTTTATGGAAAAACATTTCTCCAATCGCCTTGCAAATTTTCAAAAATTACATGTTCGATTCTAACCATTTAAGGTTGTTTTTGTATTAAACTTGGTTGCTTCCAATAAGGCTTGCTAGCGTTACGTTTCTGGAAAAACTAAAATTTACAAAATATTGAAATTAGGCTAGTCAGAGTATTTGAATTTGTTATGGGTTTATACTATTATGATTTATAAGAATTAACAAGTCCAGGTAAGCCCTGTATCGAAAAGCTACTACAAGCGGTAAATATGATTGAGTTATGGGTTAACTACTAATTTCTAGACCTTCTTTACTGCTGCTTTAAGTATTGCTTTCTTGTTTCTAGGAATAATTTGTTTGCATTGAGGAAAGCTATTTTATTGTGATGTTATTTTATTTTATTTGTCACGTTGCTTGCTGGACGGAAATCCGTGACCATGTAAGCCATGTAAGATATTCAGCAACAACTATTTTCAAGCAGCTAACAGGAATATTAGTATAGCTCGTTCTGGTACTGGTGGTGCTTGTTGTTTTTCAGCTTTAATTTAGTTAATGCGTCACGTTGTCTCTCTTTGCAGAACAGACTGTCAACATGTTTTTAAATGCCAGCCGCATAATATATGGTGTATATACTTTGCTGTTGAATATCTCTATCGTTTGTTTTTGCATACAGGGTACTTCGGAAAATAACAATTCGGGGAATTTGAATTAACATATCTCTACAATGTTAGCACGCCTTTTAGAATACTTTAATTAGCTAATAGACCAGCTTTGTTTTTACCAAAAATGCTTCACTTCTAGCTTCACAAAATAGCGACGACGATTTGTGCAAAAAAAATCTATGTCAAATCTGACTGCGTTGGGGCTTACCTAGTTTTTATTAGGTCTTCTTTACTACTGCATTGCGTTTTTAATTACATCGAGTTCCTTATTGTCGTTTATAGACATTTTCTAGTTACTTTAAAGAATCATACCCAATAGGGTGCAGCAAGACCACGTATTTAATTTGCTTAATTTATTACCTTGTTTGTTGGATGGAAAAGCTGGCCATTTAGGGCATATAAGATGTTCAACAACAGGAACTATGATCAAGTATCTAACAGGAATATAATTATAGCTCGTGCTGGTAATTGTGTAACTTATATTGTTTGTCAGCCTTTAATTCAATTAATGCGTCGCAGTTCTCTTCTTCGCAGGTCTGACAAACAACAACTTTATTAATGCTATCCACACCATCACCACCAATGCCATTGCCCCGTATTTTGCAAACTGGTGTACCTGTACATGTTTTCTCATTCAGGATATCCAGGTTTGTCAAAACATATAACAATTAGGAAAATAACATGTTTTCACAAAGTCTGCACGTGTGGTATGGTACCTTTAATTAGCTATAAGAGCAGCTATGTTGCTACCAAAACGTATTAGTTATTGGAAGTTTACCTAACTATATAAAAAATATAAATGATATTTGATGATGATTTGCTTTAAGCTTTAAATCTTCTCTCAATACATTCAGAAAGAGCCTAATCTTCCTGCTTCCAATTGTTTTGATTGTGTCTAAGCGGTTTTTGCTTGATTCAAAGACTATCTAACTAGTTTTTTTATTCTCACCTTCCAGATTGCGGCACGGAAGAATATATCAATTAGCAGAATTAATTTCTAAAATTTTGCAATTATGCTATTAAAATTTATCTTTTGGACTTTTTAAACTTTTTAAAACTGAACCAGTGATTTCTGTCTAAAACTATGTACTTACATACATATGATCAACTATTATTTACTAAACAATTTGTAACTATTCTGAACTGAGAAAAGTCTAACTGCTGCATAAAACAAGAATCCTTCTTACAAATTTTTTTAGCAATGAAATTTATTATGAATTCTTAGAACTAGTGTACATATATGCAAATATATTAATATGTATTATGCTTCCTTAGCAGAAATTTACAAGGCTCTGAGCGCTTCAGGCAGCTTTCTAATTTAAAATGCTCACCAATTGCATAAAAATATCTTATACAGTTTTGTACCAGACCATACAAAATTTTGGAAAGTAAAACCTAAACCTGATATTTCGAAACAAATCGATTCTTTCACTGATTACTGAAAACCTCCAAAATTGCTTCCTAAAAAACCTTAAACATGGTTGCCTTTGAGAAACCTTTACGACAAATTCTAGAAGGTTCTACAGTTCTTAGCCGGGTTATAGATATCGTTGCGTATACCAAAGCTGTTTGCTTCTAATGTTTTTTAGTTATGTCCTGGGGTTCTACAGTTGCTCGTGCCTGCAATACCTGTTTACTTCCAATACTTTCTAGTTGTTTCTGCATGCTTCTAAGAACAACTCCCAACCCTTATGTACCTAAACCTTTTATTATATGTTGTTTCTCACTGTTTGTTGTTGTTTGTTAGGTTGATGTATGTTGCTAGCCAGGTATACCAACGTGAACACACTTTTACACAAGATATTCTCATCGAGTTCTTAATTAATCTAGCAGCAACCTAAATACGGCGCGTGCAGCATAATAAATGTGTTTACTTTGTTTTGGCTATAATTTAATTAATGTGCCAGAGTATCTGTTTTTGTAGAGCTACACAAGTACTGCATTACAGAGACCAGCTACCCATTTGGCTCCTATGTATTGTTTCCGCCCTCAGGTACGTAAGAATATGAAAATTAGCTAAATTAAATTTTTTAGATGTTGTCAGCTCGTGTTGGATTATACCTTTAAGCAGCTAATTAGGCACCTATGCTTTATTCAAAATGCGTATTTTTTGTGAGTTTACCTAAAATTTATGATTTTTTTGATGGTTTTTGCCTAAAACAATGTGTAGTAAATATAAATTTGCAAGCTTATATATTTGCCCATAATGAGGCTTCCTTTCAGGAATAAAGCTACCCAAAGCAATCTGTCGTGCTAAACCATTCAGATCCGGTGGTCCATTACCTTGCAATGTTTCCTGTGCTGTCGATATTTGCAGCTTCTAAGACTTTAATGTATGAAAGTCTATTGCAAATGGTTGCTTGTTTGGTTTTGTCGCAGTTAATAACATTTTAATGCTATTTTTGAACGAAGCTTTTTTTATTTTTAGTGGTAAATTCGAAGTGTGCTCTGGAATTCTAAACACTCCAGGTTATTTCTAAAGGAAATGCTGAAGTTTACTTTTATGAGTCATATGATATATCAACGCAACAAATATTATAATATTTTTTTAATCAGTCTCCAATTTGCTGCTGGTTGCCTTTAGGATTATGAATTAATGAAAGCTAAAACCTTTTCTTAAAACTTCAAATATTGTTTCGAGCTGAAAATGAAACTAGATTGCTTTTAAAAGTGTTTAGTTTCTAAAAGGGTTTGTAAAACTTGCATTGTTCGATTTCAAACATATGAGTTTGCTTTATTCTAAAATTGAATGGTTGCTGCAAATTAGATTTGCTAGTATTACGTTTCCAAAATGCTACCAAACTGTAAAATTAGAGTCGTCGAAGTAGATAGAGTCAAGTGGATTGTATACCTGCGGCACTTCCATAGGCACAACTCGCCGGGCATCTTGCACATTAGCATGTTCGGAGCAAAATGAGACATGCAGGGCGCGAACTCGCATGCTGTACTAAAGCACGGCGACGGTTGTGCCTATGGAAGTGGCCGGAATAGTAGGAACTTAACAAATCCGAGTAGTCCACTCAAGTTCGAATTTTTATTACAAGCGTTAAGTCTGATTGCGTTAGGGTTAACTAGTTATTTGTATCCAGGTCTGTTTATGCTGCTCTAAGTGTTTTCTACGTGCTTCGAACTTATTCTAGTTGTTTCTTGTCATTTTCTGTTTGCTGTATGGGACACTTTTTAATAGTGGACAGCAAGCCCTTTATTTAATTTGTCATGTTGTTTGCTGGGCAAAAATACGTGACCACTTACGCCATGTGAAATGCTCAAAAACGACAACAACTATGTTAAAGTAACTAACAGGAATATTAGTATAGCTCGTTCTGGCACTGGCTCGTTGTTGTTGTTTTTCAGCTTTAATATAATTAATACGTCACTTTGTTCCTCTTTACAGAGCAGACTGTCAACATGTTTATAAATGCTATCCGCATCATATATAGCGTCTGTCTACTTTGCTGTTGAATATACTTATGATTTGTTTTCGCATTCAGGTACTAGTACTAGAATACTAGAATACTACTAGAATACTAGTATCAGGCGAATAACATGTTTATACAAAGTCTGCACGTATTGTACCTTTGTATTGTCGTATTTGCATTTAGTTTTTACATGCACGGAAACCCTACGATAGTAATATTTACCTTAAGCTATTATCGCTATATACTGGCTGATATTATAAAAACCATTCATTATTTATAAGAAGGCTTTGGAGATTCCTGTCACACGAAAAAATACGCAGTTTAGTTTTTGCTTGCTAATATATAAGGTAAACCAATTGTTTGTAATGATGAGAGGAATCTCATAAAAAATTGATTTGCGAAAAAGTCAAGAATATTTTGTGTGTATAGGAAACTGCATGTATCTTTCAATCTATTTTTGGAGGTTTTATGTGTAAGGCATATCAGAAAAAGCTTCGAGATCTTTCTGGAATATAATGTCATTTTGGGTATATGATTTCGTGCATAAATGTATACCTTTAAGCACTATGCTTACGTTTACTGATATACTTTACTTATTTTTAAATGTGCGTTTAATGTTTGAGCAAAACTGGCTACATACCTATTAATTTACAAGAGCATGTTTGCACAAGCATAATATTTCAATAAGATTTATACACTCCTAGGGTCTTGCTGAGCTTATAATCTTAAAAACCTTTGACATAAGCTAAGCATACTAGAATGTGTAACCCAAACAAAATTATTATGAAAAAATGGCGATCTTAAATGTGCAATTTTACATAAGTTAAAAAAGTTGATCGTCAGTTTTTTATATACAGTGCACACATATGTCCAAATTTTTAGAACTACTGAAAACACAACAACGTACCTTTTAGTCAATATTTCAGTAACCCAAGCCAGAAAAGGCACCACAGCTAGGCACAAATACATCAAAAATACAACCACAATATTGTCTCTAGTGGTCAGTGGTTTAGGACCTGAATCTACTTTTGCTAAGGCTATCGTTTCATTCCAAGTTTCAAGTCGATCTGCCCACTTTGACCAAATATCAAATATTCCAGCAGCCTCTAAAATTCGAATACTCGTAGACAAAAACTCTTGGCTAACAGGCGACCTTTCAATTATCCAACGAGCTTCCAGACGCGGAAGTGTTTCTTTGCTTTTAATAATTCTACGATAGTACTTGGTATCTTTGTATTTTAGTTTCAAGTTTACGTACGCTTTGTGTATTACATCCCAGTCATCAATATACGCAAAATAGTCATTTTTACACGTTCCAATTAGATCTACAAAATAAGCTGATTTTGTTTTGTTTGATTCATTTATCAATTTTGGGTCCTTCACAAAAATTCTTTCCCGATAAAGTTTTGATCCTATTTGCTCTATTAAAGGTAATTTAGCTTTCGTTCCCTGCAAATACATCCGCTCAAAACGTATGTCGTGATACAAACTGGTCTTCGTAAATACATCCGATGACCGATTATATAGTTTCAGCACATTTAAATATAAGCTCAGTGTCGGAGTAATTACGCTCCTATAATAATGCAAAATGTCAGAGAATAAAATAAACTGAGAAAAAAAATTTAAAGTTCTTTTCAATAAGGGACCCAAACGTATCTGGTGGACGTACAGAAATTGGTGAAGTTAGCTTTGTTATATTGTCACTTTTGTAAGCATTTGAAATCACAACACCCATTATTATCCATACAGACGTTAAAACCTTAGCTTTTCGCAAAATACTGGAGTCCAACTCAAGCAAAATTTTTAGAGGACAGAAATATGCGCAAATCTTTGAAACTTTAGACGTTTGAAAGATGAAAAATTGCATCAGGAAACCTGTTAGACCAGACAATGCAAGTAGTACAGACCAAGTGTAACAATCAAAGGCCGAGATAAAACCAAACAAAGAAAGTTTGTCTGAATCTGTTACTTTTGAGCAGATAAGAAAAGACCAGCCTTTTTTATAAACGGTATAAACGTGAGATGGCGAGTTTGAAAGTTTTGTTATTTGCCAAATTACTGGAGCTCCCATAAACGTTAATGTTTCATCTATTGCTATTGTACTATTCGGAAACAGCGTACTGAATACAACGAGCGATGGGCTTATTATTTTGTTGTCTGGATTGGTTGTTCTAAAGAAGTACTTTCTTCGCTGTCTAATAGATTCCAACATTTTTACGAATCGAATCGCTTCTTCCGAAAATGGCACGAATCTCCAGATTATATTGGAATTTCTGTCAGCAAACAAATTTAAACTTTGAATATCTGTTTTGCTTGAAATTCTAGCTATGGAATATTTAAACACGCTTGACCACATCACGCACAACATCCATATTTGCACAGGGCAATACTCATGAACGAATCTAATAGCTCGAGCATAATCCAACCTCACTAAATATCGATGCCTAATTTTGTAAACACCCTTGTGCCACATATTAACCCTAAGAAAAATTTTTTTCCAGACGGTAAAGTAGTGATTTGAGTTTATAACTGATACGTCAATGTTATAAAATAAGTTATAATCAAGTGGCGATTTTGCGATAGAAGAACGACCAGCTATGAACATATACTTGTTGTCTTGAGTAATATAATTTCCCCACTCAGCTATTGGATTAGAATTAGGTTGGCCCAGTTATAGATACTTGATATAATCCAAGAATGACATTGCAAAGGCATCAGATACAAAACTGCGTCGCAGGGAAAGCTGACGTGTTTGTATCGGTTTTTCAGAATGGGTTCCAGTTCTTTGGTGTTTATTTTGTAGTATTTATTATCGCAAGCAAAATATATAGTATTTGGACTCCTTTCTTTGTATTTTTCTTGTAGACCTGTGTATTGCCGCAGAATCAATGGCACAAATTCCATTGTCTCCTTAGATAGAGTTGTTGTTTCCGCATGTTGACCCTAGCAAGCAATCAACATTTTATCTTTTCATATATATATTTATTGATATGAGTGCATTACAATCGCCAAAGTTTTGGCTGATTTACTTACCGTGATATTTCCAGTAAGCAGTGGTGTGATAACTTGAACAGAACATTGCTGGAAACCTGCAATCTGGCTTTTAATATCTACGTCAATATTACCCACATGTGACCTACAGAATCTCTGGAGAGCTACCAACGATAAGAAAATGACAGCTTTTAACATTTTTATAATGTTAAAATGGAGCTGTTCAATTTAGTTGGTGTCTTTTAATTGAAACGTTTTCGGTTTAAAAGCTGACTGATGCTTTTAATGAATCGCTGCGAAGTTTGATTCGCTTTACTGTTTATATTTTAATTTTTTGGAAACATCAGCATTCATGAGATAATGTTGTCATATGAAATATATAAAAGCTCACTTCTGGTTATTCTTTAAAATTTCAGTAAAAATCCTATTTCTAGCTAAAGCGATATGTTTATTGGTATATGATACCTCCGTTTGAGCCAACTGGACGTTATTATATGGCATTTACTAGTGTCTCAAAAAGCTAATCATGTATGAGTTGATTCGGGTACTTTTAGAGGTCTTGATTCCAATACCTCACTGCTTTACGTCTATACACGTCAACGAAAAGAAAGAAACATTTGTTTAATTAAATTTTCTTACACGTGTCGCTTGAGGTACTTGGATTAGTTTCCTACTTCCACGAAAAATTTAAAAATGTGCCTTGAAAAGCTTCGAACAAAGTGTAAAGTAGAAACTCAAATTTAAACAATAAACGTCAATTTTCCCCCTTCCTTTGCAGATAACTGACACTTAAAATACGCGCATTATACAGGAATTATTAAGATTTATTCTGAGTTTCAATTCATATCTACACCGTTCACATTTTTTCTATCCGTTGTCTTGTTTTGGATATAGTCCGCTTTGAATATTTGCAGTGCACGGTGCTTAGGGCTGGTAGGAAGCAGGAAGTGATAAAAAGTACCTTAACTGGCATGTGTGGAAAACTTGATTTTGCAAAACGCTTCCTGTGTTCCGTATATGTTGGTGAGCTATACAAATATAATCAGTGTGGCAAGTCAAGTTAACGCACTGAAACCGTGAATCTAATTCTTACCATTAAACGTATACACAAAACAGCTAAAAAAGCATTAGTTTGATTAAATTTTAAGAAGCCAACTTCATTAAGTGCCTATTAGGCTCACACAAAAATTATGTATGCATGTGCACATATTTTGCAAAAAATATTGTTGTTTTCTTATCAGCTTATGTATTTGGCAATATTCAATGTCACAATGTTCTGATCATGAATTTACACAAATTATAGTTTGAAGTAAATCCCAATTTGCATCCATTCTCTCGACAGATAGTAGGTTTAATTGAAATACAAACTTCTATTCTGACAGAATTGTGTATTTGCAAAAATGTTTTTTAAATGTGTTCTTCAGAAGGATGGACGTATGATTGTTCGTATTTTATAAAAACTTTCTTGAAACGTTAGCAGTTTCGTTTCCGTCCAAACATTAGCCAATAAAATGGCCGAATATTATTATTGCCGTTCTAACTTTTTTGTTTTTCATGTTTATTTGTACACATATTGTTATAGTCCACGATTACCCTCATTGTTGGAAATGGAAATTCAAAATTTATGACTAGGGTACACAGGAACCATATAATTGCATGCATTTTAAATTGCGTTGACTTGCGAGTTTAATGTTTATGTTTTAAATTACAGCAGCACAAACATAATTATTATAGCATTCAACGAATAGCTTAGACGGAATTTATAATCATTTTCTAGACAACGCGACAAGCTAGGTAGCTATTACGAGTTCATTGTAATTTTCTTAAGACATTATTAGGTGTTAGGTGCAACATTTTCAATAACATAATAGCAATTTTGCTTCGAAGCAAGTGTCATACATAACACAGTGCTGGTAACAACTCGTTAAAAACTGTATATAACGCTCTCATTATGTGATGGCTCAAAAGAAAAACAATTGGTAGTTTTTGAATTGTATTATTTATAACTGTATATTCGGAATCTTGGCCAACAAACGACTACATAATATGGTCGTTTCCAAGTTATCTGTCAGTTACCCATTTGTAGTAATGAACTATGCTTTTGTTCATTTGCATACTTTGTAAAGCCCGCATACTTTCGTAACATCAATAAGAAAAGTTGCTGTGAAGTGAAATATTATTAAGGTTGCGGTTCGTGCCGATATTCATAATCTGTTCCTTATTAAGTGTTGTCAAATTTTGATAAAAGTAAGAATATATTGAGGAACTTTTGTATTTTCTAAGAAAATTTTTCTAATTATTCCAAATCTCTGAAAATCTAATCCACTGAATCTACATTTATACATCTATTGTACTATTCATGGTGAAATAATGGTGCGAGTTGTAAAGTTTGAGTAGCATACGACTTTTATAAGTTGTTGAACATTTAGGAGTGCCCGGCACATTTTGATAAAAAAAACTGAAAATTGTGCTTTGTTTGTTTCGGTTAGAAGCAGTTTATATTACTTGATTTGCAATATTTTTTAAAATCATGACAAGCTATTTTGATTTATACGTTTCATTTTATTCTTGTCTTTACTACGTTTGCTTCGTGCCTTTTAAAGTAACATTAACGTCGCAAAAGAAAGTGGCCATAAAAACTCATGTACTACAAAAGGTACTCAAATTACATATTTATTTGAAGTTTAAATCATACCAGCTAATAACTAAGTTTTACATGCTTTTCCAGACAATTTGTTTCACTGTATATTTTCTGCGTTTCATATGCAACTATTTACTCCCGAATCTCTATAAAACCTTCCAAGCAGCTTTGCGAAGCAAAAACGAAATTCCAGGAAATCCCTTTTGGCATTTTTTATTTGTGATTCGTATCACGTTTATATTAACTTTTATGTTTCTTTTTCACGCAACTTTCTTTAAAAAACCCTTATACCGCAGTTATTTTCAACGCCTGCAGAGAATGTTCCAACATATGAGGATCAAAACATCTACAATGTGCATTTTGATGCTTTACGTATTTTCTGTAGTTTTATCTCAATTCTTTACTCTTTATGAATTCAAAAACTTATTAACAAGCAACCCATTTGAAAGCGTAACGAAAACTTTTCCATTTACAAAATACTTAATGCCATTTCAATCATATTTTGGTATGTACCATTTTATCTGGATGCTGAATATTTCGTACATGGTTGGAAATGCGGTAGTAGTAGTTTTTGTTTCTGCCTGGCTTCACTTCAACTTTCTGTTCTTTCTCCTCTTGGGCTTGGAAATGGTCAAGAAGAGTAGGGCTTTCCCACCCAAATTAAACGTAGATTTTCTCGAACCCAGTTTAAAATTGTTTAAAATATTACACAACTTTAATGAACTAAACGGCACATGGGTGTTCCTATATTTAGTTGATAGATATTTATATTTCCCGTATGTCATTAACGTTAAACATCTTTATTTCGAATACTCGTTTAATTTCTACGTATTTACTTCATTGGCACATTATTCTACAGCCGCAATGTTTGCGTTTCAGGTAGCAAAACTACTTTAATTAAAAACAAATGTTACTTAAGGTTCGTTATACCAAACATGACACGCAGACATGTTATATAACCGGGCTTTAAATTTGAATTTAGATGAATAGGTACCAGAAATGGCTCTACAAACAAAGTTTGCTGAGAAAAGATTGCACTCATGTGACCTTCCTGCTGAATCATTGGGTTGTTCACAACGTGTGCTGTATTCGACTTGGAGTGATGCCATTAACATTTCACACTTTTCTCCAGGTATACGGTTTTAAGAATTTTATATTTACAAAATTTCAAAACATAGCTAATCCTTAATGCATCTGAAAATCTGAACAGGTTATGACAAACGTAATGTCAATATATATTTTGACCAAAACGACTTGAGCAGCATGCAAAAAAATGAAAGCTAAATCTGCACAAAGACATTTGACGGAAGCTTCAATTAGAAGGCATCTTGAATGAATTTATATCAGATATGTACCAGTACTAACAACAGTCATTATTGTTAGTAAATGGTTATTAGTACATTATTTATTTTTATTTCAAAACCATTCGATAAACCTATAATTATTAGTATTGTAAATCTCAAAAACCAAATATACATAAAATACATAAATACTTAGCACCATTGATATTTAGAGCTGACCAAAACAATTTAGAAAATGTAACCCGCAGTTTTACGAAATATTATGTTTTCTACGAATAGTAAATATCATTTCTGTAGCATTATCGTTTTGGGAACTGTTAATTGTTTTGTCTAAAGTGTTCTCAGAATTGTGTTGGGAATTTGGAAATTTCAATTTGAAGTACAAAAATTTTATCAATTCAAACATTTGCCTAACTAAACCTTTTAACCCTTGAAATCCTTTGATAAGGAAATGATTGTTGGAACTAGTATTATGTATAAACACTTCAATCTTAAAAATGGCTATGCTGATACCCAGAATTGTTCCGAAAAATGAAAACAATGGCAGCAATAATATCAAATTCAAGTAATCTGTATTATTAGTTGTTGGAATGTTAGCCTTAGCATTATCAAGGACTATAGAAAGTGCAGTTCTAGTGTATTCAAACGACTCTTTATTATGATGCTGTCTATCTGGAACCTTAGAGTTAAAAGATTTCATGTTTTGAATACTATCATTTATATTTACAGCGTATCTATAATCAGCACCCTGTAAATCCCAATAATCACTCAAACCGGATTCAAACCATTGCGCTAACAATGGTATAAGAATCTTTGCAAAATCATTATTTTGTATGGTCCAAGGTTTCCAATTTACTAAATTGTCAATACGGTTTCTGCGACTCAACCATTTGTTTGTAAATAACTTAAGTACAGACCATATACTCTTAGAAATGTCTTCTGGTTCCACTACAGTAAACGGACCAGAAAAAGTGTGGTTTCCGCCCGTTTGGTTTCCAACTACACAACTAAAGTGACGGATAAGCTTATACCAGTCTGAAGATTCGTTCAGGGGACAAAAGGTAAGCCTGTTCCTAATATTTTGTAAAACATGTGTACCTAAAGTTCCGTTATTTTGATGTTTTAAACAGTTATTAAGTAGTTCAAGTAAGCCAGATGTTTCTGTTTCATTCTTTCTTACAATTAATCCGACTGAAGAAAATATATCATTCCCTGTTTTGCTCAACATTGGCAGGCTATTGGGTGTCCACGGATCTGGCGTTATCAATAATCTTGTAGATTGCTCGGTTTTGTAGAAGTTGTTTAGAATCAAACAAAGCCATGTCCAACAAATGAAGAGTACCGATAATCCCTTTGGGAGTCCAGATAAGTTGTACTGGTCCACCATTGAACAATTCAGACGAAAGAAAATACTGCCAGTGCAACGGATTAGTTTTTTAAAATCGCGAGACCAATTCAATTGTCTTACTACGACTATCGCACCAAGTGTAATAACTGCCACAAGTAATTCTATGAGTGCAAAATATAGCCATGTTTGTACGTCCAATGGCTGAAACAACGCAACCCAACTGTTGTAAAGAACAGTCCTATCTGTTACGGTAAACATTTCAAATCTCTTATAAACAGAAGAGTATGATACCACGAAAAGTGTCGGCACCTGTGGTTTCAGAAACCTTAAATCTGTTGCGTAATCCGAATGAGGAGCATCCCTGAGTAATATACCATTTAGGTGATATCTCACATCCATGTGCCGTCTACTAGTAACATTGTACTTATCTTGAAGTACTTGAAACAAAACATCTTCCTCCCCGTTCGGGGACCCCTGAATGAGAAGTTGGTGAAGTTGATATATTTTTCCTTGAAACCGTTCTTTATTATATTTCCTCATTATATCGATAAATCTAGGATGCCTTAAGTGGGAAATATTGATGCCATGATTATTTTTATGCAGACGTAGCCACAACGAAGAAATTGTTTGGAGGTTAGGAAAAACACCTTCTGCAGCATCGAAAAAGTTTATTATAAAATACGGTGGTCCATAGAGTTTTTCATCACAAGTTGCACATATAAGTCCAATCCGCTGACGATTATCCTGATTACCAAACGCAATCAGAAACTTAAAGCTAGAAAATTGCAAATGTAGGCCACCTCTAAGCATAGCATTTAATCCTCTTGTTTCACGTATTAAAGCATTGGTCCGGACTTTATCGTTCCATTCAAAGTTTTGCTTTGGCGCAAACAATTCCCAAAGCTTAGTATTGCGTTTTAAAAAATTGTCCCATACTATTATAAAATTTGGATTTTCACGATTGTGTGTTGCTTCCAGAAAATGGTAATTTTCCATCAAGAAATACCTTTCAACAAAGTGAAGGTGAGCAAAGCAAGATGTGTGACGAGCCACCTTATATGTTTGATAAATGTACATTAGTGACAATGATGAATTTAATCTGGGATTTGTGTATTTAATTTCAAAGGGAGTTTCCTTGTACGGGACACCCGAGTAGGCGCGAACAGCAAAAGTAGCAAGTGACTCTGGAGCAGATTCATAAAAGCTGACAAGCTGTTGAAGAGAACGCGACGTGTATTGGTAATTGGTTCCGGTTACTACTTTTATCAAACAACTTTTAATATTTTCCTTTAAAAATACTTGCAGATCCGTTGAAAAGCTCTTACTTGAAAGCAAATAGCTTTTAGAAACTTTGAGCAAATTGGCGGAACTTAACAAAAACGCATAAACAAGAAGTCTCAGCAAACGGTGTAATGTCATGTTTTCTGCCATTTAAAAATAAATATTTTCTTAAAAAAGGTTTCCCAATTTGTTTTTCACTCGATTTTACAACTCATTGATTTGTAGAACGATAGCTTTGGTTGAAATCTTAATTCTTAAAATACACGTATAATCGCCCCTGGAAGGTTTCCTTTGTTTTCTTTGGATGATGAGAGCCTTTTTTTACTTCTGCGTATCACGTTATCAGTAAATTTTCTAAACTTGCGTGGTATGATACTAAACACTAGAGGTTGCTTGAATACATTCAACTTACATGATTTCTTTCAATTAGGCTTGCTGGTGTCACGTTTACTGGAAAATAAAACGATGCAAGAAAGTTAATCTAGATTAATTGAATTCATTGCTGCTTGATGCTCAAATGGATTGTAAGGACTTAATCATTCTTGGTATGTTCCAATTTGAATTGCTAATTCAAGCGATACCTGCTGGTTTTCGGGGGTAATGGTACTACTGCTTCAAGTGTTTTCTACGTGTTTCGATTTTCTTCTAGGCGTTTTCTGGTTGCTTCTAAGAACAACGCCCAACCATTGTGTACCTGATCCTCTTGTTATAAATGTTGTATGTCACGTTGCTAGCCAAGCAAGCTAACGTGACCACACCCTTACACAAGTTATTCTTATCGAGTTCTTAATCAACTTAATACGGCGCGTGCAGCATAATTAATGTGTTTACTTTCTTTTGGCAATAACTTAATTAATATCTTAGAGTGTCCCTATTTGTAGAGCTACCCTAGTAAAGCATTGCAGAGACTAGCTGCCAATTTAGCTCCTATACTTGGTTTCCGCCCTCAGGTACGTAAGGATAAGGATATGAAAATTAGTAAAATTAAATTTTTTAGATGTTGTCAGCTCGTGTTGAATGGTACCTTTAATCAGCTAATTAAAAAGCTATACTTCTTTCAAAATGTTTATATTTTGTAAGTTTTCCTAGAATTATTGAAAAAATTGATGATTTTTGTCTAAAATTCTTGGAATTATATAAGATTTTACAAGTTTATTTATTTGCCTGAGATGCGACTTTTTAGAAACAGAAATTACCCAAAAATTTCTTGTCTTGCTTGGAAATATAATATTGATTTTCAGATCTCGTGGTCCATTACCATGCAATAAGTTTCAAGTGCTGTGCAAACTTCGAAGTCAAAATCGGAATCTGTTTCCAGAAAGTAGAGGTGCGCGTAGCACGATACATCGTGTCATACATACATATGTCCAGCCAATTTATATGTTTTATACATAAACACTACTGTTATACGACGAATTTAATTTTGGATTGGATTATTCAAGTTCAGTACTAATACCGCCAGAATAGCCTGAATAAGCACGATAAAGACAAGCAGCTTATGACACAGGGAAAGAACCGTAGAAACTAACAAGTTTTCTCATGGAACACTATGTAAGCTGATGATTTGCTTCTGTTATTACTTTTATTAAGCAACCTTTTATGTTCCCCGACAGAAAAATTTTAAGTTCAGTTGAGATATGTCACTTAAAGTCAAATGACTTTCATAGAATTCAAGTCAATTAACTGAACTTAAGACAGACGCCAAGGCGAGTATTTTAAGGGTTATTTTCATTGTAATGTATTGTTCTAGTTTCTATTATATATAATACTTTTTACAAAATCCGTGAGAAATTCTATCTAACTGTTTTATGGACAGCAAGTATGTTTTTTATTTAGGTTTTGTTGAATTAGTTTTCTGCAATTGTTTTTAATCTAACTGTTTCTGAAGTTCAAATATTTTGCTTCATAATGGCGTTGATAGTTGTTTGTATCTCGGTCGAAGTTATGTTACTTTGGCTGCCACTAAGATGTTTTGTGAAAACGAAATGTTCTGGACTACAATGTATTTGCAAGCGTTACTTGTGTAAAGAATGGGCCTTTACTAACTACTTTTAGTGCAGGCCTTTGCTTATCTGACTGCGTAATTTTATGATTCCTTCGCTCGTATCACAGAACTGACGGTTAATGTGGCTATCCACAGTGATAGTGATGACGTGCGCACTACTGAGCCTAATCTCCCTAAAAATTCACTAATTTTTTATGGGCAAAAAACGTTCAGCAAGTTACACCGAAATTGTAGTTTTTCAGCAAACTATTTTAACTTTATTTCTCATTAAAGTTACAATAAATGTCAAGGGAATTAGCGAAACAATCTCCACTTGACCAACTCTCAACTTGCTTAAACTTATGCTGCTCGCAGGCAGAATCTATCGCCTACTCCTAAGACCGAAAAAGTGAACAACTAAAAAAGTAAAGCTCCACGCACGGAGCACAAGAACAGAAAAATAGGCTAACGGCCAACAATTTACAATGACACGCGAACTGGGAATGTGCTTGCATGCAATAGGCAGAGACAAACTGCCGGGAATTACATCTTGGCACCTCATGGTGCTCTCAGCCACATTCCTTTGTTCACGCACAAACACACAAGCGTCATTTCTTACAACTTGCTTGTTTCGATTTATTCTAGTCGTTGCCACTCCCTCAGTGGTTAGTGACTTTTTATGAATGTTGTTATCTTGCTTGAATTGTTTCGGCTCTTTGTGGTTGGTTCAAAGAACATAACCTTGCAATCTTTAGACTTTTTTATCTTAGAGAGCAATAACTAAAGTGTAGTAAAGTTATTTTAAATTCAATAATCTATTCCGAAAATTTCTTAGAAAACTTTGACATATATTTGAGCAAACTGAAATTTCTAATCCGAAAGAAAAATTATAAACCATATGATGATCAGCAATGTACAGTTTTACATAACTTGGACAATTTCATCATCTGTTTTCTACATATATTAATCATGTTAGTCCATAAGCCTATATTTTTGTAATTACGGAAAAGCTATCAGCATGCCTTTTAGTCATAAATTCAGTAACCCAAACAAGCAATGGAAATACAACCAGGCACAAATAAGAGAAAAATACTACTACTATATTGTCTCTGGTTGTCAGTGGTTTAGGATTTGGTTCCGCTTTTGCCAAGGCAATTGTTTCGTTCCAGGTTTCAAGTCGATCGGCCCACTTTGACCAAACATAAAATATTCCAGCGACCTCCATAATTCGAGTACCCATTGTAAATGTGTGCTGGCTAACAGGCGACCATTCCATTACCCAGCGAGATTCTAGTGGTGGGAGCGTTTCTTTGCTTTTGCTAATTCTATGATAGTACTTTGTGTTTTTATATCTTATTTTTAAGTTCACGAACGCTTTATGTGTTACATCCCAGTCATCAATATACGCATATTAGTCGTAGTTACACGTTCCAATCAGATCAACCAAGTAGGATGATTTTGTTTTGTTTGATTCACTCATAAATCGTGCGCCACGCACATAGGTATTTTCCCGATAAATTTTCAAACCTATTTGCTCTTATTAATGTGTAATGTAGTTTGCCCTTTCTTCCTTGCAAATACATTGGCTCAAAACGTATTTTAGTATTCCAAAGCGTCGACGTCGTTAAAAAATTATGTGTACTTGTTTCTAATATTTTTATTTGTTTCTATGCGTTCTACAGTTACGTCTGCCAGCAGTAACGTACTTCTTCAAGTGTGATCTGGTTGTTTCTGACCGACTTATGGTTGCTTCTAAGAAAAATGGCCAGTAGTGTGCAATGCCCTTTTATTTAATTTGTCACATGGATGGATATACCTGACCACATTTTTTATATAAGATTTTATATATTCTAGTGCATATATTATAGATTATAATACTGACAGGAAAGGGCAAATATATCGTACATTGGCTGCTTGCTTGTAGCACTAGGCAGTATATTCACACAAGCTTCAACACAGGATATTTGAGGAGCTGTGCGGTTGGTAAAGTTGGCAGCTAATCTGCATAATATTCTAATGAATGCTTGGTCCGTTTTGACCTGGAAAAATTAAATGGAAAAATGGAACACAGAGAGGGTGACTGCATTCCGATAGTGGCTGCGGCCAACTAAGCAGTGCAGTTAATCTGCTGCCATTTTCTTATCTCTCTTGAAACGTTGTAAATATTTGTGCATTGATTTTGTAGTTTAAATGATTTTTGCTAAATAAAACTCAAGTGAATAGTGCTAATATTATACGCTGCGTAGTTTGTTTATTTCCTTTTGGTACTCATTTTTTATCATGCATTGCCATCCAGCTTAGCAGAAGGGATCGTATCTAGGAGCGTCGTTGCGCAGAAAGCCAAAGGATGTGGAAAGGAAGATCATCTAACGTAAGCTTTCATAATATGCATTTTATCTCGTTATTGCTTGCCAATGCCGTGGTTAACTAGTGTGATCATCCAAATCTCTCCATATAACCCATTCTTTACCGTGTTTCACCCGTAAATGCTTTTCATATACTTCAGGTATGTAAAAACATTGCAATTGGTAGAATTGAAGTTTTCAGGCGATGAAAGTTCGTGTTGGGAGATGGAGATTAATTAGCTAATGGAACTGCTATCTTTACTAAAGATTATAGTTTCTGTGTGTTTTAAAGCTTAAAAAAATGTTTATACATTCCAAGACTTTCCAAAAACGTAGGTCTTATTAGTTTTCCGAAACATCAAAATTTTAGCTAGAAAAATAAAAATATTAAGAAGCGCCCAGATAATTATGCTGAAGCCACTGTATTTAGAGTAACAGTCGGTATATCAATTTTATTCAAAGTTTATTCATTCACAGTTTTATTCAAACTAATAGTTGATTAAATTTAAAATCAGCTTTAAATAAATCATATAACCTTAGTTACAAGTTTATCTGAAATTGATATCACACCAAATATTGCTTTAATTTAGCTCTTGGAGAAAGAATTTATCTTTATTTAAAAAATATTAGTATTTTATTTAATGTGATCTATATATTCAGACAAGTATAGATTAGACATTAAGCATACCTATATTGTTAATACAAAAGCTATTTAGTACTTGTCAACTCATTTATGAAAACGTAGTCTACAGCGGTGCGGCATAGAATGCTTACTACGTAGAGTAAAATGCCTAGCTGTAGCTTTTTCGTTTATCAGACTGCTAAATGATTTCTTGAGGGCATTCTTAAAATTGCATTGAAAATTTGCCAGTGTTAAATTTAAATACAAAACCTGTATCATATCAATAATTTGTCTGCCTAAAAATTTTGAGCCTTCAAAACATCTACCTACAAGCTGATATTTAGAATTAATACAATTAAACAGTTCTACCATAAAAATGGCTATGCTAATACCCAAAAGTGTTCCAACAAACGTAAATAGCGGCAGAAGTAAAACCAGATTCAAAAAGTCTGTATTTGCTGTTGTCGCAACGTTAGCATTAACATAATCTAAGATTAGAGATAGTGCTGTTCTAGAGTATTCGAACGAGCCTTCCTGATTACCTTTTTGTTTTCCTTTTGAGGTTTTCATTACATCAACAGCTCCTTTTACTTTTGTGGCGTACAAATAATTATCATTCTCAATTTCCCAGTAATCACTCAACCCAGATTCATACCATCGTGCCAAAAATGGAATAAGAATTTTCGAAATCTCATTATTTGGTATTATCCATGGTCTCCAATTCGTCAAACTATGAATATAGATTCTGCGACTTAACCACTTCTTTGAAAATAACTTAAACAGTGCCCATATTGCTTTGAACTCTGACCCAATTCCGAAAACGGTAAACGGATCACGGAGAGTGTGGTTTGGGCCATATGTTGGGTTGTGTCCCACCTTACAAGTAAAGGTACGGAAAAATTTGGCCCAGGCTAGAGGTGTTACAATGGGACAAAACGTAAGTTTATTTTTTATATTTTTAAAAAATTGTGTACCTGAATTTTTGTCTTTTTCCTGTTCTAAATAATTCTCTAGCAAAGCATTTACGTGATACCAAATCACGTCATTATTTGGGTTCCTGTTACGGTCGAGAGACAATATATCATTCTTTGATTCTGCCAGCGTGAAAAGGCTATTGGGTGTCCAAGGATCTGGAGTTGTTAGTAATCGTGTAGATTGCTCGGTTTTGTAGAGGTTGTTGAGAATCAGACAGAGCCACGTCCAACAAATAAACACTAATGATAATCTCTTTGGGATTCCGGTAAGGTTGTACTGGTCCACCATCGAACCATTCAAACGAAACAAAATACCGCCACAGCAACGGAGAATACTTTTTAAATCACGAGACCAATACAAATTTCGTACCATTATTATTGTCAAAAGTGTTATAAGGGCAACAATTAATTCCACAAGCGCATAAAAAAGCCATGTTTCAACGTCCAAAGGTTTAAACAAGGCAATCCAACTGTTGTAAAGAACCGTTTTATCTGTTACGGTAAACATGGCAAGTCTAGCATACTTAATTGAGTATGGTACGAACACAAACCTCTCTGGTTTTGGATGTAGAAAAAGGCTGTCCATACCTGGATTGTACACGCTAACATCTCTCATACTGATGATATGGCTTATATGAGAATTTTTTGGGTATTTGTGACGTCTACTGGTAATATTATACATTTCTTGAATTACTTGTAACACAAGATCTTCGTGTCCTTTTAGACCCCGCAAGAAAAGCTTATGAAGAATGTACTTTCTTCCTTTAAATTGGTCACCGTTATAATCTGCTTTGTCGTAACTAGCTGGATGCCTATAATGTGGGAGATTTATCCCATGGTTGTCGTTGTGCAGTCGAAGCCATATTGAGGAAATAGTTTTGAGGTTTGGTGGAACGCCTGCTGCAATGCTGAAATAGGTTATCGCAGGATACTGTGGCCCGTAAACTTTTTCATCACAAGTTTCACACAATAATCCAATTCGCTGTTGATTATCCAGCTGACCAAAGGTAATCAAAACTCTGAAACTAGCAAATGACCTAGCAATCAAATTTTTGAATAGCCCATTTAAAGCTTCACTCTCTATTCGTTTAAGCATCAAATTTAGCCCTTGCACAGATAGTTGTGTATGCATAATATATTTATGGTACATGTTGTCCCATGTCACTATATAATTTGGGTTTTCACGATTGTAAGTTGCTTCTACACGGTGCCATAGCTCCAAATTAAAATTATCTTCTAGAAAATTGAGGTGGGTATAACATCCTGTATGACGAGAGACTTTATATGTTTTATAAATGTACATTGTAGTCAAGGACGAATTTAACTTGGGACTGGAGTATTTAACTTGAAAGTAGCGACCCCTCAAATCGCTTGAGTAGGCGCGAACAGCAAATGTAGCAAGTGCCGCTGGCATCGATTCATAAAAGCTGACAAGCTGCTTCAGAGACCGCGATGTAAACTCGTAGTTTGTTCTGGTTACTACTTTTATCAAACAACCTTTAACATTTTCCGACAGAAAAACTTTAAGATCGGTTGAAAAAGTTTCACTTGAAGACAAATATTTTTCCGAGGAATCAACTAAATTAACTAAACTTAACAAACACGCAAATGAAAATAATTTTGGTGCTGTCTTCATTTTATTGTTATTTGAAAGAACTAAAAACACTGAAATGATTGCCATATTATCGTATTCCAAATTCGCGCGCTTTTTCACTGTTGACGATAAATGTTTTGCAAATAGAGTTATGTATCGTATTTTAATAATTGTTTCTTAACACATTGCTTGTATAAATACGAAATAGTTTGTTTTCTTGACTCTGAAATAATTTGAAACAGCTATAACTCTGGTATTTTTAAGATCCCATCATGAGTGCTACTGTTAGAAAAACGTTGCTTACTTTTAAAGTCTTGTTGCTTTTTCCTGACGTTCTCTGGCTTATACCGCAAATGAGAGTTATCTACTTGTTTTAAATTGTTTCTAGTGGTTTCTAGGCGTTTCCTCCCTGCCTCTAAATGTAAGAACAATGCTCAACAGTGTGCTATAACCCGTATAATGTGATGCTTTTATTTAATGCACTTTACAATTCAACTGGTTAACTGGGCAGAAATACGTGACCACAAAACAAATTAAGAGACTAGTTATTTGGAGTTCTAATTTAATCTAACAGCAACCTGACAATGGCCTGTGCGGCAATATATAAAGGCTTTTTATTTTTCAATATTAATTAAAGTCATTTGTGAGATTGCCACTCCCGGAGTCGGGTACATACGACTATAACGATTAGTAAAATTAAATTTTTGAGATGTTATCGGCTCGTGTTGTGAGATACCTTTAATAAACTAAAAGCACAGCTGTGCTTCTATCAAAATTTATATTCTCGGAAATTTGTTCATCTTTTTTAAAACTAGTGATTTCTACTTATACTTGTACTATTTGTAAATGTAAACCAATGTATTTGTAGATTTTATTGTTAATAATATTTACCAAATAATTTGAGGCTTTACTGACCTGAACATAATCTGAATACTTCATACACTCTAATCCTTCTTATTTTCAGAAAAAAATTATAAAACGTTTCATATGATTTTTTAATATGAACTAGCGAAAATATATGCTGGTTTATCAATATCTAATACGCTTCCTTAACGGAATCTCACAAGCTTCCGAGGATTAAGAGTAGGTTTTTTAAACTAAATTATGAATGATAGTTTAAAATGATTTGGTACAGTTGTGTAACGAAAACTTTGAAATATTTTGAAGGGTAAATCCCATACGTATTTAAACTTTGAATTAATGCTTTCACCTAAAACCTAAAGTTTCCAAAATGAAACTAGGTTCCAAAGGTTACTTTTGCGTGCGTTGAAATATTATTTATGACAACTAAGGTTTTGATGTTTTTAATGTAATAAATCTGATGATATAAACTTTCCTACCATAATTGATATCTATAGCTCTACGAGCACCGTGCTCTTCATGTTCTCCAGTTTTTCCCCAACGTGCTACTGCCGACAATATCTGGCTCCTTCAAATACTTTCTAGTTACTTCCAGGCGCTTTCTATGAACGATGTCCAATGGCATGGAATAACCCTAAAAATACACCTGATACTTTAACTCAATTTACTTAATTTGTCACGTTGCCAGCCAGTTGGTCTTACGTGACCACAAGTTTATACAATATCAAATATAGTCTCAACAATATCTTACTCGTTCTAACAGCAACCTGAACACGAGTCGTGTGAACTTTAATTAAATATTTTTTGGCTTTAATTTAATTAATTTGGCAAGTTGCCCCTTTTCGTAGAGCTACCTACCGACAGCTTTACATATTATACTGGCCAACTTTTTTGCTTATGATTGGTTTCCGCCTTCAGGTACGTAAGAATATAAAAATTAGCAAATTAAACTTTTGAGGCGTTGTCAGCACGAGCGGGATAGTACCTTTAATTAGCTAATGAAACAGCTATGCTTCTTCCAAAAAGTATATTTTTGGAAATTTATCTAATTTCTGTAAAAAAATATTTTGATTGGTTTCACTTTAAAATTATGTGCTTATATGCTGTCGTTTATTGGTTACCAAGCAAGTTGAAGGCTTACGTAATTGTATAAAATCTGACATTTTCTAAGAAATAAAACCTACAATATTTTCAGAAAGGACGATATCCAAATAGGGCCATTTTTGGCCCCAAAATTAAAAGTCGAGTTTTTGCTTTAGAATCATAAAACAACCAAAAAGAATCATTTTAGTGAAGGTTTCACGTTGATCTGACCAATATGTCAAAAGTTATGAAGTTTTGAAAATGACGTGTTTGGTGACCTGACTCCAGCTAAAGGTCAGCAACTGGATTTTCTTAAGGGGCCATAACTTTTACACTACGGACCTGTGCTCAAAGGTTTAGGGGTCATTCGAGAGACTAAATATCAGCAATTAACATCCACATTTAGTTCTGTGAAAATGCCGTTCCTTCCATGATTTATGGGAGACCCATCATACATGTATACCGAAAAAATGCAGGTGTATATTTTTAAAATCAGTTTGCACCTAAACGGTAGAAGCCACATGTCAGCAAGGTACATCAAAATGAAACACGAAAGTAGGGCTATTAGAAACTCTGTACCCCAGACGAGACTCCTTGTACGTTAAAAAATATGGAGGTTTTTGTGCAATTTAGGCATAGTTTTTGAGTAAAACGGGACCGTTCTCTGTAGTCCTAAGGAGTCTCGTCATGGGTACAGAGTTTCTAATAGCCCTACTTTCGTGTTTCATTTTGATGTACCTTGCTGACATGTGGCTTCTACCGTTTAGGTGCAAACTGATTTTAAAAGTATACACCTGCATTTTTTCGGTGTACATGTATGATGGGTCTCCCATAAATCATGGAAGGAACAGCATTTTCACAGAACTAAATGTGGATGTTAATTGCTGATATTTAGTCTCTCGAATGACCCCTAAACCTTTGAGCACAGGTCCGTAGTGTAAAAGTTATGGCCCCTTAAGAAAATCCAGTTGCTGACCTTTAGCTGGAGTCAGGTCACCAAACACGTCATTTTCAAAACTTCATAACTTTTGACATATTGGTCAGATCAACGTGAAACCTTCACTAAAATGATTCTTTTTGGTTGTTTTATGATTCTAAAGCAAAAACTCGACTTTTAATTTTGGGGCCAAAAATGGCCCTATTTGGATATTGTCCTTTTGTATTGCTTTAAGAACTCGTTGTCTACTATCATGCAATAAATGTGCTGTGAATATTAAGTTGAAACTTCCAAAACTAAAGTGCATAAAACTTTATTGCAAACAGTTGCTTGCTTCTTTGGCTTTGTCACGGGGTTTACGGTTTTTTCGTATTTGTAAAAGACGTCTATTTCTATTGATTAGCGATAGTTTCCAAATGAGCTCCCTAATTTAGACAGTTTCTAAGATAAATGCTGAACGGCAGCTTTATAAATGTTTTCATGTACTAACGTTACAAATAAGGCAATGTTCTGAGAACTATTTACTAAATAGGTAACTTTTCAATTTATTGCTTGTTCCTTCCAAGACTATCTAAAATTTTATGGAAACTGGAAACAGCGCCTTGAGCTTTAAAAATCGCTTGGTAATGAAGTTTATACTAAGTTACTTCTGCTGAATTCTAAGCGGTTTTATGAGATTCTTAATTCCTATCGTTTTTGAAAGTCTAACCCACAATTTATATTTGTGCTACTACTTGCTTTGCCTGGTAGTTATGAATATTTTCTAGTCGTTTCTAGTCTTGCTATTGTTGCTATTACGAACACTTTCTATTCACTTCTAACACTTTCTAGTTGCTTCTAAACCTTCTACAGTTGCTACAGCCAGAAGACTCTACTTCTTTCGATTGTGTTCTAGTTGTTTCTAGGTGCTTTCTTTCTAGTTGCTTATGAGAACAATACCCAATAGCGTGCCATACCCTTTTATTTAATTTGCTTAATTTGTCACGTTGCTTCCGGGATGGGAATACGTGACCATAAATATATATAACCTTATTCCTTTTCACATACGGTAGAACGGTATTTTTTTCTTTTGGCTTTAATATAATTAATACGTCACGTTGCTCATCCGTGCGGAGCTACAAAAGCTTTATTAGGGCTATTTACATCGTATATTAGCTGCTAACTTTGCTAACGAGTTTTGCAATACTTGGCTTGCGCATTACGGTGAGTTATAATATATCAATTAGTAGAATTAACTTTTTAAAAATTTGTCAGCATGTGCTGTGAACTACCTTTAATTAGCAGCAAATGGTGCAGCTCAGCTTTTTCCACAATGTATTTTTGTGAGTTTACCTAACTGTTCCAAAAATAAAACTAAGGATTTTTCCTTAAAATTTTGTATTTATATAATCAACATCAAAATGTGTTCAACATTCACTTGGGATAGTTTTCAAATGTGCTCTCCAACTTAGGCAGTTTCTAATACAAATTCTGAACGGTAGGTTATAAACGATTTGATATACCTAATTAGGTTCCAAATAAGGTAATATTTTTTAAAAATCTTTTTCAATTTTACCTTTTTCTTTGTAACTATCCAATAATTCGTGGAAACTGAAATCTGTTTCTTAAAGCTTCCTAATGAAATTGAAACCAAGTTTTCTATATTTGTTTCCAAAAGGCTTTATAAGATCTTAAATTCCTATCGTTTCTGAATATCCAATCCACAATATATAAAGTTTATTACTACAAGCTTTGCCTGCTAACTATATACATTTTCTTGTCGCTGCTAGTGTTGATAGTGTTGTTACTACCAACGCAGTGTATTTGCTTCTAATATTTTCTAGTTGTTTCCAGCGTTCTACTGTTGCTACAATGAGAAAAATATACTTTCTTTGACTGTGTTCCAGTTGTTTCTAGGCTCTTTCTGGTAGCTTCTAAGTACAATACCAAATAGCGTGCAATATACTTCAATTTAAGTTGCTTAAGTTGTCACGTTGCTTCCTGGAAGGGAATACTTGGCCCCAAATATATATATAACCCTGCAGAAATCTTTATTCCAGTTAGAATACGTTACGGTGGTATCTTTTTCCATTTGGCTTTAATTTAATTAATACCTCACCTGTCCCATCTATGCTGAGCTACAACAGCTCTGTACAGGCTAGTTGCATTGTATAATATCTGCTCATGTTTTTCTACACTTCGCTTCCGCATTGAGGTTAAGTTAGTGAGTAAGAATATATCAATTAGTAGAATTAAATTGAATATGATGATGATTGTGCCACATCTGTAGAAATAGGTAAAAAGCAAATCAAACTTGACAAGCCAAGCTTGATAATGGTATTCAGTGCAGTGTGCAGGAATACCCTGTCTACGTTGAATAATATACCATGCATTTCATTTAAAAATTTCTTTCTGTTTCTATTGTACAATATACATAGAAATCTGTGTTCTAGTGCTGATTGAGGGACTGAATAAATGATACGCAAGCCAAACAGACAGAAATAAATTGCTGCAACGCTTGAAACATTCCTTTTAGCCTTTAGACTGACCACTAAAAATGTTAAACTTGCTGCATAACTATTGGACCAAGCTCTAACCTTGCACTGTTATAATGAATCTGAGAAATGGGCTATAGCGAATTTGCATACCATACAATTCACTCAATGGATAATAAATGCATTCATTTATAGAACTGAGTATTGTATTTGCTTGTGTTCAATACAAAAAATAATTCATGTCATAAGACAAAATTATTTGTATAACCTGCAGATTTTCTTTATTTTCAGCAAAATGTTAGCATACTCATAAGATACACAATTGGTGCATACTTTTTAAATATCATTCACTATATAATTAGCAAATTATTTTTCTTTACTATACTTGTCTAATCAACAAACAGTGGTTAGCTTTTTCAAACAAAAAATATAGGTAGGTATTCTATAGGTATGATATTCTATAAATATTGCAAGTAGAGTAAATATTCAATATAAGTATTTTGTGACGCAATTTGAAATTAATTTTGTGGCTTTGAGAGTCTTTGTTCATTTACACGTATTACTTTAGGCTTAAAATACTGATAGCCTTGATGTGAATGAAATGGCAATACAGAAGAATGAATAGGAACCAAAATATTCACGCATGGCTAACAATGCGTGACTTTGCAATTCTTCAATCAACAATCTATTCATCGAGCAGGTAGAGTAGGAGTTGCACAACATTTCTGAGATATAAGAAAGTAAATGAAAGTAAGACACCAATCTGGTATCTTTACACTTTATCTTTACGGTATATAAATTTCTCAGAACCATCAGTTGAATCGCTTGCTCCATTCCGGATTATCAGTTTCCGATGAGGTTTCTCAACAGAAACAAGTGCAGTGTTGGAGCCTGTGAAGACTTCATAGATTTTAGTAAAAGCATTTATTGTGTTTGTATCAAATAAATGTAAAAGTAGCTGTAGTAAAAGCGTTTGTAACGTAGTATAAGTTTTAGTCGCTAAGGAAATATGTTTGTTTATGTCAAAGTGCAGTTGGCTGCACGTTTCGTCAAAAAGGTCAAGAGGTCAAGAGAAGAGGAGAATTTGGGGTATATAAGGAAGTGTCGATCCAGTGTCAGCGTCTCTCTTGCTGCTCGTCGCATCATCGTTAGTTAAAAGTCTCAAGTATCAAATTGTAATAGCGATTATAGTTCTTGTATCAAATCATTTGTATAAAGTATCAAATAGTTTAGCTCATATACTTTGTTACGCTAAGGTTTATGAGCTTTTTGGTTATTAAAGTTTGATTGTAAAACGGAAAAAAGTAGCTATTCTTTTAAGTGTTAAGTGCATCGCAACCCCCGACAAACTGAGCTCCGAACATATGGTCCTTCGAGTTAAACGACGAATTAGCACTTTGGAAGCAGTTCAGTAAGCGAATGCCCGCGATTACCAGAAGAATGGCTCAACAACAAAAAGAAGCAGCTGGTGGCCAGGTCCCGGAGGAAGTAGGAAATCAACAGCAAGCGAACAATCGCGAAGAACCTCAGGTGATTCCAGCTCCGGTTGTGGAAATCAGGACTCCAAGTCGTCACTCATCGAGGAGGAGTCACGTATCAAATCACACCAAATCAAGCCACGTATCAAGAAGATCACGACAAATTGAAATCGAGAAGGAAGAACTACTAGCGAGCATTCGAGAACAGGAGCGACAGTTGAGAGTAAGAGTCGAACAAGATAAAGTCAAGTTGAATGCAGATTTGGAGCGTCTAAAGGACCAGAAGCGGCTAATTGAGCTCAAGTCGCAGGCCCTTTTGGAGGATCTTGAAGAAGAAGAAGAGGAACAAGACCAACATCAAGATCAAAGATCCAATGTTCTCAGCAACTCATCGGGAAGTCTAGACGTAGATAAATGGGCACAGAAGCAAGCGGAATTAGTCAGGAAAATGGAAAGAAAAACTCAACAGCAAACGGATGAACGTCTGCCACGGGCCCAATCGGCAGACGTTTCACTCCGCACCTATTCCAGACATTCTATGGCAAGTGTTCACCCAGATGAGGAGCCAGAGGACATGGTGAAACAAAAAGACAGCTTCAAATTGATGGCCGACTCTATTGCAAACGCCATGAAGAGTATAATTCAGACCACTCAGCCAGCTGATGGAATGAAAAACTTCGTGGCACGACAAGTTTGTGGGAAGGACCTGCCGGACTTCCATGGAAACCCCGAAGAATGGCCGACGTTCATCGCTAGATTCAAGTCTTCGACGACGCTCGGTGGTTATTCTGAGGATGAAAATGTGGTGAGATTGCAGCGATGCCTGAAGGGAAAAGCAAAGGAGTCGGTGCTCTCAATGCTGTATTCAGGCAGCAATCTGGATTTGATACTGGACGTCTTGGAGAAAAGATTTGGACGCCCGGAACAAATAATAAGAAGAATGATTGAAAAAGCGAAGAATGTGATGTCACTGGTGGAAGGGGACTTTCAGGCGCTCCTGGATTTCTCCATAGCAGTGAAAAATCTTTGTGCAACAGCAAAGTCTTTGGACTTACCCCTATATCTGAATAACCCACAGCTGCTGGAGGAGTTTACGAAGAAGCTTCCATCTAGTTTGCAATTCGAGTGGGGGAGACATCTTCTGAGAACCGGAAGGCAGAAGAATTTTGACCTGGCGGAGCTATCGACATTTTTGGATGAAGCCTCGTCAGCAGCGATATTGGTTTGTGGAACAGCTGATGGACAAACCAAGAAGAAAAACAAGGATCAGTGCATGTTGGTGACGGAAGTCAGGTGTCCAATTGGGTGCAAAGAAGCTCATCCTCTAGACATTTGCCCGAAGTTTAAGAAAATGGCCGTGAAGGACAGATGGGAAGTGGTGAAGAAAAACGCCGTGTGTTTCAATTGTTTGATAAAGGGACACAGGACGAAGACATGTACCTGCTCCATACCATGTGAGATTGACGGATGCAAGCTGACTCACCACCGCCTACTTCACGACAAGACGAAATGGAGGGGAACAAAAGGAGGAGACAAATCAAAAGAAGAAAAAGCGACACCTGTATCAAATGATACACCAACAACCTCAACAGCAGAGAAAGAAGTTTTTGGTGCAATTAATCAAGCGAAGATTCCCATTGAAAAAGTTTTGATGAAGATAGCCCCTGTTGTGCTGACTGGACCGAAGGGAAGTTTGGTAGTAAATGCATACCTTGATGGTGGTAGCGTTCCAACAATGGTAGAAGAAGAGGTCGCGGAGTACCTTGGACTGGATGGAGTAACTAGCGAACTTCATCTTTTGTGGCAAGGCAAGATAACAGATGTTGACGAAAACTCCAAACTGGTGTCATTGAAAATTCGGGGAGTGGATGAATCTGAGGAGTTTGATCTGGATAACGTAAGGACAAAGACAAACCTGCAACTGCCAATGCAGCCGATGTCCAGCTACAAGTGTCTGAAAAAGTGGTCTCATCTGGAAAACGTGCCATTCCCTGAAGTACTATCAAAGCGACCATCCATCGTCATTGGACTGAGGCATAGCTACTTGCTGACGGAAAGAAAAGTAGTGGAAGGACCTCGCAATGCACCTGCGGCTGGCTGGACTTACCTAGGATGGGTAGCCTACGGAGTTAATGGGAGGCCAACTGCTCAGTCAAGATCAGCTACGATGTGTATAACAGAGGGATTTGATACAGATATGGAACTTCACGATTTGGTCAAGCAACAGTTTCGTTTGGAGTCGCTTGGGATAATTAATTGTCAAAAACTGCCACAGTCTCTGGATAATCAGCGAGCCGAACAACTGATGGAGACTTATGCACGGAAAGTTGGAGACTGCTGGGAAGCACCAATGCTTTGGAAGTCTGAAGATTTGATACTGCCAGAAAGCTACCAATCAGCTTTTGCAAGACTTCGCATTCTGGAAAAGAAAATGGACAAGGATGAGGAGCTGGCAACTTTGTATCAAATCAAAATTGAAGAATACGTGTAAAAGAAGTTTTGCCGTAAACTTAGCAATGAAGAATTGTCTGTGAAGAATGACAGGACGTGGTACCTCCCTCATTTCGGTAGGACAAACCCCAACAAGCCGGGAAAGCTGAGGATGGTCTTCGATTGTGCTGCGAAGATCAACGGAACAAGCCTCAACGATGCTCTGCTGCAGGGTCCAGACTTGATGGCACCACTCCTGAATGTATTGATGAAGTTTAGACAGCGAGAAATAGCTTTTTGTGGGGACATCAGGGACATGTTCCACAGGGTGAAAATTCGACAAGAAGACGTAGCAGCTCTACGTTTCTTGTGGAGGGGAAGAGACCGGAGCCGAACTCCGGACGTGTATCAAATGGACGTCATGATCTTCGGTGCTATAAGTTCTCCGTTCCAGGCCCAATGGATAAAGAACCGGAACGCGATGGAGTATGAAAGCAAATTGCCAGAAGTGGTGGATGCGATTGTCAACCGTCACTATGTGGATGACTACTTGGACAGCTGTACGACGCCCGAGGAAGCCATCATGAAGATTTTGGAAGTCAGAGATATCCATCGTCGCGGAGGTTTTGAGATCCGTGGCTGGTTGTGCAACGATGAAGACGTTTTGAAAGTCGTTGCACCTGGAGAACAATCAGCTGTTCTGACAAAAGACGTTAAAGAAGATAAGTTGGAGCGAGTTCTTGGACTTCACTGGGACCCGAAGAAGGATGTGTTTAAGTTCCAGACAAAGTTTAGCAGAGTGGACTCGCGTATCATTTCAGAAGAAAAAGTTCCTACGAAACGGGAACTCCTAAAGCTTATCATGAGCTTATTTGATCCGCTTGGATTCATTGGACATTTGACAGTAAGGGGACGAATCTTGCTACAGGATATCTGGCGAAGTGCAATTGGCTGGGATGAGCAGATGAAGATGAAGCAACAGCAAAAGTGGACCAGTTTCCTCGAGCAAGTAATGAAAATACCCGAAATTGTCATTCCGAGATGCTACGCGCCAGCTGTATCAAATAGCGAGGACCTTCAGCTGCATATTCTGTGTGATGCGAGCCAGCAAGCTTATTGTGCCACCGCCTATCTTCGTGTCACTGGGAGGGGCGGCGTCATAAATGTGAATTTAGTGCTGACAAAGACTCGCGTAACTCCAATCCGGGCTGTATCAATTCCGCGGTTGGAGCTAGAAGCTGCATTGATCGGGGCAAGAATGGCTAAGTTTATCAGGGAAGGACTGGATCTCAAAATTAGTAAGGCTGTGTTATGGAGCGATTCCAGGAATGTTTTGTGCTGGATACGAGCTGCGGATCCTGGAAGATTCAAAGTTTACGTCGCTCATCGTATAGGAGAGATTCTGGACCTAACGGAAAAATCACAGTGGAGATGGGTGCCAACAGCTGAGAATGTGGCAGATGATGGAACAAGAGACATTGACGAAGCCGACCTAAGTCAAAGTTCGAGGTGGTTTAGAGGACCTGCCTTCCTGTGGGAGCCTGAATGTCAATGGCCAGCCGAGGCTGATTTGATACAAGCTTCTGAGGAGGACCTGGAAGTCAAGAAAGCATGCTGCATGGTCTTAGTGGAGGTTTCTGATTTGATACAAGTGGAGAAGTTCAGCTGCTGGATGCGTCTAATTCGTGTTACCTGTTGGATTTTGAGAGCTGTGAACAATATGCGTACCAAGCGAACCGGAAATGAGAAAAGAAAGAAGAATTTTTTGACTGTTCCTGAGATTCAAGATGCAGTAAAGTTTTGGATAACTTGGATTCAGGAAACAACCTATGAAGAAGAGCTGGAGGATATTGGACGAGGGAAAGGAGTTACGAAGTCGTCAACTCTGCATGGTTTATCTCCGAAGATCATCGATGGACTAATTTGTGTGGACAGCCGGTTAGTGAATTCCCCAAATCTTACATTAGCGACGAAATACCCACCAATTCTGCCTGCAAAGCACCATTGGACCAAGCTGCTGATGGAATGGTATCACAAGATTAACCTGCACAAGGGAATTGATACAGTTCTGAACGAACTACGCCAGCGATACTGGATTGTGGGAGTAAAGTCAGCTGTTAAGAAAATCGCCAGAGACTGCTTGGAGTGCAAAGTGGGGAATGCTAAGCAGATACCACCAAGGATGGCTCCGCTACCGGAAGTTAGAGTGAAAATGCCCAGTCGACCGTTTACGTTCGTTGGAATCGACTACTTTGGACCAATGGAGGTTGTCAACGGGAGAAAGCATGAGAAGAGGTATGGCGCTTTGTTCACATGTCTCAGCACACGGGCTGTTCATTTGGAAATGTCATACTCGCTTTCAACCGATGACTTCATGATGGCATTGCATCGGTTCATCTGCCGACGTGGGAATCCGGAGGAACTATGGAGCGATAACGGAACCAACTTTCGTGGAGCTGACGCCGAGTTGAAGAAAGCCTTACGGGAGATGGACACAGAGAAGATAGAAGATAAATTAGTGACACGTGGGATCACTTGGAAGTTCATTCCACCTGGATCACCACATTTTGGAGGAGCTTGGGAGCGTCTTGTGCGATCGGTTAAGACAGCGATGACCACCATACTACGGAATAGGACACTGAGCGACCAAGTACTACTCACCGTGTTAGCAGAAGCTGAAGCATCCGTCAACAGCCGACCGTTGACGTGTGTATCAAATGACAAGGATGACCCTGCGTCTTTAACACCTAATTGTTTCCTTATGGGAACTACAAGTATCCAACAGCCGCCTGGACTCTGTGACGACATGAACCAGTGCTTCCGCAAACGTTGGAGGCATTGTCAAGTTCTGGCGAATCACTTTTGGAGTCGGTGGTTGAAGGAGTATCTACCATCATTAGCGCTGAGGTCAAAATGGAACAAAGATACACCGGAAATTGTTGTAGGGGAGTTGGTGTTTATTCCAGATGCTAATCAGCTGAGGAATGAGTGGACGAAAGGAGTAGTACAGCGAGTGTTCCCTGGAAAGGATGGAAAAATCCGTATGGTGGAAGTAAAGACTGCTACTGGAGTTCTTCGACGATCTGTTGCCACGCTCTACAGGATCCCAGGATGGAAAAGTAGTGATTCCGGTTAGCGGAATCACTGGGAGGGGTTTGTTGGAGCCTGTGAAGACTTCATAGATTTTAGTAAAAGCATTTATTGTGTTTGTATCAAATAAATGTAAAAGTAGCTGTAGTAAAAGCGTTTGTAACGTAGTATAAGTTTTAGTCGCTAAGGAAATATGTTTGTTTATGTCAAAGTGCAGTTGGCTGCACGTTTCGTCAAAAAGGTCAAGAGGTCAAGAGAAGAGGAGAATTTGGGGTATATAAGGAAGTGTCGATCCAGTGTCAGCGTCTCTCTTGCTGCTCGTCGCATCATCGTTAGTTAAAAGTCTCAAGTATCAAATTGTAATAGCGATTATAGTTCTTGTATCAAATCATTTGTATAAAGTATCAAATAGTTTAGCTCATATACTTTGTTACGCTAAGGTTTATGAGCTTTTTGGTTATTAAAGTTTGATTGTAAAACGGAAAAAAGTAGCTATTCTTTTAAGTGTTAAGTGCATCGCAACCCCCGACAAACTGAGCTCCGAACATGCAGCATATTTACAATATGCATGGAGAAGAACACGTAAATTCCTATTCTCAATGCGTCAGTTTTCTTTGTCTGTGCTTGTTTACCCGACCGCCACAAATCACTTGTGATAAATTGGAGTGAGCATACACCTTAGTGAACCGTGCGAGGCGAGTTTATACACTTTTTTTTACTAAACTAAATCAATTTAAATTAATCCAACAAGCCTAAAGCGTTGCCGCATTTTCAATTCATATTCTTGTTTTCACGTGTATCTTGTTGTTGTGAATCTATAAAACAATTTTTCAGTAAAGTTATTTCTTAGTTTTGTTACCGATTTCAATATGGAAGTAAGACAAGCAGAAAGAAACTCAGAAAATGAAAACCCTTTCAAGTGCAAACTTTGTGAAAAGCCATTTAGACGAAAGCACGACCTAAATCAACATTACCGTAACCATCTTCAAGAAAAACCGTATCAGTGTGATCAGTGCTTCAAGTCATTTATTACAAATCGAGCACTCCAGGCTCACAAAAACGCTCATACAAATTTTAAACCCTTTAAATGTTCCAAGTGCGGAAAAAACTTTGGGAGTCGTTCGGTACTTCAACAGCATCAGAAAATACATACAAACGAAAGACCATACAGCTGTTCTCAATGTTCCAAAACATTTCGAAGAAAATGTAATTTGGAATCTCATTTACAGACTCATCCTGGCCAAGAGCAAATGCAGTGCTCGGATTGTCCCATGAAATTTTCGGGAAGGTGGAATTTGATAAAGCACCGCACAGATATTCACCAACCCGCAAATTTCCACAGTTGTGTGTTTTGCAACAAGTTATTTGTTTTCCGGAGCCAATTCTATCTTCATCTGCTTTCACACATTAAGGAAAACCCATTCAGTTGTACCCAGTGCAATTTGGAGTTCAGAGAAATGACAACACGCAACCGGCATGTGCAAACTTTGCATAATCATCATAGAGTAACATCACTTGAGTGCAAAATCTGCAACTGTAATTTTTTTGATAAATACGTTTTGCGCAGACATATGAAAATACATTCCACTAACCGACAAACATTTGAATGCTTAACGTGTCATAAAAAATATTTTACTTGAAGTTACTTGTCCATGCATAACCAAATAGTACACCAAAATGTGAAATCGTTTAAGTGCAACATTTGCAATAAATGTTTTGCCACCGAAGCTAATCTACATTTGCATATACGTACACACACAAACGAAAACCCTTTCTCTTGTCAGATTTGCAATAAGAATTTTATATATGAAGTGGCATTAGAGCATCATATAAGAGTACATACTGGGGAAAAGCCTTATAAGTGTAAACAGTGTGGAAGACGTTTTAATCATAGTCAGAGTTTCAACAATCATGTAAAATTACATGGAATAGCAACGCCGTTTCAGTGTGGCAAATGTGATAAAGCTTTTAAAACCTATCCCGCTCTCAGAAGTCATCTTTATAAGAAGCACCCATATGAAGGACAACATCGGTTTGTTTGTCCATTTTGTGATGGGAGATGCTTTCCATCGTCCCAGTGGCTTTTGCAACACATCAACAAGCATATCGGAGAAAGGCCATTTGTTTGTGAAATTTGTAAAGTAGAGTATGCAACAAAATCAGGAATGAAAAGACATATGAAGTCTCACCAGTAAAACTTTTGTTTTAAATAGTTTCCGTTCCACTGTGGAACATTCACATTTCAAAAACATATCAAGATCAAGATATTGATATATAATTAGCAAAAAACGGTTTTGAACATCATGACTTGCATTCAAGCATCCAAGTTTTTAGGAAAACTGATACATTAGTGGTTTGTGAGTTCTAAGTCTAGTTTGATATCGGATATGCTATTTTGTTGGGTTTTAAAATGTAATTGTTTTATTCGCTAGCTCAGCAACTGGACGTCTTGAAAGGTTGCCAAAAAATATAAACTCCATTTCAATGTACAGAGAAACTGAGTTTTACGCCTATAGATAATAAGTTCTTGTTTTTACAACCTACTTTTTTGGTAATGCAGTATTGTTGTACGGGAGAGTGTTTATTACAAGTAATAGTATGAGCTAATACGGACAATAGGCGTTATGAAATTCTACCTAATTTTAAATTTTACTCCTTTACATTCACACAACCAAGAAATTCCTTAATGCTTTAGGAACTTTTCATCCCAGAAGGAAACACATTGGCTATCAGAACGAAAAAAGGATTACGATATTAATTGTGCTTGAATAATTTAATATGATTGAGATAGTGTTAAATACGTTTTGGCAGAATAATACATATAGAAACATGTTGAACGGAGCAGCTTGAGTTTTTTCGGTTTTAGACTGAAAAGCTTATATTATACGAGAAGGGTTTTCACCTTGGATCTTGTGAGACCTTGGAAACAACCTGGTATTCTCTTCTGTGCGCGGCTGGCAGATGACTTATTAAGACAAATACGCGACGTTTCAGCACCAAATAAAATCACTCTACCATAAAGATTGTTGTCGTGTTTTTCAGAACATTTAAAACATAGAAAGCTACCAAACCGGTTTGGACAAATTCATCAGCTTTATTAAAGCTATACATTCTCCTATCTTTTTCTCAAAGAACTCACTTTAGAGATAGACTTGCTCAATTACACAGCTTGCAAATTATTGTCTAATTTTCGTTTTAGTTTACTTATTTACCCACTTTGCAATGGCCGCACGCAACAATGGCAATAATTTTGTTAACGAAAAGCCTTATAAATGTGAACTGTGTCCAAAATCCTTCAAACGAAATGGCGACTTAAAAGTTCATTTTCGCCACCACACGCAAGAAAAGCCCTTCAAATGTAATCAGTGCTACAAATCATTTGTTCAAAGCAGTTCATTACGAACACATGAAAAAACTCATACGGATATAAAACCTTTCAAATGTTTAGAATGTGGATGCAGTTTTCGGAGCACTAAATACGTAAAACGTCATCACGTAATTCACACGGACTCAAGGCCATTCATCTGTTCCCAATGTCCTAAAACGTTTCGAAGAAACGCAGATTTAAAAGGACATTTAAAACGACACTTTGGCCAAAAGTTGTACCAGTGTCCAGAGTGTGAGAAGAAGTTTGTTGGAAAATGAGACGTGCATAACCATTGGAACTATGCCCATTTACCAAGAGTAAAAAAACACAACTGTGTGTTTTGTGACCAGGCATTTTACACCATTACAGAACTGAATACTCACATTTTAGGGCATATTGGGGAAAAGTTCTATACATGCCCTGAATGCAGTTTGGAGTTTGTTAACATAGGAGGACGAAACCAGCACATAAAAAGGGTGCATCACCAAGTAAAGAAATTTCTTTGCAATATTTGTGACATTAAATTTGCGTATCAATCTGGATATAAGGCCCACATGGAAACGCATCAGCAAGAACGGCAAACGTATAATTGCTTAATATGCGATAAAAAGTTGTTCTCTAAATATAACCTAACTTTACATGAAAAAACTATTCACAAAAAGGAAAAATCATTTCACTGCAACATTTGCGATAACAATTTTGCCACAAATATCACACTAAATGAACATGTGCGTACACACACAAATGAGAGACCTTATTCATGCAATATTTGCAATAAGACATTTAAGATGCCTGGTGCTTTATATAGGCATGTAAGATCACACACCGGGGAAAGACCATTCAAATGTGAGAAATGTGGAAAGTGTTTTAAGCAGAAAGGAACTTATAATGACCACCTACGCACACATGGCACAGAAATGTCTTTTGAGTGCAAAAAGTGCTCAAAAGCCTTTAAAACCAGCCAATACTTGAAAAAACACTTGTTTATAGCGCACCAGATTGGACAAAAATACCGATTTGTATGCCCATTTTGTGATGGAAAAGCATTCCCTACAACAGGATACTTTATGGGACATATTAACCGGCATACTGGAGAAAGGCCTTTTATTTGCGGTGTTTGTAAGCTTGAGTATTCGAGCAGATCAGGATTGGGAGATCATATGAAATTACATAAGTAAAAGTGAAAATATGTTTTTTTGCTAAAATATATTTAGTATGAATTTTTTACCGATTCAATTAAAAAAATAATTTGTGGAACACATCTTTTATGATAACCCTAGATGTATGTATCTAAAGTTTTAATACCTTCATTGTTTTTATCAAGTGATTTAATAAATTGTAAATACATACAACATAGTCTACTAAGTGTATATTTTGTAAAATATTAATCCTATGGTTCGAATGTATACCTGAAATTGTTCATAGTATCGATTTTTTATGCTAATACGTTATCTTATTTTTTCAACCACTATTAGAACAACGAGTTCGGAAAAAGGTGAAATGAGTGACGAAATTACAGTGGATGGACATACGGAGTCATTACGACTTAGAAACGTCTTCTCCAGAAACAGCGAATTTAAATTCAGTTCCGCAAAATATTTTTCCTTTTTGTGTTGCAGTAAGTTTGCAGCTTCAGTTTGTGTTTCATCTCTCAGTGTCTGAAAAAAGTAGTCACATGCATGTGTCTGCCTTTCTTTGTCGATTGTTTCCTTTTAGTTATCAGGGCCAAAAATCGGTCCAATAGATATTCTTTGGCAACAAATGGGGTTTTCTGTAAAAAGAAAAAACACTAAATATTATGTTGTAATTAAAAATGTATGATGAATTTGTTTTCAGTATTATTAAATAAAAACTGACGTACTAACATTTCAGGCTCCTTGTGTGAGATCAGGTCTTTTTTTTCTAGTGCACCAAGCAAACTAGCGTTTAGGTCAATTATTTCCAGCAATTTCTGTTTGTTATTTAGAATGATTTTCTTCTGCCAACCTTCCATTTTGTACAAGTTGATTAAATTATTATCAGCTTTTACAGAACACCGAATTTATGTTTGCACAGTGCAAATTGCACTAAAAAACTTAGCTTTAACTTTTACTTTGTCATATTTATAAACCTTTATGATTTACTGTCTGTTTGATGTGTTAATTCTAAGTAATACGCATTATCTCTTTCTCCAAGCACTAAGACAGAAAACGTATTTGTTCGAGTTTTTCTATGAAAATGAAAAGACAAAAACACCTGCTACACTCTGCGCAATACGAAAACAGAAAGACTGAGCAAGAGTCGAAGCATCAGAGTTTGCTCTGAGAATCTGTGTTGACTACAAGTTCAATGAATATTGCTCGAGGCAAAATAAAACCTGTTGGGTTTTGAGACTGAGTTCTTGCATTTGAATCCTGAGCTTTGTGTAACCTCGGTGTTCTTGTTGACCTTGGTGTGCGCTGTGCACACAAAAATTACTTGTGGTAGAGCAAACTGCTCAATACATTATTCAGCATAATATATCATCAATATTACCTGAACAGCTGTGCACAGTTGAAATAACCAGAGCTGCCAGACTTGTCAGGCCTAAGTTGGTTGCCGTATATCTATCCAGCAAATTCTATTTTTCATACGGTCGATTCCCGTAAAATTTATTTTCAGAAAAGCCTGCTCCAACTCATAACTTTTCAAACTATTTTTCGCAAATTATTTACTTTAAAATGGACACACAGAAAAATAACTCTAGTGATATCAACGAAAAGCCGTACAAATGTGAGCTGTGTCCAAAATCGTTCAAAACAAAAAGCAAAATACAAATTCATTATCGCCACCACACGCAAGAAAAGCCCTTTAAATGTAACCAGTGCTCCAAATCATTTGTCACGAGTAGTGTATTGCGTACTCATGAAAAAACTCATACGGACACAAAACATTTCAAGTGTCATGAATGTGGAAAGAATTTTCGATTAGTCTGTCATCTACAAAGTCATCAGAAAATACACATTGATTCAAGACCATTCAGCTGCTCGCAATGTCCTAAAATGTTTCGAAGAAAAGATCACCTTACAGACCATTTGAACCGTCACTCTGGTCAAAAGCCCTATCAGTGTCCACAGTGTCCGAAGAAATTTGTGTGCAAGTGGGACCTAGATAATCATCGGACGAACGTTCATCTGCCAAAAGTAAAACGTTACAATTGTGTCTTTTGTGACAAACCTTTTAGCTACAACTCTAGACTCAATAATCACATTTTATGGCATATTAAGGAAAAATATTGTACTATCTGCAATCTGAATTGTACCACTGCATCGCAACGCAGCACCCATATACGGTACGTGCATCAGGAAGTGAAACAGTTTGAATGCAAAATATGCCCTGGTAAATTTGCGGAAAAAAGATCATATTTGGTCCATTTGGAAACACATCAAGATAACCGACAAACCTATAGCTGCTTCAAATGCGATAAAACGTTTGTCTCCAAGGATGGGTTTCGTAAACACGACAAAATTATTCACAGAAAAGAGATATTCTGTCACTGCAAAATTTGCGATAAAAACTTTGCAACAAATGACGTACTTAATAAACATATGCGTACACATACAAATGAGAGACCTTATCCATGCAAAATTTGTAATAGGGCGTTTAAGATGCTTGGTGCGTTAAATGCGCATATAAGAACACACACGGGTGAAAAACCGTTTAAATGTGAGCTCTGTGAAAAGCGTTTTAATCAAAAAAGTATTCTAAATAATCATCTCCGCACTCATGGAACAGAAGCGCCCTTCAAGTGCAATCAGTGTTCAAAAGCTTTCAAAAGCAGCCGTTATCTACGACGTCACTTGTTTATGATACATCAAATGGGTGGAACATATCGATTTATGTGTCCATTTTGTGATGGGAAAACATTTCCTACAACGGAAATTTTGATGACACATATTAACAGCCATATTGATGAACGACCGTTTTTTTGTAGAGTTTGCAATGCGGAGTATGGGACCAGGCAGGGATTGAACTATCATTTGAAATCACATCAGTAAATTTTATCATATTTTGTTCACTAAATATACTCAACATGTGGTGTTTTAATTCTGACAAGTTGAAAAGGTTTTTGTAATGAATATGCATTTTCTAAAGCGATTTCTGATCAACCACTTTAGTTTTTGTTTGGTAATTAAAAAGAACATAACGGTTTATAAAACTGTATATATTGTAGAATAATTCATGTTTGTAGTGGTAGAACTCTAAATTTTAATGGCATTTTGTGTAGTGTTGGTAGAAAATAAACAGACTAGTGAACCATACTGTAATAATATGCTTTTGGTCATGCAATATTATGACGTTTGCGGAGCGGATAAGGGATGGTGAGACGGAATTACTGATAGTGGACACAGGAGTTATTTAGTTAATTCTTTATTAGTTAATTGTGTAGTCAGTTGTAAGCATGTGCTTATGGCTCTATTGCTAGAGACGGTCTATTTCAGACAGGCTGGACTACAAATCTCATACATGCCCACTCGGGCTCTTTCCGCGTGGACAGACACGCTCACAGTTATAGCTTACAAACTAGTCGGTAGAATGCAGTACAAGTACACATTATCACATCCTCCTTCTTTTCAATTAAGTACATCATTAAATTTTCAAAATGCCAATTACATAGATCATATAATTTTATTCTTAAAATTACACTAGCACTTTCTCCGCCGAGCTACTCAGTTGGCTGCCCTCTGCTGAATCCGCTTGGATCGTCTTGGCAAAGGCTGCTGCGGTGATGCACCCGCAGTCTTCTCACTTTCTCCAGGAGGGTCTTCGTATACAGCTAACAACTGTCTTCGGTTTCGCCGGTATACTCCTCCGTTGACCTTGACGGAGTATGACCTTTTCCCCTCCCCCTTTATAACTACTCCTTTTTCCCACTTATCTCGCCCCGGCAGTTTCATTCGAATAACTTCACCAGGCTGAAGTTCTGAAAGTGGGTGGGCACCGCGGTCGTAGTAGGCTTTCTGCTTCTTTCTGCTTTCTTCTATCTTGCCTTGTACACCTGTTGGTACCTCTGGATCTAGTTTCTTGGGCAGGGTGGGCATAGTGGTTCTAGTTCTCCTGCTGTACAATCTCTGTACAGGACTAGTTCCTAATGACACAGACGGGGTATTTCGCCAATCTAGTAGCGCCATGAAGAAATCTGTCTTCCCCTCCAGGGCTTTCTCCATCAACTTCCTACAGATTTTGACAGAATTTTCTGCTCTGCCATTGGCTTGTGGATAACCGGGACTGGAGGTAATGTGCTGAAACCCGCAACTTTTCGCAAACATCTGGAACTCTTCAGATCGATACTGCGGCCCGTTATCGCTAATCACCCGTTCAGGAATGCCGTGAGTCGCAAAAATTTTCTTCAGGTTGCTGATCACTTGCCCCGTTGCCTCCGTGGTCAGCCTTGCGTACTCAAAATAGTTACTGTAATGATCAACAACTAAGACATAATTAACACCTTTCAGCTTGAAAATGTCGGTGCTCACAGTTGACCATGGTCTTTCTGGCACATCAGCCTTTGTCTCTTCTCGGATTTCATCAAATCCTTTTGCACTGCTGGGCGAATCCTCAATTATGCTCACGGTTCCTTTTTCTTCTTGGAGCTCTTCCGGTTTCCCCACGCCAGTGCACTCGTCTTCATTTCTTTGGAGGATATTTTCTTCCGTGATCCTGTAGACAGGAAGGGAGTTACTAAAGTGCACCCCTACGCACCCCCACCCCTAATGCACCCCCACCCCTAAATCCACCCCCACCCCTAAATCCACCCCGGATGCACCCCCACCCCTAAATCCACCCCGGATGCACCCCCACCCCTAAATCCACCCCGGATGCACCCCCACCCCTAAATCCTCCCCGGATGCACCCCCACTCCTAAATCCACCCCGGATGCACCCCCACCCCTAAATCCACCCTGGATGCACCCCCACCCCTAAATCCACCCCGGATGCACCCCCACCCCTAAATCCACCCCGGATGCACCCCCACCCCTAAATCCTCCCCGGATGCACCCCCACCCCTAAATCCACCCCGGATGCACCCCCACCCCTAAATCCTCCCCGGATGCACCCCCACCCCTAAATCCACCCCGGATGCACCCCCACCTTTACACACACCCCGGATGCACCCCCACCCCTAAATACACCCCGGATGCACCCCCACCCCTAAATCCACCCCTACCCAAAAAATGCACCAAATGCACCCACACCCCTGAAATGCAACCCTCATATCAAAAGCACATTAGGTTATCAGTTACCAGCACACGAGTTAGGTTAGGCAACGGGAAAAATAGTAATTTCCAGTTAGGTTTGAATGAGGTTAGTTAGGTTAGGTCTTTTAGGTTAGGTTTACACCCAAAACCTTTCAACCTATACCAATCGCTAGCCCTAGACGAGAAATGCATTAAATGCAAACGAAAAGAACAGCAAATTTCAGTTGGGTTCAGATGAGATTCATGGAACTAAATCGAGATTTTTTGTTGAGCTTTGACAATATCAGTCTTTGTCGTTGACCAGTCTGTCGATTAACTAAGGTAGGTAAGGACTATTTAAGGTGCCACCGCCACTTTCGTGCTCCCCTTGTCCAGGACTAGCGGTCGGTATAGGCCGAATCTTTTTTGGTGTAAACCTAACCTAAAAAGACCTAACCTAACTAAACTTTATCCAAACCCAAGTGAAAATTGCTATTCCAATTACGGTTATAGTGTAACCTAACTGGTGTGCTGGTAACTGGTAACCTAATGTGCTTTCGATATGAGTGGTGCATTTTAAGGGTGGGGGTGCGTAGGGGTGCATTTTGGTGGTAGGAGTGCATTTTGGTGGTGGGGGTGCATTTTGGTGGTAGGGGTGCATTTTAGTGGTAAGGGTGCATTTTGGTAGTGGGGGTGCATTTTGGTGGTGGGGTTTCATTTTGGTGGTAGGGGTGCATTTTGGTGGTAAGGGTGCATTTTGGTAGTGGGGGTGCATTTTGGTGGTGGGGGTGCATTTTGGTGGTAGGGGTGCATTTTGGTGGTGGGGGTGCATCCGGGGTGGATTTAGGGGTGGGGGTGGATCCGGGGTGGATTTAGGGGTGGGGGTGGATCCGGGGTGGATTTAGGGGTGGGGGTGGATTTAGGGGTGGGGGTGGATTTAGGGGTGGGGGTGCATCCGGGGTGGATTTAGGGGTGGGGGTGGATCCGGGGTGGATTTAGGGGTGGGGGTGGATTTAGGGGTGGGGGTGCATTAGGGGTGGGGGTGCGTAGGGGTGCACTTTAGTAACTCCCGACAGGAACATCTGATGAACTCTCATCTTGGTCACACTTGTGTCTACTAGAGATGCTGAAGATATGGTTGGCGTCCGTTTCTTCTGGCTCGGCATTTTTCGTTCTGCAACACTTGGCAAAATGGTTCTCCTTGCCACAGCTGCTGCACTTTTTTCCCCAAGCTGGACACTTTTCCTTCTTCTTCTCGTGCTCTCTACCGCAGAACTTGCACTGGATCTTGGCAACAGCGTCTTGAGTCTTCTGCTCCTTTGCTGCTCCTTTACTTCTCTGCTTACTTGACTTCCGCATCTGGCTGATTTGCTCCAAATCCGACGGTTGCTGTTGTATTTTACTAGCCTCTTGACTAGCAGCTTCGAAAGACCTGACAAAATTGATCACATCGGTCAGTACAGGGTCTTCTTGTCTCAGCAGCTCCGTTTGTGCCTTGGAATCTCTCATTCCAAGCACAATCTGGTCACGGATTCTTCTGTATTCATCTGCAAAATTGCAGTCTTCTGCCAGTTTTCTTAGTGCGGTAACAAACTGGTCAACACTTTCTCCTTGTCCTTGCACCCTCTTCCCGAACTGGAATGTTGCAAAAAGTACACTCTTTCTTGGATTACAATAATCCTCAAACGCCTGAACCACTTTGTCCCATACCCACTTGTCAGCTGGATCTACCCACTCGAAAGTCCTAAAAAGGTCGGCTGCTTCTTCTCCTATTATCGATAATAGGGCTGCTACTCGAACTTTGCTTGACCTCAAGTCGAATCCAGATGCCACTTCGTAAAACTCGTACTGCTGTCGAAACTTCTTCCAGTTTTCAGCAGTGTTTCCGGTGTGGATTTTCAAAGGGTTGGGGTGGGGCACACTAGATCTCGAACTAGTCACAGTTGTCATCTTAGTGGTCTTCAGTGGTTTTGTATCGTTGGTACTGGTACTATCTTCTCCGTCAGTGTTCACCATTTCTTGACTGATTAATTTTCACTTTAACCTCTGTCACCATGTAATAATATGCTTTTGGTCATGCAATATTATGACGTTTGCGGAGCGGATAAGGGATGGTGAGACGGAATTACTGATAGTGGACACAGGAGTTATTTAGTTAATTCTTTATTAGTTAATTGTGTAGTCAGTTGTAAGCATGTGCTTATGGCTCTATTGCTAGAGACGGTCTATTTCAGACAGGCTGGACTACAAATCTCATACATGCCCACTCGGGCTCTTTCCGCGTGGACAGACACGCTCACAGTTATAGCTTACAAACTAGTCGGTAGAATGCAGTACAAGTACACATTATCACACATACCTTTTGTTAGATTGTAACTATCAGATCATGTATTTGTCAGATAATAAAGGATGTCCCACAAATCCCACGACAAATTTGATTTTGCTACAAAAATCTGCAGAAACATTATTAATACACACATATTTAGATATTTAGTGTAGAACGATAATCCTACTCTTAGAGTATATGTGTATGTAATATTGTGGTTTTCCACCCGTTCCTTTTGACACTATGCAATTTTACTTCCGGTGACTCCAACTTTGAAATTTACCGGTATACATGTTTTCGTGTACTGAGTGCATATATGCAATGACTGTGTGTTTAGGGTAAACTGTAATTCCAAATAAGTTTGCGTGTAGTATTCAAAATTTGTTTCTCTATAAACGCACACTAAACTTAGTCCATTGCTTTCCCCTTAAATTTTGTACAAGAACAAATAATGATTCAATGATCCAAAAATGCGTGCACTTGGTTGTAAGCCGATTTTTTTCTTCTACGCAAGCATTACAGATACCGTAGGTTCTTATTATTAAAGCTTACAAAATGCACTACAAACGCTGTATAAAGTTATGTAAATATAAAGCTAGCATCTCAAGTAATAACATTATAAACTTTTCTTTGAAAATTTTTGTAAAATTTTGTGTTCATTACAGAGTGGCTAAAGAATGAATTTACAATAACTTTCTTTTAAGTTAAACTCAAGACACGGCCAATAGCTTGTTTGAAAGCCCACACTTTTGTGACTATTTTATTCTTATTTTGGCTAAAATTGCTTCAAGCAAATTGGGCTGACAAACGATTAAATAAGTCAACCCTAAGATAAAACGGTAAAAATAAAAATTTACATTCCCGTAAAGAATGCCGTACTACTGCTACCCGGTAATGTTTTTCAAAACTATGTAAACATCGGGGAAATCTGCACAAGTTAATGTACCTAACTGCAGTTTAGTCTGATTGGAAAAGCTCTTCTGCGACTCTACATAAATTAATTAGTTTTGTCGTAGGATATATGGGACATCCTTTAGGATAAGCGAAAATATTTTCAATGCCAAGATGTATTCTACATGCAGCATCAATAAACCATTATTCAAACTTTGAATTTCAAAGTGATTTCAATTTCATGTATGCAATCATGAATAATCCATGTATCCAGCTAAATGTGTATTGTAAAATGATTTATAATGTAGCTGGCCATCACATATAAAAAATTGCACTACCTTCTGTTCAAACAACTTGCTATATGGGTTGCTCTTGTCGGGCAGGCAACATGATGATGATGATTGATGATAGTGTACCAGCCATAGGAGTAAGGCGAATAGCAAACAAAACTTGACAAGCAAGCCAAACCTGACATTGGTATGCAGGAATAAGCTTGGTGGAGAATAATATACCATCATGTCGTTTCAGAATCACTTTTTAATGTGTATCCATTTCCATTGTACATACAAATCTGTGCTAGTGCTGAGTGCTTAATGAATGATATGGAAGGAAGACACAGATGGATGGGTGGATGGTACGCTTGAAAATCTGAGAAGGGGCTATTGAAAAGCAGCAAATTTGTATCTGCATTTCATTTCATCAATGTGTATCGTATTGTGTTAAGTATAAAATAAAATCACGTCATAAGACAATTTCCTTGAATAGCTTGTAGATTTTTTATTGAAGCAAAGTGTTTGCATAATCATTAGATACAAAATCGGTGTATACTTTAAATATCATTCCCAAATTAAAAAAAAAACTTTTCTATACTCCATTTATCTAATATATAAGCAGTGATTAGCTTTTTTAAAGTGAAAAAATACTCTCTCCGTCTCCATTTTGAAACATCTATCTTCTTTGATCATACATGCACGTTTTCAAACGGGAAACCGATTTTAAATAATAGTTTAACTGTAATTGCTTAAGGATGATGTACTCTGGGGAAAACGTTGCCATTATGGATTGCGTTCATCCCTTACTTGATCATTAGCACTTGGATGTGAGTAAATACTAGTGCTTCATGAAAAATGAGCCTTTTTTCTTCATAATTTATTCACTTCGCTGGTGCATATTTGTGTGTAAGCAATTCTAGTAATTAAACCAATGTGGTGTTTGGGCAATTTGTGTTGTAATTACTTTTCGTCATGTTGAATGTTATTAAGGTACATCGTTAACCATAAAACTTTAAAGCTCCAAACTCAATATTCTTTATAGGAAAATAATTCTATCTGTGAAATGTCTTTTTAATTGCTGTTCTAGAATAATTGTTACACTGAACTGGATAGCTATGTAAATAACTTACAAAAGTTAAGTAGCTCTTTATAGTCTACGAAACGTTTAGCTTTTTTATTTATTACTTTGTGATGTCAAAATAACTGCAATTACCGTATTCATTTGATTTATACGCCTCGCTCGATTTATGACCCCCCTCGAATCATTCCCTGCTTTGAGAGGAAAAATTTGAAATTTTGCCGCCCTCCTTTGGTTTATAGCCCTTTCTCGTTTTAGCTACGAAAGTAAACAAAAGCTGCTAAACAATTTAATGTTAATTATTATCATATATAAAAAATCCTTTCGAAATGTTCCATCAAGTTTGAAATTTTAGCCCACCTCGAATTATACCTACCTTTGAGAGGAGAAATTTGAAATTTTAGCTGGGGGTATAAATCGAATAAATACAGTAGGGGTTCAGTCACAAAAATTTAGTCCCTAAAAAAATTTGTCACAGTTACAATTGATCTTCAAACGTGTATCAGTGCTCCAATTTGCGTCTCTACTTCGTTAACATGTGTTCATTTAACTTTAACTGCCTCCTAGTTTTCCTTATTCAAAAACTTGCTAATGTATTCGATTTTATATTATAACAGACATATATTGATTATACATACGCTTTTCTTGGTCTTAAGAACACCTTCAAAAACGTAGCCTGCAGCGTTGCGACGCTCAATGCTTTTTACGTCTGGTAAAAATTCTAGCTGTAGATTCTTTTTTGTAACTTTTAACCTTATTATTTAAAACATTATAAAAACTGCATTGGAATTTTCTCATTCTTAAATAAAAGTACAAATCCTTCACCATTTCCATAACTTGCCTGCCTAAATATTTTGAACCTTGAAAACACCTACCAACAAGTTGATATTTGGAATTAATAAAGATAAAGATTTCTACTTTAAAAATGACTATGCTAATACCCAGAAGTGTTGTTACAAATGTAAATAGCGGCAGCAGTAACACCAAGTTCAAAAAGTCAGTATTTCCAGTGGTCGGAACATTTGCCTTCACATAATCTAGAACTAGGGAAAGTGCTGTTCTAGTGTATTTGAACGTATCTTCCTGACGAATATTTCTTTGTTTCATTTCAAACCTTTTCACTTCCTCAATAATATGTTTTGTGTTATGAGCGTAAGTATAATCATGATTTTGAGTTTCCCAGTAGTCACTCAAGCCGGACTCATACCATTATGCCAATAGAGGAATAATAAGCTTTGCAAAATCATTATTTTCTATTATCCACGGTCGCCAATCTACTAAATTATGAATACGAATTCTGCGACTTAACCACTTCTTTGTAAATAACTTTAGTAGAGTCCAGGTTGTCTTAGACCATTGCTCGTCATCCACCACCGTGAAAGGACCACGAAAAGTGTGATTTCTGCCGCTCTTGTATCCTACCTCACAATAAAGGTGACGCAAAATTTGGATCCAGTCTTCGGAAAAGAGTAGGGGGCAATATTTTATATTTTTGTTTAAATTTTCCAAAACTTCTGAATCCGAAGCCATATTCTTTTGCTGCTTTAAATAACTATCTAGTAAAAATTGTATGCTAGATATAAATTTCCCAGAGGCAGAAAGGTACTCAGAACTTGACACGGAAAAAATATCGTTACTTGTTGTCGTCAACGCGTGAAGGCTATTGGGGGACCACGGATCTGGAGTTACCAATAACCGTGTAGACTGCTTGGTCTTGTAGAGATTGTTAAGAATCATACATAGCCAAGTCCAACAAATTAAAACCACAGATAATCTCTTTGGAATTCCAGAGAGATTGTACTGGTCCACCATTGAACCATTCAAACGAAACAAAATACTGCCAATGCAGCGAAGAACATTTTTGAAATCAGTAGACAAATGAAGTTTTCGTACTATGAATATTGTCAGAAGTGTAATGAATGCAACAACTAATTCTAGCAGCGCATAAAAAAGCCACGTTTTGGCGTCCAACGGCTGCAACAACGCAACCCAACTGTTGTAAAAAACCGTTTTATCTGTAACTGTAAACATGGCAAGTCTATGATACAGAATTGAGTATGGTATGAAGAAAAACATCACATGTTGTGGTTTTTGAAAAAGCAAGTTGGTTGGCAATTGTTCTTCAAATACACTATTCAGCCTAGCGGCAATAAAGCCAGCCCGATCTTCATCAGACGCTTCACTTGAACTGGTAATATTATACGTTTCTTGAAGTAATTGTAACACGACATCCATGGGTCCTTCCTGCTCCTCTACAAGAAGTTTGTGTAGAATGTATTTTTTTCCTGTATATTGGTTATGGCTATAATTTATCATTTTGTTTAAAAATATAGTACTCCTGATATTTGGAATGTTTATGCCATGGTTGTTTTTGTGCAGACAAAACCATAACGAAGAAATAGTTTTGGGGTTAGGTGGGACACCCGCTGAGACACTGAAATAGCTTATTTCAGGATATTGTGACCCGTAGAGCTCTTCACTGCACGTTGAACAAATAATTCCAACCCGCTGTTGATTATCCTGTGACCCAAATGCAGTAAAAACTTTAACGCTAGCAAATGGCAAAAAAGGCTGTTTTTTATCTGTAAACATGATACTCCAAAATTCTCTAGTTGTTCTTTTAAGTAGTTTGTTCCAAAAGTCATCACTCCAGTCTAAAGTCTGCTCAGACGCAACCGTTTTCCATATAGGATGATATCGCTGCAATATATTGTCCCATGACATTATATATAATTTGGATTTTCACGATTATGTAATGCCTCCACGTATTGGTATGCTTTCATTACAATATCCTCCTTCAACTTCTCTAGAAAGTAGAGGTGGGCATAACATGATGTATGACGGGTCACTTTATGATTTTTATAAATGCACATTGTATTCATGGTGGAGTTTAGCTTGGGATTGGAATGTTTAACTTTAAATTCGCCATCCACCGTATTGCTAGAGTAGGCGCGAACAGCAAAGCTAGCGAGTGCCGCTGGCTCAGATTCATAAAAGCTGACAAGCAGCTTAAGAGAACGCGATGTAAACTGGTAATCTGTCTTGGTTACTACTTTTATCAAACAACCTTTAATATTCTCAGACAGAAAACCTTTCAGATCGGTTGACAAGCTATCACTAGAAACTAAATAATTTTGCGAGAGCTTAAGTAGATTTACTGAACTTAACAAAGACGCCAAGGCAAGTAATTTTACTGCTCGTTTCATTTTTTGTATTCAGAAAGAACTTTGAACACTGAAATGATTGGCACTTTAGTGTATTGCAAATGCAATTGCACTCTGTCTTCAGAGTTAACTATAAGCAAATATGCGGATACTGTTGTGTCTCGTATTTTAATACTTGCTTCATAAAAGGATTTTTGATTGGTTGCATTATTAAAAATGTGATGGTTTTGTTTTCCTCTAAAATAGTTTGAAAGAGCTTTAGAATTTCTAGTTTTTTAGGTTGTAATCTACTATTATTGCAACCGCCGGAATTATTTGTTTGTTTATAATGTTTGTAGTTATTTCCACGCCCCATAGCAAGCAAAAACACTCATATACTTCACTTATTCATTTAATTTACTTTATTAGCCACATTGCCAGTTGAGCAGAAATTGAAATACACAAGTCTTCAAAAATATAAACAAAATATTCACTTTAGATTCTAACCCAGCCTGATTAAAGCTCGTGCATCAATATATACCTAAGTGCTTTTCTCATATAAATTCTAATTAGTTCTAAATAACTAAATTTTCAGATTGTTCACACTCCATTTGAACTACAGAGATCGCTTTACAAAGACGCTTGCACTTTAAAGTTGAAAGCAAATTGCTTTATAAAACTTTGAGCAAATTTGCTGAGCTTAACAAAGACATGCAAAAGCAATTAAAGCCCTGATTTGGATTGCTATTACAAACGTTAAATCTGATTGCGTTGGGGGTTAACTAGTTATTTTTAGGCCTGTTTATTGCGGCTTTAGGAGACTATATGTGTTTTGAACTCTTTCTTGTTGTTTCTTGGCATTTGTTGTTTGCTGAAAGAAGCACTATTTTATAGCGTGTTTATTTTATTTGTCACGTTGTTGCTGGAAGGAAATATGCGAACCACTTAAACCATGTAAGATACTCAACAACAACTAGGGTCTAGTATCTAACAGAAATATTATTATAGCTCGTTCTGGTACTTGTTGTTATTTTTCAGCATTAATTTAATAGAGAGGTTTAGGTGTCCAAGCATTCGTGCAAAAGGTATTCTATTTGGCATTCTCAAGTCGCCCCGAATAACTTTCTGAGTGCAAACCAGAATGATTTGGCATTCACCAGGCTCTCCGCGAGTACCTCGGAATTCATTCGCAAGGTCAACGATTTGCAGTCTCACGATGCCCACATTTTCAAAAAAAAAATCTGCGAAATGGCCGCACTGCGTGCCGTGCTCATCAGATGACAAATCAGATGTTCATTTGTTTACAGTCAACGATAGTTATATGGTCAGTGTAAACAAAATGTAAACAGATGAACATCTGATTTGTCATCTGGTAAGCTGTGAATCACGAGAGAGTGAATCACGAAAATCTAAACCGAAACTCGGGAGTGCCAACATTCATTCCGAAAATTTCCCTTGAATGAATGCTCAGAGACGAATGCTTGTACACCTAAATCTCCCTAATTACTGCGTCACGTTGTCCCTCTTTGCAGACCCGACTGTCAACATGTTTTTCAATGCAAGCCACATTACATACAGTGTATGTCTACTTTGCCTTTAAGTGTCCCTATGTATTGTTTTTGCATTTGGGTACGTCTGAAGAATATAACTTATATAACAATTAGTAGAATTACATTTTTGCACAATGTCTACACGTGTTGTACCTTGTACCATTAATTAGCTAATAGACCAAGCTTCTACCAAAGCGTATTCTCTGGGGTGTTTACCTAACTTTTAAAAATAAAAATGGTGACTTGAGCTTAAATCCTTTTGTCCATAGATATACACAGTTATTGGTTAATATAAAATTTTGAAAATACTTATCGGGGGAAACTTTGACAGCTTTCCGGAACCAAAAACCTATTTCCTATGAAGAAAGTCTTCCAATTCACTTCTGGCTTTGAAATTTAATACTGTTTTTGGAACTCCTGCTAATATTCGTAGTACACTAATTTTTTGCCCACGAAAAGTAAATAGCAAACATAATAACAGTTTACTATAAGTTCTTTTCTACGTTAACTGAACATGTTTAAACGTGTATTTTTGGTTTGTTATTTTCACTTTCAGCAGTTTACATTGTTACTGTTTTGATACGAAATATGAATATTATAAACACACGTTTGATTCACGTTTTTAAAAACTGTGCAAAAGGAATGATGGGTTACATAACCCTATTTGTAATTAGTTTTCGCATTCACGGAAATCCTACGATAGAAATATTTAGCTAAATTTATTTAGCTATAAATTGGCTGATATTATAAAAACCATTCATTCATTCTTTATCATGAATATGTTTGGTTTCCTGTCCCACAAAAAACGTTTAGTTTCATGCATGTTACCACGGAAAGTAAAACACATGCTATTAAAATAATATTTTGGGCAATTACGAGCGTATAAAATGTAAAAACACATGCGACGAAAGGCAAGTTCCAAAATCATGCTTTGTAATTTGTGTAAGTTTATTCCAAACAATGATGTGCTTTAGTTATGCATTTTCCTTTATGTTCATTAAGTTGCCGTTTTTCACTTGAATACTCTGTAATACTCTTATCAAGCTCTGGTTTAATTGTTTATCCATACATCATATACATACAGCCTAGACGTGACATACTAACATCTCAACATAATTCACTATTTACTTGCTCATGCTTACTAATATAAGTGCGAATAAGCTTTTGGCTTTTTTGACAAATAAATAAGCCAAAATCTCAATTTGAGCAAAGTAGTTTTACCTGCCCAAAAGGTTTTGAAGCATTGATCTAAAACGCTTGAGAGCAGGTTTGAAATCCAATTGCTTGCACATTAAATCACAATAAAATCCGGCGTAATTCCTAAAATATTTTCACGTTTTAATCATTTGAAGAAAAGTCTCCATTTGAAACCCATAAAAAACTACCGCGACCTCTAACAAAAGGAAGATACTGGGAATCACATAGAAGAAGTCGAACCATAAAGGTAAATATGCTATCTTGCGACCACTAATAGGTCTTTAAGTCTGCATGTTTGATTAAAAAATAGTTGTTGTGATGTTATTATCAATAACCTATGCATCCAACCAAACGTTTGTTAAGCAATGGTTAATAATTTAACTGGCCATCATGCATAAAAAATTCCATTAGTTTCTACTCAGTCGATTTGCTATGAACATGGATTGCCCACAGAAATGTAAGAATGCTTTTCTACTGTTGCTCGCGTTGGACAGACAATATAATGATGATGATGATTGTACACCAGCTATTTGGTATAGTATGGTGAAAGTCAAACAAAACTTGACATGCAACCCAGGCTTTGCATTGGTGTTCAATAATATAAGCAGTGGTTAATAATGCAATATCTCATTTTGTTTCAAAATGTCTTTCTCATGTGGTGTGTGTCTATTGTAAAAACAGATATTGTACATAGTTGTAGAGAAAAGAGAGAGTATGCCTATATTTCCGTCAGTAATGCAATCAAACTACAGCTTAAACAGTAAAATTTGCAATGCTTAGCCATTAACTTCCCAAGAAGTTCGTTTCAGGAAAACTAAAATATTATTTATTATTAAAATACCATACGGAAGCCGTTATCAAAATACCTATTCCTGTTTTGCTTTGAAAATTATGAAAAATTGTTTTTAAAACTATTAAATTCAAAACTCCTGAGAATTCTCAAAATGTAAATGGATGTATCCAAAAATCCTTTCAAATCACACTTCAGGTTTTCTTTTTGAAAGAGTGTCAGCATTTTATTCAAACCTATGAATGTGCATACAACACTTGAGCTATCTTCAACATAGTTGCCTACAGTAATTAGAAAGTTTGTGCGGTATAAGTCCTCAAATGAGGAACTAAGAATTCAAGTATATAGACGATCTAGAACGAAAAAAAAACCATAACATTACAGTTTTTAAATTTCAAATGGTAATATTTGCAGTAAAATACTTTATTTCGTCCTAAAATTTTTATTAAGTCAACTTGGTTGTCATGCATAACTCATTGGCAAAGCTGGTTTGTAGTGTTAGAATATAACCATTTTTATAACGCTATATAACCATCTTTGAATGCAAATGTTGTATAAACAAGTTTGTGTAAATACCCTTGTGCAAGAACAGCTTTGCACAAACACGTTCAAGCATAATCACACAATGCAATTTAAAAGGAAAAATCCTAGAAAACTAGCATTGAAGTACATTAAATACTATACCACTACTTTACCGCAGACATTTATGCAAAATATGGTGATGCACAATGTGTCAGTTTACATTTGTTGAAAAACTTGATCGTCTGTTTTCTGCATGCAAAGTACGCAGAAGTACAAGTTTTTATAACTACGGAAAAGATATTAGCTTGCCTTTTAATTATTAATTCAGCAAACCAAACAAGCAATGGAAATATAAGTAGAAACAAATGCAAGAAAAATACTACTACGATGTTGTCTCTGGTTGTCAGTGGTTTTACAGTTGGCTCTGATCTTGCCAAAGCTATCGTTTCACTCCATGTTTCAAGACGATCTGCCCACTTTGACCAAATATCAAATATTCCAGCAGCCTGTAAAGTTCGAATACCCATTGTCAAAATGTGTTGGCTAACAGGCGATCTTTCAATTATCCAGCGGGTCTCTATAGGTGGTAGCGATTCTTTGCTTTTGCTGATTCTATGATAGTATTCGGTATCCTTGTATTTCAGTTTCAAACTGACGAATGATTTGTGAATTACATCCCAGTCATCGATATACGCAATGTAATCGTTTTTACATGTCCCAATCAGATTTTGAAAGTAGGCTGATTTTGCTTTGTTTGATTCAGTAAAAACTAAACTGCTCTGATGTTGATTAACTCCTTCTCGGTTAAGTTTTAATCCTATATGCTCTAATAGTTGTGATTTAGCTTTGTTCCCTTGAAAATATACTTGTTCAAAACTAACTCCAAGAGTGTAATTCCGAGAATAGTCTATCTTTTTATTAAATAAAATTTCGTTCATGGTAAAATATAAATTCCAAATCGGTACTAGAGTGTTCTTGGAAGATGGCCAAAAATCAAGCAAAGAAATAAACCTAGAAAATAAAGTAAAGTTCTTCTGAATAAGCGAGTCAAATGTTTCCGGAGCACGTACTGAAATTGGTGAACTTAGTTTTGTTATATTGTCGCCTTTGTAAGCATTTGAAATCACAATACCCATCAGTATCCATACTGACGTTAGGATTTTAGTTTTGTGTAAAATACTAGAGTCCAGCTCAAGCAAAACTTTTAGTGGAAAGCAGTACGCGCACAGTTTCGAAACTTTTGACGACTGAGTTATGAAATATTGCAACACGAAACCTGTTAGACCAGACAATGTCAGAAGCACAGACCACGTGTAGTAGTCAAATGCCGAGGTTAAACCAAACAAAGAAAGTTTGTCTGCATCGGCTACATTTGAGCATATCAGAAACGACCACCCTCGTTTGTAAACTGTATACACATGCGGCTGCAAAAGTGAATAATCTGTTGTTTCCCAAATTACCGGTGCTCCCATTAATGACAATATTTCATCTGTTAATATTGTACTATTCGGAAATAATGTGCTAAATACAACAAACGATGGGTTTGTTATTTTGTTGTCTGAATCGGATTTTTTAGAGAAGTATATTCTTTGGTCTTGAATGGATTGCATCATTTTATCGTAACGCATAGCCGGTTCAGAAAAAGGAAAAAATCTCCAAATTAGATTGGCCTTTCTGTCAGAGAAAAAGTTTAAACTCTGAATGTCCTTTGGGTTTGAAATATTAGATAACGGATAGTACAACTGGAGTGACCAGTTGGTTTTGCAGATTAACGAATATAATAATATCCTATTGCAATAGTCATAGACATATCGTATAGCTCGAGCATAATCCAAGTCCACTATAAATCCTTGCTTAATTTTGTAAAGGTAATTTGTGTGCTTGTAGACCTCGAGATAAATTTTTTTCCAGAAAGTGAAGTACCAAATATTGTTGGTAACAACAGAAAAATCAATATAACGGAAAAAGTTTAAAACAAACGGGGACATTACACTTGAAGCACGCCCTACAATAACCACATACTTGTTGTCTTGCGTTACGTAGTTTGTTTCAATGGCACTTCTTTTGTGTGTATCATAGAATGGACTTATTGATTCGCCATGCCAATGGCGGTCACGTATTATCCAAGAAACACACTGCAATGGCATTAAATACACGTTTACATTGCACTGAAATTTAAAATATTTGTACCTGTTCTCGAGAAGTGGTTGTAGGGCTGAAAAACCAATCTTGTAATAGTTATTATAATCACAATAAAAAAAGACGGCATATGGTACATTTTCTACGGATTTCGTTTGTTGACCAATGTATTGCCGCAGAATTAGTGGCGTGAATTCCATAGTCTCTTTAGATAGAGTTGGTTTTACTGCTTGCTGACCCTAGTAAGCAATCAACAATAAAAATTTAACATTCCTCTAATAAATCCTGGGTATTAACTTATTATTCAAGATTTTGTTTATTTGTAAGAATGCAATTATATCGTCCAAGTTTTGCATAATTCAATTACCGTAATATTTGCTGTCAGCATTGGTGCGAAAACTTGAATATAACATTGCCGGAAACTTTCAAAGTGGCTTTTAATATCTACCTCAATATTACCCACATGCGACATACAGAACTTCTGAAGAGCCAGCGACAATAAGAAAATAGTAACTTTAAACATTTTTAAACGGTTTCTATTGAAACGACTTCCGGGTTTAAAGGCGACTGAAATTTTCAATAGGATTCTTGCAACGTGTGATTCTCTTGGCTTCTCATTTCCTGAAATTTTATATTTTCTGGCAACTTCTGTCTTTAGTCTTCTTCACGTAATGTTGGCATATACAAATGTAGAAATTCACTTATTTGCTTCTTAAAATTCTAATAGTTCATTAAGCGTTAAGTTCTTTTTAAGTATGTATCCAGCCTAAGAAATACGTTTGTACGTACGTGCTACATTCCCCTCTAACAAATGAGCGCTAGTTATATGGAATTTATTAGCTTCTTATAAAACTAATCTAACAGACTTGATTCGGGTAGTTTTAGTTTTACGTGGTAAGTTTCCAGGTTCTAATGTAAGCCAATTTGACTAGCCATATATAGTAAACAGTAATCACGCCATACAACAACGAAACGGAAGAAACAGTTATAATAAACTTCCGTACACGTGCCGCTGAAGTACTTGTTTTCGAATCCTACTTTCACAAAAAGCTTATAATCCCATGGGCGTGAAAACAAAATATAATTTTAATTTTCATACGTGAAATGTTTTCGTTGTCTTTTCCCGATAGCCACCTACACTTCGAAAATAATAAAGTTGAAACTGGAGTTTTGACTGGAGACTTTGGTTCCTTTTCTTATTTCCTTATTTCATTGATCACATATATAGTTTTTTGTATAACCGTAAAAGTAGGAAATGGAAAGAAGTACCTGAGCGGCACGCGTGTGAGAAATTAATTTGACAAAATGTCTCCTATATTCCCCTACATGTACATGAGTTTATATAAATGTATAAGTATGGCTAGTCCGGTTAAGCCACCAAAAGCAGGAAGTTAGTTCTGTTGCTTCCAAAGTATACTCGACTTAGCTCAGGAAGCATTAATTTGATTAATTTTGATGATACCAACTTCATCCAATGCTTCTTATACTCACACGGAAATAACATATACACGTGCAAAAATTTTGCAATTTTTTTGGCACCTTATGTACTTAACGATTTTCAACTTCCAGATGTGCTGGCGAACATTAGAGTAACTAACACAAATTAAAGTTTGAAGTTTGTTTGAATTTTCCAAGTATGCTCTCGATAACTGGTACTTTCTATTAGACATACAAATTTCGATTAGGTATGAGTTTTGCATTTGAAAAATGTTTTTAACGAGTACGCTTAAAACCGCTTGACATACAATTTTTCAAAAAAAAAAACGAAAACTTACCTTTAAATGTACATTTAAACCTTAGCAGTTTTCATTTCCGTCCAAACATTAGTCACCAATTCGGAAGAATAATATTTTAGCGCGGTTCTAAGTTTGTGGTTTGTAGTTTTATTTCTACATATATTAATGCAGACCAAGGCACACTTCATTGTTCAACATGGGGAATCAAAATTTATGATTTTTGATACATTTGAACCTAGTAACTGCAGGCATTTACGTTACGTTCAGTAGTAATTTTAATTTTTGTTTTAAAAACACAGCAGCAAAGCCATTACTAAGCATTTGTTAGCTCACTGCTTATGCAAAAAGAGCTATTTAATATGTAGTGTGTCCGTCGTTCTATCAGTCTACTTACACCAAGCAATCGATTTTTAAATCAAGCAACTTTAAATCAGACAAATATTTTCTAAACTAGACTTACATTGAACCAGATAACCAGACATAACAATATTCTACAATACTGTCGAGCAGGTTTAGTGGCTTACAATTGATGTTTACAACATTGAACAGAAAATATCTAAGACGGAATTTATAATCCCTTTCTTTAAAACCCGACAACGCTAGGTAACTATTACGAGTTGATTGAAATATACAATATTATATTTACCATATATATATTATATTATATTACGTATATCTGCTGGTAAGACGTTTAAGATTCTGGAATCGAGAAAGTCTGAACAGGGCACTAAAGGCTACCAGCTACTAATGGACACTGATGAGTTAAAAAACTACTTACTTGATAAAGTTTATGGCATAAACACACTTCGAGTCAACGTAAAATCTCTGTTTGTAAAAGTATTTCTACTACTTTTACAACTACTACTAATAAACAAAAAAGTTTGAAATAACGTGACACGAGTGACAAAAACTACAGTGGATGGTCATTCGGAACCAATACGTCTTAAAAACGTCCTCTCCATAAACAGCAAGATAGTAATGACATATTGACATGAAGTTCCGCAACATGTTTTTCCTTTTTATGTTGCAGAAAACCTGAAGCATCAGTTTGTGTTTCGTCTTGCAGTGTCTGAATAAGGTTCTCAAATGTCTGTTTCTGACTTTTGAGACGGAAAATCATTTTTATCGGTGTCAACAAAAAAATTCAAACTTCTCGAAAGAGGATAATTATAGGATTGTGATTTATTGTGTAGCTTAAAGGGTAAATGAGCAATTAAACGACGTACAGACATTACGCTAATGTGCATGCATCTGTTTGCAAAAAAATAATTTTCTAACAGTTTCAATTTTTTTCGACTTTTTCAAGGATTTAGCCGCGTTAATTTTAAGAACTATTCATAAATCTTCCAATGTCTACTGTGTATTTAACGTAGGGTATTGCTAAGCTTTTGCAGCAAATTTCGTGTAAAAATTCGATTTGGTTTAGAAAATGTGGTCAAAAGTTGAAACCGGAAGTGTCATAAGAATTGATCAGCGTAAAAAATTTACAGTATTTTTTTTCTTGTCAATGTTTTAGAAATCTGAGAATGTACACTCGAGCTTAGCGTACTGGGATTCATTTGACATATATTAACTGCCAATATCATCGGACCACAGTGAACGGCTGGGCTACTTTTGGCACTCAATTCATTCAAAAGGTTCAAATGGGTTCGTTTGCCAGAACCATGGTTTTGCCAGAACTTTGTCACAGTTGCAATGAATTTTCCAACAAGAATCAGTGTACTCCATTTTGCATCATATTTTCCTTTACTAGCGTTCATTAAACCGTTTATTCTTGTAGATTGAAAAATGGTTAATATTATGCTGGTTCTCTTCATTTTAACATTTACAAGGAATTGATTATAATGTATGGGTGACAAATATTGATTATACGTTAAATGTACATTGATAATACAACAATTTTTAGTGCATTAGTGTACATTTTGGAAACGTAACCTTGCAGCCGGGAGACGAAAAATGCTTACTGCGTTTGGTAAAAACCCTGGCAGTAGGTTTATGATTTTTGTGACTTGTAAATGTTTTCTTAAAAATATTATTAAGATTCCATTGAAATTTTGCCAGTTTTAAATTGAAGTACAAAAGCTTCACCATTTCAATAACTTTTCTGCTTAAATATTTTAAACCTTCAAAAAACCAACCAACGAGCTGATATTTCGAATTAATCCAAATAAAAATTTCTACCATAAAAATGGCTATGCCTATCCCCAGAAGGGTTCCAACAAATGTAAAAAGCGGCAGTAGTAAGACCAAATTTAAAAAGTCTGTATTTTCAGTTGTCGGAACGTTAGCCTTAGCATAATCCAGGACTAGAGAAAGTGCTGCTCTGGTATAGTCAAACGGACTTTTATGTTGACTTTCTTTTTGCTTCATTTCAGAGGTTAAGAATTTCATATTTTGAATAACGTTGTCTATGCTTAAAGCGTAAAAATAATCATCATGTTGAATATCCCAGTAATCACGCAAGCCAGACTCAAACCACTGTGCTAGAAAGGGAATGATAAGCTTTGTAAAGTCATTATTTTGTATAACCCACGGGCTCCAATCTACCAAATCATGAATAGGAATTCTGCGACCTAACCATGTTTTTGTAAATAACTTAAATAGAGTCCAGTATGTCTTAGAAGTTGACTTCAATCCTACAACGGTAAGCGGACCACGGACTGTGTGGTTTCGGCCGCTTTTGTATCCTACCTTGCAATTATAGTGACGTTGAAACTCGTACCAGGCTCGGATTGTATCAATGGGACAAAAGGTAACCCTATTTTTAATACTTTTAAAAACCTGCGTACCTGAAGTAATGTTCTTTTGTTGTTTTAAAATATTATCCAGTAGTTCATGTATGTAAGACAGAAATTCGTCATCAATAGGGCTAAGAGCCCTATCGAACGAAAATATATCATTAGTTGTTTTTGCCAACGCGGAAAGGCTTTTGGGCGTCCACGGATCTGGAGTGATTAATAATCGTGTAGATTGCTCGGTCTTGTAGAGGGTGCTTAGAATCAGACATAGCCACGTCCAGCAAATTAAAACAACTGATAGTCTCTTTGGAATTCCACTGAAATTGTACTGTTCCACCATTGAACCATTAAGACGGAACAAAATATTACCAATGCAACAAAGAATACCTTTAAACTCACTAGACCAGTGAAGTTTTTGTACAATGAATATTGTCAAAAGTGTTACAAATGCAACAAGTAATTCCACTAGACCGTGAAATAGCCATGTTTTTGCGTCCAAAACCTGAAACAATGTAATCCAACTGTTGTAAAGAACCGTTTTATCTGCTACTGTAAACATGGCAAATCCCAGACTTTTAATTGTGTATGGTACAAATACATGCATCAGTGGAAGGGGTTTTAGAAATAGTGTGTTCATATATTCCGAGTAAATACTCATGTGGCTCATTTGCATGTACTCAGAGCTTTGATTAAAACCATCGGAGCGTTGAGGTATACTGGTAATGTTATACGTTTCCTGAAGTACTTGTAATACAACATCTTTGGGTCCAGCTTCCCCCTTTATGAGAAATTTATGAAGAATATATTTGCTTCCTCTAAATTGGTTTCCGTTATGATACTTTATTTTGTTGAAAAATAGCGGATGCCTATAATTTGGGATATTTATCCCATGGTTGTTTTTGTGTAGACGAAACCATAACGAGGAAATAGTTTTGGGGTTGGGCGGAACCCCTGCTTCAACACTGAAAAAGCTTATGGCAGGATATTTTGGCCCATAAAGCACTTCACCACACGTTACACATATAAGTCCAACCCGCTGTTGATTATCCTGATGTCCGAATGCAATAAAAATTTTAAAGGTAGCAAAGGGCAAAAAACCTTCCCTTGTGAACATTCTATTCCAAAACTTTTTAGTTGTACCTATAAGCAACTTGTCCCAGAAGTTATCGTTCCAGACTAAGTTTTGCTCAGACACAACAGATTCCCATAACCAATTATTCTGCCGCAACACATTGTCCCATGATATTATATAATTTGGGTTTTCACGATTGATTATTGCTTCGTAACGGTGGTATAGCTCCACAACGAAATCCTCCTCTTCCATGAAGTAGAGGTGGACAAAACATGACGTATGACGAGCCACTTTGTATGTTTTGTAAATATACAATACACTCCAGGATGAATTCAATTTGGGATTGGAGTATTCATATTTAAGGTCGCTCCACTCCGGATTGGGTGGTGAGTAGGCGCGAACAGCAAAAGTAGCAAGTGATGTTGGCGCGGATTCATAGAAACTGACAAGCTGCTTAAGAGAACGCGATGTAAATTCGTAGTATGTGCCGGTTACTACTTTTATCAAACAACCTTTAATACTCTCCGATAAAAACACTTGCATATCCGTTGAGAAGCTTGCACTTGAGGGCAAAGAGCTTTCCGAAACTCCAAGCAAGTTTGCTGAGCTTAACAAAGATGCAATAGCAATTAATTTTAGTAAATGATTCGTCGTCATCTTTTCGTCAGTTTATAAATTATAAAATATTTTCCAAAAAATAGTCGCCTAACTCTATTTTCTCTCGATTCAACTCAATATTGCCTTTTAGAACTGAAAATATATATTTAGATTCGTACTACTATGTAATAGCTTTGGTTGAAATGTTGATTTTCAAATACGCCCACAATTACACTACTTATGTTTCCCTGGTTTCTCGCCGACGGTAGTCTATTGCTATTTCAGTGAAGGGGTTACTACAATCGCATTTTGATTTCCCCAAACTTGCATTGTTTGATTCCAAACATATTAGTTTGCTTTTCTGCTAAACTTAAATGGTTACTACTAAATAGGTTTGCTAATGTTAAGTTTCCAAAAAATACTACAAGATGGTAAATTTAGAGTATTTGAATATGTTGCGGGTTTATGCTCAAAGGAATTGTAAGAACTTGACAGGTTCGAGTAAGCGGGCAAGGTAAGCGTTAGATCTGATTACGTTGGGTGTTAAACAGTTATTTCAATCACTGTTTACAGCTGCTGTAAGTGTTTCTACATGCTTTGAGCTCTTTCTACTTGTTTCTAGGCTTCTTTTGTTCGCTCGATGGAAAATTTGTTTATTTTATTTTATTTGTCACGTTGTTGCTTGGCCACAATGCGTGACCCGTTAAGCCGTGTAAAATGCTCAAAAACAACAGTAACTAAGTTAAAGTATCAAACAGGAATATTAGTGTAGCTTGTTTTGCTACTGGTGATATCTGTTGTTGTTTTTTAACTTTAATTTATTAAATGTGTCACGTTGGCCTCTTTGCAGAGCAGACTGTCAACATGTTTATAAATGCTAGCCACATCATACATAGTGTCTACTTACTTAGCTACTTATTTCTGTTTGCTTCTAAGAAAAATATTCAGTAGCGTGCAATGCCCCTTTATTTAATTTGCTTAATTTGTCACGTTGCTAGCTGGTTGGGAATACCTTACCAAAATTTTTATATAAGATGCCTTATATTCGTATACATACATGTATTATAATATAGTCATGGAAAGGAAAATATATCGTACATTGGCTGCTTACTTTACATATATTTTCATTCAGTCTATCAGGTATGTGGGAATATTGCAATTAGTGTAAATGGAATTTTGAGACAAAATGAAATGTCAGCTCGTGTTGGAACATATTTACCTTTAATTAGCTAATGGACCAGATATTTTTACAAAAACTTATACTTTGCGATGACTTCTTAAATTCAAGAAATATTTAGAGTCACACTCTTAGACGAAGTTGTTACGACGAAAAAGAAGTATCTAAAAATAATATGTTTTAATTAAACGTAGTGTAGTTTTTGTGCCTTTTTAAAACAAACATACTATGTAAAAATGCGGGTCAATCCTCTAGAATACAGAAGTAGGCTTAATCTTCCTGACGGTCTTATGAAAGAATCCCAAACAAAAGAATCCTCAACGATAGAATGCACAATTTTTGTGTCCGAAACGAAGAAATCCCCAATGCGTAAAAATACCCAACGAACCTTTCCCCAGTTTATATCAAGATTCAACACCACTGTAATATATAGCAAATCATGCAAATTACCCCAATAGAATATCCTGAAAATGCATTATAAAGATCATAGTTTTTCCAGATCACCATACTCCTGACTCCTCATCACAACCTACCTTTATTCCAGTTTTAATCAAATCGATTTGCGATTCATTGCGATTTCAAAAGTAAAAAGCTTATAGTTTGTAGTGGAATTGAATCATAAATCAAAGTCATCGTAATATTTCAAGTGTAGTCTGAGGAACTCACATGGCTGCTCCGCCGGCACAATTTTAAACAAATTCGGCGAGAATAAATGCACATACAGTAAATTTAAAATGTGTGCAGTCGATCATAACCATTTACCTAACCCTTACAAAATTTTCAAATATCAAGTCGGTACTGCTGCCGGAGACATTGTATTACATTTGTAAAGAGGGTATAACTCGTTTTCGACATATTAGTGCATTAGTTGCAAGTTCCAAAATCTGTTCAAAACCTTGTTCTTTGCACACCGCACAAACCAGATTCGTTTTAGTTTTAATATCATACCTTGGTTATGCATACTAGTGTACTGCCGCAAAACTGCGAATGAGCCATTGGATTTTTATGCATTGGCAAAGTTTTAACTTTTGATAAAACTCAGAAGAAATAAGTGTAATTAAAATCGTTTCATGTACAGTCAAGGCCCACGTGTCTAAATAGACACCTATAGACGCTGGGGTGTCTATTTAGACACTTAATGAAAATTATTTTATTTTAATTAATTCACGTGTCTATCTATATAGACACCCAGCGTGTCTATATCGACACGTTCCTTTAAATCCTAATAATAAATTCACGTGTCTATATGGCAGTCAAGGCCCACGTGTCTATTTAGACACCCAGCGTGTCTATATAGACACGCTGAGTGTCTATTTAGACACGTAGAAACGTGTCTATATAGACACGCTGGGTGTCTATTTAGACACGTAAGAAAAATAATTTTATTTTATTTTATTCACGTGTCTATATAGACACGTAGCGTGTCTAAATAGACACCCAGCGTGTCTATATAGACACGTTCCAGAACATTCTAATAATAAATTCACGTGTCTATTTAGACACGCTACGTGTCTATATAGACACGTTTAAAAAATAAATTTAATTATTTCGTCATGTTTACATTTAAAAATTTCTTTTAATTTCCCGTTAGACGCACAAAAATATGCTTGATAAAATGAGATACTGATTGAGAAAAAATATGACGACTCAAGGTATGTAAAAAATTCAAATTTTTTTATCTTCAAATTTCGATATTTCAAAAAGCTTCCGGCAGATTTTGCTCAAAAATTGACAGAAAATCAACTTTTAGTTGCAGATTAAGGAATTGTGTTCGAAAACTTTGGCGTTTGAAAGATTCAAACACAAATAAATAAATGGAGAGTCCGCCAGTGTTAGAAATGGCATCATTTGAAATTTTACCCATTTGAACTTCAAACGCCAAAGTTTTCGAACACAATTCCTTAATCTGCAACTAAAAGTTGATTTTCTGTCAATTTTTGAGCAAAATCTGCCGGAAGCTTTTTGAAATATCGAAATTTGAAGATAAAAAAATTTGAATTTTTTTACATACCTTGAGTCGTCATATTTTTTCTCAATCAGTATCTCATTTTATCAAGCATATTTTTGTGCGTCTAACGGGAAATTAAAAGAAATTTTTAAATGTAAACATGACGAAATAATTAAATTTATTTTTTAAACGTGTCTATATAGACACGTAGCGTGTCTAAATAGACACGTGAATTTATTATTAGAATGTTCTGGAACGTGTCTATATAGACACGCTGGGTGTCTATTTAGACACGCTACGTGTCTATATAGACACGTGAATAAAATAAAATAAAATTATTTTTCTTACGTGTCTAAATAGACACCCAGCGTGTCTATATAGACACGTTTCTACGTGTCTAAATAGACACTCAGCGTGTCTATATAGACACGCTGGGTGTCTAAATAGACACGTGGGCCTTGACTGTATGGACACCCAGCCTGTCTATTTAGACACGTTAAAACGTTAAATTTAAGTATTTCGTACATACTTACATTTAAAAAGTCCTTTTAACAGTCCTTGACATAGCCAGCCAGCTTGGTACGTACTTGACAGTTCCCGTAAGCTCACTAAGTTAAGCAACGGCCTTAGCTGAAAACTGTTGGATGAGTGACCGCTCACCAGCAGTGGAAAGGCGGCTGGCTAATCCTCACTCGGCTCGGTGTGTGCAAACTAGCGATCTCTGTGGAACCTTGCGTTATGGCTAATACAGAGCAAAGCTAGGGCGCCAGTACGGGGTGAGGTAGGTTGTGATTGGGGACTTTGTCCTATCCTGCTGGGAGCGCCCAAGTCATTAGGGGTGACGTGGCATTCACAACCTCCTCTTAGAGTCCCTGTCTCTAATGAGAAACCCTCAGCGTAACAACTCACTTGGGTGAGATGCTGATCAAGGGATTATTAAATTAAATTAATTTCTCTGTAGATTCAGAAAAATATTTGATGAACCAAAATAAGCAGAATTTTAGGTTAATCGTTTTTATACGAAAATATAACGTGCAGTTTGTACAAATCTCCAACTTTATGTTCATTAAGTCAAAGAACGGAAAATGGACACTCTCTGGAAGAAACGGCATTGCGTTCACACTATAATCATTTTTATTGGACAAAGTCTCTGCTGTAAATAAATTTCTGATGAAGGATTTCTATGGATGTCTGCTAAATCAATTTTTATTGTATAGAATCAGAAGTATTAAGTTATTGACATTGAAATGTTCTGTAGCATCATCGTACTACATCTCATAATATACGTTTTGAACTCATGAAAAAATTAGTTTAACAAAACAAAACAAATTGTGCTTTCGTAGTTGCAGTAATAGCAGTGATGAGATGAATATACATTTCGGTTATGGAATCACTTTCTTGTGTGCATCGGACATTGAGTACGTTAGTAAACGTCGAGCGCAAGTTTAAGCATTTTAAACCTTGGTAATGTTAGTTGTCTTACGCCTACACAACTTAAATAAGTTTCAAATTTGATTTCATTGGAACTTTATTATTTCTTTTTACTTACTACTCTCCTTAGAAAACGTTTAAGTATATTGGTAAATAAAAGATAACAATAATTTAAACAAAGTAGACAAAGACTTGGATTTGCATTGTAATATACTTTATTTTTAAGTATAAGCGCATGTCATTCTCCACTTGACAAAATTAACTTTTAAACCTTTTTAATTATTTCCTTAAGTCTGTTCTTGACCGAACGCACGCATTCTATCTTCAGTCGTTCCACCTCTGCTTTCACACTCTCGTTTTCAAACTGTGTGCTTAAATTGTTTGAATTTGTTGTTGATCCACAACAAGGCGAATTGGCGGCTTGTTGCTATTTTAGAGAAACTTTGTTTTAAAAAAAATTTACAGAAAGTTAATTGGCTTTACTAATAGAAAATACCCATATATGGGTATTTTCTATTAGCTACAACGATTTAGAAGAAAGTTGTTCCGAAAAAACACCTCCATGTTTGACCTACCACAACTTAGACGTTTGCAAGTAGACCACTCCAGAAAGTTCTGAAAAACATCCGCATTTTACGCTTTTTTGAAAATGCTATCAACATCAAAAATCAAAAGTGGGCGCGATGGGTAGCCACGACTTTGAAAAAAGGATGTTTACAATGGAGCCTTATAGGAGCTAAAATTACAAACTCGTTCATATCTCGACAACGTTAAGAAATAATGACATACTTTAAATTGCAAAATTGTAGAGCTTTTTAAGCTCTATAGGAATCCGCAATAAGCTGGGAGGTCAATATTTTTGCCCTTAGGTTGCATAGTCCTTATTCATCAGTATGACATCACATTTTCCCTGTTTGTCATTTCATGTTTTACTTGCAATGCCTTGCTGGTTTTATTTAGGATGTTAATTAACTATTCCCTTTGAAATTGTTTCGAGCATTGAAAAAAATCTGTGTAAATATTGTGAAATATTGACAAAATAATGTATGTAAGTACAGCAAACATCATATGTATTTTATTATTTTGCTTAATTGTTATTCATAATTTGCATATTTACAAAAAACTGTAGCATTCTTATAATGCAAGAGAAAGTTTTTTCTGAGAATCTGAGCTTACTCGATTAAAACGAGAAGAAATTTGCCAAGTTTTGATATGTATCTCTGGATTACACATGTGTATGCTCAAAACTTAGTGTGATACCCATAACTTGTGTAGCAAAGAACAACATTCTGTCTACTTTTTATTGTTTGGGGGATGCAACTTACACTTTTTTGCGTTCAGTACAATGTTAAAATCCATTCTATAAGGGCAGAAGAGGCTGATTTATTTGAATAACTCATTCGCTATATATTTCAATATAATATGCTATTCCGATTTTTTCGTATGAAAATCAAATTGTGATTGAGGTTGAACTTGTTTCATCATACTTCTCATACAGGTTTTGCGCGTAACTCACCTAACCTTGTAAGTCCTACTCCTCCGCACAATAATGGAGTGCTACTGTGTTGAGTTAGTAAGATAGCTTTGTTTAAAGCACTGAAATCTAACTCCAGCAACATTTTGAGTGGAAAGCAGCTATTACAAAGTATTAAAACTTTTGACGACTGAGTCAAGAAAAAACGTAACATGAAGCCGGTAAACCAGAAAATGCCAGTAGTACGAACCAGTTGTACCGGTCAAATGCCGAGGTAAATCCAAACAAAGAAAGCTTGTCAGAATCGGCTACAAGTGGACATATAAGAAAAGACCTTATATGTAAGTTAAATAACTACTATTAGTTCATTGGATTACTTTAATGATCGCATTAGGCACAACATCTCGAATATCATCAGTATAGAACATTCTTTATACCAGGTGCCATGCATAGTATAGTAAAGATAACAACTCGTTAGACAAACTGATGCACTCATATTTAATTTTGTGGCACATAAAAAAATAATTGGAAGGTTTAGAATTTGTATTGTTGTAACTCTGTGTTGCAAGAAAACGATTACATGTTGTCATTATCTCTCGGTTACCCATTTATAGCAAAGAAATATAGTTTTGTTCAATTGTATTCATTACAAAATACGCATACATTTGAAACTTCAGTAAGAAAAGTTGATTTGTCGTAATTTAGAAATTCTATTTATCCCAAATTTTGGTTTAACAAGTGGCTTGTGTATAAAGTTCCTTTACTATTTCTTATTTAATGTAATGAAATCCTGATAAATGTAACAACTTTTGTACTTACCTATTACTGCATTCATTTCAAATCCTAAACCCACCAATCTACATTTATTTTTTTAATTTACTATTATAAACGTCACAATGCACAACAAATTACATATACAATTTCATCTCTTCGAAGTATTCATATCTAAGTAATGGTACAAGCTGTTGTAAAGTTTCAGTAGCATAGCATAGTTTTCTGTAAGCCATTGAACTCAGGAGAATGCCTGGCAAACCTTTGAATCGAAAAACTGAAAATTGTGTTGCGTTTTTGTAAGAACCACTTTTGTATTTTCAAAAATCATGACCACTTATTTTGATATACACATTTCATTTTATGCTTGCCTTTACCACATTTGCTTCTTGCCTTTTAAACTAACATTAACGTCTCAAAACAAAGTGACTATTCAAACTCATGTGCTACAAAAGGTATTAATTCAATACTTAATTTAATCAATCAATCAATCGATCAATATAATTGGTTGAAACTTACTTTTCCAGATATTTTGTGTCATTGTATATTTTCTGCGTTCAGTCAACTACTTTTTACTTCCGGATCTTTACGAATCTTTCTTAGCAGCTTTGCGAAGCAAAAATGAATTCCCAGGAAATCCTTTTTGGCATATTTTATTTGTGACTCGTTCCACCTTTGTATTATACATGACTTTTCTTTATCATACGGTTTTCTTTAAGAAACCATTGTACTATAGTTATTTTAAGCGCTTGCAGAAAATTTCACAGAATATGGTAATTAAAACTTCAACCATGCGCATTATGTTGTTTTACGTATTCTATGTTGGGTTATCCGAATTAGTTTCTGATATCAAGAACCTAGTTAGAAGCGACCTATTTGAAAGCATGGAAAGCGTTGCGAGTGTCTTGCCAATTCAAAAATATGCAATACAATTTAGATCAAATATTCGTATGTACCGCTTTATCTGGATGCTACATATTTTGTACAGAGCTGGAAATGCAGTAGTGGTGGTTTCTGTTACTGTTTGGCTGCACTTCACTTTTATGTTTTTTCTTCTGTGGGGTATGGAAATAGCCAAGATGGGTACAGCTTGCTCGCCGAAACTAAATTTAGAGTTTCCTAAAACCAGTTTAAGGATGGTGAAATTATTCTACAAGTTCAATGAACAAAACGGCAAACGGGTGCTCCTATTTATAATTGATAGATATTTAAATTTTCCGTATTGGGTTACTCCAAGCGTTTTTCAATTTTATTTGGATTATGGGTTTAGTTTCTACGTATTTAGTTCATTGGCACCATATTTTACAGCCGCGATGTTTGGCTTTCAGGTAGTTCCAATGCCTTCATTTAAAAACTAATTTTATTATATTTATCTCATACCACAATATCGTACACTACTGCAAAGATGCTAATCGTACTAAACAAAATGTGATATTTAACTGGGTTATAATTCGGATTTAGATAAACAGGTACCAGAAACGGCTACACAAGCACAGTTTATTAAGAAGTGATTGCTCCCATGTGACCTTTCTCCTAAACTACTGGTCTGTCCACAACGTTGGCTCTATTCGAGTTGGAGTGATGCCACTAACATTCCACACCTTTTTCCAGGTATACAATTTCTTGGGTGTTATATTTCTAACATTTCAAAACAAAGTTAAACTTGAATGTATCTGGAAATCTGAACAGGTTATGATGAACGTAATGTCAATATAAGTTTTAACCAAAAAGACTTGAGCATCATACGAAAAATATGTAGCAAAGCAGCACAAAAAAGTTCAACAGAAGTTTCGATTACAAAATACCTTCAATAAATTTATGTCAGCAATGCAATAGTGCTAACAAGGAGTTCCATTGTTTGACTGCTCAAGCGCAGGCATATAATTCCTTATTTCTGGTGGATTCAGGTGCAAAATTTGATACATGTTAAAATCCGAAAAGAGCATTTGCAGTGTCGCTGTCAGCGGTGGGCGCCAACCGTAGTAGACGCTAACGCAGCATCGGACACTTGACAGCGCAAACTTTGTTACTTTCTCTTCTCTTCTCTCAAATTTCTATTCCAGATTCTGGTGGAGTGAAAGCGGCAAACGCAAAGGAAAAGCTACTGCTGCAACTGCATCATGCGTGGTGCAAGGAGAAAAGGAAGAAAGTTGGGAAGGGGAGGAGTGCAGCTGAAGCATCCAAATTATTTCAATTTATTTCAAATAGAGAAATAGTAGAATCACTGGATTCTTTTGATTATCTTTTGCTGCAATATTGCCTAAGCAATACTGGCTTATCGCAGCTAAACACGTTCAAGCAGACTTATTATTGCTATCTAAACGGAGAAATTCTAGTATACTTTTGAATTACACAAAGGGAATATTTCAGTCGACCCTCAAAAAAACATTTGTTTTTCCTCATTTTTTCATGCATCATCCTGTCGTGCCAAAAAATTAATCATTATTAGCCCTTAAATGATTTTTTGAGGGATAAACAATTATTTTTGTCATTTTATGCAAAATTAAGTTTAAAGTACAGCCTTATGTCTATTTCAATTATCTTTCAGTGCTTTGCTTAATTTCTTTGTACGTTCTGGTCCACTTATAGCACAACAGCATTTTAGTTTTCCCAAACCACACCAATGTCATTTTCAATGTTAGTTTTTATCAGGTTTTTACGGTGCCGCTGGAGAAAACTATTCAATTTTATCTTTTTAGGCTCTGACACATTTTCTAACTTGAATGGTAATTCCTTTGGCAAAACACCCAAACACCATTTTTTTCTGTTCATTTGAAAGTCGAATTTCCGATGATTACAATGCTCGATGTTATTGCTAAGAAACGCGAAAATTCCACCTGAAAGCACTCTCTTCTTCAACTTAGCTTTGCAATAGTAATTCCATCCTTTCATAAGTACTGCAGTGCTCAGTCACTTCACTATTTTTAAGACTAACTATGTTTCTTACTTTACAATCTCTCTTAACGTCTTCCTTGGAAAACGAAACTTATGACCATACTTGACCTTTCTTTGGAACAAGAACTACACGCTCTTGTTCCGATTCTGAGTCACTGCTACTGCTCATGATGCTGCTTGATGCCAGCCAAATGCCTTTTGAGCCAAGCAGACATGTCCCCTATGCCTATGCCTGACAAATGAGGACGAACCTGCATTTTATGCTCGTGAACACCAAATAATTGTTTATCCCTCAAAAAATCATTTAAGGGCTAATAATGATTAATTTTTTGGCACGATAGGATGAGGTATGATAATAAGAGGATGGTTTAATGTTCATTTAGGGGTAACAAATTACATGCCTTACACAAGCTACTACTACTACCACCTCCAAAACTGCTAAAGCGGAGAAATTTATGCCAATATCGTGATGTACATACGCTGGAAAATCTTGTCATTTGTTTTCTACGTACATTGTAAGTATAAGCAATAGTTTTTATACATACTGAAATGGTATCAGCTTGCCTTTTAGAAATTAATTCAGCAACCCAAACAACCACTGGAATTATAAGCAAGCATAAGAACAAGAAAAACACTACTACAATATTGTCTCTGGTTGTCAATGGTTTAGGAATTGGTTTTGTTTTTGCTAAGGCTACGGTTTCATTCCAAGTTTGAAGTCGATCTGTCCATTTTGACCAAATGTCAAATATTCCAGCAGCCTCTAAAACTCGAATACCAATTGTCAAAGTTTGCTGGCTAACAGGCGACCTTTGAATTATCCATCGAACAAATATTCATATTCAAATGAAACCGACTCTGACAGCTTTTCACTATTTGGTTTTGCCTCAGCATTTACCTGGTACACATGATTTGTGTTGTTGGTATTGTCTGGATTCACAGGTTTCGTTTTACAATTTTTTCTTGCAAAAGCGCCACATTGGTAAAGTTAATTAATACTGCTTTCCCCTGAAAATTTCGCTTGACTTAGACTCCAGTATTTTGCACAAAGCTAGAATCCTGACATCCGTTTGGAATCCAAACGGATCAGTATCCAAACTTTGGATACTGATGGCCCATCCGTGATGGGTGTGATGATATAAAATGCCTACAATGGTGACAATATTACAAAGCTGATATCTCCCTGATATTTCCGTTCGTACACCAGAAACGTTTGAGACGTTTATTCAGAAGAATTTTACCTTTTTTCACAAATGGATACTTCGTTCAATATGTTTCCAGTTTTGGGAAACAGTGTGGCGCAGTTTTTATTGCTTGTCATTATTTTCACTCCAACTCTTTTTAAAGGATTTCTGGATTTAAAGCCGTTTCATATTTTGAAAGTTGTCTCTCCTTTCCTTCCTTTCAGAAGAATGGGAAAAGGGAAGGAAGTTACAAAATGTGTCACTCATTATGCAGAATATGTTGTACGATAAAATATTAAAACAATTGAACATTTTCTTAAACCCAGCATATTAGGTTTGCCCAAAATACATGAACTGGACACTTTATGTTTTCATTAATTTTTTTAACATTAAAGCTTTTGAATTCATAGAAACAATATCGGAAACTATATCTGTGACGGATGCGTCACTGTAATACTGTTGTATGAGTTAAATGGGAAAGGGAAATATACAGTCCTACAGACTTACTCATTGCAAATTATTTTTAATTGTAGAGTCCTACAAGAGTATATGAAGGCAAACAAATAATTTTATGCAAATCTTAACATTTAAAAATACTGCTTTGATAAAATCTTATTTGCATGCATGTTGAATAACTTAAAATTTGTAGAGATCTATTGACTGAAACCAAATTTTATTTTAAATCCTTAGAGATAATGAATAAGTTCATTTACGTATTAAAATTGCAATTCTTCATCCAAGCATAACGCTGGTTTAAAAAGGATTTCAGTTTTATCAAATAGAAATACGGAAAGAAATACCTTACCAATTTTTTCTTATGAAATGATCGAGGCAAAATACAGCTACCCCAAAGATTTCAGAACAATGATAATGTTTTTCCTTCTACTTTTTAAAATTGCATGCTAAAAATAATTGTTCGTATTTTCAAACACAAGATTTTTTTTAACAGAAATGGCTTTTATTTCTGTTACAAAAATTAGGTAAACCCCAAAGAATGTATGCATTCTGATACAAAGAACACTTGTTTCGTTATGTCAATAAAGCTATCCTACCACATTAATTGACAGGTGTCTCAAAATATTAAAAGTCCTCTTAATGCTATTCTCTTTCGTGCCTAAAGGCTTAATGGGAGTATGGAAAAACAAAACAACAAGACATATAACGTTATATGTATGTAGCCTTAAGATAAGCTTAGGACATGGACACAGTCTGCGGAGAGACGAAATAAATATTTTTGTGCTAGAGCTGAAAAACAAACACTTAAAAATTTATTTACCTGTTGGAGAAAGGTATTTTATATAGCTCATGTGGCCACGTATTTTTGCGTAACTAGCAACGTGACAAATTAAGTTAATTAAATGTATGAATTAATTCTGCGCCATCAGCGTTGCACGTTAGTGTGTATTGTTCTTAGAATTAACCCGAAAACAACTTTTTTATACACAACTAGAAAAACATTCGAACCAAGTAAACAACATGGATAGTTAGGTAGTAATAGTTACAGAAAGCCTGGACAAACTAAAAACATTCTGAGAAGGTAAACAACGCAGGTAGTAGTAGTCATGTAACTCCTAGACAAGCTAAAAACATTCTGAGCAAGTAAACAGCGCGTGTAGTAGTAAACATGGAACGCCTAGACAGAACTAAAAACATTTAGGGCAAGTAAACAACGCGGGTAGTAGTCGTCATGGAACGCTTAGGCAGAATTAAAAACAGTTAGAACAAGTAAACAACATAGGTAGTAGTGGTCAGGGAACCATTAGACACAAAGGGAAAAACACCCCAGCTAGCAGATAACACTCGTAGTAGCAACTATTGTTTTGGATCAGAATTCAGCTTAGCTTCAGTAATCAGCTTACAATTTATGGTAGAGGCAAAAAATCATGTCTTTAAAATAACTCATTCTTAAAACCAACCAAAACGCTTTCGGAAGTAATTATTGAAGCGTTAAATTAAAAGAAAGTTTTCTGAATTGCGCATTCAGCATTCGATTTCAAGCCTACTTCAAATGTTTGGAATCAATACTAAGTTTTCAAAATTGATTTTTGAAAAATTTGCAAGGCGCTTGACGGGACTTTAAAAAACGAAATACCAACAGGTTATTATCAGAAGCAACAAAAACGAGCAAGCATTCGGGGTGCAATACAGCGTCAAAAATCTAGAATTAGAAGCTTTACCAAAACTAAGGAAACCTATTATACGTAAGTTAAGCAAGATCGAAATACATCATCAAGTCCACAAAACCGTAGTAGTAGAGTTCCGTAGAGTAGAAACGGCTTTAGTAAATCTCCTTTTTGAAAACAGAAAATATGACAATGAATAGAACATTAAAAGTACTTCTCTTTGCATCTTTCTTAAGTTCAGTTCGTTTGCTTGAATTTCAGAAAAGTTATTTGGTTTCAAGCGACAGCTTGTCCACCGATCTCAAAGTTTTTTTATTGGAAAATATTAAGGGTTGTCTGATAAAAGTAGTTACAGAAACAAATCTACAATTTACATCCCGTTCCCTAAAGCAACTTGTTAGCTTTTATGAATCTGTGCCAGCGTCACTTGCTACTTTTGCTATTCGTTCTTATTCAGAAAATTCGTACATATACATGCATGAAATTAAACACTCATATCCAAAGTTGAATTCTCCATTGACGATGATGTACCTTTATCAAACATATAAAGTGGCTCGTCATACATCATGCTTTGTTCACCTCTACTTTCTTGAGAAGACTCCTGATGTAGAAAAATACTATATACATGAAGGAATATTCAATCGTGAAAATCCAAATTATATAATGGTATGGGACAATACACATCAATCCTATAATGGGATTTGGAAAGAGTTTGGAGAGCGAGAACAGAACCAACTTTGGCAGAACAAGTTCTTGATGTCATTAACGTTTAGCTTATGGAATATTTGTTTTAAAGGAATGTTGCATATGCAGTTCACCGGTTTCAAATTTTTAATTGCATTCGGTCCTCATGACGATATACAACGGGTGGCGCTTATTTGTGCAAGTTGTGGTGAAAAGCTTCACGGACCACTTTATCCTGTATTAAACTTTTTCAATGTTGCAGCTGGTGTTCCACCTAACTCCAAAACTATTTCCTCCTTGTGGATACGCCTGCATAAAAACAAACATAGCATATATATTCCACACTACAGACATCTTAGTTTATTTAACAAAATGAATAATTATGAAGGGTGGATTAAAAGAAGCAAGTACACTCTTGACAAACTACTAAGTGTGGGGTCCGACTATGGAGACGAAGATATTCTGTTTCAAGTAGTTAAAGAAAAATATAATATTACTAGTACAGAGGACGCGTCGATGAATTCTAATCAAAATATCATATTAATTAGGAGTTTACTTACCTCTGACAGCGTGGATCAAATTTTTTTCAACCCATACGCGGTTGTGCCATTCCTGATTCCATACTCAATTACATATGAAAAGCTTGCTATGTTTACCGTAACGGACAAGACAGTCCTTTATAACAGTTGGACTGCGCTATTTAAACCTTTGGACAAAGAAACATGGCTATTTTATACACTCTTGGAACTAATTGTTGCATCCATTACACTTCTGACGATACTTTTAGTTCGTAAACTTCATTGGTTTAGTGATTTTAAAAAAATACTTCGTTACATTGGCAGTATTTGCTTTCGTCTAAATGCTTCAATGTTGGATCAGTACAACTTGACCGGAATCCCTAAGCGCTTATTAGTGGTGTTTATTTGTTGGACATGGCTATGTGTGATTCTAAACAACCTGTACAAAACTGAGCAGTCTACACGATTGTTAACTACGCCAGATCCATGGACACCAAATAACTTGCCAATGTTGGCTAAAACCGGGAACGATATATTTTCTTCAAGCTTTGTATTTAAAAGGGAAGACAATACACCTATATCGGCGTTCCACCATTTATTTGATAACTTTTTACAACATCAGAAAAACATGACTTCAAACACTCATGTTTTCAATACGATTACAAATAGACTTAAGTTTTGTTTCATGTACGAACCCTTTGCCTTGGCCAAATTTACGCGTGAATTCAATTGTGAGGTAGAAAATCAAAAAGGCAGTAGCCACAGTTTTTCTGGTCCATTTACCGTTTTGGAGACAGAGCCACGGTCTAAGATGATGTGGACCTCGCTAAAGTTATTCACAAATAAATGGTTAAGTCGTAGAAACTACATTGATGATATGGTATTATGGAAACCTTGGTTCATACAAAAATATGATTTTGCAAACCTTATTATCCATGTTTTGAAGCAATGGTATGAATCCGGCTTGAGTGATTATTGGGATATGCAGAGTGCTGAATATTTATACACCAACAGCCTATATGAAATGCTTGGACAAATGTATTGGTTAGATTTTCAGGTAAAACCAAAGAAGTATCGTCTTAAAGGCTTGCTAAATTACACAAAAACAGCACTTTCTACAGTCCTTGATAATGTTAAAGATAACACTCCTTCAACAGATAATACAGATTTTCTTAATTTGGTTTTACTACTGCCAGTATTTACATTTATTGGCACAATACTGGGTTTTAGCATAACAATGTTCTTAGTAGAACTTTTGATTTATATTGGTTCCAAATATCAGCTTGTTAGTAAATGTTTCCAATATTTAAAAATTGTATGCAGAGAAGTCCTTAAAACGGCCAATTTTTTGTACTTAAGGCTTAAACTTGACAAATTCCAATGCAGTTTTAAAACCGTTTTGAAGAAACATTTTACTTTAGCAAAAACACAGAAGCAACACAACAGTGTTTTTATAAAAGTAAAAAGTTTAAAATGAAGCCCTGCAATTAATTTATTAAAGATATGTGTCAACAAGATATTAATATCATTTTAATATAAGTCATCGTACTAATGAAGGCTCAATGGATATTCAATATTTGCTGGTTGTAAACTTAACTACTTTAGTAAGTATTTTTTTAAATAAATTAAAAATGTATGATAGAATCTGAACTCAAGACATTGAATTTTATATCATATCAAAGAAGCATTGATTATACATTAAACGTACATTTTCAAAAGATATTTAGTAATCTTATGAACACTTTCGAAAATGTAGCCTGCAGCGATGCGATGTAAAAATTTTACAGTAAAATGCTTTATACGTTTAGTAAAAGTCCCTGCTATAGATTTATTTTTTTTGTAAATTTTGGCTGACCCACCACTCTACAACACAACATCGTCATACCACGTATAACTGGAAGCTTAAAATTTTTCATTTGTGCTTTTTTTGTAGTACTCCATTCAAATATGCATAGATTTGAAAATTTGAAAAAATGCCCAAAAATGGGAAAACCCCCGAAACTTCTTCTCATCTTATCTAATTCACGGCATCTACACGGTATATTCATTTCAAAAACTTTTTGAATGAAACATGATTTCTGTTCTTCTTTTTGTTCAGTTTTACAGTCAGAGAATGAAGAGTTTTACCGTGCTGCAACTCAAAACGCTTTTAAAAGGTTTTATAGTGATTTGTTATATACATCGTGCTTTTTAAATTGATGGAACGACGGATGAGATGGTAAGAAAAAAGGAAATAAGATAACAAAAAACTACTTGTAAGATTTATCAAATGTTATGCACGAGAGTGTTTTTCCTTGTATGTGTTCCAGGACAACAACATATAATAATGTGTGATTGGGTTTTCACACATAATACACTAAATCATATCCAGAAATACATTGACTGGTAATACCAATAAAGTTTGCTTATTATCCAATATTACCTGTTTTTACTTTTTTGTGCTCAACAATTAAGACTAGCAAATTATAGTTATTAGAATTAAATATAATTACATTTGTTGGGTTAAGAGTTTTTAAAAGATAATGCTGTTATATTTGTCGCTTAAATTCTTATGCAGGTGCAACTTTACAGCTAAATATACGTATAATGAACATTGAAAAATTAAACCTTATTTTATTTTTTCTCTCTCAGCATTACATGCACTGATAAGAAGAAGGTTTTACAGAAATCAATAAACCATACTTTCGTAACTGCTTTGTGTCATTTTGTGCCCCTCGGCAAAATTACACTTGTCAAATAGACAGAGAACAAAGTTCACGTTTCTCATCTCACGTTCAAGAAATCTTATAAAAATGGTTTTGTTTACCAGCGGATTTTAGCGAGACATTTTACAGGACAAGTCAATATTTACGTATGAATGCTCTACAAATCACATCTTCAATGTAGTAGTTAAAAAATATTCAATGTAAAAATATTGGCAATTTATGTTTGCACTTAGACATATGGTGATCATATTATAAAACCTGATTGAAAATTGATAACTAAAATAGAATGAAATCTAAGTCATAATACAATGGTATGTATAAGCATGCTATCCTAGAAATATTGCAAATAGAACTACATTAAATATACGTATTTTGGGACGCGGCTTGACAATAATATTGTGGCTTTCAGAGTCGGTGTTCATTTACACGTATTACTTTGGGCTTAAAATACTGATAGCTTTGATGTGTATGAAGTGGCAATGGAGAAGAATGAATAGCAATAAAATATTCAAGCATGGTTAACAATGCGTGACTTTGCAATTCTTCAATCAACAATAAACCCATCCGGCAGGTAGAGTAGGAGTTGCACAACATTTTTGAGATGTATGAAAGTAACGAAAATAAGACACTAATCTGGTATCTTGACTCTTTATCTTTACGGTATATAAATTTCAAAGAACCATCAGTTGAATCGCTTGCTCTATTCCGGCTTATCAGTTTCCGGTGAGGTTTCTCAGCAGAAACAAGTGCTGCGTATTTACAATATGCATGGAGAAGAACACAATGTAAATTTATGTTTTCAACGTGCCAGTTTTTTGTCTGTGCTTGTTTACCTGACTGCCACAAATCACTAGTGATGAGTTAGAGTGAGCATACATCTCAGTGAACTGAGTGAGATGAGTTTATACAATTTTTCCACAAAACCTAAATCAATTTAAATTAATTCACCAAGTCTAAAGCCTTTCCGCATTTTCAATTTATGTTGCTGTTAGTACGTGTGTCTTGTTGTTGTGCAGCTATAAAACAATTTTTTAGTAAAAATATTTGTTAGTTTTGTTAACGATTACAATATGGAAGTAAAGCAAGCAAAATGCAACCCAGAGATTGAAAAACCTTTCAAGTGCAAACTTTGTGAAAAGCCATTTAGACGAAAGCACGACCTAAATGAACATTACCGTCACCACATTCAAGAAAAACCGTATAAGTGTGATCAGTGTTTTAAGTCTTTTATTACAAATAGATCACTTCGAGCTCACCAAAATTCTCATATAAATATTAAACCCTTTAATTGTTCCGAATGTGGGAAAAACTTTGGGGGTCGCTGGGGTTTTTAACAGCATCAGATAACACACACAAATGAAAGACCATACAGCTACTCTCAATGTTCAAAAACATTTAGAAGAAAAGGCGATTTAAAATCTCATTTACAAACTCATTTTAACGAAAAGTTAATGCAGTGCCCGTATTGTCCAATGAAATTTTCGAGAAGGTGGAAGTTGATAAAGCACCGCACAGAATCTCACCAACCTGCAAATTTTCACAGTTGTGTGTTTTGCAACAAGTTATTTATTTTCCGGAGCAAATTATATCTTCATTTGCTTTCACACATTCAAGAAAAGTTATTCAACTGTACCCGGTGCAATGTGGAGTTTACAGAAGCGAAAACACGCAACTGGCATGTGCAAAACCTGCATGGAATGAAAGCAGTTGAGTGCAAAACTTGCAACTGTAAATTTTTTGACAAATACCTTTTGCGCAGACATATGAAAACACATTCAACTAACCGACAAACATTTGAATGCTTAACGTGCCATAAAAAATATTTTTCACGAAGTTACTTGTCCAAGCATGAGCGAATGGTACACCAAAATGTCAAATTGTTTGAGTGCAACATATGCAACATATGCAATAAATTTTTTGCCACCAAAGGTAATCTACATTTTTATATACGAACACACACAAATGAAAACCCTTTCTCGTTCCAAAGAGCCATATTCAAGTTCTCATTAAGCTAGGACCCTCTCGTAATTTTTAAATCAATTTTTCGTACCATGTGCACTTAAATTTGAAGATAACCGGACTTATATAGACGTACTTGAGTTGCTTTTCTACTGTGCTATTATTTGGGGAGTTACTAAAATGCACCCCTACGCACCCCACCCCTGAAATACACCCCCACCCTTGAAATGCACCCCCACTTCTGAAATGCACCATCCACCCCTGAAATGCACCCCCACCCCTGAAATGCACCCCCACCCCTAACATGCACCACCACCCCTAACATGCACCCCCACCCCCGAAATGCACCTCCATCCCAGAAATGCATCTCCACAACTGAAATGCACTTCCATCCTAGAAATGCACTTCCACCCCTGAAATGCACCCCCACCCCTGAAATGCACCCTGCCCCTGAACGCACCCCTTTCTCTGATATGCACGCCCACCAGTGAAATGCACCCCCACCCCTGAAATGCACCCTACCCCTGAACGCACCCCTTTCTCTGATATGCACGCCCACCAGTGAAATGCACCCCCACCAGTGAAATGCACCCCCAACCCTGAACGCACCCCCACCCCTAAACGCACCCCCATCCATGAATTGCACCCCCACCCCTGAAATGCACCCCACGCCTGAACGCACGCCCACCCCTGAAATGCACCCCCACGCCTGAACGCACGCCCACCCCTGAAATGCACCCCCACGCCTGAACGCACCCCCACCCCTGAAATACACCCCCACCCCTGAAATGCACCCCCACCAGTAACATGCACTCCCAACCCTGAAATGCACGCCCACCCCCAAAATGTCCCCCCACCCCTGAAATGCACCCCCCACCACCGAAATGCACCCTCACCGGGGAAATGCACCCCTCGCTTTAAAAGCACATTGGGTTAGGTAAGAAAACGGGAAGAAAACCAATTTCCAATTGGGTTTGGATAAGGATAAGGTTTGCATTTCCGGGGTGGGGTACATTTTAGGGGTGCGGTGCATTTCAGGGGTGGGGTGCATTTCAGGGGTGGGTTGCATTTCAGGGGTGGGGGTGCATTTCAGGGGTGGGGGTGCATTTCAGGGGTGGGGTATATTTTGGGGGTGCGGGTGCATTTTCAGGAGTGAGGAGCATTTCCGTGGTGGGGGTGCATTTTGGGGGTAGGGGTGCGCTCAGGGGTGGTGGGTGCGTGGGGTTGCATTTTAGTAACTCCCATTATTTGTAATCACAGGAGTTGTGCTTGTCAAGCAATGAATAATTGTTGTCCCTGGATTGTAGCTCTGAAGCCATTTTTTGCAAATCGCTTTCGCAAAAATCCGACAATGCGCACCTGCATATAGACAAAAGCGGACTGGCGTTTAATAGTACTTGAGTTGGTCTTTCAAACAAACTATTAATTGTAACCACTCAACGTTTAGTTGAGAAATTAAGATAGGGTCCCAGGCTAGGAAGAACTTGAATAAGGTCCTTTGCAATAAGAATTTTGGATTTGAAGTGTCATTGGAGCATCATATTAGAGTACATACTGGAGAAAATCCTTATAAGTGTAAACAGTGTGGAAAGTGTTTTAAACATAGTCAGAGTTTCAAGAATCATGTAAGATCGCATGGAACAGAAACATCATTTCGGTGTGACAAATGTGATAATGCTTTTAAAAGCAATCCCACTCTCAGAGTTCATCTTTATAATAAACACCCATATGAAGGACAACATCGATTTGTTTGTCCATTTTGCAATGGAAGATCCTTTCCAACACACCAGTGGTTTTTGGAACATATCAATAAACATACGGGGGAACGGCCATTCAGTTGCAAAATTTGCAAAGTAGAATATGGAACACAATCAGGAATAAGAAACCATATGAAGTCCCACCAGTAAAAAAATTTTTTTTGGAAAATGTCCTCTCCACATCACATAAACATTTCAAATTTGTTACATTCTGCTAACGCGGATTGCATAATTCTGTTATTCTGTTTTGCGCGCGGTGGTCAGATGACATACTACGACACAAAACGTATCTTCTCAACAAAAAAAGAAAAGCCATTCAGCATGTTTTAGTGTTTTTCGGAACAGTTGGAATATGGCAAGCTACCAAACCGGCTTGGACAAGTTCAGTTCGCTTTATTAAACGCTATATTCTACTTTCTTTTTCGTCAAGAAACTTACTTTACAAATACGCTTGCTCAGGTACACAGCTTGCAAATCATTGTCAAATTTTCCTTTTAGTTTACTTATTTACCCACTTCACAATGGCCGCACAGAAAAATGACACTAATTTGTCAACGAAAAGCATTATAAATGTAAACTGTGTGCAAAATCTTTCAAATGAAATGACGAGTTGAAAGCTCATTATCGCCACCACACGCAAGAAAAGCCATTCAAATGTAATCAGTGCTGCAAATCATTTGTTCAAGGCAGTGGACTACGAACACATGAAAAAACTCATACAGACATCAAACCTTTTAAATGTCAAAAATGTGGGCATAGTCTTCAACACGCTGGAAATTTAGAACGTCATCATGGAATACACAATGATTCAAGACCATTTAGCTGTCCCCAATGTCCTAAAACGTTTCGAATAAACGCTGATTTAAAAGGACATTTAGAACGACACCTTGGCCAAAGGTTGTACCAGAGTCCAGAGTGTCCGAAGAAGTTTGTTGGGAAGTCGGATGTGTATATCCAGCGGACCTATGCCCAACTACCAAGAGTAAAAAATAACACTTGTGTGTTTGTCTGGCGGGTTAAATTTGCATGCAAGATTACACATACGGGAAAAACCATTCAAATGTGAGAAATGTGGAAATAATTTTAACCATAAAGGTACATTGAATAAAGCAGGCAACATGCCTACATGTAGCAAAGTAGCGAAAGTCGAAGCAATAGTTCCGTGCCAGACATAAAGTTAAAACGTAAAATGTAGTAGTTTTGACCAACAAAAGATATCGGAAGTTCAAAAAAGTTGATGCAATAGTTTCGTGCCAGACAAAATTGAAACGTGAATTGTAGTATATTTTACCAACAAAAGACGTTGGTAATTTCAAAAAAGTAAAAGTAATAGTTTCGTGCCATCAATAAAGTTGAAACGTAAAATGTGGTATTCTTGACCAACGAAAGACGTTGGTAATATCAAAAAAGTTAAACTAATGGTTTCATGCTAGTCTTATATTTAAAGCGTATTACGTAGTATCCTAACTTTGTTACAATAGTGAGAGAGCTAATGTAACTTATGACCTCATAACGTTTGACCGCTTTGACCTAGTGACCTGAAATTTTGGTTACAGCTGCGTATTAACGTGACACATGTTTATGCCAAGTTTCGTTGAAATCGGTTAAACCGTTACGGAGATATCGCACGGACAGACAGACGGACAGACGGACGGACGGACGGACGGACGGACAGGTTTTGCCATCTTAATAAGTAGCTTTCGCTACTTAATAAGCATTTACGCACACATGGAACAGATATGCCTTTTGAGTGTAAAAAGTGCTCAAAAGCGTTTAAAACCAGCCATAATTTGCGAAATCACTTGTTTGTGGCACCTAAGAGAGGAAGAAAATATCGATTGGTATGCCCATTTTGTGATGGAAAAACATTTCCTACGACGGAATATTTTATGGGACATATAAACCGACATTTTGGAGAAAGGCGTTTTATTTGTCGTGTTTGTAAACTTGAGCTATGGAGCAGAGCTGGATTAAGAGATCATTTAAAATTACATAAGTGAAATGTGAAAATATTGTAATTTGCAGAAGTATATTTAGTATGTGTTTATAACATATTCAGTTAAAAATTAATTAGCAAAACACATTGTGATAATTCTAGCTGCATGTATGTAAGTTTTCAATACCGTTAGTGTTTTTATGCAAGTAATTTTTTCAACTCTAAATAGTTTATAAACTCTATATTTTACAAAATATTAATCTTATGTGCGACTGTATAACTCAAATTGTTTATTGTATCTATTCTCGATGCTAATATGTAAGCTTTTGAGATTCCTGAGTACATTAAGACGTTACAAATTCATGTTTATATATGCATATAATTTACAAAATACTTTTTAATTCTATGTCAAAAATGTCTCTACTAAGTCCTATGCATGTCAAAAACACAATTCAAGCCAACATTGAGTATCTGCTTGTAAAATTTATCTTATTTCTACTACTACTTTTACCACCACTACATCAGCAAGTTTGGAACAAGGTGAAAACAGTGACAAAAATACATTGGATGAACATAAGGAGCCATTACGCCTTAAAACCGTCTTCTCCAAAAACAGCGAGTAAGTAATGACTTATTTAAATGAAGTTCCGAAAAATATTTTTCCTTTTCATGTTGCAGTAACTTTGCAGCTTCAGTTTGTGATTCATCTTTCAGTGTCTGAATATAGTCGTCAAATGCATGTGTCTGCTTTTCATTGTCAGTTTTATCCTGTTTAGTTATCAGGGCCAAAAATCGGTCCAACTGATTTTCTTCTGAGTTTCTCAAGGAAGGGGTTTTTCTGTAAAAAGATAAAAATATATTAAATATTATGTTGTAATTATAAATGTAACATAAATTTGTTTTTAGTATTATTCAATACAAATTGACGTACCAACATTTCAGACTCCTCGTGTGAGATCACGTGCTTTTCTTCTAATTCAGCCAACAAACTTGCGTTTACGTAAATTAATTCCAACAATTTCTTTTTGTATTTTAAGATGATTTTCTTTTGCCAATCGTCCATTGTGTACAAGCTGATTAATATATTACCAGTTTCTTCACATTACCAAATTTATTGTTGCACTAAAACTTAGCTTTAACTTTGTCATCTATGCGACTATAATAATAAGCCTGTATGATTAACAATCTGTCTTTTGTATGAACTGGAATTACATTGCATTAGCTCTTTTACCCAGCACTGAGGAAAAGTAACGTATTGCTTGAGTTTTTTCTAAGAACAAAAAACAGCTGTTTCACTGCGCAATACATAGAAAAAAAACTGAGCAACCATCAGTCAACTTTTCTGAGAATCTGTGTTGACTACAGAGTCAATGAATATGGCTCGAGGCAAAATAAAACCTGTTACGTTTTGAAACAAGCAGAAGCAACTATGGATTCCGAAATTCACTTTTGAAAAGTAGTCTAGTGAATCTGAGTAAATATTTGGTATGCACTGGCAACATAGTCGGTAACATCTTTTAAAATGTGCACGTTCCCATTTATGGGTAATCCTGAGCTTTGTGCGACCTTGGTGTTCTTGTTGACCTTGGTGTGCGGTGTGCACACAAAAATTACTATGTGTTAGAGCGTATTCCTCAATACATCACTCAGTACAATATATCATAAAGATTACCTGCAAAGTTGAAATAAGCAGAGCTACCAGACAAGTCAGGCAAAAGTTGGTCGCCGTATTGCTATACAGCTAAATGTATTTTTTTATCCCGATTTCCGTACAAATTCATTTTCAGAAAGGCTTGCTACAACACAAGTTTTCAAACAAATATTCTCAATTTTTTACTAATTCACTGATTTATTTACCAAATTTAAAATGGAGACACAGAAAAATGACTCAATTAAAGTCAACGAAAAGCCGTACAAATGTGAACTGTGTCCAAAATCGTTTAAAACAAAATTCGAGATAATAACTCATTATCGCCACCACACGCAAGAAAAGCCATTTAAATGTAACCAGTGCTCTAAATCATTTGTTCAAAGCAGTGGATTACGAATTCATGAAACAACTCATACGGACACAAAACCTTTCAAGTGTCAAGAATGTGGAAAGAACTTTCGATTAAAATTGTATTTACAAATTCATCAGAAAATACACATTGATTCAAGACTATTCAGCTGCCCGCAATGTCCTAAAACGTTTCGAAGAAAAGATCATCTTACAAATCATTTAGGCCGTCACTCTGGTCAAAAGCCATATCAGTGTCCACAGTGTCCGAACAAATTTGTGGGCAAATGGGACCGACATAATCATCGGACTAACGTCCATCTGCCAAAAGCATACAATTGTGTCTTTTGTGACAAGCCATTTTGCAAAAACTCGGAACTCAATAAACACATTTTATTTCATATTAAGGAGAAATATTATAATTGTAATGTTTGTAATCTGAATTGTACCACCACGTGGCAACGCAACACCCACATGCAGAACGTGCATCAGGATTTGAAACGGTTTCAGTGTAACATATGCCCGGGTAAATTTGCGGAAAAAAGATCATATTTGACCCATTTGGAAACACATCAAGTTAACCGACAAACCTATAGCTGCCTCAAATGCGATAAAACCTTTGTCTCCAAGAATTATCTTCGTGTACACGATAAAATTATTCACAAAAAAGAGAAATCCTTTCACTGCAAACTTTGCAACAAAAGACACACTTAATAAACATATGCGTACACATACAAATGAAAGACCTTATCCATGTAAAATGTGTAATAGGGCGTTTAAGATGCTGAGTGCGTTAAATACGCATATAAGAACACACACGGGTGAAAGACCGTTTAAATGTGAACTCTGTGAAAAGCGTTTTAATCAAAGAGGTATTCTAAATAGGCATCTCCGCTCTCATGGAACAGAAACGCCTTTCAAGTGCAATCAGTGTTCAAAGGCTTTCAAAACCAGTTGTAACCTACGAATTCATTTGCTTATGATACATCGATTGGGTGGAGCAAATCGATTTGTATGTCCGTTTTGTGATGGAAAGACGTTTCCTACAACGGAACATTTTATGGTACATACAAACAACCATACTGAAGAAAGGCCGTTTATTTGCAATGTATGCAAACTTGAGTACAGGAGCAGACATGGGTTAGGGTTTCATATGAAGCATCATATTCAACATCAGTAAATTTGAAATATTTTCATTTGTTAACTATGTTTAGTGCGTAGTGTTTGTATCTGGAACAGCTACAAACGGGCGGCGTAAAACACGCAAAGTGTATATAGAATCCACAGGCCATATTAATTTGCGACTTTCTCCACTGGGTCGCTAAAACTCAATTGTTTATTGAAATTGAGTTTTAGAAAATCAATTAATAATTTTAATGATATTTTTTAAGCTTTCGAACAAAAATTTTGTTTTTTGGAAAAGCTTTAATTAGGGTTAAAGTTTTGTATGTCGCTTTTTTGATAGGAGAACATTTCCAACAACAGAATATTTTATGGGACATATAAACAGTCATATTGAGGAGCGACCATTTATTTGTAGAGTTTGCCAAACGGAGTATGGGACCAGGCAGGGACTGAACTATCATTTGAAATCACATCAGTAAATTCTATCAGATTTTGTTCCTAAAATATATTTGATATGTGGTGTTGTGCCTTTTCTAAATAGATCCCTGTTCCCTTGCCAACTACTTTACTCTTGTTGGCAATCAAAATGAACTACAATTGTAAAATTGTAAGAATATAAGTTTGTGGCTGTGCAGCTCTAAATTTCAAAGACATTGGAAAGAAATCACAAAATAAAGCAAGGAAACTGGCAAATTTGCCAGCGGAAATGTTTACGGGTTAAATCCTCATAAGAAAATTAGCATAAGTACTTACGGGGGGAACCTAAGTGTAAATAAGTGTGTTTCATTAAGTAAATTACATGTTCCTTGGTCTTAGAAGATGCTCAGTGAACCTTACTACATCATGATGTAATTTAATTCTCCAAATGTTTTGCGACGGCGTCAGGAATATGGCGTAGACACAGGGGGCGGCACAAGGGGCGCGTGCCCCTCAGATTGGGGGATCAGGTTCCGGAACTTGACAGTTTTGTTTTTTTTTTGCCAATTAATGCTCGTTTTGTTAATGTATGAATAAAAATATAAAAAGCTTGCAGGACTTTGCCATAATTTATTGATACCAGCATTTATTGCCATACAGAATTAAATATTTGCTTTGGTCGTTTTGCATTGCAACTTTCTAACAACCATTTTCTAATCCAAACCTATGCTTGCACATGTACTATGCATCTGTACCAGATGATAAAGACATTTCGTTTAACTTTCGGGCCAATGAACGCAAATTGACTCTTAGCCAGTACAGGTTTCAAAAACTGGAAAGATGCAACATCGTCATCTATGCATCACGCGGGAACCGATTATCATTACCAGTCCTCCGCCGCCCCAGAAAGTTTTATAAAAGCTTATATAGCTGTAATGAATAATGCGACTGAACGTAAAACACAAAAAAATAAAGCATTATTAAATCAAGTAAATTAAAATATGAAATAGTAATCTGAAACGAGAAGAATTGCACTAAACCAAAACTGATTAGCTTCAGTATAACATGCCAGAACCTGAATCATTAGCAGAAAAAATGAGTTCTAGTGAACGTTGAGTATAATGACTGACCTTGAACTCCCTTTTTGAGCAGCAAGCGTTTTTGGCGTGTTGTTGCAATGGAACAAGACAACTTACTACTAGTAAGTTACTAGCGACAAGAGATTATACTGAAGCTGAGAAAATGTGTACGCAAAACTTGTACCCCGGCTTCGTAGAAATGAACTGTCTTACTAATTTACACTCACTGGACACATCAAGCTAAACATCAAACAAGCATGTTAATAAAATAAAGATAAGAAAACTGGTTTCTTGTTGTGTGTATACGGTGAGCAGATATTAAAGATAAATTAATGGAAACAAATTTGGCTAGAATTTATGTAAACAGAAAAATGAATCTTGCGATATGCAAGACAAATGCTTATGCTTGAAATTACATATAAATTCGGCAATCATAAACTGCCTTCTAATTGTAAGTAGAGCAAAAAATAGAGTGTATTATTATAATTCTTTTTTCAATCTCCTTTTATTTCTCACAAAGAAATAACAAAATGCATAAAAAGATAAAAGTTTGCATACCGAATTTTTATTTTTGATTGTATAAAGGTTAAAAATAATTGTGTAGGCCGTTGATTTCCTCTGCTTGGTTGTTATTGTAAATCATATTGTGTTTCCGCTTAAAATTTGGAATTAGAGTTGCTTTTAATAAATTGAAATGTAAATTACTTAATAAGTATACATATTAGCTTTAAAATAAATACCCAGGTGTCAGGTAGGCGTCCCACGCTTCCAGAAGCAGAGTAACCGCCGCATATTGCATTGTATTTTGCAGTGTTGTAATAAAAACATCAAATGCCGAGATTGGATTTCCAAATCTGTGAACTGGCGGTGTGTTTCTGCCAATTAATAAGTCCAACAGCTTATCTGTTTGGGCTTCACTAGTGGGACGTACGATTCCATTTTTCTTAAATTTTCAGATAAATTTGTACAGGCCACTTCACAAATGTTTTTATTTCATATATTATGTTGGCTTATATAGAAATTGTGTTTAAATATGAACTATACCAATTCGCATGCTTCCTCCTCAGATATTAATCCTTCGCTTTCTATTGCTGCTAACACAGACACATTAAGGTCAATTAAAGCAATTAGTCTGCTCTTATTTGTTCTAATGATTTCACGTTGCCACTCTTCCATCTTTCGCTATTTGGAAGAAAACGTTTCATAGAAAAGAATTTCAGTTTATTTTGTGTAGAAACCAAAAGTTTTAAAAATACGCTCGCACTCAAATATTGACTTGCACTGACAGAGCTCAACTTACGACTGTGCATCACTCAAATGCTAAATTAGTAAAAAAGGAGGACACAAATAACTTTATATTTGACCGGCTGGATAAGAACTTGTTTCTATCTTGGACATATATGGTCTTTCAGTAAAAAACTACATACGCTATAAACTGTGTAGTTGGAATCAAAATCAACTGCAACCATACACACCAGATTTCATTCACCGTCTGGTTTGTAAATTCTGATAATATACTGACCTTGAAGTGTTTACATGCACTTTGCACTCTGCATTATACAACTCTAATAAAATGATGAGACGATGGAATGAAATGAATGAAGCATGCATTTTTTGTCGCCCATTTTGCAGCTAACATTCGGCACATACATTATGTTGATAAACGAAAATCTCAAAAATATGAGTGTTGGTTCACAATTACAGAGAAATTCAAACGTTTATAGCTTACGGTTAGCATAAACAGTTTGTGTCTACACTATAAGTAATACCAAGAAAGAATAATAAAAAACCTGCGTGGCATGGCACTGCATAAAGCATACTTCTCATAGAAATACAAAATAATACATAGTATCAAAAATTTATATTTTACAATCGTAAACTTAGCAACCTGCTATGCATTTCCCCCCGAAAAAGACATGCATTAAGCTGATTGGCATTTCTGTTATCTGTACTGGCAACATGATGATAATGATGATTCATTTACCCAACCAACAAAATAAAGAGCAAACAAACCAAGCTCATAATGTCATCACATGTAAAGCGCATGTAACATGTAATTCTTCAAAACAAATACATTAGGTAAGTGTGAACAAATAACAGTGTCTTTATCTATTCTTATGACAGTTATTTTGGCGGTTTCAAATGTAAGTAAATATGCTTGTCTAACTTGAGCTGCCAAACCGTAGCAATCTGACCCGCTTCAATACCATTTTCATCACTAGCTACAACCCATTCTCTACAACTCAGTGCATCCTTTGTCAAATTGAAAATGGTCATTAAATCCATACTCTTTGCACATTTCATTAAACAAAAAGCAATGCAGTGCACAAACCAACTTCCACTGGCTTCATCAGAACTTTTATTAAATATTGTTTCACAAAAAAAATATTTTTTAACTGAAATTGAGTCCGTTGATGCAAACAAATGGATAAACCTGGCAGAATGTATATGTATAATTGACCATTTTAGGATTTATATTATCTGTATGTTGATAACGTGTTATCTCGGTATTCATGCACTGAGGAAAAAATGTTTTCATGTGGCTTTTTCCATGACGAGTGTAAAAGCCTTTAACCTCACACAGAACAACATAGAGATAGTGTAGGAACAACAGATAAGCAAACAGATTTCATTTCTGAGAATCTGTGTTGTGTGCTGAGTCAATAATTGACGCGGGAGATCAGAGGACACTTACATGCCTACATTCGGATTTCAACGTTTGACCAGTACAATATTGAGAGTAAATACAAAATAATATACGGTGTTTGTGTACAACGTATTATGAGATTTTTGACTGGGCTGGGAGCTTATGCAATAAAATCTGGTTTTGGCTCAGTCGATCATTATATCATAAAGATTACCTGCACAGTTGAAATAAGGAGAGCTGCCTGACCAGTCAGGCCAAGGTTGGTTGCCGTATAGCTATACAGCCAAATGCATTTTTATGCCGGTCGATCCCCGTAGAATACATTTTCAGAAAAGCTTGCTCCAACGCACATTTCAAACAAATATTCGCAAATTTGTACTAATTCATTGATTTATTTACCCACTTTAAAATGGGTCAGAACAATGACTCTATTGATATCAAAGAAAAGCCGTACAAATGTGAGCTGTGTCCAAAATCGTTCAAAACAAAAAGCAAAATACAAATTCATTATCGCCACCACACGCAAGAAAAGCCCTTTAAATGTAACCAGTGCTCCAAATCTTTTGTTCAAAGCGGTAGTTTACGAACTCATGAAAAAACTCATACGGACACAAAACCCTTCAAGTGTCAAGAATGTAGAAAGAACTTTCGAACAAAATGGGGTCTGAATATTCATCAGAAAATACACAATGACTCAAGACCATTCAGCTGCTCGCAATGTCCTAAAAAGTTTCGAACAAAAGCTCACCTAACAAACCATTTGAACCGTCACTCTGGTCAAAAGCCATATCAGTGCCCACAGTGTCCGAAGAAATTTGTGGGCAAGTGGGACCTACACAATCATCGTACTAAAGTTCATCTGCCAAAAGGAAAATGTTGTGTCTTTTGTGACAAGCTTTTTAGCAACAACTCGGAACTCAACACTCACATTTTATTTCATATAAAGGAGAAATATTATAATTGTAATATTTGTAATCTGAATTGTACCACCACGTGGCAACGCAGCACCCACATGCAGAACGTGCATCAGGATGTGAAACGGTTTCAGTGTAACATATGCCCGGGTAAATTTGCAGAGAAAAGATCGTATTTGGCCCATTTGGAAACACATCAAGATATCCGACAAAAATATAGCTGCCGTAAATGCGATAAAACGTTTGTCTCCAAGAATTATCTTCGTATGCACGACAAAATTATTCACAAAAAAGAGAAATCTTGTCACTGCAAAATTTGCGATAAAAACTTTGCAACAAAAGACACACTTAATAAACATATGCGTACACATACAAATGAAAGACCTTATCCCTGTAAAATTTGTAATAGGGCGTTTAAGATACTCGGTGCGTTAAATTTGCATATAAGAACACACACGGGTGAAAAACCGTTTAAATGTGAACATTGTGAAAAGCGTTTTAATCAGAAAGGTACTTTAAATAATCATCTCCGCTCTCATGGAACAGAAACGCCCTTCAAGTGCAATCAGTGTTCAAAAGCTTTCAAAACCAGTCGTAATTTACGAAGTCACCTGTTGACAATACATCAAATGGGTGGAGCATATCGATTTGTATGTCCGATTTGTGATGGAAAAAAGTTTCCTACAACAGAATATTTGATGGCACACATAATCAACCATATTGAAGAACGTCCGTTTATTTGTAGAGTTTGCAAAACGGAGTATGGGACCAGGCAGGGATTGAACTATCATTTGAAATCACATCAGTAAATTTTATCATGTTTTGTTCACTAAATATATAATATATTCAACATGTGGTGTTTTTATTCTAACCAGCTCAAAAATTTTTGTAATGATGTTTTTTCTAAATAGATTTCTGATCCCTCCCTAACCACTTAGTTTTTGTTTGGTAATTAAAATAACTTAATGATTTATAAAACTGTATAAATAGTGAAATAATATATATTTGTGGTGGTACAGCTCTACATTTCAATGGCATTTTGGGTAGTGTTGGTAGAAAAGATAAGTGTGACATGACATTTGTTCCTAACTATCAGTTCATGTCTCATGTATTGGTAAGATATTAGGATAAACTAATACTGTATATTTCCACAAAAATATGTTCAATGCCAAGATGTATTCTACATGCAGCATCAATAATAAAACCGTTATTTAGACTTTGAATTTCAAAGTAATTTTAATTTTAAGTATGTAATCATAAATAATTAATGTATCCCGCTAAACGTGTACTGAAGAATGATTTATAATGAAACAACATAAAAATTGCACTAGCTGTTGTTCTATTAAATTGCTATATGGGTTGGTCACAAAAAAATTGCAAATGCTCTGAAACTATTGCTCTTATTGGGCAAACAATATGATGATGATTGTGTACCAGCAACATGAGTAAGGTGAAAAGCAAGCATTGGTATGCAGGAATAAGCTTAGTAAGGAATAATGAACCATGCATTTTGTTTCACAATCACTTGTATTTCACATTGTACATACAAATCTGTGCTAGTGCTGACTGAGTGAATGATACGAAAGCCAGAATGTTGGGTTGGGTGCTGATACGCTTGAAGAAAATGAGAATGGGCTACTGAAAAAGCAGCAAATTTGTATTTACATTTCATTCAGTCTATAATAAATGAAATCATATACAGCCTTGCGTATCGTATCTGCTTGTGTTAAGTTTAAAATAAAATCACGTCATAACACAGTTTACTTGAATAACTTGTCGATTTTTCAGTTAAGCAAAATGTTTACATACTCGTATAATACACAATCGATGCACACTTTTAATATCATTCACTAATTAACAAATTAACAATTCACGTTTCATGCAAATTTTCTCAATGGCTTTTATTCACAGTTTTTGTACTCTTCCTTTTGGGCATACAATGGTGTACACGCTTTTCTCCTTGTGGTGGACCAGGTTCCAGGATAAGATCCAGCGGGGTTTCCTCAGACCGGATTTTTTGATTGTTTGGGGAACGACTTCAACCCGGTATTCTTGGAGGCAGAGGAAATGTTTGTAGCTGTATTGCTCGCTCAGTACAAAAAAGGATTACAAATTTTTCTTGAAATTCACAAAAAGCCCCAAAATGCAAATTTTTATCAAATTTTCGAATCTTCCAAATAAATCTCCTTGAAGGCCAACTAGCAAGTTTGTAAAAAGTGTAAATTTGATTACCCCAAAGAATTTAGCCATAATCTCATACCAGCAACAGAGAAAAGAGGTGATGATCAAATTTGTTCAGGTGTCCATATTTTGTGAAGCATAGAATGCAAGCGAGACAATTGTTCTACACTGCACTGTAAATATGTCCATCTCTGTGTAATGTCCGTTGCATTGTCGTTTTAGAATTATAATTATAAATGGATATACCAGGTATATATACCACACCAGCCTGGATAGATATGCAATTATCTCACACAAGTTAATTCGCTCTTTAGAATTGGTCCACGATGCAGTCTGATTGATTTATTTAATAATTTATGATACTAAAACGAATACCATTAATTGCTTCAATCGTGATTTAACCAATAAGTTTCTTCAAAATTCCTCAAAATTTCCACTACAATATTGTCAATAGTTGCAATTAAACTGATGCAAACATAAATAGGAATAGGTATAGGTGTAATTCAATTTTTCTTCTTTATTTCATTTAATAATGCTCATTCAAGTTTAACTGTTTAGTGTTTTTGGTTAAAATTGCTTTCCATAGTATTTGTTCTTATTATTTAAAAATTAGCTAAAATCTTTTATTTATATTCTAACAAACGAATATTAATAAGATATTAAACGTACATGGGATTATAAAAACAGTGCTTTATAGTCAGTGCTTTTATGAACACTTTTGAAAACGTAGTCTACAGCAGTACGACGTAGAATGCTTGCTACGTTTGGTAGAACTCCGAGCTGTAACTTTTTTGTTTAGGCGACTGGTAAATGTTTTCTTGAAAGCATTATCAAAAATGCATTGGAATTTCTTAAGGTCTAACTGTAAGTACAAAAGCTTCGCAATTTTAATAATTTCTCTGTCCAAAATTTTTGAGCCTTGAAAACATCTACCAACAAGTTCAAACTTGGTATTAACACGAATAAAGAGTTCTACCTTGAAAATATTTAGCTATGCTAATACCCAAATGTGTTCCAACACATGTGAACAGCGGCAGCAGTAAAACCAAATTCAAAAAATCTGTATTTTCAGTTGACGGAGCATTAGCCTCAACAGAATCTAGAACTAGAGAAAGTGCTGTTCTAGTGTATTCAAACGAGCCGTCATGATTATCTGTTTGTTTCACTTGTGAGGTTTTCATTGCTTTAATAACAAGTTTTATGTTTGAAGCGTAGGCATATTCCAAAAATAAAACTAAGGATTTTTCCTTAAAATTTTGTATTTATATAATCAATATCTAAATGTGTTCAACATTCATTTGGGATAGTTTTTAAATGCACTCTCCAACTTTGGCAGTTTCTAATAAAAATTCTAAACTGTAGGTTATAAACGATTTGATATACCTAATTATGTTCCAAATAAGGTAATATTCTTTTTAAAATCCTTTTCAACTTTTTCCTTTTTCTTTGCAACTATCCAATAATTCGTGGAAACTGTAACCTGTTTCTTAAAACTTCAAAAATCGCTTCCTAACGAAATTGAAACTAAGTTTTCTATATTTGTTTCCAAAAGGCTTTATAAGATCTTAAATTCATTTCGTTTTTAAATCTCCATTCCACAATATATAAAGTGTGTTACTACAAGCTTTGTCTGCTAACTATGTATATTTTCTAGTCGCTGCTCTGCTGCTAGTGTTGATAGTGTTGCTACTACCAACGTAGTGAGTTTGAATATATCAATTAGTAGAATTAAATTTTTTCAACGTTGTCAACATGTGCTGTAAACTACCTTTAATTAGCAAATGGTGCAGCTCTGCTTCTTCCACATTGTATATTTTTGGGAGTTTACCTTACGTTTATAAAATTATACTAAGAATTTTTACTGAAAATCTTGTATATGTTGATATGATCATCTTCATGCTTTTATCTACATACATGTTATGGGATGCCCCGAAAAAGAAATGCTCTAAAGTATAAAACTGTTGTTTTTTGGACCGCAAAAATGATGATGTTTGTGCAACATCTGTTAAAATAGGTGAAAAGCAAACCGAACTTGACAAGCCAAGCTTGACATTGGTGTGCAGTGTGCAGGAATACCCTGTCTACGTTGAATAATATACCATGCATTTCGTTTCAAAATCTCTTTCAGTGTCTACTGTACAGTGACAATGTACATACAAATCTGTCCAAGTGCTGATTGAGTGACTGAATAAATGATAATGATACGCAAGCCAGACATGATGAAAAAGGGATACGATTGAAACATTTGTTTTAACTTTTAGGCTGACCAGTAAATATGTTAGATTTGCTGCATAAAGATTCATTCAAGTTCCCACGTTGCACTGTTATAATGGAATCAGAGAAATGGGCTGTTTAAAAAGTAGCGAATTTGTATACTATTATGATTATATTATTATTATAAATTACTTTTCTTTATTATACATGTCTAATCAACAACCAGTGGTTAGCTTTTTCAAATAAAAAATATAGGTAGGTATTCTATAGGTATGATATTCTATAAATATTGCAGGTAGAGCTATATTCAATATAAGTATTTTGTGACGCAGGTTGAAATTACTATTGTGACTTTGAGAGTCGGTGTTCATTTACACGTATTACTTTGGGCTTAAAACCCTGATAGCTTTGATGTGTATGGAGTGGCAATGGAGAGGAACAACCAAAATATTCATGCATGGTTAACAATGTGTGACTGTATAATCTTTCAACTAGCAATAAACACATTCGGCTGGTAGAATAAAATTTGCACAACATTTCTGAGATACAAGAAAGTAAATGAAAATCAGACACTTCGTGGTATATATCATTTTATCTTTACGGTATGTTCATTTCTAAGAACCATCACAATCTGCAGTTGAATCGCTTGCGTCATTCCGGTTTATCAGTTTCCGGTGAGGTTTCTCAGCAGAAACAATTTTTGCTTATTCACGAAATGTATGGAGAAGAACACATTGTAAATTCCTGTTTTCAATGCACCAGTTTCCTGTGTCTGTGCTTGTTAACCGGACCACCACAAATCACTTGTGATGAACTAGAGTGAGCATTTACTTCAGTGAACCGTGTGAGGCGAGTTTATTCAATTTTTCCACTAAACCTAAATCAACTTAAATTAATCCACCAAGACTTGTCGCATTTTCAATTCATGTTGTTTTTACGTGTATCTTGTTGTTGTACAGCTATAAAACAAATTTTCAGTAAACATATTTGTTAGTTTGGTAAACGATTTGAATATGAAAGTAAAGCAAGCAGATAGCAACCCAGAAATTGAAAAGCTTTTTGAGTGCAAACTTTGTGAAAAGTCGTTTAGACGAAAGAAAAACCTATATCAACATTACCGTCACCACATTCAAGAAAAACCGTATAAGTGTAATCAGTGCTTTAAGTCATTTATTACAAATGGAACACTCCAAAGACACAAAAATGTTCATACAAATATTAATCCCTTTAATTGTTCCGAGTGCGGGAAAAACTTTAGAACCCGCTGGATTCTTCAACAGCATCAGATAATACACACGAACCAAAGACCATTTGGTTGCACCCACTGTTCCAAAGCATGTCGAACAAAAAGGGATTTGGAATCTCATTTACAAACTCATTTTGGCCAGAAGCTAATGCACTGCTTGGATTGTCCCATGAAGTTTTTGGGAAGGTGGAATTTAACAAAACACCGCACGGAAGTTCACCAACCCACAAATTTCCACAGTTGTGTGTTTTGCAGCAAGTTATTTATTTTCCAGAGACAATTATATCCTCATCTGCTTTCACACATTAAAGAAAAGCCATTCAGTTGTACCCAGTGCAATTTGGAGTTTAGAGAAGTGGCAACACGCAACCGGCATGTGCAAAATTTTCATAATCCTAGAGTGAAAAAAATTCAGTGCAAAATCTGCAACTCTAAATTTTTTGAGAAATGTGTATTGAGCAAGCATATGAAAATACATTCCACTAACCGACAAACATTTGAATGCTTAACGTGTCATAAAAAATATTTGACACGGAGTTACTTGTCCATGCATGAGCAAATAGTACACCAAAAGATCAAACCATTTGAGTGCAACATTTGCAATAAGTCTTTTGGAACTAAAGGCACCCTATATTTTCATATACGTACACACACAAACGAAAAGCCTTTCTCGTGTCAAGTTTGCAATAAGAAGTTTACATTTGAAGTGACGTTAAAGCAACATATAAGAATACATACTGGAGAAAAACCTTACCAGTGTGAGCACTGTGGAAAGTGTTTTAATCTAAGTCAGAATTTGAAGAGTCATGTAAGATCACATGGAACAGAAACACCATTTCAGTGTGACAAATGTGATAAAGCTTTTAAAAGCAACAGCACTCTCAGACGTCATCTTGATTATAAACACTCATTTGCGGGACAGCGTCGGCGGTTTGTTTGTCCATTTTGTGATGGAAGATCCTTTTCATTGTCCCAATGGCTTTTGGAACATATCAATAAGCATACAGGAGAACGGCCATTCAGTTGCGAAATTTGCCAAGCAGATTATGCAACAAATTCAGGAATGAAAAAACATATGAAGTGCCACCAGTAAAAGTTTGATTTCAGGAAATGTCCGTTCCACTTTACAAAGATATTTCAAAATGTGCTGTATTGATATATAATTAGGAAAAAACGTTTTGTACACCATGACTTGCGTTCAAACATCCAAATTTTGAGGGAAATGTATACATCTGTGGTTTGTGAGTTCTAAGGCTAGTTTGATATCAGATTGGTAATGCAGTATTTTTCTACGTGAGAGTGTTTAATACAAATAATAGTATCAGCTAGTACGGACAATAGGCATCATGAAGCCCTACCTAATTTTATTCCTTCACATGCAAGCAACCAAGAAAGTCCTTAATGCTTTGGGTATTTTTCATCTTTGAAGAAAAACATATTTGCTATGCAGAAAGAAAACAATGAATACGATATTAGTTGTGCTTATACGATATAAAAATCACAACTGTGTGTTTTGTGACAAGGTATTTTGCACCAGTGCAGAACTGAATACTCACATTTTAGGGCATATTAGGGAGACGTTCTATAACTGTCCTGAATGCAATTTGGGGTTTAAGAACATTGGAGGACGAAACCGGCACTTGAAATTTGTGCATCAGCAAGTGACGAAATATCAGTGCAGTATTTGCTACATTAAGTTTGTGTACCAATTTGCTTCTAAAGCCCACATGGAAACACATCAACAAGTACGACAAACCTATAGCTGCCTAAAATGCAACAAGACATTTTTCTCAAAGGACTACCTTCGTGTACACGACAAAATTATTCACAAAATGGAAAAAGCTTTTCACTGTATTTGCGACAAAACATTTTCCACAAATGACACGCTAAATAAATATGTGCGTACACACACAAATGAGAGACCTTATTCATGTAAAATCTTTAATAAGGCATTCCAGTTGTCTGGTGGGTTAAATATGCATGTAAAATTACACACAGGAGAAAGACCATTTAAATGTGAGCAGTGTGGCAAGTGTTTTTATCATAAAGGGACGCTGAATAATCATCTACACTCGCATGGAACAGAAATGCCTTTTGAGTGCAAAAAGTGCTCAAAAGCTTTTAAAACCAGCCATAATTTGAGAAATCACTTGTTTATAGCGCACCAGATTGGAGAAAATATCCATTTGTATGCCCGTTTTGTGATGGAAAAGTATTTCCTACAACAGAGTACTTTAATGGGACATATAAACCGACATACTGGAGAAAGGCATTTTATTTGTCGTGTGTGTAACTTGAATTAGGGAGCAGAGCTGGATTAAGAGATCATTTAAAATTATATAAGTAAAAGTGAAATTATTTTTATTTGCTAAAATAAATTTAGTACGTGTTTATAACAGATTCAGTTAAAAACTAATTAGCAAAACACATCTTGATAATTCTAGCTGTTTGTATGTAAATTTTCAATATTTTTAGTGTTTTTATCATAAAATATTTTAAACTTTAAATACATTATAAAGTGTATATTTTATAAAATATTAATCCAATGTGCGACTGTATAACTCAAAGTGTTTATAGTATCTATTTTTGATGATAATAAGTAAGTATTTGTGATTCCTTCAAAATACAAGACGTTACAAGTTAATGTTTATGTATATAATTTACAAAATACTTTTTTAGTACTTTGTCAAAATTGTCTCCACTAAGCCCTAGGCATGTCATCAACACAATTCGAGCCAACCTTGAGTCTCTTCTTGTAAAATTTATCTCATTTATGCTACTACTATTACCACTACTACACCAACGAGTTCGGAAGAAGGTGAAAAGAGTGACGAAACTACAGTGGATGTACATACAGAGTCATTACGCCTTAAATCCGTCTTCTCCAGAAACAGCGAGATAATAAGGATTTATTTAAATGAAGTTCAGCAAAATATTTTTCCTTTTTATGTTGCAGTAACTTTGCAGCTTCAGTTAGTGATTCATCTTTCAGTGTCTGAATAAAGTAGTCAAATGCATGTGTCTGCTTTTCTTTGTCAGTTTTATCCTGTTTAGTTTTCAGGTTCAAAAGTCGGTCCAATTGATTTTTTTGGCAAGAAATGGGTTTTTCTGTAAAAAGATAAAAACATATGAAGTTTTATGTTGGAATTATAAATGTATCATAAATTTGTTTTTAGTATTATTGAATAAAAATTGACATACCACCATCTCAGCCTCCTCTTGTGAGATCAGATACTAACCTTCAAGTGCACCTAGCAAACTTGCGTTTACGTCAATTAATAACAGCAATTTCTGTTTGTTATTTAAAATGATTTTCTTTTGCCAATTTTCCATTTTGCTTCAACGGATTAAATTATTATCAGTTTTCACAAATCACAAAGATTATTTTTGCAATAAAGCTTTAACTTTGTCATCTATGCGACCATATTAATAAGCTTGTATGATTAACAGTCTGTCCAATGTGTGAATTGGAATAAATTCGCATTAGCTCCTTTTCCCAGCAATGAGGAAAAATAACGTATTGCTTGAACTTTTTCTAAGAAAAAACAAACAGCTGTTACACTGCGCAAGACACAGAAAAAACGACTGAGCAACCATCAGCCCACTATTCTGAGAATCTGTGTTGACTACAGAGTCAATGAATATGGCTCGAGGCAAAATAAAACCTGTTAGGTTTTGAGACAAGCAGAAGCAACTATGCATTCTGAAATTCACTTGAAAAGTAGTCTAGTAAAACAGAGTAAATAATATGTATGCACTTGCAGCATAGTCGGTAACATCTTTTAAGATGTGCACGTTCCCATTTCTGGGTACTCCTGAGCGACCTGGGTTTTGTGCAACCTTGGTGTTCTTGTTGACCTTGGCGTGCGGTGTAAAAAAATTTCTATGTGGTAGAGCACATTGCTCAATGCATCACTCAGCACAAAATATCATAAATATTATCTGCACAGTTGAAATAAGCAGAGCTGCCAGACCAGTCAGGCGAAAACTGGTTGCCGTATACAGCCAAATGTATTTTTCATCCCAGTCGATCCCCATAAAATTCATTTTCAGAAAAGCTTGCTATAACCCACAACTTTTCTAACTATTTTTGCAAATTTTTATTAACTCACTAATTTATTTACACACTTTAAAATGGGTCAGAACAATGACTCAATTGATATCAACGAAAAGCCATATAAATGCAAGCTGTGTCCAAAATCGTTCAAAACAAAAAGTGAAACTCGTACTCATGAAAAAACTCATTCGGACACAAAACCTTTCAAGTGTCAAGAATGTGGAAAAACCTTTCGATTACTCTGTTATTTACAAAATCATCAGAAAACACACAAGAATACAAGACCCTTCAGCTGCCCGCAATGTGCCAAAAAGTTTCGAACAAAAGCTCACCTTGCAACTCATTTAGACCGTCACTCTGGCGAAAAGCTATATCAGTGTCCGCAGTGTCCGAAGAAGTTTGGGGGCAAGAACGACCTACATAATCATCGGACTAACGTTCATCTGCCCAAAGCAAAATGTTGTATCTTTTGTGACAAGCTATTTACCAATAACTCAGAACTCAATAAACACATTTTAACGCATATTAAGGAGAAATATTATATTTGTACTATCTGTAATCTGAATTGTACCACTGCATCGCAAATCTGCACCCACATGAAGAATGTACATCAGGAAGTGAAACGGTTTCAGTGCAAAATATGCCCGGGTAAATTTGCGGAAAAAAGATCGTATTTGTCCCACTTGGAAACACATCAAGATAACCGACAAAAATATAGCTGCTTCAAATGCGATAAAACGTTTGTCACCAAGAATTATCTTCGTATGCACGACAAAATTATTCACAAAAAAGTGCTATCCTGTCACTGCAAAATTTGCGATAAAAACTTTGCAACAAATGACGCACTTAATAAACATATGCGTACACATACAAATGAAAGACCTTATCCATGCAAAATTTGTAATAGGGCGTTTAAGATGTTGGGTGCGTTAAATGCGCATATAAGAACACACACGGGTGAGAAACCGTTTAAATGTGAGCATTGTGAAAAGCGTTTTACTCAAACAGGTATTTTAAAAAATCATCTCCGCTCTCATGGAACACAAACGCCCTTCAAGTGCAATCAGTGTTCAAAATCTTTCAAAGCAAATCGTTATCTACGACGTCACTTGTTTACGATACATCAATTGGGTGGAGCTTTTCGATTTGTGTGTCCATTTTGTGATGGAAAAACATTTCCTACAAGAGAATATCTTATGGTACATATAAAAAGCCACATTGAGGAGCGACCGTTTATTTGTGGAGTTTGTAAAACTGAGTACGGGACCAGGTCGGGATTGAACTACCATTTAAAATCACATCACTAAACTTTATCATATTTTGTTCACTAAGTATACTCAACATGTGGTGGACATTTTGTGTAGTGTTGGTAAAAAATAATAATTAGATTAGTTTCGTTAGATCGTACCCATCAATTCATGTGTTTTTATGATAAGCTAATACTGAATATTTCCACACAGAAAAATTCAATGCCAAGATGTATTCTACATGCAGTATCAATAAATCACTATTCAAACTTTCAATTTCTAAGTAATTTGAATTTAGCATCCAATCATGAATAATCTATGCATCCATCTAAACATGTACTGAAAAAATGATTTATAATGTAACTGATCATCAAACATAAAAAGTTGCACAACCTTCTGTTCTGTTCAACCAACTGGCTATATGGGTTGCTCACAGAAAATAAATTGCTCTGAAATTGTTGCTCTTTTTGAAGATGCTGAGCTTGGCATTGGTATGCAGGAATAAGCTTAGTGAAAAATAATATACCGTGCATTTTGCTTCAGAATCACTTTCGTATGTGTATATATTGACATTGTCTATATAAATCTGTGCTTGTGCTGATTAAATGAATGATACGCAAGCCACAGAGAAGAAAATAAGGTGCTTTGACCCTTGAAACATAAACTCAAACTAAATTGCAATGTTATAATAAAATCACCGAATTGGCTGCTAAAGAATCAACGAATTTGTATCTATATTTCATCAAGTGGATAATATTTCGTTCATAAAACTACTTATCGTATCTGTTTCTGAAAAATAGGAAAAAAATCAAACCATAACACAATAAATTTGTTATGGATTCATGAGGAGGAAGCTTGGATGGGGGAAACAATATTAGGAATTTTCTCTCTGTTCAGATTCACAGATTCCTATGCTCCAATTTGAGTCTTTACTTCGTTAACTAGCGTTCATTTAACTTAAATTGTCTCGTGTTCTTGATTAGAAATTAGTTACTACCTTACCCGTTTTCTTTATTGAAAAACTTGCTAAAGTATTCGATTTTATAATATAACAGACAATTTTTGACTATACAAAAGCTATTGTTGCTCCCAAGAACGCTTTCAAAAACGTAGCCTGCAGAGTTCAATAGCTCAATGCTTTTTACGTCTGGTAAAAATCCTACCTGTAGATTCATCTTTCTTGTAACTTTAAACCATATTATTTAAAACATTATAAAAACTGCATTGGAATTTTATCATTCGTACATATAAGAAAAAATCCTTCACCATTTTAATAACTTGCTTGCCTAAATATTTTGAACCTCGAAAGCACCTACTAACAAGTTGATATTTGGAAACAATAGGGATAAAGATTTCTACCTTAAAAATGACTACGCTAATACCCAGAAGTGTTCCTACAAATGTCAGTAGCGGCAGCAGTAACATCAAGTTCAAAAAGTCAGTATTTCCAGTGGTCGGAACGTTAGCCTTCACATAATCTAGAACTAGGGAAAGTGCTGTTCTAGTGTATTTGAACATATCTTCCTGACGAATATTTCTTTGTTTCATTTCAAACCTTTTCACTTCCTCAATAATATGTTTTGTGTTATGAGCGTAAGTATAATCATGATTTTGAGTTTCCCAGTAGTCACTCAAGCCGGACTCATACCATTGTGCCAATAGAGGAATAATAAGCTTTGCAAAATCATTATTGTCTATTATCCACGGTAACCAATCTACTAAGTTATGAATACGAACTCTGCGACTTAACCACTTCTTTGTAAATAACTTAAGTAGAGTCCAGGTTGTCTTAGACCATTGCTCGTCATCCACAACCGTGAAAGGACCACGAAAAGTGTGATTTCTGCCGCTCTTGTATCCTACCTCACAATATAGGTGACGCAAAAATTGGATCCAGTCTTTGGAGAAGAGTAGGGGGCAATGTTTTATATTTTTGTTTAAATTTTCCAAAACTTCTGAATCCGAAGCCATAGAGTAAGACCATGAGTGTGGGTACACCCCAAATTTTTTTGTCTCAAATTTTTAAAACTTTTACACCATTTTGAAGTATGCTTATCCACAATTACTCTATACCAGCTTTCATCTCCATATGTTGTTTTAGAGAGACTGGACAGAGGTTTAAAGTTAACGTGCACCAAAAACGGTAATTTTTGATTTTTTCAGACCGGAAGTAAAACTGACCAATGAAACTTTTCATGGAAGTTGAGCACCTTAGGACTTATCAGTCTGGAGATATTTGGCAATTTGACCAGTTTATGAATTTTCTGAAAAAATTAAAAAATTGAAATTTTTCGATTTTTTGGGCATTTTGGGAAAATATTTAGTATAATTTTTAACTATTTCTCTGTTTGTTGGTCCCGTTTTTAAGTTGACCATCTACAGTTTTGTCTGCTCCATTAAGCGCAAAAAGCCATTGGGCAAAATATTCCCATTTCCAGAAAATATGACTAAAAGTTTGAAAACTCCGATATTTTTTCGACATTTTGTGGACAGTCAAAGCTCTGCAACTATTGTCCTAAGCATTTAAGTTTTTTCTAAAAACGCCTATAAGATAGCTAATTGTCTGCGCTACATGAGTAATGTATCAATTATCGAATTCGAACAGCTTGGCTGGAGTGGTGACAAAGATAATACAAAAGTTTGATCTAAACCGGAAGTGCCCAAAAATCAAAGATTCTTGCATAACTTTTTTTACAGACATGATATCAAAAATCTGAGAGACGACCTTTTAGCAAATTTAATTAAAAATAAATTGACACCCCAACTTTTGAAATTGAACGTCTACAGCACGAATGATAAACATAAACATTTAGTAAAATTATCTAAAATTCAAAAGTTTTGAAAATTGTGTTTTTTCATATTTCCTTTCCAAGTGGCTCAAATGTGTATAATATTCATCAAAAGCCTCAAAATATGATAATCAGCGAAAAAAGTTTTTAAAAATATCAAAATATGAAAAAACACAATTTTCAAAACTTTTGAATTTTAGATAATTTTACTAAATGTTTATGTTTATCATTCGTGCTGTAGACGTTCAATTTCAAAAGTTGGGGTGTCAATTTATTTTTAATTAAATTTGCTAAAAGGTCGTCTCTCAGATTTTTGATATCATGTCTGTAAAAAAAGTTATGCAAGAATCTTTGATTTTTGGGCACTTCCGGTTTAGATCAAACTTTTGTATTATCTTTGTCACCACTCCAGCCAAGCTGTTCGAATTCGATAATTGATACATTACTCATGTAGCGCAGACAATTAGCTATCTTATAGGCGTTTTTAGAAAAAACTTAAATGCTTAGGACAATAGTTGCAGAGCTTTGACTGTCCACAAAATGTCGAAAAAATATCGGAGTTTTCAAACTTTTAGTCATATTTTCTGGAAATGGGAATATTTTGCCCAATGGCTTTTTGCGCTTAATGGAGCAGACAAAACTGTAGATGGTCAACTTAAAAACGGGACCAACAAACAGAGAAATAGTTAAAAATTATACTAAATATTTTCCCAAAATGCCCAAAAAATCGAAAAATTTCAATTTTTTAATTTTTTCAGAAAATTCATAAACTGGTCAAATTGCCAAATATCTCCAGACTGATAAGTCCTAAGGTGCTCAACTTCCATGAAAAGTTTCATTGGTCAGTTTTACTTCCGGTCTGAAAAAATCAAAAATTACCGTTTTTGGTGCACGTTAACTTTAAACCTCTGTCCAGTCTCTCTAAAACAACATATGGAGATGAAAGCTGGTATAGAGTAATCGTGGATAAGCATACTTCAAAATGGTGTAAAAGTTTTAAAAATTTGAGACAAAAAAATTTGGGGTGTACCCACACTCATGGTCTTACTCATATTCTTTTGCTGCTTTAAATAACTATTTAGTAAAAATTGTATGCTAGATATAAATTTCCCAGAAGCAGAAAGGTACTCAGAACTTGACACGGAAAAAATATCGTTACTTGTTGTCGTCAACGCGTGTGAAGGCTATTGGGGGACCACGGATCTGGAGTTACCAATAACCGTGTAGACTGCTCGGTCTTGTAGAGATTGTTTAGAATCAGACACAGCCACGTCCAACAAATTAAAACCACTGATAATCTCTTTGGGAGTCCAGAGAGATTGTACTGGTCCACCATTGAACCATTCAAACGAAATAAAATACTGCCAATACAACGGAGAATATTTTTGAAATCAGTAGACCAATGAAGTTTTCGTACTATGTAGATTGTTAGAAGTGTAATGAATGCAACAATTAATTCTAATAGCGCATAAAGTAGCCACGTTTCTACGTCCAACGGCTGAAACAACGCCACCCAACTGTTGTAATGAACCGTTTTATCTGTTACGGTAAACATGGCAAGTCTATGATACAGAATTGAGTATGGTACAAATACAAACATCACTTGTTGTGGTTTTTGAAAATGCAAATTGGTTGGCAAGTGTTCTTCAAATACACTAATCAGCCTAGTAGCGATAGAGCCAAACCGATCCTGATCAGACGTTTCACTTGAACTGGTAATATTAAACGTTTCTTGAAGTAATTGTAACACGACATCCTCGGGTCCTTCTTGCTCCACAATAAGTTTGTGTAGAATGTATTTTTTTCCTGTATATTGGTCATGGTTATAATTCTTCATTTTGCTTAAAGTTGTAGGATTCCTGAAATCTCGAAGTATTGGGCCATGGTTGTTTTTGTGCAGACAAAACCATAACGAAGAAATAGTTTTGGGGTTAGGCGGAACACCCAATGCAACACTGAAATAGCTTATTGCAGGATATTGTGACCCGTAGAGCTCTTCACTGCAAGTTAAGCAAATAAGTCCAACCCGCTGCTTATTATCCTGTTGTCCAAATGCAATCAAAAGTTTAAAGCTAGCAAACGGCAAAAAAGCCCATCCTATATCCTGAAATATGACATTCCAAAATTTTCTAGTTGTTCTTGTAAGTAATTTGTTCCAAAAGTTATCACTCCAGTCTAAGTTTTGGTCAGGCGCAAGGGTTTTCCACATAGGATTATACCGCTGTACTATATTGTCCCATGACATTATATAATTGGGACTTTCGCGATTATGTAATGCCTCCACATATGGGGATGCTTTCATTTCAATATCCCTTTTCTTTTCAAGGAAGTAGAGGTGAGCATAGCATGACGTATGACGAGTCACTTTAAGTACTTTATAAATGTGCATTGTAGTCACGGTCGAGTTTAGCTTGGGATTGGAATGTTTAACTCTAAATTCGCCATCCATCGAATCGCTAGAGTAGGTGCGAACAGCAAAAGTAGCGAGTGCCGCTGGCACAGATCCATAAAAGCTGACAAGCTGCTTAAGAGAACGCGACGTAAACTGGTAATATGTCCTGGTTACTACTTTTATCAAACAACCTTTAATATTCTCAGACAGAAAAACTTTCAGATCGGTTGACAAGGTATCACTTGAAACTAAATAGTTTTGCGAGAACTTGAGTAGATTAGCTGAACCTAACAACGACGCGAAGGCAAGTATTTTTATAGCTTTCTTCATTTTATTATTATAATAAAGAACTTTAAACACTAAAATATTTGTTATTTTGTTGTATCCCAAATTCTCACACTTTTTTTCACTTTTGACGATAAAGGTTTATAGGGACGTTGTTATGTATCGTTTTTACAAAACTTCTTAAAGGGGTTTTTGATTGCTTCTATGAATAAAAATATGATGGTTCTTTTTCCTCTAAAATATTTCAAAAGAGATTTATAATTTCTAGGTTTGTTAGGTTTCGTTCTACAGGTTTTGCTACTGCCGGAATTATTTGCTGGGTTTTCAACACCTTATAGCAAGCCAAAACCCTCATATGCTTCACCTTTTTATTTTATTTACTTTATTAGTCACGTTGCTAGTTGAGCAGAAATACACAAGTCCTCAGAAGTATAAACAAGATATTCACTTTGGATTTAATCTAATATAATAATAATCAACCTGACTATAGCTCGTACAACAATATACACCTAAGTGCTTTTCTCGTTTAAACTCTAATTAGTTCTAATTAATTTAATTTCTCGAGTAGTTCACATATCATAACAGCTACAAAGATGACTTTACAAAGACTATGAATAAGAACAAGTACGTACGAATATAACAAATATAGAACTAATTTTTTGAACTTTTTCTGATCATGCTGTAAAGTTCCTTTAATTCACTAATTGCACAGCTATGTGTCTATCTGAATTTATATTTTCGGCAGTTTACCTAACTTTGTAGAACTAAAACTGGTGATTTCTTCGTAAAATCTTATCAACTATCATTCACCAAGCAATTTGAATCTATTATGAGCTGAATAAATCCCGATTGCTTGATAAAACAAAAATTCTTTTTGCTGCTAAAAAGTTTGACGAACCAGTTTCTCGCAATGAAATTTACTATGAATTATTAGAACAAGTTTTTCCCGACGTGTTACATTTTCTACTGCCAGCAATAATGCTCGTGTGTCCTTAACCATTTATTTAATTTACTTAGTTTTTCATGTTTCTAGCCAGGTGGAATGTCGTGTCCACAAGTTTATACAAGACAGTCTCATCAAATATGTAATCAACCTATAAGAAACCTGAAGATTATTTTGTTCCCAAAACTTTCCTGTCCCGCTAAGAAATTTATTTTTGCTTTTCAAAACCCATAGTCTAATACCCTTCTTGCAACAGCTGAAGCTACGTTCCGCTTACTACTTTTACCAAGCAAACCTTAGTACTCTCCGACAAAAATACTACAAATCCGTTAAAGCGCTTGCACTACAAAGTTGAAAGCAACTTTGCTGAGCTTAGCAATGACACAAAAGTCCTGATTCGGTTTGCTAACACAAGTATTAAATCTGATTGCGTTTGGGGTTAACAAGTTAATTCGTATGCCTTGTTTACTGCTACTTTAAGTGTTTACTATTTGCTTCGAGTTCCTTCTAGTCGTATAAAGCAGTTTTTGTTTGCTTTAAGAAACACTATTTTATAGTGTTTATTTTATTTGTCACGTTGCTTGCTGGACGGAAATACGCGACCACTTAAGTCATGTAAGATACTTAACAACAACTGGGGTCAAGTATCTAACCGAAATATTATTATAGCTCGTTCTGGTACTTGTTGTTGTTTTTCGGCTTTAATTTATTTAATGCGTCACGTTGTCCCTCCATGTAGAGCAGACTGTCAACATGTTTTTAACTGCTAGCCATATTACATATAGAGTATGTCTACTTTGCCTTTTGGTGTCCCTATGCTTTGTTTTCGCATTCAGGTACGTCTGAATATAACAATTAGGGGAATTACATTTTTCCACAATTCTACACGTGTTGTACCTTTAATTAGCTAACAGACCATGCTTCTACCAAAGCGTATTCTCTGGGGTGTTTACCTAATTAAAAAAAATAAAAATGATGATTTGAGCTTGAATCCTTTTGCCCATAGATATACACAGTTATTGGTTATTATACAATTTTGAAAATACTCTTACTCAAAGAAAAAGAGTCACAAAACAGAACAACTTTGCTAATTGGTGAGAACAATGGAGAGGGCAAAGTCCACCGTCGCGAACAAGTTTTCGAGAAAATGCATAAAGGGTAATCGGGTGTTTGGTGTAAGGGAGAAACCACAATATGAATTTGCCCAAAATATTTTTTTGACAACTTGTTATGCCAAAGTTAAATTACGTATGTTTATGCAAATGAATAATCAGTGATTAGCTTAACGCATTTAGCAGTCTCAAAAGGGACTATGGAATGCATGCTAATATATTTACATGACAGCTTTTCTCCTAATTTCTTTTGACAAGTTATGATGCAATGATATATTAATTTGGTCCATCTATAATTCCACCTACCCACACAACATGGAATCTGAAACGGCAAATATGAATATTACTGTGACAAACAGTGATTGAACCAAATGTATTTGACCAAATAAAATTCGCCCAATATAAAACGTATATGCTTATTTGTTTGCTTTATTTTAATGTAACAATGCCTTAAAGCATTTAGTAAAAAATATTATGAAAATTTATTGTCAGCCAATTCAGCTTCCATGTTGGGTAGGTGGAATTATAAATAGGCCGAATTAATATACCAATGCATAAATAATTTGTCAAAAGAACTTAGGAGAAATATATTAGCATGCATTCCATAGTCCCTTTTGAGACTGCTAAATGCGCTAAGCTAATCACTGATTATTCATTTGCATAAACATACGTAATTTAACTTTGGCATAACAAGTTGTCAAAAAAATATTTTGGGCAAATTCATATTGTGGTTTCTCCCTTACACCAAACACCCGATTACCCTTTATGCATTTTCTCGAAAACTTTTTCGCGACGGTGGACTTTGCCCTCTCCATTGTTCTCACCAATTAGCAAAGTTGTTCTGTTTTGTGACTCTTTTTCTTTGAGTAAGAGTACGTATTGACAGAAACTTTGACTGTTTTCCGGAAGCAAAAACCTTTTTTCTGCAGAGAGTTTTCCAATTCACTTCTAGCTATGAAATTTAATACTGTTTTTTGGAACTCCTTAAGTTAAAGTTTACTGAATATATTGCTATAATTTCTTTTCTACGTTAACTTAACATGTATAAACGTGCATTTTTGGTGTGTTATTTTTACTTTCAGCAGTTGACATTGTTACTGTTTTGATACGAAATGTGAGTATTATAAACACACGTTTGATTCACATTTTAAAAAACTGTGCAAAAGGAACGATGGATTACATAACCCTATTTGTAATTAGTTTTCGCATTCACGGCAATCCTACGATAGGTAGAAATATTTACCTAAATTTATTGCTATTATTAGCTGTAAATTGGCTGACATTATAAAAACCATTAATTCAACCTTTATCAAGAAGACGTTTGGTTTCCTTTCCCACAAAAAACGTTTAGTTTGTTGCATGTTACCATGTAAAGTAAAACAAATGTGACGAAAGGCAAGTTCCAGAATCATGCTTTGTAATTTGTGTTAGTTTATTCCAAGGAATGATGTGGTTTAGTTATGCATTTTCCTTGATGTTCAGTAAATAGCCGTTTTTCACTTGAATACTCTGTATAACTCTTATCAAGCTGTGGTTTAATTGTTTATCCATACATCATATACATACAGCCTAAACGTTACATGCTTACATCTTATCATAACTCACTATTTACTTGCTCATGCTTACTAATATAATGTGGCACAAATGCGAATGAGCCATTGGCTCTTTTGGACAATTACATAAACAAAAATTTCAATTTGACCTTAGTAAAAATCTTGAAGCACAGATCTAAAACCGCTTGAGGGCAGGTGTGAAATCCATGTGCTTGCACATTAAATCACAATAAAATCCGGCGTAAATCTTAAAACATTTTCACGTATCAATCATTTGAAGAAAAGTCTCCATTTGAAACCCATAAAAAACTACCGCGACCTCTAACAAAAGGAAGATACTGGGAATCACATACAAGAAGTCAAACCATAAAGTTAAATATATGCTATCTTATAGACCATTATTGGGTATTTGGGTTTGCATATTTGATTCAAAAATAGTTGTTGTTTTGTTAATATCAATAACCTTTGCATCCAACCAAACGTTTGTTAAGCAATGGATTATAATTTAGCTGGCCATCACACATAAAAAATTCCATTAGTTTCTACTCAGTCGATTTGCTATGAATGTAGATTGCCCACAGAAATATAGGAATGCTTTTCTACTGTTGCTCGCTTTGAACAGACAACATAATGATGACGATATAACACTAGCTATTTGGTATAGTATGGTGAAAGTCAAGCAAAACTTGACATGCAAGCCAAGCTTTGCTTGATTGTTCAATAATATAAGCAGTGATGAATAATGCATTATCTCATTTTGTTTCAAACTCTCTTTCTCATGTGATGTGTGTATATTGTAAATACAGATATTGTACATAGTTGGAGAGGAAAGAGAGAGTATGCTTATGTTTCCGTCAGTTATGCAAACAAACTATAGCTTAAACAGTAAAAGGACCTTATTCAAGTTCTTACTAGCCTGGGACCCTATCTTATTTTCTCAACTACACGTCGCGTGGTTACAATTAATAGCTCGTTTGAAAGAGCCACTTAAGTACTATTAAACAGCAGTCCGTTTATGTTCATATCCGGGTGCGCACTGTCCGATTTTTGCAAAAGCATTTCGCAAAAATGAGCTTCAGAGCTACAACCCAGGTACAACAATTATTCATTGCTTGACAACCACAACTCCAGTGGTTACAAGTAATAGCTCATTTGAAAGAGCAATTTAAGTACGTTTATATAGCAGTCCGGTTTTGTTCAGATTTAAGTACGCATGATACGAAATATTGATTTAAAAATTACGAGAGGGTCCCAGCTTATTGATAACTTGAATATGGCCCTTTGCAATACATAGCCATTAACTTTCTAAGAAGTTCGTTTCAGAAAAATAAAAATAACATGTCTTATTAAAATACCATACGGAAGCCGTTATCATATTTCCTATTCCTATTTTACTTTGAAAATTATGAAAAATTGTTTTTAGAAATATTGAATTCAAAAATGCTGAGAAGTCCCAAAGTGTAAAACGGATTTATCCAATAATCCAATCAAATCATACTTTAGGTTTTCTTTCTGAAATCGTGTCAGCATTTTACTCAATCAAATCAAAGAATTTGCATAAACACTTGAGCTATCTGCAACATAGTTGCTTAGTAATTAGAAAGTTTTGTGCGGTGTAAGTCCTAAAATGTGGAACTAAGAATTCAAGTATATAGTCGATCTAGAAAGAAAAATAAACCATAACAATACAATCATAAATTTTCAAATGCTATTAATTGCATTAAATAATTTATTCCGTCCTAAGTTTTTTTATTAAGTCAACTTGATTGTCATGTATGACACATTAGAGAAGCTGGTTTGTAGTGCTAGTATTATACCATTTTCATAACGCTATATAACCATCTTTGAATGCAATTATTTTGTAAAGAAGTTTGTCTAATTACGTGTTTGCAACATCAGCTTTGCACAAACACGTTCAAACACAATCACAAAATGCAATTTAAACGGAAAAATCCTAGAAAACTTGCCTTGAAGTACACAAAATACTACACCATTACTTACCGCAGACATTTATGCAAAATATGGTGATGCACAATGTGTCAGTTTACATTTGTTGAAAAACTTGATCGTCTGTTTTCTGCATACAAAGTACGCAGAAGTACAAGTTTTTATAACTACGGAAAAGATATTAGCTTGCCTTTTAATTATTAATTCAGCAAACCAAACAAGCAATGGAAATATAAGTAGAAACAAATGCAAGAAAAATACTACTACGATGTTATCTCTGGTTGTCAGTGGTTTTACAGTTGGCTCTGATCTTGCCAAAGCTATCGTTTCACTCCATGTTTCAAGACGACCTGCCCACTTTGACCAAATATCAAATATTCCAGCAGCCTGTAAAGTTCGAATACCCATTGTCAAAATGTGTTGGCTAACAGGCGATCTTTCAATTATCCAGCGGGTCTCTATAGGTGGTAGCGATTCTTTGCTTTTGCTGATTCTATGATAGTATTCGGTATCCTTGTATTTCAGTTTCAAATTGACGAATGATTTGTGAATTACATCCCAGTCATCGATATACGCAATGTAATCGTTTTTACATGTCCCAATCAGATTTTGAAAGTAGCCTGATTTTGCTTTGTTTGATTCAGTAAAAATGAAACTGGTCTGATGTTGATTAACCCCTTCTAGGTTAAGTTTTAATCCTATCTGCTCTAATAATTGTGATTTAGCTTTGTTCCCTTGAAAATATACTTGTTCAAAACTAACTCCAAGAGTGTAATTCCGAGAATAATCTATCTTTTTATTTAATAAAATTTCGTTCATGGTAAAATATAAATTCCAAATCGGTACTAGAGTGTTCTTGGAAGATGGCCAAAAATCAAACGAAGAAATAAACCTGGAAAAAAGGTGAAGTTCTTCTGAATAAGCGAATCAAATGTTTCCGGAGCACGTACTGAAATTGGTGAACTTAGCTTTGTTATATTGTCGCCTTTTAAGCATTTGAAATCACAATACCCATCAGTATCCAAACTGACGTTAGGATTTTAGTTTTGTGTAAAATACTAGAGTCCAGCTCAAGCAAAACTTTTAGTGGAAAGCAGTATGCGCACAGCTTCGAAACTTTTGACGACTGAGTTATGAAATATTGCAACACGAAACCTGTTAGACCAGACAATGTCAGAAGCACAGACCACGTGTAGTAGTCAAATGCCGAGGTTAAACCAAACAAAGAAAGTTTGTCTGCATCGGCTACATTTGAGCATATCAGAAACGACCACCCTCGTTTGTAAACTGTATACACATGTGGCTGCAAAAGTGAATAATCTGTTGTTTCCCAAATTACCGGTGCTCCCATAAATGACAATATTTCATCTGTTAAAATTGTACTATTTGGAAATAATGTGCTAAATACAACAAACGATGGGTTTGTTATTTTGTTGTCTGAATAGGATCTTTTAAAAAAGTATATTCTTCGGTCTTGAATGGATTGCAACATTTTCTCGTAACGTATAGCCGGTTCAAAAAACGGAACAAATCTCCAAATTAGATTGGCCTTTCTGTCAGAGAAAAAGTTTAAACTCTGAATGTCCTTTGGGTTTGAAATATTAGCTAACGGATAGTACAACTTGAGTGACCAGTTAGTTTTGCAGATTAACGAATATAATAATATCGTATTGCAATAGTCATAGACATATCGTATAGCTCGAGCATAATCCAAGTCCATTATAAATCCTTGCTTAATTTTGTAAAGGCAATTGGTGTGCTTGTAGACCTCAAGGTAAATTTTTTTCCAGAAAGTGAAGTACCGAATATTGTTGGTAACAATAGAAAAATCAATATAACGGAAAAAGTTTAAAATAAACGGGGACATTACACTTGAAGCACGCCCTACAATAAGGATGTACTTGTTGTCTTGCGTTACGTAGTTTGTTTCAATGGCACTTCTTTTGTGTGTATCATAGAATGGACTTATTGATTCGCCATGCCAATGGCGGTCACGTATTATCCAAGAAACACACTGCAATGGCATTAAATACACGTTTACATTGCACTGAAATTTAAAATATTTGTACCTGTTCTCGAGAAGTGGTTGTAGGGCTGAAAATCCAATCTTGTAATAGTTATTATAATCACAATAAAAAAAGACGGCATATGGTACATTTTCTACGGATTTCATTTGTTGACCAATGTATTGCCGCAGAATTAGTGGCGTGAATTCCATAGTCTTTTTAGATAGAGTTGTTTTTACTGCTTGTTGACCCTAGTAAGCAATCAACATTACAAATTTAACATTTCTATTACAAATCCTGTGTATTGACTTATTATTCAAGATTTTGTTTATTTGTAAGATAGAGATTAAATGGTCAAAGTTTGGCATAATTCAATTACCGTAATATTTGCCGTCAGCATTGGTGTGAAAACTTGAATATAACATTGCCGGAAACTTTCAAAGTGGCTTCTAATATCTACCTCAATATTACCCCCATGCGACATACAGACCCTCTGAAGAGCCAGCGACAATAAGAAAATAATAACTTTAAACATTTTTGAACGGTTTCCTTTGAAACGACTTTCGGTTTTAAAGGTGACTGAAATTTTGAATTGGATTCCTGCAACGTTTGATTCTTTATATGGAATATACGCTAGTTATATGGAATTTATTAACTTCTTATAAAACTAATCTAACAGACTTAATTCGGGTACTTTTAGTTTTACGTGGTAAGTTTCCAGGTTTTAATGTAAGCGAATTTTACTAGCCATATACAGTAACCACGGCATACAACAACGAAACGGAAGGAACATTAGTTATATTAAACTTCCGTACACGTGCCGCTGAAGTACTTGTTTTCGATTCCTACTTTCACGAAAAGCTTATAAATCCATGGGCGTGCAAACAAAATATAATTTTAATTTTTGTACGTAAAATGTTGTCGTTTTCCCTTCCCGAAAGCTACCTAGACTTTGAAATAATAACGTTAAAACTGGAGTTTTGACTCGAGACTTTGGTTCCTTTTCTTATTTCCTTATTTCATTTAATCACATATATAGTTTTTTGTATAACCGTAAAAGTAGGAAATGGAAAGAAGTACCTGAGCGGCACTCGTGTGAGAAATTAATTTGACAAAATGTTTCCTTTATTCCCCTACATGTGTATGAGCTTATATAAATGTATACAGTATTGCTAGTCCGGTTAAGCCACCAAAAGGAGGAAGTTAATTCCTTCCTTCGAAAGTATACTCAAAGCAGCTCAGGAAGCACTAATTTGATTATTTTGATGATACCAGCTTCATCCAATGCATCTTATACTCACACGGAAATAACATGTTTTATACAAAGATTTTGCGATTTTCTTGGCACCTTATGTAAGTACAAATGTACTTAACAACTTGCAACTTCCAGATGTGCTGGCTGACATTAGGGGGACAAATTATAGTTTGAAGTTTGTCTGAATTTTCAAGTATGCTCTCGATAACTGGTACTTTCTATTAGGTGGGAATTTTGCATTTGCAAAAATGTTTTTTAACGAGTACCTTTAAAACCGCTTGGCATATGATTTTTCAAAAAAAAAACGGAAACTTACCTTTAAATGTACCTTTAAACCTTAGCAGTTTTCATTTCCGTCCAAACATTAGTCACCAATCGGAAGTGCGGTTCGCGCGGTTCTAAATTTGTGGTTTGTAGGTTTATTTCTACATATATTAATGCAGACCAAGGCGCACTTCATTCTTCATCATGGGGAATCAAAATTTATGATTTTTGATACCCTTGAACCTAGTAAGTGCAGGCATTTACGTTGCGTTCAGTAGTAATTTCAATTTTAGTTTTAAAAATACAGCAGCAAAGCCACTACTAAGCATTTGTTAGCTCACTGCTTATGCAAATAGAGCTATTTAAGATGTAGTGTATCCGTCGTTCTATCAGTCTACTTTATTTGTTACACCAAGCAATCGATTTTTAAATCAAGCAACTGTAAATCAGACAAATATTTTCTAAACTAGACTTGCATTGAACCAGACAAAACAATATTCTACAATACTATCGAGCAGTTTTTAGTGACTTACAATTGATGTTTTCAACATTGAACAGAGAATAGCTAAGACGGAATTTATAATCCCTTTCTTTAAAACCCGACAACACTGGGTAACTATTACGAGTTGATTGAAATATACAATATTATATTTACCATATATATATTATATTATATTACGTATATCTGCTGGTAAGACGTTTAAGATTCTGGAATCGAGAAAGTCTGAACAGGGCACTAAAGGCTACCAGCTACTAATGGACACTGACGAGTTAAAAAACTACTTACTTGATAAAGTTTATGGCATTAGCACATATCGAGTCAACGCAAAATCTCTGTTTGTAAAAGTATTTCTACTACTTTTACAACTATTACTACTAAACCAAAAAGTTTGAAAGAACGTGACACGAGTGACAAAACTACAATGGATGGTCATTCGGAACCAATACGTCTTAAAAACGTCTTCTCCATAAAGAGCGAGATAGTAGTGACTTATTGAAATGAAGTTCCGCAACTTGTTTTTCCTTTTTATGTTGCAGAAAACCTGAAGCATCAGTTTGTGCTTCGTCTTGCAGTATCTGAATAAGGTTCTCAAATGTCTGTTTCTGACTTTTAAGACGGAAAATCATCGGTGTCAACAGGAAAAAATTCAAACTTCTCGAAACAGGATAATTATAGGATTGTGATTTATTGTGTAGCTTAAAGGGTAAATGAGCAATTAAACGACGTACAGACATTACGCTAATGTGTATGCATCTGTTTGCAAAAAAATAATTTTCTAACAGTTTCAATTTTTTTCGACTTTTTCAAGGATTTAGCCGCGTTAATTTTAAGAACTATTCATAAATCTTCCAATTTCTACTGTGTATTTAACGTAGGGTATTGCTAAGCTTTTGCAGCAAATTTCGTGTAAAAATTCGATTTGGTTTAGAAAATGTGGTCAAAAGTTGAAACCGGAAGTGTCATAAAAATTGATCAGCGTAAAAAATTTGCAGTATCTTTTTTTCTTGTCAATGTTTTAGAAATCTGAGAATGTACACTCGAGCTAAGCGTACTGGGATTCATTTGACATATATTAACTGCCAATATCATCGGATCACAGTGAACGGCTGGGATACTTTTGGCACTCTATTCATTCAATAGGTTCAAATGGGTTCATTCGCCAGAACCATGGTTTTGCTAAAACTTTGTTACAGTTGCAATGAATTTTCCAACATGAATCAGTGTACTCCATTTTGCATCATAACGTCCTTTACTAGCGTTCATTAAACCGTTTATTCTTGTAGATTGAAAAACGGTTAGTATTATAATGGTTATATTAATGGTTCTCTTTATTTTAACATTCACAAGGGTTTGATTATAATGTATGGCTGACAAATATTGATTATACGTTAAACATGCATTGATAATACAACAATATTTAGTGCATTAGGGTACATTTTTGGAAACGTAGCCTGCAGCCGGGCGACGAAGAATGCTTACTACGTTTGGTAAAAACCCTGGCAGCAGGTTTATGATTTTTGTGACTTGTAAATGTTTTCTTAAAAACATTATTAAAATTCCATTGAAATTTTGCCAGTTTTAAATTAAAGCACAAAAGTTTCACCATTTCAATAACTTCTCTGCTTAAATACTTTAAACCTTCAAAAAACCAACCAACGAGCTGATATTTCGAATTAATACGAATAAAAATTTCTACAATAAAAATGGCTATTCCTATCCCCAGAAGGGTTCCAACAAATGTAAAAAGCGGCAGTAGTAAAACCAAATTTAAAAAGTCTGTATTTTCAGTGGTCGGAACGTTAGCCTTAGCATAATCTAGGACTAGAGAAAGTGCTGTTCTGGTGTAGTCAAACGGACCTTTATGTTGACTTTCTTTTTCGTTCATTTCAGAGCTTAAGAATTTCATATTTTGAATAACGTTGTTTATGCTTAGAGCGTAAAAATAATCATCATGTTGAATATCCCAGTAATCACTCAAGCCGGATTCATACCACTGTGCTAAAAAAGGAATAATAAGCTTCGCAAATTCATCATTTTGTATAACCCACGGTCTCCAATCCACCAGTTTGTGAATATGAACTCTTCGACTTAACCACTTTTTTGTAAATAATTTGAATAGAGTCCACATTTGCTTAGACTGTGACTCCACTCCTAAAACCGTAAACGGACTACGGAAAGTGTGATTATTGTTTCCGCTTTTGTATCCCACCTCACAACTGTAGTGATTGAAAAACTCGGGCCTTGCTCGGGGTGTTACCATAGGACAAAACGTAAGTTTATTTTTAATAGTTTTTAAAACACCTGTACCTGAAGTCATGTTGGTTTGATGTCCTAAATAACGATCCAGTAAAACGTGTATGTACGACAGAATTGAACCGTTTCTAATGTCAGTTGTTCTGTCTAGGGACAATATGTCATTACTTGTTCTTGCCAACGTAAGAAGACTATTGGGTGTCCACGGATCTGGAGTTATCAACAATCGTGTAGAGTAATCCGTTTTGTACAGGTTGTTAAGAATCAGGCAGAGCCACGTCCAACAAATTAACACTACTGATAATCTCTTTGGGATTCCAGTAAGATTGTACTGATCCACCATCGAACCATTCAGACGAAACAAAATACTTCCAATGCAACGAACAATATTTTTCAAATCACTAGACCAACGATATTTTCGTACTATGACAATTGTCAGAAGTGTAATGAGTGCAACAATTAATTCAACTAGCGCATAAAATATCCAGGTTTCCGGGTCCAAAGGCTGAAACAACGCAATCCAACTGTTGTAACGAACCATTTTATCCAAAACGGTAAACATGGCCAGTTTTTTATACCGGATTGAGTATGGTACCAAGAGAAACATTAGTGGTTGTGGCTGTAGAAAAAAACCTTGTATTTCTTCTGAGAACACACTAAATTGCCTATTTATCTGAGCGCTTTGTAAAGAAAAACCCAGCTTTTCACTTCTACTGCTAATATTATACGTGTCTTGAAGTACTTGTAATAAAACATTTACCGGACCTGCTCCCATCTGCAGAAGGTGTGTATGAAAAATGTACGTTTTCCCAGTATATCGGTTTTCGTTATAATTTTTCAATTCGTTGAAAATTTCAGGATGTATAAAATGTGGGACGGATATACCATGATTGTTTTTATGCAGGCGAAACCATAACGAGGAAACAGTTTTGTGGTTTGGTGGGACGCCAGCTGTAACGCTGAAATAGTTTAGAATAGGATATTCTGGCCCATAAACTGTTTCATCACAAGTTGTACAAATTAGCCCAATCCGCTGTGTTTTAATCTGTTGGCCAAATGCAATCAAAATTTTAAAGCCATCAAACGGCAACAGAAACCCTTCACTGAGCTCTATATTCCAAAAGTATTTAGTTGTACTTATAAGTAATTGGCTCCAAATGTTATCGTCCCACTCTAAGTTTTGCATAGACACGAGCCAATTCCATAACCAATTATAATTCTGCAACATGTTGTCCCATAAAATTATATAATTTGGGTTTTCGCGATTATGTGCTGATTCGTAACTTTGCAGTATAGCTATATTAAAATCCTTTTCTAGAAAGTGGAGGTGGGCATAACATGATGTATGTCGTGTCACTTTATATGTTTTGTAAATGAACATTAGACCCCAGGACGAATTTAATTTGGGGTTTGAGTATTTGATTTGATAGCTCCTTTTATCCGGATTGTTTGAGTATGTGCGAATAGCAAACGTAGCAAGCGCCGCTGGATTAGATTCATAAAAGCTGGCAATTTGCTTAAGAGAACGCGATGTAAATTGGTAGTATGTTCCGGTTACTACTTTTATCAGACAACCTTTAATATTCTCGGAAAGAAAAACTTTTAGATCAGTTGACAAGCTATCGCTTGAAACTAAATAGTTTTCGGAGAATTTAAGTAAATTTACTGAATTTAACAAAGACGCAAAGGCAACTAATTTTAGTGCTCTCTTCATTTTGATGTTTTTACTTAGAACTACGAACCCTGAAAAGCTTGTTACTTTACTGTATCTTAAATGTATGCACGTATTTTCTCCTTGAAAAATTTTTGTAATTTCTGGTCGTTTTTATGATTTGGTGTACAATGCCAATACTTGTATTATTTGCTGACTTTTAATGTCCTGTAATTATTAAGTCACGTTCTAGGCTGGGCGGAAATACGTGACCACAAACAAATTTAAGACATCTATTTTGAGTTCTAATTGAATCTAATGGCAACCTGAGTGTGGTTCTTGCTGCAGTATATAAGTTCTTTTATACCTTTTTAGCTTGCATTAAATTAATTTGTCAGACTGCCCCTTTTTGTAGACTACCCAACGACCGCTTTACAAAGACTAGCCGACTAAGACTATTCTGTTCATATTCAGTTTCCGGATTCAGGTACATTTAAATATAGCATTTATTTGACTTAATTATTAAAACTTTTTTCTGCTCGTGCAGTAAAGTACCTCTAATTAGCTAACAGCACGCAACTATGCAGCTATCAAAATTTATATTTTCGGGAGTTTTTTAAGTTTTGTAATACTGAGACTATGGATTTCTACTGATATATAAAACCGAATAATTTCTGACTGCTAAATATAATAGAAATTCTTGTTGCTGTTAGAAAAATTGAACGGATTTGTTTTCAAGTAGTGAAATTTAATAAGAATGTTTAAAACTTGTGTACATATATTATGCTAGTCTATTACTGTGAATTTCTCGTGTTTTTTGCGGAATCGTACAAGGCTCTGACCAGTTAAGGTAGCTTTCTAAAGTTAAATACACAATAGTTGTTTAAAACGAGCTGCTACAACTTTATCCAAAATTCAAATTTGCAAACAGATAAAAACACGTATTCCAAACTACAATTTTCCAAAATTGCTTCTTAATGAAAATGAAACTAGATTGTTTGTGCTTGCCCTTTAAAAACCTTTATGACACCTGAAGTTTTGATCGTTTTTAAGGTTCTAGTTCCATAGATGCGAAATTTTCTTGTTAATGTTTGCTTCCAAGAACAATGCCAAACCCTTAACGCCAAACGTACCTGATCCTTTCAGTAATATACTAAAACGTCACGTTGATAACCCGACGGAATTACGTGACTACAATTTTACGCAAGATAGTCTCATCGAATCCTAAGTCAACCTAACAGCAACCTGAATACGTCGCGTGCAGCATAATTTGAGTGCTTTTCTTTTTAGTCAAAGTACCCCTTGGGTTGCATAAAGAAAGCATTACAGGGACTAGATGACTATTTAGGCTTTACTTGGTTTCCGCTTTCAGGTACGTAAGAACATAAGCATTAGCAGAATTAGATTTTTGAGACATTATCAGCTCGCGTTAGATGGTACTTTTGGTTAGCTTTTGAAACGGTTATGTTTCTTGCAGAATGTATGTTTTCTGTGGGTTTACCTAATATTCATAAAAACAAATAGGATGATTTTTGCCTAAATTCCTGTGTTTACATGTCATTGTTATTGGTTACTTAGCTAATTGAAATGCTGGGTTTTTGCGTAATATTATACTTCTTCCAAAAAATCAAACTATTTTACTCCTAAAATTGTCATGTCATGCTATGAAATTTGCTTTTCCGAACTTCTGGTCTACCACCAAGCAGTAGGTTCCCTGTTAATTTATGAATAATATCTTCTAATATTGTAGTTTGCAAATGTCTTCTCTAATTCCAAGCACTTTAGAAAATTTTTAGGAGAACGGCTGAATGTTGGCTTTACAAATGATTTGATATTATATGTAGCTACACACCAAATAATAAAATACTTTTTAAAAATATTTCTAGTTGTTGCTGGTAGCTTGTAACCAATGAAATGTAATAAAAACATGGAAACTAAAAAGTGCTTCCTGAAGCCAATGTAACTTCATACCAAATGTGAATCAAGAGATTGCTTTTGCGTGTCTCTATAAGAGTTTGTAAAAACTTTATAAAAGAATCCGCGTCTCTTCAAAAATTCTAGTTTTGCTATATAATATACAAAACCTTTTACTGCAAACAATGCCTGATATAAATGACTGTTGAGAGTTCTTCAGAAAGTGCTCAAACGTTAATCAATACAATACATTCACTGGTTGCTCCCTAATATCATTTTGAAAGAAATTACAGTTTTTAAGTCGTTATTCCTTTTGCTACCACCAAAGTTGTCAATTTGATTCGAATGTTTCCAGGTGTTCTACTAGTGTTGTTGCTATAAATGTCTGCTTGGTTTAAATGTGTTCTAGTGGTTACTAGGCGTAGGCACTTTCTGGTTGATTCTGTCAGATTGCCATGAATGCACGATAGCGTTCATTGAACTTTTATTTAATTAGCTTAATTTGTCACGTTGGTACCTGGATGGATATACGTGACCAAAATTTTATATAAGATGCCCTACATTTTAGTATGAACATACATTATAACATAGCATTGGAAAAGCACATCTTACAATGCCTGCTTACCATTTATATACTTTCATTCCACGTTCATGCACGTTAGCGTAGGAATAATATAACAATCAGTTGAATTATAACTTTGAGACGATGTCTGCTCGTGCTGGAAGATACCTTTTATTAGCTAAAACAACTATGCACATCAAAGTGTATACTTTCCTGCTGCAAGTTTAACTTTGTTTCAAAAAATATACATTCCCCAAGAAATTTCCCCAAGAAATATACACCTTATTAATTTTCTAAACTATTGGAAGCTTCAGTTATCTTAACCTTTAAGGTTACACAATAATGCAACCTTTTCACTTTATTTTATAATTTTATTTGATGTCTGTCTGTAGTTAAAGATAGAGGAAAGGTAATAGTATGACGTATTGGCCTGTTTTTATGATTACAAATTCGGACTATTGTTAATCTAAATTATATTATAAAATTAAATTATCACATTGTTTTCATTTTAAATTAGCAAATGTGTTAGGGTATGAAAAACAGTCTATGTAATGATTGATAGACCAGCCTGCTTCGGCAGACTTGTCGACAGACCTGTAAACACTTAAATCTAATAAATCTTATCTTATCTTATCTTGATGAAACCGAAATTCGGGTTTGCAAAAGTTCAAACTGGATTAAAAATTTCATCTGAAAATATAATCTTCGCAAATGTTGCTTTTCAACTCTGTATTCGAATAGATGCTTTTCTGATGTTAGAAAAACCCACAATTTGTTGTTATAATATACTTATACCAGAGACCTCATTTCTATGAATTTGGTACCTAAAAGCTTGAACTCGTATCCTGATCCGGCTTAACAACCTCAATATCTAATCGTCTGCGCTCTTTGACTTTAGCCAAATAATCTTTTTTGAGGCGTTAAACTTGGGCACCATCCACAACATCATTTTGCAGTTTAGCCTGTTTTGAGCTTTGTGTTTCTGATACTTCAACGTTGGGAGCTTGCTGCGCCGCTTGTTTATAATTTAAACGCCGCAGCGCAGCACAGAGTTGGTTGTGGCTGTTGTGCAAATACAGACTGTGAATATGCAAATGTTGATATCCAAGAAATTGCTTGTTTTAATTGGGTTTTATAATTTTTGTTTTATTTCACCACAAATATAGTTCGTAAACAATAGCGGAAGTAGGAAATGCAAACAAGTACCTGAGCGCGAGCGACACGTGTATAGAAAATTAATTTTGCAAAAATATTTTCCCACAATACAGGTGAGGTATATAAGTTAACATAAACATACCTACTACTAGTCCTGCTATAGTATAAGAACCAGGAAGGAAATCGTATCACTGAAAGTACTCTAAGCATGTCAGCAAAGCTTAATTTGATCATTTTGTGACAACCAGACAAGTTTGATATAACTACGCCCATTTGTCTCAGACGGAGCAGCACTTACAAGTACAACCATACTATCTTAGCTTCTCATAGACTCACGCGGTATTAATCCTAAAGGATTTTTTGGAAATCTGATATTACGGAACTAATAAAAAATATAAAAAATTCACTCAGATGTATAGAAGTTGCGGTTGCTAAAAGCTTCCCAATCAAATTCAGATAAACAAAATTTTACTGATTTAGACAATACCTAAGTCGACAAATTAAAATGTTAATTATTGTAATTCACTTATTTTCATGGGTATCTCTTGGGTGCTGTTTTACGTTTGCGGAAAATATAGAAGTAGACATTAAACATCAGCTTCAGAGTGTCCAACATTGCTTGGTTCAAGTGCTCACGCCAGTGCTAAAGGAAAATAAAAAGGTAAATGGAAAATTTTGACAATTTAAATGTACATATGTATTTATGTTGTTGGTGAATTATTGTTGAATTACTCACTAGGATCCACAGTCATTTGCAACAACTTTATCTAAAGAGACAATGGAATTCATGCCTCTGGTTTTGCGAAATTACATTCCCATAAATTATGCTGATTTACGTCGTCATAGAAATTTGACATCCAAAACAGAACCTTTTGTTTGTGAATATGATATAAGTTATCTATATTTTGTTGACTATAGACAACTGGATCCAAATCTTAAATATCAGTACAAAGGCGTAAATTTTAAATGCGACGTAGTTGTGTACGTGATGCCGCTGCAGTGCTCTTCTTGGAACATGGTTTTTCCTAACATACTACCCCGAGAAATGAGTCCATTTTATGACGTATTACATCGCAAACTCGATAATGCTAAATACGTTACGCAAGACAACAAGTATATCTTCATTGTAGGGCGTCCTCCAAGCGTAATGACTCCGCTTCTTTTTAGCTTTTATTTCTACCTTGACTATCCTCTTGCAAACGTCCACTATTTCACCTTTTGGAAAAAAGTGTACTTTGAAGTTGAAGAGTACAACAAGCGTCTCTATAAAACTAAACAAGGATATATGGTGAACATAAGTTATGCTCAAACTATACGGTTTATGCATGAAAATTGCTTCACGCTTTTTTCAGCTATGTGCAGTGCATTGCTGCCGAGTTGGCCATATCTGGTTACCTATCCGTTCACTCAAATTTCTACGGAAACAGATATTCAGAGTTTAAACTTTTTTCCTGACAGAACATCCAACCTAATTTGGAGATTTGTTCCGTCTTCCGAACCAGCGTTACGTTACGTGAAAATGTTGGAATCCATTAGACAGCGAAGAACATATTTCTATAGAAAATCCATCTCAGACAACAAAATTATTAACCCATCGCTTGTTGTTTTCAGCACACTATTTCCGAACAGCACAATACTAATAGATGAACTCTTGACCTTTATGGGGGCTCCGGTAATTTGGCAAATCACGGATTTTACAATTTTTCAATCTCACGTCCATACAGTCTACAAAAAAGGCTGGTCGTTTCTTATATGCTCAAATGTATCCGACTCTGACAGCTTTTCCCTATTTGGTTTTACCTCAGCATTTGACTGCTACACCTGGTTTGTGTTGTTGGTATTGTCTGGATTTACAGGTATCGTGTTACAATATTTTCTGGCAAAAATGCTAAAGTTTAGTGCATATGGCTTCCACGTAAAAATCTTGGTTGAGTTAGACTCCAATATTTTGCACAAAGCTAAAATCCTGACATCGGTTTGGATACTGATGGGTGTAGTGATTTCCAATGCTTACAAAGGTGAAAATATAACACAACTAATATCCCCTGTTTCTGTGCGTACACCAGAAACGTTTGAGTTTCTTATTCAGAAGAATTTCACATTTTTTTCACAGTTCATGTTTAGGTTCGACATTTTACCATATGCGGCAAACAGTATGTTACAGCTTGCAATTGCAATTGAAAAGCTTGTTCTGGATCCTGTTTATCAGCATCCAACATTACGGAAACTACTATCTTTGTACTTCAAAATGGGAGGCTCAAACGTGCTTCACACACGTTTTGAGCAAACATATTTCCCAACAGGAAAAACCCAACCACATTTGTTGGAGGAAATACGATTAAGATTAGATCGGCCAATGATTGACCAATTTCAGAAATTTGAATTGATTTATTTTGAGGAACTTATTGGATCTTGTAACAACGATTACTACGCGTATTTAGATGACTGGGATGTAATACACATAGCCTACGTGAATTTAAAATTGAAATACCGAAACACCAAGCACTATCATAGAATTAGCAAAAGCAAAAACGTGTTACCGCCGCTTGAGGCTCGTTGGATAATTGAAAGGCCGCCTGTTAGCCAACACACCTTAACATTGGGCATTCGGCTTTTAGAGGCTGCTGGACTATTTGATATTTGGTCAAAATGGGCTGATCGGCTTGAAACATGGAACGAAACAATAACCCTAGCAAAAACGGAACCAATTCCCAAACCACTCACAACTAGAGACAATATTGTGGTAGTATTCTTCCTGTATTTGTGTCTGGTTGTATTTCCGTTGATTGCTTGGGTTTTTGAACTGATGACCATAATGCCAACTAATATGCGTTGATTAGTTATTAAGCGTTGCACTAAAGTTCGTATGTGTTGCAGAAAACATATTAACAAATTTTATAGCATGGTTAAACGAACATTATGTACGTCACCATATTTTACGTAAATCCTAATGTACCACTGAAAACAGAGAAATATCTTGTTAAAAGCTAGTGCTTTGGAAGGGACCATTCAAATTCATGGCAAAAAATTTGTCCCCCGAGTTTATTTTTGATTACAATGGAACATAAAAAGCTCTGCAATTTTCCAATTTACCGTATCTCCTTATTCCTTAACGTTTCCGAGATATTAAGGAATTTGTAATACTTAACAATATTGGTATTTAAAGTTAACATAAACACTTTCGAAAACGTAACCGGCAGCTTTACGACATATTTTGTTTTCTGCGTATAGTAAAAATCATATCTTTAGCTTTATCGTTTTTGCAACTCTTATATGTTTTATATAAAGTGTTTTTAGAATTGTCTTGGGATTTTGGAAATATCAATTTGAAGTACAAATGTTTTACCAATTCAAAGGTTTACAAACAAAACTTCCCAGAAAAACATCAGTTTTATGTGTTGTTTCAGTTGCTTGCTACTCCATGCAACTCCGTGCGATACATAAAACTGATGTATCTCTGCCGTTGCCAGCGGTGCGTGCAAGTGGTTCTGTATATATTCCTTATTAGCTCGCTGCTTCAGCAGGAGAGCTAATTAAGATATAGTTGTCCGTTTGTCTGTCTGTCTGTCCGTCTGTCCGTACACTTTATTTTATTTGTTCAGGCTAAATCAGGTGGAGTTTCGGCTAAATCAGGTGGAGTTTCGGCTAAATCAGGTGGAGTTTCGGCTAAATCAGGTGGAGTTTCGGCTAAATCAGGTGGAGTTTCGGCTAAATCAGGTGGAGTTTCGGCTAAATCAGGTGGAGTTTCGGCTAAATCAGGTGGAGTTTCGGCTAAATCAGGTGGAGTTTCGGCTAAATCAGGTGGAGTTTCGGCTAAATCAGGTGGAGTTTCGGCTAAATCAGGTGGAGTTTCGGCTAAATCAGGTGGAGTTTCGGCTAAATCAGGTGGAGTTTCGGCTAAATCAGGTGGAGTTTCGGCTAAATCAGGTGGAGTTTCGGCTAAATCCGGTGGAGTTTCGGCTAAATCAGGTGGAGTTTCGGCTAAATCAGGTGGAGTTTCGGCTAAATCAGGTGGAGTTTCGGCTAAATCAGGTGGAGTTTCGGCTAAATCAGGTGGAGTTTCGGCTAAATCAGGTGGAGTTTCGGCTAAATCAGGTGGAGTTTCGGCTAAATCAGGTGGAGTTTCGGCTAAATCAGGTGGAGTTTCGGCTAAATCAGGTGGAGTTTCGGCTAAATCAGGTGGAGTTTCGGCTAAATCAGGTGGAGTTTCGGCTAAATCAGGTGGAGTTTCGGCTAAATCAGGTGGAGTTTCGGCTAAATCAGGTGGAGTTTCGGCTAAATCAGGTGGAGTTTCGGCTAAATCAGGTGGAGTTTCGGCTAAATCAGGTGGAGTTTCGGCTAAATCAGGTGGAGTTTCGGCTAAATCAGGTGGAGTTTCGGCTAAATCAGGTGGAGTTTCGGCTAAATCAGGTGGAGTTTCGGCTAAATCAGGTGGAGTTTCGGCTAAATCAGGTGGAGTTTCGGCTAAATCAGGTGGAGTTTCGGCTAAATCAGGTGGAGTTTCGGCTAAATCAGGTGGAGTTTCGGCTAAATCAGGTGGAGTTTCGGCTAAATCAGGTGGAGTTTCGGCTAAATCAGGTGGAGTTTCGGCTAAATCAGGTGGAGTTTCGGCTAAATCAGGTGGAGTTTCGGCTAAATCAGGTGGAGTTTCGGCTAAATCAGGTGGAGTTTCGGCTAAATCAGGTGGAGTTTCGGCTAAATCAGGTGGAGTTTCGGCTAAATCAGGTGGAGTTTCGGCTAAATCAGGTGGAGTTTCGGCTAAATCAGGTGGAGTTTCGGCTAAATCAGGTGGAGTTTCGGCTAAATCAGGTGGAGTTTCGGCTAAATTTGGTGGAGTTTCGGCTAAATTTGGTGGAGTTTCGGCTAAATCAGGTGGAGTTTCGGCTAAATCAGGTGGAGTTTCGGCTAAATCAGGTGGAGTTTCGGCTAAATCAGGTGGAGTTTCGGCTAAATCAGGTGGAGTTTCGGCTAAATCAGGTGGAGTTTCGGCTAAATCAGGTGGAGTTTCGGCTAAATCAGGTGGAGTTTCGGCTAAATCAGGTGGAGTTTCGGCTAAATCAGGTGGAGTTTCGGCTAAATCAGGTGGAGTTTCGGCTAAATCAGGTGGAGTTTCGGCTAAATCAGGTGGAGTTTCGGCTAAATCAGGTGGAGTTTCGGCTAAATCAGGTGGAGTTTCGGCTAAATCAGGTGGAGTTTCGGCTAAATCAGGTGGAGTTTCGGCTAAATCAGGTGGAGTTTCGGCTAAATCAGGTGGAGTTTCGGCTAAATCAGGTGGAGTTTCGGCTAAATCAGGTGGAGTTTCGGCTAAATCAGGTGGAGTTTCGGCTAAATCAGGTGGAGTTTCGGCTAAATCAGGTGGAGTTTCGGCTAAATCAGGTGGAGTTTCGGCTAAATCAGGTGGAGTTTCGGCTAAATCAGGTGGAGTTTCGGCTAAATCAGGTGGAGTTTCGGCTAAATCAGGTGGAGTTTCGGCTAAATCAGGTGGAGTTTCGGCTAAATCAGGTGGAGTTTCGGCTAAATCAGGTGGAGTTTCGGCTAAATCAGGTGGAGTTTCGGCTAAATCAGGTGGAGTTTCGGCTAAATCAGGTGGAGTTTCGGCTAAATTTGGTGGAGTTTCGGCTAAATCAGGTGGAGTTTCGGCTAAATCAGGTGGAGTTTCGGCTAAATCAGGTGGAGTTTCGGCTAAATCAGGTGGAGTTTTGGCTAAATCAGGTGGAGTTTCGGCTAAATCAGGTGGAGTTTCGGCTAAATCAGGTGGAGTTTCGGCTAAATCAGGTGGAGTTTCGGCTAAATCAGGTGGAGTTTCGGCTAAATCAGGTGGAGTTTCGGCTAAATCAGGTGGAGTTTCGGCTAAATCAGGTGGAGTTTCGGCTAAATCAGGTGGAGTTTCGGCTAAATCAGGTGGAGTTTCGGCTAAATCAGGTGGAGTTTCGGCTAAATCAGGTGGAGTTTCGGCTAAATCAGGTGGAGTTTCGGCTAAATCAGGTGGAGTTTCGGCTAAATTTGGTGGAGTTTCAGCTTAATCAGGTGGAGAGTATCGGTCACGCAATTTTGTCGAATGGTAATTTTTTATTCTCTTCAAGCACTTATCGTCTTAGCAGCGAGCATTTTTCAATGGCTTACCATGGATGTTTAAATATTGTCAAAATGTGAAAGTAAAAATATAATGACAAACTTCAGCTTTTTCTAAGAAAAGTTTTATTGTTATGGCACATATCTACAAATCCAATCCACCAAATCTACATTTATTCTTCTATTGTACTGTTCATGGCTAAGTAATGTTGCGAGTTGTTGTAAAGTTTTAGTGGCATACGATTTCTATACGTTGTTGAATTCTATGGAAGGCTTAGCATATTTTGTGGTCTAAAAATTAAAAATCGTTTCCTGCCCCTGTAAATAGGAATTTATATGTCCTGGTTGGATAAAAATTTCATAAATCGCGACAAGTTGTTTAGGTTAATTCATTTCATTTTATACTGGTCTGTACTACGTTTGCTTTTTGCCTTTTAAAGTATCATGAACCTCTTTGCATGGGAATTAAATACGACTATTTTTTGGTTAAATTGGTGTTAAAATTATTGCGTTGTCAAAGCCTACATAGCATATAAAATGGGAAAGTCATGCAGTGAATGTGGGAATTCTTTCGAAGCAGGTATCAGCTGGAATGGGAATTTAAAAAATATGGTTCAACCCTTGACGTGGGAATTGTTTGTAATACAAGGGACACGAACGTAATATTACGTTATTCCACCGGCACGCAACGACATGCGAGAACGGATAAATCCGTTACACCGCTCAGCTGCATGAATAGGCGATACGGATAAACACGTTTTTCCGCTCGCAAAACGTTTTTGAGTAGAAGTATTAATACGTTTTCCCACTCAGCCAATCAGATTGCGAGCACGGAATTTTCCGTTTTCCCGCGTTGGAAAGCGTACTCGATGATCCTGTTATTACGTTTTACCAAACGTTAGCATTAATGCCGTTAAATTTATTGATCATAAATACTCATGGATTACATTGCTCTTTGGAAATACTTCACAAAATCTTCTGATTATATTATTCAATATATCATTATGTTCAAATTCATACAATTATTTGTGTGAGAAGTAATAAAAAATCAATTAGTTATTACCATCCATGTTTTCTTTATTTAAAATTTTGTTAAAGTATTTGGATTGATGTTAAAACATACATGAATTGATTATACACTAAACATACATTGCTAATAAAAATACATTTAGTGCTTAGTTGTAGACATTTTTGGCTTTAAAGGTTGCTAGTTTATTAAAAATCTCAAGCTTTCAAATACTTGCCGTATTCTCTTCAGGAGAAATTTGTACAAGAAAAAACAAAGCGAAAAGGGAACTACATTACTTTTAAAAATTAGTTCACATATTATAAAAGATAAAAAGAAGGCGTAACCTGCAGGTTGCGACTAACTTTACTTCATACGTTTGGTAAAAATCCTTGTGGCAGCTGTATCGTTTTTGTGACTGGCAGATGTTTCTTTGAAAAAGAAATTTTAAATTGATTTTTTCATAGTTAAATTTAAATAAGAAAACTTCACCATGTCAATAATTTGCCTGCCTAAAAATCTTAAACCTTCAAAACATTTACCAACAACTTGATATTTGGAATTAACAAAAATAAACAATTCTACTTTAAAAATGCCTATGCTAATACCCAGAAGTGTTCCAACAAATGTAAATAGCGGCAGTAATAATACCAAATTCAAAAAGTCAGTGTTTTCAGTTGTTGGAATGTTTGCCCTACCATATTCTAGAACTAAAGAAAGTGCAGTTCTGGTGTATTCAAACGTGCCTTCATGATGATTGTTTTTTAGTTGTATTGAGGAAGTTTTCATTTCATCAATAATTTGTTTTATGTTATAGTTGTAAGCATGATCCTTGCGTTCATTATCCCAATCCCAGTAATCACTCAGACCAGATTCATACCACTGGGCCAATAGTGGGATAATCAGCTTTGAAAAATCATTATTTTGTATTTGCCACGGTTTCCAATCTACCAACGTTGGAATATGGATTCTGCGACTTAACCACTTCTTTGTAGATAACTTAAGTATGGCCCAGAATGTCTTAGACAATAACTCCAATCCTGCAACGGTATTCGGACCACGAAACGTTTTATTAAGGCCGCTTTTGTATACGTTACATTTAAACCGGCGAGAAAAAACGGACCAGTCTAAGGTTGTTCGCATAGGACAAAACGTAAGTTTTTGTTGAATAGTTTTAAAAATATGTGTACTCGAAGTCATGTTTTTCTGGTGTTTTAAATAATTATAAAGTGAATCATTTAAGTAAGACACCATGTCATGATTACTTCCTTTCCCACCACTGTCGAAGGACACTATATCATTGCTTGATTTGGTCAAGATTTGAAGGCTAGTGGGTGTCCACGGATCTGGAGTAATCAGTAATCGAGTAGAGTAATCGGTTTTGAATAGGTTGTTGAGAATCAGACAAAGCCACGTCCAGCAAATAAAAACCACTGATAATATCTTTGGAATTCCATTAAAATTGTACTGGTCGACCATCAAACCATTCAAACGAAACAAGATACTTTCAATGCAACGAAAAATATTTTTTAAATCACTAGACCAATGAAATTGTCCATTTATGAATATTGTCAGAAGTGTAATAAATGCAACAAGTAATTCTAGTAGCCCATAAAACAGCCATGTTGCTGAATCCAACGGTTCAAAAAACGCAATCCAGCTGTTGTAAAGAACCGTTTTGTCTGTTACAGTATACATGATAAGGTTATGATACTGAATTGCGTATGGCACAAATAAAAACATCACTGATTGTGGCTTAAAATAAATTCGCATATCTTTAGAAAATACACTAGCATCCCTTCTCAACATAAAGGTTGGCTCATTTGGCTTCGTAACTTTACTTCTACTTGTAATATTATACCTTTCTTGAAGTACTTGTAACACAACGTCTTCAGGTCCTTTATCTCCCGGCATGAGAAGTCTATGCAGAACGTACTTTTTTCCCTGAAATTGGTTCTCGTTATAAGTCGGTTTGTTGAAAGATCCGGGATGTGTAAAGTGTGGGATATCTATGCCATGATTGCTTTTATGTAGGCGAAACCATAACAAGGAAATAGTTTTGGGGTTCGGTGGAACACCGGCTGCAACATTAAAATAGCTTATTCCAGGATATTGTGGCCCGTATAGCTCTTCACTACAAGTGGCACAAAATAGTCCAACGTGCTGTCGATTATTATGATGCCCAAATGCAATCAGAATTTTTAAGCTAGCAAACGGCAAAAAATGTTCTTCGATGAACACTATATTAAAAAAATTTCTAGTTGTACGTTTAAATATTTTGTTCCAGAACTTATTGTTCCAGACTAAGTTTTTCTCTGGCACAAGCCATTTCCACCACCGATTATTCCCCTGCAACAAATTATCCCATGATATTATATAATTTGGGTTTTCACGATTATATGTTGCTTCATAACGTTGTTGTAGATCCATTACAAAACTTTTTGCAGCTTCTAGAAATGTGAGGTGGGCATAACATGACGTATGACGTGTCACTTTATATGTCTTGTAAATGTACATACTACTCCAGGAGGAATTTGATTTAGGGTATGAGGGTTTAAAACTAACGTCGCCATTCCCCGAATTGCTTGAGTAGGCGCGGACAGCAAAGGTAGCAAGCGCTTCTGGCACAGATTCATAAAAGCTCACAAGTTGATTTAGAGAACGTGATGTAAACTGATAGTATGTTCCAGTTACTACTTTTATCAAGCAACCTTTATTATTTTCGGATAAAAAAACTTTTAGGTCGGTTGACAAGGTATCACTTGAATCCAAGTAATTTTCCGAGAATTTAAGTAGATTGACTGAACTTAACAAAGACGCAAAGGAATACAATTTTAGTACTTCCTTCATTTTGCTGTTCTCCCTAGGAACCGCGAACCCTGAAAAACTTGTCACTTTCTTGTATTCCGATTTTGTTTGCTGTTTTTACCTTTGACAATGAGCGTTTAGGTGAATATTGCAGTCTCGTTTTTAATAAATCCTCCCTACAAGGGTTGCTAATTGCGGGTATAAAAAGTAAAAATGTTGTGGTTTGTGGCTTTGTTTGACGCTATAATTCTATAAACTGTCTGGTTTTTAGTTTAAAGTTCCGATCCACAGAGTGCTAGATTTATTTGTTTGGTTTTATTGACTTGTAGCAGTTTTCAGGCGTTCTATTGCTGCTACTTCCAAATAATGTTGTCTACTTGTCCTGTGTATAGATGAAGCAAAAATCCTTGAGAAACTTCAAACAAATTTGCTAAACTAAACAACTTAATAGCATATAGTAGTAGCAAACGTTTCGTCGTCCAGGCTTAACTTAACCAGCAAAACTAAAATACACGTATAATTGTTTCCTTGGTTTTTCGCTAATGACCATCATCATTCAGCATCTTTTTTTCAGAATCGACCCAAATTTTCTTCAACTTCTCAAAAACACTTCCAACTTTCAGGGCTGATCCATCGCTATAAATAAACAGCAAATTTTAAGTATCAGTTCAAAAGACTCACATAATTCGGAAAAATTACAGAAAACATGATTTGAATGGCCGTAGCTTAACCGTCATAACTTTTTTGTGTCCAGGCAGAATCCAATGAAACTTTGCATGCTGATACAAAATTAATTGGGTTATTTTTAAACGGAGAATCAAGTTGTTTGCTGCACTACAAAAATTTCTACAGGACCAAATATATCAAAGTTTTGTGTTTCACGAACACATAATATATGACTCTCCAGCCCATACCAAACAGCATTTTTCAAAAAATTAAAGCCGGCCTTAAGGCCACTAATATAAGCTACAAAACGCAACAAACCGCTTGAAAAAATCTTAATGTGTTGTCGAGAATGTTGTTGAATTGTAAGAAGCTAACAAGTCCGGGTAAGCCCTGATTCGGGTTGCTATATCAAGCGTTAAGTCTGGGGGTTAACTAGTTATTTCTAGCAGGCATTTGTTATTGCTGCTTCAAGTATTTACTACTTGCTTCGTGTTTCTACAAGTTGTTTCTAGGAATATTTTGTTCGCATTATGGAACACTATTGTATTGCTTGTTTATTTTGTTTGTCACGTTGCTTGCGGAACTACGTGACCATTTAAGTCATGTAAGATATTCAATAACAACTACTTTCACTAACTTAACTGGAATATTTGTGTAGCTCGTTCTGGTACTGGTGGTACTTATTGTTGTTTTTCAGCTTTAATTTAATTAATGCGTCACGTTGCGTTGTCCCTCTTTGCATAGCAGACTGGCAACATGTTTATAGAGACTAGTCATATCGGATATATTGTCTGCCTACTTTGCTGTTGAGTATCCCTATGCTTTGTTTTTTGCATTCAGGTACTTCTGAAAATAACAATTATGAGAATTACATTTTTTTGCTATATCTACACGTGTTGTACGTTTATTTAGCTAATGGACCGGCTATGTTTCTACCAAACCGTGTTTTCTTGGGTGTTTACCTAACTATACAAAGTAGAAGTGACGATTTGTGCAAAATAATCTAAGAATCCGTGTCAAATTTAATTGCGTTGCTGGTTAACTAATTATTTCTACGCCTTCTTTACTGCTGTTTCGTGTTTTTACTTGCTTTGGGTTCTTTATAGTCGTCTCTAGACATTTTCTGGTTGCTTTGAAGAACCATACCCAATAGGGTACAGCAAGCCCTTGTATTTTATTTGATTAATTTATCACGTTATTTGCTAAGTGGAAATATCTGACCATTTAAGCCATATAAGATGTTCAACAACAACAACTATGTTAATGTATCTAATAATGTATCTATTCTAGCTCGTGCTGGTAATGGTAGAACTTACGTTGTGTTTCAGCTTTAATTCAGTTAATGCGACGCAGTGCTCTTTTTGCAGGTCTGACAAACAACAACTTTATTAACGATATCCACACCATATATTATTGCCCCGTATTTTGCTTACTAGTGTACCTATACTTGTTTTTGCATTCAGGACATCCATGTACGTCGGAATATAACAATTAGGAGAATAACATGTTTTCACAATGTTTGCACGTGTTGTACCTACCCTGGTACTTTTAATTAGCTAATAGAGCAGCTATGTTGCTACCAAAACGTGTTATTTATTGGAAGTTTACCTAACTATAAAAAATAAAATCATAATTTGTGCTTTAAATCTTGTGTCAAAAGATTGTGAATGAGCATACTAATTTCCAGTTTTACGATCCAACCCACAGTGCTACTGCCAGAAGTGTTTGCTTGTAAAGTATTTCTAGGCGTTCTGTGGCTGACTCTACCTATGCAATCTTCATGTTTCCAATTGTTTTGGTTGTTTTCAGGAGGTTTTTCCTTGACTAAATGACTATCTAAAGGGTTTAAAGGGCCGTAGACGCGTAATATAAGATCATTCAAGTTGATCTCTTCAGCCTATCTACGGTCAATTCCAATGTTAGGCCTTCTCGTCGGCAAACCTGTTACGTTGAGTAACCCTGTAATGAAGTTGAGATTTATCTCAAGGGAGCAGGGTCAATCAACCAACTAACATGGGATCGGTTACCACGACGGCCAGCCACCGCGGTAACTTAAATCGGCTACCACCCCCAATGGATTACAAGCAGACGACCTGGCCCTCAGTCCCCAGCAGCTCTAGTGAGCTCTCACGGCAAGGCAGCGCGAGTAGAAGAAACGGAGCAGAGGGTGCTAAGAATCACTGGGCTAACAGACACTGCCGGGATACAACTGGATCATCTAAACGGAAGAATCATTCATATTTCAACGTCTGCACTTACAATTGTCGCACTCTACTTGGCGAGGATCGCTTACTCAAACTAATGGAGGAACTTGAAAACATCAAATGGAGCATTTTGGGCTTATCAGAGATAAGAAGACCAGGAGAAGAAATAATTGAACTAAATAATGGCCATCTTCTCTATCATAACTCCGGCGTGGCAGGCCAATCAGGAGTTGGATTTTTAGTTCACAAAAGCCTGAAAAACAATGTTAGCGAGTTTTACAGTGTTAGTGATAGAATTGCCGAGATGTGGATAGAACTCAACAAGACCCGAGTTCAAATCATTCAAATTTATGCTCCTACCTCCTCCCATTCGGATGAAGAAATGGACGCTTTCTACAATCAACTTCAGAGCAGGATTAAAAACTCATGGAACCATATCACCATCGTCATGGGCGACTTTAATGGAAAAGTGGGATCATCACACCTACCTAATAACATCGTAGGAAAATTTGGTCTTGGCACGACCAACAGAAACGGTGAATTGTTAATTGATTTTGCTTCATCGAATCAATTAGCAATAACAAATACATTTTTCCAAAAACGTCCTGCTAGAAAGTGGACATGGATGGGGCCAAACAACAAAGTGAAGAATGAGATTGACTACATATTATGTAATAGGCCATACATATTTCAAGACGTGGAAGTAGTTAATCAGTTTAATACGGGAAGCGATCACAGATTACTCCGTTCAAAAATCGCCATCATCAAAAGTCAGGAAAGGAGAAAATTATTTCAGAAGCCAAAGCAGCCAATGCGACAATTAAAATGTGATGACCAAACTTTTGAGCTACTACTTAAGAACAGATTTGAATTACTCAGTGAATCTGACGATATAGACCATTTTGCCTCAAATGTAGCTCAAACATTCCTCATAACTGCTGACGAACAGAAGGTCTCCCCCACCAAAAGGAATGACAAGATTTCACCAAACACCAGAAAATTGCTTAGACAAAGAAGAAGACTTAAAAGGACCAAATACAACCTTTTGGAATATTCACAGCTTTGTAAGTGTATCAGGGTCAATATGAGGAATGACATCCGCAAATTCAACACAGCATTAATAAAGGAGACAATTCAAAATAACAAAAGCATTAGCCGTTAGTTTCAATCAAACGCAAATAAAAAACAAATATTGTCTCTTAAAAAAGCGGATGGGTCTATCACATGAAACCGCCAAGAAATAGTTGGAAGAGCCAAAGAATTTTATGAACAACTATATAAATCTAATGATATAAATCGTCTAAGGCCAAGGTCAGGTTGTGGCAGCACCTGCACAACAACAATCACTCCAGAGGAAGTTCGAGAAGCTCTTTCATCTATGCCTAATGGCAAGGCTCCAGGATCTGATAGGATAACATCGGATCTTTTAAAGAAAGGCGGTAAAACAGCATGCAACATATTGGCACGACTATTTACTTTCTGCATAAACCAGAGGAGAATACCCGAAGAATGGAACTGTGGCAATATAATCCTGCTTCACAAGAAAGGCGACGTTGAAGACCTAAAAAACTACAGACCGATCACTCTCATGTCAGTTTTCTACAAACTTTTTACCAAGATTTTATGCAACCGGTCTGAAAATACCTTGGACAAACCTCAGCCTCCAGATCAAGCAGGATTTAGGAAAGGATACGGAACAATGGATCACCTATTTGTTGTCAATCAATTGATTCAAAAATGTCATGAATTTCAACTACCATTATCCATGGCATTTATTGACTACGAAAAAGACTCCCTCAAGACCAGCTCCATGACTGAAGCAGTTTCGACTCAAGGCGTTGATGAATCAATTGTTGAAACATTAGATCACATATACCAGACAGCAACAGCTAGAATCCAACTTCATTAGACAAGTCATACATTTAAAATTCAGAAAGGAGTACGCCAAGGAGACACGATTTCTCCAAAATTGTTTACAGCCACACTACAAGATGCTTTCAAGAAAATCAACTGGGATGCATTCGGGATTCAGATAAATGGTACGAAGTTAACCAATCTTAGGTATGCAGATGATGTTGTGGAATTCGCCAACAATATGTCCACCCTGAAAGAGGCCATTAAAACATCGGACAAGTACACAAGGGAAGTTGGACTAAAGATGAACATAAAAATGCGCAGTATTTTGTAACGAATTCTGCAATAAAGAACCCATTACCATCGAGGGAGAAGAGTTACCAATTGTGGAGAAGTTCATCTATCTGGGACAGGAGATTAATACAATTGGCGACTTCACCGGCGAGATATCCAGAAGAATCCAGCTTTCATGGGTAGCATTTAATAAATTTAAAGGTATTTTTACTTCAAAAATTCCAATGTGTCTTAAGAGGAAGCTTTTTAATCAGTGCATACTTCCAGTTATGACCTATGGGTGTCAGACATGGGTTTTAACTCAGACACAACTTAGCCGTCTTCAAATTACCCAAAGAAAGATGGAAAGAATCATGTTGGGCATAACGTTGCTGGATAAAGTTAACAATTCAATAATTCGTGCCAAAACCAGACTAACGGATGTAGCAGTATTTTGTAAAAAATTAAAATGGAAATTTGCAGGGAAGATCGCAAGAAATACAGACAGGTGGACCAAAATTTTTAGCTGGGTACCAGATGGAAAGCGTAAACGTGGACGACCAAGATCAAGATGGGAAGATGAGATAATACAGCTAGCCGGACGGGATTGGAAAATCAAAGCTCAAGACAAAAAAGCTTGGAATACACTTGGGGAGACCTTCATCCAGCAGTGGATTGACAACACAGACCCTGTTTTTTTTTCGTCGTAACAACTTGAAAGTGTGTGACTAGCATGCAGTCACGGGTCAGTGGTGGGTTGAGGAAAAAAAATGACTATCTAACTAGTTTACTTATATCCACTTTCCAGATTGCGGCACGGAAAAATATATCAATTAGCAGGAATAATTTTTACAATTTTGTAATTATGAACTCGAAATTTATCTATTCGGATTTCCTAACTTTTTAAAAACCAAACAAGAGATTTCTGCTTAAAATTATGTACTTACATATACATGTTTTGCCAAACAATTTGAAAGTATTTTTAACGAATGAACTCTAACTGCTTCATAAAACAAAAATCTTTCTTACCGCCAAAATGTTTGACGAATTAGTATTTATTAATGAAATTTATTATGAATTCTCAGAGTTAGTGTGCATATATGCTGAAATATTATTATGTGTTATACTTCCTTAGCGGAGTGTTACAAGCCTCTGAGCGCTTCAGGCTCCTTTCAATTTAAAATACTCACCAATTAAATAAAAATGATTTATAACAGTTTTGTTTCAAAAATATAAAAATTTTTGAAAGCGAAACGAAACCTGAACTGAAACTGAAAACTAAAAACCACCAAAATCGCTCCTAATCAAAATTAAACGAGGTTGCCTTTGAAAAACCTTTATGACAAGTTCTAGTAGTTTCTACAATTTTTATCCGGGATATATAAAATTTCCTGCTACAAACTTTACATATCGTTGCGAATACCAACGCTGTTTGCCTCTATTTTTTCAGTTTATTCCTGGCGTTTTACAGTTGCTACTACCTGCAATACCTGTTTACTTCTAATACTTTCTAGTTGTTTCTAATATCTTTTTGCTTACTTCTAAGAACAACGCCCAACCCTATGTACCTGATCCTTTTATTATATATGGTGTTTGTCACTGCGTGTTGTTGTTTGTTATGTTGGTGTATGTTAGTGGACAGGAAAGCTAACGTGAACACACTTTTACAAAAGATACTAACGTCGAGTTCTTAATCAACCTAAAAGCTACCTAAATACAGCGCGTGCAGCATAAATAATGTGTTTACTTTGTTTTGGCTATAATTTAATTAATATGTCAAAGTATCTGTTTTTGTAGTGCTACATAAATACTGCATTACAGAGACCAGCTACCCAGTTGGCTTCTAAATATTGTTTCCGCCCTCAGGGATATGCAACATATCAAAACTAGTTTTTTTAAATGTTGTCAGATCGTTTTGGATGCTCTAAGCTTTAATCAGCTAATAAAAAAGCTATGCTTCTTCCAAAATGTTTATTTTTAACTGAAATTTATGAAAAACTTGATGATTTTGTCTAAAATTCTGGATATTTAATATAAATTTGCAAGTTTATTTTTTTGCGTCAGATGTGACGTTTTTAGAAATAGAAATTACCCAGAAATTTCCTGTCTTGTTAACAAATTTAATATTGATTTTCAAATCTCGTTATTTATTACCACGCAATAGGTTTCCTGTGCAGTGGATGCACACGAAACGAAAGTCAAAAACTGTTTCCTAAATCTTCGAAAATTCTTTCGTGCCAAAAATGAAGCTAGATTGCTTTTAATAGGTCTTTAGTTTCTAGAAGAGTTTGTAATAATTGCAATGTTCAGTTCTAAACATTTGTATTTGCTTTCATGCTAAAATTGAATGGTTGCTAACAATTAGGTTGCTGGTACTACGTTTCCAAAAATGCTACAAGACAGTAAATTTAGAGTATTCGAAGATGTTGCGGGTTTATACTCAAATGAATTGTGGGAACTTAACAAGCCTGTGTAAGCCCTGATTCAGGTTGCTATTACAAGCGCTAAATCTGATGGCGTTAAAGGGTTAACTAGATATTTCTGTCTAGTTCCGCTTCCAGCTGCTTGAAATATTCTGTACGGGCTTTGAGCTCTTTCTAGTTGCTTCTGGGCATTTTATGTTTGCTCTATTAGCGTGCAGCTAGCTAACTAACTACTTAATAGCGTGTTTTGATTAATTTGTCACGTTGCTTGCTGGGCCAAAATACGTGAGCACTTAAGTAAAATACTCAAAAACAACAACAACTCTGTTCAAGTATCAATTTGAAATATTAATATAGTACGTACTGGTAATGTAGATACTTATTTACGTTGTTGTTCAGCTCTAATTTAATTAATGCGTCCCTCTCGGCAGACCAGACTGTCAACATGTTTATGCATATTAGCCGCATCATGTATAGAGTCAGCCTACTTTGCTGTTGAGTATGCTTTGTTTCCACATTCAGGTACTTCGGAAAAAACAAGTTGGAGAATAACATGTTTTCACAAAGTCTACACGTGTTGTGCCCTTAATTTGCTTAATACACTAGCTTTGTTTCTACCAAAGCGTATTTTTGGCGTTTACCTAAATTCAAATAAAAATTATGAGGGTTTGTGCTTAAAACCTTTTTTCTATAGGTATACACAGTTATTGGTTGCAACACAGTTTTTATAACATACGCATTGGAAGAAACTCTGACAGCTTTCCGGAACCGAAAACCTGTTTTTTAAAGAAAGTTGTGTAATCCATCTCCAGCTATTAAATTTAATATATTTTTTTGAAACTCCTGCTAATATATGGTGGTACACTAATGTTTTCCCCATTTTTCATGAAAGGAAGAAGAAAAGGTAGCAAACAGAATAATATTTTACTGAATAAATTACCATAATTTCTATTCTAAGTTAACTGAACATGTAAATTTGAGCATCTTTTCATTTTCTTGGTATCAATTTTCTCATCTCTAATCACATTTTACGTTGTAGAAGGTGAATACAGTCAAGGTCAACCTCTGTTGGATTTCAAATTCCGTAAGCGTAATAAATGTAGGTGTGTATACATTACGGTTTCCTTAATTTCAAACATTACATTGCCTTTTTTTATCCGATTTATTAACATCCTTAGTAAATCATTACATGTTGCTGTTGTTGTTTTTTGAAACTCTATTGTTCATTAGATTCATTTTTGAAAACTGACAATAATTTTTAGACTTAGTATTTTGATAATTGGTTGCATGAAGTGTCTTGGGTACCGCTACCTGCAAGTATGGGCAACCTGGACTTGTTAGTGGTTTTGACATTCTTACTGTGTTTTACTGGTAACCCTTTTACTTTCTCATTATACTCAGCGGAACCAACTACCAACTTCACAACTAAAAACTGGCTTGTCAATTTAACCATCGTAACTGCCAGAAAAGGTCGATAGAATGCCGCACGCAAAGAATATATAATGGATCAAAACTACCTTATATTGAAGGACAAAATTCTTGGGAACTTTGCAATAGAAGCAAAAATAGCATTCAATCCTGCTTGCTCTAAGCACTCCAAAATTGTCAAATAGTTAAGCAATAAATCCCTTGTTGACAATGTATTATCAAAATGGGCAGCGGATGTTCAAAATAGTATTTTTGGCCATCTTTACTCATTTTGGTGATTAAGGTTGTAAACATTTTTTAAAGTATGATAAGCATTTCCAAGATTTGCCTAGTCTAGACAATGTCTAAGAATGCAGTTTAAATACATTGTAATTTATGATTATAAGTCACTATCAGTAACATTGGTTATGTAGGTGGCAATGGTTCATTCACTGGAGTAGCTTACGCAACAGAACTGCAAAGAAAATTAAGAGCTTGCGATGGTTGAATGCATGATACGATCATTGATAGCAAGGTCATAAAGTCTTGCATGCAGATTCGTATTCCTCTTATCAATGCTTAATTATTCCTATAACCTGAAGTATCTTAGGAAACTAACTAAATTGCCAATAAATACATGCGCTGACCTAGACGGCCAAGTAAACAGATAAAACCAACGCATGTTCCAATGTTTTACATGCAGCAGATATAATTTGCAAAAACACGTTTACTGCGTCGTCTTGAAAAGTCAAGAAACTTATGTAATCTTGAATGTATTTTCACTTTCTTCGTCCTGTTTTCATTGAATGTAATCATAACATTGCACGGGTAACGGGTTTAAAGGTGAATGATTGGTAATATTATGAAAGTATATTAAATGTTGAATGCAGAACGCTTTTTACGCCTAGCGTATCTAAGATTATTTGAGTTGTCTTGTCCTGTCACCGTCCGTCCGTTAAGTTCATCTGCTATAGTACAGCTATTTCTTGATTAATTAAGCTGAAGCTTGGTATATGGACCAATTGAAGAGTGGGGAACTCAAACAAATTAACCAATTACCCCTAGTGGGTAGGTCTCATCCCCTAGGGGTAGGTTTTCACAGTTATGCTTGGATTGAGCTCAAATTTGGTATCTCATCTAATTAAAGAGTGAAATCATTTTCTTGCTAAAATTGGCGTCAATTACTTTTCGCGGGGCGTATCATACAACTTTACTAAAGTTTTATTTAAACTTGGATCTTAAGTGAATATTAACCCAAGTGAATATGCCTTTTGAACTTCAACGTGGCAACCTTGATGTTCTGTCTTGTTCACTTATTATTTCACAGACAACCTTGGAACACGCAAGTCGGTATTTTAGTGCAGTAATTTTTTTTAAATTGTTTAAAATAGTTTTGTGGATGCTCTCCTATTTTTTCATTTTAACAGCATCGAAGACATAAAAATGAGTCACCGAACTTCAAATATTTCAAATTTAACAGTGTACAAATAGAAGCAGAATAAAAGACAAGGTTACAAAACACGTTTTTAAAATCAAATATTTCAGTGTGTCTCTTAGCATTCACGGGTAAAATTTTTAAAATGTCTGCGTACAAAGTATTGGTAGCTTTACATTTTCTGCTGTTCTTTGTTGTGAACTGCTCATTCATCTCAGCGGAAACAATCTCGCCTGAACCAAGCATCAATTGCACAATTAAAAATCAAAGTAGCGACTGGATGGTTAATTGCACTACCGTGATTGCAAAAATCGGGAAATATGACGCAGCACGCGTTGAATTGAAAAAGGTTCCAGACTTTCACTTACTAATGGACAAAATTGTTCGAAAACTTTACAACAAAAACGAAAATAACACTCAAGCCTGCTTATTTATGATCGTAAAGCTATCTTGGGCTGCTTATGAGAGAGGACTTCGTGCATTGGTTGAAGAAATGGATGTATACGACCATTTGAAAAAACCGCAGGTTTTAATTATCGAATATGTTGTTGAATATAATGGCATACAGGGCTCAAAAATCGTCCAACAGATAAGCAGCAAAGTGCAGCCGCATGTTAACAACCTTATTGAAAAATGGGCAGCTGACATCCGTAATGGTTCCTTTAAACATATTTACGCATTTGAAACAGGAAATAATAAAACTTGGCAATCTCACTCACTTAGGAAGCATATGCCAAAACTGGTAAAACTTTCTATGGACGGAAACCTTCAAAACTTTGAAGTCACATTAAGGTTCGTTCAGGCAGGCGTGTACATTGACGATTGGTGCAAGACCGCACCGGCCATTGCACAAGAGATAGAAATGCTGTCGGGTGAGCGTAGTGAAGAAATGATGCAAGTTGCTCACTGGTTTAGCAACAAAATGGACGTAAACGCTGCAACGATTTCGTCTAAAAATTGGCAGATAAGATTTGAACAAGCTAAACTTGCTTTTCCGATGGACATGCAAAACTTATTCTGGAACAAGAACTGTACCGTAAAAAATCTGTTCTGGAATGAGGAACTTTCTGCGGACGTAAAACTTAACACTGCATTTACCTTGAAATCTGATGACATACCAAGCAAAAATCAATGGATAGTACAGCACATCTTGAAAAATAAAGTAGTGTATTTTCAATTCAAGTATCAAAATTTGCAAAATCACACATTGTATCTTTGCCAGCCATCCAACACAACAAGTGGTACTTTGTGTGATGGACTAAACTCGGAAAATTGGCATGAGTGGAAACTAACACCTGTTGTGTCGCCAGATTACAAACCTGCCTTTTTGATTTGGAAAACACTTTCTGGTGGCTATCTGCGTGCAACGAAGCAACTGAGCACTGACAAAAATCAGAGATATATTGAAGGATCACACCAGCACCTGGATAAATCCAGTTACTGGAAATTTAATTGCTTTTGAGCACCGATAATGAAAAACAACCAAAATTGAAGTGAAAATGAAAATAATGAAATGAATTAGTACATTTAAAGTTGCAATTTGGACAATTAAAATGTAGTCAAATTAGAATTCTGATAAATGTACACGTCCTTCTTGTTCGTTTTTTTCTGAATAATATTATTTGCTATTATGAAAAGACGCACTTTGTAAAAAGTTCTAGGAAGCAAGGTCTAAGTCAAAATATAAATTTTTAACATTATAAATGATAATTAAAATACTAAACTTTGGTAGTATGCGAATTAGTTGGCTTTGCATGCTTAAACACAGAAATCTTGCGCATAATACCCGTTCTTTTAGAAAATGTTTTAAATGACATGATTGTTACACATTGTCTTCAAATATTTTAAATGTGTAGATATTCTCTTTGTGTACTAAATTTAGTTTATCTAAACTGCATGAGTTAATTATTATAGCACTTTTATTCTTTAATTTTTCAAGTAAAAATAAATAAAATATACTTGCTTTGAATAAACAAAAAGGATAATATGTGTTTTAACTATTTGTATTTGATTTCATGAATCTTAAGTGCCCTGCATTTGGGGTATTTTTCCCGTCCAGTTTTCCTTCCTCGTTACGTTTTTCTTTCATTTTCTGTATCTATGAAATGATGGTTTGTATTACAAAAAACCATAAACTTTTTGAACAAGTTGTAGAAAAGCAAAGTTTCCTGTTCCAAACACTTTATCAAAACTCAAACTTTATCTTATTTTATGCACTGTTGCTGGATTTCCACAAAAGTCAACACCTTCCATAGGTTCCATTTTCAAAATTATCAACTCACTAGTCAGCCGTGAAATTTTTGCATACACTTCAGGTATGAAAATTCCTGGATGGTTTTCTATTTTCAGATTTTGTGTAACCAGTTTGAAAGAAAAACCCAAACAAAATAAATGGGATAAATAGTGATTCGAATGGGGAACGGGTAAAGCTGTTTTGGTTTGCTACTTTAAAATTTTTATGGTGCATTGGTCGAAACTGTGCGTTTTAGTCAAACTAGGAAGTTCTTTGTAGAAATAATTTGTAGGGTTTATAATAAGAAATAAATTGTGGAAGCGTTTAATTAAGATACGCAAGAAGTAAGACTCTTACTAAACTGCCTACGGGATAATATTGTATGTATTGAAACGTTCTCTTTTGTTTATTACGCATATGCATTACAGCATATTACTCTCAAGCATTTAGGTTTTGTTTATTACCCTAATACACAGGCAAGAACAAGCTTTGAATGAATGTGCGCTGCAGTCTTGCTTTGCCCCAAAGGCTCTATGCATATAAATCCTGATTAGATTGTAATCTGATTTTAATCAAAATCCGAAAAATGGTGTGAATACCGAATACAAAACCGCATTTCGGTTGGATAAGATTGGGATTTTGAATTCCGGATTAACTCCGTTTCTCCGTAAATGCCCTTTCTGATGATTACAAATTCGCGTGAATAATCATAACTGCACGCAGGTAATAGCAAATAAACTTGGGCTATCTGGACGCGAAGTATGATTGAGTATAAATTCTCAGAGGATCTCTGATTACCTAACGCGTTTCGTGAAACCGGTTCACCGGCACTCGTTTTTTCTATACAAAACCCACAAAAAATTTCATGTATTCACAAAATGAAACCTTTAACCTCTTTCTTTCCGTTCCTGAGAATCTCTATACAATTAAAAATTTCATTGTACACCAATTTTCAATTTTACAAAACCATTAAGCCACAAGATATATAGATTATCCATTATTAAAAGCATTTTCAAGGTTCCAAGATCCCAGGTCTAGACAATGTCAAAGAATGCAGTTTAAGTATATTGTAAATTGTAAGTTATGTTTTAAGATTATAACTCACTATCGGTAATCTGACATTGGTTATGTAAGTGGCAATGGTTTATTGACTGGAGTAGCTGATGCAACAGAACTGCTAGGGCAACTGAAAACTTGCGATGGTTGAATGCATGACTCGATCATTGACATCAAGGTCAAGAAATCTTGTATGCAGACTCATATTCTTCTAATAAATGCTTAATTTTTCATGTAATCTGAAGTATCTAAAATATAAAAACCTTGGGAAAGTCACTAAATGGCTAATAAATACAAGCATCGATTTAGCTGGTCAAGTAAACAGATAAAACCAAGGCATGCCCCACAGGCCGCAGATAACATTTACAAAAACTTGTTTACTGCGTTGTCTTTGACACTCAAAAAACTTTCTTGAACTTGAATGTATTTTCACTTTCTTCGTCCTATTTTCTTTGAATGTAATCAGACCATTGCACGGGTTAAAAGGTGAATGCTTAGTGACATTTTGTAAGCATAAAAAATGTTGATTGCGGAACGTTATTCAACTTGGATTTTGTACCCAATCCAAGTGATTATGCCTGTCATTTTGAACTTCTACGTGGTAACCTTGATATTCTGACTTGTTCACATAACATTTTTCTGACAACCGTGGAACACGCAAGTCAGTATTCTAGTGCAGTCATTTTTTTAAACTGTTTAAAATAATTTTGTAGATGGTCTGCTATTTTTCAGCTGATTAGCATCACGGACAAAAAAGTGAGTCAACAAATTTCAAATATTTTAAATTTAACTGTGTATAAATAGGCGTATAATATTAAACAAGGTTACCAAACACTTTTTAAAAATATTTAAATTTGTCGCTTAGCATCCACCTGTAAACATTTTAAAATGGCTAAGCACAAAGTGTTGGTAGTTTCACATTTTCTACTGTTTTTTACTGTGAACTGCTCGTTCATCTCAGCTGAATCAATCTCGATTGAACCAAACATCAATTGCACAATAGAAAATCAGAGTAGCGACTGGATGGTTAATTGCATTACTGTAATTGCTAAAATCGGGAAATATGACGAAGCACGCGTTGAATTGAAAACGGTTCCAAACTACCATTTACAAATGGACAAAATTGTTCGAAAACTTTACAATGGAAATGTAAATAACACCCAAGCCAGCTTAAATATGATCGTAAAACTATCTTCGACTGCCTACGAGTTAGGACTTCGTGCGTTGGTTGACGAAATGTATGCACACAGCCATTTGAAAAAACCACAGGTTTTACTTATCGATTATATTGTTGAATATAATGGCATCCGGGGCTCGTAAGTCATCCAACAAATAAGCAGTAAAGTGCAGCCATATGTTGAGAACCTCATAGTAAATTGGGCAGCTGACATCCGTAATGGTTCCTTTAAACATATTTACACATTTGGTAAATGGAGCTATGAAACCACGCAACATGTGTCACTTGTCAAGCATATGCCAAAACTGGTGAAACGTTCTATGGTTGGAAACCTTCAAAACTTTGACGCCACATTCAGATTCGTTCAGGCAAGCGACTACTTAGACGATTGGTGTCGCAGCGTACCGTCAATTGCACAAGAGCTAGAAATGCTGTCGGGCGAGCGTAGTGAAGAAATGATGCAAGTTGCTCACTGGTTTAGCAGTAAAATGGACAAAAATGCTGCAAAGATTTCGTCTGAAAATTGGGAGAATAGTTTTGACCAAGCTAAACTAGCTTTTCCAATGGACATGCAAAACTTATTCTGGAACAAAAACTGTACCGTAAAAAATCTGTTCTGGAATGAGGAACTTTATGCGGACGTAAAACTTAACTCTGCATTTACCTTGAAATCTGATGACATACCAACCAAAAATCTATGGATAGTACAGCACATCTTGAAAAGTAGAGTGGTGTATTTTCAATTCAAGTATCAAAATTTGCAGAATCAAACGTTGTATCTTTGCCAGGCATCCAATACAAGAAGTGTTACTTTGTGCGATGGACTAAGCTCGTTGAATTTGCATGAGTGGAAACTAACGCCTATTGTGTCGCCTAATCACAAACCTGCCTTTTTGATTTGGAGAACACTTTCTGGGGGCTATCTGCATGCAACGAAACAACGAAGCACTGAACCAAATCTTAGAACTATTCAAGGATCACATATGGATATATCCAGTTACTGGAAATTTACTTGCTTTTAAGAACGAAAAATGAAAATTTACCACAATTTTGGTTAAAAAATAAAAAATATGATATAGTGCGTTTATGAATGTATTTTGCACCATTAAAATGTAATTGAATTTGATTGTCAAATTCGAATTCTATAAAAGTTTGCGTTTCCCTATTTTATTTATTTTTCTGAATAATAAAAATTGGCATGTAATTTCTCGTCTATTAAAAAATCCGGTTTAAGGGATAAAATGGGATTTACAAACGGGAATGCAAAACTTGAGTCACTGCTACTAGTATCAGTATCCTTTTTAATGCATTTTTGCTGGAGGACGAAGTTATTCTGACCAAAGTGCATGTACAACAATTTTGACAACATGACTAACATACACCATAATACGTATTTGCATATTGACTTCAAAGGACCGAGTAATTGTATATAGAAATATTATCACTATCGGTTAATGTAGTGGCAGAGTAGTACCTTGTTGAATAATTGTTATCTTAACAAGAATCAGAAAACTCATTTAACTATGAAAACTCAGTGCTAACTGAAAACTTGATTTGTTTCTTGCTAGAATTAAAAGTTTTAAATATCATAGCTAAAACCAGATTTTTCAATAGATCAAAACCTTTTTCTCATAAAAATTTGTTGTTATGGAAAGTCTCACTTTATAAAAAGTTCTAGTGAGCAAAGTCGTATAAATTTTTATCACCTTAAATGATAATCAAAATACTAAAACTTTTATCGTATGCAAATTAGTTGGCTCTACATGATTAAGTTTTGAGCAGAATAGCCGTTAGCCACTGTAGTGTTATTGGTCAATAATATGACATGAAACTTGCGAAATAATAACTGCCGATTGTAAGGTACGCATGAATGTTTTGCCATTTTGTGATACTTTATTAGCCTTCAAATAATATTAATGGCAGAGTTTAATGAGAACTATAATGTAGAGCGTGTCTTATATGGTAGGTCTGGGCTCTGCAGAAGCCTGGAGCAGCATGGCTTGGCATCTTGGCATGGACTTCTCTCTTGGCCTTGCTCATACGTGTCGTGCCGTTGGGCAGGGGCAACTTGAGGTGTGATCGGACATCACCATAACTGTGGGCGAGCAAGCCACTCCCTTCGATTTCAAAAGTGGATCGCTCCCTACACTAAATTACCCAAACGTTTTGAACCCACCCTTGCACCTGAATAAGATCCCTTCACAGTCAATGTGCCCACAGGATGAATTCCCGAAAGAAAAAAATTCTAAATAAATTATTAATAAAATGCTTCAGCTAATTATTTTTCCTTAATTAACTCCACTTTAATAACCCCAGATTATTTAACCAATTTCAACAAATCTATTTCCGAAAAAGTTACAAGACCAAATCACTTCTGGCTCTACTCAGCCAGCAGGAATGATACAGCTAGCCTGCTTGCCGTCACGGAACACAACGCAACGGCCAGCCAGACACGCACACAAGAGAAAGAACAAGATTAATCTGGAAAAGAAGAAAGGTAGTGCACAATGCTCTCCAAAGCTTTTAATAAATTAACCGCTGAAAACAAAGACAAATTTTTGTGTCGAATCTCACAGCGTTATTCCATAAAATTTGCTTGTGTTCAGAGTTAAACATAAACAAGTCTTTGAGTTCAGAATGATTGTTGCATACACAAAAAATAAATTATTAAAGTCTTGTTATGAAATTGATCAAGAATCGTCTTAGAAAAAAAACACAATACAAAAATTCAGTGAATTTTGATGCAGAAAATTGAATATATATTCAAATTTTCCTTCTAGCTTTCCTTTTAAGCAACAGTTTTATTACTAATAGAATATGAATCAGAACAGAAAGTATTCATGTATTTGGAACAAACGATTTGAATACTTTGGACCAGTATAAATCTTCAGATACAGCCCTATGGATTCGATCACGTAAACAGCTTTGGGAAAAACAGAACCTTCCAGTGTTTAGACTTTTTTTATCTTGGAGTGCAATAATACCAGTGCTTTTATTTTAACTTCAGTTATTTATTCCGAAAATTACGAAAATATTTATAAGTCAACTTGGTTGGCATGTACGACACGGTGGTTGGCAAGTTCCTGAAGTTTGTATGTAGTGCCAGTATTATGGTAGCTATATAATATAACACTATTATACATTTATTTTAGTGCATTAAATGTTTGGGGAAAACTGTGTTTTGAATGTAGAGTTGGTGTGCCAAGCCAAGTTGACTTTGTTCTGTAAAATAACGTTCTGATTCATGGAGTGACTTATGCAGCGGGTGACTGTTTGTATTTTATAAGAAATGAAGATTATTGGGAGATGATTGTATGGCTAAAACCAATGTAAAAGGGACAAGAAGCATGATGTTTTTTTATGCCACGTAGGTACTGAGTTGGAGATTGACTTCAAGCTTCAAGCTATTTTCTGGCCGATAGATTCGGCACTCTGTTGTGAGAGTGCAATTCAGATTAATTAAAAATTTTGGCTATCTTCAAATGACGAAATACTAGTAGGGGAACAATTTCTGACAAAATTTTTTTGAAAAAGTTAATTATAATTCTAATTGCCTTGTTAATTTTAATTGCAATTACCTTCGAATCGACTCCAGTACCAGACCAAATAGGGACGTCATTAGAATCAGCGCTTTCTAAAGTACCAAATGCAGTTGTAATTAGGTTTGGTACTGGAGGCGATTCGAAGATAATTGCAATTAAAATTAACAAGGCAATTAAAATTATAATTAACTTTTCCAAAACAATTTTGTCAGAAATTGTTTCCCTACTTGTATTTTGTCATTTGAAGATAGCCAAAAATTTTAATTCGTCCTAATTGCACTTTTACAGCACTAATTGTTCAAAAAACAGTTAAATTAAAACGCCCATAACTTTCTTGGGTTAGCTTTTTTTAACGTCAAATTTTTTGAGTTAGTGTAAGGCTAACACTAGCTACTTCCATACGCATGTAAATTCTTTGGTTCCATGGTTTTGGTAACTTTTAAAATTTTATGACTTCGTAAAAATTCTAGATTTCAGGGAGCGGTAGTCAGTGGTGTAAAAACTTGAATATAACATTGCTGGAAACTTTCAAGCTGGGTTTTAATATCTATCTGAATATTACCCACATGCGACAAGCAGAATCTCTGGAAAGCCAGCAGCGATACTAAGAAAATAATCACTTTAATCATTTTGGATACGGTTGAAGTAGAGATATTTAAATCAACGAGAGCGTTTCCATTGAAAGGTTTTTGGTTTGTAAAGCTGATTGAAGTTTTTAACTGGTTCACTGCAGCGTTCGACTCTTCTAGCTTCTTGTTTCTTAGGTTTTGTGATTTTCCGACAGCTCAAGACTTTTTGATGTAATGTTGGCAAGTAAAAACACAAATATTGAATTCTGGGTTCTATTTAAATTTTCAGTGAACGTTTAGTTCTATTTAGGTCTATATCAACCCTAGGCGTTATATTCAAACATACGTGCTAATTTTGTCTGAGCCAAATGACCGCAAGTTATATGGAATTTATTGGCTGCTTATATAACTAATGAAATTAAGGCTTACAAGTGGATTTGGGTACTACTGGTGGTAAGATATGCTTCTAGGTTGTAATGCCTTAGCTTGAAAGCCATATAAGGTGTGTTTATATATAACCTCAAAACGTAACAATGAAATGGAGGAAGCATTTATTTAGTTCAATTTCCGCACACGTGCCACCGGAAGTACTTAACTTCTTTCCGGCTTACAATATTCCATGCGCGTTGAAATCAAATATAAAGTAAAAACTAAAATTCAAACCAACGGCAAACCTTGTCCTCTTTCTGTCAGTAGCCACCAAACAATCAGCAAGAATTGCGTGAAAACCGGAGTCTTGAATCTAGGTTGCATTTCTTATGTCCTTCGGTCACAGTTGCTCAACCTGTTCTCTTATAAGATACCTAGTATTCCTAGTGCAGTTAGGGTGGTATGGTTACGTGACAGGTAAGAAGTAGGAAATGAGAACAAGTACCACAAGTCGCTCGTAAATGGACTGATGGATGAATGGATGGATGAATTTCATATTATGTATATTATGGCTTGATATAAGTACACCAAAATTGCTAGTTAGGCTGAGACACATTAACCAGGAAGCTAAAGCTTGCCATAAAAATATACCCGAAGCAGCTCAAGAAGCACAAATTTAATTACTTTTGAAGATGCTGATTAATTTCATCAAATGCCTACTTTGTCAATACGGAAATATCGAGCATATGCATACGCAGCGATATCACGGAAATATTGCCGTTTTCTTAACAGCCTATGTAGGTACAAGCAAACTTTACGATTTACACGTTCTGGTTGACATTAACCCAGTAAATTACACAAATTATAGATTAAAGTTGGTCCTTAATTCCCATCTATGCTTTAATAATTTTTGTTGACCTTCGAAATTTTGCTATTTCTTCTATACATTAGATCCAAATCTTCTGCAAATTGGCATGCACTAATCCATAAAAGAAGGCCAATATTCCCTGCAAGTTTCGGATAAATACATGGAACCGGTTCTGAGATACACTGGAATGGTACGTCATTGCTTCATTTATTGGAGAGTGTAGGTTGAGTTGTAAATTTAATGTTTATGTTCTAAGATACAGCAACACATTAGATTGCTCAGCTTTCATTACAATCTTCAAAGAAGGGAATGGCTAAAACGGAATCTTTAATAACTTTCTCAACAACCCAGAAACTGATACATAAATATTACTAGTTTATTGAAATATTTTAAATACTGTACCAATACTATGTAATAACAGCAACTCGTTAGAAACCGTTAAAAACGCACTCATTACGTAGTGCCCAATGAGATAAATGTGGGAGCTTTTGAATCTTATTATTTGTAGCAGTTTGTACAAGGTCCTGGTCAACAAACGACTACAAACGGTCGTTTCCAGTTACCTCTAAAGTACCAATTTGCACTAATGAACTATACTTTTGGTCATTTGTGGAAATTGTAAAACACGCATACTTTCGAAACATCAACAAGACAAGAAGCTTTGCGATAATTGAAAATTTTAGTAATTTCACTGTATGATTAAGGTAGCGGCTTGTGCCAATGTTCTTTATCTCTTCCTTATTAAATGTAGTCAAAATGTGATAAAAGTAAAAATATAATGAGGAACTTTTGTATTTTCTAAGAAAATTTTTCTTATTATTGCAAATCTCCGAAAATCTTATCAGCCGAATCTACTTTTATTCATCTATTGCACATGGTGAAATAATGAAGCGAGTTGTAAAGTTTTAAAAACATACGACTTTTATAAATTGTTGAACATTAAGGAGTGCCCGGTAGATTTTGATAAAAAAATTGAATATTGTACCTTGTTTCTGTAAGAAGCAGTTTATATATCTTGACTTGGAATATTTTTTAAGAATCATGACTAGCTATTTTGATTTAAACGTTTCATTTTATTCTTGTCTTTACTACGTTTGCTTCGTGCCTTTCAAAGTAACATTAACGTCACAAAACAAAGTGGCCATAAAAACTCATGTACTACAAAAGGTACTCAAATTACATATTTATTTGAAGTTTAAATCATACCAGCTAATAACTAAGTTTTACATGCTTTTCCAGACAATTTGTTTCACTGTATATTTTCTGCGTTTCATATGCAACTATTTACTCCCGAATCTCAATTTCCTAGCAGCTTTTGAAAGCAAAAATGAATTCCCAGGAAATCCCTTTCGGCATTTTTTATTTGTGACTCGTGTGTCGTTTATATTAACTTTTATGTTTCTTTTTCATGCATTTTTCCTTAAAAAACTCTTACACCGCAGTTATTTTCAACGCCTGCAGAGAATGTTCCAACATATGAGGATCAAAACATCTACAATGTGCATTTTCTTGTCTTTTTTTGTACATTTTTTGTAGCTTTATCTCATTTTCCTACTCTTCTTGAATTCAAAAACTTATTAACAAGCTTCCCATTTCAAAGCGTAACGAATACTTTTCCACTTACAAAATACTTAATGCCATTTCAATCATATTTTGGTATGTACTACATTATCTGGATGCTAAATATTTTGTACATGGTTGGAAATGCTGTAGTCGCAGTTTTTATTTCTGTCTGGCTTCACTTCAACTTTATGTTTTTTCTCATCTTGGGCTTAGACATGGTCAAGGAGGGTGGAGCTTGTCCACCCAAATTAAAAGTAGATTTTCTCGAAGCCAGTTTAAAACTGTTTAAAACATTGGACAAATTCAATGAAATAAATGGCACATGGGTGATCCTTTTTTTAGTAGATACATATTCATATTTCCCGTATGCCATTGGCGTTGAACACGAATACTTCGACTACGGGTTTAGTGTCTACGTATTCAGTTCATTGGCTCTATACTTCAAAGCCGCAATGTTTGCGTTTCAGGTAGGAAAAATACTTTAATAAAAAATGTTTATTTAAGTTACGTTTTACAAGAAAATGCCACTTGTACCGTATAAACGTATTATATAACAGGGTTTTAAATTTGGATTTAGATGAACAGGTACCAAAAATGGCTCTACAAACAAAGTTTGCTGAAAAAAATTGCACTCATGTGACCTTCCTGCTGAACCATTGGGCTGTTCACAACGTGTGCTGTATTCGACTTGGAGTGATGCCATTAACATTTCACACTTTTCTCCAGGTGTACGGTTTTAAGAATTTTATATTTACAAAATTTCAAAACATAGATTATCCTTAATGCATCTGAAAATCTGAACAGGTTATGACACACGTAATGTCAATATATATTTTGACCAAAACGACTTGAGCAGCATGCAAAAAATGAAAGCTAAATCTGCACAAAGACATTTGACGGGAGCTTCAATTAGAAGGCCTCTTGAATGAATTTATATCAGATATGTACCAGTACTAACACAGTCATTATTGTTAGTAAATGGTTATTAGTACACCATTTATTTTTATTTCAAAACCATTCGATAAACCAATAATTATTAGTATTGTAAATCTCAAAAACCAAATATACATAAAATACATAAATACTTAGCACCATTGATATTTAGAGCTGACCAAAACAATTTAGAAAACGTAACCCGCAGTTTTACGAAATATTATGTATTCTACGAATAGTAAATATCATTTCTGTAGCTTTATCGTTTTTGCAACTGTTAATTGTTTTGTCTAAAGTGTTCTCAGAATTGTGTTGGGATTTTGGAAATTTCAATTTGAAGTACAAAAATTTTATCAATTCAAACATTTGCCTAACTAAACCTTTTAACCCTTGAAATCCTTTGATAAGGAAATGATTGTTGGAAATAATATTATGTATAAACAGTTCTATCTTAAAAATGACTATGCTAAGACCCAGAATTGTTCCGAAAAATGAAAACAATGGCAGCAATAATACCAAATTCAAGTAATCTGTATTATCAGTGGTTGGAATGTTAGCCTTAATATTATCAAGGACTATGAAAAGTGCAATGCAAAAAGCAATATAATGGTTCTAAGAACACATTCGGAAACTTAGTCTACAGCGGTGCGACGTAGACGTATAGTAACAGTCCTAGCTGTAGCTTTTTCGTTTATCTGATTGGTAAATATTTTCTTGACAACACTACACCTGCACTGGAATAATGCCAGTTTTAAATGTAAGTACAAAAGCTCAAACATGTCAATAATTTGCCTGCCCAAAATTTTTGAACCTTCAAAGCATCTACTAACAAGTTGATATTTGGAATTAATAAGAATAAATAGTTCTACCTTGAAAATAGCTATACAAATACCCAGAAGTGTTGCAACAAATGTAAAGAGCGGCAGCAGTAATACCAAATTCAAAAAGTCTGTATTTTCAATTGAAGGAGTGTTAGTCTTTGCATAATCTAAAATTAGCGAAAGTGCTGTTCTGGTGTATTCGAACAAACCATCATGATTACCATTGTGTTTGTCTTTTGAGCTTTTCATTGCCTGAATAATTAAATTCATGTCTCGGGCGTAAAAAAAGTCAAGGTGTTGCATATCCCAGTAATCACTCAAGCCGGATTCATACCATCGTGCCAACAGGGGGATAATAAGCTTTGCAAAATCATCATTTTGTATGATCCAGGGATGCCACTCAACCAAGTTTTGAATAGGGATTCTGCGACTTAACCATTTCTTTGTAAATAATCTAATTACAGCCCAATGTTTTTTAGAATGTAAGTCGAGTCCTAAAATGGTAAACGGACCACGGAAGGTGTGGTTACGACCACTATTGACACCTACCTCACAATTAAAGCGATACAAAAAATCCGGCCACACTTGGGTTTCTATCATGGGACAATACGTAAGTTTATTTTTAATAGTTTTAATAACTTGTGTACCTGAACCTATGCTGTTTTGATATTTTAAAAACTTATCTAGTATATATTGTACTTTAGAAAGCAAAGCATTGTTTTTTAAGTCCAAGGCACTGTCGAACGACAATATATCATAACTTGTTTTTGCCAACGTGGGAAGGTCATTAGGGGTCCACGGATCAGGCGTTGTGATTAATCTTGTTGACTGCTCGGTTTTATAGAGATTGTTAAGAATCAGACATAACCACGTCCAGCAAATTAACACTACTGACAATTTCTTTGGGAATCTAGTGAAATTGTACTGGTCTACCATTGAACCATTCAAACGGAAGAAAATACTTCCAATGCAACGGGGAATACGTTTTAAATCACTGGACCAATGAAATTTTTGTACTCTAGATATTGTCAGAAGTGTAATTAGTGCAACAAGTAATTCCACTAACGCATAAAATAGCCATGTTTTTGCGTCTAAAGGTTGCAACAAAGCATACCAGCTGTTGTAAAGAATCCTTTTATCAGTTACGGTAAACATGGCATGTCTATTGTACTTCATTTAGTATGGTACTAATGAGAACACCACCCATCGCGGTTCTGAAAGGAACTTACTTTCATAGGTTACGCTCATAGTTCTTTCGAACATAAATTTTCGATCAGGAGTTGGATTAGAGAATTTTTCAATTGTACTGGTAATATTGTACGTTTGTTGAAGTACTTGTAACACAACATCTACCGGTCCTATTTGCCCTTGCGAAAGAAGTTTATGTAGAATGTATTTTTTTCCTTTATATTGGTCAGCATTATAATTAATTTTGTTATAAAACTGGAAACTGTCGGCGTGTGGGATATTTATGGCATGATTGTTTTTATGCAAACGAAACCATAACGAGAAAATAGTTTTTGGATTAGGTAGAATACCGTCTGCAACACTGAAGTAGTTAATTTTGTTATAAAGTGGCCCGTGAAGCTCTTCATTACAAGTTGCACAAATAAGTCCAACCCGCTGCTGATTTTCATGGTATCCAAATGTAACTAGAAATTTAAAGCTGGTCAATTCCGTATTATAAGGTTCTGTAAATCTTGGATTCCAATACGTTCTAGTAATTGGGTTTAAACTTTTCTTCCAAATAGCGTTTTGCTCTGACTCAGGTAATTTTAGAAGCATATTAGCCCAAGAATAGCGTTTATTGTCCCAAAATATTACATAGTCTGGATCTTCACGATTGAATATTGCTTCCCTAACATGGTATTTGTATATCCAGTTATTCCATTCTATAAAGTAGAGATGGGTAAAGCACGATGTATGTCGAGCCACTTCATATGTTTTGTAAATGTAGTAGTCCGACAGCCGCGAATTCAGTTTTGGAGTGGAGTATTTAACTTTATACCAATTGATCGAGTAGTCCGAGTAGGCGCGAATAACAAAAGTTGACTGCGATGCTGGCCCTGACTCATAAAAACTGACAAGTTGCTTCAATGCACGCGACGTAAAAGAGTAGGATGTTGCTGTTACTACCTTAATCAAACAATCTTTAATATTCTCGGATAAAAACACTTTTAAATCCGTTGACAAGCTGTCGTCTGAATGCAAATAACTTTCTGAAAATTGAAGTAATTTAACCGAACTTAGCAAAGAGGCAAATACAAGTAACTTGAGTGTTCTTTTCATTTTGTTGTTTTCAGAAAGAACTTGTCACTGAAGACCGTATATTTTTATACCAGCGCCGTATGTTTGCTTCTAATGTTTTCTGGTTATTTTCTGATGTGCTACCGGTGCTACGGCCTGCATTACAAGTTTACTTCTAATACTTTCCAGTTGTTTCTAGGCATTTTCTTCTTTTGCAAATAATGCCCAACCTTTATGTACCTGATCCTTTTATTTTATATACATTGTTGGTAACTGCTTGTTGGTGTTTGTTATGTTGTACAAGATATTTACATCGAATTTTTTATCAAAATAACAGCAACCTAAATACGGCGCGTGCAGCATAATTTTAGTGTTTGTCTTCTTTTGTAGCTTTAACTTAAATTATTGTCAGAGTACTGTTTTTCGTAGAGCTACACACAAAGAGCATTACAAATACTACCTTAATATATTATTTCTATTTTGTATCTGCCCTCAGGTACGTAAAAATATAAAAATTAGTCAAATTAAAATTTTTAGACGTTGTTGCCGCGTGTTGGATGACAATTTTAATTAGCTAATGAAACAGCTATGTTTTTTTCAAAATGTATATTTTGGGAACTTTATCTAACACTGAATTGTGCTGAAGTTTTCAAGAAAGAAAAATCATTTTAATCCCGGAAAGTTCCACTTTCAAGTTTCAATAAGAAATTTACCAGTCCAATGTCGCTTTAGATAATTAAAAGAAATCAGGGTGAATATTTAAGTCTAGTACCATAAAATATGTTTCATTGGACTATTTGAAGCTTTAAGTCTACAGTATATTTATATTTCTACTTACGGATGCTTGTTTGTTTTTTGTCACTGGCTATTTGTGAAATAATATTATTCTAATTCTCAGTTTTAGATTCCAAGTGTGCTCTCTGATTTTAAACACCTTAAGCAACTTTTAAGAAAAATTTTTTATGTAATGAGTTAGATAAATTTATAAAAGCAAACAAATTAGTTATTAAGCAAAGTGACAAAAACGCTGGAATTTGTGTTATGAATCTTAGTGACTATGAAAGTGAAATTACCAGACAGCTCCACGATGAAGCTAAATATAGACCGTCTACAGTGTCTGAATTCAATATGAATATGAATGTATTTATCGATAAGACCACAAATCTCTGTAAAACCCTAATACCGGATAAGAGGCATAGTTCTTTAATACCGTTAGAATACAAATCTGCAAAATTTTATGTCCTGCCAAAAGTACACAAAAATTATGTATCATTTCTAGTTGGTAGACCAATATGTAGCACCATCAAATGCATAAATAGTGGTATATCAATGTTCCTAGATGGTATTTTACAACCACTAAGCCTACTTATACCAGATCTGTTAATTGACTCTCCACATCTGCTATTATCTTTAAGTTATGTTAGATTATTACCTAACCACAAATATGTTTTAGTTACAGCAGATATAAATGCTATGTACCTAGAGTTACCCATAGCTAAGTGTAAACAAAACTGTAAAAGGTTTTTCGTAGAAAACAAGCATAAGGCTAAAATACCCTTTGTTGTTAATGTAAATCAATTGGAAGAACTTTTGAACTTAAGTTTAGACTTTAGTTTTATTGAATTTAACGAAGAAATATTCATTCAACATAAGGGCATTCAAATGGGCAACTGTGCTAGCGTCTCGGTTGCAAACATTACGGCTGCGGTAGAATTACGTCGCCTTCTTAACAGATCTGAAATAGTTTTTAAAGGACGTTTTATCGATGATTTATTTTTGATTCTAGATGTAACTAATATAGAAAGTGACCTAAAAGTATTTATAGATAATCTATTTCAACATGATTTCCTTAAATTTTCATACGAATATAGCAATTCATGTGTAACATTTCTAGATATGAATATTATGATAGATAATCGTAATACCATCTCCACTTCTTTATACAGAAAACCAATGTCTAAACATGAATTTGTTCACTATCTATCAAGTCATCCTTCACACCTACTTAAGTCACTACCTGACTCATGCGGTCTACGAGTCATTCGTACGTGTTCTGATCCCATAGTTAGACAGGAAGAAATGAATTCTTTAATGGATAAATTCCGTAAAAGAAACTATCCTGACAGTATTATAAATACGGCTATAGGAAAACTGCAAACAATTGTACGAACTGACCTTTTGAAACCAAAGTCTGATATTCTTATCTCATTCTTGTCAATGCATTATCCAGAAATGTTAGAAAATTATAATAGTAATACTGCGGTAAATACTACTAATAACAATGCTAATTCCTTTGTTGTAATACCGTTCTATAAAAATATTCTTGGTTCAGGAAAAATACTTAAGAATGCTTTTTACAACAAACTAAAACAATGCAAAGACGAGGATTTGTTAAAGCATGCACAAGACATTAGGATACAAATAGCTTATTCTATTGCAAACTCCATACAAAAAACCATAAACAGGTATCCTTTGGCAGAGCCAAAATAGTCCAGTTCATTCTTCACGTATACTGCTTATGTTAAAGCTGGATTTTTTGGCTCGCATATTTTATTTCTGTTTTCTATACTTCATATTGACTCAAGCATTCTATGTACAACAACTAGCGTAAACGGGCAATCCTTCCTAAAATGTAACAATAAAGTCGTGAATATTTTTAGAATTTGTCTAACAATTTGAAGGTAATTAATTTTGGTGTTAAATTCCGAAAATAGTAATGTTCAATTTATTCTAGTTTGGTTGAGAATTTTAATGTAAAATATTATATCCAATGTATTATGCAGGAAGCTTTTGTCAATAGTTGACCGTTTATGTGAACCGACTAGCTAACACAATACATTTTAATATCTGGGTAAATATTATTATAATATTTTAACTAATTGTCACATAATGTGGTTACTGTACGTTTCATACAAATTCTCAATGAATTTTTAATTTTTAATTTCCATTCATTTTAATTTAAGCTGCCTGATGATGTCGAATAAATAAAACGATGAAACCGGTTGCAGCATACCAGTAACAGACTTGGAGTTAAGGAAGTTTTTATTTACACTGCATATTACCTAAAAGTGATTCAATATATTAACCTTCCAAATAATACAGTATTCTAAGTGAAAACGTAAAATATTTTATGTCAGAACGAAAGCTTTTCAATTTGTTGCTGATTGCTTGTAAGATTATGAATTGATGGAAACTAAAATTTATGCTTGCTGTCGCCGTAATATTCACTTCTTTCTCCTGTGTTCTAGTTGTTTCTAAGCACTTTTTGGTTGCTTCTGAGAACAACGCCTAATAGCGTGCAGTACCTGTTTATTTAATTTTCATAATTTGTCACGTTGTTACCAGAGTGGAAATACGTGACAAACATTTATAGAAGTGGCCATATAGAAACCGTATATATGTACTATATAACTGTGCAAAAGACAAATACATTGCAAATTGCCTGCTTACTTTCCCTATACTTTCATTCCACATTCAGGTACGTAAGAATATAGGAATTAGTAAAATAAAAATTTGACAAGAAGTCTGCTCGTGTTGGAATATACCTTTAATTAGCTAAAATACAGCAGACATCTTGAAAATAATTTATGGTTTCATGTGAGTTTACATAAGTAAAAAAATATTTACATTTTCCCAGAATTCCTAGCAGCATATACCCAGTTGACTTTCTGAACCATCAAACTTTTTAGAAACGCACAGATGGCAATGCTAAAATCGTAAATTTTAAAGCACCGTACGTACCACGATTTTACTTTGAACATTGTTTTAATTTTAATATAAACTAAATCACTTTGTTCCTCTGATTGGTACTAGATTGCACGGAAATTCGAAATTATGTTTTATAAAGCAGTTAACCTGGGTTAAAATAAATTATGCAACGCTTAGCGATTTGGTTCTTGTGGAATGCATTTTTGATGCTAGGATAATTTGCAAATTTTATCTGTGTTCTTCGAACATAGTGTAGAATGTTTTGCTGTATAAAATACTGCATGAGAAGGCTGGTAATATAGTCGTGAATACAGTAACAGGCTGATTTCTGCTTATTTATGGTTAGTATAATTTTAGATATTTATGAACATGACCCGGAATGATACAAATGTCAACGCAGCAAAATCTAACTTTCCAACAGCGTTACATAATAATACATAGTACGTGTAAGGTAACCCATGAACTGTAGATTAGTCTGATAACAAAGTACAATTTTTTGCTGTTCCGTTCTAACTGGACACGAGTACTTTTCCTTTTGGTGCTTCGCTACACGTTAGCAAGTTAGTATCTTTATTAGCTCTTCATTTATTTTCAATGAAAATTTCATTTAATTAACATGGTCTTGTTCTATTTGTTCTGCTCTTTTAGCCTTGTACACAAAAACTAGTGTTACGTACCAGTTGACGGAAACATTTGCAGAATGTGTGGATATTTATTTAGTCACAACTACTAATTAAGTCTTTAAAAGTATTAAGAATTTAAAATCATTTCTAGCTTGAAAAATCGAGAAATGCAGGCAAATTTCTGATGTGTTATGGAAAGTTCTGAAGCCTCACCACATTGAGTGACTAATGTCTCTGAATTTTAAGTGTTATTGGCTGTTCCGGAGGATTCTGGATTTCGAATAGAAGGGAATATTTTTATTTTCATGAATTATTATTATACAAATTGTGCATGGCAAACTTGTAATTTCGGTGTTTTTGTCCATGCACAATATTGATGAAAGCTGCAAGTTAGGTACATATAATTTTTTAATTGAACTATGTACTTTTAAATGATGATTTTATTTCGTGACTTCCGCTTTTGTAAACGTTTCTTTAATATTTAGGTTCAAACTTCTTGATAGAAGGTGCACTTTGGTTTTGTAGTGACACAGACTCCGGAGCAATGTAATTTTCTTTCTTAAGTGAAACGTTTCTATTTCCGGTGCGAATGTGTGTTCTTTGTAAGGAAGGTTCAACTTTCACTTTTCTTTGTTATTGAATATTTGCGCTTACGGTTAGAGTTCCAAATCGGCTTTGGAAGTCACAGTATATAAGCAGCTTGTAATTTCTGTACCATCATAAGTCCTCTTGAGGCATCACACTAAGATTGAGAAAGCTCAAATCTCTTGTTGTTGAGATGTTGAACACAGAGAAGAAGTCGGTCTTCTGAATAGAGACATTTAACACAGCAACTGTTACTTGTCTATTTACGAAAGTAATAAAGTTCTCATTCCTAAAGATAAGTTCTTTTTTGCATTTTTTTTACTTTCACTGTCTGGAATAGTTTGACCCAGCATTAAATTGTATTCGGGTTCCAGAAGTTGTCTCACATTAGTGAGTGATCCTTTTTGAGTTTATTCTACCGTCTTGTGTTTCATAGTTTTGGGAACATTGGCTATGCAAAAATTAAACTCCTTAAGATGCAAAAAGTGTTTTGAAAGGAGATGAACTACACTGAAACGAAAATGTTTCGGTTTACTACAACTCAGAACTTGACTCATCAACATAAATGCAGAATTGTAGTTTAGTGTATGTATAGTTTAATGACCAACCTTGAACTCCATACTCAAGTAGCAAGCGTGTTTTGGCGTGTTGTTGTAATGGAAGAAGACAACTTATTAGCGACAAGAGATTATACTGAAACAGAAACTGTGTATGCCCAACTTGTATCCCAGCTTCGGAGAAATCATCCAATTTACTCATTCACACTCACTGGACACATCAAGCTGAACTTCACGCAAACATGTATATAAAATTGAGATAAGAAAACTGGTTTGCACTGATATTTGTATGGTGAGCAGAAAATTAAGACAAATTAATGGAAAAAGTTTCGCAGAAATTGGCATAAATTGAAAAATTATTCTTCGCGATTTTGCACGAAAAATGTTTTTGCTTGAAATTATATATAAATTCAAAGATCAAAAACTGGCTTCTAAAAGCAGCAAAATGAAAGTATAATTGCAATTATTTGCTTCTTTTAATTTGCATATATTTCTTTGTGAGAAATTACAAAATGCATAGAAGTTAAAAGTTTGCATACAAGATTTTTATTTTGGTTTTGCTTGAATAAAGGTTAAAAATTTTGTAGGTCGTTGATTTCCCTTGTTTGGTTGTCATCGCAAGTCATATTGTGTTTCCGCTTAAAATTTAGAATTACAATTGTTTTTAAATAAATTGTAATGTAAATTATCTAATAGATATGCGTAATAGCCTTAAAATAAATACCCAGGTGCCAGGTAGGCGTCCATTTCTTCCTGAAGCACAGTAACCACCCTCGATTGATTTGCTTTTTGTAGTGTTGTAATTAAAAAAGTCAAATGCCGAGATTGGATTTTCAAATCTGTCAACTGGCGGTGTGTTTCTGCCAATTATTAAGTGCAACAACCTGTCCGCTTGAGCTTCACTAGTGAGATATACCAATCTGTTTTTCTTCATTTTTCAGTTAAAATATGTAAAAATCACTTCAAAAGTTTTCGTTTCCTATTTCATGTTGTGTTTAAATATAAACTATACCAATTGTTCTGCTTCCTCCTGAGATATTAATCCTTCATTTTCTAGTGCTGCTAACACAGACACGTTAAGGCCAATATAAGCAATTAATCTGCTCTTATTTGTTTTAATGATTTCACGTTGCCACTCTTCCATCTTTTACTGCTTGAATAAAAAAATGTAGAAAAACTTTCATGTTATCTCCCAAAAAAGTAAAAAATCTTAAAACTATGCACTAATGTAATGCTTGTCTTGCACTGGCAGAGCTCAATTTTATGACTGTGTACCACTCAAATGCTAAATCAGCAAAAATGAGGGACAAGTATCTTTATATATGACCGGCTGGTTAAGAACTTGTTTCTAACTTGGACATATATACTCTTTCAGCAAAAAAACTAATTACGCAATAAACTGTGTAGTTGGAATTAAAATCAACTGCAACCATACACACCAGTATTCTTTCACCGTCTGGTGTGTAAATTCTGATAATATACTCACCTTGAAGTGTTTACTGGCACTTTGCACTCTGCATTATACAACTCTAATAAAATGATGAGACGATGGAATGAAATGAATGAAGCATGCAAATTTTTATCGCCCATTTTGCAGCTAACATTCGGCACATACATTATGTTGATAAACGAAAATCTAACAAATATGAGTGTGGGTTCACAATTATCACAGAGAAATTCAAACGTTTATAGCTTACGGTTAGCATAGACAGTTTTTGTCAAGGTAGTTATCGCTTATTTTTCGAGTAACTCTATATTGAAATAGGTATTCTGATACGTATACTAGTGCAGGAAAGTCTTTGTCGCATAACAAATTTTTATAATAGAATGGTTGTGTTGTGACAACACTATATGTAATAGCACGAAAGAATAAAAAATCTGCGTGATATAGCACTGCATAAAGCATACTTTTCATAACAATACAAAATATGACGCAACGTTATATCAAAAATTTATACTTTTACAATCGTCAACTTAGCAACCTGCTACGCATTTCCCCCCGAAAAGACATGCATTGAGCTGATTGGCATTTCTGTTATCTGTACAGGCAACATGATGATGATGATGATTCATTTACCCAACCAACAAAATAAAGAGCAAACAAACCAAGCTCATAATGTCATAACATGTAAAGCGCATGTAACATGTAATTCTTCAAAACAAATACATTAGGTAAGTGTGAACAAATAACAGTGTCTTTATCTATTCTTCTGACAGTTATTTTGGCGGTTTCAGACGTAAGTAAATATGCTTGTCTAACTTGAGCGGCCAAACCGTAACAATCTAACCCGTTTCAGTACCATTTTCATCAATAGCTACAACCCCTTCTTTACAACTCAGCGCATCCTATGCCAACTTGAAAATGATCATTAAATCCATACTCTTTCCACATTTCATTAAATAAAAAGCAATACAATGCACAAACCAACTTCAACTAGCTTCAACAGAATTTTTATAAAATATTGTGAAGTTTAACAAAAACATAATAACTTCTTAAACTAAAATTGAGTCCGTTGATGCAAACAAATCGATAAATCTGACAGAATGTATATGTATAATTGACCACTTTAGGATTTATATTATCTGTATGTTGATAACGTGTTATCTCGGTATTCATGCACTGAGGAAAAAATGTTTTCCTCTGGCTTTTTCCATAACGAGTGTAAAAGCCTTTAACCCTACACAGAACAACGTAGAGATAGTGTAGGAGCAACAGATCAGCAAACAGATTTCATTTCTGAGAATCTGTGTTCGGTGCTGAGTCAATAAAGGCGAGACCAGAGGACAAATACATGCCTGCATTCTGATTTCAGCTTTTGACCAGTACAATATTGAGAGTAAATACAAAATAATACTTATACGGTGTTTGTGTACAACGTATTATGAGATTTTTGGCTGGGCTGGAAGCTTATGCAATAAAATTTGATTTTGGCTCAGTCGATCATTATATCATAAAAATTACCTACACAGTTGAAATAAGCAGAGCTACCAGACTAGTCAGGCCAAAGTTGGTTGCCGTATAGCTATACAGCTAACTGTATTTTTTATCACCGACGATCCCCGTAAAATTCATTTGCAGAAAAGCTTACTCCAACACACAGCTTTTCAAACAAATATTCTCAAATTTGTTTGAAAATCTTTACCCACTTTAAAATGTATACACATAATAATGACACTATCAAAATCAACGAAATGTCATACAAATGTGAGCTGTGTCCAAAATCGTTCAAAACAAAGGACGCGATAAAAGTTCATTATCGCCACCACACACAAGAAAAGCCTTATAAATGTACCCTGTGCTCCAAATCATTTGTTCAATGTAGTGGATTACAAACTCATGAAAAAATTCATATGGACCCAAAACTCTTCAAGTGTCAAGAATGTAGAAAGAACCTTTGAACAAAATGGGGTCTAATTATTCATGAAAAAATACACAATGACTCAAGACCATTCAGCTGCCCGCAATGCCCTAAAAAGTTTCGAAGAAAAGCTCACCTTACAAATCATTTAGACCGTCACTCTGGTCAAAAGCTATATCAGTGCCCACAGTGTTCGAAGAAATTTGTGGGCAAATGGGACCTACAAAATCATCGGACTAACATCCATATGTTAAAATACAAACGCCACAATTGTGTTTTTTGTGACAAGCCATTAAGCTACAAGTCGGAACTCAATAATCACATTTTATGGCATATTAAAGAGAAGCATTATGCGTGTACTATCTGTGATTTAAACTGTAGCACTGCGTCGCAACGCACCACCCACATGAAGAACGTGCATCAGAAAGTGAAACAATTTCAATGCAACATATGCCCTCGTAAATTTGCGGAAAAAAGTTCATGTTTGCGCCACTTGGAAACGCATCAAGATAGCCGACAAACCTATAGCTGCCTCAAATGCAACAAAACGTTTGCCTGCAAGAATTCCCTTCATGTGCACGACAAAATTATTCACAAAGAAGAGAAATCTTGTCACTGCAAAATTTGCGATAAAAACTTTGCTTCAAATGACACACTTATTAAACATATGCGTACACATACACATGAAAGACCTTATCCATGTAAATTTTGTAACAGAGCGTTTACGACGCTTGGTGCGTTAAATGTGCATATAAGAGCACACACGGGTGAAAAACCGTTTAAATGTGAACTCTGTGAAAAACGTTTTAATCAAAGTGGCACTTTAAAAAATCATCTTCGCTCTCATGGAGCAGAAACGCCCTTCAAATGCAATCAGTGTAAAAAAGCTTTCAAAACCAGTCGTAATTTGCGAAGTCACGTTATTTTACATCAAATGGGTGGAGCATATCGATTTGTATGTCTGTTTTGTGATGAAAAAACTTTCCCTACAACAGAATACTTGAGGGCACATATAAACAGCCATATTGAGGAACGACCGTATATTTGTAGAGTGTGCAAAATGGAGTATGGGACCAGGCAGGGATTGAACTATCATTTAAAATCTCATCACTGAATTTTATCATATTTTGTTTACTAAATATACTCAACATGTTATGTTTTTATTTTGACCAGTTCAAAAGGTTTTGTTATAAATATGATTTTTGTAAAGAGATTTCTGATCAACCACTTTAGTTTTTGTTTTGAAATTAAAATAAATTAACGGTTTATAAAATTGTATATTTTGTAAAATAATATATGCTTGTAGTTGTACAACTCTAAATTTCAATGGCATTTTGTGTAGTGTTGGTAGAAAATAAACAGATTAGTGAGCCATAACTTTTGTTAGATTGTAACTATCAGTTCATGTATTGGTCAGCTACTAGGATAAGGACAAATACTTTCAATGCCAAGATGTATTCCACATGCAGCATCAATAAACCAGTATTCAAACTTTGAATTTGAATGTAAATCTAGTAAAGTAAATAAAGTAAAGTCGGGTAAAAGATTCAAAACACATATCAAACAGGGTAAACCAGATGGTATTGGGAGCGCTGAAAGGTTTTTTTCCACAAATGACTAGTTTAACTCTTATAAAAACTTGTAAAAAGGAAAATTATTTTTAAGGCTGGTTTAGGATTGTTTGGAACAATAGACGCAGGAGAAAAAGGAATGCGAATGTAATGTAGTTTTTATTCAATTGTTATCTGCATTCAGCTTTTATAGTCGAGAGAGCACGAAAATATTTTACCACAAGCATGTTTTAACCCAAATCGACGCGCGACCTTGACAGTTTTTGTATAGTTGTCTGAAAAACCTCATTCACCACTCAGACATCATTATCATTTAGCTAGATTTTATCAACACAGGTTGAGTAGGAAAAGTTCCCAGAACGGTTTGATCATATATATTGGCTTTGATTCTTCAGCAATGAATTCATTTGTAGAAAACCTCGCTCAAGCAGAAGGCTTTGCAGCTTTTGAAAATATTTTATTTCTTCTTTTATTATATTGTACAAAGTTTTCAAAAATCCTTGCTGACTGCTGACTAAACACAAATTTACAAATGTTGACGAATTCTAATACTAATTAGCTGTTCAATCAACACAATGGATAAGCAGAACCTTGGAAAGAAATTATATAAGTGTGAGCTGTGTCCGAGATCATTGACAACAAAAGTCGACCTAAGCGTTCATTACCGCCGCCACACAAAAGAAAAACCTTATAAATGTGATCAGTGTTCCAAATCATTTGTATCAAATGGTGACTTGAGTAGTCATCAAAAATCTCATATGGATATAAAACCATACAAATGCCAAGAATGTGGACACAGCTTTAGATACGCCGGAAATTTAAAACGTCATAAAGCAATACACCAACCAAGAGTAAAACGCCACAACTGCGTGTTTTGTGATAAGTCACTTAGTACCACAGAGAGCCTTAATGTTCACATTTTAGGACATATTAAGGAGAAGTCTTATAATTGCCCTGATTGCAATATGGAATTTAAATAGAGTTCAGAACGGAACAAGCATGTACAATTGGTACACGGGCAAGTGAAAAAATGTGAAAACTGGAACTGTACGTTTGGACATATAACAAATTACAAGGTGCACATTGAAACAGACGAACCAGAACGACAAACATTTATTTGCTTGAAATGCAATAAAACTTTTTCTCAAAGTATTATTTAAAGGCACACTACAAAGTTATTCGTCAAAACGAAAAATTGTTTGAATGTAAAATTTGTAATAAACGTTTTCGCAAAACCGGGACCCTAAATAATCACATTCGTACACACACAAATGAGCGACCTTATACTTGTGAAATTTGCAAGAAAGCTTTTAAAATGCAGAGTACGTTAAATCAGCATATAAGAACACATACTGGTGAAAAACCGTTCAAATGTGAACATTGTGGAAAGCGTTTTAGCCATCAAGGCTATTTTACTTCCCATCTTCGGTTACACAAGACAGAAATGCCCTTTAAATGCAAACATTGTTCAAGACTTTTTAAAACCAGCTCATATCTGAAGAGTCATGTGTTAGTAGGACACCATCAGTGAATCGAGAAAGTCTGAGGCAATGGCATTTAGCCACTAATGGACCCTCCAAATAAGTTAAAAACTACTGCCATCTTAAAATTTGTGGCAGTCTAGCCAACGTTGAGTCTCTGCTTGTAAAATGTATCTTATTTATACCACGACTGCACCAACAAGTTCGGAACAAGGGGAAAAGAGTGACGGAATTACAGTAGAAGACGATACGGAGCCATTACTCCTTAAAAACGTCTTCTCCGAAACATCGAGAATGTAATGGCTTATTTAAATGAACTTGTGCAAAGAATTTTTCCTTTTTTAGTTGGAGTAAATTTGCAGCTTCAGTATGTATTTCGTCTCAATGTCTGAATAAAGTTGTTAAATGCGTGCGTCTGCTTTTCTTTATCAATTTTATCCTTTTTAGTTATCAAGGCCAGAAGTCGGTCAATTTGGATTCGTTTGCCAAGAAACGGATTTTTCTAAACAATAAGTAAAATCATATTAAGTTTTGTATTTTTAATTTTAATTGTAATATAAATTTGTTTTTAGTGTTATTAAACAAAAATTCACGTACCAGCATTTCAGCCTCCTCGTGTGAGATCAGGTTCTTTTCTTCTAGTGCAGCTAGCAAATTAGCATTTACGTCAATTAACTCTAACAAGTCCTGTTATTTAAAATTATTTTCTTTTGCCAATCTTCCAGTTTGTACAAGTTGATTAAATTATTATAATCTTTTACAGATCGCCTAGTTTATGTTTGCACAGTACAAATTGCACGAAAACAAACTTAGCCTTAACTCTTACATAATATTGTCATTCATGTAAGCATATTTATAAACTTGAATGATTATTTGTCTGTCTGTTGTGTTAATATATCTACTTTTCCAAGCACTAAGACAGAAAACGTATTTGTTCGAGTTTTTCTATGAAAATAAAAAAAGAAAAATACCTGCTACACTCTGCGTTTTACGCAAACAGAAAGACTGAGCAATAGTCTAACCATCCGAGTTTGTTCTGAGAATCTGTGTTGACTACAGAGTCAATGAATATAGCTCGAGGCAAAATAAAACCTGTTGAGTTTTGAGACAAGCAATCATGCATCAAACTCTTGTCCTTGTTGACCTTGGTGTGCGGTGTGCACATAAAAATCATTATGCGGTAGAGTATTTCTTATTACGTAATTTACATAATATGTCATAGAGATTACCTGCACAGTTGAAATAAGCAGAGCTGCCAGACCAGTCACACCAAAGTTGGTTGCCGTATAGGTATACAGCTAAATATATTTTTTACTCGGACGATTCCCATAAAATTCATTTTCAGAAAAGCTTGCTCCAACACACAAATTTTCAAACTATTATTCGTAAATTTTACTAATTCACAAATTTACTTACCCACTTAAATATGCATCACAACAATCACTCTATTGATATCAAAGAAAATCCGTACAAATGTGAACTGTGTCCAAAATCCTTCAGAACAAAAGCCAACATAAAAATTCATTATCGCCACCACACGAAGGAAAAGCCCTTTAAATGTAACCAGTGCTCCAAATCATTTGTTCGAAGCTGTAGTTTACGAACTCATGAAAAAATTCATTCGGACATAAAACCATTCATGTGTTCAGAATGTGGAAAGAACTTTCGGCTAAATTGGGCTCTACGAGTTCATCAGAAAATACACATTGACTCAAGACCATTCAGCTGCTCGCAATGTCTTAAAAAGTTTCGAACAAAAGCTCACCTTACAAGGCATTTAGACCGTCACTCTGGTCAAAAGCCGTGTCAGTGTCCTGAGTGTTCTAAGAAATTTGCGGGCAAGTGGGACCTACATAATCACAGGACTAACGTTCATCTGCCAAAAGTAAAATGTTGTATTTTTTGTGACAAGCTATTTAGCAACAATTCGGGACTCAATACTCACATTTTACGGCATATTAAGGAGAAGTATTATAGTTGTGCTAACTGTAATCTGAATTGTGCCACTGCATCAGAACTCAGCACCCACATGCAGAACGTGCATAAGGATATAAAAGACTTTCAGTGCGAAATATGCCCGGGTAAATTTGCGGAAAAAAGATCATATTTGGGCCACTTAGAAACACATGGTATCACAACACAAGATAACCGACAAAAATATAGCTGCCTCAATTGCGATAAAACGTTTGTCTCCAAAAACTCTCTTCGTTTGCACGACAAAATTATTCACAAAAAAGAGATACCCTGTCACTGCAAAATTTGTTATAAAAACTTTACAACAAATGACTCACTTAATATACATATGCGCGCACATACAAATGAGAGACCTTACCCATGCAAGATTTGTAATAGGGCGTTCAAGATGCGGGGTGCGTTAAATGTGCATATAAGAACACACACGGGTGAAAAACCGTTTAAATGTGAACTCTGTGAAAAGCGTTTTAATCAAACAAGTAGTTTAAATAATCATCTCCGCACTCATGGAACAGAAACGCCCTTCAAGTGCAATCAGTGTTCAAAAGCTTTCAAAACCAGTCGTTATCTACGACGTCACTTGTTTGAGTTACATCATATCGGTGGAACACACCGATTTGAATGTCCGTTTTGTGGGAAAACATTTCCTTACACTAAATATTTGATGGCACATATAAACAGCCATATTGAGGAACGACCGTTTATTTGTAGAGTTTGCAATGCGGAGTATGGGACCAGTAAGGGATTGAAGTATCATTTAAAATCAAATCAGTAAATTTTTTCATATTTTGTTCACTAAATATACTCAACATGTGTTTTTATTCTGACCAGTTCAAAAAGTTTTTAAAAATGAATATGCATATTCCAAAGCGATTTTTGGGAATGTAAACAAATTTATCAACACTATGGAGCTCAGCACGGTCGAATAGGCTAACGTAGCCAAAGTTGTAGCTCAGCATCCACTTCAAATTACTTTGGTACGTTACATTATGTTATTCAGTACAATATATTTCTTGAACAATATTACTAGCAAACTCAAAGATGCATTTAATCTTACATTATTAATACAACCAATTTTCAGATTCATTGGTTAACTTGAAAACATTTTCTTTTGCTAATCGCAGGTTTTCCGAAGAATTGCGACTTACTTGCTATTTGACTGCCTCAAAACCAGCCGCCAAGTTTTCCAAGTGTGTAATCAGAAACTTATGACTCAAACGAGAACATGAAAGCCAATGCAACATTCACCGGTTTGTCTTGTTTTGCTGAAAATGAAATTTTTGAACCGCTTGGAGTTCTCTGAATTCTCCCCTTCTATTGACAAGGTAAGAACAACAATAAAAGCATATATTAGGAAATAAGTTGACTTATGCAATCCTGTTTAATGTTTGTTACACACTTGTTTTAACAGATTTCAGGGCCGGTCCGTTGCAAGATGCAGCGCAATTTCCAGACTTGTTGTTAAACCACAAAAAAATAAACTTTCACGTATTGCTAATAGTAACTTTGATATTTATTTATATTCTAGAATACGCCTTAGTTTTATGTGAAACAATTGCTAATACATTTTGAATTTTTAGAGGAAAACATAAGTATTTTAGTATTCACACATGTTTTTGTATTTTGATAAACTTACTATTTTTGTACATGATATGGGATCTAATATTCCGAAATCTATTTTTGTTAAAATGTCACGGAAGCTTCAATTGCAACAGCAAGTTAATGTAAATTGTGTAATTCAAATTTTTAGTGTATTTATGCATGTTGAAAAACACAAGCACGTTGCTTGACAGCCGGATGCAGAAAGTTTGCTTGTACACCAAATTACGTATTATGCAAATATGTAACAGCTATTTTGCCAAATAAAATATGCATGCATAACCAAATCTTACCAACGTCGCTTTAGCCAAATTTATGGGATATTAAAACAATTACTTTCATTACACTGTGTATGTATATTATGTGGTTTCATAAACATACCTGTAGATTGAAAATATAGTAGAATCAAAAATATGTGAAATTAAATCAAAAATACATTACAGAAATGTGAAAATCAAAAATATATTCATAAATCTGGAAATAGCGTACGGTGAAAGTGGTTGAGCCACATAATATGCATTATCAACCGACGCACATTCAACTTGTATATGAATCACAAATCTACCTTGCTTGCAATAGGCATACAAAACAACAACAGGTAGAAAACGGGGAAAACAAAGCACATGATGGATTATTAATGGCAAAATGTACGCAGAGAACTATATTTTTGGTGATTACGGTACTGTGTTTTATGTAGAATTTATATTGTTTAGCGACTGGATGCCTGGGAAAGTATCCAACTATTCTACTAAAAATCTGCTACTAATATATGTAATGGACCAAATGAATTATCAGTTTCCTAACAAAAAAAGGAATTCGAGTATTACAACAATGTTTGAAATATTACTAATGGTTCCAATGCACAAAAGCTTGACGGGTGCTTCAAGTTATTTGTCTCTCAGGTTGATGCTCCGGGAATTCAAGGTCGCTCACAGATTATTAAGCATTTTGAGGGCAAAGCATTTTTCCTCAATTTACCTCATTCCTTGCTCATTGTATATTTCATCTTGCAAACAAAAACGCAGGTTTTCCTTTCTCTTCCTTAATGAACATACACACACGCGCATGAATAGACGAGTCAGTAATACACTGCTTATTATGTGAGTCATTACTGAGCAAAAAATGAACATTTTACCTCTAGAATATAAGATAAGGATTTTTTGCTCCAAGCAAGAATTCAGTTGCGGTTTGGCCGGAGTGATCACACTTTGAAGTGCTGTGTGAATGAAGATGATTTGAATACGAACTCGTGAACTGTAATACTGAAGACAATTTGAGGTATTAATTTTGAATTTGAATAATGCACAAACAAGTAGATAACATCTTTTAAGATGTGCACGTTCCCATTTATGTGTAATACTAATATTGTTGTTGTAAACACTTAAATCCGGTATACTCATGTTTCTTGAATTTTAATACTGAGAATTTTGTGTGGCGTGCACACAAAAATTATTATGTGGTAGAGCATATTGCTCAATGCACCATTCAGCATAATATATCATAAAGATTACATGCGCAGTTGAAATAAGCAGAGCTGCCAGACCAGTCAGACCAAAGTTGGTTGCCGTGTCGTCACTGTCGATTCCCTTAAAATACATTTTCAGAAAACCTTTTTCCAACACACAACTTTTCAAACTGTTGTTTGCAAATTTCTACTAATTTACTAAATTATTTACGCACTTTAAAATGGATACTCAGAAAAATGACTCAATTGATATCAACGAAAAGCCATACAAATGTGAGCTGTGTCCAAAATCGTTCAAAACAAAAGGCGCGATAAAAGTTCATTACCGCTACCACACGCAAGAAAAGCCCTATAAATGTAACCAGTGCTCCAAATCATTTGTTCAAAGCAGTGGATTACGAACTCATGAAAAAACTCATTCGGATACAAAACCCTTCAAGTGTCAAGAATGTGGAAAGAACTTTCGGCTAAATTGGGCTCTAAGAGTTCATCAGAAAATACACATTGACTCAAGACCATTCAGCTGCTCGCAATGTTTTAAAAAGTTTCGAACAAAAGCTCACCTTACAAACCATTTAAACTGTCACTCTGGTCAAAAGCTATATCAGTGTTCAGAGTGTCCGAAGAAATTTGAGGGCAAGTGGGACCTATACACTCACCGGACTAACATCCATATGTTAAAATACAAACGCCACAATTGTGTTTTTTGTGACAAGCCATTTAGCTACAACTCGGAACTCAACAAACACATTTTATTTCATATTAAGGAGAAATATTATAATTGTACTATATGTAATCAGAATTGTACCACCGCATCGCAACGCACCATCCATATGCAGAACGTGCATCAGGAAGTGAAACGATTTCAGTGCAACATATGCCCTGGTAAATTTGCGGAAAAAAGATCATATTTGGCCCACTTGGAAACACATCAAGATAACCGACCAATTTATAGCTGCTCCAATTGCAATAAAACGTTTCTCACGAAGAATTATCTTCGTATGCACGACAAATATATTCACAAAAAAGAGAAAACTTGTCACTGCAAAATTTGCGATAAAAGTTTTGCAACAAATGACACACTTAATAAACATATGCGTACACATACAAATGAAAGACCTTATTCATGTAGAATTTGTAAGAAGGCATTTACGAGGCTTGGTACCTTAAATATGCATATCAGAACACACACGGGTGAAAAACCGTTTAAATGTGAACTCTGTAAAAAGCGTTTTAAACAAAATAGTAATTTAAATAGGCATTTCCGCTCTCATGAAAGAGAAACGCCCTTCAAGTGCAATCAGTGTTCCAAAGCTTTCAAAACCAGTTCTAATCTACGAAATCACCTATTTATGACACATAAAATGGGTGGAACACATCGATTTGTATGTCCGTTTTGTGATGGGAAAACATTTCCTACAACGGCATATTTTATGGGACATATAAACAACCATACAGAAGAAAGGCCGTTTATTTGCAATGTTTGCAAAGTTGAGTACAGGAGCAGATTTGGATTAAGGTTTCATATGAAGCTGCATAAGTAAATTGGGAATATTTTCATTTGCTAAACTATGTTTGGTGCGTAGTGTTTGTATCTGGGACAGCTACAAAAGTGTGCCGTAAAACGCGCGAAGTGTATAGAATTCACTGGCCAAATTTTCATTTTTCGCCAATGGGTCGTCGAAACTCAACAATTTTACTGATATTTTTCGGCAATACAGCTTTTCCAAGAACCTTGGCTATCTTCAATACGTTCTAATAGCCTGATTGTGTTAACTAAAGTTAGTTTTTTAATAAAAAAAACCTTGATTAAAGTTAAAGTTTTGTATGCCACTTTTGTGATGGGAAAACGTTTCCTACAACACGACCGTTTATTTGTAGAGTTTGCAATGCGGAGTATGGGACACGGCCGGGACTGAACTATCATTTGAAATCACATCAGTAAATTTTACCATATTTTGGTAATTCAAATAACTTAACAGTTTGTAAAATTGTATGTTTTGTAAAATAAAAAAACATATGCTTGTGATGGTACAGCTCTCAATTTTAATGGTATTTTGTGTAGTGTTGGCAGAAAATAAACAGATTAGTTAGCCATAATTTTTGTTACATCGTTCATGTATTTGTCAGTTATTTACAGTTGTATAAGTTTACACAAAAGTTACACAAAAGTGTTTTCCGTGCCTAGATGTATTCTACTTGCCGCATCAATAAACTACTAGGTATTCAAGTTTTGAATTTCAAGCTAATTTCTACTTTGCATGCAGTCCTGAATCAGGAATAATTAATGCATTCAGTTAAACTTTTACAAAAAAATGTATTTATAATGCAACTTATTATCACACATAAAAATTGGAAGAACCTTCTGTCTAATCAACTTGCTAATAGCAAGTTGCTATATGGATTTCCCACGGAAAGAAATGCTCTGAAACTGTTGCTCTTGTTGGGCGGACAACATGATGATGATTGTGTACCAGCAACAGGAGTAGGATGAAAGGAAAACAAAACTTGACAAGCAAGCCGAGCCTGGTGTGCAGGAATATATATACCATGCTTTTTGTTGAAAAATTGTTAATTTTTGCATGCAATTAGATATTTTACCAAAATAAAAGATGAAAATGTTTAACTCTGCACTAATTGGATTAAGCAAAAACTAAATATGTAATTAAGGTAACGCATATTTCCATTCAAAGTTTTTTTAATAAGCAACAAGTGAGGATAGTTTAAGTATTCAGACAAAATTAAAAAGTCCACTTTCTTTGTCATCCATTACGGCACAATATTATGAGCATTGTTGTTTGAAAATATTTTTGTGAGGATGAGTATTTGTGTACACTTTCACGCAATACGCTAGCCTTACATTTTTTGTACTCTATAATTTGTATGGAGTGGTAGTGGAGAATGGAGCATAGAAGGAAAAAAATTCTGCCACGGTAAAAGGTATGTAACTCTGGGGAATTCAGGCAAGAATATACCGGTTGGGCAAGTAGTGTACCAGGTGTACAGAACACATCAAAAATAAGAAAGGAAATGTGTGATTGGGATTTTACATAATCAACTCACTGCATCTATACGGTATATTCCTTTCAAACACTTTTTAATATCAGACATAATATCCCGACAAACCAAATCCACCTACTTTAGCATTGGGCCGGCACAGTTTTGCCATCAACTAATCCGCATTGGGCTGTCCCTTTTTTGCGCAATGGCCCAGCAATGGCAAATGACGTTGGCCCAGCAACGCAAGCCACCACTGCTGGTAACATGACGTTTAACGGCAATGGCCCGCTGCCGTAATCGCCAGTGTCGTAACGTCAGCCAGCGCAGTTTCGGTAAAGTGCCATTGAACTTGCCGAAATGAAACCAACACTGGCACGATGACGTTTTTACTGTGCTTAACCGATGCCATAATAAATTACTAAAATTATATTTAAAATTCAACTCAGGTTTTGAATGAGCAACTTTATTTATTTAAACAAATAATTTTATCACAATTTCAAGCGGTGACTAGGACGGCACTTTCAATTTGATGTCCTCCAGCACTCCGTTATTAAAATTGCACTGCAAAGAAATGGTCACCTTCAGTGGTAGAATGGCACAGGAACAATTTTGGGGTCCTCTTGCACCTCATCCAGTCACCTCCACCTCCAGTGGCTGGTTGCTACGGACCTATGTAAAAAACCAAATAAAAAGTTCATAAGGGTTTGGTAAACAAGTAAATCATTGGTCAATGAATTGATGAGCAGAAAGAAGAATTTTTGCAACCAAAGTAGGTAGTTTTTCAAGTAAACTAAATGTAACACTTACCGTAGCTTTTGATAAGATCCACTTTCCACACTGGCCATGCGCATATGTCTCCCGGTTGGGATACTTGTTAGCACTTCCAGCTAGCTGGTGTGCTGCAGACGAAAACTTAACCTTTCTGAAAGCACTGTTTCTCCTCTTCTGTTTAACTTATACTAAAATTACTAAACAATTCTTTTGCTACACCGGCTGATCTGAAAGCTGATGAGAAATGCCGGATCTAGTCTAGTCTAAACTGAACTGAGCTGGCTGCAATGTGCTGACTTCCAGCGATAATATTGTAACGGCAAACTATTTTTCGTTGCGGTGCCAGTGCCGGCCCAACGCCTTCGCGTGCAGTAATTTTGTATATGGTTTATTAGGTGTTGGTTTGGTGCTGATACGGTATTGGCATGCCGGTAACGGCAATACGCGCATCGTGCCGGTATCGAATCGACACCAGAGATATCATGCAATGTCCGCGTTGTAGTTCCGGCATTTTGCCAACGTTGGCCCAATGCTCAGTTTGGTATGCTGGCTAATTGCTATCGAATTTGCGCAGATCCTACAATGGCATGCCGATATGCTGGCAAACCAATGTAAAACCATTACCTGTTACGGCTTTGCCGATACTTAGCCATCGTTCTGGTTTGTCGGGATACTTTTGGATGGTCAGAGAATGAGGAGTTGTACCGTGTGGTGACACAAAACGTTTTTAAAAGGCATTATAGTGAATTGCTATATACATCCTGTTTTTTAGATTGAATAACGGATAAGATGCTTAGGAAAAAGGAAATGAAATAAAAAACTACTTGTAAGCTTTAATAAATGTTAAGGGCAAGATTATTTTTCCTATTATGTGTGCCTAGACAAAAACCTATAATAATGTATGATCGAATTTTTTAAAATAATAAACAAATCATATCCAGAAATATATTGACTGGTAATACAAATAAAGTCTGCTTATTATCCAATTTTAACTGTTTTTACTTTTATATACTCAACAATTACGACTAGCAAATTCATTATAGCAATATAATTACGTATGCTGGGTTAAAGATTTCTTTGTTTTATAATGAGTTGCTCAAATATCTTTGGTATAGTATTTTATGCAGGTGAACCATTATAGGTAAATATACGTATAATGAAAACTTGAAAAACTAAACCTTATGCATTCACTTCTCTCCGCATTACATGCACTGATAAGAAGAAAGTCTTACAGCAACCAATAAACCATACTTTTGTAACGGCGTTGTGTCTTTTACGTCCTTCGGGAAAATTACACTTGCATATGGACAGGGAACAAAGTTCATATTATTCAAACTGGAGAAAATCACATAAAAATGGTTTTGTTTACAAGCGGATATTAGCGAGACATTTTACGCGTCAAAATAAACGTATAAAAAAGATCAGCATATCACACCTTCAATTTTGTGATTAAACTATTATTCAATGTAAAACTATGAACAATTTATGTTTGCACGTAGATTTTTTCCTAAACGTTTGATCATATTACAAACCCTGATTTAAAGTTTGTACCTGAAATGATAGTGAAATCTAAGCCTTAATAAATTACTATGTAGGTATGCTATTCTTGAAATATTGCAAGTAAAGCTTTACTCACAAAAAGTGTCTTGTCATGCGGTTAGAAAATACCTTGGGGATTTGAGAGTTCATGTGTATTTACACATATTAATTTGGGCTTAAAACACTAATAGCTTTGATATCTTTGGAGTAGCAATAGAGAAGAATGAATAGCAGCCAAAATATACAAGCATGGTTAACAATGTGTGACTTTGCAATCCTTCAATCAACAAAAAACTCGTCCGGCAGGTAAAGTTGGAGTTGCACAGCATTTGCGAGATATAAAAAGGTAAATGAATATAAGATACTTTGTGGTATCTTCACACTTTATCTTTACAGTATATTCATTTCTCAGAACCATCAGTTGAATCGCTTGCTCCATTCCGGCATATCAGCTTCCGGTGAGGTTTCTCAGCAGAAACAAGTGGTGCGTATTTACAATATGCATGGAGAAGAACACATTGTAAATTCTTGTTTTCATTGCGCCAGTTTTCTTTGTCTGTGCTTGTTAACCTGACCGCCACGAATCACTTGTGATAAATTAGAGTGAGCATACACCTCAGTGAACCGTGCGAGGCGAGTTTATACACTTTTTTCTACTAAACTAAATCAATTTAAAATAATCCAACAAGTCTAAAGCGTTGCCGCATTTTCAATTCATATTGTTGTTTTCACGTGTATCTTGTTGTTGTGAATCTATAAAACAATTTTTCAGTAAAGTTATTTATTAGTTTTGTTACGTATTTCAATATGGAAGTAAGACAAGCAGAAAGAAACTCAGAAAATGAAAACCCTTTCAAGTGCAAACTTTGTGAAAAGCCATTTAGACGAAAGCACGACCTAAATCAACATTACCGTAACCATCTTCAAGAAAAACCGTATCAGTGTGATCAGTGCTTCAAGTCATTTATTACAAATCGAGCACTCCAGGCTCACAAAAACGCTCACACAAATTTTAAACCCTTTAATTGTTCCAAGTGCGGAAAAAACTTTGGGAGTCGTTCGGTACTTCAACAGCATCAGAAAATACATACAAACGAAAGACCATTCTGCTGTTTGCAATGTTCCAAAACATTTCGAAGAAAATGTAATTTGGAATCTCATTTACAGACTCATCATGGCCAAGAGCAAATGCAGTGCTCGGATTGTCCCATGAAATTTTCGGGAAGGTGGAAGTTACTAAAACACCGGAGAGAAATTCACCAACCCGCAAATTTCCACAGTTGTTTGTTTTGCAACAAGTTATTTATTTTCCAGGGACAATTATGTCGTCATCTGCTTTCACACATTAAAGAAAAGCCATTCAGTTGTACTCAATGTTATTTGGAGTTTGCAGATGTGACAACACGCAACTGGTATGTGCAAGTCATGCATAATCATAGAGTAAAAAAATGAGTGCCAGATCTGCAAGCGTAATTTTTTTTGAGAAAAAATATTTGCGAAAACATGTGAAAATACATTCCACTAATCGACAAACATTTGAATGCTTAAGGTGTCATAAAAAATATTTTTCACGAAGTAACTTGTTCATGCATGAGCAAATTGTACACCAGAATGTAAAATCGTTTAAGTGCAACATTTGCAATAAGTTTTTTGCAACCAATGTTAGTCTACATTTTCATATGCGCACACACACAAACGAACAGCCTTTCTCTTGTCAAATTTGCAATAAGAATTTTAGATTTGAAGGGACATTAGAGCATCATATAAGAGTACATACTGGAGAAAAGCCTTATAAGTGTAAACAGTGTGGAAAATGTTTTAATAATAGTCAGAGTTTCAACAATCATGTAAGATTGCATGGAACTGAAACACCATTTCAGTGTGACAAATGTGATAAAGCTTTTAAAACCAATCCCACTCTTAGAAATCATCTTTATCATAAGCACCCACATGAAAGACAATATCGGTTTGTTTGTCCATTTTGTGATGGAAGGTCCTTCCCAACGTTCCAGTGGCTTTTGCAACATATCAACAGTCATACCGGAGAAAGGTCATTTATTTGTGAAATTTGTAAAGTAGAGTATGGGACCGAGGCAGGACTACGATATCACATCAAGTCCCACCACTAAAAGTTTTCTTTTAAAAAGTGTCCGTTCTATATAAAAAACATTTCAAAACGTGCTATATTCCTTAATAGCATAAATAGCACAAACGGTTTTGCCCGTTGTGATTTTTGTTCGAGGAAGAATTTTTACGAAAACTAATACACCTTCAACTTGTCAGTTCCAAGTCCAGTTAATATCGGATATGCTGTTTTGTTCAAAGGTATCTTGGGTTTCAAGTATCATTGTTTTATTTGTTAGCGCAGCAAGAGTATATTTTGATAAGTTGGGAAATAATTAAAAGTTAGTTTTAAAACTTGGTGCACGTAACCAAACAAGTAACCAAATATCAATGCAATATTTCAATATTTGCTACAGTAATTATGTACACCAATCTGCTTATAAAGCTCACATGAAAACACATCAGCAAAAACGCCACACGTACAACTGTTTAGTATGCGATAGAAAGTTTTTCTCTAAAAGTTACCTAACTGTACATTAAAACATTATTCACCAAAAGGTTCCTTTCACTGTTAAGCTAGTGTTAAAAACTTTGCTACAAAAAACATGCAAAATGGACATGTGCGACACACATAAATGAGAGTAATTCATGTAAAATCGGTAATAAGGCATTAAGGCTGTCTTATGGGTTAAATATGCATGCAAGATTACACACAGGACAAAGACCATTTAAATTTGATCAATGTAGAAAGTGTTTAAGCCTTAAAGGAGCATATAACAACCATCTACGCATACATGGCCCAGAAATGCCTTTTGAGTTCTAAAAGTGCACAAAAGCTTTTAAAACCAGCCACAATACGAGAAATCACTTGTTTACAGCGCACCAGATTGGATAAAGCTATCGATTTGGATTTGCATGCCTGTTGGGTGTCGATGTTTGAAATTCACCATAAAAATCTAACTTTCGCTGGATGCAGAATGGAATGTCAATGAAGTGGTGGTTTTGTGATTTTCATAAAATGATAGTGGAGATGCCAATAAATGATTTGGTAAAAACAGTGAATTTTCTTTCAAATTAAAAAGTACAGAATTATTATTTCATTTCCAATGGGAAGAAAGTCAAACTTGAAAATATTACTACTGCCAATTTTGTACGACCAGAGTGATCGGATTCTTGAGCTCGAATGAGGAATTTGATAAAGCGTCAGTAAAAAGATGAACTCGAGGTGGCGTGTTTCTATTTCTTAAAACATCGAAGAATATTGAATACACAGATACAATTTACAATACATGGAACGAGATTACAGAAAATATTTGAAGTTAGCTTAGAGTCACTCATTGCACTAGACACATAGATTCACGTCGTAGTCAGTCACATACAAGATTAAGTACATTGAACGGGGAGTAAAAAGTTCATTGCATTACAAGTTCATAGAACTACACGTTTACCAAGGCCAAAGCTCCGCTGCTCTGAACTAACTATGAATAGGGGCAGAAACGGACGGTGGACATGTTCAGTGGTGCCTATTATGACAATTTACAGCTCATTAAGAGCCCCTGAATTGTCCAAAGCCGAACTACGCACCTAAAGCACAGCACAGACTCAAAGACAGACAACTCAATGAACCAAAGTAAAACATGCAAATTGACAGAAAAACTCAAATGATAAAAAACTACTTCTGTTCACGACAGTGAACAATGCCCATTTTCTAATGGAAAATCATTCCGTACAACGGGGTACTTTATGGGACATTTAAACCGACATATTGGAGAAAGGCCCTTTATTTGTCGTGTTTGTAAACTTGAGTTAGTGAGCCGATCAGGATTAAAGGATCATATAAAATTACGTAGGAAAAAGTGAAAATATTTTTCCTTCTTATGTTGAAGTAACTTTGCAGCTTCAGTTTGTGATTCATCTCTCAGTGTCTGAATAAAGTGATCAAATACTTGTGTCTGCTTTTCTGTGTATATTTTATCCGTTTTAAATATCAGGGCCAAAATTCGGCTTTAATTTTGTCATTTATGTGACCATATTAATAAGCTTGCATGATTAACAGTCTGTGTTTTGTGCGAATTGGAATTACTTTGCATTAGCTTTTTTACCCAGCACTGAGGAAAATGTATTGCTTGAGCTTTTTCTCAGAAAAAAACAGCAAGACACAGAAAGGTAGATTGAATCCATCAGCCCACTTTTCTGAGAATCTGTGTTGACTCAGAGTCAATGAATGTGGCCCGAGGCAAAATAAAATCTGTTAGGGTTTCAGACAAGCAGCAGCAACTCTACATTCTGAAATTCGCTTTTGAAAAGTAGTCTAGTGAATCTGAGTGAATATTAATATTGCTCTTGCAACATAGTCGGTAACATCTTTTAAGATGTGCACGTTCCCATTTATGGGTAATACTAGTACTTTTGTAAACATTTGAATCCTGTATACTGATGTTTCTTGTGTTTTAATCTTGAGCTTTGTGCGACCTTGGTGTTCTTGTTGACCTTGGCGTGCGGTGTGCACACAAAAAATACGTGCTATTATGTGGTAGAGCATAGTGTTCAATACGCCACTGAGCATAATATAAGTTTATCAAACAGATTACCAACACAGTTGAAAGAAGTAGAGCTGCCAGACCAGTCAGGCAAAAGTTGGTCCTCGTATAGCTATACAGCGAAAATTGTATTTTTATCCCGATTTCCGCAAAAATTCATTTTCAGAAAAGCCAGCTCCAACAAAGAAATTTAAAACTACTATTCGCAAATTTTTATAAATTCACGAATTTATTTACACACTTAAAAATGGGTCAGAAAAATGACTCTATTAATATCAACGAAAAGCCATATAAATGTGAGCTGTGTCCAAAATCGTTCAATACAAAAAGCGAGATAACAGTTCATTATCGCCACCACACGCAGGAAAAGCCCTTTAAATGTAACCAGTGCTCCAAATCATTTGTTCAAAGCACTGGATTACGAACTCATGAAAAAACTCATACGGACACAAAACTCTTCAAGTGTCAAGAATGCGGAAAGAGCTTTCAAAAAATCTGGAATCAACAAATTCATCAGAGAATACACAATGACTCAAGACCATTCAGCTGCCCGCAATGTCCTAAAAAGTTTCGAAGAAAAGATCATCTTACAAACCATTTGAACCGTCACTCTAATCAAAAACCATATCAGTGTTCACAGTGTTCGAAGAAATTTGTGGACAAGTGGGACCTACACAATCACCGTACTAACGTTCATCTGCCAAAAGGTAAATGTTGTGTCTTTTGTGACAAGCTTTTTAGCAACAACTCGGAACTCAACACTCACATATTGTTTCATATTAAGGAGAAATATTATAATTGTAATGTTTGTAATCTGAATTGTACCACCACGTGGCAACGCAACACCCACATGCAGAACGTGCATCAGGATTTGAAACGGTTTCAGTGTAACATATGCCCGGGTAAATTTGCGGAAAAAAGATCATATTTGGCCCATTTGGAAACACATCAAGTTAACCGACAAACCTATAGCTGTCTCAAATGCGATAAAACGTTTGTCTCCAAGGATGGTTTTCGTAAACACGACAAAATTATTCACAAAAAAGAGGTATCCTGTCACTGCAAAATATGCGATAAAAACTTTGCAACAAATGACGCACTTAATAAACATATGCGTACACATACAAATGAGAGACCTTATCCATGCAAAATTTGTAATAGGGCGTTTAAGATGCTTGGTGCGTTAAATGTGCATATAAGAACACACACGGGTGAAAAACCGTTTAAATGTGAACTCTGTGAAAAACGTTTTAATCAAACAAGTAGTTTAAATAATCATCTTCGCACTCATGGATCAGAAACGCCCTTCAAGTGCAATCAGTGCTCAAAAGCTTTAAAAACCAGTCGTTATTTACGACGTCACTTGTTTGAGATACATCAAATGGGTGGTGCATACCGATATGTATGTCCGTTTTGTGATGGGAAAACATTTCCTTACACTAAATATTTGATGGCACATATAAACAGCCATATTGAGGAACGACCGTTTATTTGTAGAGTTTGCAATGCGGAGTATGGGACCAGGAAGGGATTGAAGTATCATTTGAAATCACATCAGTAAATTTTTTCATATTTTGTTTACTAAATATACTCAACATGTGTTTTTATTCTGACCAGTTCAAAAAGTTTTTTTAAAATAAATATGCATATTCTAAAGCGATTTTTGGGAATGTAAACAAATTTATCAACACTATGGAGCTCAACACGGTCGAATAGGCTAACGTAGCCAAAGTTGTAGCTCAGCATCCACTTCAAATTACTTTGGTACGTTACATTATTTTATTCAGTGCAATAATTTTCTTGAACAATATTACTAGCAAACTCAAAGATGCATTTAATCTTACATTATTAATACAACCAATTCTCAGATTTATTGGTTAACTTGAAAACATTTTCTTTTGCTAATCGCAGGTTTTCCGAAGAATTGCGACTTACTTGCTATTTGACTGCCTCAAAACCAGCCGCCAAGTTTTCCAAGTGTGTAATCAGAAACTTATGACTCAAACGAGAACATGAAAGCCAATGCAACATTCGCCGGTTTGTCTTGTTTTGCTGAAAATTAAATTTTTGAATTGCTTGGAGTTCTCTGAATTCTCCCCTTCTATTGACAAGGTAAGAACAACAATAAAAGCATATATTAGGAAATAAGTTGTCTTATGCAATCCTGTTTAATGTTTGTTAAAAACTTCTTTTAACATAATTCAGGGCCGGTCCGTTGCGAGATGCAGCGCAAGTTCCAGACGTTGTGTTAAACCACAAATAAAAATAAACTTTCACGTATTGCCAATAGTAACTTTGATATTTATTTATATCCTAGAGTACGCCTTAGTTTTAAGTGAAACAAATGCTAATACAGTTTGAATTTTTAGAGGAAAACATAAGTATTTTAGTATTCACACATGTTTTTGTATTTTGATAAACTTACTATTTTTGTACATGATGTGGGATCTAATATTCCGAAATCTATTTTTGTTAAAATGTCACGGAAGTTTAAATTCCATCAGCAAGTTAATGTAAAATGTGTAATTCAAATTTTTAGTGTATTTATGCATGTTGAAAAACACAAGCACGCTGCTTGACAGCCGGATGCTGAAAGTTTGCTTGTACACCAAATTATGTATTATGCAAATATGTAACAGCTATTTTGCTAAATAAAATATGCATAACCAAATTTTACCAACGTCGCTTTAGCCAAATTAATGGGATATTAAAACAATTACTTTCATTACACTGTGTATGTATATTATGTAGTTTCATAAACATACCTGTAGATTGAAAATATAGTAGAATCAAAAATATATTCATAAATCTGGAAATAGCGTACGGTGAAAGCGGTTGAGCCACATAATATGCATTATCAACCGACGCACATTCTACTTGTATATGAATCACAAATCTACCTTGCTTGCAATAGGCATACAAAACAACAACAGGTAGAAAACGGGGAAAACAAAGCACATGATGGATTATTAATGGCAAAATGTACGCAGAGAACTATATTTTCGGTAAGCACGTTACTGCGCTTTATGTAGAATTGATATTGACTGGCGACCAAAAGGATGCCTAGGAAAATATCTAACAACATGCGAACAATTTTACATAAAAAACTGCTACTAATATATGTAATGGACCAGACACAAAATGAATTATCAGTTTCCTTAAAAGAATGGATTTTGAGGATTACAACAATGTTTGAAATATTACTAATGGTTGCACAGCACAAAAACTTGACGAAGGATTCAAGTCTTTCGTTTCTCAGGTTGATGCTCCGGGAATTCAAGGTCACTCACAGATTATTAAGCATTTTGAGGGCAAAACATTTTTCCTCAATTTACCTCATTCGTTGCTCATTGCATAATTCATCTTGCAAGCAAAAACGCAGGTTCTTCCTTGTCATCCACAATGAGCATACGCACAGGCGCATGAATAGACAAGTCAGTGATACACTGCTTATTACTTGAGTCTTTACGGAGCAAAAAACGAACATTTTACCTCTAGAATATATGATAAGGATTTTTTGCTCCAAGCAAGAATTCAGTTGCGGTTTGGTCGGAGTAATCACACTTTGAAGGAAGTGCTGCGTGAATGAAGATGATTTGAATAGGAACTTGTGAACTGTAATACTAAAGACAATTTGAAGCATTAATTTTGAATGTGAATAATGCACAATCAAGTCGGTAACATCATGTAAGATGTGCACGTTCCCATTTATGCGTTATACTAATATTGCTGTAACCACTTGCATCCGGTATACTCATGTTTATTGTATTTTAACACTGAGAATTGTGTGCGGCGTGCACATAAAAATTACTATGTGGTAGAGCATATTGCTCAATGCATCATTCAGCATAATATATCATAAAGATTGCCTGTGTAGTTGAAATAAGCAGAGCTGCCAGATCAGTCACGCCAAAGTTGGTTGCCGTGTCATCACGGTCGATCCCCGTAAAATTCGTTTTAAGAAAAGCTTACTACAACACACAACTTTTCAAACTGTTGTTTGCAAATTTCTACTAATTCACTAAATTATTTACCCACTTTAAAATGGACACTCAGAAAAATGACACAATTGATATCAAAGAAAAGCCATACAAATGTGAGCTGTGTCCAAAATCGTTCAAAACAAAAGGCGAGATAAAAATTCATTACCGCTACCACACGCAAGAAAAGCCCTATAAATGTAACCAGTGCTCCAAATCATTTGTTCAAAGCAGTGGATTACGAACTCATGAAAAAACTCATTCGGATACAAAACCCTTCAAGTGTCAAGAATGTGGAAAGAAGTTTCGACTAAAATGGGCTCTAAAAATTCATCAAGAAATACACAATGATTCCAGACCATTCAGCTGCTCGCAATGTCTTAAAAGGTTTCGAAGAAAAGCTCACCTTACAAACCATTTAAACTGTCACTCTGGTCAAAAGCTATATCAGTGTTCAGAGTGTCCGAAGAAATTTGAGGGCAAGTGGGACCTATATACTCACCGGACTAACATCCATATGCTAAAAATCAAACGCTACAATTGTGTTTTTTGTGACAAGCCATTTAGCTACAACTCGGAACTCAACAAACACATTTTATTTCATATTAAGGAGAAATATTATAATTGTACTATATGTAATCAGAATTGTACCACCGCATCGCAACGCACCATCCATATGCAGAACGTGCATCAGGAAGTGAAACGATTTCAGTGCAACATATGCCCTGGTAAATTTGCGGAAAAAAGATCATATTTGGCCCACTTGGAAACACATCAAGATAACCGACAAACCTATAGCTGCCACAAATGCGATAAAACGTTTGTCTCCAAGAATTATCTTCGTATGCACGACAAATTTCTTCACAAAAAAGAGAAATCCTGTCTTTGCAAAATTTGCGATAAAAACTTTGCAACAAATGACGCACTTAATAAACATATGCGTACACATACAAATGAAAGACCTTATCCTTGTAAAATTTGTAATAGGGCGTTTAAGATGATGGGTACGTTAAATGCGCATTTAAGAACACACACGGGTGAAAAACCGTTTAAATGTGAACATTGTGAAAAACGTTTTACTCAAACAGCTATTTTAAATAATCATCTCCGCTCTCATGGAACAGAAACGCCCTTCAAGTGCAATCAGTGTTCAAAAGCTTTCAAAGCCAGTCGTTATCTACGACGTCACTTGCTTATGGTACATCAAATGGGTGGAGCATATCGATTTGTATGTCCGTTTTGTGACAGAAAAACATTTCCTACAAGAGAATATCTTATGGTACATATAAAAAGCCATATTAAAGAGCGACCGTTTATTTGTAGAGTTTGCAAAACGGAGTATGGGACCAGACAGGGATTGAATTACCATTTAAAATTAAATCACTAAATTTTATCATATTTTGTGCACTAAGTATACTTAACATGTGGTTGACATTTTGTGTAGTGTTGGTAGAAAGTCAACAGATTACTTTCTTTAGATCGTAACCATCAGTTCATGTAGTTTTTATGATAAGCTAATACTCAATATTTCCATTTCCGCAAAAATATTTTCAATGCCAAGATGTATTCTAAAGTGCAGCTTTAATAAACCACTATTCAAACTTTCAATTTCAAAGTAATTTCAATTTAGTATGCAATCATGAATAATCTATTCATCTAGCTAAACTTGTACTAAATATGATTTATAATGTAACTGGCCATCAAACATAAAAAATTTTGCACAAGATCTTTTCAACCAACTTGTTATATGGGTTGCTCACAATAAAAAAAATGCTCTGGAACTGTTGCCAGTTTGAAGATGTTGTTAGGCAACATGATGATGATTGTGTATCAGCCATAGGAGTAAGGTGAAAGGCAAACAAAACTTGACAAGCAAGCTGAGCTTGACATTGGTATGCTGGAATAAGCTTAGTGGGAAATAACATATCGTGCATTTTGCTTCAAAATCACTTTCGTATGTGTAAATATTGACATTGTCCATATAAATCTGTGCTTGTTCTGACTGAATAAATGAGACGCAAGTCAGAGAGAAGAAAATAAGGTGCTGTGACGCTTGAAACACTCAAATTAAATTGCAATGTTATAATAAAATCACAGAATGGGGTGTTAAAGAATCAACGAATTTGTATCTATATTTTATCAAGTGGATAATATTTCGTTTATAAAACTACGTATCGTATCTGTTTGTGATAAACACAATAGATTTGTTATGGATTCATGAAGAGGAAGCTTGGATGTAGAAAATAATATTAAGAATTTTCTCTGTTCAGATTGTCATATTCTATTGCTCCAATTTGCGTCTTTATTTCGTTAACTAGCGTTCAATTAACTTAAACTGCCTCGTGTACTTGATTAGAAGTTCGTTACTACCATACTATTCAATTTTATAATACAACAGACAATTATTGAGTACACAAAAGCTATTGTTGCCCTTGAGAACACTTTCAAAAACCTAGCCTGCAGCGTTGCGACATACAATGCTTTTTACGTTTGGTAAAAATCCTAACTGTGGATTCCTCTTTCTTGTAACTTTTAACCATATTATTTAAAACATTATAAAAACTGCATTGGAATTTTGTCATTCTTAAATATAAGTACAAATTCTTCACCATTTCCATAACTTGCCTGCCTAAATATTTTGAACCTTGAAAACACCTACCAACAAGTTGATATTCGGAATTAATAAAGATAAAGATTTCTAGTTTAAAAATGACTACGCTAATACCAAGAAGTGATCCTACAAATGTAAGTAGCGGCAGCAGTAACACCAGGTTCAAAAAGTCAGTATTTTCAGTTGTCGGAACATTAGCCTTCACATAATCTAGAACTAGGGAAAGTGCTGTTCTAGTGTATTTGAACGTATCTTCCTGACGAATATTTCTTTGTTTCATTTCAAACCGTTTCATTTCCTCAATAATGTGTTTTGTGTTTTGAGCGTTAGAATAATCATGATTTTGAGTTTCCCAGTAGTCACTCAAGCCGGACTCATACCATTGTGCCAATAGAGGAATAATAAGCTTCGCAAAATCATTATTTTCTATTATCCACGGTAGCCAATCTACTAAATTATGAATACGAATTCTGCGACTTAACCACTTCTTTGTAAATAACTTAAGTAGAGTCCAGGTTGTCTTAGACCATTGCTCGTCATCCACAACCGTGAAAGGACCACGAAAAGTGTGATTTCTGCCGCTCTTGTATCCTACCTCACAATATAGGTGACGCAAAAATTGGATCCAGTCTTTGGAGAAGAGTAGGGGGCAATGTTTTATATTTTTGTTTAAATTTTCCAAAACTTCTGAATCCGAAGCCATATTCTTTTGCTGCTTTAAATAACTATTTAGTAAAAATTGTATGCTAGATATAAATTTCCCAGAAGCAGAAAGGTACTCAGAACTTGACACGGAAAAAATATCGTTACTTGTTGTCGTCAACGCGTGTGAAGGCTATTGGGGGACCACGGATCTGGAGTTACCAATAACCGTGTAAACTGCTCGGTCTTGTAGAGATTGTTTAAAATCAGACAGAGCCAAGTCCAACAAATTAAAACCACGGATAATCTCTTTGGGATTCCTGAGAGATTGTACTGGTCCACCATCGAACCATTCACACGAAACAGAATACTTCCAATGCAACGGAGAACATTTTTGAAATCACTAGACCAATGAAGTTTTCGTACTTTGTAGATAGTCAGAAGTGTAATGAATGCAACAATTATTTCTAATAATGCATAAAGTAGCCACGTTTCTACGTCCAACGGCTGAAACAAGGCAACCCAACTGTTGTAAAGAACCGTTCTATCTGTTACAGTAAACATGGCAAGTCTATGATACAGAATTGAGTATGGTACAAATAAAAACATCACTTTTTGTGGTTTGTAAAACTGCAAGTTGGTTGGCAAGTGTTCTTCAAATACACTAGTCAGCCTAGTTGCGATAGAGCCAATCTTGATCAGACGTTTCACTTGAACTGGAAATATTAAACGTTTCTTGAAGTAATTGTAACAGGACATCCTCGGGTCCTTCTTGCTCCACAATAAGTTGGTGTAGAATGTATTTTTTTCCTGTATATTGATTATGGTTGTAATTCTTCATTTTGCTTAAAGTTGTAGGATTCCTGAAATCTTGAAGTTTTGGGCCATGGTTATTTTTGTGCAGACAAAACCATAACGAAGAAATAGTTTTGGGATTGGGTGGAACACCCGCTGCAACATTGAAATAGCTTATTGCAGGATATTGTGACCCGCAGAGCTCTTCACTGCAAGTTACACAAATAAGTCCAACCCGCTGCTGATTATCCTGTTGCCCAAATGTAATCAAAATTTTAAAGCTAGCAAACGGCAAAAAAGCCCATCCTATTTCCTTGAATATGACATTCCAAAGTTTTCTAGTTGTTCTTGTAAGTAATTTGCTCCAAAAGTTATCACTCCAGTCTAAGTTTTGGTCAGGCGCAAGGGCTTTCCACATAGGATTATACCGCTGTATTATATTGTCCCATGACATTGTATAAATTGGATTTTCACGATTATGTAATGCCTCCACGTATTGGTATGCTTTCATTACAATATCCTCCCTCAACTTCTCTAGAAAATAGAGGTGGGCATAACATGATGTATGACGAGTCACTTTATGTGTTTTATAAATGTGCATTGTATTCAAGGTGGAGTTTAGCTTTGGATTGGAATGCTTAACTTTAAAGTCGCCATCCACGGCATTGCTAGAGTAGGCGCGTACAGCAAAAGTAGCGAGTGCCGCTGGCACAGATTCATAAAAGCTGACAAGGTGCTTAAGAGAACGCGACGTAAACTGGTAATATGTCTTGGTTACTGCTTTTATCAAACAACCTTTAATATTCTCTGACAGAAAAACTTTCAGATCGGTTGACAAGCTATCACTAGAAACTAAATAGTTTTGCGAGAGCCTAAGTAGATTAACCGAACTTAACAAGGACGCCAAGGCAAGTAATTTTAATGCTCTTTTCATTTTGCTTCTTTATAAAATAACTTTTACGACAAACTAAGTTCAAGTAGCTTCTAAAGTTGAAAATGCAAAGGTTTGAAATTTGTTACTACCAACTGTATTTTGGTTATACCAACGTCGTATACTTGCTTCAAATGTTTTTTAGTTATTTTTCCCGACGTGATACAATTGCTGCTGCCAGCAAAATATGCTTAACCCTTTATTTAATTTACTTAGATTGTCTCGTTCCTAGCCATGTGGAATGTCGTGACCACAATTTTATACAAGACAGTTTCATCAAATATGTAATCAACCTAAAAGAAACCTGAAGATTATTTTGTTCCTAAACTTTCCTGTCCCGCTAAGAAACTTCTTTTTGCTTTTCAAAACTCTTGGTCTAATACCCTTGCAACAGCTCTTCTTAAGACAGTTGAAGCTACGTTTAGCTTACTACTTTTGCCAAGCAAACTTTAACACTCTTCAATAAAAATACTTACAAATCCGTTAAACAGCTTGCATTTCAAAGTTGAAAGCAAATTGCTTTCAGAGACTTTGAGAGAATTTGCTGAGCTTAAAACAGGCACAAAAATGATTAATGCCCTGATTCGGTTTGTTTTTACAAGTGTTAAATCCGATTGCGTGGGGGGTTAACTAGTTATTTTTATGCCTTGTTTACTGCTACTTTAAGTGTTTACTAGTTGCTTTGAGCTCATTCTAGTCGTTTCTAGGAATTTTGGTTTGCTTTAAGAAACACTATTTTATAGCGTGTTTATTTTATTTGTCACGTTGCTTGCTGGACGGAAATACGCAACCACTTAAGCCATGTAAGATACTCAACAACAACTATGTTCAAGTATCTTACAGAAATATCATTATAGCTCGTTCTGGTACTTGTTGTTGTTTTTCAGCTTTAATGCATTTAATGCGTCACGTTGTCCCTCCTTGGAGAGCAGACTGTCAACATGTTTTTAACTTCTAGCCATATCATTTATAGTGTGTCTGCTTTGTCTTTAAGTGTCCCTATGCTTTGTTTTCCCATTCAGGTACGTCTGAGTATAGTATTAGGACAATTACATTTTTCCACAATGTCTACACGTGTTGTACCTTTAATTAGTTAATAGACCATGCTTCTACCAAAGCGTATTTTTAGGCTTTTACCTAACTTTAAAAACAAAAATTATGATTTTTGCTTAAAACCACTTGTCAATAGGTATACAAAGTTATTGGTTGCCATACAGTTTTGATAACATACGCGTTGGGAGAAACTCTGATTGCTTTCCGGAACCAAAAATCTAATTCCTGCAGAAAGTTTTCCAATCCATTTCCACATTTCCAGCTATGATATTTGATATTTTTTGGAACTCCTCATAATATATGGTAGTACACTACTGTTTTGCCCATTTTCCATGAAACGAAAGAAAAGCAGACAGCAAGCATAATAAGAGTTTACTGAATATATTTCCATAATTTTATTTCTACGTTAACTGACTTTTCTTTTTGCAGTTTTGTCCTGCTTTGATACCAAATTTCTCTATTATGAACACACGTTTGATGCACATTTTTAAACACCGTGAAAGTGGAATGATGGGCTGTATAGTCTTTTATGCAATTAGTTTTCACATTCACGGAAAATATAAGATAGGAATATTTACCTAAAGCTATTCTCGCTCTAAACTGGCTGATATTATAAAAACCATTCATTCATTATTTTAAGAAAGCCCAGTGGTGTCCTGCCACACGAAAAAACGTTTAATTTGTGGCATGATACCATATAAAGTAAACCAAGTGCAACGAAAGCCATGTTTCAGTATCATGCTTTGTACTTAGTATCATTTTATTATAATCAATGATGTGGCTTAGTTATGCATTTTCCTTTATGTTCCGTAAATTGCCACTTTCCAATTCAATATTCAGTATAACTATGATCAAACAATGTTTTACACGTTACATTCCGGTTTAAATGGTCACTAACAGTTTGAAGAAGTTTTACCTGAATATCTACTCTGCGGAATTATATACAACTGAATAAGTTTTTACGATAACTGAATAAAAGTCGTGCAAAAATACAACAGCATTTATAGTACTTGATTCTGTTACGATGTTATATAAAGCAAAAAATAAAGAAAGGTTCCTCTCAGTTTTATTGATTTTCAGATAGATTCTATAGATAGATCTTCAGATTTCTTTTTATCTTGGATTGCAACAATTTAAGTAGTTCTATTTTCTTGAGTACTACATAATATGGTCGTCTCCAAGTTATCTGTCAATTATCCATTTGCAGTAATGAACTATGCTTTTGTTCATTTGTATACTTTGTAAAACACGCATACTTTCCAAACATTAACAAGAAGAGTTGTTCTACCATAATTGAAAATTTGCTGATTCCACTGTATGATTAAGGCAGCGATGCGTACCAATACTTCTTTCTCTGTTAAAGGTAATCAAAATATGATAAAATGATAAAAGTAAAGATATAATGCTGAACTGTTGTATTTTCTAAGAATATGTTTTTTATTATTCCACATATCTAGAAATCTAATCCGCCAAATCTACATTTATTCTTTTACTGTACTATTCAAACCTACATCAATAATAGAGCGAGTTGTCGTAAAGTTTTAGTAGAATACGTGTTCAATTCTTTGCTGAACTCTACAAAGTGCTTAGCATATTTTATTGTATAAAAATTGAAAATCGTTCTTTGCTTCTGTAGGAAGCCATATATATTTTTTGATTTTCAATATTTTCAGAAATCATGACAAGTTATTTTTCAATACAAAATAGTGGCAGCAATAATTTCAAGTTGAAGTAATCTCTATTTTCAGTTGTTGGATTGTTAGCCTTAATATTTTCAAGGACTACAGAAAGAGCAGTTTAGTGTATTTAAACGAGTATTTACTTTGTTGACTTTTTTTGGAGTTTAGAGTTAAGCATGCTCGTGTTTTGAATAACATGAGTTAAAGCTAAAGCGTATCCGTGCAAAACACATGGTGAAATAATCGTGCTGTTAATCTCCTATAAGCCAAACTCAAGCTAACAAAACGATAAAAAACTTTTTGGCATGATTTGTATTTGGAGTTTAGACCTAATTACTCAAGTCAGACGTCTAGCTAGTGCATGGCTCATCTCCCCGAATGTCATTAGCAGTCGGTGTCGGGGTTGTAATTAAGGTCCAGCTAAGTATTTTTGGTAACAGTTTTATGATGGCAAGTGCAATTATCAAAATTAAGTTTCATAATTTAAAAAACGGAGCAAGGTATGTATACATAAATTTGTGGCTTAAATTTTATGCTGTGAAACCAATACAATACAATAAGCCAAGCAGCATGCCACTTATAAACCAATTACCAAAAATCATTTTTACGTCTTACCAGAAAAGGCTTTAGTAACCCGACGACTGTTAATGACATAAGGAAAGATAAAATATATCCAATTATGTATACGGTTTAAACAGTATTTACTAAAGTTACAACTTTAATTACCTTCTAATGGTGTTGCTTGGACATACGTGAGAACTCTTAAAGCTGCAAAACCCTAACAACCAGAAATTTGTCAGCCAACATTTGGTATATCAATCGGATGTTAGAGCAATATATAAAGCAGTTTGTGCGCTTACCATTTTGCTTACATTGCAAATCACCTTGTCAGGTCAAACGATTCCTGTGAAAATATACCAGCAACTCGAAATTCTGAAATGAAGTTTAACTTTAGTTCCATAACTGTTCTACTTCTTTTGGTGGCTTGTTCGGGAAGCTTCCTGCTAGTTTTCAGTTTTGAAACTCAAGCTTTTGCGGAATTTCAGGACGCTGGTAAACCCTTTGGAACCTTTTTTGAATCCAAAGTATAAGCTAAATTCTTATATATAGTTTTCGTACTAATAGCTCTGTCATTATTGAAACTTTAGAAATTCGTCAAGAACGAGCTGGAGAATTGCTTGCGGAAACTGCTGCCGCAATAGATCGATTATATCAGGGAAGGGATGAGAATAGAAAGTACATTGCTGATTTAAAAAATAAAACAGGACAAGAACATGAATGGGTGTGTGGTGGGCCTAGGGGGTTAAGGTGTAGGGCCGTACCAAAAAAAGGGCTAAATCATGTTTTTACTTCTGAAAATAGTTGTCTTAAATAGCATTACAAAAATAATTTATTAATTGAGCCTGTAATTTCTGTAAAGTTTTAATTAAAGCATTTTCAATGATAAATTTTCAAAATCAAATGCTGAAAATAATCTTAGTATGATTTTTGAAAGTTTTTGTATTTGTTTATAAATTCCAACCATCCACTATTTAAATTGGCAACTTGGCCACATTTTCACTCGTAAACCATTTCTCATTAACGGCATTTACTGTTTGCTTTACAACAGGCAACATTTCTCTTTTACGAAGCATTCATAAGCGTTGTAAAATTTTATAGGGTCTTTTACATTGTGCGGTACTGCAATTACATTACAATGTGGAGTGTTGTGACAAGAAGGTAAAATGCCAAAATTGGATTTTCCATTCTGTCAACCGGTAGTGTATCCCTGCCAAACATTAAGTCCAACAATTTGTCCTCTGCTTGTGCAATGAAACATGGCTTTACTATGGCAATTGACTTGTATCCTCCTAAGGTATCAATTTTGTACTTTCTAGTGCTTCCAACGCAGGCACATTAAGGTCAAACAACAGCAATTAGTCTGGTTCTTTTAACTTACAATGATTTCTGGTTGCCAGTCTTCGATTTTTTGATCTTTATGTAAGAACTTTTACAACAAAACAAAATTTAGTAAAAGAAATGAACAATCTTAAAAATACCACTGGCAAAACGTTCGTTGCACCAGCATAACCCAACACATGAAGTTGTAGTTGACATACGGATCAACAACAGTCCCGTTGCCACTTTGCCACGTAATTATAAACAGGAATGAGCAAATCCCACAATTTTTAATAAATCTCATCCCAGTGGAAAAACGGTTTTTCCCAGGAAAAAGTCCAAAATGTCCAAAAGTGCCTCAAATACATTGGCATATTATGAGAAATTGTACATATTTAATTTGTATCATTTTGCCACATTTAAAAGGTTTCTTTAACGAAAATTAAAGCTAAAGCTTAAATCAAAAAGACATCAGGGAGCTGACTGCTAAAAATCGCCCAACTTGGCATTGTCTAGTGAACCAACGGCAAGGATTTGAAACAAAACCGAAGAAAATATCTCCGAATGTCTGGAATATACAGGGACAATTGTGAATTTAACTCCAAGCCTCGTACCAGTTGCCCTTTAACGAATGACTAGATTTTGGAAATTGTGACCACCTGTAGGTGAATTAGTTGGCTCCTTTGAGTTTTTAGATTTTACATGTCCAGGTCTCCAGCTACATTCATTTTTGTTGAGTGTGCCTGAATCAAAGCCCTTGATTCCATGTTCCACTCCAATGAATGTTAAATGCACTTGTCATGTGATAGTCATGTTTATGTCTCGTGTTACGTACGAGTTTGTTAAAAACTGATTGATTTTTTAGTTACTCTCGCTCTCGCTACTCAAATGACTCATACAATGTAAAGTTTGAATAACAAATAGAAACGAAATGTGATTAAACTTGTTCCATACTAGTTCAGGTTGTACAACAATGATGACATAGGCCGCATTTTTTGGGAAAAAAGAATAATAACCATAGAGTTTAATTCCAGTTGTTTCTAGACGTGTAAATGTGACTTTGTGACTACGCGTTGCATATTAAATGTTTCCTTCTGATATACAGCAGCACATTTATTGCTAAGTTTTCATTACAATACTCTGAGACAAAGAATAGCCAAAACGGAATCTATAATCACTTTCTCAACAAACCGAGAACTGCTACGTAAATATTACTAGTTCATTGAGATATTCTAAAGACCGTTATATAAACAATATCATTAAAATACCTATCAGTAATTATGCTTTAAAACATGTGCCATAAATAATACAGCAACGGTAACAACTCGTTAAAAACTCTTAATAGCGCTCTCATTATGTGATGAGCCAAACGAAAATACTTAGGAGCTTTTGCATTTTATTATTTGTAACTTTTGGTTCTGGCTGCTGGTCAACAATCGACTTCATATGGACGTTTCTAATACTCTGTCGATTTTACCCATATTCAGTAATGCTTTTGTTTCAATTAGGATTTGCTATCAATTTCCTCCCCTGTAATTACAACAATTTACGGACTAGAAGGTGAAAACAGTTAAGGCCATCCTCTGCTGGATATCAGGCTACCTAAGTATATTAAATGTAGGTGTGTATAATACGATTTCCTTGTTTTCAAGAATGACATTGCTTTTTTATTCCAGTTATTAACATCTGTAGAAAATCATTAGATTATGTTGCTTTTATTGTTGTTTGAAGCTTTATTGTTCATTGGATCAACTGAAATCAAAATATTGTAGAGCTATAAAACTTTGATAATTGGCTACATGGAGTGTCCTGGCGTAAAACCTGCAAGTATGGGGAAGCTGAACTTGTTGGAGGTTTTGCTGTGTTTTACGGGTAACCCTTTATTATCTGACGAAAATCAACCGAATCAACTACAAACTTCACAACTGAAAATGGTCTTGTCAATTACACTATCGTAACTGCTAGAAAAGTTCGATCGCACGCGGAGAATATAAAAAGGATCAAAATAATCTGTTTTGACGGGCAAAATTGTTCGGGAACTGTACAATAGAAGCAAAATTTACAATACAAACCTGATTGTTCTAAGGACTATAAAAGTGTCTAATAGTTAAGCATTCAACTGCAATCACTTGTTGGCAACTTATTATCAAAATCAAAATATCAATAACTTAACATTGCCTATGTAGGTGGCAATGGTATATTGAGTGGAGTAGCTGACGCAACAGAACTGCAAAGGCAACTGAAAGCTTGCAATGGTTGAATGCACGATTCGATCATTGACATCAAGGTCAAGAAATCTTGTCTGCAGATTCGTATTCCTCTTATAAATGCTTTATTTTTCACATAATCTGTAGTATCTTAGATTTTAAAAACTTGGAAAACTAACTAAATTGCCCACAAATACATGCGCTGACCTAGCAGGTCAAGTAAACAGATAAAACAAGGGCATGTTCCACAGCCCGAAGATAACATTTACAAAAACATTTACTTCGTCGTCTTCAAACATCAAAACCCTATATATGTCATGTTGAATGTATTTTCACTTTCTTCGTCCCGTTTTCTTTGAATGTAATCACAACCTTGCACAGGTTAAAAGGTTAATGCTTTGTAACATTATGTGAGTATATTAAAGGATGACTGCTGAAAGTTTATTCAACTTGGATTTTGTACTCAACCCAAATGATTATGCCTGTCATTATGAACTTCTACGTGGTAACCTAGATATTCGGTCTTGTTCACTTATGATGTGCGGTATGCACATAAAAACTTGCTACGTGGCAGAACATCTTGCTCTATATATCATTATATCATACAAGATTATCTACACAGTTGAATAAAACAAGCAGAGCTGCAAGACTAGTCAGACCAATCAGATCAAATTTGGTTGCCGTATAGCTATTCAGCTAAATTCATTTTTATGCCGGTCGATCCCCGTAAAATTCATTTTCAGAAAAGCTTGCTCCAACACACAACTTTTCAAACAAATATTCTCAACTTTGTACTAATTCATTGATTTATTTACCCACTTTAAAATGAACACACAGAAAAATACCACTATCGATTTCAACGAAAAGCCATATAAATGTGAGCTGTGTCCAAAATCGTTCAAAACAAAAGGAAAGCTACAAGTTCATTATCGCCACCACACGCAAGAAAAACCCTACAAGTGTAACCAGTGCTCCAAATCATTTGTTCAAAGCAGTGGATTACGAACTCATGAAAAAACTCATACGGACCTAAAACTTTTCAAGTGTCAAGAATGCGGAAAGAGCTTTCAAAAAATCTGGAATCTACAAATTCATCAGAGAATACACAATGACTCAAGACCATTCAGCTGCTCGCAATGTCCTAAAAAGTTTCGAAGAAAAGCTCACCTTACAAACCATTTGAACCGTCACTCTGGTCAAAAGCTATATCAGTGCCCACAGTGTCCGAAGAAATTTGTGGACAAATGGGACCTACATAATCATCGGACTAACGTTCATCTGCCAAAAGCAAAATGCTGTGTCTTTTGTGACAGTACATTTAGCAATAACTCGAAACTCAATGCTCACATTTTATGGCATATTAAAGAGAAATATCATAAGTGTACTATCTGTAATTTGAATTGTACCACTGCATCGCAACACAGCACCCACATGCCGAACGTGCATCAGGAAGTGAAACGGTTTCAGTGCAAAATATGCCCTGGTAAATTTGCGGAAAAAAGGTCATATTTGGCCCAGTTGGAAACACATCAAGATAACCGACAAACTTATAGCTGCCTGAATTGCGATAAAACCTTTTCCACGAAGAGTTATCTTCGTGTGCACGACAAAATTGTTCACAAAAAAGACAAATCCGTTCGCTGCAAAATTTGCGATAAAAGCTTTGCAACAAAATACACACTTAAAATACATGTGCATACACATACAAATGAAAGACCTTATCCATGTAAAATTTGTAATAGGGCGTTTAAGACGCTTGGTACGTTAAATGTGCATATAAGAACACACACAGGTGAAAAACCATTTAAATGTAAACATTGTGAAAAGTGTTTTAATCAAAATGGCCATTTAATTGATCATCTCCGCTCTCATGGAACAGAAATGCCCTTCAAGTGCAACCAGTGTTCAAAAGCTTTCAAAACCAGTCGTTATTTACAACGTCACTTGTTTGTAGTACATCAAATGGGTGGAGCATATCGATTTGTATGTCCGTTTTGTGATGGAAAAACATTTCCTGCAACAAAATACTTGATGGCACATATTAATAACCATATTGAAGAAAGGCCGTTTATTTGTGGTGTTTGTAAAATTGAGTACAGAAGCAGACATGGATTACTTGTTCATATGAAGCTACATCAGTAAATTTGAATTTTTTTTTGCTAAACTATGCTAATTGTTAGTATGTAGTGTTTGTATTTAGAACAGTTGCAAAAGTGCCAATTCAGACTTGCTTTATGAAACACATCTGTGGATATTTTAGTTGTATGTAAAACATACACGTCTTAAGTATTTGGTTACATAATAAATAAATGGTTCATAACAAGTGTGTGTTTTGTAAAGAGATAATCTTTTTCGCCCTGGCAAAATCTAACCGTCTAGCAACTAGCACTAATCTAGCAATCGTCTATGGGATTAACGTTTTTAATTGTGGTGTGTCTCAATATTCAGTACTCCCTTATCCGGGAGTATTTTTCCAGGGATAAGTGAGTATTTTGTATTTTACTTTGCATGTGCATACCTACCTATACGCATACCAACACATTTGGTTTAGACCATGGAGTGCTTTGCTAGTGGGGTCACCACCCCAACAAACATCACCACCCCAGCTTAAAAGTTACAAGAACCTCCAAAGAAGGTGCTAAATAATTTTACGCAATTGAAAATTACATTGGAGATGTGGTTTCGTGGACAAAAGAGCACAGTGAGTTATCGAATGATGATGATACGCCTTTTGTCGTAAACTACTCAGTTGGTGATGCAAGTGAACCAGATTGTCATCTTCGCCTTTTCCTATCTACTTTGCGGTTATTAAAAATATTGTGATATTGAACTACTGCGGCATGCTCAGTCTCCAGAGGTATTTCAGTCAGCAGCAAACTTATTTATTTATAGCTAAATGGAAAGACACTGAGCCGGCATTCATTTCCTACTTTCAAAAACAATGAATAAGCAAGCAATCTTCTCGGTATCATAAGTTGAACTTTCCACTATTTTGTAATACAGGCTAGTTTTTGGATGATACCAAGCTCATATTATCATTGTGGTTCACATCTAGAAATGGCAATGGACCTAACACCATTGAGCTGCAGTATCGGCTGCTTCCTGAGATAGCCACAATGAAGCAAGCCGACATTTGGCCTAAGACAAAATCTGATGAAAATTTTCTAATAAAAGGACAAATACTTTTTTATCCCTGGAAAAATACTCCCGGATAAGGGAGTACTGAATATTTTTTCTTCCAAGATAGAAAACGTTAATCCCATAGATAAATGAGTATTTTTCCATAGACGAGAAATTACATGCCTTTTGTAAACTAATAATTTTAGATTTTATAATCCAAATTAATAATAATTCCGAATTTTTATGTCAGTAAGTATTTCGGGTTTTTAATAAATACGCCAGCAAATTATAAACTTAAATTCTCGTTTATTTGTAGTGTTTAGTTCATTGTTTCACGTAAAGTTTTTAGGGCAAGCCACTGCTGACTACTTCCAAAAAAATATTTTTAAAGCTGCATAGTAACATGCAACACTAATCTTTAATATATTCCGTTTACAAATTCAGGAAGGGAAGCGCAATTTTCGGCCGTAAATGCACGAACACTAATATATGATATTTTACCGTAAATACATTTATTACCTTGTGATTTTAGATTTGTGTGTAGTTGTCAGAATAACAATACGTACCATTTTACCAACACTTACCAGTCAGCAAAACTTGAAATTTATTTTTCTGATTTTTCTTAACCCCAAAAATATTTCCGAACCTGTGTCTTTCCGATCACGTTTTTTACAATTGTTTTTCAGTTTTTACTGTATCACTCACCCAATTTTCGCACCCAAAATTTTGTATGATTTTGAATACGCTTCTACTACGCAAAATATTACATAGACTTGATCCTCTCATCGAGCCTATTTTTATCTGGGAAACGCACCAGCCAATTTTGGTTTCGAACAATGTGTGCTGAGCACAAGCACATAATATAACAATACGAATTTTGTTTTATTTGGAACGCAAAACGTAAATATATTATTCACGCTACAGAAAAACTTAATTTTGAGTATTTTGTGACTTGTGTATGAAATAATGCCAGTAGTTGCTTACCATAAACACTGGACGGATGTTTTAAGATTTTTTTACTTCAGGTTGATGCTCTTGGAACTCAAGGTTAATTTCAGGATAAGAGTCATTTCAAGTGCTAAGCATGTTTCCCTAATTTGCCTCAAATCATTTTCATCCTCATTCATAGCTCATTGCATAGCTCAATGTCTTGCAAGTCAAAGCACAGATTCTTCCTCCTCGCCCACAATGAACATACTCTCACGAACATGACTAGACGGTAAATGGTAAACTGCTTATTACTGAGCAAATCATAAACATTTTTTCACTGAAACTTTACATACTGATTTTTGGTTAGGATAACAATTCAGTTCAGGTTTGAATACGTTAGAGAGAAAACACCTTGAAAAAGTGTTGTGTGAATGGAGGAGATTTGAATGGGAATTTGTGAAGTGAAATACTGAAGACAAGAAAATCAAATTCAAACAAAGTTATTCAAACAGTTTAAAATTTAATAATAGCAAAATCATGTCAATATCGGAAAATGCTGAAATTGCTCCAGAATATGCGGAAGATGTGGATAATTTTGAGGAGAATCAAAAGTGCGTTACAGCAAGTCATACAGTGAGAATTATTTTCACAATAGCAAATTTAGCCTAAGTAAATGCATTTTTCCAGATCCTCACGTTGCCAGTGTAAATGGTACCCAACATCAGAATCTCTATTGCGCGAGGCAAATGACAATGCTCTTCCATGTACGTAGATGGACAACACATTTAATTAGAAAGCTATTTTTTAAAAACTTTCAGGTATTTGGTGTTGCAATTTTTAGATGTAAAATCGCTCTACAAAGGACACCATGTGACCATTGGTCCAGTTGTTGGCAAAGTGGATTGCAAAATTTGGACAATCTCCATAACTGAAAATGGACAAGGAAAAGTACTTCTCGTAATGCTTCATGGTTTGTGTTCTGGAGTGGGTCTATGGGCTCTCAATTTGGATGAGCTGGCTGCTGAAAGACCAATTCATGCAATCGACTTACTCGGTAAAATATTTTTATATTATAAAACAACAGCAAGCCTTACGAAGACAATAAATCACAGGTTTTGGAAGAAGTTCCCGACCAAAATTCAGTTCCAAATCACAGGATGCTGAAAATCAATTAGTGGAGTCTATTGAGGCTTGGAGAAATGAAATGAAATTGGAGCGTATGGTGTTGCTTGGAGATAGTTTTGGAGGTTATCTGTCTACAGCTTACACTCTAAAATATCCTGATAGGATAGCTCATCTCGTATTGGTTGACCCATGGGAACATTTTGTTCACATTTCAAAAGCGAAATAAATTTTCAAAAACGTCAGGTTACTCTAAAGCTAAAATCTTTACTATAAAGGGATATTCAGAGAAGCCAGCAGACATATCGCAAAAATATCCTATTCCTCTTTGGACCAAGATGCTGGTGCAGTTGGTTCAGCCACTGAATCCACTATGGGCATTACGTGCTGCTGGCCCTATTAGTAAATTGAATACATACTCAATGCAGTTTTCATACACACATAATGCATAGTATCATAAGATAACATAATATTAAAATTTCTAGGTCCCAGTTTGATTCAAAAAGCTCGCCCTGACTTAATAAAAAAGTTTTCCATTTTGGGTGACGATACGGATAACAAGTTTGCTGATTACATTTTCCATTGCAATGCGCAAAATCCAACGTAATCATTAATCAAATTGTGAAATTTGCATGTGCTATTGAGTTTTCACCTAAGCATATTTGTTTCTGATTTTTCAGGGGAGAAGCTGTTTTTCACAGCTTAATGAACAAATTTGCATGGGCTAAAAACCAAATGATAAACAGAATTGATTCCATGAACAAAAACATTCCTATGACATTTATTTACGGAAGTAATTCATGGACAGACCACTGTCCGGATGAACTGATAAGAGAGAAGAGACCTATATCAAAAGTTGAATTTCATGTAAGATAACCTATTTATGCAGAATGCAATGATATATATGTACTTGTAAGAAAAAATTCTAAAATGCATTGATTGACTTTGCAGTACATTCCAAATGCTGGACATTATGTGTACGCTGACGACAAAGAAAAGTTTAATAATATTGTGTTAGAATTGTGCAGAAGCTAATCTGGTTTTCTTGGGTTGTATAAAAACTGTAACTCAAAAATTAATAAAATCAGATTTATAAAGTGCGGAATTGATGAATTGATTTTTTGGTAGTCAGGTAATTAAAGTATTACTACGAATACAAATCTGTTTACAGTGTATCTGTTCTCAAAGAGACTCATTACTGGAGCCTACGCCAACTGCCGACAAAGAAAGGTAGTCATCGTGTTCGTCATGCTTGTTGAGCCTGTTGTATATTTAGTGTCGCAAAACTGCAGTGTCGATGAATTTAGAAACTTGGCTATCTTAGAAAGAACATATCGATGGCAACTTTACAGGATGTGCTATAAGAAAAGCCACCTCTTACAATTTGTGCTAAATGATTTTTCACAGACTTTGATTTGTGCTTTATGTCATTTTTCAAAGACTTCAAATGATGCCATATGATTTTTAAACGCATATAAAAATCAGTGACAGTTAAAGCTTGATATTTAAAATTGTGACCATGTGGCAACGAAGTGGCATTACTTTTGTAATTCTTTCACATTTGTGTTATCGGTAGCTTTGTTGTAGCGGTCGAAAGCATAAAATTTTACATTTGACACAACAGTTCTTTTCTGCGTTTTTTATCTTGCTGCTCTGCTGAAAGGACTGCTGTATATTAGCTCCTGTTCCAGGAAAAAAACACAAACGCGCTATTCTCACGAGTCAGTTCAAGAGAATGGTGCTGCTAAAATGCTATTAAATGTGTAAGAGATTTCATCGAAACGTATCTATTTCACTGACCAACTCAACTACAATGCGAAATAGCAGCAATACACAATAACCTGAAATGGGTACAGGCCTCAGAAGGTTTTAATAGAGAAAGTAAAGGATTTTAGTGTGCTAATTCGACACTAAAAAACTTGCTGAAAGGTCACATGAAAAAACTGACTTCAGTGGTTATTCTGAATGAGTAACTTAATTTTAATCGTTTTATTTAAAATTATTTTGTTTCCCGTAACTTCATTATTTAATACAAGTTTTTTGCTGCATTCAAAACGCATCATAATTATGAAGTATAACCAATTCAAATTTGGAGTACATGCAAACTCAAAAATTACCACTGAAAACTTAGCAGTGTTTATATACCTATGCTGCAGTAAAAGTTCAAAATTTGCTTAATAATAAAAACTGATATTGAATAATAAAAAATATACCAGCATGAAATTTCACCTAAACATAAATCATACTCTGATATCTTGTAGTACAAGACTTGTACGCTACAATAAAACTAAATAATAGTATTTCCCAATGGTAAAACAAAGCAAAACAGGATATATACAGTAGTACGAAATACTAGAAATTTTTACAAAATGAAAACGAAGAAATCTAATTCAAACAACATCCATTTTCAAAATTACTAAAAGTTGCTGGTTTTACCAATTTGAATGGACCTTACGCAATGCCTACGTCTAAACCTAATGTGCCTATTGTCCACACACATTTTCACAGGACTCATGCTTAACACAGTAATGGTAACAACTCGTTAAAAACTGTTAATAACGCTCCCATTATGTGATGGCCTAAAAGAAAATAATTGGTAGTTTTTGAATTGTATTATTTATAGCCGTATATTCAGAATCGTGGCCAACAAACGACTACATAATATGGTCGTTTCCAAGTTATCTGTCAGTTACCTATTTACAGTAATGAACTACACTTTTGCTCCTTCATATACTTTGTAAAACCCGCATACTTTCAAAGCATTAACAAGAAGACTTGTTATATCAAAATTGAAAATTTACTGATTCCACTGTATGATTAACGCAGCGGTGCGTACCAATACTTTTTTCCTGATACATATAGTCAAAATGTGATAAAAGTAAAAATATAATGACGAACTGTTTTATTTTCTAAGAAATTGTTTCTTATTATTCCACATATCTAGAAGTATAATCCACCAAATCTACATTTATTCTTTTACTGTACTGTTTAATCCTACATAAATAATAGTGCGAGTTGTCGTAAAGTTTTAGTAGCACACGCCTTCAATACTTTATTGAACTTTACGAAGCGCTTAGCATAATTTGTTGTCTGAAAATTGAAAATTGTTCTTTGCTTCTGTAGGAAGCAATATATATTTCTTGATTTGCAATATTTTCAAAAAACATGACAAGTCATTTTGATTTATACGTTTCATTTTATTCTTGTCTTTACTCCGTTTGATGCTTGCCTATCAAAGTAGCATTACCTTCGCAAAACAAGGTGGCCTTAAAAACTCATGTATTACAAAAGGTACTTAATCCAATAACATACTTAATTTAAACTTAAATTATATTAACCGGTGATTGGTTTTTATTTACTTTTACAGATAATCTGTCTCATAATATATTTTATGCGTACACCCCTTTTTGCATATTTTAATTTTGATTCACCGTACGTTTCTATTATATACAATCTTTCTTTATCATGCAAGTTTCTTTAAGAAGTCATTGTATTATATTTATTTTAAACGCTTGCAGAAAGTGTCCCAGAATATGTTAATTAAAACATCTAACATGTGCATTTTTTTTGTCTTACGTATTTTTTGTTAGTTTATACCAAATAGATCTTGAAATCAATGGCTTATTAAAAAGCGACGCATTTAAAAGCCTAGAGAGCTTAGGGACTCTTTTTCCATTTACAAAATACGCAATGCAGTTTAAATTTGATTTTGGTATGTACTACGTTATTTGGATGCTATTTATTTTGTACAGAGTTGAAAATGTAGTAATGGAAGTTTTTGTTATGGTTTGGCTGCACTTGGTTTTTATGTTTTATCTTCTGTGGGGCTCACAAATTGTCCAAAATGGTAGACCATGCCCGCTCAAATTAAATAAAAGCTATTTTAAACGTGTTTAAAACATTGCACTTTAACCAATGAACTAAACGGCACATGGGTGTTCCTATTTTTAGTTGATAGACATTTTTATTTCCCGTATGCCATCATCGTTCAAAAACACCACTTTGACATTGAATCTTGGTTTAATATCTACCGCGGGGCCGCATTTTAATACTTTTCACTTTTATAAAAACACCTTCTTGCACTTTTTGTGTTCTAGCCACAGTAAAATAATTCTTCAAAACATTTTCAAAATTGCACTGGAATTTGGTTTGTCTCAACTTACGAATTGTCTGTCGAACTAAACTGCCTACGAATTCCTTAACTTGCCTGCCTAAAACTTTTGAAATTTGAAAGCATCTACCAAAGAGTTCATCTTTGAAGTTAATGTATAAAAACATTTCTACCTTGAAAACGAATATGCTAATACCGAGAACTGTTCCAATAAATGTAAACAGCGGCAGCAATAATACCAGGTTCAGAAAATCTGTATTTTCAGTTGTTGGAATGTTAGCATTAGCATTACCTAGGACCATTGAAAGTGCTGTTCTAGTGTACTCAAACGAGCCTGTATGAATCTTATCTTTTAGCTCCATTTGGGAGATTTTCATATCTTGAATAACTTCTTTTACGTCTGAAGCGTAAAGAAAGTCATCGTTTTGAATATCCCAGTAATCGCTCAATCCGGATTCATACCACTGCGCCAAAAGGGGGATAATAAGTTTTGCAAAATCTTTATTTTGTATTCCCCACGCTATCCATTCCACAAAATCGTGAATACGGATTCTGCGACTTAGCCACTTTTTTGTATATATTCTAAATAGAGCCCAGAATGTCCTAGAATGTGATGCTCGTTGCAGTACGGTAAACGGGCCATTAAAAATGTGGTTACGGCCGTTTGTGTCTCCTTCCTCACAACGAAAGTGGTGGAAAAATTCGAGCCATGCTTCACGGACATGCGGACAATACGTAAGTTTATTTTTAATAATTTGAAAAACGTGCGTACCTGAAGTCGTGTTGTTTTGATCAATTAAATATTTATGTAGTTGATAATGTAAGTAAGACGCCCTATGTATTTTCTCATCAAAAACTTTTACACTACCCTCAGTCGACAATATATCGTTACTTGATTTCGCCAAATTGGGAAGGCCATTGGGTGTCCACGGATCTGGAGTTATCAATAATCGAGTAGAGTAATCGGTCTTGTATAGGTTGTTAAGAATCACACATAACCACGTCCAACAAATTAAAACCATTGATAATCTCTTTGGGATTCCAGTAAAATTGTACTGGTCCACCATAGAACCATTGAGACGAAACAGAATATTCCCAATGCAACGGAGAATACTTTTTAAATCACAAGACCAGTGACAATTTTGTACTATGGACATAGTCAAAAGCGTAATGAATGCAACCAATATTTCCACCAACCCATAAAATAGCCATGTATGTGCGTCCAACGCCTGAAACAATGCAATCCAACTGTTGTAGAGAACCGATTGATCTGTTACGGTAAACATGAGAAGTCGTACATACTGAATTGAGTATGGTACGAACACATACATCAGTGGTTGTGGTTTTAGAAGAAACAATTTTGCACCTACATCGGTTACACTTAAACCCCTATCGATTATGAGGTTTGGTGGAGAATTCTTCATGCGTTGTCGTGGAAGTGTGCTGGTAATGTTATACATTTCCTGAAGGATTTGTAATATAATATCTTCGGGCCCTGATTTCCTCTCTATGAAAAGTTTGTGAAGAATGTACTTTCTTCCTCTAAAATGATTTCCGTTATAATTCTTTATATCGATTATATATTTAGGAGGCCTAATACGTTGGATATTTGTGCCATGGTTGTTTTTATGCAGACGAAACCATAACGAGGAAATAGATCTGGGAATCGGTGGAACACCGTCTGCAACACTAAAATAGCTTACTGTAGGATATTGCGGCCCGTAAAGCTCTTCACTACAAGTTGCACAAATAAGTCCAACTCGCTGTTGATTATCATGGTAACCAAATGTAACCAGAATTTTAAAGCTGGTGAAGTGCAAATTATGATAATATGTACACCGTTGATTCCAATATGTACTAGTAACTGAGCTTAAACTATCCTCCCAGAAAATGTTTTGCTGTGACACAGAGAATTTTTGGAGCATATTAGCCCAAGAATAGCGTTTATTATCCCATAATATTATATAGTTTGGATTTTCACGATTCAATACTGCTTCCATAACATGGAATCTGTGTATCCAGTGATTCCATTCCATAAAGTAGAGATGGGCAAAACACGATGTATGTCGAGTCACTTTATATGTTTTGTAAATGTAGTACTCCGAGAGCGCCGAATTCAGTTTTGGACGGGATTCTGTGTATCTAAGTGGATAATCAAATTTGTACGAGTAGTCCGAGTAGGCGCGAATAGCAAAAGTAGAAAGCGATGCTGGAACTGACTCATAAAAGCTGGCAAGTTGCTTCAATGCACGCGACGTAAAAAAGTAGGATGTTGCCGTTACTACTTTTATCATGCAACCTTTAATATTCTCGGATAAAAACACTTTTAGATCCGTTGAAAAGCTGTCGTCTGAATGCAAATAACTTTCTGAGAATTGAAGCAAGTTAACTGAACTTAACAAAGACGCAAATACAAACAATGTCAGTGCTCTCTTCATTTTATCGTTTTCAGTAAGAACATCGAACACTGAAATGCTTGTCTTTTGATTATATCCTAAATATTTACACGCTGTTTTCACCGTTGCCGGTAAAAGTTTATGCGGAAACTTTTGTTTCTTGTTTTTCGATAATTGTTTCTCAAAAGTGTTTTTGCATTGCTTTTTTAAATAAAATTGTGATGGTTTTGTTCGACTCTAAAATGTTTCTGATTGAATTTTACAATTTTTAGTTGTACAATCCGATCCACCGTGCTAATGCTAGAATTATTTGCTTGTGGTTATTTCCAAGCGTTCTGCCACAGGCATCATATTATCGTCCTGTTTTCAAATGTTTTGGTTGTTTCTAAGCAACTTATACTTGATTGAAGTTTTAGCTTACTAGATTACTTATATTCGCTTTCCAGATTTAGGCACGTAAGACTTTATCAAGTAGCAGAATTAATTTGTTATAACTTTGTGCTCGTGCAAAAATAAACCTTCAATTAACTAATAGCTCAGCTATGCTGCTATCATAATTGTCTAACCTTTATAAAATTGGAATGGTGATTTCTGCTTAAAGTCAAGTACCTATATATCATATATATTAATCACTGATTCCGAAGTTTCTTTGTATTTTGTTTTGTTTGTATGAATGCCCTGGTTTTCGTCTTTTAATTATCTACCTATTTTTTGTTTAGGATTTGTAATGTATTATATTCTGGTTGTTCTTAAAGTGCCAGGGCGTATGCATGGAGTACAGCTAGTATATGTATATGATGAACTATAATTTGCCAAACAATGTGAAACTATTCTAACCTAAATGAATTCTAACGCTTCATAAAACAAGAATCCTTCTTATTGCCAAAATGTTTGAAGAATTTGTCTTTATTAATGAAATTTATTATGAATTTTCGGAGCTAGTGTGCATATATGCTGATATATTAATATGTGTTATGCTTCCTTAGCGGAGTGTAAGAGCCTCTGAGCGCTTCAGGCTGCTTTCCAATTTAAAATTCTCACCAATGGAATAAAAATGTTTTAATACAATTTTGTACCAAAAATACCAAATTTTTAGAAAGCAAAACAAAACCTGTACCTGATGCTTATAAATAAATTTAATCGTTTACGTAAAACTGAAAACCACAAAAATTGCCTCCAAATTAAAATTAAACGAGGTTGCCTTTGAAAAACCTTTATGACAAGTTCTAGTAGTTTCTAAAGTTTTTATCCGGGTATATGAAATTTGCTGCTACAAACTCCATATATCGTTGCGTATACCAACACTGCTTGCTTCTAATTGTTTTCCAGTTCTTTCCTGGCGTTTTAGAGTTGCTACTGCCTGCAATACCTGCTTACTTCTAATAGTTTCTAGTTGTTTCTAGGCTCTATCTGCTTACTTCTAAGAGCAACGCGCAACCCTCATGTACCTGATCCTCTTATTACATATGTTGTTTGCCACTGCTTGTTGTTGTTTGTTATGTTGGTGTATGTTGCTAGCCAGGAAAGCTAACGTAAACACACTTTTACACAAAATATTTACATCCAGTTCTTAATCAACCTAACAGCTACCTAAATACGGCGCGTGCAGCATAATTAATGTGTTTACTTTGTTTTTGGCATAATTTAATTAATGTGTCAGAGTATCTGTTTTTGTAGAGCTACACAAGTACTGCATTACATAGACCAGCTACCCATTTGGCTTCTAAATATTGTTTCCGCCCTCGGGTACGTAAGAATGAAAGTAAGGAAAATTAATTTTTTAGACGCCGCCTGTTCGTGTTGGATGATACCTTTCATCAGCTAATAAAAAGCTATGCTTCTTTCAAAATGTTTATTTTTACCTAAAATTTATTAAAAATTTGATGTTTTTGTCTAACGTTCTGTGTATTAAATATAAATTTGCAAGTTTATTTATTTGCATCAGATGTGACTTTTTTAGGAATGGAAATTATCCAGAAATTTTCTGTCTTGCTAACAAATTTAGTATTGATTTTCAGATCTCCTTGTCTATTACCATGCAATAGGTTTCTATTGCAGTGGATGCACACGGAATGAAAGTCAAAAACTGTTTCTTAAACCTTCAAAAATTGTTTCGTGCCAAAAATGAACCTAGATTGCTTTTAATATGTCTTTAGTTTCTAGAGGAACTTGTAAAATGTCATTGTTCGATTCTAAACATTCGAGTTTGTCTTTATACTAAACTTGACTGGTTGTTTTCAATTAGGTTAGCTAGTAATACGTTTCCAAAAATGCTACAAGACAGTAAATTTAGAGTATTTGAAGATGTTGGGGGTTTATACTCAAATGAATTGTAGGGACTTAACAAGCCCACGTAAGCCCTGATTCGGATTGCTATTACAGGCGCTAAATCTGATGGCGTTAGAGGGTTAACTAGTTATTTGTGCCTAGTTCCGTTTACAGCTGCTTTAAATATTCCGTACGTGCTTGGAGCTTTTTCTAGTTGTTTCTGGGCATTTTATGTTTGTTCTAACAGCGTGAAGCTGGCTAACTTACTAACTAACTACTTAATAGCGTGCTTTTGATTAATGTGTCACGTTGTTTGCTGGGCCAAAATACGTGACCATTTAAGCCATATAAAATACTCAAAAGCAACAACAACTTTGTTCAAGTGTCAAACAGGAATATTAGTATAGTACGTACTGGTAATGTAGATACTTATTTACGTTGTCGTTCAGGTCTAATTTAATTAATGTGTTCCTCTCTGCCGACCAGACTGTCAACATGTTGATGAATATTAGCCGCATCATGTAAAGTGTCAGCCTACTTTGCTGTTGAGTATCCCTATGCCTTGTTTTCACATTCAGGTACTTCGAAAAAAAAGTGAGAGAATAACATGTTTTCACGGTGTCTGCACGTGTTATGTCCTCAATTACCTAATACAATAGCTATATTTCTACCAAAGCGTATTTTTGGTGCCTTTACCTAACTTTAAAAAATAAAAGTGATGTTATTTGCCTTAAACCTTTATCCGTATATATACACAGTTATTGGTTACCATACAGTTTTGAAAATACGCATTTGGAGAACCTCTGACTGCTTTTCGGAACCAGAAAACCTATTTTCTGCAGAAAGTTTTCCAATTCATTTCTAGCTATAAAATTTAATGTTGTAGTTTGGAACTCCTTCTAATTTACGGTAGTATGCATTTTTTTCCATTTTCCATGAAACGAAGTATAAAATAGATAGCAAACATAATCAAGTTTTACTGAATGCATTACTAAAATTTCTTTTCTAAGTTAACTGAACATGTACAAATGTGGATTTTTGATGTAATACTTTCACGTGCAGCAGCTGACATATTATTGTTACTGTTTGATACAAAATTTGAATATCAGGAACACAGGTTTGATGCACATTTTTAAAAACTGTGCAGAAAGATTGATGGAAATTCAATGCTGGTTCTTTTGCGGCCATAAGGTTGTTCAGAATAAGTACCCTGGTATGTCGTTTAGAGCTCAGAAAATAGTGCAAGTTTGTTCAGCCTCACCAAGCTCATTGACATTCTTTTCAAACCCATAGTACCAAAAAGTCTTTCCATAAGTTGCACGGGGACACGATTTCACTATAGCATCGGAATTTTTTTCTACCACTTTTAATATAAGATTTAAATTGTTTCGCTGAAATTTCGAAATTACATTTTGACGTTCATAAATTCATTCGATTTTCAGTTTTACTACATAAACTTTAATTAGTACTTAACGTTAGCGCGCATGCAGGTATGAGAAGATGGTGGCTTGTAAACAAAAGGAATAAGTTCGAAAATGAAAAAAAAATATTTTATTTAAAGGAATTCTAAATTTATATGGCAACATCTACAATGGAAGCCTGATATACAAATTCGTAGATAATTTCCCGAACAAATGTTCTATTCGACTAATACAATAATGCTTAATATTATAATATTAATGGAATTTCATGAATTAAAAAGCGCATCCCTTCCATTTTTCGACCTACTGTAAAACTACCCAAGCTTTGACGCTGAGTAACTCCAAAATAAGGCAGCGTAACAATATGCGGTTTTCAGATCTGAATAGTAGTCCGCAATATCTTCTATTGGCACCGTTGAATGACAAATAATTATAATGCAAAATTTCCTATGTTACCAGCAGTACTAATCCAAGGATGATTATTTGGATATATATGCATTTTCATAAATAGCATTACCAATACATAATACTCAAGGGATCTATCAAAGCGGACTTTCTTCACCTTCTTGAAGTGAATGGAAAACAACAATTCAACTTTTATTTGCCAAATCTGTTATATGTAGAATGCAATTTTTATTCTTGTAATTTTCTTTTAGTTCCTGATGATGGTTGTGGTATGCAACCGAAAGCTTGAATAAACTGTGTTTAGTTTCAATTATGGCATCCATGATCTCCGTTTCATCTTCACCTTATGATTAATATTTGTTTCGTGTAAATACATTTCTTGCGTACATTAAATTGGTCATGCCAAATGAAAGTGCACAGTACGGATTTTTGTGGAATGGGGCATTTTCTGACTGGGTGTGTTTATCATCTAAGCTGTAAATATACAGAGCAAAGCCGCATAGCGTAAAAAACAAGAAATTTGGAAGCATTTCCATTACTTTCCAAACAGTATATTAAGTAAAAATATGTCCTACGCATAATCATTTACAAAAAAATTCAGTCAGCACGAAAAACAGAATAATGTTCTATATGTATTTAAACGTCAGCAAAGACGGATTCTATGCTAACAGATTCGTTTTAATATCTAGACATATAACACGTCTGTTACTAGTGTCTTATATTGCAAAATAAGAACCAAACTGTAACGATATATGCACATTTATCATCCAGCCCAGACATCTAGATCTCAACAGCTCATATTTGGAAGGTTGCTTTGATACACAACATCACTTAGCATAACCTTATCATGCCTGAAGATTTTGTGGAAGTTTACATGATTCAAAGACATGAGATAATGTAAGCCTCGTGTATGTTTGGGCAGCATAAAACAATTTAGAAAACGTTTTTACATCATACGAAAAAAACTGTATACAATAAGGTAAGCAGCGTCTCAAAGAAGTCCTGGGTTATGATATCTCAGCATCACTAGTTTTAGAATAAGCATGGAATATATAGCACATCTTTTAATATTTTCTGATATTGTCAAAATACAAAATTGCTATAATATGTATGTATGGCTGTGAGTGTATGTTTATCATCCAGCCTAGTCATGCAGATTTTCAACAGCTCTATTGTGAAGCGGTAACTTACTCACGCAAGTACTTAGCGTATCTTTACCATGCTAAAAGATTTTGTTCAAGCTTAGCGTTTAAAAACGCGTTGGTCAATATAAACTTTATAATGTGTACGTGAAATAAAATCATTCGAGAAAACGTTTTGCACGTTATCCGGGCACACCTCACATACCGAAACGTACAGAATAAGTCCACTTGTGTTACACAAGCATGTGCAGCAAGTTGGTAATTTATATAAAAACAAAATCTGTAACTTCTACCAATTGAATAATTACAAAATAACATAACCTGGAAATTATAGTGTTGGAGTAAAACGTCAAGTTTCACATTTTGTGATTATTTTAGTTTTTGAATTTTGGTTATATTCACGGCTTGCGTTGATTTCTGTCGGTGGGGACACGCAGTCGTGGGTCAGTATTTAGTGAGAAATTGTTTGGCGTTTGTCCTTAATTCAAACAGAAGCAAGTAGATAGATTCAGAGAGAAATTTAAAATCTGTTGGACAATTTAATTGATTGAGATGATGGACTGAAGAAAAGTTAAGATTTGCTTTATTGACTAACCTCCTTAAACTTAACTGTTTTAAAATTAAAGTGCTGATTTATTGTCATCGTAATCATGTTTTAATTGGCAAATTTATCTGGGACCGTTGTGGCGCTGCTTCAAGCAGGTAGCCTTTATATAGAGTGATTAGATATAGAGCCAAATTTATATGTGATATTTCCACAAGAATTGAAAGTGTGAAGAGAGATTTTGTTAGATACGCATGCGTCGGATTCATGTTTGCACTAAAAGTGAGGTTTTAATCTTTGAAAGTTAAGACGGTAAAATCAGTTTGAGTGGTAGAACTTGAGGTAGAGTGGAGTTAAATAACGGAAAGAAACTTTTTGCGTTCATGATATTCGGAGGTAATTAATTTTTTGAGGAAAAATTGTCTTCAACTGGATAGCAAAGAGTATCATATAGCATGGCTAGATATAGTAACAAACACCCATTAAGGATAATGTAATAATGGTTAATAAAATGCTTAAAACTTTACTGATAACAAAATTGTCAACTTATTGCTTATACGCAACACACTGTATTACTTCAAGCTGGAAAGGCTGCTCAGCATTTTTAGATGTGTAGCCATAAAATATTCTCCGACGGACAAAATGCTTTGTTATGTAGCGAAAGCACACTGCATTTGTAGGAGCGTCATTATTCTTTATCACATTAAAAATACACAATATGAGTTCTTGTGGAATGAAATACTTGTAAAGTGTTAACATGATGATTTTTTTCTTGACAGTTATTATCCCACAAACATTATTTTGTCTATGTTTATTGCACTTTATCACAGCATGACAGCAAAAAATGTGGAGTTTATATTCGCATAGGTAAGCAAAAAACTTATTAGGTTAGTAATACAACTTCAAACAGTTTGCGTCAATACACCTCCGCAAATGTATACGTGTCGAGCCAACCCTGCCATTTAATTAACATTGTTTAAATGACAGGGTGGGCAGGGGTAAAATGCATGCATTTCTTTAGATAAAGAAGGGACGGTACTGCTGCTGCCATTTTGTTCTCTGCGCATGAATGCAAGAGCATCAAGTGGCAGCGGCAAGTCATTGAGTTTGAGGTGGTCGTGGGAAAATCTGCTGTTGCAAAGCTCTGGCCACAAGACAGCACAACGACACCAGTCAAGCCACACAAGCACAACACATCACAGATCAGAGGGACTGACAGTGGGCATTTTTGCCATTGATTTTTTCCAGTAAAAGGGTGTGATCAGTGAAATAACTTTACTAGTAAAGTTAAAATAAAAACGAAAAATGGCGCGCACGAAAAAAAGCCTGATTTAACGGCTATACAAAAACCTAAGGATTCCGGAAATCCCAATAAAAAGGTAAATAGGATAAAGCCAACAAGACTTGCAAACTTTCTTGACACTTAATAAATATCTATGTTTATATTTTAGAAAAAGCAGCCATCATGCAGTGCTGCATTTTCATTAGACGACCTTCCACAGCTGAACGAAGGAGATAATGACCACTATACGGTCACCCAGGAAGAAGGGGAAATGGAGAAATCCCTTGATTTTGCAAAGGCTGTGGCTGAGGAGGCAAGAGGGACAAGGGAGGTGTTAGAAACGTCCCCTGAGCTTATAGTGGAAAATATGAACTGCAACTTTTGGTGGATAAACTTAATTCTACCATGAACAAGGGAAAAATGGTTACTAGCCGTTTTACTTTTGTACTTGCTATTAATTATGCTATTGCATGTATAATTTTAAAATTTGGGGGATAATTTTATTTCACGCAGGCAAGCGCTACAGCTTCAGCTTATTTTAACCTGACTGACTTGCCTGATTTGGGAGCTGGCGACGTTGCCCAGGAGTCAGGACAAGATGACGAGATTGAAAGCTTCTATCAATCTCTTGGTGTGCCACTGAAAATGGAGGGAAAAGGAAAAAACTCTCCAGTTTTGCGGCATTTAGCATGTCAGAGCTGCCGGAGATGTCACAAGAATTGCCATCAAAAAAGATAAAGGAGAAGGCAAAACGTTTCAAGCCAACGGAGCTAGGCCAGATTGTACGTTACTTTTTTACGTCCAAACTAAAGTGAACCTTGATTAATTAACCTTTTTTTAAATTTTAGGGGCAAATATATTGCCAGTCGGTGGCATTTACAATGCCAGTCGGCATGTACAAACCCGACTTTTTGCTGGAAGGAAAACGGCCAATGTCGTACAAAATATTCTCCCCAGAACAAGAGTGTGTGCCGCCACAGGAGTCAGGGGAAATTGAAGGTCCATTTCCCATGGAACGTGCCATATGTGGACAACAACGTTTGGAGCGTGAACCATACAAACCGGATGGGGCACCTTTCCAGGATACACTGAATCCTGAGAGCGCACATCCTCAACTTTTGGAATGCGGACCACACAAACCGGATGGGCCGCCTCTCCAGGATGCACTGAATCCTGAGAGCGCACGTCCCCAACTTTTGGAAATATCCGCCCCAGTACCACCCGACCCAGAATGTCCGTATCCACTAAGTATAGTAGACGAACAAAGAGAAAAAATGAGAAAATGTGGTATAAAATATGCGCCAAGCGCATATTATATAACTTTCTTGCTTGTATAGCAAGAACTCCTTGAGAAATCTCAAGAGCCGTGTGTGTACAGAATACTGCACACGCACGGCGTAATCTCAACTAAAGGGTCGTGAGCGCCATCTCATCAACTCTAGAATGCAACTATGTTCACTCTTTGAGATGAAGACAAGCTCATGGCTTTACTGCTGCTGCCGCTTGGTGTTCCTGCATTCATGCACAGAGAACAAAGTGGCAACAAGTGGTAGCAGCAGCGTCCCTTCCCTTACCTCTTTAGCCCATGCATTTTCATCCCTATCCACCCTGTCATTTAAATAACATGGACCAATGTTAATTAAATGACAGGGTTGTCTCGACACGTATACATTTGCGGAGGTATATTGACGCAAACTGTTTGAAATTGCATTACTTAGGTTTAAGCAATTGATTCAGTTCTTTAGCAGCCTAGATAGTCAACTGGATAGGTAGTCTATTGGACAGATAAAAGGGTTAATCCCACAATCAGTTTTCAAAAACGTCTTAAAATATAGCAATTTTGACAGAATAGTACTTTAAACACATATTAAATCAGCAAAGATGTCCCAGCATTTGTACTCACACATAAACGCTTCTAAATATTTTTATATTCTATTCTTAAGTTCCTTCCATTTTTATATTGCAATATAGAAATCAAAATCGACTATTTATGCATCTTTATCAAACAGCCCATTCGATCAGATTTAAAACAGTTCTATTTCTAAAGAGTTGCTTGGCATAATGACGTTTTGGTCAAAGATCTGTTCAAGCTTAATGATTAAAATTTTATGGTTAATATATACTATGTATAAGATTGGTAAATTAAGTTCTTTGGACAAACGAGACAACTTTATGTAAAATATTGTGAAAAACAGAAGCATAAAACTTACCAGTAACGTTCGTTCTTCATGCGTGTGACATTCTGTCTTAAACATTAGCAACAAGTCAAGTCCGGAATGGGCAGTGGTATAATAAACCAATAAATATGCTTACGTAATCACGTTGGTTTAACAGGCAGTCTGTTTGATACGCCCAATTTATACCAAAAATTTTCGTTTAAATTTTGTTGAAATTTGTTGGATTTTTGTACTTATATTTCGCAATTTTTGAAAACCACAGCAATCGTTTATTGTGAAATAAAGTGTGCTATAATTATAGTTGATTGCATGGACAAGTTTTGTAGGACATTCATTTCCCACTTGACACAAGAAAACATAAAAATAGTCGTAAAGTTTTGACTCTTGCACAAATTTTGTATAATTTTCTTACGTGTGTACCATCCTTGACAATAGTACGTAAGTCATTTGAGTTGTACTCAAGACAGCTTAGTGGGTTTTTACGAAACATTGTTTGCAATTATTAATTTCTGTCCAAAGGAAGCAACCAAGTCGTAAACTATGTTACAATACAATGTGTGCGGTGATTTAAAGCAAAATATTGACAGGTGGATCCAAGAAATTATGCCAAATTCATCGATCAACAAAAGTACCTCTATAAACAGTTAGGCAACTTATTCCTTCTATCTATGTAATTTGTTAATATAAGTTATATTATTCACCGGAAAAAAGTTCCCTGAATAGTGTTTGAATAAGCCTTTGCTGCCTGAAGTTACACATTGCCTAGAAAACAACTTCAAATTGAAAACTGTATTACTCCTAAACCAGTTTTAATTATAACAATACTAAGAAATGCATAAATTTATAATTGATGTTTTAGTAAACTATTTGGTAAAATATTACTTCGATGAATTAGTACATATACTATTAAACAGAGATCTACTATTATATTATGAGGAAAGAGAAAACAATACTGGCATGATTTACTATCTTAAATCCTAACTATGACAATAAAATATAAATAAATATTGTTTTAGAAATTACTACATCAAGACACATCCCTTAACCTATAATATTTTATTTTTTCCATTATTATACTTAAATACTTTACCATTTCCTTTAGAAAAATCTACGTTGAAATCCAGAATATCAAGAAGTTTAACCTGTAGTTCCCTTCAGTTTTTATAATAGCCAATCTTTTGTAATAATAAGAGAAAAAGGTTTTGATCTATAGAAAACTCTGGTTTTAGCTATGGGATTTAAAACTTTGAATCCTGGAATGAAAAAAAATAAATTCTCAGTTAGCACTGAGTTTTTTCCCATAGCTAAATGAGTATTCTGGTTTTTATTACAAATAATTATAATTGCTTGTGCATTTTCATATAAGTAACATAATTGTGATATCCTGTTGGGCTTGTCAAATTTTTTTCTGCCTATTCAATTGGAATAAGAATGTTGAATGCTAAATTTGCTAAAGTACCTAGTTGCAGACCAGGTACTTTGGCACATACTTAATGATTTAATCTTAGTTGCTGGTTCTACACCTTTACGTCGCAACGCTAACCCAAGACATTGAGATTTTCACAATTTTCTTCATTAGTATTCCCTATAGAGTACAGAGCACCACAACAAATGGTGCATCTTGATCAGTGGAAATGTTACAATGATTTTTTGCTCAAGCTATCACATCACCAATGTCATTTTTGCAGTTTGATTGCATTAATTCTTTATTGCGATTGCGTAAATTTGTGTTTCTTGCAAAGTTGCTTGAGCTTTTCAGCTCTGAATGTCAATATGTTTGACGGAGTGCCACTCCACTTGCGACCCACTCCAGCACAATCGCTTTCTGCTCTTAGTCAATCATAAATGGAAATGCTTTGAGAATTATGTAGATCAGGAACTGCGTGTGCATAGGATTTCTTACGCTCAGAATCATCTTTCTTATAAGACTTTAAATGTACCTGTGTAAACCTTTTGAAGTAATACGTTTATAAGCATGTTGTTAGCATTGCTGTCTTGCAAGATAAGTTAGATCTTCCTCCAGAAGCAGTAACTGGAGATCTTGATACTAAAAGAGGTCTTGGTAGACCCAAAAAATTATGTAAAGCATTACAAAAAAAATAAGTAAAGTGCATGCCGAATGCAAGTTGTGTTTGTATAATAAAATTTGACAAATCCAACAAGACATCTATATGTTGCATCTATTAAAACATCTATACTAATATAAAAATGCACAATCAAGCAAGTAATTATAAATAATAAAAACCAGAATACTCATTTAGCTATGGAAAAAAACTCAGTGCTAACTGAGAATTTAATTTTTTTCATTCTAGGATTAAAAGTTTTAAATCCCATAGCTAAAACCAGATTTTTCAATAGACGAGAAATTACATGCCTAATAATAAATACTACAAAGTATATATTCACAGCATTAATTTAACTATGTGTGTAAATATTCAACCGCAATATACTTACGTACTTATGAGAAAGATGCTTAACAAGTTTTTCAATAGTGCTTCTTTCAAGTTCAACATTCAAATATGCATAGATCTGCAAATTTTGGCGAAATGACAAAAAATGGAAAAAACTCCTTCTCATCTTATCTAATTCACTGCATCTACACTGTTATTCATTTCAAAAGCTTTTAGTATAAAACATGATTTCCTTTCTCCTTTTCGTTCAGTTGTACGGTGAGAGATTGAGGAGTTTTACCATGCAGCAACTCAAAACGTTATTAAAAATCACTATATTGAATTGCTATATATATCGTAGTTTTTAGGTTGATGAAACGACGGATAAGAAGCTAAAAAGAGGAAATGGGATAAAAAGCTCCTTGTAAGCTTTATCATATATTAGAGGCGAGATTGTTTTTCCTTGTATATGTGACTGGACAACAACACATAATGATGTATGTATGAATTTTCACACATAATAAGCTAAACCAAATCCAGAATTATATATACTGGTAATACCAATACAGTCTGCTTATCATCCAGTATTACCTGCGTTTTACTTTTGTATGCTTAACAATTAAGACTGGCAAATTTACCATAGCAATATAATTTAGAACTCAATATAATTAAACTTATAGGGTTAAAGGTTTTTAAAAGGTAATGTTATTATATTTGTCACTTAAATTTCTAATATCTTATGCAGGTATACATTGAAAGGCAAATATACGTATAGTAGACATTGAAAAATTAAACCATTTTTATTTATTTTTTCTTAGCATTACATGCCTTGATGTTAAGACAGTTTTACAGCAATCAATTAATCATACTTTTGTAACGGCTTTGTGTCGTTTGCGCCTCTCGGGAAAATTACGCTTGCTAAATAAACAAAATTCATGTTACTCAAACTGAAAGAAATCACATAAAAATGGTTTTCTTTATAAGTGTAATTTAGCAAGAGATTTTACAAGATACGTGAATATTAACGTATGAAATGGTATGAATGCTCACTAGATTACACCTTCAATATTGTGGGTGAAACATATTCAAAGTTAAACTATTGGCAATTTATGTTTGCACGTAGATATTTTCTTATCAGCGTGATCATATAATGCAACCTTATTAAATATTGATAAGTACAATACAATGAAATCTAAGCCACAATAAATTGCTATGTAAGTATGCTATTCTAGAAATGTTGCAACTAGAGCTATATCCAATATACGTGTTTTGTGATGCGGTTTGAAAATATCGTGGATTGGAGAGTCGGTGTTCATTGACACGTATTAAGTTGGTCTTAAAACACTGACGACTTTGATATGCATGAAGTGGCAACGGAGAAGAATGAATAGCAACCAAAATATTCAAGCATGGTTAACAATGCGTGACTTTGCAATTCTTCAATCAACAATATGTTCATCGACCAGGTAGAGTAGGAGTTGCACAACATTTCTGAGATGTATAAAAGTAAATGAAAATAAGACACTAATCTGGTATCTTTACTCTTTATCTTTACGGTATATAAATTTCAAAGAACCATCAGTTGAATCGCTTGCTCCATTCCGGCTTATCAGTTTCCGGTGAGATATCTCAGCAGAAACAAGTGCTGCATATTTACAATATGCATGGAGAAGAACACTACTAGGTAAATACTAGTTTTCAATGCGCCAGTTTTCTTTATCTGCGCTTGTTAATCTGACCGCCACAAATCACTTGTGTTGAGTTAGAGTGAGCATACATCTCAGTGAATCGTGTGAGGCGAGTTTATACAATTTTTCCACCAAACTTTGTAAATCAATTTAAACTAATCCACCAAGTTTCCGCATTTTCAATTCATATTGTTGTTGATACATGTATCCCGTTGTTGTGCTATAAAGCAATTTTTGAGTTTTTTAGTTAGTAAAAACTATTTAGTAGTTTTGTTAACGGATTCAATATGGAAGTAAAGCAAGCTGAATGCAACCCAGAAATTGAAAAACCTTTCAAGTGCAAACTTTGTGAAAAGTCATTTAGACGAAAGCCAAACCTAAATCAACATTACCGTCACCACATTCAAGAAAAACCATATAAGTGTGATCAGTGCTTCAAGTCATTTATTAGAAATGGAGCACTCCAAGCTCACAAAAATGCTCATACAAGTATTAAACCCTTTAATTGTTCGAAGTGCGGAAAAAACTTTGGGAATCGCTCGGTGCTTCAACGTCATCAGAAAATACACACAAACGAAAGACCATTCCGCTTTTTGCAATGTTCCAAAACATTTCGGAGAAGTTATAATTTGGAATCTCATTTGCAGACTCATCCTGGCCAAGAGCAAATGCAGTGCTCGGATTGTCCCATGAAATTTCTGGGAGGGTGGAAGTTACTAAAACACCGCAGAGAAATTCACCAACCCGCAAATTTCCACAGTTGTGTGTTTTGCAAAAAGTTATTTACTTTCCGGAGCAAATTATATCCTCATCTGCTTTCACACATTAGAGAAAAGCCATTCAGTTGTACCCAGTGCAACTTGGAGTTCAGAGAAATGACAACACGCAACCGGCATGTACAAAATTTGCATAACCATCATAGAGTGAAAAAAGTGGAGTGCAATATCTGCAACTCTAAATGTTTTGATAAATACGGATTGTGCAAACATATGAAAATACATTCCACTAATCGACAAACATTTGAATGCTTAACGTGCCATAAAAAATATTTTACACGAAGTTACTTGTCCATGCATGAGCAAATAGTACACCAAAATGTGAAATCGTTTAAGTGCAACATTTGCAATAAATTGTTTGCCACCAAAGGTAATCTACATTTGCATATACGTACACATACAAATGAACACCCTTTCTCGTGCCAAATTTGCAATAAGAATTTTGGTTTTGAAGCGGCATTGGAGCGTCATATAAGAGTACATACTGGAGAAAAGCCTTATAAGTGTAAACAGTGTGGAAAATGTTTTAATCAGTGTAAGAGTTTCAAGAATCATGTAAGATCGCATGGAACAGAAACACCATTTCGATGTGACAAATGTGATAAAGCTTTTAAAAGCAATCACACTCTCAGAGCTCATCTTTATAATAAACACCCATATGAAGGACAACATCGGTTTGTTTGTTCATTTTGTGATGGGAGATCCTTTCCATCGTCTCAGTGGTTTTTGCAACACATCAACAGGCATATCGGAGAAAGGCCGTTTATTTGTGAATATTGTAAAGTAGAGTATGGGAGCAAGGCAGGACTACGATATCATATGAAGTCCCACAAGTAAAAGTTTGATTTTAGGAAATGTCCGTTTCACATTACAAAGACATTTTGCATGACTTGCATTCACGTATCCAAATATTTAGGAAAACTGATACATCTGTGGTTTGTGAGTTCTAAGTCTAGTTTGATATCGTATATGCTATTTTGTTGGGTTTTAAAATGCCATTGTTCTATTCAGTAGCTCAGCAACTTTATGTCATAAAAGGTTGTAACAAATTATAAACTACCTTTCAAGTGTACCTACAAACTGAGTTTTACGCCTATAGATAATAAATTCTTGTTTCTACAACCTTGTTTTTTGGTAATGCAGTTATAATCTACGTGAGATTAATTAACAAATAATAGTATGAACTTATACGGACACTAGGCATTATGAAATTCTACCCAATCTTATTCCTTTACACTTACACAACCAAGAAATTTCTTAATGCTTTCGTTACTTATCATGGCTGAAGAAAAACACATTTGCTATGCCGAAAGGAAAGAAGGAATACGACATTAATCGTGTTTGAATAATTTAATATGATTGAGATACTGTTAAAAGCGTTTTAGCAGAATATTACGGGGAACAATCATAATACATAGAAACATGCTGAACGGCGCAGTTGGAGTTTTTTGGTTTTAGACTGAAAAAATTTTACTATACGAGTAGGCTTTTCACCTGGGACCTTGTGCGACCTTGAAAAAAACCTGGTATTCTGTTCTGTGCGCGGCTGGAAGATGATTGATTAAGACATAAAAAATGTTTTTCAGCACCAAAGTACTCTACCATAAAGATTGTTGTCGTGTTTCTCAGAACATTTAAAATATGGAAAGCTACCAAACCGGTTTGCATAAATTCATCCGCTTTATTAAAAGTTATACGTTCTTCTTTCTTTTTCTCAAAAAGATTCACTTTAGAGATAGACTTGCTCAATTACACAGCTTGCATATTATTGTCAAATTTTCGTTTTAGTTTACTTATTTTCCCACTTTGCAATGGCCGCACGCAACAATTTTGTCAACGAAAAGCCTTATAAATGTGAACTGTGTCCAAAATCCTTCAAACGAAATGACGACTTTAAAGTTCGTTATCGCCACCACACGCAAGAAAAGCCCTTCAAATGTAATCAGTGCTACAGATCATTTGTTCAAAGCAGTGGATTACGAACACATGAAAAAACTCATACGGATATGAAACCGTTCAAATGTTTAGAATGTGGATGTAGTTTTCGAAGCACTGCAACATTCAAACATCATCAAGTAATACACACTGATTCAATGCCATTTAGCTGTCCCCAATGTCCTAAAACGTTTCGAAGAAACGCAGATTTAAAAGGACATTTGAAACGACACTTTGGCCAAAAGTTGTACCAGTGTCCAGAGTGTGACAAGAAGTTTGTTGGAAAATGGGACGTGCATAACCATCGGAACTATGCCCATCTACCAAGAATAAAACATTACAACTGCGTGTTTTGTGACAAGGCATTTTACACCAGTACAGAACTGAATACTCACATTTTAGTGCATATTAGGGAGAAGTTCTATAACTGTCCTGAATGCAGTTTGGAGTTTAGGAACATAGGAGCACGAAACTGGCACATAAAGTTGGTGCATCAGCAAGTAAAGAAATTTCAATGCAGTATTTGTGACACTAAGTTTGCACATCTATTTAGATATAAGGCCCACATGGAAACGCATCAACAAAAACGACAAACATACAGCTGCTTAATATGCGATAAAAAGTTGTCCTCTAAACGATGCCTAACTTTACATGAAAACATTATTCACAAAAAGGAAAACTCATTTCATTGCAACATTTGCGATAAAAAATTTGCCACAAATAACACGCTAAATGTACATGTGCGTACACACACAAATGAGAGACCTTATTCATGTAAAATTTGTAATAAGGCATTTAAGATGCCTAGTGCATTATATAGGCATGTAAGATCACACACAGGGGAAAGACCATTCAAATGTGAGCAATGTGGAAAGTGTTTTAAGCAGAAAGGAACTTATAATGACCACCTACACACACATGGCACAGAAATGCCTTTTGAGTGCAAAAAGTCCTTAAAAGCTTTTAAGACCAGCCATAATTTGCAAAATCACTTGTTTATAGCGCACCAGGTTGGAGGAAAATATAGATTTGTATGCCCATTTTGTGACGGAAAAGCATTTCCTACAACAGAGTACTTTATGGGACATATACACCGGCATACTGGAGAAAGGCCTTTTATTTGCAGTGTTTGTAAGCTTGAGTATTCGAGCCGATCAGGATTGGGAGATCATATGAAATTACATAAGCATAAGTGAAAATATGTTTACTTGCTAAAATATTTTTAGTATGTATTTTTTACCGATTCAATTAAAAAATTAATTTGTGGAACACATCTTTTATGATAACCCTAGATGTATGTATCTAAAGTTTTAATACCTTCATTGTTTTTATCAAGTGACTAATAAATTGTAAGTACATACAACATAGTCTACTAAGTGTATATTTTGTAAAATATTAATCTTATGGTTCGAATGTATACCTGAAATTGTTCATAGTATCGATTTTTTATGCTAATACGTTATCTTATTTTTTCAACCACTATTGGAACAACGAGTTCGGAAAAAGGTGAAATGAGTCATTACGACTTAAAAACGTCTTCTCCAGAAACAGAGAGATAATAATGACTAATTTAAATTCAGTTCCGCAAAATATTTTTCCTTTTTGTGTTGCAGTAAGTTTGCAGCTTCAGTTTGTGTTTCGTCTCTCAGTGTCTGAAAAAAGTAGTCACATGCATGTGTCTGCCTTTCTTTGTCAATTGTTTCCTTCTTAGGTATCAGGGCCAAAAATCGGTCCAATATTCTTTGGCAACAAATGGGGTTTTCTGTAAAAAGAAAAAACACTAAATATTATGTTGTAATTAAAAATGTATGATGAATTTGTTTTCAGTAATATTAAATAAAAACTGACGTACTAACATTTCAGGCTCCTTGTGTGAGATCAGGTCTTTTTTTTCTAGTGCACCAAGCAAACTAGCGTTTAGGTCAATTATTTCCAGCAATTTCTGTTTGTTATTTAGAATGATTTTCTTTTGCCAACCTTCCATTTTGTACAAGTTGATTAAACTATTATCAGCTTTTACAGAACACCAAATTTATGTTTGCACAGTGCAAATTGCACTAAAAGCTTTAACTTTCATTTTGTCATATTTATGAACTTTTATGATTAACTGTCTGTCTGATGTGTTAATTATAAGTAATACGCATTATCTCTTTCTCCAAGCACTAAGACAGAAAAGGTATTTGCTCGAGTTTTTCTATGAAAAGTAAAAAACATCTACTACACTCTTCGCAATACGCAAACAGAAAGACTGAGCAAGCGTCAAACCATCAGAGTTTGTTCTGAGAATCTGTGTTGACTACAGAGTCAATAAATATTGCTCGAGGCAAGAAAAAACCTGTTGAGTTTTGAGACTGAGTTCTTGTATTTTAATCCTGAGCTTTGTGTTCTTGTTGACCTTGGTGTGCGCTGTGCACGCAAAAATTACTGTGTGGTAGAGCAAACTGCTCAATACATTATTCAGCATAATATATCATAAATATTACCTGAACAGCTGTGCACAGTTGAAATAACCAGAGCTGCCAGACTAGTCATGCCAAAGCTGGTTGCCGTATAGCTATCCAGCAAATTCTATTTTTCATACGGTCGATTCCCGTAAAAAAAAATTTTCAGAAAAGCCTGCTCCAACCCATAACTTTTCAAGCTCATATTAGCAAATTAATTACCTACTTTAAAATGGACACACAGAAAAATAACTCTATTGATATCAACGAAAAGCCGTACAAATGTGAGCTGTGTCCAAAATCGTTCAAAACAAAAAGCAAGATACAAATTCATTATCGCTACCACACGCAAGAAAAGCCCTTTAAATGTAACAAGTGCTCCAAATCATTTGTCACGAGTGGTGTATTGCGTACTCATGAAAAAACTCATACAGACACAAAACCTTACAAGTGTCAAGAATGTGGAAAGAACTTTCGATTAGTCTGTTATCTACAAATTCATCAGAAAATACACATTGATTCAAGACCATTCAGTTGCTCGCTATGCCCCAAAAAGTTTCGAAGAAAAGCTCACCTTACAAACCATTTAGACCGTCACTCCGGTCAAAAGCTATATCAGTGTCCACAATGTCCAAAGAAATTTGGGGGCAAGGGGGACCTACATAATCATCGGATCCGTGTTCATCTGCCAAAAGCAAAGTGTTGTGTCTTTTGTGACAAGCTATTTAGCAATAACTCGGATCTCAATAAGCACATTTTACGGCATATTAAGGAGAAATATTATAATTGTACTATCTGTGATCTGAATTGTACCACAGCATCGCAACTCCACACCCACATGCAGAATTTGCATCAGGAAGTGAAACAATTTCAGTGCAACATATGCTCACGGAAATTTGCGGAAAAAAGATCATATTTGTCCCATTTGGAAACACATCAAGTTAACCGACAAATCTTTAGCTGCCTCAAATGCGATAAAACGTTTTTCTCCAAGCATTGTCTGCGTATACATGACAAACATGTTCACAAAAAAGAGAAACCTTGTCACTGCAAAATTTGCGATAAAAACTTTGCAAGAAAAGACACACTTAATATACATATGCGCACACATACAAATGAAAGACCTTATCCATGTAAATTTTGTAGTAGGGCGTTTAAGATGCTGAGTGCGTTAAATGTCCATATAAGAACACACACGGGTGAAAAACCGTTTAAATGTGAATACTGTGAAAAATGTTTTAATCAAAAAGGTACTTTAAATGATCATCTCCGCTCTCATGGAACAGAAATGACCTTCAAGTGCAATAAGTGTTCAAAAGCTTTCAAAACCAGTTCTAATCTACGATGTCACCTATTTATGATACATAAAATGGGTGGAACATATCGATTTGTATGTCCGTTTTGTGATGAAAAAACGTTTCCTACAATGGCATATTTTATGGGACATATGAACAACCATACTGAAGAAAGGCCGTTTATTTGCAATGTTTGTAAACTCGAATGCAGGAGCAGATCTGGATTAAAGGAACATATGAAGCTACATCAGTAAATTTAAAACATTTTATTTTGCTAAATTATGTTAAGTGTGTAGTATTTGTATCTAGAACAGCCGCATTAGTGTCAATTCAAACTTTCATTATGAAATACATCTATGGTTAGTTTAAATGTATGTAAATCGTCTTAAGGGTTTTATTAAGTATTTCCTTAGATACTAAAAAGTTGATAAAGCGTGTAATTTGTAAACTAATAATCCTAGGTTGTAAAATCCAAATTATGTATAATTTTGTATTTTGATGTCAATAAGTATTTCAAGTTTTTAATAAGTACACCATCAAATTATTAACTAAATTCCTGTTCAATTGTAGTTTTTAGTTAATGCTTCACGTTCAGTTGTAAGGGCAAGCCACGACTGGCAATTTTCTATGCTATGCAAAGATAACAAATCATTATACCTTACGCCTATCCAATATTGGTAATTCGACAAAACCTGATGTTTTTAGGATTTTTGCAGGAATATCACCCCTTAAAAATAATAGCATGTTTTTAATTTTTGCAACAAGAAAACTACTTGCTAAACATATTGTTTTAGTTTTTCATTTGGTATTGTTCATAATAAAGCATTAACACGAATTCAGATTTAATAATAATAAATTGTATATTTTTCATGACCGGCATAACCACGTTGATCATATATTCTGTCTAGGTCATTGAAATAAATTCGTACAAGATATTCAGGTCCTATCTATCAAAAATACACTGAAACAAAGAATACAAGTATCAGTAATCAGTTTTGCAACAATTAAAGCTCTATTACAATTCCAGGTTTCATGTGTACCAAATTTGGTAATTTGAATAGTATAAATTTTTGTGATAATTTATTTTACGTACATTTTTTATTTTTCTGTCTCAATATAAGCACTATAGTTTTAAAATTAGAAATGCCTAAACATTTTAAAAGGCTATATACTAACAATAATTTGAGAATATTTAAGCTAAATTCATTATAAAATATTTATAAACTGCAGTAGTTACACAAATTGTTTTTTCTTTCTGAAGTAGATAATTACAAGTTTGTGAAAGATAAAGCGACTTATTTCTTAATACAACACTTTAAATTTCTTTTGTATGTTATTGAGCATTTCCAACGGTATCTGAAAAATAGCAAAGTTAAAATATTAAAACTAGCAAAGTATTGAATTCATAATTATCAAAAAGCCTTTATTATATATATCACCTTTTTAATTGCTGCCGAATTTCCACAAAAGTCAACACATTTTAGTAAGTTCATTTTAAGCAATATTAGCCCACAAGTCAAGGGTGAGATTTCTTGCGATTCTTGTGGTATCAGGTATTTATGTTTTAAATAGTTCTCAGTTTTTATTTTCAGAATAGCCAGCTCTAATTGAAACATAAAGAAAACTCGAAATAGGCAAACAATTTATTAAGTGAAAACGAGTTTATAAAAAACCACAAAACGAGACTCACTTTTGAGTTCCAGTAACGCGCTGCATCTCGTCCGAACCTTTTGGTAAAAATTCCAAATGATTTCTAAAGGTGCGCCATTTTTGTACAAATTTTCCAGTTTTATATACGTCGCTTCATCCAATCCGGTTAACAAAGAGTTTATATGAATATAACCTTTCTTTTCTATTTGTGCTATTAATGTTAGTTCAGTCAGGTTTTGCCAATATTTGCACACAACGTCTACATTTCTAATGGATGCTATAACACATTTCACGTTTGGAAACAGGCTCCAAGCTTGGAAAAGTATGTTCCGTTCTAAATTGTGACTCTCAAACGTAATGGTGGACAAGGTGGTGACGGTTAAGGAGGGTTTCAGCATGAACTCGAAACAATTTCCAAATTCTCTTTGAATAAACAATTGCTTAATAGCAAGATGCTTCAAATTAGGAAACTGCTCACTGTACGAAAAATTCTCGCACGATATACGCAAAAAAAAACAGTGCATCTATCTCCAATTTTTCTAGTTTCTTCATGCGTGGGAATGCAATCTTAATATCATTTGGTGTTGCTTGTGGACAAGGGTATTTAAACAATAATTTTAGACTCACAAGTGAGCTCGCATAGCGATCAAAAAGATTGGTGAAACTTACATCAGGACAAGGGGTAATGATTCTTGAACTTTCACCAGGGGTAGGAACTCGATCGTCGTAAAATGTAAGTGAAAGATTTTCCAGTTGTAATCCCAGTTCTCGGATTTGTGGTATGTAAATGGGTGAGTATGCAGTAGAAACAGTCAAGTTGGGAATATGTCGTGTGGCATAAACCGTTTGCACAACTTTTAGAACTGAAAATACCCAACCACAACTTTCACTATTAATTGCATAATCACGAATTTCCAGACCCTTTAATTCCGGCGAAGCTTCTAGTATTTGACGAAACAAATTTTTTCCTATTGCGTTTGCAGGAATAACATTCCGAGGTAAAATAATAATAAACTTTCGTAAATGGGAAAACTCAAATAAGTTCGTCGATGTGTTGATTGGTTTGTGCTCCTTATGTATGTGAAGATGTAATTCAGTAATCCATTTTGAAGCTGATACAATAACTGGGTTATACTCAATGTCGTACACAAGCTTTTTTAAAGGCCAATTTGAACTACGTTTTATACAGTTGCACAATTTTTCCATTTTTGTTATTGAATGAGGAATTTTTAGTGTGTCGTTTTGTAGACGAAACGTTGATGCAATTTGCCACGTTTTGCACACAAGTCGGCAAGCCAGCAGGGATTTCTTTGGCAGATAACAAAAAAGTTTATGGAGAACCTAAAACAAAAATATAAATTATTTATAACACTTAAAATTGTAATGTAAAAATGCAACAAACTTACCAGATCATTGTACAAAGGGTGCTTGGAAGGATTGAACTTTCTGCGCCGCTTTAACGCCTTTTTGATAAGTAATTGAGCAGTTTTAACGCTGCTGGTAGGCATTGTGAAATGAATTTTTTTGTCAAACTATCTTTTTTTATAATAACAGTTGCGTTGCAACGACTGTGTATACAAAATAACTTTCTTCCGGAGCTTTATTCTGATTTATCAAGTAGAATTAATTTTAAATAGTAAAAAGATATAGTTTTGGAAATACACGTCACTGATACACTGAAGAATGTATGCAAATGCCAAAATAATATCAAAAGCTTCAGGATGTGATAATATTTTTATGGGGAGGTATTTGGTATACATCCATAGGTAACCAGCCGGACTTAAAACCTTGTTTGCTTTAATATGTGTTATGTGTATGGAGTTTAGAGTGGCGATGGATAAGGAAGCAAAACAATAACAAAAATCTGGCCAGGTAATATGTACGTGACTGTGGGACACTTAAGGGAACAATAAACTGGCTGGCTGGTAGAGAAGCAGGTACACAACGTTTTTGTGTGTAATACTCTTCAGTGCGTGTGTTTTACGTAGAAATGCTCAACATACACATGACTAAACGCTTTGATTCAAAACATTTTATTGATAGGATATTTGTGTACCCTTACACGTAATACGACTGACTTTGAAATTGTAAGATTCGACGGTAGTGAGCACCCCACAGAACATTTTTGCTACTAGAAAAGCTTATACAAAGCAAGCAGGCAATCCCTGCTAGGGTAATTGACTCCTGTATTTTTGATCCTTTTAAAATATTACACTTGTCTTGCAACGTTGAAAGAGGGTGAAGGCAACAGGTAGGTTCACTGCGTCTTTGAAGTGGGTTGTGGTTGCTATGCCGCATATTACTCTTCCAGAAATGTGTGCAGTGTAATTGTATGAAATATATAGAACAGAAGGAAACTCGTCCTTCAGGGTTTCGTGGGTACCCTTATATGTTTTTGTTGCTTTGTATAGTTTGGCTGGTCTTTGCCTTTAAAGTGTATTATAAAAGATAGCAAAACGTCTAACGGATGATTTGCTATACAATGTATATACCTACTTTATATAGGGTAACCAAAACGTTTTGAGATAATCAGAACAAGACTCTGTTTTGCTGGATTACTATGTACAGTATTGAACTTTTCTCATTATTATTATGTTTACTTGTCTGAAAAGAATAAAACTGTTTTTCTTGCTGAACAGTAAGAGTTTGTTTACGTTGTAAGATAATAAAAAGAATAAGCATTTAACACTTTAGCACAATCACAACCATAAAACTTCCCGTTGCTTCAACATTGCTTGATTATTGTGAATCGCTAAAGAGTTCAGCTTTTCCAACATTTTGGTGTCTTTGTTGTATTTCTCACTTCATTTCTAAAAACATTATAAAAGTAATTTGTGGCATAAACGTTTCAGTGGAAATTATTGTCAATATTTAGCGTAATATTTCAAATATAGAACCAGAGAACACAGTAGCAAAATCCAATGGGGAACAACGCTTTAAATGTGAGCTTTGTTCAAAAACATTTAAATTTAGCCACCATCTAAGGCGCCATTCACTAATGACGTCACTTTAAAAAGCCGATTTTTCGAGTGACCCACTGACCCCTGTCACTTGTTTATAACGTTAGAGGATAGGGCACTTAACAAAGGCCGTTCAAGTGACCCACTGACCCTTTCTAATGACGTCATTAATGGACGACGCCTAACCGCTCACTACCGTCATCATACCCAGGAGAAACTGTTTAAATGTAATCAGTGCTCCAAATCATTTACTAACTCCTGCGCATTACATTAACATAAAACTACTCACACTGATATCAAGCCATTTAAGTGCACAGATTGTGGAAAACTTTCGAAGCAGTTCAAATCTTCGATATCATAAAATAATCCACACTGGAGCAATACCATTTAGCTGTTTACAATGTTCGAAAAAATTTGGAAGAAATGAAGCCCTTCAATATGATCTACAACGACATTTTGGTCAAAAGCCAAATCAATGCTCAGACTATCCCCTGAACTTTTTAGAAAAGTGGAGTTTAGTAAAGCATCATAAGCTTGTATAACGATTGCTTGTTTTGTGACCAACAATTTATTTACCAAACTGAATTCAATATTCATATAATTACACACACAAACGCAAAACCATTTTCCTGTTCCCACTGCAATTTGGAGTTCGAACTTCACAGTTCAAACAAATATTCACGTAAAAACGGTGCATCAAGGACAGAAAAAGTTTCAGTGTAATTTTTGTAGTGATAAACTTCTCTATAAAAATACTTATTTGAATCACATGGATACACATGCAAAATAATACAATTTATAAAATACTTGTTTTATTCACGAGCTGCCTTGCTCATGAAATGTATCAATGTTCGTCGTGAATGCGTTCGGTAAAAAACAAAACCACTATGTGATTGTTGTTTCCAAGCTTGGCAATAGCTTGCAGATGTATAATTATGAGAAAGTTTTTGCTAAACATTTACAGATTTCATCTAATTTTCTTCCTACGCACTCAAACAACCAACCTTGTATTTTCAATCCTAGGCTTTCATAATGCTTATTAAAATAATTGCGGTTAAAAAGTGCGTATTGCTCAATATATCATTCAGCATGGATCATGAAGATTACTGAAACAGTTGAAATATGCAGAGCTGCCAGACCAGTCAGACCAAAGTTGGTTGCCGTATAGCTAAATGTATTTTTTATCCCGATTTCCGTAAAAATTAGTTTTCAGAAAAGCTTGCTCCAACACACAACTTTTCAAACAAATATTCTCAAATTTTTACTAATTCACGGATTTATTTACCCACTTCAAAATGGACACACAGAATAATAACACTATTGATATCAACGAAAAGCCATATAAATGTGAGCTGTGTCCAAAATCGTTTAAAACAAAAAGCGAAATTAAAACTCATTATCGCCACCACACGCAAGAAAAGCCCTTTAAATGTAACCAGTGCTCGAAATCATTTGTTCAAAGCACTGGATTACGAACTCATGAAAAAACTCATTCGGACACAAAACCATTCAAGTGTCAAGAATGTGGGAAGAACTTTCGACTAAAACTGTATCTACAAATTCATCAGAAAATACACATTGATTCAAGACCATTCAGCTGCCCGCAGTGTTCCAAAAAGTTTCGATCAAAAGCTCACCTTGCAAATCATTTAGACCGTCACTCTGGTCAAAAGCCATATCAGTGTCCAGAGTGTCCGAAGAGATTTGTGGGCAGGGCGGACCTACATAATCATCGGACTAACGTTCATCTGCCAAAATTATACAATTGTGTATTTTGTGACAAACCATTTTGCAACAACTCGGAACTCAATAAGCACATTTTATTTCATATTCAGGAGAAATATCATAATTGCACTATCTGTAATCTGAATTGTACCACTGCATCGCAACGCACCACCCACATGCAGAACGTACATCAAGAAGTGAAACGGTTTCAGTGCAACATATGCCCTGGTAAATTTGCGGAAAAAAGATCATATTTGGGCCACTTGGAAACACATCAAGATAACCGACAAATCTTTAGCTGCCACAAATGCGATAAAACGTTTGTCTCCAAGAATTATCTTCGTATGCACGACAAATTTATTCACAAAAAAGAGAAATTTTGTCACTGCAAAATTTGCGATAAAAACTTTGCAACAAATGACGCACTTAATAAACATATGCGTACACATACAAATGAAAGACCTTATCCTTGTAAAATTTGTAATAGGGCGTTTAAGATGATGGGTACGTTAAATGCGCATTTAAGAACACACACGAGTGAAAAACCGTTTAAATGTGAACATTGTGAAAAACGTTTTACTCAAACAGCTATTTTAAAAAATCATCTCCACTCTCATGGAACAGAAACACCCTTCAAGTGCAATCAGTGTTCAAAAACTTTCAAAGCAAATCGTTATCTACGACGTCACTTGCGTACGGTACATTTAATGGGTGGAACATATCGATTTGTATGTCCGTTTTGTGACGAAAAAACATTTCCTACAAGAGAAAATCTTATGGTGCATATAAAAAGCCATATTGAGGAACGACCGTTTATTTGTAGGGTTTGCAAAACGGAGTATGGGACCAGATCTGGATTGAACTATCATTTGAAATCACATCACTAAATTCACATTCTGTTCACTAAATGTATTCAACATGTGGTGTTTAAAGTAAAAAAAAGTTTTGTAATGAATGTGCCTTTTCTAAATAGATTTTGTTTGGTAATTAAAAAGAACTTAACGGTTTATAAAACTGTACATGTTCTAAAATTGTATATGTTTATAGTTGTAAAGCTCTAAATTACAATGGAATTTTGTGTAGTGTTGGTAGAAAATAAACAGATTAGTGAGCCATAACTTTTGTTAGATTCTAACTATCAATTTATGTATTTGTCAGTTATGAGGATAAGTTAATACTGGATATTTCCACACAAATATTTCCAATACCAAGAGGCGAAGAACACATCAAGTGATGCTATCTGAGTGCTTCCATATTTACGTTTTTTTCTCTTGATCTGCTTTTTGCTAAGCAAAGTTAGCAAAATATCTTAAAAATTAAGCTTTTGTGACAAATTTGGCTATCTTTAATGTGTTTTGGTGACTCAATTCTACCATTTAAGACTTTAATCTTTTGCAAAAACTTTAATTAAAGTTAATTGCTATGTTAATTGTTACCCTAATTATCTCGCGTCCCCCCAGAGTGCCCCAAGATTTTTCATCGTAAATCGAATCTCCTGAAGAAGCTCTATTATATCTGCATTAAAAATCTTGGGGCACTCTGGGGGGACGCGAGATAATTAGGGTAACAATTAACATGGCAATTAACTTTAATTAAAATTTTTGCAAAAAATTAAAATCTTAAATGGTAGAACGGAGTCACCAAAACACATTCAAGATAGCCAAAGTTGTCAAAAAAGCTTAATTGTTAAGATATTTTGCTAATTGTCATATCATAATTAAATTTAAAATGCTCATAACTTGGCAACGCGTTAACCAAAAATGATAATTTCTTCAGTTTTTAAATCTACAAGAAATGTACTTTTATCCAACAAAATCATTTGGCCCATTTTTAAAATCGTAAATATGGACTGTCCCACTTGACGTGACTCTCGCCAAGATGTATTCTACATGCAGCATCAATAAACCACTATTCAAACCTTGAATTTCAAAGTAATTTCAATTTAGTATGCAATCATGAATAATCTATGCATCCAGCTAAACCTTTACTGAAAAATGATTTACAATGTAACTGACCATCCAACATAAAAACTTGCACAACCGTTTGTTAATCCAAATTGCTATAAAAGTATGGGCTGCTCACAGAAAAGAAATGCAAATCCTTTGAAAGTGTTGCTCTTGTTGGGCAGAAAACATGACGATGATTGTCTACCAGCAATAGGAGTAAGGGAAAAGGCAAGCCAAACTTGACATTGGTATGCAGGAATAAGCTTAGTGGGGAATAATATACCATGGATTTTGTTACAGAGTCTCGTTTTAATGTGTATCCATATTCTTTGTTCATACGAATCTGTGCTAGTGCTGACTGAATGAATTATATTCAAGCCAGACAGAAGGCAGAAAAAGTTTCTCATTTTCCTATAGCACTAGTATTATATCTACCCACATCCAAGTATGGCACAAGTAGTGACCGTCACTTTTATCCCCAAATCAACTCTTCCCAATCAGTTCATCCACATCAATTTATCCTAATCAATTCATCCCCGTCAACTCATTCCCCGATCTTTTCATCCCCGTCAAGGCACAAAAGTGTTCTTCCGGTTGTCGAATACATCGTACACACACGATATCCCAGCACACTAATTACAACGTACATTCACAGTAGCGTCAAAGTTATTACATGCGGTCACATTAGCGTATAAAATTCGGCAAACAAATTCGAAAATTCGTGCTACCTCGGCCTTATTTCAAAAATCTCGTTTTATAACCAAACCCAAGTCGTATTTTGAAAATTTGGCCTCAAACTTAAACCCAAACCGTATTCCAAAAAATACGTCATTTGAAATTTCCACTCAACTGGAATTTCAAAATTCATTTTTTAAATCCCAGCATTAAGTCTAAAAATCCCGTTTTTCAAACTTCACACCAAAATCGTAAACCTATGCCTTAAAGTGTCGTTTATTTAAGTTCATCTTGTTCTTGGTTAGGAATTAGTTACTACCATACTAGTTCTCTAATTTCTAAAATTTGGTACATTATTTGATTATAAAGGATAACTTATTTTCATGTAAGTTATTGATTACACAGTAAACACACATTGCTAATCAAACAAAATTTAGTGTCTTTCAGTGCACTTTCTAAAACGTAGTCTACAGCGGTGCTTTGTAACTTTGATAAAAGTCGTAATTGTAGTTTTATCTTTGTTATGACTGTTAAATGCTTTCTTGAGTAAATTTGCAAGTGTTAAATTCAAATTCAAAAGTTTCATCATTTCCATAAGTTGTGTACCTAAATGTTTTAAACCTTGAAAACATCTACCAACAATTTGATATTTGGAATTAATACGGATAAACATTTCTACATTAAAAATTACTACGGTAATACCCAAGAGTGTCCCAACAAATGAAAATAGCGGCAGTAATAATACCAAATTCAAAAAATCTGTATTTTCAGTTGTCGGAACGTTAGCGTTATAATAATCTAGGACTTTAGAAAGTCCTGTTCTAGTGTATTTGAACGATCCTTCAAGATGCATATCTTTTAGTTTCGTTTGGGAGCTTTCCAGTTTCCAAATCGACGTTTCCATGTCGTCAGCATGCGCATAATTGTCGCGTTGAATATCCCAGTAATCACTCATGCCTGATTCATACCATTGTGCCAATAGAGGGATAATAAGTTTTGCAAAATCATTATTTTGTAACACCCACGCTCTCGAATTTACCAATTCATCGATTTGGATTCTGCGACTTAACCACTTCTTTGTGATTAACTTAAATAGAGCCCAATTTGTCTTAGAATGTGACCCCAATCCTACAATGGTAAACGGAACACGGAAACTGTGGTTAAGGCCGTTTTTGTATCCTTCATTGCAATAAAAGTGGCGTCGAAATTCGGACCAGGCTTGGAAGATTACATTGGGACAAAACGTAACTTTATTTTTTAAACTTTTAATAACGTGAGTACCTGAAGTAATGTTCTTTTGTTGTTCTAAATAATTATCCAGTCGTTCATGTAAGTAAGACAGAGTTTTGTCACCATCTTCATCATAAAGCTTGTCGAACGAAAATATATGATTAGTTGTGTTTGCCAACGCGGAAAGGCTTTTGGGTGTCCACGGATCTGGAGTGATTAATAATCGTGTAGATTGCTCGGTCTTGTAGAGAGTGCTTAGAATCAGACATAGCCACGTCCAGCAAATTAAAACCAGTGATAATCTCTTTGGAATTCCACGGAAATTGTACTGGTCCACCATTGAACCATTAAGACGAAAAAAAATACTTCCAATGCAACGAAGAATACCTTTAAAATCACTAGACCAATGAAGTTTTCGTACTATGAATATTGTCAAAAGTGTTACAAATCCAACAAGTAATTCCACTAGACCGTAAAATAGCCATGTTTTTGCGTCCAAAACCTCAAACAATGCAATCCAACTGTTGTAAAGAACTCTTTTATCTGCTACTGTAAACATGACAAATCCCAGACTTTTAATTGAGTACGGTACAAGTATATGCATCAGTGGAAGTGGTTTTAGAAAACGTATGATCGTATCTTCCGAGGAAATACTCATATCCCTAATATGGATGTACAAAAGGCTTCCATTAAAACCGTCGTAGCGTTGAGGTATACTGGTAATGTTATACGTTTCCTGAAGTACTTGTAATACAACATCTTCGGGTCCAGATTGCCCTTTTATGAGAAGTTTATGAAGAATATATTTACTTCCTCTAAATTGGTTTCCGTTATGATACTTTATTTTGTTGAAAAATCTAGGATGCCTATAATTTGGGATATTTATGCCATGGTTGTTTTTATGCAGACGAAACCACAATGAGGAAATAGTTTTGGGGGTGGGCGGAACCCCTGCTTCGACATTGAAATAGCTTATGGCAGGATATTTTGGCCCGTAAAGCTGTTCACCACACGTTACACATATAAGCCCAACCCGCTGTTGATTATCCTGATGTCCGAATGCAATAAGGAATTTAAAGTTAGCAAAGGGCAAAAAACTTTCCCTTGTGAACATTCTATTCCAAAACCTTTTAGTTGTACCGATAAGTAATTTGTTCCAGAAGTTGTCGTTCCAGTTTATGTTTTGCTCCGACACAACAGATTCCCATAACCAATTATTCTGCCGCAACACATTGTCCCACGATATTATGTAATTTGGGTTTTCATGATTGATTGCTGCTTCGTAACGGTGGTAAAGCTCCACAACGAAATTATCCTCTTCCATGAAGTAGAGGTGGGCAAAACATGACGTATGACGAGCCACTTTGTATGTTTTGTAAATATACATTAGACTCCAGGATGAATTCAATTTGGGATTGGAGTATTCATATGTAAAGTCGCTCCACTCCGGATTGGGTGGTGAGTAGGCACGAACAGCAAAAGTAGCAAGTGATGTTGGCGCAGATTCATAGAAACTGACAAGCTGCTTAAGAGAACGCGATGTAAATTCGTAGTATGTGCCGGTTACTACTTTTATGAAACAACCTTTAATACTCTCCGATAAAAACACTTGCATATCCGTTGAAAAGCTTGCACTTGAGGGCAAATAGCTTTCAGAAACTCCAAGCAAGTTTGCTGAGCTTAGCAAAGATGCAATAACAATTAATGTTAGCAAATGATTCATCGTCATGTTTTCGTCAGTTTATAAAATATTTTGCAAAAAATAGTTTCCTAATTCTATTTTCTCTCGATTCAACTCAATATTGCCTTTTAGAACTGAAAATATATATTTAGATTCGTACTACTATATAATAGCTTTGGTTGAAATTTTGATTGTCAAATACGCCCGCAATTACACTACTTATGTTTCCCTGGTTTCTCGCCGACGGTAGTGTATTGCTATTTCAGTGAAGGGGTTACTACAATCGCATTTTGATTTCCCCAAACTTGCATTGTTTGATTCCAAACATATTAGTTTGCTTTTGTGCTAAACTTAAATGGTTACTACTAAATAGGTTTGCTAATGTTAAGTTTCCAAAAAAATACTACAAGATGGTAAATTTAGAATATTTGAATATGTTGCGGGTTTTTACTCAAAGTATATGTAAGAACTTGACAGGTGCGAGTAAGCGGCTAAGCTACGCGGTAGATCTGATTACGTTGGGGGGTTAAACAGTTATCTCAATCCCTGCTACTGCTGCTGTAAGTGTTTTCTACATGCTTCGAGCTCTTTCTACTCGTTTCTTGGCTTCTTTTGTTTGCTGGATGGAAAATTTGTTTATTTGATTTTATTTGTCACGTTGTTGCTTGGCTACAATGCGTGACCCGTTAAGCCGTGTAAAATGCTCAAAAACAACAGTAACTATGTTAAAGCATCAAACAGGAATATTAGTATAGCTTGTTTTGCTACTGGTGGTATCTGTTGTTGTTTTTTAACTATAATTTATTAAATGCGTCACGTTGGCCTCTTTGCAGAGCAGACTGTCAACATGTTTATAAATGCTAGCCACATCGTATATGGTGTCTGCCTACGTAGCTACTTATTTCTGTTTGCTTCTAAGAAAAATATTCAGTAGCGTGCAATGCCCTTTTATTTAATTTGCTTAATTTGTCACGTTGCTAGCTGGTTGGGAATACCTTACCACAATCTTATAAAAGATGCCTTATATTCGTATACATACATGTATTATAATATAGTCATGGAAAGGCAAATATATCGTACATTGGCTGCTTACTTTACATATATTTTCATTCAGTCTATCAGGTATATAGGAATATTGCAATTAGTGTAAATGAAATTTTGAGACAAAATGAAATGTCAGCTCGTGTTGGAACATATTTAACTTTAATCGGCTAATGGACCAGATATTTTCTCAAAAACTTATACTTTCCAATGATTTCTTAAATTCAAGAAATATTTAGAGTCACACTCTTAGACGAAGTTGTTACGTCAAAAAAGAAGAATCTTCAAATATTATGTTTTTATTAAACGTTGTGTAGTGTGTGCCTTTTTAATGTACAACATACTATGTAAAAATGCAGGTCAATCCTATAGAATACAGAAGTAGGCTTCAGCCTCCTGACGGTCTTATGGAAGAATCCCAAACGAAAGAATCCTCAGCAATAGAATGCACAATTTTTGTGTCCCAAACGAAGAAATTCCCAATGCGTAAAAATACCCAACGAACCTTTTTCCAGTTTATATCAAGATTCAACACCACTGTAATATATAGCAAATCATGCAAATTACCCCAATAGAATTTCTTGAAAAATGCATTATGAAGATCATAGTTTTTCCAGATCACCATACTCCTGACTTTATTCCAGTTTTAACCAAATCACGCAAAGCCACAGGAATAGCAAATGAATTAATTCATCAGGGACAGATTTGCGATTCATTAGTAAAAAGCTTATAGTTTGTAGTGGAATTGAATCATAAATCAAATTCATCGTAATATTTCAAGTGTAGTCTGAGGAACTCACATGGCTGCTCCGCTGGCGCAATTTTAAACAAATTCGGCGATAATAAGTGCACATACAGTAAATTTAAGATGTGTGCAGTCGATCATAACCATTTACCTAACCCTTACAAAATTTTCAAATATCAAGTCGTTACTGCTGCCGGAGACATTGTAATACATTTGTAAGGAGGATATAACTCATTTTCGACAAATTAGTGCATTAGTTGCAAGTTCAAAAATCTGTTCAAAATCTTGTTCTCTGCACACCGCATCATATAATAATAGGCCATGCAATGCACAAACCAGATTCCGCTATCTGGATGCCTGTACGAGTAGAGACCTTTAACTTGAAAAGTACAACAGATCAATTCAATAACAATATTTCCACAAACTTGGATATCATCCGGTTGTGCAGTTTTGGCGGGCTCAACGGATTCAGACGCGTTAACGAAAAAATAGCTTGTTCTCTAGCGCGGAACAAATAACATCGTAAAATTTTGAAAAAATATCTCGCCAAAGACAAATCACATTGTCAGCATTGACAAGGTCTGACGTTTCAACAATTCCGTCCGAATTGAAAGTCATGAACAATTTCTAAGATTTCCTGCAAAAACGAAGCAAAGATTTTGGATGAGAAATGGATTTCTCTTAAAATAAAAGATTCAATGCAATAAATCCGTAATCAATCATTTAAAATGCATAAGAAAAATAAAGGTTTGTAAAAAGATACGTTTCTAACCAACGTCTCTGCATCATCTTGTGAGATCAGACCTTTGCTTTCTAGTGCAGCAATTATTTTTACGTTGGCGTCCACTAACTCCAGTAATTTTGCCTTGTTATCCCGGATAATTTTCTTCTGCCAGTCTTCCATTTTAAATTATAAAGCAAACTTACACTGACTTTCTGTACCTCAATATTTAAGATAATTCCTCTGACAATACACTTCTTGTAGGTATATACGTTAAGTCTTAAGACGTATATATCTCTGGATTATTGTGAATTTTTATGTTGACCAGTCAAACAGTGTAATTTGAGTATCACATTTATAGCTACTACGTATATTCTGTCAACATTTTCTTCTACACATGTGATGCGGTTTCATACACACGCACATCCTGTCTGTGTGTTCAGTATAATGTACGATCATTTTGCATAAATAGCGAATATCAAATTGTCGTATTTTGTGTTGGTTGCTTGTGCATATTATATATGGAGATTATTTGCAATACAATTTAAGTCAAGCAACATAGTTTAAGTAATTTTACTGGATATGCCATTTGTATGAGTAGCAAATATATTGTGTTTGAACCTCTTTTTATCATGCTTTGTTAACAGTTTTAGTGGGTGACTTTTTGAATGCTATGCTTTTACACCTTTAGTCAATTGTTATTTTGCTGGGAATGATGTCCCATTACAGAAATGCTCTTCTTCGTTGACGTAGAACTTTGTCTAAAATTTAGCATAATCCAGAAAAGTGCAATTTTTCAAATGATTTAAAAATCTACGTTTGACTTTTACCTTACCTAAGTGGTTTGTAGTTATGAAACAAAATTATATTCAAGTTTTAATAACAGTTAGGTGAAATCATGTTTATCGCAATAATTGTTTTGCCTTGTAAGTTTATCACCAGGTTTTGGTTTATCTTTAAACAATATTATTGCAAGGCAGCGATGTTCCGAGTTATGCCATCAAGTTTACAGTTTGAGTTTCTGGAAAAAACTTGCATACCTAGGTATATTCTTATACAAAATAAAACGAATTATTAGCATAAAGATTTAACCTTACTTTGTTCTATGGCATGCAACTTCACATGTTTGAGTTGGCTAGGCAGGACAAATCCAGTAATTTCTTATTTGCTTTCCTCTCATTTTACAGTGATAACAGCTTTATGCCCCTTATAATCTTGTTGGTATAACTATACATTACTTGTTGAGCAGACAAAATAATGGGTTTTCAATGCTCATTAGAAGACCAGACACAAGAAAACTGAAATCTGATATGAGCTGAAAGCTATATCTGTAAATTTAAATGTATTTGTATTTTTTAAATTATATTTAGTGTCAATTGTTTGTATATAGAACAAATGCAAAAGTGTTAATTTAAATTCCTTTTGTGAATATAGTTATTTCAGTTAGTTACGTGTTTTTATTAAGTAATTTTGTAGATCATCAATAGCTTATAAAGTATGTATTTGTAAACTACTAATTCATAATTGTAAAAACCAAAATTTTCTCTACTTCCTTATTTAGATGTCAGTAAGTATTTCAGGTTTTTATTAAGTACACTAACAAAGTATAACTTTTAATTTCTGCTCAATTCTAGCCTTCAGTTCATGTGTCATATTCAGTTGTTGGACCAAGCCACTATTTCCAAAAACTAATTTCAATGCTGTATACCAACATGTATCGCTATCCTTCAATAAAATCTGTTTACGAAGTCGAGCAGTGAAACACAATTTCAAGTTTTAAAAGCAATATTTACATACTACAAGCATTTTAAATACTCTTTCTACAGTGTATCATCCTGTCTAATGAATCCAATGAAATAATTTGTAATACATTTATAATTCTATTTGTTATACAACTATGAAATTCAGAAATTTTTTTAAATTACGCAGTAGACAGTAGTAAACGCAGTCAAAACAATGCATTGTTTTGACTGCGTTTACTACTGTCTACTGTCTACTGTCTTCCATTGCAATGGAATCTGCCTAAGTTTCTTCATGTCATCATCACACCTTTCTAAAACAATACTCGAAACTTTTTACGCATTTCATCAAGCAGTTCCTTGGGAATCTGAAAATTAACAAAGATAAAATATTTTTTTTAAATGGAAGTTCATAAAATATTCCCATAACCTAAACAACTTATAGACCTTTTGAACTGCTGCAGAATTTCCACAAAAGTCAACACATTGCAGAGAATCCATTTCCAAAAGTATCAGCTTACACGTCAAAGGTGAAATTTTTTCAGACGCTTCAGGCATTCTTCTTCCTGAATGGTTTTCAATTTTCAGCTTTAGTGTAACCAGTTCTAAAAAACGTCAATCAAAAATAGTGTAAACAAATGCCAAAATGAAAGCAACTTAATTAAAGTTAAACCTACACAATTATTTCTCGGCTCACTTTTTAACTCCAATAACGTGCTTTTTCTCTCAAGGTTTTCATAATCGCTCAGAATGGTTTGCAGAGGCTCGCCCTTCTTGTACCGACTTTCCAGTTCCATCCACTTATCGGTTTTCAACCCGGTTAACAAAGCGTTAATATACAAGTCGTTGACTCGTCGTCTATCAGACTTAATAGCTACCAAAGTTAATTCATTCAAATTTTCCCAATTTTTGCACACAGTATCCACATGGTTAATTGCTGCTGTAAGGGATTTGACACTTAGGAACATGCTCGAAGCTCGAGAAATAATGCTGGACATATTAAATAAACCTAATGTAGGTCCGAAAAGGACTTGCTCCAACTCAATTGTGTTAATAGTTTGAGAAGGTTTCAGCAAGAAGTCCAAACAACTTTCACTTTCCTTTCCGGAAACCTGGTTAATAACAAGATGCTGCAATTTGGAAAACTGCTCACTGTACGAAAAATGTTCGCAAGATATACGCAAACACTCTGTTGTTCGTACTTCCAATTTTTGCAGTTTTTCCATGCGTGGAAATGCAATTCTAATACTGTTTGGGGTTTGGCCTGCTTCATAAGCAAACACTAAGTTCAGATTCACTACTGAGCTGGCAAAGGGTTCAAATGATTTTAACAAGCAGAGATCTGGAGCAGGAGAATAGACATAATGTGTACAAGGAATGTTGGTTTTAATAGGTGGTGTATTGTCACAGAACCGAAGGCTAAGATTTTTGAATTTTAAACCCAACTCCGCGATTTGAGGAAAATAAATGGGTGAATATTTAGTAGAAACACAAAGGCTTGGAATATTATTTATGGACTTTACGACATTTAGCCTCAAAAGTACCTTATCACAACTGGCACTAATTTCTAAGCACTCTAGTAATGGCGAGCCTTCAAGTATAAGACGAGACAAGTTTGTGTTGTCAGATTGCAAAATAGTAAATTTAGACTTTTTTAAATGAGGAAACTGGAACTCAAAAGGTATGCTGAAAAGTGTGATGTTGCCTATTTCCAAACTCAAACTAGTAACCCATCTCGAAGCTGCTAAAATTATGGTGTTTATTAGAAAATTGCACTCGTCCATGCTGCGGTATACGGTGCTGAATTTAAGCTTCTTTAAAGGCCAGTTTGCACTCTGATTCATGCAGTTTACCAAGCTTTGCATTTCTTTGATTGTACGAGGGATTTCGTATTCGTCATATAAATGTTGCAGGCGAGAGATGGATTCGTTTCTCCACAGTTTGCATACAAGAGGGCAAGTCAGAAGTGACTCCTTTAACAGGAAGATAAAAATGTTGCGTAGAACCTAAACAATATATTAAACTAGTTGACTGATAGCACTTAAAACTGGGGCGGGGTTTAAACTGAAAAAGAAATTCTTACCACTGCATTCAAAAGGGGATTTGAAGTATCCAGGTTTTGGGGAATGTCCCAATCCCAAAAATGTTCAGCCATTATGGGTGTTTCACTGAACTACTGCAACGTTTTGACTTGAAAAATAAGTTTTCAAAAATTATTTCGTATTTTGTTGAAAGCAGAATTTGCTTTACTGGTTAAAAATAATTTTTTATTCCGTAGTACGCGTCAGTGTTGTACAAAAGATTGCTCAATTCGCAACGCAATATTACCAGTTTTGTGCTTACTTAGAAAGTACTTTTATGCAATTTGGGATTCAGTGTACACTAGCGCATAATGAACCATATTTTAACGAGTTAAGCTTTTATATGTTTTGACAGTTTTGATTGAAGACAAAGTAGGATGCATATTAGTCATGAATTTATTATCGCGTTAACAGATACATTGAAACATTTAATGGAACACCAGACATGTTGCGCAGATATGTGCTCAACAGGTGCTCAACATGTTTTAATTTAAATATGTAATGTAAAAAGGTAATTTAAAAACTATTTTTATTCACTTCTCATTATCTATTTGAAATAATCCATTTCCATTTTAGAAGTATGTGTGAAATGGAATTTGCAATAGACTCATATCATTAGGGTTTTAGACCATTATCGAGTAGCGTCTGAATATAAGAATACGTGAGAAATTTATGTCGTTCATGCATTGCATTTCATTTTGTTTGTGTAGATAAAGCCATACACAATACTGCGTGGTTACCTTTGACGTATGATAAACCATACTCTCATTCCACATTAGTACCGCTAATAACGCATTATAAACGCCAGAATGTTGAAAATTATTGTTACTATATATTGCTACTTTATAGTGAAAGCACTGATTTGGTTTATCATCATTGCTTTTTTTTCAAGAAGGTATGAATTGCTGGTTACTCAATTTTTCCTTTTTGTTTTAGTGCAGTTGACAAATAGATACTTAAAATTTTGATAATACATTTTACGGAAATTGCATTTGTTGATCTGAGAATGTTTGACAAGGAATACAATCAGATTTGCAAATTCAAGATGAAAATGGATCTGTCGGAAAATCCCTTCAAGTCACTTTAGATTTTCTATTTGAAATAATGTCAGCATTTTTTTCAAACTTATGAATTCGTTTACAAAATATGAGCTATCTGCAATAAGATGTTTAATATTGGAAAAATATTGGTGGGCTCCTACAGAAACTGACTTTTCCCTTATCACGAATTAGTTTGCCGGGAATGCCAGATTTTTTAGGGGAAAAGTCAACCACCAGACTTTTCACTTATGATAACTGAAATTTCCCCGAAAGAACTTAGAAATATTTTGACAAGTAGGCAGTGGCTGCTTTTGTCAATGAAATGAGTACTGCACATTCATGATTCACAAGGATAGTATGCATTTAAATTGTATATCTTTAAAACATGTGTTTTCAATGCACAAGCATAGTATACACATGTCAAGTATATTTATTTTTGTCTTTTGTAACTATTCTTTTCTTTTCTTTCCGGGATTTCGATAGTATATATTTCATATGAAAGAATATAGAAAACCGGTCAACATACATGCGGAAGAAAAAAAAGTGTCGAATATTAAAACAGATACTAAGCGTTCTTAAGCGAATCAAATTCAAATATGCAGTAAACAGCTTGACTTCAAAAGCGTTCCCGTAAGGTCTGGGTCTGTCAGGTCGAGGCTCCAGGCCCAAACCTCCAACTATGGCTTTACCAAGAAATTTGTAACTGCAATTTAGGCTTGCTAGTGGTACTGCATGTTTACACATACAACTTTTAAAGAATTCTATGCAAGTGCATTTGAATAAACAAAAATGATCAACATAAGATTCCATAACTCTTATATGTTTTTTTCAGATTTTACAAAATCAGTGAATGTTTCAGACTGGATGTTTGCACGTCGTGATATTTTTGGTGTCACTATATCGCATGTACCTACCGAAAATATTATTCATATTTTTAAAAAATAGGCGGCTAAAATGTTAATGTTGTATTGGACATAAGACCTAATACTTTGCTCTTTGTTACTACATATACAGTCAATTGCATACCTACAGATCTGCAATATGACAAGAGTAGAAAGTACATTTCATTCGTATAAATGTTAATGTCTGTTTTTAAAAAAACAAAAAGACAATTTCAATTATCAGCATATGAATCATGAATGTGCAGTACTCATTTCATTGACAAAAGCAGCCACTGCCTACTTGTCAAAATATTTCTAAGTTTTTTCGGGGAAATTTCAGTTATCATAAGTGAAAAGTCTGGTGGTTGACTTTTCCCCTAAAAAATCTGGCTTTCCCGGCAAACTAATTCGTGATAAGGGAAAAGTCAGTTTCTGTCGCGGTCAGTTAATTGATTGCCTTTAATATTTCAATACCTTTGTGTGGTACAAGTCTTGAATTGCAGCTAAAAGGATTCAAGCTTGTAAACGATTTGAAAAGAAAGAGTAATAACGTTACAATTATCAGATTTCAAATGATTTTATTGAAAGTAAAAGTGTGTATTCCGTCCTAAAAAATTTTATTAAAACAACTTGCTTAACATGTTTGACACATTAATAAAGCTTGTAATAAAGGGTATTGGAAAATAAAATTACTAAATTCTTAAACGTACTTTGCCGCACCCTCTGCACATCGCCCTATTTTACGTAATCAGTTAGTAATAGTACAATGTTATTATCATGATAAAGCAACTAAAACTATGTAATTCAACACTTATTTTGCACAGAGAATTTAAAGGTTTTATTTCAACGCCTACTTAACATAATCATTGCGGAGCTTTCATTTGTTAAATTAGTTATTTTGGAATGTATACAAAATAAGTGTAGAACCGAGGAACTGTGTCATACGTCATTGATTAGTCTCACTTTGAAGTCAATTGTCAATTTCTCTTGCAATTGACCCTAAAATGTCAAGTAAAGTTGATATGTTGAATACAATTGCGTGCTATTTTAAAAACGTCGCATAACCCTATGAGTCATATTTTACTGAGTTTTGAATGCAGTGTATTATCTATAACATACTCATAATTACCATAATTATATTGGAAAAATAAACTCCATTAGCGTAAATGCAGGTATATTCCTGCTGATTAAAAGCTTTCGTGATTATTAATGACCATATTATTGCTTCACACACAGCAAAATAATTGTAACCGCGGAAAATTAAGTACATACCCATATGAGTTGTTTATACTATTATTAGCAAAATCTTCTTCTTCAAGAACAAATGATGATGCAGTTCTCCAACAATAGTAAATCAGTAAACCTGTTTTAACAAGGTGAACTGAATAGCTATGCAAATATCTTAAGCAAATTAAGTTGCTATATACCAAGCAAATTTGAGCATCTTTTCGTTCATTAGTATCAATCTCCTAACCTGCAATCACAACATTTTATGGGCTAGAAGGTGAATACAGTCAAGGTCAACCTCTGTTGGATTTCAAATTACGTAAGCATATTAAATGTAGGTGTGTATTTAATACGATTTCCTTGTTTTCAAGCATGAGTCAATGCATGACATTACTTTTCAATATTCGAGTTATTAACATCCCTAGTACATCATTACAAGATGTTGCTTTTGTTGTTGTTTTAAACTTTATTGTTCATTATATTAACATCGTTAAAAACAGAAATATCATAATTTGTTAGAGCCAATTTTTTGATAATTAGCTGCGTGGAGTGTCTTGGCGTGAAGCTAGAGATATAAGCAAGCTGAACTTGTTGGCGGTTTTGACATTCTTGCTGCGTTTTACTGGTTACCCTTTTATTATCTCATTAAAACCAACTACCAACTTCACAATGGAAAACTGGCTTGTCAATTTGACCATCGCAACTGCTAGAAAAGGGTGGAGAGGATGAGATGATGCATGCAAAGAATATAAAAAGGATTCAAACTACTTTTTATGGATGGACAAAATTGTCCGGGAACTTTACAATCGAAGTAAAAATAACATCCAAACCTTCTTGCTCTAAAGACACGAAAATTATCAAATAGTTAAGCAATAAATTGCAATCAATTGCTGACAACGCATTACCAAAATGGACAGAGGATTTATGCGTTTTGGTAAATAGAGGTGTAAACATTTTTTTAATATTTAAAAGCATTTACAAGATTTGCCAGGTCTAGACAATGTCAATGCAGTTTAAATACATACTCAGTACTCTAACTCACTATCAGTAACCTGACATTGGTTATGTAAGTGACAATGGTTCATTGACTGGAGTAGCTGACGTAACACTACTGTAACGGCAATGGAAAAATTGCGATGCCACAGATGCATGGTTCGACCATTGATATCAAGGTCAAGAAATCTTGTATGCAGACTCGTATTCCTCTTATCAATGCTTAATTTTTCATATAACTTACGTATCTTAGAGATCAAAAACTTGGGAACCTATATCAATTGCCAATAAACACAGGCATTGCTGACCTAGCCGGTCAAGTAAACAGATAAAACCAAGGCATGTTCCACACACCGCAGATAACATTTACAAAATATATTTACTGAGTCGTCTCCAACCGTAAAAAAATTGATGTCAATTTGAATGTATTTTTTCCCCATTTTCTTTGAGCGTAATTACAACATTGCACGGGTTAAAAGGTGAATGCTTTGTAACATAATGTAAGGATAATAAATGTTGAGTGCGGATTTAAACTTTAATTTTGTACTTAACCCAAGTAATTATGCGAGTCATTATGAACTTCTCCGTGGTAACCTTGACATTCTGTCCTGTTCACTTATTATGTGCGGTATGCACATAAAAATTACTTGCTCTGTGGTAGAACATATTGCTCAATATATCATTCAGTATATAATTATATCATAAAAGATTACATACACAGTTGGAATAAGCAGAGCTGCCAGACCAGTCAGACCAAAGTTAGTGCCGTATAGCTATACAGCTAAATGCATTTTCATGCCGGTCGATCCACGTAAATTCATTTTCAGAAAAACTTGGTTCAACACACAACTTTTTAATCTATTATTCGTAAATTTTTACTAATTCAATAAATTATTTACCCACTTTCAAATGGGTCAGAACAAATACTCTATTGATATCAACGAAAAGCCATATATATGTGAGCTATGTCCAAAATCGTTCAAAACAAAAGGCGAGATAAAAGTACATTATCGCCATCACACGCAAGAAAAGCCCTTTAAATGTAACCAGTGCTCCAAATCATTTGTTCAAAGCAGTGGATTACGAACTCATGAAAAAACTCATACGGACACAAAACCTTTCAGGTGTCAAGAATGTGGAAAGAACTTTCGACAAAACTGGATTCTAAAAATTCATCAGAAAATACACACTGATTCAAGACCATTCAGCTGCTCGCAATGTTTTAAGAAGTTTCGAAGAAAAGCTCACCTTACAAACCATTTGAACCGACACTCTGGTCAAAAGCCATATCAGTGTCCAGAGTGTCCCAAGAAATTTGTGGGCAAATGGGACCTACATAATCATCGGACCAACATCCATCTGCCAAAAGTAAAATGTCACAATTGTGTGTTTTGTGACAAGCCATTTAGCTACAACTCGGAACTCAATACTCACATTTTATGGCATATTAAGGAGAAATATTATAATTGTACTATCTGTAATCTGAATTGTACCACTACATCGCAACGCAGCAGCCACATGCAGAACGTGCATCAGGAAGTGAAACGGTTTCAGTGCAAAATATGCCCGGGTAAATTTGCGTACAAAAGATCATATTTGGCCCACTTGGAAACACATCAAGATAACCGACAAACCTATAGCTGCCTCAAATGCGATAAAACGCTTGTCTCCAAGAATGGTCTTCGTATACACGACAAAATTATTCACAAAAAAGAGATATCCTGTCACTGCAAAATTTGCGATAAAAACTTTGCAACAAATAGCGCACTTAACATACATATGCGTACACATACAAATGAAAGACCATATCCCTGTAAAATTTGTAATAGTGCGTTTAAGGTGCAGGATGCGTTAAATACGCATATAAGAACACACACGGGTGAAAAACCGTTTAAATGTGAACTCTGTGAAAAGCGTTTTACTCAGAAAGGTACTTTAAATGATCATATCCGCTCTCATGGAACAGAAACGCCCTTCAAGTGCAATCAGTGTTCAAAAGCTTTCAAAACCAGTCATAATTTGCGTTATCACTTGTTTAGGACACATCAAATGTGTGGAACATATCGATTTGTATGTCCGTTTTGTGATGGGAAAACATTTCCTAGAATGGCATATTTCATTAGACATATAAAAAACCATATTGAGGAGCGACCGTTTATTTGTAGAGTTTGCAAAATAGAGTATGGAACCAGGCAGGGATTGAACTATCATTTGAAATCACATCAGTAAATTTTATAAAAAATTTTCACTAAATATACTTAACAAGTGTTGTTTGTATTCCAACCAGTTCAAAAAAAAATTGGTAATCAATGTGTCTTTTCTGAATAGATTTCGGCTCCCTCGTTAATACCTTTTAGTTTTAGTTTGGTAATTTAAATGGACTTAACAGTTTATAAAATTGTATATGTTGTAAACATTTATATGCTTGTTGTGGTACAGCTCTAAACTTCAATACCATTTTGTATCTTGGTAGAAAATAAACAGATTAGCAAGCCATAATTTTCGTTAGATCGTAACTACCGTCGTTCATATATTTGCCAGTTATTAGGATAATCTAATAATGGATAATTCCACAAAAATATTTTCAATGCCAAGATGTATGTATTCTACATGCAGCATCAACAAGCCATCAATATTCTAACCTTGAATTTCAAAGTAATTTCAATTTAATATGCAATCAGGAATAATCAACGCAGCTAAACGTGCACTGAAGTTGACTTATAATGTCACTAGCCATCACCCATAAAAAATTGCACTACCTTCTGTTCAATCAACTTGCTATATGGGTTGCTCACAGAAATGCTCCAAAGTCCAAAACTGTTGCTCTTGTTGCGCAGCAAACAAAACTTGACAAGCAATCTGAGCTTGACTTTGATGTGCAGGAATAAGCTTAGTGGGAAATAGAAATAATATAAAATGTCCCTCTAAAATTGTGTCACAAACCGTGGAGCTGGGGTTTGGAATAGCAAGTTTCATTTTACAAGACCCTACTACACGTCATTTTCTTATTTATCAGCCAATCAGAAAATGGCATTAGGATGCATCATTAGCTGAACGTTTTCTGCGCGGTGTGGTGCCCGCTCGTTCAGCTTATGATGGTTTTTTTCATGTTATTATAGCACAACATTTCAAATTTGCAAACGTATTGCAATACTATTGCTCTAGAAGTTATTTTAATAAACTTTTACCCATTTTTTTAAAGATGAAGTAGTTTAAACCACAATTTTATGTTAACTTCTAAAAAATGCTCCTTCGCTGGAATTGATGAAAACAGAAAAATGAATACCTAATAACGGTTTTGCACGACAAATGCTTATGTCTGAAAAAAATAATAAATTCAGCAATTATAAATTGCCTTCCAAGAGCAGCAAAAAAAGTATAATTTCATTCATTTGCTTCTTTTTAATTGCGTATATTTTTGAGAAATTGCAAAATGCATAGAAAGTTGAAAGTTTGCAAATAAGATTTTTATTTTGGTTTTTGCTTGAGTAAAGATTCAAATTAATTGTGTAGGCCGTTGATTTCCCTTATTTGGTTGTTATCGTAAATCATATTGTGTTTCCCCTAAAGTTTAGAATTAGAATTGCTTTTAATAAATGGTAATGTATTTACATTCTGTATTTACTTAATAATTGTACCAATTAGCTTTAAAATAAATACCCAGGTGCCAGGTAGGCGTCCATCGCTTCCTAAAGCAGAGTAACCGCCTCATATTGCTTTGTATTTTGCAGTGTTGTAATAAAAAGGCCAAATGCCGAGATTGGATTTCCCATTCTGTCCTCTAGCGGTGTGTTTCTGCCAATTATTAAGTCCAACAACCTGTCTGTTTGGGCTTCACTGGTGGGATATACGATTCCCGGAATTTGTATCGCCGTCATTTTTATCGCGGTAACTTTATCGCCGACATTTTTATCGCGGGAAGTTTATCGCCTGGTAAGATTATCGCGGTAAGTTTATCGCGTAGTAAGATTATCGCGGTAACTTTATCGCCAGGTAAGTTTATCGCCTGGTAGTATTATCGCCGTAACTTTATCGCGGAACAACATTATCGCCGATCATCATTATCGCCAAGCAACATTATCGCCAAACAACATTATCGCCGAACAACATTATCGCCGAACAACATTATCGCTGAACAACATTATCGCCAAAATCCTACACATTTTTCGATTACCATACATAAAACAAAGTTACGTTGTGATGAAAATTTGTACCATTTGTGAATTGCGGACGGGGTTTCGACTATGCTTAGTCCATGACAATTTTTTGCCATGCTGGTGACCAACCAGTCATCAGCGGGAGAGCATCACTCCCGTACCCCGTCCTGGGTCATAGTGCAGTATGCACAGTCAGAAGCTATACAATAGAACGGGAGTATCAGACAAAAATATCTGGCTTTACAATACAAAACCTTACACAATGTACAAATAAGAAACATTACAGCTATATGGGATTAAATACAGTAGGCAATTCGACGTAAGTATTCAACATCTGAACATTCCTCAGGATAAAGAGACACGATTTTCTTTAAGTTTTGAGCCAGATCAACGTGTCTTTTCTTATGGGGAGCCACTTTACCTTTGATTAGGAGGAAGGTTGGTGTTCTGTGCCGATTCTTTAATAGCGTTCATTACTTTTTTAACCTCACAGTTCATAGGATTGGGTTCGTGACTGTGTGTTCCAAGTTGCAATTTAAGTTCCGGGTTTACAAAGCTGTCAGTTGTATGAATCCTAGCATGACATTTAATGGTTTTCCAAAGCGTACATTTCCATAAATATTTATGTATGCCTTCTTTTTCAAATGTAAATGTATTTCCATCGCATACAAGCATGGGGCGTCCTTTTGTTGTTTTAATGACAGATAATGAGGATCCGGACATTTTGAGAGCTATTACTAAGAAGGTGGATGCTGAGTGGATGTAGACGTCAGAGTTGTCCAGAGAAGGCCGGAGGTGATCCAGTTGGCTGGGATGAGGTAGACGTCAGAGTTGTCCAGAGAAGGCCGGAGGTGATCCAGTTGGCAGGGATGAGGTAGACGTCAGAGTTGTCCAGAGAAGGCCGGAGGTGATCCAGTTGGCAGGGATGAGGTAGACGTCAGAGTTGTCCAGAGAAGGCGAGAGGTGATCCAGTTGGCAGGGATGAGGTAGACGTCAGAGTTGTCCAGAGAAGGCCAGAGGTGATCCAGTTGGCTGGGATGAGGTAGACGTCAGAGTTGTCCAGAGAAGGCCGGAGGTGATCCAGTTGGCAGGGATGAGGTAGACGTCAAAGTTGTCCAGAGAAGGCCGGAGGTGATCCAGTTGGCAGGGATGAGGTAGACGTCAGAGTTGTCCAGAGAAGGCCAGAGGTGATCCAGTTGGCAGGGATGATGAATTGTCCTGAAGATATCCAGAAGGAGAGCTGTTGACGGCTTGGAAGTCCAAAACTGACTGAAGTATCTGGCCGGCTTGCACGCTTTAATACCCCTCGGGAAACGAAAAAAATTCAGGTACTTTGCTGGTAAAAATGAATGGAACGCTTGGTCTACGTGCTAGTCTTGGTGCTACGTGATTCACTAAACTAATCCTCCCATTGATGCTGCTGCATTCATTGAGCTAATCCGCATCTTCGATGGTACCTGGTTGAGTACGCTAATCCCCCCATTGATGCTGCTGCATTCATTGAGCTAATCCGCATCTTCGATGGTACCTGGTTGTGTACGCTAATCCCCCCATTGATGCTACTGCACTCATTGAGCTAATCCGCATCTTCGATGGTACCTGGTTGAGTACGCTAATCCCCCCATTGATGCTGCTGCATTCATTGAGCTAATCCGCATCTTCGATGGTACCTGGTTGAGTACGCTAATCCCCCCATTGATGCTGCTGCATTCATTGAGCTAATCCGCAGCTCCGATGGTACCTGATTCAATACGCTAATCCCATTGATGTTACTGCACTCGTTGAGCTGATTGTCATTTGCATTGCTCAGATTTAAAAATCCATTGCTAAATGTAAATGTAAATACATAAAGCAAAATGTGGTATCCAAAATATTTCCATTTATTGTGATACTAATATTAGCTCTACCATAAGTTACGTACCTAAAATTCATGTGTACTAGAATGTACTGTGTGTAAAAAAGTTATCTATTGACTAAGAAATTCAATGCAATCAAGTGACTACAATTCTCAAATGGTTTGAATCGGTATTAATTATAAAATAAGCTACAGGTGTATGTTTTTATTATTTCGTATAAATGTATATTCTGGTGGCAATGAGTTAGTTGCAAATGTTTAAACAATGATTAAGTGCTTGGCAATACAAAAATTTGCAATATTAACAATTGGCGATAATGATGTTCGGCGATAATGTTGTTCGGTGATAATGTTGTTTGGCGATAATGTTGTTTGGCGATAATGTTGCTAGGCGATAATGTTGCTAGGCGATAATGTTGTTTGACGATAATGTTGTTCCGCGATAAAGTTACGGCGATAATACTACCAGGCGATAAACTTACCAGGCGATAAAGTTACCGCGATAATCTTACTACGCGATAAACTTACCGCGATAATCTTACCAGGCGATAAACTTCCCGCGATAAAATTGTCGGCGATAAAGTTACCGCGATAAAATTACGGCGATAAAGTTGCCGGTCGCCTGGTTGTTGATGAACTTTTGGAGAGAACGTGAGCCATGTCTACAGCTGACATAATGTGAATACTTATTATGAGGTTGGAACTTTCAAAGCGTTGTTTTAATCCACCTGAAAAAATATTTTTTTCCAATAATTGATAAAAAACACTAACACATTTGTTTGCAAAATTACGCATTGGTAGTTACCATTAAAGCAGTCCGTAGTAATTGCATCAGCAAAAGCCAATTTCAGCAAAGTTTCTAGACTAATTAACGGATTTGAATTATCCAATGCTGACATTCCTGAATAAAATTGTTTTAGAGTTGGTTGGTTGCAAAACTTGTAGAATTTTGTCCAAAGAAAGGGTAACAGTTTTGGATAAAGGGATGTCCAATATTTTGCCCAAAACTCTTCAGTAGATACATCCTGAGTCCATCCCAGTTTTGCTTTGGAATTGTTGGACACATCACGAAAATGTTCTCGCATGTTTCGGCAAACCTTGATAAGTGCAGTGATTAGATTGGATTGCACAGCAATATTGAAATTTCCTTTTTTGCTGCTATTTTCAGCAATAAGCGTGTAGTGGTCTGGACTCATGACATGTTTCCAATTTCCGTTTTCTCCCACCACGTCAAGATTTTTGGCCTCTGTGTTTAACTCATAGGGAAAATTACGATATGATTTTCCAGACTCTCCTGCTTTGTTGCTGTTGTCTTTCAGAAACTGAGCGCACTTTTCCAAAAAATCGCAAATTACTGAAGGTGTCCAGAAAAATGGATAGAGGAAAATTTGGGAAAGCCCTTCAGGTGTTTGAAACTCTGCAAAATTTTTTTGACAGATTAGAGTTTTTGTTAAATACTGCGTTTAACTGTAAGCATGTTTTGGAAAATATTTACAAAATCTGTTTTCATACCTTCCATGGTTTTATTTGAATGATTGTTGAGGATATTCAAACTTTAGAGAAAGCGGTTGAAATCTTGTGAACTATTTAAACCTGAAGCTAAAAATTGTTTTTCGTTACAAAACATAATAAACATTCTTAATGTTTGCACAAAACGCTTCTTTTTATAGATAAAAACATTGCATTGCAACATGCAAGTCATTCCACCGTAATGAAACGCAAAAGCACTAAGGAGGTAGTGACGGCAGACGTCACGTTCTGTATAGTGCACCAAGGCTACTCATATCAACCATATCCATATAAACGTTAAATATTCACTATGACATCTTGATTTTTAACTTTCACTGTATAAAATTGCGCCACAATAAACAAATGAGTTTGAGGTGGCACAATGTGGTTTATCAGCTGTTATTAACTTTAAATTAATTGCGGTTAGTCATACATTTGATAGCCAGGTTCCAAAAAAATTCTACGCCGTATATTTACGCTATTAATAAAAGTTAACGGGCTAGTTTTTATTGTTTTGAACGACATTTATTGAAGCTTCAATAACTCTTATTAGCCACTAGAGCCTTTGCACTATCAACAGTCCAAATAATAAAAAACGAAAGGTTTGTTTTTATTATTTGTTGGGGTTAGTGGATACGCACTCACCAAATACAGTTTTCATTTGTTTATAATGTGATTTTTGCAGAATAGAACACTAGTCAGACACTTTCAAATTCACAAAATAATACTGTAAGCCGCCATACACTATCAAATACTACCAGACTACCCACCAAATATTTTATAATAATTTTTTGGACACATTTTGGAATATGTGATTACTTATTTATAAATAGATTTAGTATTGAGCTAGCCAGCATAAATGCAGAGGCAGTGAAAGAAAAATGTGTTCACTCCTTGACTTTGGTAGGTACACTGACAATACAATTTTTGTTGAAAGGAATCTCTACATCACTTCAGCTTACTTTTCTAGCAGTAAAAACACGGAATCACAAAAAAAGGTTATGATGAAAAGGATGGAAAAAGGCTTTTTGTTCAGTAAATGGTGGATGAAGATGGAGAAGAGATTTTTATTGCATTGCTTGTTCACGCACCGTGCAAAGAGGAAAATTCAGCAACTGCTATGTAAAAGGAAAGATAGGCATACAAACCCAAAGACTGGATAATAACCAGCAAAAATGCATTATTCCATTATGAGTCAATGTCCCTGGAGATCCATGAGCAGCAATAAACCAAACGCGTGTAAGCTTTGCGTTCATCTCGGGGCTTTTCTTCCTTTTTAGCATCAACAATTGCTGTGAATTAGTCTCTCACATCATAATTGTGGCAGTAAATTTTGTTGTCATTTTACGAACACCCCTCAGTCAAGTCGGAAACCGCAATAAATATGTCTTAAAAATAAATAATATATATCCCAATGCATTGCAAAGTTTTTTACGCATTTTTAACAATTTCGAACAGAGAAAAAAAGAACAACCAACTGAAAATTAGAAACTCCAAATTCAGAACTAATAAACACTTATTGAGATATTCTGAATAAAAGGTCAATTTTACTTCTGCTAGTGTATTTAGTCATATAATCTTTTTTTCTAAATAAAAGCAATGGAAATCCATACAAATTGAAATTTATATGGGTACGCAGTGTTTTTTTACACAATTGTTCAAACATATTGTACTCACAACAATGAAGGACATTTTACCGGTTTTATTTTATTTGTTTCGTAAAATATACCAGTTTTCTAGATAAATTTTTATTACATCAATTGATGTGCATCCTGTGCGATATAAATCAGAAAAACCTTTGTGTATGTTTTCTTCTTACACTATGCTTCCGTAAATGAGCTCTAGTATGAATGTCTCATTCATAATACCTCATTATATTGTGCCTTTTTTATTAAATAGTACGGGTAGAGAACATTCCTGCACGCAATTATCAGTTTTTCTCGCAGGGTTTATAACATTATGTAGATATGACAGTAAATACATAAAATATGTGAATGTATATTTGTAAAAGAAAGAGAAAAATGAAAGGTTGAAAGAAGAACAGGAAATTGTGACGGTAATCAAATTATGCTGTTCATAATAAGTTACGAATTTACAGGAATTGAAGCCCTGTATAAGTGCTTTTATTTTGTGTTATCTATTTTCGTCTTCCAGGACTTACTATTTTTGTTGCGGTTACTTGCTTTGATAGTGATCTTTGGAGGCATAAAATGACTGAAGGAGAACTGGATTTGCCATATAAAAAATAATATGACACTCGTTCTTATGAAAACGGCGAGTTGAGAGTTTTTGGCAGAACGCGTATAAGTTGGTGTTTTCATCCAACACCGGATGGAACAAATTGATAACAACCGCTCTAATTTAATATCTTGCAGTCAGTCGTCAGTGCAATTGTGGGAATTACTATTGCTTATCTATTCAGTCTACTCAGCTCAATACCCAATTCACTTTGTTTACTATAGAACAGATGAAACACAGAGACACACATGTAAATCTGTAAATACCACTGGCCATCAATATACAATACATTGTTAAAATCCAGCCTTATTAACTATTTTTCTTGAAACTTTTAAATACAGAGGGTGGGGCGCGTCTTTAGGACAATTTTCTCCTACCTCATATTTCCAAATTAGGAAGATTTGGAACAATACACATAATGTAGGATTGCCCAACTCTTTATCTTTAAACTCATATAACCTTTTTTACATTTTGCTAGGTTTCCCAAGAACTAAGTGGGTCGTTTCTACACCTACTTTTAAAAACGTTTCTGAAACGCCTTTAAATTTTTTTACATTTTTCCACATAAAATATTTCCTAGAATTTTGAACCAAAATAGATTTATTGTGTATAATCCCTAAAGACTTAGAAATGTTTTAAGATAGTTTGCAGCTTTCTGGCATGATTAGTTTTCTGGTTATGACAAATTTTTCGGAAAAAAGTTGCATGATTCAGAATTTTCGACATGCGCTACTTTTTTTCAAATTTTGAAAACCTATCGACCAAATGTAGTCAAAATTAGCAGACATGAAGAAAAGAGTTCGAAAAATAATATGGGTAAAGCTTCGGAGATAAACAATCTGCCCTTTTTCCGTTTCAACTGCAATCGTGTAGAGGTCGTCCCGACGTCGCGCCCGACCCTTAGTAGTTTGTAATCTTACCCAACGCTAACATTAGGTTTGATACTATCAATACTTTCACACAAGAACCTTTTCACATGCATAAAATCGCACACTTTACAAACTTGCAAGCAAACCAGCAAAAACCTATTGCTAAAAATTCATGAAATACACAAGTGTATGCAAACAACGAATCATACTATACCTCTAACATCCTAATATTTTTAGTTAGACAAAGTCTGATGTTTTTAGCGTTTTGAATTTTTGCAGCGGTACGATACCTTAAACAATTTATCATGCTTTTTTATTTTTGCAGCAAGAAAACTACTTATAACTGTTCAGCCTGAATCCGTGTTATAATTTCATTATGAATAATACTAAATTAAAAACTAAAAGATATGTTTCCTAAGTTTAACATTCTTGCATGACAGGCATAACCAACTGGATATTATTTTCTATCTAGGTCATTTGAAATGAATTCATACAAAAGATTTAGGTCTTACATATCGAGGGATCTTTTACGGAAAAAGATAAGTGACACTCAGTTCAAAATACGGAAAAATATAAGTGCAACTCAAACTGAAAAACGGAAAAAGATATGTGCTCGCCGGAATGCTCCGCGGAAAGATATATGTGCATAGTTGGGGCAAATTGAGATGACTACAAAATAAGAACCGCCATTAAATTCTCTACATTTCCATACCCATATCATATGGTTTTCATTGATAATCTGCATTGCAAAATGCAGTTGAATATTGAGCATACAAGCTTGGTTCTCTGCAAGTCAATTTTATTCCCTCATCTCAACTCCAATCGGTAACTAGTCGCCAAACAAAAATACAGGAAATTAAAAAGCATGCTTTTCTATCAATTTACTCATTGTCACGAATTCATAATCATTTCCGGACGATTAAAATTTTAACTGTTAGTGACTTGAGCATTATCTGCATAAACATGCGTACAAAAGTTTTTTTCGTTTTGCTCCAATATTATTGACTTGCACTTATCTCTTTCCGTCGTGAAGTCTGGCGAGCACATATCTTTTTCCGTTTTTGAATTTGATCTGCACTTAGCTTTTTCCGTATTTTGAACTGAGTGTCACTTATCTTTTTCCGTAAAAGATCCCTCGATATACAAAATTTACAAACTAGGAATATAAGAAAAATGGCAATTTTGCATCACTTAAAGCTCTATTACAATTCCAGATTTCAATTTACCAGATTTGGTAATATGAATACATTCACCAAACTACATTCATTGTCTATTCTGTCTCAACAAGAACACTATGGTTAAATTTAGAAATGTCTAAACATTTTAAAATGCTATATTCTAGCAATCTAATAAAATGTAGCCAAACTATATATAAACATCTTATAAAATGTAGTAGTTAAAAATTTGTTTTTTCTTCTTTCTCATGTTGACACCTTATAAGTTTGATCAAAGTTAAAATTATTATTTTGCTAAAACAACAATTGAAACTTTCTCCGCATGTTACTAAGCATTTCCTGTGGAATCTGAAAAATAACAAAAACGAAAATATGAACACAAGCAGAGCATTAATATCATAATCATCACAAAGTTTCAATATATCTCACCTTTTTAACTGCTGCGGAATTTCCACAAAAGTCAACACATTTCAGTGAGTTCATTTTGAGCAATATTAGCCCACAAGTCAAGGGTGAGATTTCTTGCGATTCTTGTGGTATCAGGTATTTATATTTTAAATAGTTCTCAGTTTTTATTTTCAGAGTAGCCAGCTCTATATGAAACATAAAGAAAAATCGAAATGGGCAAACAATTTATTAAATGAAAACGAGTTTATAAAAAAACACAGAAGATTTTCTAAACTCACTCTTTAGTTCCAGTAACGCGCTGCGTCTCGTCCTGACCTTTTGGTAAAAATTCCAAATGATTTCCGAAGGTGCGCCATTTTTGTACAAATTTTCCAGTTTCATATACGTCGATTCATCCAATCCGGTTAACAAAGAGTTTATATGAATATAACCTTTCCTTTCTATTTGTGCTATTAATGTTAGTTCAGTAAGGTTTTGCCAATATTTGCACACAACGTCCACATTTCTAATGGATGCTATAATAGCCTTCACGTTTGGAAACAGGCTCCAAGCTTGGGAAAGTATGTTCCGTTCTAAATTGTGACTCTCAAACGTAATAGCGGATATGGTGGTGACAGTTAATGAGGGTTTCAGCATAAATTCAAAACAATTTCCAAATTCCCTTGGAATAAACAATTGCTTAATAGCAAGATGCTTCAAATTAGGAAACTGCTCACTGTACGAAAAATGCTCGCACGATATACGCAAAGAAAACAATGTTACTATTTCCAATTTTTCCAATTTTTCCATTCGTGGGAATGCAATCTTAATATCGTTTGGTGTTGCTTCTTGACAAGGGTATTTAAACAATAATTTTAGACTCACAAGTGAGCTCGCGTAGGGATCGAAAAGATTGATGAAACTCACATCAGGACAAGGGGTAATGATTCTTGAACTTTCATCAGGCGTAGGAACTCGTTCATCGTAAAATGTAAGTGAAAGATTTTGCAGTTGTAATCCCAGTTCTCGGATTTGTGGCATATAAATGGGTGAGTATGCGGTAGAAACAGTCAAGCTGGGAATATTTCGTGTGGCATAAATCGTTTGCACAACTTTTAGAACTGAAAATACCCAACCACAACTTTCACCATTAATTGCATCATCACGAATTTCCAGACACTTTAATCTTGGCGAAGCTTCTAGTATTTGACGAAACAAATTTTTTCCTATTGCGTTTGTAGGAATAACATTCCGAGGTAAAATAATAATAATTTTCTGTAAATGGGGAAACTCAAACACGTTCCTAGATGTATTGATTGGTTTGTGCTCCTTATGTGTGTAAAGACGTAACTCAGTAATCCATTTTGAAGCTGAAACAATAACTGGGTTATACTCAATGTCGTACACAAGCTTTTTTAAAGGCCAATTTGCACTACGTTTTATACAGTTGCTCAAATTTTCCATTTTTGTTGTTGAACGAGGAATTGTTAGTGTGTCGTTTTGCAGACGAAACGTTGATGCATTTTGCCACGTTTTGCACACTAGTCGGCAAGTCAGCAGGGATTTCTTTGGCAGATAACAAAAAAGTTTATGGAGAACCTAAAACAAAAATGTAAGTTATTTAAAACACTTAAAATTGTAACGTAAAACGTGCAACAAACTTACCAGATCATTGTACAAAGGGTGCTTGGAAGGGTTGAACTTTCTGCGTTGCTTTAACGCCTTTTTGATAAGTGCTTGAGCAGTCTTATCGCTGCTGGTAGGCATTGTGAAATGAATTTTTTTGTCAAACTATCTTTTTTTATAATACAAATGCCAAAATAATATCAAAAGCTTCCGGATGTGATAATATTTTTATGGGGAGGTATTTTGTATACATCCATAGGTAACCAGCCGGACATAAAACCTTGTTTGCTTCAATATGTGTTATGTGTATGGAGTCTAAGGTGGCGATGGATAAGGGAGCAAAACAATAACAAAAATCTGGCACGGTAATACATACGTGACTGTTGTGGGACACTTAAGGGAACAATAAATTGGATGGGTTAAGTAGAGAAGCAGGGTAGCAACGTTTGTGTGTATTACTCTTCTGTGCGTGTGTTTTACGTAGAAATGCTCAACACACACTTGACTGAAGGTTTTGATTCAAAACATTTTATTGATAGGGTATTTGTGTACCCTTACACGTAATAAAACTGACTTAAAATTGTAAGATTCGACCGTAGGGAGCACCCCACCGAAGATTTTTTCTACTAGAAAAGCTTATACAAAGCAACCAGGCAATCCCTGTTACGGTAATTGACTCCTGGATTCTTGACCCTTTTAAAACATTACACTTGTCTTGCAATGTTAAAATAGGGTGAAAGCAACAGGTAGGTTCACTGCATCGCTGAACTAGTTTGAAGTTGATATGCTACATAATAATTTTCCAGAAATGTGTGCTGTATATTGGTAATGGACTCGTCATTTAGGGATTTGTGGGTACATTTACATGTTTTTGTTGCTTTGTGCGGTCAGGCAGGTGTTTGCCTACACGGGGTACATTAATACGTATGAAGTTGGGCTTAGTACATTGACAGCTTCAATAGGAATGTATGCAGTGGCGATGGAGAAGAGTGAATGGTGAGTAACAAGCAAAAAAGTTCCGCGGTAAACAACGGTGGGTGACTTTGACACCCGTAAGGGATCACAACATTTCTGAGATATTAGAAAGAAAATGGAAACGTGAATAACATACTACATAAAATAAATTTCACTATATCTATACGACCACTACCCAAAGTTGAATTGCTGGTTTCAATCCGGTGCATAAGGTTTCTCTCCCGAAGCAATTGTTGTATATTCATAAAAAGATGTGGAAAAGAGCACGGTGTAAATTTCTGATTTTTATGTATGCCAGTTTTCCTTTTCCGAGCTTGTTGTTCTGAACACTACAGATAATAGACGTCAGGGAATCGTATGAATTTATAAAAATTCTAAGATGCAATTTTAGCAGAAATAAACCCAAATCAATCAGTAATCTACATTTAGCATACACAGATGCGCAACTCTTGCTGCATTTTTGGTTAATATATTTGTTATTACGCGTATCTTGTTTTGCAAATGTGAAATAGTTTTTAATAAAAACATTTGTTAATTTTAATAATGATCTCAAATATGGAAGTGAAGGATGTAGAAAGAACTCCAGAAATTGAAAAACCTTTTAAATGTAAACTTTGTGAGAAATCATTTAGCCTAAAGCACAACCTAATTCAGCATTACCGTCACCACATTCAAGAGAAGCCATATAAAAGTGATCAGTGTTTTAAGTCATTTATTACAAATGGAACACTTCAAGCTCACCAAAATATTCATAAAGACATTAAACCCTTTAATTGTTCAGAGTGCGGGAAAAACTTTGGATGTCGCTGGGTTCTTCAACAGCATCAGATAACACACACAAAGGAAAGACCATTCAGCTGTTCCCAATGTTCAAAAGCATTTCGACGAAAAAGGGATTTGGAATCTCATTTACAAACTCATTTTGGCCAAAAGCTTATGCAGTGCTTGGATTGTCCCATAAAATTTTTGGGAAGATGGAATTTAACAAAACACCGCAGGGAAGTTCACCAACCCACAAATTTCCACAGTTGTGTATTTTGCAACAAGTTGTTTATTTACCAGCAACAAATAAATCTCCATCTGCTCTCACACATTCAAAATAAGCCATTCAATTGTACCCAGTGCAATTTGGAGTTTAGATACGTGGCAAAATGCAACTGGCATGTACAAAATTTCCATAATCAACGAGTAAAAAACTTTGAATGCAAAATCTGCAACTGTACGTTTTTTGAGAAATGCGTTTTGCGCAAGCATATACATTCCACTAACCGACAAACATTTGAGGTCCCAACGTGTCATAAAACATATTTTTCGCAGTTACTTGTCCATGGTGCACCAAAAGGTCAAATCGTTTGAGTGTAACATTTGCAATAAGTTTTTAGAAACCAAAAGCACCTTAAATCTTCATATATACGTACACACACAAACGAAAAGCCTTTCTCGTGTCAAATTTCCAATAAGAATTTTAGATTTGCAGTGACATTAGAGCAACATATCCGACAACATACTGGAGAAATGCCTTATAAGTGTAAACAATGTGGAAAGTGTTTTAGTCATAGTCAGAATTTGAACAATCATGTAAGATCACATGGAAAAGAAAAACCATTTCAGTGTGAGGATTTTAAAAGCAATAGCACTCTCAGTTGTCATCTTTATTATAAACACCCATATGAGGGACAACGTCGTCGGTTTGTTTGTCCATTTTGTGATGGTAGGTCCTTTCCATCGACTCGGTGGCTTTTGGAACACATTAATAAGCATACAGGAGAACATCCATTCAGTTGCAAAATTTGCAAAGCAGATTACCCATGTAAGACTACACACAGGAGAAAGACCATTTAAATGTGAGCAATGTGGAAAGCGCTTTAATCATAAAGGAACATATAATAACCATCTACGCACACATGGCACAGAAATGCCTTTTGAGTGCGAAGAGTGCTCAAAAGTTTTTAAAACCAGTCAAAAATTGAGAAATCACTTGTTTACAGCACACCAGATTGGAAGAAAATATCGATTTGTATGCCCATTTTGTGATGGAAAGATATTCCCTACGACAGAGTACTTCATTGGACATATCAACCGGCACATTGCAGAAAGACCTTTTATTTGTCGTGTTTGTAAACTTGAGTTAAGGAGCAGAACTGGATTAGGAAATCATTTGAAATTACATAAGCAAAAGTGAAAATATTTTTATTTCCTAAAATATATTTAGTATGAATTTATGACAGATTTAGATAAGAACTAATTAGCAAAACATTCTTTTGATAATTCGGTGACCGACACTTTAATCCCAATCATTTCATCCCAATCACTTAATCCCAATCATTTAATCCCCATCATTTAATCGCCGAATCATTTCATCCCCTAATCAATTCATCCCCGTCACTTAATCTCCAATCATTTAATCCCTGAATCATTTAATCCCCAATCATTTCATCCCCTAATCAATTCATCCCCGTCACTTAATCCCCAATCAGTTAATCCCCAAATCATTTCATCCCCGAATCATTTAATCCCTGAATCACGAATTCGAATTTCAAAAATCTCATTTAGGAATCGAACCCAAGTCGAATTCCAAAAATTTCGTTTAGGAATTAAACTCAAGTCCAATTTCAGAATTCCTGGTTTAGCATGAAATCTAAGTCGAATTTCAAAAACCCGGTTTAGAAATCGAACCCAAGTCGAATTACAGAATTCCTGGTTTAGATTGAAACCCAATTCGAATGTCAAAAATCTGGTTTTAGAATCAAAACCAAATACAATATAAAATATCTCGTTTAAGAATCTAACTCAAGTCAAATTTTAAAATTCTTGTTTCTTAAATAAATTCAGGCAAAATTTAAAAAATTTCGAAACCCAAGTCTAATTTCAAAATTCCTGCTTTAGAATGAGACCCAAGTCGAATTTCAAAAGTCTCGTTTAGGAAACAAATCCAAATTATACAATATCAAACATCTCGTTTAAGAATCGAACCAAGTCGAAATTCAAAAATCTCGTTTAAGAAACAAGTTCAGGTTTAATTTCAAAAATCTTGTTTCAGAATAAAACTCAAGTTGAATTTCAGAATATTGTTTCACAACCAAACTACCAAACTCATGTCCAATTGTATGAATGTACATTCTTTGGTAAATTAGTATCTTTGCGAGCTTTTCATTTTTTCTGTTGTGTGTATATATTACCCTGCGTAGAAAACCACGGGGAACAGTCTTGTTGGGGGGCATAAAATAATTTGGGTAAGAAATACTTTGGGTATGAAATAATTTGGGTTTAAAAAGATGGGTATGCAAAGATTAGGAAACCTTGACTTTCTTCCTGCCAAAAAATAGGTATCCAGACTTTTATTTTGAGATAACTCTTTTGATAACACTCATAGACAGAACTAAGAGCAGGAATTGATGAATTTGCGTGCATCAATGCTTTTATTATCTATAATGCAATTAAAATCATTTCGGAATCAAACAAACCTGACAAACAAGATGTATTAAACTTTCGACCATTGTTGATCACAATTTGGAATGTGTGTAAATTACAATGTTGAAATTCTGCTAACAAATTTTCATTTGTCTTAAAATTTTGCTTTTTTGATACCCGTAGCTTCAAAAAGTTTGGCCTCTTGAACTTTTTATGTTTGAACGGCAAAAACGATCAGGCATTTCAACAAACTGACGTCAGAATTGTTAATTTGTTTAAAAACTGACCTAAACTCATGTGTCATAGGCACTAGGTCTAAACACTTGATAAATTGAAATCGTCATGACTTTTGACCTTAGATTTGGCCTTTAAATAAACTGATTCGGAAAAATTAATGATTTGGGAAAATTCGTGATTAAGGGATTAAATGATTTGGAGAATAAATGATTGGGGATTAAATGATTTGGGGATTAAATGATTTGGGGATGAATTGATTTGGGATTAAATGATTTGGGTATGAAATGATTTGGGATTAAATGATTCCGGGATTAAATGATTGGGGATTAAGTGACGGGGATGAATTGATTAGGGGATGAAATGATTCGGGGATTAAATGATAGGGATTAAATGATTGGGATTAAGTGATTGGGATGAAATGATTGGGATTAACAATCCGGGAATCGATAATTCCAGCTGTATGTATGTAAATGATCAAAACCTGCAGTATTTTTATATTTAGTAGTAATTTTTTAAACTCTAAATAGTTTATAAAATAGTGTATATTTTATAAAATATTAATCTTATGTGCGATTTTATGACTTAAATTGTTTATGGTATCTACTCTCGATGCTACTAAGTAGGTATTTGTGATTCCTTAAGAGTACATTAAGACGTTACAAGTTCAGTTTTATGTGTGTATATAATTTACAAAACACTTTTTTAATATTTTGTCGGAAGTGTCTCTACTAAGCCCTATGCATGTCATAAACACAATTCAAGCCAACATTGAGTCTCTGCTTGTAAAAGGTTTTTTATTTCTACTTTTACAATTACTAGACCAACGAGTTCGGAAGAAGGTAAAATAGGAGACGGAATTACAGTGGGTCAGTGGATGGACATAAGTAGACAATACGCCTTAAAACGTCCTCTCCAGAAACAGCGAGAAAGTAATAATTATTTAAATGAAGTTCCGCAAAATATTTTTCCTTTTTATGTTGCAGTAAGTTTGCAGCTTCTGTTTTGTGTTTTGTCTCTCAGTATCTGAATAAATTCGCCAATTGTGTCTGCTTTTCTGTGTATATTTTATCCTTTTTAGCAATCAGGGCCAAAACTTTGTCCAATTGATTTTCTTTGGCAAGAAATGGGTTTTTCTATAAAAAGATAAAATATATATTTAAAATAATGTTGTATTATAAATATAACATAAATTTGTTTTTAGTATTATGAAATAAAAATTGACGTACCAACATTTCAGCCTCCTCGTGTGAGATCATGTCCTTTTCTTCTAGTGTAGCAAGCAAACTAGAATTTACCTCAATTAATTTTAACAATTTCTCTTTGTTATTTGAAATGATTTTCTTTTGCCAATCTTCCGTTTTGTACAAGCAGATTAAATTATTATTAGCTTTTACAGATCACATAATTAATATTTCCACAGTGCAAATTGCACTAAAAAACTTAGCTTTTACTTTGTCATATTTATGAACTTTTATGATTAACTGTCTGTCTGATGTGTTAATTCTAAGTAATACGCATTATCTCTTTCTCCAAGCACAAAGACAGAAAACGTATTTGCTCGTGTTTTTCTATGAAAATGAAAAGAAAAAAAAACACTTGCTACACTCTGCGCAATACGCAAACAGAAAGACTGAGCAATAGTTTAACCATCCGAGTTTGTTCTGAGAATCTGTGTTAACTACAGAGAGATGAATATAGATCGAGGCAAAAGAAAACCTGTTGAGTTTTGAGACAAGCAATCATGCATCCTCAAACCCTTGTTCTTGTTGACCTTGGTGTGCGGTGCGGTGTGCACATAAAAATCACTTTGCGGTAGAGTATATCTCTTATTACGTCATTCAGCATAACACATCATAGAGATTACCTGTACAGTTGAAATAAGCAGAACTGCCAGACCAGTCACACGAAAGTTGGTTTCCGTATAGCTATACAGCTAAATATCTTTTATACTCGGACGATTTCCATAAAATTCATTTTCAGAAAGTCTTGCTCCAACACACAAATTTTCAAACTATTATTCGTAAATTTTACTAATTCACTAATTTACTTACCCACTTAAATATGCATCAGAACAATCACTCTATTGATATCAAAGAAAAGCCGTACAAATGTGAGCTGTGTCCAAAATCGTTCAAAACAAAAGGCGCGATAAAAGTTCATTACCGCTACCACACGCAAGAAAAGCCCTATAAATGTAACCAGTGCTCCAAATCATTTGTTGAAAGCAGTGGATTACGAACTCATGAAAAAATTCATTCGGACATAAAACCATTCATGTGTTCAGAATGTGGAAAGAACTTTCGGCTAAATTGGGCTCTACGAGTTCATCAGAAAATACACATTGACTCAAGACCATTCAGCTGCTCGCAATGTCTTAAAAAGTTTCACCTTACAAGGCATTTAGACCGTCACTCTGTTCAAAAGCCATGTCAGTGTCCTGAGTGTCCTAAGAAATTTGCGGGCAAGTGGGACCTACATAATCATAGGACTAACGTTCATCTGCCAAAAGTAAAATGTTGTATCTTTTGTGACAAGCTATTTAGCAACAAATCGGAACTCAATAAACACATTTTAAGGCATATCATGGAGAAATATTATACTTGTGCTAACTGTAATCTGAATTGTGCCACTGCATCAGAACTCAGCACCCACATGCAGAACGTGCATAAGGATATAAAAGACTTTCAGTGCGAAATATGCCCGGGTAAATTTGCGGAAAAAAGATCATATTTGGGCCACTTAGAAACTCATGGTATCACAACACAAGATAACCGACAAAAATATAGCTGCCTCAATTGCGATAAAACGTTTGTCTCCAAAAACTCTCTTCGTTTGCACGACAAAATTATTCACAAAAAAGAGATACCCTGTCACTGAAAAATTTGTTATAAAAACTTTACAACAAATGACTCACTTAATATACATATGCGCGCACATACAAATGAGAGACCTTATCCATGCAAGATTTGTAATAGGGCGTTCAAGATGCGGGGTGCGTTAAATGTGCATATAAGAACACACACGGGTGAAAAACCGTTTAAATGTGAACTCTGTGAAAAGCGTTTTAATCAAACAAGTAGTTTAAATAATCATCTCCCCACTCATGGAACAGAAACGCCCTTCAAGTGCAATCAGTGCTCAAAAGCTTTTAAAACCAGTCGTTATCTACGACGTCACTTGTTTGAGTTACATCATATCGGTGGAACACACCGATTTGAATGTCCGTTTTGTGGGAAAACATTTCCTTACACTAAATATTTGATGGCACATATAAATAGCCATATTGAGGAACGACCGTTTATTTGTAGAGTTTGCAATGCGGAGTATGGGACCAGTAAGGGATTAAAGTATCATTTAAAATCACATCAGTAAATTTTTTCATATTTTGTTCACTAAATATACTCAACATGTGTTTTTATTCTGACCAGTTCAAAAAGTTTTTAAAAATGATACAGACCGTCTCAAAAGCATAATTTGCACAAAAAGCATAATGCTATTGTGGGAAACGGGTTGCCACTAAATAATGAAACAGTTTGCTAACTAAACCTAATTCCGAAATTTTTGTCGATTTTAAAAAGCATAAAACGCACAAAACGCATAATTTAGTCTCGTGAGCATAATTTGATCGGAGAGCGCATAATTCGCATAATTTAGCAATTTTTTTCCTAACTTTACCCGAAAGTTGCTGTTTTCTGTACGCAGTTTTCCCAAAAATATGAAAATCGCCAAACAATTTCCAAATCTCAAAACATTTTTAGCTTAAAAACTATGAATTTCTCGCTGAGCAGCAGGAACTGCCCGTTCTGATCTTGTTCGGGTGCATTGCAACTATATATGGCGTTCAATCCACTTAGCGTTTATGCTGAAAGCAGTAAAATTACCACCATAGAACCATGTTCCTCAATTTGCAGCATCAAATTAAGACAATATATTATTATGTTAACCTACAGGGAATTATTAATCTAACTTCACGTTAGTCTAACTAATCATTGAATGGATCTAAAATTTTTAAGTTTTAGCTGTATCCAAATTTTAAAGCAACATTGCTCTCTCCAACTCTCCAAGCCCATACATTAGTTGCACTAACAAACTAACCGAAGAATAATCTACTATTAGATGGAAAATTGAGTATTTTTACAGCTTAAACCGAGCTTTAAAACATCAGGCGTAGTTAGTTGTTATATTATGTATGTAATTTTCGTTTTCTGCAACTCTTGGACGAAAATTGTAGAAAACGCATAAAAAGCATAATTTTCGAACTCCCAGCGCACAATTTTTAAGCAAAAAACGCACAATTTAAGACGCTCTGAAAATGAATATGCATATTACAAAGCGATTTTTGGGAATGTAAACAAATTTATCAACACTATGGAGCTCAACACGGTCGAATAGGCTAACGTAGCCAAAGTTGTAGCTCAGCATCCACTTCAAATTACTTTGGTACGTTACATTATTTTATTCAGTACAATAATTTTCTTGAACAATATTACTAGCAAACTCAAAGATGCATTTAATCTTACATTATTAATACAACCAATTCTCAGATTTATTGGTTAACTTGAAAACATTTTCTTTTGCTAATCGCAGGTTTTCCGAAGAATTGCGACTTACTTGCTATTTGACTGCCTCAAAACCAGCCGCCAAATTTGCCAAGTGTGGAATCAAAAACTGATGACCCAAACGAGAACATGAAAGCCAATGCAACATTCACCGGTTTGTCTTGTTTTGCTGAAAATGAAATTTTTGAATCGCTTGGAGTTCTCTGAATTCTCCCCTTCTATTGACAAGGTAAGAACAACAATAAAGCATATATTAGGAAATAAGTTGACTTATGCAATCCTGTTTAATGCTTGTTAAAAACTTGTTTTAACAGATTTCAGGGCCGGCCCGTTGCAAGATGCAGCGCAATTTCCAGACTTGGTGTTAAACCACAAAAAAAAACTTTCCAGTATTGCTAATAGTAACTTTGATATTTATTTATATCCTAGAGTACGCCTCAGTTTTATGTGAAACAATTGCTAATACAGTTTGAATTTTTAGAGGAAAACATAAGTATTTTAGTATTCACACATGTTTTTGTATTTTGATAAACTCACTATTTTTGTACATGATGTGGGATCTAATATTCCGAAATCTATTTTTGTAAAAATGTCACGGAAACTTCAATTGCATCAGCAAGTTATTGTAAAATGTGCAATTCAAAATTTTAGTGTATTTATGTATGTAGAAAAACACAAGCACATTGCTTGAGAGCCGGCAGCTGGAAGTTTGCTTTCAGACCAAATTATGTATTATAAATATGTACCAGCTATTTTGCAAAATAAAATATACATAACCAAATTTTACCAAAGTCGCTTTAGCCAAATATATAGGATATTAAAACAATTACTTCCATTACAGTGTGTATGTATATTATGTAGTTTCCTCAACATACCTGTGGATTGAAAATATAGTAGATTCAAAAATATATTCATAAATCTGGAAATAGCTTAGCCAAAAGCGTACGGTGAAAGCGGGTGAGCAACATATGCATTAACAACCGACGCTTATTCTGCTTGTATATGAAACATAAATCATGACGGATTGTTAATTGGAAAATGAACGCAGAAAACCATATTTTTGGTAAGTATGTTGCTGCGCTGTATGTAGAATTTACATTGACTTACGACCAAAAGGATGCCTAGGAAAATATCTAACAATATGCGAACTATTTTACATAAAAAACTGCTACTAATATATGTAATGGACCAGACACAAAATGAATTATCAGTTTCCTTAAAAGAATGGATTTTGAGGATTACAACAATGTTTGAAATATGACTAATGGTTGCACAGCACAAAAACTTGACGAAGGATTCAAGTCTTTTGTTTCTCAGGTTGATGCTCCGGGAATTCAAGGTCACTCAAAGATTATTAAACATTTTGAGGGCAAAACATTTTTCCTCAATTTACCTCATTAGTTGCTCATTGCATAATTCATCTTGCAAGCAAAAACGCAGGTTCTTCCTTCTCGTCCACAATGAGCATACGCACACGCGCATGAATAGACAAGTCAGTGATACACTGCTTATTACTTGAGTCTTTACGGAGCAAAAAACGAACATTTTACCTCTAGAATATATGATAAGGATTTTTTGCTCCAAGCAAGAATTCAGTTGCGGTTTGGTCGGAGTAATCACACTTTGAAGGAAGTGCTGCGTGAATGAAGATGATTTGAATAGGAACTTGTGAACTGTAATACTGAAGACAATTTGAAGCATTAATTTTGAATGTGAATAATGCACAATCAAGTCGGTAACATCATGTAAGATGTGCACGTTCCCATTTATGCGTTATACTAATATTGTTGTTCCCACTTGTATCCGGTATACTCATGTTTTTTGTATTTTAACACTGAGAATTGTGTACGGCGTGCACACAAAAATTACTATGTGGTAGAGCATATTGCTCAATGCATCATTCAGCATAATATATCATAAAGATTGCCTGTGTAGTTGAAATAAGCAGAGCTGCCACATCAGTCAGGCCAAAGTTGGTTGCCGTGTCATCACGGTCGATCCCCGTAAAATTCGTTTTCAGAAAAGCTTGCTACAACAACAACACACAACTTTTCAAACTGTTGGTTGCAAATTTCTACTAATTCACTAAATTATTTACCCACTTTAAAATGGACACTCAGAAAAATGACTCAATTGATATCAACGAAAAGCCATACAAATGTGAGCTGTGTCCAAAATCGTTCAAAACAAAAGGCGCGATAAAAGTTCATTACCGCTACCACACGCAAGAAAAGCCCTATAAATGTAACCAGTGCTCGAAATCATTTGTTCAAAGCAGTGGATTACGAACTCATGAAAAAACTCATTCGGATACAAAACCCTTCAAGTGTCAAGAATGTGGAAAGAACTTTCGACTAAAAGGGGCTCTAACAGCTCATCAGAAAATACACAATGATTCAAGACCATTCAGCTGCTCGCAATGTCTTAAAAAGTTTCGAACAAAAGCTCACCTTACAAACCATTTAAACTGTCACTCTGGTCAAAAGCTATATCAGTGTTCAGAGTGTCCGAAGAAATTTGAGGGCAAGTGGGACCTATATACTCACCGGACTAACATCCATATGCTAAAAATCAAACGCTACAATTGTGTTTTTTGTGACAAGCCATTTAGCTACAACTCGGAACTCAACAAACACATTTTATTTCATATTAAGGAGAAATATTATAATTGTACTATATGTAATCAGAATTGTACCACCGCATCGCAACGCACCATCCACATGAAGAACGTGCATCAGGAAGTGAAACGATTTCAGTGCAACATATGCCCTGGTAAATTTGCGGAAAAAAGATCATATTTGGCCCACTTGGAAACACATCAAGATAACCGACCAACTTATAGCTGCTCCAATTGCAATAAAACGTTTCTCACGAAGAATTATCTTCGTAGGCACAACAAATATATTCACAAAAAAGAGAAATCTTGTCACTGCAAAATTTGCGATAAAAGCTTTGCAACAAATGACACACTTAATAAACATATGCGTACACATACAAATGAAAGACCTTATTCATGTAGAATTTGTAAGAAGGCATTTACGAGGCTTGGTACCTTAAATATGCATATCAGAACACACACGGGTGAAAAACCGTTTAAATGTGAACTCTGTGAAAAGCGTTTTAAACAAAATAGTAATTTAAATAGACATTTCCGCTCTCATGAAAGAGAAACGCCCTTCAAGTGCAATCAGTGTTCCAAAGCTTTCAAAACCAGTTGTAACCTAGGAAATCATTTGTTTATGATACATCAAATGGGTGGAGCATATCGATTTGTATGTCCGTTTTGTGATGGAAAAACGTTTCCTTCAATGGCATATTTTAGAGGACATATAAACAAGCATACTGAAGAAAGGCCGTTTATTTGTCGTGTTTGTAAAATTGAGTATAGGAGCAGGCATGGATTACGTGCTCATATGAAGCTACATCAGTGAATTTGAATTTTTTTGCTAAACTATGCTTATTGTTAGTATGTAGTGTTTGTATCTAGAACAGCTGCAAAAGTGTCAATTCGACCATGCTTTATGAAACACATTTGTGGATATTTTAGTTGTATGTAACACGTCTTAAGTGTTCTCTTAGATAATAAATAAATGGTTTATAACGAGTGTGTATTTTGTAAACTAATAAACCTAGGTTGTAAAATACAAATTGTTTATATATTTTAAATTTTATATCAGTAAGTATTTCGGGTTTTTAATAAATACGCCAGCAAATTATAAACTTAAATATTGTCGTTTATTTGTAGTGTTTAGTTCATTGTTTCATGTTAAGTTTTTAGGGCAAGCCACTGCTGAATATTTCCAGAAAATATTTTTAAAGCTGCATAATAACATGCAACACTCATCTTAAATATATGCTGTTTACAAAATCAGGTAGTGAAGCACAATTTCTGGCCGTAAATGCACGAACACTAATATATGATAAATATTCTACCGTAAATACATTTATGACCCTACGTTGCTTGACCTTGGGATTTTTGATTTTTGTGTACTTGCCTGAATAACACTACCATTTTGCCAACAATTACCTGTCAGCCAAACTTGAAATTCATTTTTCTGACTTTTGTTACCCCCAAAAGAATTTTCGAGCTGTGTTACTCCGATCACGTTTTTTACAATTATTTATCAGTTTTAACTGTATAACTGACCCAATTTTTGTATGATTTTGAGAACGCATCTACTACGCAAAATATCATATAGCCATAATCCTTTCATCTAATAATCCAAGGTTGTAAAATCCAAATGGTTTGTAATTCCAAATTTTGATGTTAGTGAGTATTTCGGGTTTTAAATAAATACACCAGCAAAATATAAACTTAAATTTCCGTTTAATTGTGGTGTTTAGTTCATGTTTCACGTTCAGTTTTTAGGGCAAGCCACTGCTGGCTATATCCAAAAATTAATTTTAAGGCTACACAATAACATGCATATTCTACTGCCAATACATTTATTATCCAACGTTGCATGACCTTGGGTTTTTTGATTTGTGTGTAGTTGTCAGAATAACACCACGTACCATTTACCAACACTTACCAGTCGGCAAAACTTGAAATTCATTTTTTTTACTTTTTTTTAACCCCAAAAATATTTCCAAATTTGTGTTACTCTGATGACGTTATTCGCAATTGTTCATCAGTTTTCAGTATGACACTTACCCAATTTTGGTATGATTTAGAGAACGACTCTACTACGCAAAATATTATATAGCCTTGATCCTCTCGTCGATCCTACTTTTATATGGGGAACGCACCAACCAACTCTGGTTCCCAAAAATGTGTGCTGAAACCATGCACATAATATAAAAATATGAAATTTGTTTTGTCGGGAGCGCAACGAAGAAATATTATCTCGCTACAGAAAAATTGGATTTTCAATATTTTGTGACTTATATATGACATAATGCCAGAGGTTGCTTGCCACAAAAACTGACGGATGATTCCAGTTTTTTACTTCAAGTTGTTGCTCCAGGAATTGAAGGTCGATTTCTGGATAATATGCATTTCAAGAGCAAAGCATAATTCCCCAATTTACCTCACAGCATTCTCATCCTCATTCAATGTTTATTGCATAGCTCATCTTCTTGCAAGTCAAAACACTGGCTCTTCCTCCTCGGCCACAATGATTATTACCTATATACTCTTACGCGCATGACTAGACAGGTAGATGGTAAACTGCTTATTACCTGAGTCATTATTGAACTATCCATGAGCATTTTTCCTCTAGGATATCAGATAATCATTTGCTTAGAGCAGCAATTCAGTTCAGGTTTGAATACGGGCTAGAGTGAACAAAATTTGAAAAAGTGCTGTGTGAACGAAGGTGAATTGAATGAGAATTTGTAAACTGAAGAACTGAAGATAGCAAAATAAAACTCATCGATACTTATTCGAATAGTTTATAAAATTTAGGACAGCAAACCCATGGAAACCTCGACAAATGCTGAAATTGCTCCAGGATGTGCCGAAGATGGTGATAATTTTAGGAAAATTAAAAGTGAGCCTACGTCAATCTATACAGTAAGAATTATTTTTTCGTAATTTCATTTTCGTAACTGCTGGGAATAAAGGCTAAAGTTAGATAGGATGACGCACGCAAAGAATATAAAAAGAATCCAAACTAACTTTTGTTGATAGAAAAAATTGCTCGGGAACTTTACAATAGAAGCAAAAATAACATCCAAACCTGTTTACTCTAATGACTTCAATCAATAAATTGCAATCATTTGTTGACAACGTGTTACCAAAATGGGCAGCAGATGTCCAAAATGTTATTTTTGGCCATACTTACGCATTTTGGTAAATATAGGAGTAAGCAGTTTTCAAATATTAAAAACGTTTCCTGGATTTGCTAGATCTACACAATGTTAAAAAATGCAGTTTAAATACATTGTAACTTAAGATTGTATGTAACACACGATCAGTAACCTGTCATTGGTTATCTAAGTGGCATAGTTCATTGACTGGAGTAGCTGACGCAACACAACTGCAAAAGCTATGGAAAACTTGCGATGGTTTAATGCATGATCCGACCATTGATATCAAGGTCAAGAAATCTTGTATGCAGACTCGTATTCCTCTTATTTATCAATGCTTAATTTTTTATACAACTTAAGTATCTTAGATTTAAAAAAAAACTTGGGAAACTAACTAAATTGCCCACAAATACATGCGCTGACCTAGCAGGTCAAGTAAACAGATAAAACAAGGGCATGTTCCACAGCCCGAAGAAAACATTTACAAACACATTTACTTCGTCGTCTTCAAAAGTCAAATAACCTACCTATGTAATGTTGAATGTATTTTCACTTTCTTCGTCACGTTTTCTTTTAATGTAATCACAACCTTGCACGGGTTAAAAGGTGAATGCTTTGTAACAATACGTGAGTATATTAAAGGTTGACTGCTGAAACGTTTATTAAACTTGGATTTTGAAGTGATTATTCCAGTCATTCTGAACTTCTACTTGGTAATCTTGATATTCTGTCTTGTTCACTTATTATGTGCGGAATGCACATAAAAATTACTTGCAACGTTTGGCCAGTACAATAATGAGAATAAACACAAAATAATATACGGTGTTTGTGTGCAACGTATTATGAGATTTTTGGCTGAGCTGAGACTCTCAGCCTAAGAGCTTATGCAATAAAATCTGGTTTTGGCTCAGTCGATCATAATATCAAAAATGATTAATTACACAGTTGAAACAAGCAGAGCTGCCAGACTAGTCACACCAGCAGACCAAATTTAGTTGCATTATAGCTACACAGCTAAATGTATTTAGCATCTCGATCGCTCCCCGTAAAATTTATTTTCAGAAAAGCTTGCTCCAACACACAATTCTTCAAACAATTATTCGCAAGTTTTTACAAACTCATTAATTTCTTACCCACTTTAAAATGTGTCAGAACAATGACTCTATTGATATCTACGAAAAGCCGTACAAATGTGAGCTGTGTCTAAAATCGTTCAAAACAAAAAGTGAGATAAATATTCATTATCCCCACCACACAAAAGAAAAACCCTTTAAATGTAACCAGTGCTCCAAATCATTTGTTCAAAGCAGTGGATTACAAGCGCATGAAAAAACTCATACTGACACAAAACCTTTTAAGTGTCAAGAATGTGGAAATAACTTTCGAACAGTCTGGAATCTACAAATTCATCAGAGAATGCACAATGACTCAAGACCATTCAGCTGCCCTCAGTGTTCTAAAAAGTTTCGAGAAAAAGCTCATCTTAGAAATCATTTAGACCGTCACTCTGGTCAAAAGCCATATCAGTGTTCAGAGTGTCCGAAGACATTTGTGAGCAAGTGGGACCTACATAATCATCGGACTAAAGTCCATCTGTCCAAAGTAAAACGTTACAATTGTGTCTTTTGTGACAAGGCATATAGATTCAACTCGGAACTCAACACTCACATTTTGTTTCATATTAAGGAGAAATATTATAATTCTAATATTTATAATCTGAATTGTACCACTGCATCGCAACTCAGCACCCACATGCAGAATTTGCATCAGGAAGTGAAACGGTTTCAGTGCAATATATGCCCTCGTAAATTTGCGGAAAAAAGATCGTATTTGGGCCACCTGGAAACACATCAAGATAACCGACAAAAATATGGCTGCCGCAAATGCGATAAAATGTTTGCCTGCAAAAATTCTCTTCATATGCACGCCAAAATTATTCACAAAAAAGAGAAATCCTGTCACTGCAAAATTTGCGATAAAAACTTTGCAAAAAAATTGCGCACTTAATAAACATATGCGTACACATACAAATGAAACACCTTATCCATGTAAAATTTGTAATAGGGCGTTTAAGATGCTGGGTGCGTTAAATACGCATATAAGAACACACACGGGTGAAAGACCGTTTAAATGTGAACATTGTGAAAAGCGTTTTAATCAAAGAGGTATTCTAAATAGGCATCTCCGCTCTCATGGAACACAAACGCCCTTCAAGTGCAATCAGTGTTCAAAGGCTTTCAAAACCAGTTGTAACCTACGAATTCATATGTTTATGATACATCGATTGGGTGGAGCAAATCGATTTGTATGTCCGTTTTGTGATGGAAAGACGTTTCCTACAACGGAACATTTTATGGCACATATAAACAACCATACTGAAGAAAGGCCGTTTATTTGCAATGTATGCAAACTTGAGTACAGGAGCAGACATGGGTTAGGGTTTCATATGAAGCATCATATTCAACATCAGTAAATTTGAAATATTTTCATTTGTTAACTATGTTTAGTGCGTAGTGTTTGTATCTGGAACAGCTACAAACGGGTGGCGTAAAACGCGCAAAGTGTATATAAAATCCGCAGGCCATATTAATTTGCGACTTTCTCCACTGGGTCGCTAAAACTCAAATGTTTATTGAAATTGAGTTTTAGAAAATTAATAAAGAATTTTAGTGATATTTTTCAGCAATCAAGCTTACGAACAAAAATTTTGTTTTTTTTGAAAAAAAAGTTGTGTATGCTCCTTTTGTGATGGGAGAACATTTCCAACAACAGAATATTTTATGGGACATATAAACAGTCATATTGAGGAGCGACCATTTATTTGTAGAGTTTGCCAAACGGAGTATGGGACCAGGCAGGGACTGAACTATCATTTGAAATCAAATCAGGAAATTCTATCAGATTTTGTTCCTAAAATATATTTGATATGTGGTGTTGTGCCTTTTCTAAATAGATCCCTGTTCCCTTGCCAACTACTTTACTCTTGTTGGCAATTAAAATAAACTACAATTGTTAAATTGTAAGAATATAAGTTTGTGGCTGTGCGGCTCTAAATTTCAAAGACATTGGAAACAAATCAGCAAAATAAAGCAAGGAAACTGGCAAATTTGCCAATGAAAATGTTTACGGGTTAAATCCTCATAAGAAAATTAGCATAAGTTCTTACGGGGGGAACCCAAGTGTAAATAAGTGCGTTTGATTAAGTAAACTACATGTTGTTGCAATGGAACAAGGCAACTTATTAGCGACAAGAGATTATACTGAAACTGAGAAAATGTGTACGCAAAACTTGTACCCGGCTTCGTAGAAATGAACTGTCTTACTCATTTACACTCACTGGACACATCAAGCTGAACATCAAAATAACATGCAAATAAAAAAAAAGATAAGAGGACTGGTTTCTGTGTGGTGAGCCGAAAATAAAGATATATTAATGGAGTTAAGTTTCGCTGGAATTGATAAAAATATAAAATTTTGATCGCCCATTTTGCAGCTAACATTCGGCACATACATTATGTTGATAAACGAAAATCTCAAAAATATGAGTGTGGTTTCACAATTATTACAGAGAAATTCAAACGTTTATTGCTTACGGTTAGCATAAACATCTTTTGTCAAGGTAGTCATCGCTTATTTTTCGAGTAACTCTATTTTGAAATAGGTATTCTGATACGCATACGTATACCAGTGCAGGTAAGTCTTTGTCGCATAATAAATTTAAAAAAAGGATGGGTGTGTTGTGACAACACTATAAGTAATACCACGAAAGAAGAATAAAAATCTGCGTGGCACGGCACCGCATTAAGCATATATTTTTCATAACAATACAAAATATGACGCAACGTTGTATCAAAAATTTATACTTTTACAATCGTCAACTCAGCAACTTGCTATGCATTTCCCCCAGAAAAAGACATGCATTGAGTTGATTGGCATTTCTGTTATCTGTACATGCAACATGATGATAATGATGATACATTTACCCAACCAACAAAATAAAGAGCAAACAAACCAAGCTCATAATGTCATAACATGTAAAGCGTTGGAGTAAGCAATCAAATGAATATGCCTTTGGTTTCGGAATAATATTCTTTTGTGCATGTACAATGAACAGTATTTTGTGCATAGAAAAATCTTGATAGTGCTGTTTGTTTTTTAGTACAAAAAACAAAATTTTATTATCATGAAAAATAAATTACTATAGAAAGTCATACTTTATTGTTTAAGTTTACAATATTCCTCAAAAAAATACATTGGATAAGTGTGAACAAATTACAGTGTCTTTATCTTTTCTTCTGACAGTTATTTTGGCGGTTTCAAATGAAAGTAAATATGCTTGTCTAACTTGAGCGGCCAAACCGTAGCAATCTGACCCGGTTCAGTACCATTTGCATCACTAGCATTATCCCCTTCTCTGCAACTCAGCGCATCTCTTGGCAACTTTAAAATGGTCATTAAATCCATACTCTCTACACCTTTCCTTAAATTAAAAAGCAATGCAACGCACAAATTAACTTCCGCTGGCTTCATCACATTTTTTATAAAATATTGTCAAGTTCAACAAAAAAATAATTTTTTAACTGAAATTGAGTCCGCTGATTCAAACAAATGGATAAATCTGGCAGAATGCATATGTTTAATTTACCATTTTAGGATTTATATTATCTGTATGTTGATAACGTGTTATCTCGGTATTCATGCACAGAGGAAAAACGTTTTGCTCGAGCTTTTTCTATGACGAGTGTAAAGGCTTTTAACCCTACACAGAACAAAGTAGAGATAGTGTAGGAGCAAAAGATCAGCAAACAGAGAATTCATTTCTGAGATTCTGTGTTCGGTGCTGAGTCAATAAAGGCGAGACCAGAGGACACATATTCTGCATTCTGATTTCAACATTTGACCAGTACAATATTGAGAGTAAATACAAAATAATATACGGTGTCTGTGTACAACGTATTATGAGATTTTTGGCTGGGCTGGGAGCTTATGCAATAAAATCTGGCTTTGGCTCAGTCGATCATTATATCATAAAAATTACCTACACAGTTGAAATAAGCAGAGCTGCCAGACCAGTCATGCCAAAGTTGGTTGCCGTATAGCTATACAGCCAAATGCATTTTTATCCCGGTCGATCCCCGTAGAATTCAATTTCAGAAAAGCTTGCTCCAACACACAGCTTTTCAAACAAATATTTTCTAATTTGTACTAATTCATAAATTTATTTACCCACTTTAAAATGAAGACACAGAATAATGACACTATCAAAATCAACGAAAAGCCATATAAATGTGAGCTGTGTCCAAAATCGTTCAAAACAAAGGACGCGATAGAAGTTCATTATCGCCACCACACACAAGAAAAGCCTTATAAATATAACCAGTGCTCTAAATCATTTGTTCAAAGCGGTGGATTACGAACTCATGAAAAATCTCATACGGGCCTAAACCTCTTCAAGTGTCAAGAATGCGGAAAGAGCTTTCGAAAAATCTGGAATCTACAAATTCATCAGAGAATACACAATGACACAAGACCATTCAGTTGCCCTCAGTGTCCTAAAAAGTTTCGAACAAAAGCTCACCTTAGAAATCATTTAGACCGTCACTCTGGTCAAAAGCCATATCAGTGTCCACAGTGTGCGAAGAAATTTGCGGGCAAGTGGGACCTACATAATCATCGGACAAACGTCCATCTGCCAAAAGCATACAATTGTATATTTTGTGACAAGCCATTTTGCAACAACTCGAAACTCAATGCTCTCATTTTATGGCATATTAAGGAGAAATATCATCAGTGTACTATCTGTAATTTGAATTGTACTACTGCATCTCAACGCAGCACCCACATGCAGAACGTGCATCAGGATGTGACACGGTTTCAGTGTAACATATGCCCGGGTAAATTTGCAGAGAAAAGATCATATCTGGCGCATTTGGAAACACATCAAGATATCCGACAAACCTATAGTTGCCTGAAATGCGATAAAACGTTTGTCTCCAAGGCTGGTTTTCGTATACACGACAAAATTATTCACAGAAAAGAGAAATCTTGTCACTGCAAAATTTGCGATAAAAACTTTGCAAGAAAAGACACACTTAATATACATATGCGCACACATACAAATGAAAGACCTTATCCATGTAAATTTTGTAGTAGGGCGTTTAAGATGCTGAGTGCGTTAAATGTCCATATAAGAACACATACGGGGGAAAACCCGTTTAAATGTGAATACTGTGAAAAGTGTTTTAATCAAAAAGGTACTTTAAATGATCATCTCCGCTCTCATGGAACAGAAATGACCTTCAAGTGTAATAAGTGTCCAAAAGCTTTCAAAACCAGTTCTAATCTACGATGTCACCTATTTATGATACATAAAATGGGTGGAACATATCGATTTGTATGTCCGTTTTGTGATGGAAAAACGTTTCCTACAATGGCATATTTTATGGGACATATGAACCACCATACTGAAGAAAGGCCGTTTATTTGCAATGTTTGTAAACTTGAATATAGGAGCAGATCTGGATTAAAGGAACATATGAAGCTACATCAGTAAATTTAAAACATTTTATTTTGCTAAATTATATTAAGTGTGTAGTATTTGTGTCTAGAACAGCCGCATTAGTGTCAATTCAAACTTTCATTATGAAATACGTCTATGGTAAGCTTGGATGTATATAAAACGTCTTAAGGGTTTTATTAAGTATTTCCTTAGATACTAGAAAGTTGATAAAGCGTGTATTTTGTAAACTAATAATCCTAGGTTGTAAAATCCAAATTATATATAATTTTGCATTTTGATGTCAATAAGTATTTCAAGTTTTTAATAAGTACACCAGCAAATTATTAACTAAATTCCTGTTCAATTGTAGTTTTTTTGTTAAAGCTTCACGTTCAGTTGTAAGGGCAATTCCCTGCTGGCTATTTCTTATGCTATGCAAAGATAACAAATCATAATACCTTATGCCTATCCAATATTGGTAATTCGATAAAACCTAATGTTTTTACCATTTTTGCAGGGATACCACACCTTAAAAATAATAGCATGCTTTAAGTTTTACAACAAGAAAACTACTTGTTAAACATATTTTTTAGTTTTTCATTTGGTATTGTTCATAATAAAGCTCTAAAACGAATTCAGATTTAATAATAATAAGTTTTATGTTTTTCCTGACCGGCATAACCAATTTGATCGTATTTTCTATCTAGGTCATTGAAATAAATTTGTAGAGGAATTATAGGTCTTATCTATCAAAAATACACTGAAACAAAGAATACAAGTATCAGTAATCAGTTTTGCAACAATTAAAGCTCTATTACAATTCCAGGTTTCAAGTGTACCAAATTCGGTAATTTGAATAGTATTAAGTTTTGTGATAATTTATTTTACGTCCATTTTTTATCTTTTCGGTCTCAATATAAGCACTATAGTTTTAAAATTAGAAATGCCTAAACATTTTAAAAGGCTATATACCAACAATAATTTGAGAATATTTAAGCTAAATTGATTATAAAATATTTATAAACTGTAGTAATTACACAAGTGTTTTTTCTTTCTGAAGTAGATAATTACAAGTTTGTGAAAGATAAAGCGACTTATTTCTTAATACAACACTTTAAATTTCTTTCGCATGCTATTGAGCATTTCCAACGGTATCTGAAAAATAGCAAAGTTAATATATTAGAACGAGCAAAATATTGAATTCATGATTATCACATGATATATATCACCTTTCTAACCGCAGCAGAATTTCCACAAAAGTCAAGACATTTTAGTGAGTTCATTTTAATCAATATTAACCCACAAGTCAAGGGTGAAATTTCTTGTGATTCTCTAGGTTTCAGGTATTTATGGTTTAAATAGTCCTCAGTTTTTATTTTCAGAGTAGCCAGCTCTAATTGAAACAAAAAGAAAAATTGAAATGGGCATACAATTTATTAAATGAAAACGAGTTTATAAAAAAACACAGATTTTCTAAACTCACTCTTTAGTTCCAGTAACGCGCTGCGTCTCGTCCTGACCTTTTGGTAAAAATTCCAAACGATTTGCAAAGGTGCGCCATTTTTGTACAAATTTTCCAGTTTTATATACGTCGCTTCATCCAATCCGGTTAACAAAGAGTTTATATGAATATAACCTTTCTTTTCTATTTGTACTATTAATGTTAGTTCAGTCAGGTTTTGCCAATATTTGCACACAACGTCCACATTTCTAATGGATGCTATAATAGACTTCACGTTTGGAAACAGGCTCCAAGCTTGGGAAAGTATGTTCCGTTCTAAATTGTGACTCTCAAACGTAATGGTGGACATTGTGGTGACAGTTAAAGAGGGTTTCAGCATAAACTCGAAACAATTTCCAAATTCCCTTGGAATAAACAATTGTTTAATAGAAAGATGCTTCAAATTAGGAAACTGCTCACCGTACGAAAAATGCTCGCACGATATACGCAAAGAAAACAATGTACTTATTTCCAATTTTTCCAGTTTTTCCATGCGTGGGAATGCAATCTTAATGTTATTTGGTGTTGCTTGTTGACAAGGGTATTTAAACGATAATTTTAGACTCACAAGTGTGCTCGCGTAGGGATCGAAAAGATTGGTAAAATTTACATCAGGACAAGGGGTAATGATTCCTGGATTTTCACCAGGGGTAGGAACTCGATCGTCGTAAAATGTAAGTGAAAGATTTTCCAGTTGTAATCCCAGTTCTCGGATTTGTGGAATGTAAATGGGTGAATATGCAGTAGAGACAGTCAAGCTGGGAATATTTCGTGCCGCATACAACGTTTGTACAACCTGTAGAACTGAGAGTACCCAATCACAACTTTCAACATCAATTGCATCATCACGAATTTCCAGACACTTTAATCCCGGCGAAGCTTCTAGTATTTGACGAAACAAGTTTTTTCCATTTGCGTTTGTAGGATTAACATTCCGAGGTAAAATAATAATAAACTTTCGTAAATGGGGAAACTCGAACACGTTCGTAGATGTGTTGACTGATTTGTACTCCTTATGTATGTAAAGATGCAATTCAGTAATCCATTTTGAAGCTGATACAATAACTGGGTTATACTCAATGTCGTACACAAGCTTTTTTAAAGGCCAATTTGCACTGCGTTTTATACAGTTGCTCAAATTTTTCATTTTTGTTATTGAACGAGGAATTGTTAGTGTGCTGTTTTTTAGACGAAACGTTGATGCATTTTGCCACGTTTTGCACACAAGTCGGCAAGCCAGCAGGGATTTCTTTGGCAGGTAACAAAAAAGTTTATGGAGAACCTAAAACAAAAATATTAGTTATTTATATCACTTAAAATTGTAATGCCAAAATGCAGCAAACCTACCAGATCATTGTACAGAGGGTGCTTAGAAGGGTTGAACTTTCTGCGTTGCTTTAACGCCTTTTTGATTAGTGCTTGAGCAGTTTTTACGCTGCTAGTAGGCATGGTGAAATGATTTTTTGTCAAACTGTCTTCTTTTTTCATAAAAATAGTTGCGTTGCAACGACTGTTGACTGTGTGTACAAAATAAGAATCTTCCGGAATTTATATTGGTTTAGCAAGTAAAATTAATTTTAAATAGTACAAAAAGTAATTTTTGGGAAATAAACGTCACTAATACACTGAAGAATGCACGCAAATGTCAACATACATAATATCAAAAGATTTGGCATATGAAAGTATTTTTATGGTGAGGTATTTGGTATACGTGCATAGGTAATCAGCCGGACTTAAAACATTGTTTGCTTTAATATGTGTTATGTGTATGGAGTTTAAAGTGGCGATGGATAAGGAAGCAAAACAATAACAAAAATCTGGCCAGGTAATATGTACGTGACTGTGGGACACTTAAGGGAACAATAAACTGGCTGGCTGGTAGAGAAGCAGGTACACAACGTTTTTGTGTGTAATACTCTTCAGTGCGTGTGTTTTACGTAGAAATGCTCAACATACACATGACTAAACGCTTTGATTCAAAACCTTTTATTGATAGGATATTTGGGTGACCGGCACTATTATCGCCATCAAGATATCGCGATCAAAATATCGCCATCACTTTATCGCGATCATAATATCGCCTAATCATTTTATCGCGGAATCAAAATATCGCCATCAAAATATCGCGATCATAATATCGCCGAGTCACTTTATCGCGGAAGCAAAATATCGCGATCATAATATCGCCGAATGGCTTTATCGCGGAATCAGAATATCGCGCTCATAATATAGCCGAATCACTTTATCGCGGAATCAAAATATCGCCGAATTACTTTATTACAGAATCTCAATGACTGATTCAAAAAAATTAGCTTTCTTCATTGCCGATACTTCTTCTTATTGTTGATTCTTGGTCCTATTCTGCTCTAAGTGGACGGGGTTTCGACTATGCTTAGTCCTTGGAAAAGCCGTTCCAAGCTGGTGACCAACCAGTCGTCAGCGGGAGAGCATCACTCCCGAACCCCGTCCCGGGTCGTTATGTACACAGTCAACTTTACAGTGGAACGGGGGTCACCAATAAACAAACCATACAAATACTACAAAGTACATTTCATGTACAAACATACAACTACCACAAAAACACTTTCAGACTAAATACAATAGGCGATTCTCCGTAGATATTCAATGTCAGAACTCTTTTCAGGATAAAGTTCCACGGTTTGCCTTAGTTTCCTGGCCAAGTCTACATACTTTTTCTTCGGGGGATCCACCTTTCCTGCAATCATGTGCTGTATTTTCAGTTCCGTTAAAGCTTGTTGATCTTATAAACCTTCTATTAGTTTGTATATAGTAGGGTTTGCCGCTTCTAAGATCGAGGAGAAAGCGTTGTGAAATCCTTCGCATGAGTTGTTGGTCTTTGGCAGATCTTCTTGTACGGAATGGTAACAGTTCCAGAGGTCAATGGCAAACAACGGCTGAACCTTTCGACGCCGAACAGTTGTTCCTATCCAAGTTCTTTCAAAATATTGTACAAATTCAACTAACAGGTCTGCGTTTGTTACAAAAAATGTTTCTTCCATTAGCTTTTCATACATATCAACCACGTCCTCCGGAGGAAGGAACGCAAGAGCAACCAAGTGTTTAATCATGAAGCAAAAATCAGAATCCGTAGAGTATTGGTGGAAAATGTCTTTATTTTTTTTAATATGCCGGTATATACACTGCCTGAAATGAAAAAAACAACCGTTTCCCTCTGCGAGCGGAAACTCAGTGTGAAATGCTGCCCTTGAAGCCTTTTCATAGTCACTCATGATTATCTTAGGAGATAATCCTGGGCTTAACAACTTTAATTGCTTGAAGATTTTCTGATATGTGGGGATGGTACGATTTGGGGTAAGACAAAAAACTAAGGGGAAAGAAACTTTGTTTCGATAACCGTGAATTACAAAAAGTTGATCAAATAACGTAGGAGATGACTTAAAAGTTCCATCGGCCATCCATATCTCACAGGTTTGCAGAAAGTTTAGGTTTTGCTTTGTGGAAAATATCATTAATCTGTCTGTAAAGGTACCCGAATCGTGTAACAAGAATGGCTCATTTTTAAGTAATGTGAATGACTCGGGTAAATTGATATCCTCCCGACGGTGTGGAATTTGAAGAGAACCACCTTCCAGAGATCGCATATTTCGAATTGACCTTGCAATGTTTTGTTTCAAAGGTATTACACCTTTGCTTGCAGAAGACAGCGTGGCCGTTTGCGTTGCTATGATTTGATTGGGCTGAAGGCTTGTAGTTATTGCTGCTTCCTTAATTGTATTCATGACTTTTTTAATTTCGACTTTCATTGGGTTGGGCTCATGAGTATGATCTCCGGGCTTTGTCAATATTTTTGGGTCGGTAAAACTATCGTTTGTATGCATTCGGGCATTGCACTTATTGATTTTCCAACAAGCGCATTTCCATATGAATTTTTGAACACCTTCCTTTTCGAAGGTAAAAGTATATCCGTTTAGTACCAACATGGGACGACCTTTTTGTGATTTTATAACCGAGAACGACGTTTCAGCCATTTTCGAAAGATAAATATGGTGTGGTGTTTGGAAGGAAAAAAGGAAAAGAAAAATTAGGATTTGTCCGGGCAGGCCAGAAGCTATCCAAGGAAGGAGGGAAAAGTAGAATTAGGATTTGTCCGGGCAGGCCAGAAGCTATCCAAAGGAGGAGGGAAAAGTAGAATTAGGATTTGTCCGGGCAGGCCAGAAGCTATCCGAGGGAGGAGGGAAAAGTAGAATTAGGATTTGTCCGGGCAGGCCAGAAGCTATCCAAAGGAGGAGGGAAAAGTAGAATTAGGATTTGTCCGGGCAGGCCAGAAGCTATCCAAGGGAGCTGTTGTCAGTTTGGATGTCTGAAACAGACTGATGGTTTGAAGCTGCCTGCAGCCCTTTTATACCCAGCTGGAGCAGTAGAGAGCAGATAGCTGAGGTGAAAGCTATTCATTCGTTTAATCCTTTATCCTCTGGCTGCCTGACGAAATACACTAATCCCTTTACCGGTGGTACCTAACGCAATACGCTAATCCTTAATCCTTTAGCTACCAGACGCAACGCACTAATCCCTTTACGGTGGTACCTAACGCAATACACTAATCCTTAATCCTTTGGCTACCAGACGCAACGCACTAATCCCTTTACCGGTGGTACCTAACGCGATACGCTAATCCTTAATTCTCTGGCTGCCTGTTTCAATGCACTAATCCCTCTTATCGGTAGTACCTGACTCAGTTCGCTAATCTCTAATACCGTAGCTACCTGACACAATGAAGTAATACTAATAATAAAAGTACCTAAATCGAACTATTAACACCTAGTTTCATTGTTGTATTACTCTGTATGTATGAATGAAGGAATGAATGAATGACTCCACAACTTAATACTATAATTTCTTTACGTATAACAAACCAAAAAGTACTGATTTTTTCATGTTTAAGGTACTTGGAATATTTTTGATTTGAATATAAGGATTGCCTTGCACAATGTAAGCATTTATGCACCTAGTAAGTCGTGTGCCTAACGGTAACACAAGAGACCAAGTAAGCTAGCATGTGTTTGAGTAGCAGTATTTTCCAGTAGTTAAATAAACTGAACTCGAGATATTATTACCAGACGACAATTTGATTCCGCGATATTATGATAAGGCGATAATGTGATGGCGATATTAAGATTCCGCGATATTATGATAAGGCGATAATGTGATGGCGATATTAAGATTCCGCGATATTATGATAAGGCGATAATGTGATGGCGATATTTTGATTCCGCGATAAAATGATTAGGCGATATTATGATCGCGATATTTTGATGGCGATATTTTTATTCCGCGATAAAATGATTAGGCGATATTATGATCGCGATATTGTGATGGCGATATTATGATCGCGATATAATGATGGCGATCATAATTCCGGCAATCGAAATTTTGTTAAATTTATGTACAAAATTTTACACGTTTCAATAATTTGTCTGCCTAAAAATTTTGAACCTTGAAAACATCTACCGACAAGCTGATATTTGGAATTGATACAAATAAACATTTCTACCTTGAAAATAGCTATGCTAATACATAGAAGTGCTCCAACAAATGTAAACAGCGGCAGCAGTAAAACCAAATTCAAAAAGTCAGTATTTTCAGTTGTGGGAACGTTAGCCTTAGCATATTCTAGGACTAGAGAAAGTGCTGTTCCAGTGTATTCAAACGACCCTTCATGACGATTATCTTTACGTTTCATTTCGAAGGTTTTCATGTCATCAATAAAATTTTTGATCTTATAACCGTAAGCATAATCATAATGCTGGGTTTCCCAATAATCACTCAAGCCGGACTCACACCATTGTGCCAAAACTGGAATAATAAGCCTTGCAAAATCATTATTTGGTAGAAGCCACGGTCTCCAATCCACCCAATCGTGAATATGGATTCTGCGACTCAACCACTTCTTTGTAAATAAGTTAAATAGAGTCCAATATATATTAGATTCTGACTCCAATCCTAAAACGGTTAACGGAGTACGGAAAGTGTGGTTACGGCCGCTTTTGTATCCTACCTCACAACTAGAGTGCCGTAAAACTAAAGGCCAGGCTGTGTATGTTAGCATAGGACAAAATGTAAGTTTATTTTTTATATTTTTAAAAACCTGTGTGCCTAATGTCACGACTTTTTGATGTTTTAAATAATCATCTAGTATATTATGCACGTAAGACTTAATATCGTCATCTCCAGGACCCATAAGCGCGTCTAACGTCAATATATCATTACTTGTATTCGCTAAGGTTGAAATGCTATTGGGTGTCCATGGATCTGGCGTTATCAATAATCTTGAAGATTGTTCGGTTTTGTAGAGGTTATTGAGAATCAGACACAGCCAAGTCCAACAAATTAAAACAACTGATAATCTCTTCGGTATTCCAGTTAAATTGTACTGGTCCACCATTGAACCGTTCAGGCGAAACAAAATACTACCAATAGAACGGAGAATACTAGACCAATCAAATTTTCCTACCAGGAGTATGGTCAGAAGTGTAATGAATGCAACAAGTAATTCTACCAATCCATAAAATAGCCATGTTTCAGCGTCCAAAGGCTGAAACAACGCAATCCAACTGTTGTAAAGAACCGTTTTGTCTGTTACGGTAAACATGGTAAATTTTCGATACCTAATTGAGTATGGTACAAATAAAAACATCTCCGGTTGTGGATGTAGAAAAAAGTCCACAAATTCTGAGAATCTTGTCATATTCCCAATAGTCATATATGTTAGATGCAAATAATTCGAGTTTTCGAGCAAATGTTCACTTTCACTTGTAATATTATACATTTCTTCAAGTACCTGTAAAATAACGTCTTCTGGTCTATATTTTCCCTCAATGATAAGCTTATGAAGAATGTACTTTTTTCCTTTAAATTGATTTTTGTTGTAATAATTCAATATTTTGTTTAGTAAAGGATGCCTAAAATTTCCTATGTTTGTTCCATGATTGTTCTTATGCAGACGAAACCATAACTGCAAAACAGTTTGGGGGTTGGGTATAAAACCTTCTGCGACACTGAAATAGCTTATGGCAGGATATTGTGACCCGTAAAGCAGTTCACTACAAGTTGCACAAATTAAGCCAACCCGCTGTTGATGGTCTTGGTGGCCGAATGCAATCAAAAGGTTGAAGGTAGTGTATGGCAAAGGAATCCCAACTGTGAATAACCCATCCAAAATTATACTAGATATTTCAATAAGTAAATTGTTCCAGAACTTAATCCCCAATAGGTTAAGCAATGAATTTGAAGTCTTTAAGAATATATTAAAGCGATTTGACATGTTGTCCCATGAGATAATATAATTCGGGTTTTCACGATTGTATGCTGCTTCGAAACGTTGGTAAACATCAATGAAAAAATCCTCCTCTAGAAAGTAGAGATGGGCATAACATGACGTATGACGAGCAACTTTATATGTTTTATAAATGTACATCACATCCCAGGACGAATTTAACTTGGGGCTGGTGTATACAGTTTTATAGTCGCTTTTCTCCAAATCCTTTGAGTATGCGCGAACAGCAAAAGTTGCAAGTGCCGCAGGCTGAGTTTCATAAAAGCTGACAATTTGCTTAAGAGAACGCGAGGTGAAATCGTAATATGTTCCTGTTGCAACTTTTATCAAGCAACCTTTAATATTCTCGAATAGGAAAACTTTTAAATCGGTTGACAAGCCGTCAGTTGAAGGCAGATAATTTTCCTCGAATTTAACCGGATTAACTGAACCCAAGCAGGACGCAAAGGCAAGTAGTGTTAAGGCAATCTTCATTTTGGTGTTTTCACTTTGAACTTCGAACAAAAGAACTCTTTGTCACTTTTTTGTATCCCAGATGCTTAAACGATGTTTTTACGGATTACGATAAACGTTTGTGTGGATGCCGGTATGTCTCGTATTTTGATTATTGTTTCTTAAAAATGTTATTTATCGATTCTACGAATGAAAATGTAATGAGCTTTGTAATTTTGGTCTTTTTTAGTTTCGATTCACAGTGCCACTGCTAGAAAAACGTGGCTTACATTTAGTGTCTTGTAGCTGTTTCAAAACGTTCTACGACCACTACCACCAATGAATGTTATCTACTCTCTTAAATTCTTTTTAATTCAGTCGTTTTAATGTGTTTCCTCCCTGTTCCAAAATGTAGCAGCAATGTTTAATAGCTGCTATAATTAATATATTTATATGCTTATAGTTATTTTACTTTATTAGTCACGGTGTTAGCTAGGGAGGTATACGTGACCACAAAACTAATTAAGAAAATAGTTATTTTGAGTTTTAATTTAATCTAGCAGCAGCTGAATATGGCTTGTGCGGCAATATATAAGGGCTTTCGATTTTTTAAATACTAATTTAATTAATTTGTCAGACTGCCCTTTCAGGATTCGGGTACTTATGACTATAACGATTAGTAAAATTAAATTTTTGACATGTTGTCCCTTCGTGTTGTGAGATACCTCTAAATAACTAAGAGCACAAGAATGCTTCTCAAATATTATATTCTCGGAAATTTACCTTACTTTTTTAAAACTAATTAAGTTATGTCTACAAAGGTTATGTTTTTCTTGTTATGGTCAATTAATATTTGACAAACCGTTTGAAGCTTTGCAGATCTGAAGATATTTTCACTAATTCATAAAACCGAAAAGCATCTTATTGCTAAAAACGCCAAACTTTTTATGGAATGAAATTTAGTATGAATGTTTACCGACTATACTAGGCAGTCACTTTGCTTATATATGGTTTCAGCTTTCAGGTAGGTAAGAATATATAAATTAGCAGAATTAAATTTTTTAGACGTTGTCTGCTCGTGCTAGATGGTACCTTAAACTAGCATATTATTAAATAGCTATTGATCTTCTGAAGTGTACATTTTTGGAAATTTACTAATTTTTCATAAAAATATTTATGATGCTTTTTGCCTTAAATATTTGAAAGCTTATGTACTTCGAACAGATCTATCTTCTTCTCAGAAACAAATTCTACTATGTTCCTAGAAATTTAAGATTGCTTGAAGAACTCATGCAATAGCTTTTCCATTAATACTTAGTTGACGCTTTTAGGACTGAAGTGTGTGAAACTTTATTGCCAACTGTTGCATGCTTGTATAGGTTATTGGTTATTCGTTTCTTAACGGTTTATTGGTATTTGTTAAAAAAAGTCTATTTCTATGGTTTATTGATAGTTTCAAAATGTGCCCTCTAATTTTGACAGTCTCTAGGATAAATGCTGAACGGTAGCTTTATAAATGACTTGATACACTTAAGTTACAAATAATGCATTGTTTTGAAGACGAAACTTTTCGATTTTTTTGGTTCTTCCTTCTAAGACTATCTAATATATTATGGAAACTGGTAACAGTTTCTGAAGGCTTCCAAAATCGCTTCGAAATGAAATTAGTTTGCCTATACTTGTCTTTAAAAGGTTTTATAAGATCTTTAATTCCTATCGTTTCTGAAAGTCCAACCCACAAAATATAAAGTGTGCTACTGCAAGCTTTATCTGCTACTTATGAATACTTTCTAGTCGTTTCTAGTTTGCTTCTACCACCAACGCAGTCTACTTGTTTTTAACTTGTGGTTGTTTCCAGCGTTCTACAGTTGCTACAGCCAAGCTGACAATATCTACGTTCTTCGAGTGTGTTCTAGTTATTTCTACGCGCTTTCTGGTTGCTTCTAAGAACAACGCCAATAGCGTGCAGTAATATTTTAATTAATTTGAGTTATTTGCCATGTTGTTTGCTCGGCCAAAATATGTGACCACTCAGGTCATGTAAAATGCTCAAAAACAACAACAACTTTGTTCAAGTATCAAACAAGAATATTAGAATAGTTTACACTTGTATTTTTGGTACTTATTTAAGTTGTTGTTCAGCTCTAATTATATTAATGCGTCCCTCTCTGCAGACCAGACAGTCAACATGTTTATGAATATTAGCCGCATCATGTATAGTGTAAGCCTACTTGGCTGTGGAGAACTCCTACGCTTTGTTTTCACATTCAGGTACTTCGAAAAACACAAGTAAGAGAATAACATGTTTTCACCAAGTCTGCACGTGTTGTGCCCTTAATTAGGTTTTACACCAGCTATGTTTCTACCTAAACGTATTTTTGGGCGTTTACCTAACTTTAAAAATAAAAATGATGAATTGTGCTTAAAACATTTTTGGATATACACAGTTATTGGATACCATACAATTTTGAAAACCTACGCGTTGGGAGAAACTTTGACTCCTTTCCGGAACCAAAAACCTTTCCTGTAGAAAATTTTCCAATTCATTTGTAGCTATGGTATTTAATTTTGTGTTTTTTGAGAACCCCTACTAAAATATGGTAGTACACTTAATTTTTGTATCATGTAACAGGTTCTTTATGGATTGTTGAAGGTTGTATGAAACTGCTTTTGCAAACGGGTTTTTGTTTTTATTTGTCGTTGGTAATGACGGTTTGTTGTTATTGACAAAAAATGTTTTTACTAATGTTAAGTGATAGTCTTTAAACTTGCTCTCTAATTAAAATATAAACAGGTCTGATAATTTCTAATAGAAAAACTAGACTGATGTTGAGTGCGTCTAAAAGGCTTTCTAAAAATAAAGCTCTTTTCTTCAAAGGATTTAGTTTGACTTGAGTTTTCAAATCCTTCCTAGTCTAACTATTCGTAATTTCTACTTGCTTCTAATACTTTTTTATTTTTTGAGTGTTCTACAGTTGATTTTGCTAGCAATAACGTCTTCTTTGGAGTGTGTTCTTGTTTAAGTTGCTTCTGGCCCATTTGTGGTTGTTTTTATGATTCATAAATTATGAACATGTGTAGTAGCGTCCAATGCCCTTTTATATAATTTGCTTAATTTGTCACGTTGCTAGCTGGATAGAAATATCTAATACATACATATATTATAATATTGTTGTGGAAAGGCAAATATATCGTACATTGGCTGCTTACGTTCCATATACTTTTAGGTACGTTAGAATTTTTCAATTAAGAGGATTAATGTTTTGAAACGATGTCGCAGCTTTAGTTGGAACATACATTTAATTAGCTAATGGAGCCACCAATTTTACAAACCTTAAAATTTCTAGTGAGTTTTTTAGCTAAAAAAATATTTAAACTTTTCAAGAATTTCCAAAAACATAGACCATTAGTTTTCTGAAACATCGAAATTGTTTAAGCAAACAAAAAATAATGAAAAACGCACCAATGATTTTGCTGAAGCAATTCAATTTCATGCAGCTGTCGTACCACAGTTTTAAATAAAACAGTTTTTAAGTTTTAAAAGTATAAACTACTTTATTTTATGATTTTAACGAAAAGTTGGTTAAACAGAAATTCAGTTTTTTAAACCATATAACCAAAGAAAAAATTTATCTGAAAATGATATCTCACCAAATATTGCAATTTTGTTTTTGAAGAAAGAAAATTACTTTATTTTAAAGTTATAAGTATTTTATATTATCTTTACATATACAGCGAATATAGAAGTGGATATTTAAAGCCAGTTTTAAAGCTTCCAACAATGTTCCGTTCGTGTGCTCACATCACTGCATTTTATATTGCGTTGCGTTCTATCGTTAAATCTTTTATCACTTCTCCACAAACTGACAACTCTTAGGTAACTGCTATTAGTACGTTGGATTATTTTAAAGACCGAATTAGGAACAACATCTCGAATAACATCAGTATAGAACATTCTTTAGAGCATGTGCCATGCATAGTATAGTAAAGATAACAACTCGTTAGACAAACTGATGCACTCATATTTAATTTTGTGGCACATAAGAAAATAATTGGAAGGTTTAGAATTTCTATTGTTGTAACTCTGTGTTGCAAGAAAACGATTACATGTTGTCGTTATCTCTCAGTTACCCATTTGTAGCAACGAAATGTAGTTTTGTTCAACTGTATACATTATAAATTACGTATAAATTTGAAACTTCAGTAAATAAAGCTGATTTGTCGTAATCTAGAAATTTTTTTTCCCCAAATTTTGGTTTAACAAGTGGCTTGTGTAAAAAGTTCCTTTATTATTTCTTATTCAATATAATGAAATCCTGATAAAAGTAAAAACTTTTGTACTTTCCTATTATTGCATTCATTTCAAATTCTAAACCCACCAATCTACATTTGTTCTTTTATTCTACTATTATAAACGTCACAATGCATAACAAATTACATATACAATTTCATCTCTTCAAAATATTCGTGGCTAAATAATGGTACGAGCTGTCGTAAAGTTTTAGTACCATAGCATAGTTTTCTGTAAGCCAATGAACTCAGGAGAATGCCTGGCAAACCTTTGAATCGAAAAATTGATAGTTGTGTTGCGTTTGTGTGAGAAGCACATTTTGTATTTTCAAAAATCATGACCAGTTATTTCGGCATATACGTTTCATTTCACGTTTGCCTTTACTACGTTTGCTTCTTGCCTTTTAAGGTAACATTAAAGTTGCAAAACAAAGTGGCCATTAAAACTCATGTACTACAGAAAGTAATCTACTAATTCAATACTCTCTTAATTTAATTTTAATTCAAATAGATTGCTAATTGGTTTATACTTACTTTTCCAGATATTTTGTGTCATTGTATATTTTCTGCGTTCACTCAACTACTTTTTACTTCCGGATCTTTACGAATCTTTCTTAGCAGCTTTGCGAAGCAACAATGAATTCCCAGGAAATCCTTTTTGGCATATTTTATTTGTGACTCGTTCCACCTTTGTATTATACATGACTTTTCTTTATCATACGGTTTTCTTTAAGAAACCATTGTACTGTAGTTATTTTAAGCGCTTGCAGAAAATTTCACAGCATATGGTAATTAAAACTTCAACCATGCGCATTTTGTTGTCTTACGTATTATTTGTTGGGTTATCCGAATTAGTTTCTGAAATCAAGAACCTAGTTAGAAGCGACCCATTTGAAAGCATGGAAAGCGTTGCGAATGTCTTGCCAATTCAAAAATATGCAATGCAATTTAAATCAAATATTGGTATGTACCACTTTATCTGGATGCTACATAGTCTGTACAGAGCTGGAAATGCAATAGTAATGGTTTCAGTTACTGTTTGGCTGCACTTCACTTTTATGTTTTTTCTTCTGTGGGGTATAGAAATAGACAAGATGGGTACAGCTTGCTCGCAAAAAATAAATTTAGAGTTTTCTAAAACCAGTTTAAGGATGGTGAAATTATTCCACAAATTCAATGAACTAAACGGCAAATGGGTGCTCCTATTTATAATTGATAGATATTTAAATTTTCCGTATTGGGTTACTCCAAACGTTTTTCAATTTTATTTGGATTATGGGTTTAGTTTCTACGTATTTAGTTCATTGCCACCATACTTTACAGCCGCAATGTTTGGTTTTCAGGTAGCTCTAATACTTTCATTTTAAAAACTAATTTTATAATACATATCTTATACTACAGTATCTTACACTACTGTAACAATGCTAATCGTACTAAACAAAATGTGATATTTAACTGGCTTAAAATTCGGGTTTAGATAAACAGGTACCAGAAACGGCTATACAAGCACAGTTTGTTAAGAAGTGATTGCTCCCATGTGACCTTTCTCCTAAACTACTGGTCTGTCCACAACGTCGGCTGTATTCGAGTTGGAGTGATGCCACTGACATTCCACACTTTTTTCCAGGTATGCTGATTCTAGGATGTTATATTTCTTACATTTCAAACAAAGTTAAACTTAAATGCATTTGAAAATCTGAACAGGTTATGATGAACGTAATGTCAATATATATTTTGACCAAAAAGACTTGAGCATCATACGAAAAATATGTAGCAAAGGAGCACAAAAAAGTTCAACAGAAGTTTCGATTACAAAATACCTTCAATAAAATTATGTCAGCAACGCACTAGTACTAAAAAGGAGTGCCCTTGTTTGGCTGCTCAAGAGCGGGCATGAAATTCTTGATTTCTGGTGGATTCTGGTGCAAAATTTGATACATGTTAGAATCTGAAAAGAGCATTTGCATTGTCGCTGTCAGCGGTGGGCGCCAACCGCGGTAGACGCTGACGCAGCATCGGGCAATTGACAGCGCAAACTTAATTACCTTCTCTTCACTTCCCTCAATTTTATATTCCAGATTGTGCAGGAGTGAAAGCGACAAAAGCAAAGGAGAAGCCACTGCTGCAACTGCGTGTTGCGTGGTGAAAGAAGGTAGAAAGTCGGGAAGGGCAGGAATGCAGCTGACGCATCCAAATTATTTCAATTTATTTCAAATAGAGAAACAGTAGAATCACTGGATTGTTTTGATAATCTTTTACTGCAACATTGCCTAAGCAATACTGGCTAAGCGCTTATTTATTTGTAAGATCTGCACAAGAACGTTCAAGCAGAATTATTTACTGCTATCTAAACGGTGAAATCCTAGTATACTTTTGAATTACACATACTACTAATACTACCTCTAAAAACTACTAAAGCGGAGACATTTTTGCAAATATCGTGATGTGCATAAGCTGGAAAATCTTGTCATTTGTTTTCTACATACGCTGTAAGTATAAGCAATAGTTTTTATACATACTAAAATGGCATCAGCTTGCCTTTTAGAAATTAATTCAGAAACCCAAACAACCACTGGAATTATAAGCAAGCACAAGAACAAGAAAAACACTACTACAATTTTGTCTCTGGTTGTCAATGGTTTGGGAATTGGTATTGTTTTTGCTAAGGCTATCGTTTCATTTCAAGTTGAAGTCGATCTGCCCATTTTGACCAAATGTCAAATATTCCAGCAGCCTCTAAAATTCGAATACCAATTGTCAATCCTGGCTGAGGCTTCATGATTTTCGTGACTTGTAAATGTTTTCCTGAAAATTTTACTAAAATTCCATTGAAGTTTTGCTTGTTTTAATTTGAAGTACAAAAGCGTCACCAAATCAATTCCGTCTCTGCTTAAATATTTTAAACGTTCAAAAAACCTACCGACGAGGTGATACTTTGAATTAATACGAATAAAAAATTCTACTTTAAAAATGGCGATGCTAATCCCAAAAAGTGTTCCAACAAATGTAAATAGCGGCAGCAGTAAGACCAAATTTAAGAAATCTGTATTTGCAGTTGTCGGAGCGTTAGCTTTAACATAATCTAAGACTAGGGAAAGTGCTGTCCTGGTGTATTCGGGCGAGCCTTCATGATTACCTTTTTGTTTCCATTCCGGGCTGTTTATTTTTTCAATAACATCTTTTATGCCTTTTGCGTAAAAATATTCATCTCGCTGAGTATCCCAGTAATCACTCAAGCCTGATTCATACCACTGTGCCAATAGGGGGATAATAAGCTTTGCAAAATCATTATTTTGTATGATCCAAGGGTACCAATCCACCAAATCGTAAATACGGATTCTGCGACTTAACCACTTCTTTGTATGTAACTTAAATAGAGCCCAGAATGTCTTAGACTGTGACTCCGTTCCTACAACGGTAAACGGATCAAGGACTGTGTGGTTACGACCGCTTTTGTATCCTTCCTCGCAATTATAGTGGCGTCGAAATTCGAACCAGTCTTGGCTGCTTAGAATGGGACAAAACGTTACTTTGTTCTTAATATTTTTAATAATGTACGTAGCTGAAGTTATGTTTTTTTGATGTTCTAAATAATTATCAAGTAGTACGTGTAAGTACGACCCAATTTTGTCATCACTAGAGCTCAAACTGGTTTCGAATGAAAACACATCATTAGTTGTTTTCGCCAACGCGACAAGGCTTTTGGGTGTCCACGGATTTGGAGTGATTAATAATCGTGTGGATTGTTCGGACTTGTAGAGGTTGTTTAGAATCAGACATAGCCACGTCCAACAAATTAAAACCATTGAAAGCCTCTTCGGAATTCCACTGAAATTGTACTGGTCCACCATTAAACCATTCAGACTACACAGGATACTCTCAATGCAACGCAGAATACTTTTTAAATCACTAAACCAATGAAGTTGTTGTACTCTATATATTGTAAAAAGTGTTATGAGTGCAACAAGTAATTCCACTAGCCCGTAAAACAGCCATGTTTTTGCGTCCAAAGCCTGAAACAATGCAATCCAACTGTTGTAAATGACTATTTTATCTGCCACTGTAAACATGGCAAGCTTTTCATACTGAATTGAGTATGGTACAAACACAAACATCAGTGGATATGGTTTTAGAAAACGTTGGTTTGTACCTTCCGAGAAAACACTCATATCCCTAATGTACATATAGAGAAAGCTTCCATTAAAACCCTTGAAGTGTTAAGGTATACTGGTAATGTTATACTTTTCCTGAAGTACATGTATCAGGACATCCTCAGGTCCTTTCTCCCCCTTTATGAGAATTTTATGAAAATTATACTTACTTCCTCTATACTGGTTTACGTTGTGATACTTTATTTTGTTGAAAAATCTAGAATGCCTATAATTTGGGATGTTTTTACCATGGTTGTTTTTATGCAAACGAAACGAAAACGAGGAAATAGTTTTGGGGTTGGGCGGACTCCCTGTTTCAACACTGAAATAGCTTATAACAGGGTATTTTATCCCGTAAAGCTGTTCGTTGCAAGTTGCACAAATAAGTCCAACTCGCTGTTGATTATCATGGTAACCAAATGCAACCAGCACGTTGAAACCAGTGAATTCCAAATTATAAGGATATGTGAGCCATTCATTCCAATCACTAGTAGTTAGGTTTAAAAGTTTCTTCCAGAGAGCGTTTTGCTCCAACACAGGTAATTGTAGAATCTTATTAGCCCTTGAATATCGTTTATTGTCCCATAATATTATAAAGTAGGGGTTTTCACGATTAAATATTGCTTCCAGAACATGATACTCGTGTATCCAATTGATCCATTCTATATAGTAGAGATGGGCAAAGCACGATGTGTGACGAGCCAATTTATATGTTTTATATATGTAGTACACCGAGAGCGACGAATTCAGTTTTGGACTGGAGAATCTAAGTTGATAATAAGGTTTGTACGAGTATTCCGAGTAAGCGCGAATAGCAAAAGTAGACTGCGATGCTGGCACTTACTCATAAAAACTGACAAGTTGCTTCAATGCACGCGATGTAAAAAAGTTGGATGTTGCAGTTACTACTTTTATCAAGCAACCTTTAATATTCTCGGATAAAAACACTTTTAGATCCGTTGACAAGCTGTCTTCTGAAAGCAAATAACTTTCCGAGAATTGATGCAAGTTAACTGAATTTAACAAAGACGCAAAGGCAAGCAATTTTAGTGTTCTCAACATTTTGTCGCCTCATTTACGAACTTTGAACACTGATATGTTTGTCAATTTATTGTATCCTGAATTTACACGCTGTTTTCAACGTTGTCGATAAATATTTACCTGTGAATGTGAATACTCTTATGTCTCCTGTTTTAATACTTGCTTCTCAACATTGTTTTTGATTGCTTCTAGGAATGAAATTGTGATGTTTTTTTGCCTCTAAAATGTTTCTGAAAGAGCTTTCTAATTTCTAGTTTTACAATGCGATACAAAGTGCTACTGTTTGTGCAATAAAGTACCTTTAATTAACTAATAGCTCAGCAATGCTTCTATAAGTTAGTCTTTTCAGGAATTCCCTAATTTTTGTAAACATTTACTATTGATTTCTGCTTAATAATATGTACTTAAATTTTATGATCAACCATTATTTACCAAACAATTTGAAACTATTCGAAACTGAATAAATTTTAACCGCTTCATAAAACAAGAACTTCTTATTGCCAAAAAGTTTGGGAAATTTGTTTATGGCAATGAAACTATGATATTATGAATTTTTTGAACTAGAGAACATATACGCTAGCTTATTAATATCTATTATGCCCCCTTAACGCAACCTTACAAGGCTCTGAGCACTTCAGGCAGCTTGCTAATTTAAAAAACTCACCAACTGCATTAAAATGATTTATTACAGTTTTCTTCCAAACAATTAAAAAATTTGGAAAGTAAATGCTAAACCTGCAATTTCCAAATAAATTAAATCCTTCGCGTAAAACTGATAACTTCTAAAATTGCTTTTTAAATTAAATTAATCCATGTTGCGTTTAAACAGCCTTTACTATAAGTTCTAGTCGTTTCTAAAATTCTAATTCCGTATGCACGAAGTTTGCTGCTAAAAACTATATCATTGAATACACCAACGCTGTATATTTGCTTATAATGTTTTCTAGTTCTTTCGTGGCGTTCTACAGTTGGTACTGCCTGCAATACCTGTTTACTTCTAATACTTTCTAGTTGCTTCTAGGCTCTTTCTACTTGCTTGTGCCTTGAACTCTATGTACCCGATCCTTTTGTTTAATATATTATTTGTCACGTTGCTAGCATGACAAGCTAACGTGGCGAAACATTTATACAAGATAGTCTGAGCGAGTTCTAAATTAACCCAACAGCAACCTAAATACGGCGCGTGCAGCATAATTTAATTGTTTTTCTTCTTTTGTAGCTTTAACTTAATTAAAGTGACAGAGTGCTTCTTTTCGTAGAGCCACATAAGAAAAGCATTACAAAAACTAGCTGAATGTCTAGCCCCACTGAACTTTTATTTTGTTTCTGTCTTCTGGAGCTAAGAAATATAAAATATAGAAAAATTATTTTTTGAGACGTTGTCAACTCGTGGTGGTTGATACCTTTAGTTAACTAATGCAAAAGTTGTTTCTTCTAAATGTATATCTTTGGAAGTAAAAATAATAATGCCAAACGTTTCAAGAAACAAAAACTATTTTATCTCAGAAAGTTCCTTTCTCAATATAAATTTGCAAACCTAATATCGCTTTAGATATTTAAAACGAACCGGTATGAATATATGTTTCACTAGAAGACAAGTACCATAAAAACGTTTTGTAGGAATATTTGAAGCTTGTGGAACTACAGTGTTTGAAAGTTTATTCTATATGGGTGTTTGTTGGTTTTTGCTCGTGACTGGCAATTGCTGTGAATTTAGGAAAGAATATTTTTGTAATGCTCAGTGATATTTTTCAAGTGTGCTCCCTAATATTCAACAGCTCAGGTAATTTTTAACAGAAATACTAAGTGTTGGCTTTGGAAATGATTCTACGCACCAAATAATACAATATTCTAAGCGAGAACGAAATATGAAATTTGCAACTGCTACAATTTGTCTTCCACTAATGATTTTTTCTAGTCGTTTCTACTCTTGCTATGGTAGCAGCAGTAATATGTACTTTCTTCCACTGTGTTCTAGTTGTTTCTAAGCGCCTTCTGGTTGCTTCTAAGAACAGCGCCGAATAGCGTGCAATACTTATATTTAATTATCTTAATTTGTCACGTTGTTCCCTGGATGGAAATACGTGATCAACATTTTATATAAGTCGCCATATAGAAGCCAGATATATGTAATATAATAAAACTGTGCAAAGACAAATACGTATCGCATTGCCCGGTTACTTTCCCAATACTTTTATTCTGCATCAAGGTACGTAAGAATATAGCAATTAGTTAAATTTGCTCGTAATGGAATATACCATTAATTAGCTAATATAGCAGCTAACTTCCAAAAAACTAATACTTTCTTGGGAAATTACTTGAAGTTAAAAATATTTATATTTTCCCAGAATTTCTAGCAGCATACACCCAGTTAGGTTTCTGAACCGTCAAATTTTTTGGAAACGCATAAAGGCTTTGTTAAAATCGTACATTTTGGGCAGCATGTGTACCACGGTTTTACTTTGAACATTGTTTAAGCATAGACTAAATCACTTTACATATCTGATTGGTATTTGATTTCACCGAAGCATATAATCGTATTTAAAATAATGTATTCCCTGGACAGATAAACCCACTTGAATTCCTTTGCGATTTGGTTCTTGAGAAATTCATGTTTGATGCTACGATAATTTGCAAATTTTAAGTTTTATTCAAAGAAAGTATAGTCTGTGCCTTTTTAATGTATAACATACTGCAAGAGAAAGTTGGTAATACAATCCTGAATACAGAAACGGGTTGAATTCCCCTTGCTTATGGTTAGTATAATCTTAGATATTTATGAACATGACTCAGACAGAAGCAAATGTCAACGCAGTAAGATGCCGCATCCTAACGTGCCGAAAACCTTAAAGTCTATGAATAAGTCAGCCCAACAAATGTAATTTAGTCAAATTCTCAGAAGTACAATTTTCTTTTCTCTTTTCTCTGGTCCAAGCTAATTAGACACGTAGACACGAGAACTTTCCGAGGTATTAAAATTCTTAAACTAATTTTTTAACATTTCCTTTTTGTGCTTCGCTACATGTTAGCAGCAGTTAGTCTATTTATTAGCTCTTCTTTTATTTTTAATGATAATCTCAAAATTTGATTTGATTACATGGGGTTGTTTGTAAAAACGAATGCTGTGTATCAGTTGACCGAAACACCTGTAAAATAAGTGGAAATTTAATTATTCACAACTACTAACGAATCCACCTTCTAAAAAAGTATTCAGATTCTAAAATCATCTTCTGAGAAACTTCTGACGTCCCTCCACAATGCGCGACTAACGTGTCTGAATTTCAACTGTACTTGGCTTTGCAAAAATCAAACAGATGTGGTTTCTTTAAGAACAAAATAGTCTTTTGATATGCGAAAAATTGCACTAAAATATAAATGTTCCATTTTATTAAATACAACATGCCAGGACTTGACTCATCAACAAAAATGCTGAATTCTAGTAAACAGTGGTCAAGATTAGTGTATGCAGAGTATAGTGACAAACCTTGAACTCCCTTCTTGAGCAGCAAGCATTTTTGGCGTGTTGTTGTAATGGAATAGACAACTTATTAGCGACAAGATAGTTATACTGAAACTGAGAAAATGTATGTGCAAAACGTGTACCACAGCTTCGTAGAAATGAACTGACTTACTTATTCACACTCACTGGACACATCAAGCTTAGCATCAAATGAACGTGAATAAAATACAAATAAGGAAACTGGTTTTTGTGGAGTGTGTATGGTGAGCCGAAAATGAATATAAATTAATGAATACAAGTTTTGCTGGAATTGGTAGAAACAGAAAAATGAATCACGGTATTTAACAAATGGTTATATTTGAAAATATATATTGCTTCAACAATCATAAACTGCCTTCTAAAAAATGATATATTGTAATAAAAATTCTGCTTTAATTTGCATTTGTTCCTTTGTGAGAAATTATGGAATGCATAAAAATATTTGAAAATTTGCATAAAGAACTTTTATTTTGGTTTTTGCTTGAATAATGGTTAAAAATAATTTTGTTGACCGTTGATTTCTCCTATTTGGTTGTTATCGTAAATCATATTGTGTTTCCGCTGAAAATTTAGAATTAGAATTGTTTTCAATAAATTGTGATGTAAATTACTTAATAGAAATAAAAATAAATACCCAGGTGCCAGGTAGGCGTCCATCGCTTCTTGAAGCACAGTAACCGCCCCCGATTGTTTTGCTTTTTGCAGTGTTGTAATGAGAAAGTCAAATGTCGAGATTTCACTTCCGAATCTGTCAACTGACAGTTCATTTCTGCCAATTATTATGTCCAACAGTCTGTCCGCTTGGGCCTCACTGGTGGGATATATGTACTTATTTTTCTTTAGTGTTCAGTTAAGTTTGAAAAAAATACTTAAGAATCTTTTCATTTCATAATATGTGTTTATGCAAGTAGAAATGACGTTTACGTGTAAACTATACCAATTGTCCTGCTTCCTCCTGAGATATTAATCCTTCACTTTCTAATGCTGCCAACACGGACACATTAAGGTTAATTAAAGCAATTAGTCTCCTCTTATTTGTTTTAATGATTTCACGTTGCCACTCTTCCATCTTTCGCTATTTGAATAAAAAAAAAGTCGTAGAAGAGTCGTAAGTCAAGCTATTTAGTGTAAAAGCAAAAAGTTTTGAGAATACGCTCGCACTGGAATCTTGACTTGCACCGACAGAGCTCAACTTACGACTGTGCATCATTCAGATGCTGAATTAGCAAAAACGTGGACGCAAGTATCTTTCCATTCGACCGGCTGGATAAGAACTTGTTACTAACTTGAACATGCCTATATAGCCTTTCAGTAAATAAAGTAATTACGCAAAAAATGTGTTGATGGAATTAAAGTCAACTGCAACCATACACACCAGATTTCTTTCTCTGTCTGGTGTGTAAGTTCTGCTAACATACTGACCTTGAAGTGTTTACTTGCACTTTGCACCCTCTGCATTATACAATCTTAATGATACGATGAAACGAATCAATGAAATGACTGAAGCATGCAATTTTTGCTGCACATTTTGCAGTTTACATTCGGCACATACATCTTGCTGATAAACAAGGATCCTCAGAAATATGAGTGTGCAATTTGTTTATAGCTTACAGTTGGAATAAACAATTTTTCTCAAGATCTGTATGGCATAGCAATGCATAAAACATGTTTTCTTATAACAATCCACAATATTACATACGTGACATCGTATCAAAAATTTACATTTTTATGACCGTCGACTTATTCATTTTCCTATGGATTGTCCACAGAAAGAGACCAGCATCGGGAGCTGGTTTGCTTTTCTGTAATCTGTACAGGCAACATGTTGATAGTAATAATGGACTTACCCTATCAAAAAAGAAATGAGCTAACAAACCAAGCTCATATTATATAATGGAGTACGCGATGAAATGTATATTATGCCTATTGGTCTTGGGGTCGCTTCCCTTGGTGCATGTACAACGAGCAATAACTTGTGCTTAGAATAATCCTGAAAATGTTGTTTGCGTAGAGAAAACAAGTTGACTAATTTTACTGAATAAAACCACACTCAAACGCTTTTATTGTACTTATATTGTTTATATTATTTTTGAGATATTATTTTCTGAAAATACATAGGATAAATATGAATTAATAACAGTGCCTTTATTAAACTGAAAACAAAATTTGGTTTTGCAATGCACTATAACATCAATTTTTCTTAACTTACAAAAATTTAGATCTAATAATAATAAATAATGAAAAATGGAACGTCAAAATGAAACAATGAAAACGGTAATTACTCTTTCCTCCTGACAACTAATTGGCTGGTTTAATATAAAAGTAAATATGCTTGTCTAACTTGAGCGGCCAAACAGTAGCAACTTGACCCGGTTCAGTGCCATTTTCATCACTTGTTATAACTCCTTCTCTACAGCTTAGTGCATCTTTTGCTAGCCTCAAAATGGTCACTAAATTCATACTCTTTGCACACTTCATCAAGTAGAAAGCAATGCAATGCACAAACCAACTTCCACTGGTTTCGTCTCTGTACGCATAATGACCTGGAACTTGCGCAGTGCAACAAACCATATCGGTCACCGCAGCCCCAGCAATGCGAATGTCATCCCGATGAACTTCAGGAAATATTTGACACGCATTTACCAAAAGTATTTTTGGCTTTCCTAGTAATCCAGGACACTTCTCATTATAAAACTGGGAAAATACTTCTTTCCACAGATTTATTTTTCTTTCATTTTCATCCAAGTCATAAGGATCAGATGTAACTACATAGCCGTTCTCTCCGTGACTGCCAATAAAAATAACCACAGATTTGGGATTTTTATTGTTGCAGTGTTTTCGAAACGCTTCAACAGCATCCAGCACTTCCTATACAAATCATACGCAAAATTATTATTTCGTTTTGAAACAGTTGCCGCGGAACGTGTTTTGACGAGGTGGTGACAAGTTTGCATATAATTTTTTGTCCACTAGAAAACGATTCTTCCGGAAAGCTGAAAATTTTTCATTTTATTCTTTCACAATGAAGACATTAGGTAAATGTAACTTAAATTGTAGTTTTATATCGTTTTTGAAATATTACGTTGCGTTGTTGTTAGAATAACCTATATCAATTAAAAGAAAATTAATATCAAAGAATTCACTGGCACTTATTTAAAAAACTACAAACATTCAGTTCATCAGGAATACCTCCTCTAAGGTTAAAATTCTTTAAAACTAGTATAAAGTATTAAATATGCAGGTTCATATTTTCTTAAACTATTCACTACAATTGTCCATTGATTCTTAGATAAATACTTTGATATTTTTAAAATAAGCTTTCATCAACATGCCGTTGGGCTAAAACATCCGTATTACATGTAGTTTCTTAACTTGCCTACTTTTGAAATTAAATGTGATATGAAGTTAAGGCACTTAATTGCGCTATAAATTAAATGGGCACATAGCACAAACTGGTCGACGCAAATAAGTTCACCTGAACCTGTTTAGAAAGTAAAATTAAACATAATGAGATTGAGTTATTGCTTTAAGCTTTGCTGTGAAGTTTAATGGTTTGATTAAAGACAAGTTTGTTGGTATCAAACTCTCAAACTGTAATTGTATTTAGCATGTTAAATCGTGCTTTAAAAGTTACAAGACAAAATTTAACCTACAGCAATACTCAAAAATTTGTAAAAGTTCATAGTAATTGGAGGGCGCACGAATGAAGAATTTATAACTACTGCATGATACGTTTACTCGCTAAATTTGAGTAAAATGACATGACTAATCGAATCACACAAAACTTTGTATCGCTTTTAATACAATGTGTTTGCCGTTCCCGGGAAGTGTGAAGAGAAATAAAATATTACGACGACACAAAGACGACTAAGTATTATATAATTGGTTTTCATAACTATGTAGTAAAATTTAATATGATAACTGGTACAACAACTGTTTTGCTGAAACTCAGTTGTTTCTAGATCTTCTTACTACGTGTTTTATACACCTTACATTTCAATGACAAAGATAGATACTACAAAAAATTTCATACTGACCCCATTTTGTAACTAACTTAGTTTTGTGTGTGAAGATGTTATGGTTTAGCCCTTTACCTATCAATATTTTCAATAGGACTAATACAAAAGTTCCATCGTAATAATCCGTACCAAGTAGGTAAACAACTCATACTTACACATTTTGGCGCAGTTTGCATCTGCAATCGTTCAAACCCAAATGACAAGTTTATTCAAACGTAATATTTCCTATTTTACTTCAAAAGTTCTGATGAAAGACTTTCGCAAATCCGGTAAATTTTTTTACAATAACAATCTAGAAAATGAATAGTATTATAATTTTAAATGTATATTAGTTTGATACCTAACAGTGCTCTATATCACAAGAACGTTAGCGTATAATATGCTGCATATAAATTGAATCAGTAAGCTAAGGCTAAAAACGGAAAATGAATTAGAGAACCAAAAATCTTACTTTCCTCGAGTACAATCATACTCATATTTTTACAATTAAATTAGAGAAAATCAAATAATTTTCGTAATAATATTTTATATTTTAGCGAAGTAAGAATTTACAACTTAAACATTGTTAAACGTTGTTTTATCAAAATCAATATTTGCACAAAAATTATGCTCTTTTCGGCGTTACTAGAAATTACGAGATTTAAATAGCAATTGATTTGTTTGTTTTAAATTTGATATTTTGAATACGTTTTAGCGTATTTATTTATAGAGCCGTAATTCTAACTTAAAATTATTTAATAATTTATAACTTAAAACATGCAGTGTAAAAGTCAAACGTATCTGAAAAGTTCAGACTAAAATTACATGCTATGCGTTATAAACTACAGTTGTAATACTCTGCATATCGTGTGGTTGGTTTAGTTGCTTATATGTACATTCACGATAAAAATGTAAAATGCCATAGGTTTCTTTTCATAAGCAGTGTCTTTCCCAATTAACTGTTTGAAGTAATCCCCACACAACGATCAAAACTGCTACGCTAGCATTAACACCTAATTAAGTCCAAAATAAATTTGCTAAAACAAATGTAATCTAAAGTAAAATGATTTTTTGCTAGATAAAATACAATTAGTGCAGAGCTGACTTAATGGAATTTCAATCGGTAATATGAGAGGTATATGATTTACTGACTTGTAATATTCAGTGGCACTGTGAAATTCCGTATACCTCAGTTTCTCATACTGATATGAATATAAGTGGTCAAAATCGAGGAGGTGAAAATGATACGATTTCCCCGTCCGTTTTTTTCAGGTGGGGATTTGTCACCACCCTCCCCACCTTCTCCGCGGCCTATGTTTTGAAATTTGTGCGAATGGTATTTAAGTTAGATTTTAATTTGCAAACCAGTTTTGTCCAACTGGATTTTTCCTCGTATTCATCTTCCCGAAATATTTTGAATCCCAGTTGCTTGAACACAGTGCTCATATAGAACACATCATGTTCAGAGCCATAGCGATTTGGATTGTGAACATCTCCATTGGCATCTTCGTATTCTGGAAAGTCTTTAATGTTAATCAAAAGGCACACATTCACATCATCTTTTGATAATATGTGCGATTTTTCCTGTGAAATATATATAAAACTTTTAATACCTCTCACATATAATGGAACTTATACATTTTTACAAAACCCGTACCTTAAAGTTTGAGCTCATATCCTGATTTGGCTTGACAACGTTAACATCCAAGCGTCTGCACTCTTTCACTTCCGCCAAATACTGCTTTTTAAGACGTTCAACTTCGGCACCGTCCACAACATCATTATGAAGCTTTGCCTGTTTTGATTGGCTTGGTTCAGTGGTTGAGAATTGGATGATTTCTGAGCAGCAGCAGCTTGTTTCTAATTTAAAGCAAAATTTAGTAAACTAGCCGTAAAAGTTATTAATAATGCTTTTTATATTTATGAGTTACCTTAAGATATTCATCCTTCTTTTCTTGCAACAAATTTGCAGCTCCAGATTGCGTTTCGTCTCTCAATACTTTAATAAAGAAGTCAAATGCGGACGTCTGCTCATCGTCATTTGTTTTGTCCTTTTTAATAATTAAAGAAAGTAGTAGATCCCTGTGTGTGCTTTTGTCAAGAAACGGGTTTTTCTATATAAATTAGAAATTTTATATATAACATCAACAAACAATACGTTAATGCAGTATTTTTAGTAAAAATCGCCTTACCAACTTCTCTGCTTCATCTTGGGAGATTAGCTCTTTTCCCTCTAGGGCAGCCAGCACGGCAACGTTGACGTCAATTAAAGTCAGAAGTTTCTGTTTGTTATCCTTAATTATGTCTATTTGCCAGTCCAGCATTTTGCAGAATTTTATAAAATATTGTGAACTTTCACAAAAAATACAGTATTTTTATTCACTGAAACAGTCCATTTGTTCAAACGAATCGACATGCCTTGCATAACGTATAATGTGTATTACTGACCGTTTTAGGATTTATATTATCTCTGTAGGTTGATAAGGCGTTATCTTGGTTTTCAAGCACAGAGGAAAAAACATTTTGCTCGAGCTTTTCCAATGATAAGTGAAAAAGCCTACACGACTACACAGAACGATAGTGACTGAGCGGCAGACTAACAAACAGATTTCATTTCTGAGAATATGTGTTGGGTGCTGAGTCAATTAATGGCGCGCGTGACCAGAGGATCAGGCTGTGGACATACATTCATGTTTTCTGAATTCAACGTTTGACCAGTACTAGTTTGGTGAGATTAAATAGATATACGATTTACGTAAGCAATACATTATCAGTTTTATGGCAGGGCTTAGAGCTAATACAATACAAATCTGGTTTTGGTTTAGTTGAGTACTGGACAAAAAAGTTGACATTATCGTGAACCACATATGCATATAAAATTCATACCGTAAAGTTCCTCGCAAAGACTTCCTATTCTGCGCTCGCATTTCTGTATTATTGCTGGTAAAGTGGATAGCTTACAAGAGGATTTAAAGGAAACACTTGAGTGAATCACTGGGATTTTTGAAGGCTCTTTTCGTTATATAGCAACATGACGTTTACCATATTATGTCATTAAATATCATAGCTCACATTCAACAATTTTTCATTTGATCAAAATGCTTGCGTGGATTAAATAAAAGTTGCAATAATTGTCGTATTGAGATGAATATTATTCAATTTGTTATGCATAAACTTGGTTTACAATGCATTGGATATTAGTTTAAGTATATAAAATCGCAGTAATGCTAATTGTTAGCATCACCTATTCGATTTTATTAGATAGACACAAAAAGGCTGTTTATTGTTTAATCCTACAAATCATTTTATTATGTGCGGAGAAAATAAAATATAACATTAACTTAATCAAAATAAAAAAACTAAACTTGGTTTGTATATCAATATACTTTAAACCAAATAAATTCTTGAGCGAATGTTGTTTTTAATTTGCAAAATTAACTTTTGAACGATTCCTGAAGTTTGTCCTTGATCATCCGTACGCATTCTATCTTTAGGAGTTCCACCTCTGCATCAAACACACTATCATTTTGAAAATTGCTTGTTTTTGCTGTTGATCCACTGGACGACAGCTTGGCGGCTTGTTGCTATTTGAGAGAAAGTTCTTTGAAAATAATTTTACAAATGCTGATTAGCTTTACATAAGTAAATTACCTTTAAAAACTCATCCTTCTTTTGCTGCAATAAATTTGCCGCTCCGGATTGAGTTTCTTCTCTCAATAATTGAATAAAATAATCAAATGCAGGCATCTGCAAATCATCATCCGTTCTGTCCTTTTTAATTATCAAGGCTAGCAAAAGATCCCTGTGAGTGCTTTTGCCCAGAAAGGGATTTTTCTTTAGGAAATGAATTTAATACCTTCAGTCCAATTACCAATTTAAAGAAAATGTTCCTAATGTTTTTGTACAAAAAAGCTTTTCTAACCAACGTCTCGGCATCGTCTTGTGAGATCAAACCTTTACTTTCCAGTGCAGCAACTATTTTCACGTTGACGTCAATTAACTCCAACAATTTTGTCTTATTATGACGGATAATTTTCTTTTGCCAATCTTCCATTTCGATAGTCTAAAGCATACTAACGTTTTGCACAAAAGTTTCACACATTAAGACGATTCCTTTAAAAATACAGTTATTTCAAATATGCACTAACACAAACTTTAATTTTGCATTATTATGCAATTTTAGCAATTGCAAGTTATGGCAGTTAAGTTTATTTACGACCATTCTGGGTTTCACGACTGCACTGGTTACACTCTACATAATGTGCATTAAACAACCGCTAGGCTGGAAGTTTTTCCATGAAAGAGCTGTATTGGATAGAAAAGTAGTGATAGTGGCTAACCGAGCAACAAAACTTTTTTCTGAGAATCTGCTCTGACCCAATGAAAGCTGGACAAGACCAAGGCAGAAACAGTTAATAAAGTCTTAAGATGAATATATTTCTGCATTATTGTGAATTTTCATGTTGACCACTCACACAGTTAAATTTGAGTAAGTATCACTTATAACTAATAGCAATATTCTCTCAGAATTTCCTTTTTTGACTGAGTGATGCGGTTTCATACATACACATCCTGTCCTATTCATTATAATGTATTCAGTGTTTTGCATAAACATCATATGTCAAATTGCAAATCGTGGATAGATTTTGCGTTGGTTATTTGTGCATCGTATGCAGTTTCACCATTAATATAGCAAAGCCTCAAGCAAACATTGTTTGTTTTCACTTGAGGAATATACGCAACACCATTATTCTGCTCTTTATTACAATTTTACAATACGTTTTGGGTAACGATGGCTATGATATGAATTTGACTTTGAATTGGGTTTCGGTCTCCAATATACTTTAAATTCAAGATGCTTTACAAAATTGCAAGATATTTAACCATCTTGCTTTAATTGTTGCAAAATGAGAGAACTTCCCAATTTTTATTGCATATAAAACCCTTTATTACAAATAAATACACTAGTACATAATGCAATATAAATTGTAAAAAAAACTAAAACATTTATCAATCTTAACCTTTTTTAAATTTGCTAAACTAATCCAAAAAATAATCTCTTAGACGACTTTAGGATTTGGAAATAAACCGGTCTATTTTCATGTCATTCATATAACTGAGAAGTCTTGAGATAAATGTCCATTCACATTTATAACAAAGCAGAAAGTTCATGCATTCAAGTGCCAGTTGGGTCCAATTGGAACATTACACAGATTATATTGTTATGCCAGTTCCTGTTAAAATATGGATTTGCTTCACCTCTCATTTTGTGAATGGTGCGATTGGGTATGTATGTGTTCGTGGGTCCATCATGTTCTTTCATCTTTTTTCATGAATAGTGAAAGCGACTACTACACTGGACTTTTGCACCATAATTATATATCGCATGAATTTTTGGAGCGTGATCAGCCTAAATGATGATTTTTAAATGCTGTAAATGATATCGTAAAATAAGTTTGATTGTCTTCTAAGACGTGCAAGCATAAGCATGTTTGTAGAATTTTGGTTAATTGGATTAAGATTCAACAGAGCAGTAAATTGGTTAAACTTTATTGAAATTTTAAAGTGCGAAAATATACAGTATACATTGAAGTTATATTTGTAGATGGGACTCTTGCGGTAAGTTTATCGGCAGACAAGATTATTATGAATTTTCCTCTGGCAACTTCTCTTGGCTGGACTAGGTATTTTGCATAATATTTGGGTTGCTTTGCATCCTTTGAGATAATTACGCTTGCGGCGCAAATAGGGTAGAGGGTTCATAATGCATATCATATTAGAATGAAATACGTTAATAATTGGAATATGGAAAAGACGTTTTTACATAGCCACCTGCTGTACACATTCCAAAAACATGTAGAAGGGTAAATCATCTTTCAAGCTTGTTTGGGTTTCTCAGAATTAACAAACGCAAGAAAAATGGGAATGAGAGCACACTGTTGTTATACCGCAAGTTTCTTACCCAAAGCAGTGTGCGACCTTGGCATTTTTGGTATTGTGAAGCCATTTGAACAACCCTATTGACTATTCAGGCAACACAACCATTCAGTTCAATACAAGCAGAATAGGGAAAGCTCTCAGACCAGTTTGACCATAATTTCATGCATTAAAACTTATATTTCATCTCGCCACATTTCATTTCAGACCTTGCTGGAGCACACAACTTTTCAGATATTGACAAAACGTTATCGAATAATTTATTGAATTACTGACATAATTGTTCAGCATTTTTAAAAAACTTTTTATTGGTAGTTATTTAACGACGACACCAATTTTACTAATGAAAAGTTTTAAAAATTTGGGCTTTGTCCATAACATAAAACATGACTAAAACGTTCATTACCGCCATCACACACAAGAAACGTTGTTTTGTGTTCGTGCACTAAACACACAAGTTATAGGCACATACAAATTCCGAAAGTTTTGTCATATTTTCTGTTCACTAGTGATATCTCGTGTTCTCGTTTCTGTCTCACCTGCTGTTTGGTGACATTAAATTTAAACAGTTTAAAAAAAAGCGATTTGTTTATTAAATAACAACAACCAGAATTGAAGTATACATTATATAAACTAAATACAAAATCTGCCAACAAATACAAGTAACCATGGAAGTGGAACGCAATCAAAAGAACCAAGAAATTGAAAAACCTTTCAAATGCAAACTTTGTTCAAATTCATTTAGACTAAAACACATTCTAACCCGACATTACCGATGCCACACAAAAGAGAAACCATATAAGTGTGATCAGTGTTTCAAGTCGTTTACTGACAACCTGTCACTTCAGGATCACAAAAATATTCATGCAAATATAAAGCCCTTTAATTGTTCAGAGTGCGGGAAACTTTTTGGGAGACGCTCGGTTCTTCACCAGCATCAAAAAATACACACAAGCGAAAGACCATTCTGCTGTTCCCACTGTTCAAAAACATTTCGTAGGAAAAGCGGTTTGGATTCTCATTTGGAAACCCATTTTGGTCAGAAGCAATTTCAGTGTTCGGAATGTCCCATGAAATTCTTGGGAATTTGGAATCTGAAAAAGCATCGCTGGCAAGTACATCAACCCACAAATTTCCGCATTTGTGTGTTTTGCAACAAAGAATTCATTTACCAAAACCAACTGAATCTACATTTACTATCACACATTAAGGAAAAGCCATTCAGTTGTCCCCAGTGCAATTTGGAGTTTAAAGCTGTGCAACCACGCAACAGGCATGTACAAAATGTGCATCAACAAAGAATAAAAAAGTTTCAGTGCAAAGTGTGTGATCGCAAATTTTTTGAGAAAAGCGTATGGCTAAAACATATAAAAACGCATTCTGCTAACCGACAAACATTTCAGTGTTTAATATGTCAGAAAAAGTACTTTTCACAAAAATATTTAAATTTGCATGACAGAATGGTACACAAAAAGGTAAAGCCATTCGAGTGTAACATTTGTAACAAGTTTTTTGCAACAAATTACACTCTACATTTGCATATACGTACGCACACCAATGAGAAGGCTTTTTCATGTGAAATTTGCAATAGAAAATTTAAGTTTGAGATTGCGTTGAAGCTGCATATTAGGCTGCATACTGGAGAAAAGCCTTACAAATGCAAACAGTGTGGAAAGTGCTTTAGGCAAAGTGCGACTTTGAACGGTCATGTAAAGTTACATGGGGCAGAAACGCCATTTAAATGTGACAAATGTGATAAAGCTTTCAAAAACCGTAGCACTTTAAGATGTCATGTGTATAATAAGCATCCCTATGAAGGCCAATACCGATTTGTTTGTCCATTTTGTGATGGAAGATCCTTTCCAAGCTCGCAATGGCTTTTAGAACATGTCAACAAGCATACAGGAGAAAGGCCTTTTAATTGCGAAATTTGTAAAATCGAGTATGGGACCAGAGCAGGATTGAGATTTCACATGAATACTCACCAGTAAAAGTTTTTTAAGACGTGCCACATCACAAGTGTGAAAAAGTCATTATCAATTATCAATAAAAGCAGTAATGTTAATGGGTTATTGTATTTTGTCACCATGTACTAACTTGCGTTCAATATTGAGCATTTTGTGAAAAACTAATAACAGCTTAAATTTATCCGCCATTGCATCTATCGGATAGAGCTCACCGATAGAGCAGCAGCAACCTAAGCGGACAAAAACTTGCTACAGATTTTATACAAGTTATACTACTCCTCGTTTACCATAACCGTGTAAGGAGAAACATTCAAGAAAAAATTCTAAACTGCATCAAAAATGTACCTATCAACTGAATTTTTCAAATCCGTACATAATAACGAAGCATTATTTTACATAAACATGTACAACAAACAATGTTTTTAGGTTTTGACCTTTTTGGAAAAATAATGTACCCTTAGGGTGAACTCATATGCATAAAATCACAAACGTTAGGTATTTTAGAATACAATCCTATTTTATTGTACTATACAGAAGCAACCCAAAAATTCCTTCATTTTTGGTTACATACACTATTCAAGAAAACCATACTTGCTAAGCAAACAAAGTGAAGATGAAACTTGTTGGGTTATAAAATATAATGTGATTTAGTATACTGGAAGAGAAAAACAGAACTGACGGGTGTAATCATAATACAAATACGTAGAACGGCACAGCTTGAAGCACTTGTGGGCTTGGCTAAAAGAACTAGACCCTTTTTTCTGAAACAAGAAAGAAAAATTGTTTTACCAATCTTGCATGGCAAGTAAGTTATCAACCTGGGGCTTCAAGCGACCTTGAACAAAAACCTGGTATTCGATTTTGTGTGTGCGATTGCACAGAAAAATTTCATATGATAATATAATGGTGTAAAGCATACCTTTTTTATCACAGGATAAAACCACACTACTATTCAGCATATTACAAAGTTACAACACAGTTTGATTACGTGAAGTTCTCAGACCGGTTTAGTCATTATTGCGTGCAACACAAACTGCAAAAATTATTGTTACTTCTGTGTCCAGAAACTCAGTTTTAAAAAAGCGTATTAGTACACATTACAATTCAATTACTGACACATTTTTATTTATTCATCAACTTCAAAATGAACGAGAAGAAGGAAGACACTAATTTTATTAGCGAAAAGACCCATAAATGTGAGCTTTGTCCAAAGTCTTTCAAAAAAAAGAACGATCTAAAAGTTCATTACCGGCACCACACTCAGGAACGACCGTTTAAATGTGTTCAGTGCTCCAAATCATTTACTCAAAATGGTGCATTGCATGCTCATCAAAAGACGCATACGGATATCAAACCCTTCAAATGCCAACATTGTGGACATTGTTTCCGGACAAATGGGACTCTACAATGTCATCAATTAACTCACACGAATGTAAAACCATTTAGTTGTTCTCAATGCCCCAAAAAGTTTCGAAATAAGCCAGACCTAAAGAGACACTTAGAACGACACACATGTCTAAAGCCGTATCAGTGTCCGGAATGTCCGAAGAAATTTGTTGCAAAGGGAGACCTTCATAATCATCGGAATTATGTCCATGTGCCAGGAGTGAAAAACTACAACTGCGTGTTTTGTGAAATGGCATTTAGGACCATTTGGGAACTCAATAGACACATCCTGGGGCATATTCAAGAGAAATTTTACAATTGTCCGGAGTGCGATTTGGAGTTCATTCATATTGTAACTCGAAATCAGCATATAAAAACGGTACATCAGCAAATTAAAAAATTTCTGTGCGATATCTGCGACAAAAGGTTTGCGTATCAGGGTTCTTACCAGACCCACATTGAAACACACCAGCAAGAGCGACAAACATTTAACTGCTTAAAGTGCGATAAAACGTTTTTATCAAAAGATGCTCCAAACCTGCATGAAAAAACTGTTCATCAAAATGAAAAATCCTATCATTGCAACATTTGCAACAAACGTTTTGGCTTAAAAGAATGGCTTAATAAACATATGCGTACACATACAAATGAGAGACCTTATCCATGCAAAATTTGTAATAGGGCTTTCAAAATGCCTGGCGCGTTAAATCAGCATGTGAGATTACATACCGGAGAAAAGCCGTTTAAATGTGAGCAATGTGGAAAGTGTTTTAACCACAAAGGAACATATAATAACCACCTAAGCACACATGGCACCAAAATGCCTTTCGACTGCAATCATTGCTCAAAATCCTTTAAAAACAGATCCAACTTAAGATCCCACTTGTTTATGACACATCAAATAGGAGGAACATATCGATTTGTATGCCCATTTTGTGATGGGAAAACATTTCCTACAACAGAATATTTTATGGACATATAAACAAGCATATTGAGGAACGACCCTTTATTTGTAGAGTTTGCAAAATTGAGTATGGGACCAGACCTGGATTGAGCCATCATATGAAATCACATTAGTAAATTTTATCCTATTTTTGTTCACTAAATATATTGGGTATGTTGTGTTTGTATATTGAACAGCAACAAAAGTGTATAGTAAAGATCCTGATTTTTATAAAATAGATCTCTTATATTAATGATAATTTCAGTTGTAAATAAAACCTTTTAATTTTAATAACAATAGTTTTTATTTGGTAATTGAAACAATCTTAACAGTTAGTAAAATGTATATATTGTAAAATAATATGTTTCTTGTAGCATGGTTTAAATGTCAATGCAATTATGTGTTTTTGGAGAAAAAACATAATAGTTTGCCATAGTTTTTTAAATTGTTGTTCTTTTGTGACCATCAGTTCATGTATTGATCAATTGTTAGAATAAGCTACTATTTGTTCATTTCACATAAATCTCTTCAACGCTAAAATATATTCTACATGCAACATCAATCCACCAAATTTTAGTAATAATTTTTACACGCAATAACTATTTAATATGTTCATCAAGAATCTTTGCATTTGGCTGAACGAGTGCTAAACAATGTAACGGGTCATCACACATAAAAGCATCCACTAGCTTCCAGTCAGTAAACTTGCTGTATGGCATGAAATGAAACAGTTTGATTGAAACTGTTCGCACTTTGGACAGACATGATGATCAAGAGAATCATGACATGACGCTTGTGCATTGCACACCAGCAACAGGAATATGGCGAAAGGCAAATAAACTTAACAAGCAAGCAAAGCTTGACATTCAAGATTGCAAAAGAAAACCCATTGATGAATAATATTCCATTTTTATCGAAATTCTTTTCTGTGCTTATTGTACATACAAATCTGTGCTGACTGAATGCATGATACGAACCCAGACAGAAGGAAATGGGGTGCTGCTCCCTGGAACGCTACAGAACATAAAATACTTATTTTGGTTTAGGCTGACCAGTAAAAAATGTTAAATTTACTGCATCCCGATTCGTTCAAGCTTTCAAATTGCAATGCTACCAAAAATCCGAGATTTGTTCACTGTTTATGCTCTATTGAATTTGTGCATACTATTCATTTGCTTTATTTGTTGTATCGGTTTATTTGCCCATGTCAAGTATAAGAAATCACGTGATAATAAAACCTATTTCTATAACTTGTCGATTCTCTTTATTTGAAGCAAAATGTTTGCATACTCACAAAAGATACACAGACGGTGCATACTTTAATATCATTCATTAAATAACAAATTACTTTCTCATTACTCCATTTATCTAACCTATCAGCAGTGATTAGCGTTTTCAGAGAGAAATATACTTTTCCCTTCTCAATTTTGAAAAATACACGAGAATATCTATACACACCTATAAATAAATTGTGATTATCAAATCATACCACAAAAACGAATAACTATATTTATTTTGTGCGATTTTCATTTTAATTGTCTATTTTGGCACATGAGACATATGAATGTAAACTCTATCCAATAAACTGTTGGAATTGTATTTCGCATTTTGCATATACTAACAGCTATACAAATTTGATTGATTGTTAATATAATGTCTTATTATATAAATAGCAATTGTGATTGTTTATAGCTACATGTTTTGCTGCTTTCTTAAATTTCAGATGAACCTGCTTAAAATTTCCTTTACAAAAACGCTACCTAAACAATTAACTGCCTTAAATAACAATTAGCTATTTATGCTATCATTTATCTATACAAGTAACAACAATCGCAACTGTTCACACTGAGAATATAAAAAATACACATAGACACACACGAGCAAATGCGAAAATACTAATGGCGATCTACTTAACTGCTATAAAACATTTAATTACTTAATTAATTCATTATTAACTATCATACTTGAAAAATCACAAAAAGTGGAACACTTTACAAACAACTGTAACAATTAACAACATCAACAACAATCGACACTCAGTATTTACTTCACTGGCACATAAAATTATAACTTATTCAGAAGTATACAAAGTTGTAAGCCTAAACAGAAAAAAAACTGCTGGAAATTTCTAGTGATCACAATAATAGGCACAGTCAACTGTCTAGATTACCTAATTCTAACATCAAGAAGATATACAAACTGTTTTTACTCCAGTATTGAGACTAAATATTCTTCTATTTATAATTCTTTGGTAGTTTTTATAGAATTTTACACAAACCGTTTATTTTTCTTCAAAAACGATTTATAATTCTATTTTGTGCATGTTTGATTCTTTTGACTTCTTCAATTTTTATGTATAATGAACAGTTATTTTAACTACTTATTTGAATTAAGACGGCGTTCCAGGTACAGGCTGCTGGTTAGTTTGTGTCGGGCTATTTAACGGTACTCCAGCTAGGGCTCCGGGTATACTGGATATTGAAGGGGATTTCGAAGTTGGCTGCTGCTGACTGTAGTCAAAGTGAACTATGCCTTGGCCGTAGTCGCAACCGGGTCGGATAAACGGTCTTTCCAAACGGGCATCCAACCTAAAAGATTTAAAAAAGGGGCGTTCTAAACGAGCATCCAAGCTAAATGATAAAAAATATCACAAAAAACCGAATTATTTTTAAAATCCTATTTTTTTCATTTTATCGATTTCTTAACCCAACTCACCCACTAAATCTCTCAGCCAAGCTATTATGCTGATACCAATTGACCAACTCGACCACACTCTTAAAGTACCTACTCTCACTCAAATAGTACAGCTTTTCATCCCGTGTCACCAGTATCTTCATGTGCTTCACTTGATCATTCCACCTCAGACTGAGCGCATAGACCGCATCTTGGACCAATCCCCCTCCACAATTAATCGCCGGTCGGACCCTCACCAAAAACGTGGCGTTTCTCTGTCCATCCATCAGCACGCCCGTGGCACTATCCCTATCCATTTCCCCCGCGTACCAAGGATAACTCTCCAAATTACTTAGATTGACGTAATGATGCGCTCCCTGTTGGACCACGCCCACCAAGTGCATCATTCCGTTGGAGGTACACGGGCTGTTTAAATTATTCAGGGGCAATGGGGGACTTTGGGGAATTTTGCCTCCAGAAGTGCTACTAGTTCTTCGGGGACTCTTGGAGGTACTCTGGTGCAGGCTGGCCAAACTTCCGGTAAAACTGGTGGAATGACTAAGTCCTCCTCCTCCGCCAAACAATGGACTGCTACTGTCTTGACTATTTAAAAAGCTTGCTGTGGGAATGGGAAGTAAGGGGGGACGTGGAGGCAGTTCCGGAGGATGAACTAGACCGCATTTTGGAAGGAGGGCGATGCAGTCCCGGTGCACTCCAGCGTCGTACGCAGCGATAACGTTGGTAAAACACGCCCTTGAGGAATTTACCGCAGTGGCTGCAGTTTTGGCCTTTGGGAAAAGTGAACATGGACCAGTGGTGGTCCGTACGGCGACATTCTTCCAGTTGGATGTTCGTTCTTTGAGAAAATCCCGAATTGTTTTAGTAACTTTTAATTTTGTGTAATGATTGTTGCTCTGCTCTTTTGGAATTGTTACACTGAACTAGATAGATATGTAATTAAATTACAAAAGTGAAGTGGCTGTGTAAATATAGTCAACCATGCGTTTTGATTTATTATTTTATCATGTCAAAATAAACACAATTTACAATTACGTGCGCAGTCGCAAAAAGTTATAGCCCCAAAACAAAGCTAAAATCGTACAATTTAAAGCAGCATGCGTCTGGTAGCATGATGATAGTGATAATGCATTTACGAAACCTACAAATAGAAGAGTATAAAAACCAAGCTCATAATATGCACAAATGGAGTATTCAATCAAATAAATAATATGCTCTTTAGTTTAGCAATAACTTTGTTCGGTGCATGTACACCGGAAAATAATTTATGCAAAGAAAAGTCGTGATAATGCTGTTGGCGGACAGAAAACATAAATTATTTAATATTAGTGAATAAAACCACACAAAAACGCTTTTACAAAACTTTTCTCAAAATATATTGGATTAATACGACTAAATACCAGTACTTATTTATGTTTCTGACAATTACTTTGCAGGTTTAATAAAAAAGTAAATATGCTTGCCTAACTTGAGCGGTCAAACAGTAGCAATCTGACCAGGTTCAGTTCCATTCCATTCTCATCACTAGCTATATTCTCTAACAAGTATTGACTTCACAATGTAGTTACTGGTAATAAGTAATTTGCATTGAAATAAGCAACACTACTTATTGATGAACTTTAACGCTTAAACTTGCCTTAAATTGGCGCAAAGTAACAATCATACAGTACTAGAATAAGGTAAAATCAATACCTATTTTTACTTGCGTTTGGTACCTGTCCGTAATTCAGTCTGGTGCAAAGCAAAAAGCTATTTCGTTCCTTGAACGTTGAACATTCTGTTAGAAAGAACAATAGCTTTAAAAATGTGAAGAAACACTACAAGAAATATGTGTTGAAAAAAGCTACATACCTTCTGAACACAATGTGATTCACACAATAACTTTTTTAATCCTTTCAATTCTAAGAAAACCTTTTTGTACAAGTAGTGTGGTATTTCCCACCAGTTGGCAACTGAGGATTTTGCTGGGTACATATTTCTTTATCAGGATAAACGAGGATTGTACCTCTTCCAGGAATGTAATACGATAACAAGAAAAACCGAACAAATGTATTACTAAAGGATTGACTACTCTCGATCAGTACCATAGTGAGTCAGAATTAATATATGGTTTACGTATACAACGTATTATAATAATGTGTGGCTGAGCTGAGGGCAACAATAATCTATGTATGTATGTATATGTATGGAGAGACGTTTATTGCACGTATAGCGAATATAATCTTGTCGGATTGGACTTTGTTATCATGCATGTTTACTATCAACATTTTAAACGAGAACCTGTGTATTTCTATTTTCACAAAGGCTTCCGCAAGTCGTTATATAATGATCATAATAGTTTGACAGAAATTGCACTGATTTTGTATTTGTAATTAACTACTTTATTCAATTCTTCAAATTTATCACAAAACTAGAACTTATACTTTACAAATGCTCTACTTGTGCAAAGTTGTTAAAATTTTATTATCCCAAAACATACCCAGCTTTTACCTAGGGTTGTTTATGGCGTTTCAATTTATAAATTTTTTATTTTATCACAATGTTAACACACATCTAAAACAAGCAAGTGGTGATCAAGGACACTAGATAAAAATCTGCCCAATGAATAGTACAGTTTATCTACAAATAAGAGAACAATTAACAATAAACTTAAATTACAATTTTAGTTTCAGGTTCACATCTGCTACAACCATAAACCTCCACATTTAAACTTTTAAACATTTGACAATAAAAAATTATTATTTTTGTACGTATTTGCTTGCACTACCTTTATATCATTTAGCCAGTATATATCTTAACCGGTAATTCTTAATATCCTTTGCTTGTGACACTTACTGTCATAGCAGGTTTAAGATAAAAGTAAAAAGTTGATTCTGGTGGGTAATCAATAAGAATACGATCTGGTCGACAAGCACATTCAACCCCTGTTCTACAACGAAACGCATCTGCTACCAACCGCATAATAGTCCTTACATGCAAAAATTGTACACAATTCATCAAATAGAAAGCAATACAAAGCACAAACCAACTTCCACAGGCTTCATCTCTGTACGCATAATGATCTGGTATTTTCACAGAGCAACAAATAATATTAGAAAATTCATATGTTTCAACACCTACGGCACATTCATATCCGGGAGTTACTTTACACGCATTTACCAAAAACAATTTAGGCTTTCCTTCTAATCCAGGACATTTGTCAAATAAAAATTGAGAAATTACTTCTTCCCGGAGATTAATTTTTCTATAAGTTTCATCCAAGTGGTAAGGATCCGATGTATGCACGTAGGCGTAGCCACCGGCACCACGATCCTCACCGTGACTGCCAATGAAAATCACTGCAGATTTTGGATTTGCATTGTTGCAGTGTATTCGAAACGCTTCAAAAGTGTCGAGCACTTCCTAAAACAAAATGTACACAAAAACATTATTTCATTTTCAAACTTCAATAAACGACATTTCAGATGTCCTTATTTGCATATACCTGTTTTGTCCACGTGGTTTTATCCCTGTGTTCCTCATCTCGAAAAATTGTAAACCCTAGTTGTTTGAACAAAGTGCGCATGTAAAATACGTCATGTTCGGAACCATGTCGGGTTGGTCTGTGAAAATCTCCGTTGGCATCTTTGTGCTCAGGAAAGTCTTTAATATTTATTATAAGACAAGCATTAAATTCGCCGGTTGTCGATATTATGTGTGAACCTGCCTGAAGAAACCAAATCAAATAGTGCATATATTATACAATTTGTATGCACTATAAAATTGTAGCAAAACGAATGAATGATTTTTGTCGTACCTTAAAGCTTGAGCGCATATCCTCTTCGGGTCTCAGAACGTTAACATTCAAGCGTCTGCACCTCTTCACCTCTGCCAAATATTCTTTTTTCAGGCATTCAACTACGTCACTATGTACATACTTTCTGCATGTAGCCTGCTTTTCAACAATTTCCTTTCGCCAATTCAACATTTTGCAGAATTTGTATAAAAATTTTGTCAACTGTCACAAACAACGAATTTGTATTTTACTACAACTTTGTGTAATTTTGCAAACGAATTGATAAGCCGGTCAGAGCGAATGTGTTTAACTGAACGTTATTTAGTGTTTCGACTTACTCTGGATCTATAACCTGTTATCTCGGTTTTCAGGCAGAAAGAAAAAACGTTTTGACTGAAGTAAAAAATTTCCTATAGAAATGGTAAACAGCCAGCAACAGTGCAATGCACAGAACGAACGACAAATAGTGACTGAGCAGCAGATTTCTATTCTGAGAATCTGCTTTGGGTGTTGAGTCGAAAAGTATTGCACAACACCAAAGGATATAGCTCATAAAATCACTGCATTCTGAACTTACGTTTGACCAGTACTGCAATGACAATAAGTCAGACTAAATTCAATTTAGGCATGCAACCTGTTATAAAATGTGAGTCTGAGCTGAAAGCTTGACATTCGAGCGTAAAGAGAATACCCAGTGGTGCATAATATACTGTTTCCCTTCAAATTCACGTTCTGTGTATATTTTACGTACAAATCAGAGCTAGTGTTGACTGAATGATACACATCCAGTCCAGAAAGAAGGAAAAATGCTAAACTACCTCTCAATGCATTCAAGCTATCACATTGCAATGTTATCTTTCGGTCAGTAGCAGAAAGCTGATACTTGCCTAATGTTATATGGTCTATTCTATTCAGTAGTCTCTATTGAATTTGTGCAAGCATTTCGTTTTACGTTTAATATAGGTAATCATAATTCATTCATGAAGTCGGTATCGCTTTATTTGCGTGTGTTAAGTATAAATAAAAATCACGTCATAACAAAAATTATTTCTATAGTTTGTGGATTTTCTTTATTTTAAGCAAAATGTTTGCGTACTCATAACAGATACACAATTGGTGCATACTTTTTAAATATCATTCACTAATTAACAATTAACTTTCTTTACTACACTCGTCTTATCTATAAGCAGTAGTTAGCTTCGTCAAAGAGGGAAATTAAGTTTCCCTTCTCTATTTTGAAAAATACAGGAGAATCTCTATACAATTGTCTAAACGTCCATCACGTGTAGTGTATATCAAATTATAACACAAAACGCATAATCATATTTTTGTGCGACTTTTATCTTAATTGTCTATTTTGGCACATGAATGTCTAGCGATTTAGTTAATTGTTGGAATACAATTTCGTATGTTGCAAACTAATAGCTACACATACAAATTCGATTGATTTTTATTCTAATGTCTTACTATTTAAATAGCAATTGTCAATTGTGATTGTTTAAGCTACAGATTTTGCTGCTTCAGAATTTCTCAAAAAAGTTACATACCTGCTCGTTATTTCCTTTACAAAAAAAGCTACCTAAATGTTTTACATAACAATTAGCTACTTATTTAACTACACACCTAACAACAATCGCAACTGTTTTGTTCACACTGAGAATATAAAAAATACAGAGACACACACACGTAAATGCGAAAATACTAGTAGCGATCTACTTAACTATTTCTAAAATACTTAATTATAATTATTATACTTCAAAAAATCACAAAAAGTGGAACACTTTACCAACAACGTCAACAACAATGGACAACAATAACAATCTCAGTAAAAGTTACTTCACTGGCACATAAATCATGAATTATTCAGAAGTATACAAAGTTGTTGTAAGCCTAAACAGAAAAAAATGCTGGAAATTTCTAGTGATCACAATAATAGGCACAGTCAAATGTCTAAATTACCTAAGTCTAACATCAAGAAAACGTACAAATTACTTTTACTCTAGTTTTCAGACTAAATATTCTGCTATTTATAATTCTTTGGTAGTTTTATTTTCATCTATAAATAATGTACACAAACCGTTTATTATTTAACGGTTTATTACATTTTGTGCGTGTTTGATTCTTTTGACTTCTTCTCAATCCTTCTTCTTCAGGAAATTGAATGAACAGTTTACTTAATTTAATATTTTTTATGAATTTCTAATGAATTAAGACGGCGTTCCAGGTACAGGCTGCTGGTTAGTTTGTGTCGGGCTATTTAAAGGTACTCCAGCTAGGGCTCCGGGTATACTGGAAATAGAAGGGGATTTGGAACTTGGCTGCTGCTGACTGTAGTCAAAGTGAACTATGCCCTGGCCGTAGTCGCAGCCGGGTCGGATAAACGGTCGCTCTAAACGGGCATCCAAGCTAAAAGATTTAAAAAGTCACAAAATACCAAATAATTTTAAAATCTAAATTTTGTGCAAAATTATTTCAATTTCTTAACCGAACTTACCCACTAAAACTCTCCGCCAAGCTATTATGCTGATACCAATTGACCAACTCGACCACACTCTTAAAGTACCTACTCTCACTCAAATAGTACAGCTTTTCGTCCCGTGTCACCAGTATCTTCATGTGCTTCACTTGATCATTCCACCGTAAACTCAGCGCATAAACCGCATCCTGTACCAATCCCCCTCCACAATTAATCGCGGGTCGGACCCTCACCAAAAACGTGCCATTTCTCTGTCCATCCATTAGCACGCCCGTGGCACTATCCCTATCCATTTCCCCCGCGTACCAAGGATAACTCTCCAAATTACTTAGATTGACGTAATGATGGGCTCCGGGCTGAACCACGCCCACCAAGTGCATCATTCCGTTGGAGGTACACGGGCTGTTTAAATTATTCAGGGGCAAAGGGGGACTTCCGGGACTTTGGGGAATTTTCCCACCGGAAGTGCTACTAGTTCTTCGGGGGCTTTTGCTGGTACTTTGGTGCAGGCTGGCCAAACTTCCGGTAAAACTGGTGGAATGACTAAGTCCTCCTCCCCCACCCAACAATGGACTGCTACTGTCTTGACTATTTAGGAAACTTGCTGTGGGAATGGGAAGAAGAGGGGGACGTGGAGGGAGTTCGGGGGGATGAACTAGACCGCATTTTGGAAGGAGGGCGATGCAGTCCCGGTGCACTCCAGCGTCGCAGCGAACACAGCGATAACCTTGGTAAAACACGCCCTTGAGGAATTTACCGCAATGAGAGCAGTTTTGACCCTTGGGAAAGGTGAACATGGACCAGTGGTGGTCAGTACGGCGGCATTCTTCCGGTTGGATGTTCGTCCTATGAAAAAACCCGATTTTTTTTATAAACTTTTCATCTTGCAAATTTTTTCATAGCAAATTTGCTTACAGTGCGTCTTCAATGGCTTTAATCCACCGTTTTTTATACTCTTCCGTTTGGGCATACATGGTGTATACGTTTTTCTCCTTGTGGTGGACCAGATTCCAGCAACAGGTCCAGCGGGGTTCCCTCAGACCTGACTTTCGAATTGTTTGGGGAACGTCTTCAACCCGGTATTCTTGGAGGCAGAGGGAATGCTTGTAGCTGTATTGCTCGCTCTGCAAAATAATTCATTTCATGAAATTTTATACAAGTTTCTTGAATTACCCCAAATTTAACAAATTTTTCTAATTCCTAGTCAAAACTTTATCCTATAAAGCCAAGTAAGTTTGATTACCCCAAAGAGTTTATCCATCATCTGCATAACAGCACCAGAGACAGAACAGAGGTCAAATTTGTTCAGGTGTCAAGTTTTTGTGAAGCATAGAAGGTCAGCAGGCAAGTTTGCATGCAAGGTTTTGTGTGTGCAAATTTGTACAAAAGCCAAGTTTTTTCATTAGATTCAGTTTCAGTATTTTTTAAAAGTGTAGCCCATCACCATACTCAACCAACACCACCATTTAAAAAGCATTGTAAATTTGTAGTTATAAATTTTATGTACAATTTTCTTAAAGATTATGATTGTTGGGGGGATAATTTTTTGAGGTTACTCACCCGTGTCGGCTTGCACATGAGCATAACTTTGTCAAAGATGAAAACGTAACGGGACTTGAGTCGGTTATCGTCATGTCCCCTTATTCTTAGCTCGCCATCACGTTGAAGACGACCATAGTCCTTTAGCTCCATACCGTCGGGCATTTTCAGGTCATAAATACTTCCCTGTTGAGAAAACAAACAAAAAGTAAGTACAACTAGGTATCCATAATCAAATCCTTTCCTCCAACCAAATACCCAACCTTACACCCCTGCCCCGCAAAAACCCTTAAATTTACAAACCCGATCACCTCAAAACCAGTTTATTTCTTAACTCCAATGCACTTATGCACTTCAAATACCCATTCCTAAATGATAAGCACGACCCCCTTGCAAAACCCACCACTAAAACTCCGATCCCCTCCAAAAATCAATTAACCCCATTTTCAACTCTGATTACTTTCAACCTCTCACAACCCATTTCAAAACCCAAACTAGCCCTAACCTACAAACCAATCCCCCCTTCAAAAATCATTTACCCCTAACCTAAATCCTATTCGAAGCCCTATTTTCAATTCAGTTCCCCTCCAAAGTCCCTTTCTAGATTCCAATCCCTTCATTAAAACCTAAACCTTAACTCCTGCTCTGCCCCAAATATTCAATTTTCTCAAATTCCATCATCCCCCCCATTCCAAAATTTTAACCAAGCCCCCTTTCTTTTAGCTCGTTCCTCTCTTCAAAATCTCCTCCAAACCTAACTCATCCCCTTCCCCACTAGAAAACCATTAAAATCCTGACATATAACCCCCCCCCCCCAAGCTTCTCATCCAATAACCCATTTCTAAAGTCCGTCCCCCTCCAGAAAACCTATCACTTCACCCCAAAAATATCATCCATCCGATACCCCCCAAATGCCCCCATCCGCTCTAAAATTACACTTCTCAAGCCCCAAACTTCCTCCAACCACAACCCCATTTCAAAAATCAGATCCTCTCCAAAACCACTAAAAACCACGATCAACCCCCAAACCCAGTCTTCTCCTCCAGCAACCCATTTCATAAACTCATGTCCCTTCCTGATCCTAACTCCCAGGGATCACCCCCTCCAAAAACCCCGCTTTTAACCCAAATCCCCTCCCCTCAATCTTCCACAAACTCAGACCCAATTCTCTGATCCCCTGTAATCCCCATTTATTTTACCTCACCTCCCCCCCCAAAACAACTTCATTATGTCTTCATTCGCACTCACCTCAATCTGTCTGATAATCATCAGAGTCTCGCTATCCCTCTTCACCTCATTCGTAAACTCTGCCACATCCGTCATCGCATCCCTCGCCTTCTCAATACTCCTATACTCCTCCGCCCCATGCTGCTCCCTACTCGTCTCATCCAATAACTTCTGCAGCAGCAAGTGGTACTTCAAAACCCTCTGCATTGGCACACTCAGCACATCCCTCAACTTGAACTTGCCTTCCTTCACGTCCTTCTCGCACTTGGCCACCTCCTTCCCAATCTCCTCATTCTTCCCACAAATCTCCTCCACCAGATTCTGCGCCCGCGTCAGATTCGCACAGTAGTCCCCGTAAATCACAAATTTCTCTTTCCAGTGCACAAACACGTCACCCAAAGTTTTACTGTGACTGCCATAAGGATAACTGGCAGCTGCAGAACTTCCGGTTCCTGTTAACGCTCGGTTTAGGTCACTTAAAAAGCCCGTGTGAATCTCTGAGAGCTCCTTAATCCCAAAAAAGATTATCTTGCGGTCATCCTCCTTGAAAATGGGGTAAAGGGGCTTCAGGAAGTTCTTCTTGATCATGTTCAGGGCGTCCACGTAATTTGATTCCGTTTCGACAAGTTCCCCCTTGACATAGTCTCGTTTCTCCCGTAACGTCACCGGTGGCTAAAAAAATTCCCCAAAAAATCATCTTATCATTTTGCTTACCAAATTTTAATAGCTATTTAGCAAGATAAGCACAATTAGAAGCAAAACCACAATTAAAATGATAAGCTACTTGACGAGGATGACGATCGATATAGCACAGATCCTGATAAATGTCCTCCTCCGTTGTCGAGTTGACCACTAAGGAATAATAGTCCTCCTCAAAGCTCTCTTCTGGGCCGTTACTACGTTTTAAAATGATAAGCACACAAAAAAACCGAACAAATGATAAGCACAAAAACGTCAAGATAAGCTACAACTTAACAATCTATAAAAAAACGCCACAAATTTGACAAAACAAGTACAAAAAACGGAGGCGACAAAAAACGGGTAAAATCGGCACAGCCAAACCAACGAACACAAGCAAATGATAACCCTGAGGTAATCATCGATAAGTGGTTATCTTAATTAACCTGCTTGATTCGGAAGGTAATGTAGCACAATTCCTCGTAAATGCTTTCCTCCCTGTCGCCTCCTCTGGGGGCTGCGACCACCACTGGAGTGGAGGGCTCACTTATCATACCACTTATCAATTAAGTCATTTAATTAGCCAACTTATCGATTAACTTGCTTATCGATTGACAACTCAAATTACCTTGCAAGATCCTCAAGATTTTGACACATTTCGTCATCCAAAATGGGTGTCCTTTCGCCTAGAGCCGAGAAGCCCCTAAGAAAAATGGTCAGAATTTTAGTACCGGGTAATTTCTTAGTGGTTATCATTTTATTGAGCTTATCATCTTACTCAATTCCCGTGGCCACTGCTTTTGGACAAGTGGACAACTTGCTCAAAGTGTACAACACTTTGCCAAAGTCACTCAGGTCGAATAACATCCCGGGTTGGAATAGTTCCGTTTCCTTCAACTCAAACTGGTCTTTGCAAATTTGAAGAAACTGACGAATATTTCTAAGACACAGGAACTGTGCCATTTGTGGCCGTTGACTAATGTCCTTCAAGTCTAGACTTCCGGGTTGGATAAGATTAAGAAGGCGACATAATTGCACCCCGTCACGTAAAGTGTAGGCCAAGTCCTTTATGCTGGCCTGGGGCAAATTTGTGCGGTGGTCAGGGGCCAAAAGACCCATTCGGGTGAGCCATTTGCAACATTCCCTCCAATTTTCTTCGGCTTCCATTTTGGAGGGTGTTTTTGGAGGTGAATTAATTTTTAATTTTGGAGGAGATCTGAGGAGATCACTGGTCACTGGAAAACTCAGTGAGGTCCCGGGTTTTTAAGGCATAATATTTTTGATGGACCAGTGTCCACTGGGTTTGTGGAGGTTTTGGAGTGGACCTTGGACTATTTTTGGAGGAAATTTGCTATGGAATTGTAAGAGCTGCTGATTTAGTGGCTTTTGGACTGCCCTCGGTTCTCAGACTGGACCAAAGACTGAAGCAGCCAAGCCTGTTGATATGGTAGGGTGTTTTGGGGGCCGTTCCTTGAAAATGGCACTGAAAAAATTTGCAGGGTTATGGAGGAGTTCTGGAGGGGATGGGATTGGATTTGGAGGGGATTTGGAGGAATTTTAGAAATATTTAGGTTAAATTTGAAGTGGACGGCCCCTTAAGTTTAAGATAGATAGAATGTATGGTGGGTAGATTGAGGATCAAGAAGAATGGATGGGTAATGAACTGATTTTGAGATGTTTTTGGAGGGGATTTGGAGGTGATCGATGATATGATGTGGAGGCGGTGGAGGTGATTAACAGGCTATTGTTAAGTAGAAAATGGAGAAAATAATGAGGATGTTGATGAATAGAAGGTTGATTAAAAGAAATGAGGAGGATGGAGGAACTCGGAGCGTGAAAATTTGGGGAAAATGAGATGGAATTTGTTTGGAGTAGTTTTTGGAGGAGTTCTGAAGTTTTGGAGTGCTTTTCGGAGTAAATTAGAAGTTTCCTGTGTGCATATATTCATATTCATGAATTGAATTGGTAATTTTATGTAATAGGCATGATGTACCCACGTACATGACAAGAGGAAGAAGATGAAAGAGGCTTAATTTGATTTGCAAGGAAAAACAAGAGGGCTTGGAGGGATTTGGAGGTGATGATGATAAATTTGGAGGGGAGTTGAGGTGGAAACAGGTTGAAATTCGGTAAAGTTGGAGGAAAATGGGGATTTTTAGAGAGTTTTGGGGTGATTTGGAGGGAATTTGGCAGTGTGGTGGGTTGGAAATGGTACATAGATGGTTTTGGAGGCAACCTTGGGCCCAATTTCCTCCAAAAAGAAAGATAGCATTGTTTGGAGGAAACTCTGACTTCGACGAAAAAGACGACTGGTAAAATAAACAAGAAAAGTGGTTGAGCAAACAAGGCATAGATAGATTGTCATCCGTTTTCTATTAAAATAAAGTACAAGTTTCCTCCAAAGTTTGTAGGCTTTGGAGTTTGGAGGAGTTTTTGGAGTAGTTTCTGATGATAATGGACAAGCTTGAAGGCTTGGAAAGAATGACGATGGACCAACAAGTTGGCAGGTTTTGGAGTGGATTTCGGTGTAAATTTGGGAATAAGTAGGTATAGGGTGTAGACATGGAGGAAAGTTGGAGGAGTTTTGGAGGAAAATGAGAAATTGGATGGGATTTTGGAGGAAAGTAGAGCATTTGGAGGTGAATTTCGGTGAGATGGGATTTGTGACGAAAGTTGGGAATGAACAGCTGTTCAGCTGATGACGAGCTGTGTAGATGGTCAAGAGAGAGTGACGAGTTGACAGGATTATTTTGGTGCAGGGATTTTGGAGGGATTTAGAGGGAAAACTGGTAGAGTTTTTGGAGGGGATTTGGAGGAGATTTGGGAATTTGTTGAAGATTTAGAAAGGTTAAAGGTGAATTGTGAATTTAGAGGTGGGAGGTGGGTTTTTAGGGTTTTTTGGGGATTTTTGGAGGAAAGATGTCAGCGTTAATTACCCGGTTGGGACGGCGCTTCCGGGAGAAGCCCAAGTCAACTGATTTGAATCTTCCTGGTTTGCCAAATGCTAGAGAGATTTTGGAGGATATTGAGGGCTGTCAAGAGGGGGATTCGGTTATTAAGTTGGCTAGTTTGATTAAGAAGAAAGGTGGGTGATTTTTGTTTAAAATGGAGGGGATGGGGAGGTGAATTTGGAGGGGATTTGATTGAAGGTTTGATTGGGTTTTTGCAGGGAAGCAGGTGAATTTAATGGATAAGGACTTTTTGGAGGTGGCCAAGAAGACTGGAGGGGATGAGTGGAGTGGACTGGAGTTTTTGGAGATTTATCAAGCTAGTTTGGGAGGGGATGGAGGGAAGCAGGAGGATAAGGAGGGAGGTGGGAAAAGGAGGGGAAGTTTTACGGGGAATTTGATGGGTGGAGGGGGAAAGACAGGGAAAGGGAAGGGGTTGAGTGAGCAAGAGCAGTTGAATAGTTATAACAAGTTGAAGCAGTTTTTGGTGCTGTTTGAAAAGTCGGAGGAGATTTTGGAGGGGCTGGAACCGCAGTTTAGGAGGGTGGAGGAGGCACTGAAGAATAAGATGGGAAATGAGGAGGATCGAGAGGAGGAAATGGAGGGGGAAAGGAAGATTAAAGTGAGAATGATTAGTGGAGAAGATGGAGGGGAGATTTTGAAGGTGGAGGAGGATGGAGAGGGTTTGGAGGGGAATAGGCAGCTGTCGGATTCAGAATTGTGCTCAAGTCCGTTATTGTGAGATGGAGATAGTTAAGTGATGATTAAAGTGCCTTGAAAAGGATTTTGTGATCTTTAAAGTTAAATTGTAATGAATGGTTAAGGGATTTCACAATAAATTAGTGCGTTTTGTATTGAAAGTAAATGTTTGAAATAAAGCCAATTAAAGTTGTCAGTAAGATTTTGTTGTGTTTTTGGAATACTTTATTATTCATAGAATACTCAATTACAATACAAAGATTTCGGTTTGTTTTGACAGTTGTAAAATATTTAACCACAGAATCATTAGAAAAGTACATAAAGCTTTGTTTTTCTCGAGTTTTTGTTATAAAATCACATTTAACATGACCAGTTGTAATTATAGTTATTCTAGTTATCCTATGTTTTATTCTAAAATAAGTAAAGCTTGGATTCTGAAAATACCGAAAAGTCAACCTATTTACATTTTTAAGAACTATAAAGTATATAACTATAAAAATTAATAATACTACTAAACATTGATTAAAGTGTATAGCTAATTGTTGAAAGTTTGAGTTATTTTGTCGATGAGTATTTTTTAAACTCTAACAAAAAATTAAAATTCAGACAGTAACTTGATTTTCTATTTCGGGAAACAGAACAGCGTGGACATCTACACTTAAATAATTTTTATTTTTATTTTTCAAACATTCTAAACCGTCCCAAAGAAAAAGACCGGAAACCTTTATTCCCATTCTCTGAGCTAATCTAAACATGGCCAACAGCTCTGATTTACTACAGTCTTTTAAAAGGCCTTTCTCAAGAAATTTATCTAAATCGATATCTTCAGCTTCATTCTTTCGGTTTCGGTAATACACCATAGGTTTTGGAGTTTGGTCATTGGCACAATTTTGATTAGTCTGAATTTCCAAATTTGATTGTTCTTCTACTAAAGATTTAAGCAGTTGATAAACAGTTGGACGAGTAGGTTTATAAGCCTGGTGGGTGGGAACTAATCGTTTGATCTCACAAAATTCAGTTTTGACAAACTTGTAGTCGTATTTTATATGACCCCTAAGAATCATAGACTTTAACTTATACTCGTCCTGATCACTCCACCTTTCAGATTCTCTCAGTGCAGAAATTAATATTCCAAACAATCCATTTTCTACAAAAGCTTCATTGTAGAACCATGCTACTAAATATTCTGCCACTAAACCATGCATAAAATTTAAGGGTTCAAGTGTTTTGATAATACCAAAATCCAGCAAATATTGCTTAGAAGCATCGTCTTCAATAAATTGTGGTAGAAAATGGTTTTTAAACCATTTAGCTAAACTATCGTGAAATACTTCCTTCAGGGCATAATAAATATGTTTCACAATCATGTCTCTTTTGGTTTGCTTGAACAACCTGTTATTTTGTAAATCCTCTACTGACTCCCTGAATCCGTTTTTCTCCCTAAAGTAAATTTCACACTTTGTGTCTATAAATTTCTGAAAAAACTTTGTCACTGTTTTAAAACTATCTACGTCAATGCTGAAATTCCCATTTTGAACATTCTCTGCATACATTTCTGCTATCATTTTTAACTGAAGTGGAACTCCTAATACCTCTTGGAATTCAGCAGACACTTCAATTTTTGCTAGCGTTTTGGCAAACTCCGTAATCTGTTCTTCTAAACTTTTGTACCGCGTTGGATTCTTTATAGAATTTTGCCAAAATTTTTTGAGATAGTCTATTTTGTCCTGTTTTGTAAACGGACACAATTTGCAATAAGTTACATTTCCACTATTTTTACTTATTTCATGGTATACGTGATCCCTCATGGTGACACATATCTGCACAAAAGGAAAGCTTTTTTGGATTTTGGCAACGGCACGTATAACAAGTTTTCTGAGACCCTCTCTAGCTTCGTCTAACGCATCTACCATTAGCAGAACATGTTTTCCTACAACATTCCCGTTTAATAAGACGTGTAGTATATTACTTTCGAAAGGCGTTGAGCAAAACATTTCTGAGAGAGCATTGACTGCTTCTAACTGCTTTTCTAACTGCAAACCAAACTGTCTTGCCCTCATATGTATTACCAAAAACGTAGAAGTCTGTTTTGCAAAATTTAAAGTAAAAGTTGATTTGCCTTGACCTGGTTTATCATACAAAAACATTAAATTTGCATGTGTGTTTTGTTCTAAGTTTTGAATCCAATTATCTTCGTGTATGCCATTATTCAACGGTTCCTGCACTGCTTCTAAACCATTATTAGCTTGCATTATGCGCCGTTTTATATAAATTTCATCTAAACTGGGTACAACACACTTGGAGAAAATTTTGGGTACTGAATTTCTAAAAAGATTTTGAAGTTCATTTGCATCTAAACGGAAAAGTAATTCCTCCCTTTGACTCTCTTGATCTGGCAAAGTTGAGACAAAATTGTAGTGGTTATCATGAATTTGAACAAACCTATTTAATAGAATACGTTTCTCTGTCCCATCCAAATCTTTCCACAATACTGGCCTAAATTTAAGACTGCAAATATTTTCAATGTCTAATAATACCTTGGCTTTATCTGTTGGACTGCGCAATAAAACTATAATTCTTTCATAGTCCACACATTTCTTTAAAAAATCCGACTTAACGCCTAAATCTGTAAGCTTAACCATAATTGCTAACGACTTGCGATCTCCGGGGAAGTTGTAATTCACAGAGATTTCTTCATCTTTCCTAAAGACAGTTGTCACGCCTGCGCTGGATACCCGAACGTAAATCTCTGATGAATGCTCGTACGGGGCCGCAACCTGCAGTGCAGACGACAAATGGCGAAATTCCAGTCTTAAATTCCTATCTTCATTTATGTAATAGCTATTTAGTCCTCCTGTAAATATACATAAAATTGCAATGTTATATTCAATCTTTTTTAGCATTTTTAAAGCTTGTAAAAAATTAACATACTGTTTTCCATGTGATGTTGAAGCGCGTTATTAAGGTTAGTCACAAAACCCGGCAGTGTACTGTCCAATATTGGCATGTACTTGGTCAGCTCTGATGGATAATACGTACTAAGTTGTTCAAATTGGTCCTTCAGCTTATAAAATTCTGTCCAAATGAACAGAAACAGTTTTGGGAATCGGAGGTTCCAATAATTCACGAACAAACTGTCATGTACGTTTTGGATTTTAGAACCCCAACCTAAAGCTGCTTTTATTCTTGATGGATAGTCCTTGAAGTGAACATACTTGTTTCTCATGAATTTTAGCAGTTCGAAAAGTGATGCTGTGATTTTTTGTAACCCTTTGTTAACCATTTGTTTTAGTCTTGCTTCTTCATCAGTCACTTTAATATATTTTTCTTTTAGTCGTGTCACTAAGGATTTTTCCCTAAAAATTGGTTTGTATCTTGTTTTGGTTCTTTTCAAACTCTTACTATATGTTGTTGTCAGAAAATAACAATGACTGTTATTTCGAATTGACGAACCGTCATCTAAAAAATCAAAGTTCAAATCTTACTATTAGCTTTGTTATATTTTGCTTGCACAATGCAGTATTTTCTTTTGCTAATTAATTATATTGCTTTTATACTTTGTGGTGGTGCAGAAGTGGCATTGGCATTAGTACCATCATGATTGTCCAACTCCAGTTTCCAATTGTCGCTATCCCCCAGTATACCTTGTATCCTTGCTCTTCTATCCAAATCGTGTATAAACTTTTTAAAACGACTTTCTTTCACTTCAATCTGTTCTACAATTTTCAAAAAATTGCAGATTCTAGTTGGATACATAAGTGTGGGTGACGCAAGATAAGCTTCCGACGGCAACAAAGATGCTAGAAATTCAAAAACAAATTAAAATTGGAAATAAAATGGATTTAACTTTATCATTTTTAATAACAAAATACCATCCTGTGCTGATTGCTGGGCCATCCTCCCCCCAACATACCGGGAACATGTGGGCTCATCAGACATTTTTACTTATCCTGAACCTAAACTAAGCTAATTTATTAAGTTTCTAGCAAATTTGTTTAGACACCGGTTTGGACAATTTACAGATAACGATTGTCACTTGTGTGCATTTCTCACATGCAAACCTTTAATATTCCATAATATTTTTATCAGTCACATTTAGAAAAAAACACTATATTTTCAACATATTTTTATTAACAAATTTGTTGTTCTAATTCTTTAAACTAAACACAAAAAATTACAAAAATATGAAAAAATGTCAGAGTAAAACGACACATCAGCAAATACGCAGCACATCATATGGGATATGAAATGAAATGTAAACACCTTGCTGAGCGCAAAAGGGAAGAAGTCAAGCGGTGAATTTTCTCCACGCACTTTTATGGGGCGTAATGCTACGTACAGAACGTGCTGTTATTTGATGGTTTTGTCATGTGTATTTGCTCCGTGTTTTACTCTGTAAAAAAATCATTCCTTTGTTGTGTTCGCAAGTGAAGCTTTATTCCTTCATGCAAATTGCCTGTTCATCTAGACACACTGCTGATATGTATTACATAAATGGGTTAATACGAGTTGACTCCTAAAATCTCATTAAATTTTACTAGTGTATGAACTACTAATGTATTATACAAATTCAATTTTAAAACTCGTCCAAAATATTCTGTTTACATAATATTTTAATGATAGAGACAAATTCAAATATTAAAAGAAAAGGAAAATGATTTTGTAAAAATCATTCTAAAATGGTAATAATTTGCTTTTAACTAGACAGTCGACTACATAGGACCTCCTAGGGTTACTAAATTCTAGAGTGTTTGGGGGATGAGGAGAATTTAATTATAGGTGATTGGTTTTTAGGGAAGCAGATGCATATATTAGAAAGTTATTCTTTAGCGGGAACCGGAGGGAATGTGTTTATTGTACAGGAGCTTTTAGCGTCTTATCAAGTGAGAATTGGAAGATAGGAATCGAATCCAGGAGGATGGGAAGGAGGGAGGAGACAGTGTAAGGAGGAGGAGAGGGTTTTAATAGTGGAGGGGGTGTTAATGGAGGCAAAAGGAAAGATTTATCGGACAAACAGCAGCCAAAAGATTTTAATAATTTGAAAAAGTTTTTGCTGTTGTGTGAGAAATCGGAGGAAGTTTTGGAGGAGCTTACAGAATGAAAGCAAAAAATGGTTAGTTAAATGATCCATTTCAAGTGAATCAGGAGTGGTTTTGAGAGTGGATGGGAGTTGGTAATATTTTGCAGCGGAATAAGCAGCTCTCGGGCTAAGAATTGTGTTCATGTCCGTTATTGTGAAATAATTCAATAGTTGAGTGATGATTATGTTAAAAAGGATTTTGTGACATTTAAAGTAAATCGTAATGAAGGTTTAAAAAAATTACACATGTAATTATATGTACGTTTGATAAAAAAGTAAATGTTCATTTTGCAATATAGTCAGTTAAAGTTTAAACTGTTATGTTGTTGTAACTTTAATTGTTATTGCAAATACTCTTCATTTGCAAAAATGTTTTTTAAAGAATAGTAACCCGTCATTTAAAATAAATTATTAAAACAACCGTGTGTAAAGAAAACGGATGACTGGACTTGCTGCGGTCAACTGGCTGTGGGAAGAACTGGCTCATCCACATTGATTTTGTATCACACGGTAATGCTTCACAAATACATTTATTTGTTCAGCTCGTGTCAGCAAGTAGAGCAAGCAATAAGTTTGCCGGCAGCAGGGCCAGCAGGCATGGCTTTATCTATACAGTGTACATGAAACGATTACGAGTCTGGTCTCTATAATATATTAAAATGGTATACTAGATTTCTTTGCTTGATATGAATATACTACATCACGGGCAATTCAGAGTGAGCATTCCATTCTAATCAATCCACCAAATCATCCAGAAAAAGAGCCTAAAACAAGCTTACTGTTTCCTATATTATATATCTACCTACCCAAAATCTTTAAGGCACTCAAAATACGCCAGGTGTTCAGCGTGAGCTGAAAACCAGTTTTATGAACCTTCCCTGGAACAACATTCATTATCTGCGCACACAGCGTTGGATGCTTTACATTTTACATGATACTGATTCGGAAGGAACAGAATGCCTCAAGGTCACATTCCTTTTCATCTTCTGTGGCTTGACAGACGCAAACGGACTTCTAAGGTATAAAGACGATAGTTTTTGAAGCAAGCACCACAACAGCAGCATTAAAAAATAACCATTCCGTAAAACAAAAGTCAGCAGTTAAGAATCAATTTAAAAAAATGGAGCTTGATATTCTGGAATTTGAAAATTCATCTATGACCATGCATCCCTTATTGATTCCAGGGGTAAGCTGTGGAATATTTACTTGTGTTTTTGAAGTGACCAATATTATAGATTTATCGAATGTTGAAATTAAATAATTTTTATTTCTTTTTGATTAAATTAGATCCTACGTCACGTTTTCCAGTGCCTTGATATCAATTTGCTATTACCCTGTCGCCTTGTGTGCCAAACATGGAATGAGGAGGCAACGTTTTGCTTCCGAAAAATTTCTCAATATTTTCTACTTCCACCAAAATTTGTAACCGACGAAGACGCCATTGAGAAAATGAAGGATTTGAAAAGGTGCATAGATCAAAGTTGGAATTGGCCGTTAACCAAAGTACAATTCAGTGGAATTGAACAAGCGCTTGGAGGACAAAGTGGAGTTGAAGTGGGTAAAATGTTAACTTCCTTATTTGCTTTAGTGGCACCACTAATAACAGATTTCAAATTTGCAATTCACAACCAAAATATTGGCAATGGGCTCTCATTTTCTAAAGTCAAATTTGACAAGTTGAAAACCCTCACTGTAATATTTACACAAGATTCTGCTCAGGGTAGTATTGGAAAAGCGAAAAACTTTATGAGATTAATTTGCCAAGTGACAAAAAATGCTCCGGAATTACAAACATTGTCCATTTTGGATTCCAGTGGTGATGCAACAACAGCAATGCTTTTGAAGATAATAAAGTGCAATTTTGGAAATTTATGTGATCTAAATATTTCCACTTGGTTTAGCCAAAGTCACCTTACTCAAATAGCTATAATAGCTACTCTGGGAAAACGGCTAAAGAAACTTTGCTTAACGTTTAATGAACTTGACGTTTGTAAAAGTTTAAGCGAATTAATTGGCCCGTCAATTTGGGAGTATGATCTTAACTTAATGCTGAATCGTATTGCCAGCTCATTAGTCACTCTGGAGCTAAAGTTTGAGCCCAACTATTCACAACATAATTTTGCAACTGTAACCTTCCCACAGATGCCAAGGCTGAAAAATTTAAGTTTGGGCTTTACGGACTCGACTAATATTTCATTTGAGAATTTTTTGTATGCGGAAAAGTTTCCAAAGTTGAAGAAATTGTGTCTTAATGAAAATGGAGACAAAAATGTTTTGAAGTTTTTTATTAGGACGTGCTCGACTCTGGAGAAAGTTGAACTTGTTAAAAGCAAAACTCCGGAACTGTTGGATAAGGCACGAGAAAAGTTTCCAAATGTGAAGTGTTTACGTGCGCCTTTGAACTGGCTAGACAAAATTTGCAAAAATTGGAAACACTTGGAACAACTGGAATTGGTTGTTTTAAAAGAGGATAGTGTAGATACTGTTTTGACAGGATTGCAAGATACAGATTGGATTCAGTTGAATAATAGGTATGAAAATGGACAACAGTTGGAGAGAATTAGGGAACATTATCAGATTTTAAAGCCGGAAGAAACTTTGGTTGGTCTGAAAGGTACGTATGTAAAAATATGTATGAATTGTAACAAAACAATTTATTTTAACATACAATTCTGTTATACACTCCTGTTTTGCTTTTACTTTAGACCTGAAAGTTTTAAAGTTTCTACCTGACGTAACCGAAATAGGAGAAGTTGGATCAAGTGTGCTTGAAACTGTAGCCTTGAATATTTCGGATTTAACGTGTCTACTGGTTTTTCTCAAAATGGAAGGCTTGCAGTGTCTTAATTTTGGGGGTGGAATGCCGTCAGAGTACAAGGTAGGTTATTAAACTACCAATACTAATTTCATGTAATTTGGTTAGTTCAATTATGATTTTTAATTTTACGTTAAATATGATATTATTGTATCTTTCAGGTTTCAAAGGAAACTGTTGCACAGCTTTGTAGCAAATTTCGAGTAATAGAATAAGGCCATTTTGGTGACTGATATAGCATCATATTTATTTAATTACAACATTTGTTTATATTTAAAATATTTAAATTTAACTTGTTGAATGTTAGTGAAGATGTTAGTATTTAGAGAAGATATCACGAATCATTTTTACTACTTTCGTTTAACTTCGTAAAAATAGTTCTTCTTGTGAATGGGATTTTATGTTCTCATGTTTATGCAACTTTATCCTACTTCAACCTATCTGTTTTGTTTATAGTGTATATAAATATTGCAATTATAGTAGTTCTGAAGATTCCGTTTTGTGCATAAAGTTTGGACAAAAATGATATTTATAATAAAAATTTTATTAGCCTTTACCTACACACATAATACCGAATAATAGATTATTGTCTGAAATGAAGCTTATTTAAAGAGTAGCCAATTACAGTTGAATTATAAACTGTTTTAATTATGTATGCATGTTTGTACATAATCTCTGTATGTATGCAGTAATGAAAATGAAATTATTATATTAATTGTGTAGTATATTGACACTCCCAGTGCAGGTTGCCCGTGTTAAATGTTTGCGGCGAGTATTTTATTACTTGTAATGAGTTTCTATGCACATATTATCAATAAAAGTTAAAAAGTAAAAGAATGTATCGCCGCGGAATCTAAAAAATATACTGTTACTGGTCGTATCACATTTAAGATTCCATAGATTTTTTAAACTGATGTATCTGAAAATAAAGCACCTGCATCAGGACCATAAAATCTTAAAATGCAATATACCGCATCAAATTGGCCATATTATATCAAATCTTTCTCTGACCTTTGAAGTTGTTATAAAATTCGAGTTCTTCGAGAGATCATCTAGTATCCGGATACCAAGTTTTGAACCATTACTGTGAATACCATATACGAAATGTCTTCCAGCCGGACAGGCTGAGTGCCGGAACATAAAACGTTCATATATATGGCGATATATAAAAAGCGAAGATACAGTCTAAGCGGTAATGTCAAAAAATTATTTCACACAACATCATTACGTGATTTATAAGAACATACCACACTCAGAAGTATATTTTTGTCATATAAAGCAACTAGACAAAAAAATGCCTTGCTTGAAGCATTGAAAACTACATTCGCAATATTCCGGCTGATACTTTACGTGTTTTTATAGCTGGTAGACTCAGCTTGCCATTTTCATTTATTTCGTGTATCCCAACTATGCATTGCCCATACGCAAATGTAATTTGTAAACAAACTTGATTTTCAACAAACTAAGTAATGTTAGATTTTGAAATAAGTTTGGAAAATATCAAATTTTAAATTTGTTAGTACAATGGAATCTACAGAGTTTAACAGCAATTGCGATGCTTCGCAAGAATTCTTAGCAGATTCTGGAACTCAAATGTTGTCCAAGCACCCTTTACTGATTCCTGAGGTAAAACATTAATAGTATCGTGCATATGTGTGTATATTTGTTTACGTATATAATTACTGAATTGGTTTGTAATTAATTTAGATATTACGTGAAGTTTTACAATATGTTTCTAAAACCTCACTACTGAAATGTCGAATAGTGTGCCAAACGTGGCATCTGGAAGCAACTTTTCATCTGCGGAAGCTTTCATCTACAATAATAACACTTCCTCTAAAAGAATCATCATCCCAAATGGAACAGGAGACCTACCTTGTTGAAAAAATGAAAATGTTGAAAACTTGCATAGATCAAAGTTGGAACTGGCCCGTAACAAAGCTCAAATATTGTGGAGTTCCGGAAAATTACAACAACTACCATGAACTGCGGCCAACTCTGACATCCGCTTTGAGATCAATTTCTCCATTAGTTACCGAGTTGACATTAGAGCCTATTTTGGAAGCTATGAGGGTATCTTTTTACAAAATAGAATTTTCTGCTTTAAAGAAACTTTGCTTGAATTTTGATTACAACCATAACAAAACTTTTGGAGCGCTAGTACATCCCGTGTTAAGGAGTGCGCCGGATTTACACACAATAGACATAACCGATACGAGTTTCAATTATAATGGCAAAACTAATTCTTTTTTGCTTCGTGCAATCAAGTTATCAAAGTTGAAAAATTTGAATCAATTATCCATTAATGGAGGTATTTACAACAGTCACTTGCTTCAAATTGGAGAAATGGGGCTACAGATTAAAGTACTGGAACTGGTATTTTCAAAAATTGAGGAAAACTTTGGAAGCAATTTATATACCATGCTTACAAAGTTGGCTGGGTCCTTAGTGGAGCTACAATTGTTATTTCATCAAAATGAGCAAACACTTCAAGAGTTTGGGCTTAGCTTTCCAAAACTTGAAAATTTGGAAAAATTAGAACTCAATTCAATTCGTTTTGATTTGCCGTTACCACAATTATCCTTTCAGGGTTTTTCGTATTCAGAAAAAATGCCAAATTTGAAAGTTTTATTGGCTGACAACGGAGATATGTTGAATTTCTTGGCCAAGCCGTGTGAAACTTTGCAAAAGCTTTACATAAGTGGCTCCGGAGCTTGCAAAATTTTGAATAACGGACTGAATATGTTCCCAAATGTAAAAAGTTTGCAAGTACGTCTTACCCAGGTAAATAGGGTTTGTATATATTGGACACATTTAGAACAGTTAGAGTTGAAAGTTAGGCTGTATGAAGATAATATGAACCAACTATTGACTGGCTTGGAACGTGGAAAATGGCAGGAGTATAAAACTCGGTATGAGAACGGGGAATCTTATGAAGTAATTGAAAGAGAAATTTTAAGTGGAGAAATTGGACACACATTGGTTAACTGTAAAAGTAAGCAACTACTGTATACAAATATTTTATATGTATTCAATGTAAAGGTTTATACCGATTAACTTTTCATTTTAGAGCTGAAGATGTTGAAGCTAAATTGTTACCCAAAAGGATTGTCCGTTAACATGTCTGGACTGGTGTGTGAACTGATTTTTATGAAAATGGAATCATTGGAATGTCTTGACTTTTGTGGCAGCCTGTTATCTTCTGTTAAGGTAGAAACACAAACCATGTAATATAGTAAATGTCTCGTTTACATATGATTACGTCTAAAAAATTTATTTGTAGATTTCGGCCGAACTTTTGGACCGAATGCGTAAAAAAATCAAAGTGATTTGCTGAATGGGATACACATCCAGATTGTTTGAAGATACAAAACTACGGTTGACACAAATTATATATTTGTTGTGAAAACTATTATGGTTTGAAATTTGTGTCAATTATTCACATTTCATACATATATATAATTACCTAAGTATTTGTAACGTAATCATATTGCACGGCTAGTAATCTGTTTTCGTATGGGATAGTGCAATACACAATTAATGAAATTGTTTACGTGGATTAAATTTTCACATAATTTTGTTTGCGAAAACGTATATACTCTGTACTGTAACATAGTTAGTATGGTAAAGTGCTTGAAATCATATATAGCGTAGAATTGTAACAGGGACGCTTAAACATTACTATTTCTTTGTTATCACCAATTTGTAATGTTTAATGTATATAAATAGGGTTTAAGAAATATGGTGGTAAAGAGATTGCTTGAAGGAAAAGGCAGCTGCCGGATGCTAATAAAGTTATTATAATGAATGCGAAGCTGAAAGTTTCAGTGGGTTTTCAAATGTGATTGCTGGAATGAATTCATTAGAACATCAAAAGTTCCACGTTACTTCTCTACAATTTTTGCACGACACATATAAAAGTATCAAAACAAAAGGATTTTGCTTAGGAAGAACACGCACAGTAGTATTAATAAAATCTTTTACGCCATAATATTTGAATGAACCCAACCCAGTCAGCAAGACAATATTTTTGTCGAGTCATTCAGCTAAAAAATGCATTTGCCAGAAAACCAATATTATACTGTATGCATACTGTTCCGGCTGACACGTTACATGTTTTTCTATTACTGGTAAAACCAACTTCTTATTTCCATTTGGTTTCGTGTATCCCAACCGTGTATTTCGCAGAAGCAAATGGATTTGTAGACAAATATATTTTAACACCCTAATTTTGGAATATTAATCAGTGTATTTCTATACCGTATAGTGTTACAAGATATATTATCAGTTTGCAAGATGCGTTCCATGTATTTCAAATCTATATGCATAATATGTGAGTATAAATGGAGCATGGTAAACTGTAAAAGCAATGAACTATTATTAATAAGAAGTTTTCTTGTCAAGTCATGCTGCTAGAGAAGAGAAATACATATGCTTGGAATACTACACATCATAATATACTGGCTGAAAAAATATGTGTTGGTTTCCCACTGGTAAAACTAGCTTTCCATTTCCATGTTGCTTGTGTATCCCACACATGAATTTGCACAGAAGTAAATGGATATGTAAACAAATGAGTTTTAACAAACTAATTTTTAATTTCTCAAAAAAATAAAATAAATAATAGGTATATTTGATGGTACTCTGCAAGTGAAAATGGAATCTAAAGAGTTAACCACCACTGTGGATGCTCTGCAATCGTTATCGTTAAAAGAGTCTTTTGAAAATTCTGAACATCAAGATTTATCAGCACAGCAGCTGCATCCATTACTGATTCCTAAGGTAGCCAAAAAGCAATTTGTAGAATTCTCTTAGTTTTGGTTTCCAAATTTGGTTTTAAATTTACTTAAGTTTTGGGTCAAGTCCTCAGACATGTGTCCTTCTCCTCGTTACTAGACTACCGCGCAGTTTGTCAACTTTGGGAGCAAGAGATAACGTTTTACCTACGGAAACATCCTCGCAATTTAATAGCACTTCCTTTTTCGGGACAGTGGGTCCCAAAGTGGTTGGAAGCTTACAACATCGACAAATTGAAATGTTTGAAAAACTGCGTAAACAAAAGCTGGAACTGGCCAGTAACAAAGATAAAGTATTTTGGAGTTGATACAACTCCAGGAGGAAATACGCATTATGAGCTGTGCCAAGCTGTGAGATCCGTATTTAAATCCATTTGTCATCATCATTTACATCAAGGGCTTAAAAATGCGAGGGATTTGCACTCATTTGAAATTTTTGAGGCTTCGTTGCCTAAAGATGCGACAAATTAGTTTTTACTACCCATTTTTAAGTCATGTGGGTTGAAGAGCTTGAGTAGCTTTTCTATTCATGCACATATTGAGAACCTGCATTTGCTTCAGATTGGGGAACTAAACCTACATATTAAAGTTTTGTAAATAAAATTTACAGGAAAATTTAGAGGAAGCCTGGAAAACTCACTAAACACTGCTTACAAAGTTAGCCGGGTCTTTGGTGTACCTAAAGTTGATGTTTTATTTTGAAGCCGTTCAAAGCTGCCTACCTGCGTATTTCACATGCCTTTCGAAATTGGAAAGGCTTGAAACTCTAAAAATCAATTCATATTACTGGGAGTTGCCATTACCACATCATTTATCTTTTGATGGTTTTTCATTTGAAGAAAAAAAACGCCAAACTTGAAAATTTTATCGGTTCCGACAGAATAGCTATCTGTTTAGACCAAGCGGTGCGCAGCTTTACAATACCTGCATTTGAGTGGGGTGGAACCGTCTGAAATGTTTCGACGAGCAACATTTTTATGTGTGCCCGCAGCTTTAATGACTTTACAGGATATTGATTCAAAATGAAAAAAAAATGTCTCATCTATTTTCAGTTCGTGTAGCTTGACAATAGACGCAAATTCACTTGCAATGAGCTAAGAACAATAATTTTAAAGTGAAAAGCATAACATCAGCCAAAAAATTGAACCACACAATAAAAAATCTAAATCAGGTATTTCATCACTAAAAATGGATAAAAATATTGGAGTAGGAAAATCTGGAATTTGAATATCCATCCACGATCATGCACGCTGCTCTAATGATTCCAGAAATAAACCATGTCTTTCAGTTTTTGAAATGTCTCATATTTTGATTTATCAAATGCAAAAGTTTTTACTGAATATTCAAACAAATCATTTGTCTTCGTTTGAATTCGATTCCACGCCAAATTTTCCAGTGCCTTGATACCAATTGGCTATTATCCTGTGGCATTGTGTGCCGAACATGGAATGAGGAAGCAGCGTTTTTTTCAAATTCCCAATGTTTTATACATGCATCCAAATTGATAACCGTTTTAGACGCTATTGAGAAAATGAAAGATTTTAAAAAGTGCATAAAACAAAGTTGAAATCGACCATTAACTAAAATTCAATTTAGTAGGATTGAATCATTGCTTGGAGGACCAATACCAAGCAAGCAAACAAAATTTTACCAAAGTTAAATGCGTTTTAAGACACAATGCCAACTATTATAAAACTTACGTTACAAGTGCCCTGAATAATTCATATCATATTTCTGGTGATGAGACTTTTTGATCCAATTAAATAGGAAAAATTACAAACAGCCCTAGGTACGATTTCGTGTTTACCACTTGTAGCGTTTGTAAAACAGGAAGTACTCCTATTTTTTATTTCCCCAGCCTAAAGTAATACATCGGGCAAGTGGCAATGAATAATGATTCTTTGGTGCTAAGCAAATAGGTTTTACATTGTCGTTAAAGATAAATAGAAATTGTAAATGAATTGTAGCTGAGTTCCAATTTGTTCCAAGCAGTTTCTGCATGACACAATGCATAAATGCTGGTTGGCGTTCAAGGACACTAAATATTTTCTGTGTAGAATGTGTTGTTAAAGTAAATGAAAGTTATGCATTTTTTAAACAATGCTTTATAAAAAATGCTTTGAAAATTTTATTTTGTATTCAATAGAATGCGTATTTTGTATTACTGCAAGCACATTACAAATATAAACAATGAAAAAGTAAGTGTATATTTTTTTCAAAATGTAACTTTATATCACTCAAAATAACAAAAGGCTTAGTGGTTGCTGGTATTTCTTTTTTTGTATTTGCATAATGCATAGGCGCAGTTTGCTGCTGTTGTTCTCAAGTTTTGTAAAGACTTTTGCGGAAATTACACAAACAACTTCAACACTAGCATAACGTATGTACTTACCTATTATTTCCCGTAAATCATGCCGAAAATTTTTCTGAATAGTGTACTAAAGTTACACAAGAACTTTGTGCAAGTTGTGCAACCAGTGCACGCAATGTCAAGAAATCATGAGGACGTACTTATGTACTTGAATAAACGGGCAAAAACATACTTCAAAAATGTTACTAAATAGTAATAGCACGGCATTTCTTAAATTGATTATCGGTACACAATTGCATAGGTTAGAGAAGGTTGAACAATGCCAAATATAATTTAGTTGTCAAAAAGGCAAAATGTCAAAAGGCATCATGCCATATTCGAGGTTTTTCAAAAATTCACTTTATTTCATTCAAGGTTTAGTTTATCTCACATTAAATTTTCAAATAAGTTGCTCGCAACAAAAACTGATAATCGATGGCTCTGGAATCACCCAACAACTAATTGATAAAAGTCTTGTAAAATATACAAAAATGCGTGACATGCACAACGGAGCAGTTCTTCAAAATGTAATAATTGCCTTATGCCACGACATTTCTAAAGGATTCAACGCCACCTTAGCAGCTCAATCCGTAAATGTGTCCCTTGTGGAAAATTTGGAGCCCACTTTAATTTTGTACGTTTCAAGTGTGGGCCATGGAAAAAGATCCAGTTTGAACTTGTGGCTAAATTGGAAGAAAAAATTGCTAACAGTGAAGAAATTACATCCTCTAAGCATTCTAGAAATTCCCACTATTCCGCTTAATTTTGCCTACTGTGATTTAAAGTACGGCAAGCAGAAATATAGTTGGACTTTTTCTGCTATCACAGCGCCCTTTAAAAATGGACCTGGATAGTTCTTTGTTTAGCAATGTGCACTTCAACTTTCTTTATTTCCCATAGTATTGTACGCTCTTTTGCCTACACAACTTTAATTGTGCTTTCAGTTTTAATTACTCCCGGCACCAGTGGAAAGGTTCCAAAGTTTACCTTAATGTTTATAATTTGGGCATTGTCGTGTCAAGTATTGATACACGTATACACTGGGGAAATGACCAGTAGGTTAGTAGCTCCTTCCAAAGACGCCACGCTAACGTTGGAAGATCTAGATTATAGAAACTATTCTCTATTATTTCCAGCAGCAGGATTAATGCATCATGTGAAAAGTTTAGGAGTTGGAAAACTGGAAAAATTGTTAGAAAAAGCAGAAATTGTAAAACCTACAGAATTATCAAAACGCTTAGCCCTTGAAACAAACAAAGCTTTGGTGTTGTCATGGCCTATTTGATTAGGCAAGTGGATGAAAACAGTTTCCATTGCTGAAGACAACGGAAGAAAATGTCATATAGGTAATGAACTAACGCCGGTTGAAAGTTTGCAGTTTTTTGTTCTACTTCCATGGAAAAGTAAAACGGCTGGGGGAATATTGCAAAATTTTGCAAACTTTGGTATTCTCAAATTTTGGTTTGACGAGTTTCTTTGGCTGTCGGTGGCTAACAGAGTGCAAGACAGGTTGAAAATCATTGCGCCAACAAAATTGGATAATCCAACTGTACCAGAGCCGCTTGCTCTGAATGGAAGACTAAAGTCAGTTTTTTTTCTTGGTATTTTTTGCACAGGAATTTCAGCGCTGGTACATTGCATAGAGGTTGTAATTTCAAAGTTTTTTTTTGATTCCACAAACAATGTAAAATTTTCTAAAAGAAACTTTTGTGTATTGTAATTGTGGTTTTGAAACATTTTACACCTATTCAAATGGAGTATATCTACATAGCACATGAAAATCTTGTATAAAAATGTGACTGAGATATTCATAAATCGATTAAACATTTACAGTAGCGTATAGACCAATATAAGTAAATTTAATTTAATTTGATCTTATCATAATCTTGTTGCTTATGTAGCCAACACCTTCACCTATTTACGTATTTTCAAACCTATTAAAACAAATATTTAACTTGCACCTGTGCAAGCTTGTAGTCGTGTACACCATATTTATGCTACTTTTTAATTCTAGTAGTTGAAACACGTACGTATGAAACACATCGAAATGTTTTTCAAAAATTTACTCTTTTTAACTTGTCTAAATTTTTATTTCCAAACCACTCACTCCAAACACAAATTAATAATCGACGGCTCTGGCATTACCCAAAACCTGGTTGATACTAGTCTTGTAAAGTTTTCAAAAATGCGTGATATGCACAGCGGAGCAGGTCGTGCAAACGCAATTATTGCTTTATGTCATGACATATCAAAAGGTTTTAATGCCACCGTAGCCGCTCAGTCTGCAAACACATCTCGTTTAGAAAACCTGGAACCTACATTAATTTTATACGTGTTCAGTGATGGGATCGACGAAAGAACATGTTTGAATTTATGGCTGGCTTGGAAACAAAAGGTATTAAACCTGAAGGAAATACAGTCACTAACCATTCTACAAATTCCTACAATACCGCTAAATTTTGCTTATTGTGACTTGCAAAACTGGAAACGAGAAAACATATGGACATTTCCTGCTATCACGGAACCCTTTAGAAAATGGACTTGGACATTTCTCCCCATAACCATGTTTCTTTTAACTTTTTTCATTGCACATATAACCAAACAAACTTTTGTGTACACAGCTTTGATTCTAATTTCCGTGTTAGTTACTCCAGGCGTTACTGGAAAGGCTCCAAAGTTTACAATATTGTTTATTATATGGGCATTTTAATGCCAAATATTGATCAATTTTTACTCTGGCGAAATGACAGGTCGTTTAGTTGCTCCTTCCCAGGAAGCAAAACTAACGTTGGGAGAACTCCAGGTTAAAAATTATTCTTTGATATTCTGGACTAGTGCATTATGTAAGAAGTTTAGGAGTTGCACAGCTACGTAGACTTTTGAAAAAACCAGAAATTATTATTAAGGATACTGAATTACCAACACAATTAGCTGTGAGACAAAATACAGCCTTGGTTTTGGCTTGGCCTTTATTAATAGGCTATTGGACAAAAGCAATTCCAATTGCTGATGCTAATGGACGCAAATGTCATATAGGCGTTGAGTTAATTCCAGTTAAAAGTTTGCAGTTTTTTGTTATCCTTCCTTGGAAAAGTCGTGAGGTTGGAAAAATATGTGCACGGTTTGCAGAAGCAGGCATTTTGAACTTTTGGTTTCAAGAATTTCTTTGGTTGTCGATGGCTGACAGAGTACGAGACAGATTAAAAATGATTACTCCCACAAAAATGGATAATCCAACTGTGCCTGAACCACTTCCCTTAAATGGACGAGTAAAGTCAGTTTTTCTTTTGAAAGGTGTTTGCATAGGATTTTCAGTGGCTGTACTTTTTATAGAAATCTTATTCACAAAGTTTGTCACTTATACAGATTATGTTAAAGCTTTCCAGGAATAACTTTAGTTTTTTGAGACCATCCATTTTCAAAGCATGTCAAAGTCACCTCCCTGTAAAACGACTTTTGGGTTAGTCTTTCATTCAAAATAGAGTCGGTATATTAAATTCAATTAATTAGCAAAAGCAGTTTAAGTGTATGGTTTGGCCAATAAATTTAAATAAACAATACAAAAGTGGTTATGTGTGTAAACATTAAAAAATTGAATCAATTATGCTGATTAAAAAGTTGCAAATGGATTGACTGTGTGCTAGTCAACCAGCAAGCAGGTTGGATTATTTATTTCTAAACATGTTAAAATGGGGTCAAGTTCTGTGGGAATACCAGCTAGCATTATTTCTGTATGTCATTCCAATTATAACTTAAATTCAGGTATTTCATTTTAATAAATGCTACAACAACATGTTTTCGAGCATTAATATCTTTTGAAATATTTACAATTAACTTTTTAATGTTAGTGAAGATATAAGTATTCAGAGAACAAAATTATGAGGTGCAGGTCATAGTTATTTAACCCAGTAAAAATCAACATATGTATATATTATGATAAATAATATGCAATTAATATTTCCGCGACCATAGCAGCGAGCATCTTGTAATGGTTAACTATGGATGTTTACGTTATCCGCAAGATACCTAAAAGTGTATATGGGATCAATGCACTTGTCTTCGTTAAGTTTCTTTTGTTTATGTGGATTGATATTTATAAGCGTCCTGTTGCCATGTGCTTAGTGAGAGTAAAACATGCTATATTTATGTGTAAATTTTAGTATTTTTGTTACAGGATTTCACGAAATGCGAAGTTTTCTTTACCTACTAAGAATTTTAAATTCTTAACATGTTAGTTTCAGCAAACATTAAAAATACCTTGCCACAAGGAAAGGCAACACAAAGAAAGAAGCAACAGTAGTGATAATTTTTCTATCTATTACAGTAACGCCTACTGACATAGTCTAATTCATTACTTTTCAGCTTTTTCAATTCGTATAAAGCCCACACATATATCAATCCAGATGCTTAATTATTCATGTAAATTTAGCTAGCAGCCACAATGTACAGTGGGCAGGGTTTGTTTCTGGCTTTGCAACTACTGCTTTATGTGCGCATACCCCGAAAAAATAAGGTAACCCAGGTACCACACGTGTCGATTTTTTCTTATTTCGGATCCATAAAACAGCCAATTTGACAAATGATATCTGGAATATAAGCATTGAGAAGCGTCTACCTAATTCATAGCCAGTTTTATAAAAACTGCAGTAAGTTCAGTTGTGCTTATAAAACTACAGCAAAGCTTAGTGGGAAATAAAACATTGTAAAATGAAGTCACAATACGAATCCATCATACTTGCTCTAGTACTTGTAAACTTTATTATGTTTTCAAGCCAAACACGGAAAACAGAAATTTCTCCAAAAATTGTGGATTGCGTTCACAAAAACCCATTCACTCCGTTTGCCTACTGCTCAATTCTGTTTATTAATTCTACTAAAAACACACGCATAATTCAAACATATGCAAAAGCCAAATTAATGAATTCCCAGTTTGGACAGGAAAATATAACAGAAATACAAAATATGGAACATCTAATCGCTCCATTTGCACGAATAAGTTCACTAGTTGTTCTTCACAATTTTGAAGGCATACAAATTCCAAATTTGTTATATCCTCTTATCACTAGAAGAATTGTGTATGTTAGGCTGCGTGAAGTATTTAATTGCACAGACAATGATTTACCTGAAATTAGTATTTGGATACCCTTAGAACTAAATAGTTACCAGTTTCCATGTAACCAGTTAACAACTTGTCGTTTATCCAAACCTTTTTATTTGGGCTTTAGCTTTGATACCCAGTAGTGTTGGGAATATTACCTAGATATAAGAAAATTTCTTATATTATCCATATATTATCCATATATTATCCATATATTATATAAGATATGAGAGTATAAGATAATATATGATATAATAATTTTAACACTGGATAATATATGAATACATAATCTTATATAATATTATAATCTTATATGGCAGTATAAATCTTGCGACGAAATTCGAAATGCAAGACGACGTAATAAATTTATTGAGAGAGAGAAAGTTCTCGTTAAGATCGACGGTTGTGCGCGGCTGAAAGCTCTTGACTTGTGATTTCTTCTGTCTGACGGACTTCTGTGATCGTAATAGGATTTGACAGACTCAACCCTGCACTCGTTCTTGAAAGTTTGAAAGAATATTAATTTGTGGTGATGTTCGAAACCTGTTAGACTTGTTATACACCAGTTTTCTCAGTTAGTATTAAAAAATTAAAACCGCAGTTAAAGAAGCTAAAATTTGCAAAAGTTGGGAAACTACGTATAGTTTACCCCAGTTATTGCTACACGAACATCCTTTGACATGGATGCGCCATCACCTTCAGCAGCCTCACCCAATATGGAAGGACTAAATGTTATTGACTTAACTGTTGACGACAAAGTTGGAAAGCGGGCAGTTCCTGACTTAAGCAAGCTACGAGCTTTTATCTATACATTGTTTCGCTGGGATGACAACCAACGTCTTTTCAAATGTACCCTGTGCTCGTAAGTTTAAAAGTATTCCACCGCTTGAATAAGAACTTTTAAGCCCGATTCCGGGGTCAAAAATTCATTTTTGCCCTCTCATCTTTCCAGAACATCGCTCCAGTATCATCCTAACTGCGGTACCTCAACCTTAACGAAGCACTTTCAAGAGAAGCACCCAAAACAGTTGGAGGATAGGAAGACCCAAAAGGATCTTTTGGATCAGGGAAAAGGAACTCAACCCAGCATTACCTCTCATTTCGTTGCTACGAAAGAAAAACCTGCTCCTTTATCGGTTACTGCTTCGGGGTTTCGCACTCGTTTGGTCAACTTGATTGTTGGAGCAAGCTTACCTTTCGCAATCGTTGAAAATCCGTTATTTGAAGATGTCCTGGGTTATATCTCACGCAACAATCCAAACGTGGTTCCTCTCATTACGCGATAAACTGTACAAGCAGATGCAACAAAGATGTACGCAGAAGAGGTACGGAAGCTTATAGCAGAACTGGCTGCAAACGCAGGGAAAATTAGTCTAATTTTGGATTGCTGGACATCTTCCAACCAGCATTCCTTCCTTGGAATAATTGGCACTTGGATTGATGACGACTGGAAAATGCACACTTGTGTTTTGGATCTCTGCTTGCTTCAGGGCTCACATACTGGAGAAAATCTAGCTTCCGATTTGGCCGCCTTCTTGGACAAGTTTGCTTTATGGCAAAAGGTAAATGTTTTTTACCTACTGGTTCTAATAATTTTGGGGTCAACCGTACTAAGTTGCCCTCTATTTTTTAGCTAATGGCAATCACAACCGACAACGCGTCCAACATGACCACAATGTTTGAAAAGCTTGATGAGAAAGCGTTCGAAAAGGAGACATATTTCAGTTCCGAAAACCGTCGTGTTCGCTGTTTGGCCCATATTATTAATCTGGCTTGTAAGGAACTCTTGCGATCTGTAGAAATCTCATCTGGAAACATTGAAACCGTGCATGACGATCTGGATGATGAAAATGAAGCTGGAAATTTGGGAAAAGGACTGCTTAAAAAACTTCGCTGCGCCATTAGAGCCATTCGAGCATCTCCTCAACGTTTACGATCATACAAAGCCGCTTGTATAAGGGAAGGTATAAAGCACAGGGCCCTCATACGTGACGTTCAAACAAGGTGGAACTCAACCTTTGATATGTTGGTGAGAATATTGGAAGTAAAACCCGCTCTGAATCGAACGCTGAACACGGTTTCAGATTTAAACAAGTATAAGCTTACGGAGGAAGATTGGGATTACATAAGCCAGCTTATAGACGTGCTTCGCCCCTTCAAAGAATCCACTGTGACAATTTCGAAGGAACAACCCACTTTATCTGGTACTTCCGGGCAGTACGACTCTCTTTTTGCGCACCTGGAAAAGTACTTGGACAATACCAGCGACAATGTTACGTCTGACAAACCTACCACATCAAGAAACAAGACTCTCGAAAATGGTGGCGGTCCCTCAGCTCCAAAAAGATCGCGGCGGATTGAAAAGCAACATGAAAGCATAGAGCCATATCCTGAATGGTTAGTTAGTGCAGCTGAGGCAGCATGGGAAAAATTAAAACAATACTATCCGACATGCGCAAGTGTATATTCTTGCCACAGGTGAGTAGAAATGTATTGTATTTTAAAGTGTAAAAAGTGGAGTATCAAGAACGATACATCCCATGTTTTATACTACACTAGAGTGTAATATACCTATTACCTCTCTGGCGTTTTTATAGCGATGGATCCTCGATTTAAGCTGGATTGGTATAAGGCCTGTGGTTATGATGCGAGCTTCCAAAGACAAGCCAAAAGGGTCCTAACGGAAGTGTGGGAAAAATCCTATCGGCCAACAGGGGAACATAACGAGCAACGAGCAGCACAAGCGTCGCATTCGACCCTAAGCGAAGTTGATAAACGAGGCACCCGGTTCGATGAAATTTATGCCGAGCGAATGAAAAACTTTCAAAAGCCGGAGGATGAGCTCAAACAATACCTAAATGAGAGTACCGTCCCAAGGGAGAGCCTTGCTGCAGTTGGTGGAGTACTTGGCTGGTGGAAGGTAACAGTAACCCCTAACCTTAACTTTGTGTTATCCTCAGGTCCGTGGTCAGATAAAATCAAAATCTTAACTTCTAGGTAAATCAGTCAAGGTTTCCCAATCTCTCTCGACTGGCTAAGGACGTCTTATCAGTTCACGGAACTGGAGTTTCCATTGAGAGGTTTTTTTGAAGTGGACCAGACCTTTTGCAAAAAAAGAGGCAGAGACTAACAGCAGAGAATATCCGGGAAGAGCTTCCGTTAAAAGTTTGGATAAAACGAAAGCGTGAAAAGGAGAACGCTGAATTGTTTGAAACGTTTCGTTTAGTTAAGGGGCTGGGAGACGTGGAGGAGGAGGTTTAAAGTTATCAGCACTAGTGTCATCTAAATAGCAATAAAAATACTACAAACTATTTTATAATTACGCTGGTTGTTTTAAAGTGGAAAAGCAGTAGCAGTACTCTATCTCAGTTACATTTTGAATAGCTCTGTTACTTAAAATTTGTTATTTCTTTTTTACAGTGCCAAAAGAGGAATATTAAGCATGATATATCCCGGCGATTATTAAAATAATTAATAAAATGAAAGTGACAAACAGGTTTTATAACAAAAAAGTTTTCATTTATTTGCATCATTATTCAAAAAATGTAATGTCGGGATCACCAAATCCATCAAGCCAATTTGCAACAGGAATAGACAATTTAGGAATCTTCTTTTTAGCTAATCCACAATGACATGGTTCCCACTTTTGTTTCTTTTTCGTAGCTAACTTTTCCGCCTGGCGAAACTCATCAAACCTTTCGCAGTGATAGTGGGTCGTTCCATTTTGTTTAAAAACCGCAGCATTCTTCGATAACATATCATGGTGAGTCGGGCATCACGTAACGACGAATGTGCACCGTCCTGTGGATTGGACCCAACAAAGTGTAAAGCCAGCTGACTCAACTTAATTGGATCACCCGACTCGTCTCTGAAAAAATCTTGCAATTCCAGCAGTTTTACTCCTTTCGGCAGTTCAATCCTTTTTTTAAATCCCAGGCTTATGAAATCATCCTTTAGCTTTGATCCTACAATAGTCTTTCCTTTTATTACCATTTCTAATGTTGATTTCATCTAAACCAATACACAACGTTATCATTATAATTTCACGTCTATGTTCAAAAACAGGTAAATAGTAATAAATTAACTTACAAGCTCCTCCGGAATTCCCATCTCCAACTTTGCCTGCGTCAGTCCAGTGTGCACCGTATTAAGGCGGCATACATCCCTTTTTTGTCGCATAATATGAGCCCAGTACACCAGACGCCCTTTCTTGTCCACTAATGCTATATCCCCTGACACAGGTTGGTGCAAAGTATTGATAACTTTTTCAGTGTCCAGCGCTAGAACATCTGCTGCCGCAGCCAAATCCATCCTTACAATCAACGGAACCTGGAATAATAAATGAAACATTATACACTCACGTTACGTAGCAGAAGTTACCAAAACAAGTCACCTTTGTCACTGGAGCAGGTAGATTTAACCCTGGGCTTTTTGACAGCCCGGGGTCAACCATGCTTGGGTGCCCACTCCTGTCCACTTCCGTCGCAGTTGCAACTGGAGTTCCCTTTTTGCTGCGCCGCTCTTCACTTATTATCAAGTTTTTTAGCTTGACAATTTGTGGTTTGGACAGTTTTCCCTTCTTCATTAGTTCCAAGCAAAGAATTTCAAAGTTGTCGGGAGATAACTCATCAGCCTGTTCTAGAATCCTTGCCTAGATAAATTGCGTTTAAAAAATTAGTGGAGTATTAAGTATGATACATCCCACTATATTGCTGTTTAGAAAATGAATAAAAACCTTTAAAGAACTTACCACTTCCATAGGCACATCATACAACTTGCGACCTGGAATCGGAGGATACTGTTTAAAACACGTATCGGAACGTTGCTCCATCTTATTTTTACTTGACAGACTCATTTTACAGCAAATATTACTTACTGAAAAGCTCTAACAAATTACTAAACTAGTAAAGCTGGCGAATAATTAAAAATAATGACTTTTCCTTTTCGGCTGACTTGTGTTGGAATGATTTTTCACACAGAAAGAAACAGAAAATTTTGTATACCGCATTTTTGAATGTTTCGTTTTACCCCACAGCTCAATGCAGTGAGTGGATATGATTTTTTCTTATATTATCCATATATTTCTTATATAATATTATATATAATATATGGTTCATAATTCAGATAATATAATATCTGATATAATATAATAATCTGTTGGATAATATTAAGGTAAGAAAATTTAGATAATATAATATATTTTCCCAACTGTAAATACCCAGCAATATTGTGTTCTAATGAATTTACATAAATATTCCAGTTTGTCAAAACCTTGGCATTACCAAGTTCTACTGGATTTACTGCCAAGGAAACGCTACCCGTTGGATAGAAAGTTGGCCATTTTTGGAGAATTGTATTCTACTCCCAAAACTATTACTACTGTGGTTACCGATATAAACATATTAATTATTAGAAACTTGCCCAACTTCATTGACGTGTACGGCTGGCTACGTTCTGACAAATATTTTATTGGTTTAAGTAAATATAAAACAGCAAAAGAATTAGTGCGAATTGTAGCTATTGTGCAGAATGATACAAAGTTCAATATTTGGAAATCTACAATCTACATTACAAATTCCTACATACTTAAAATTAACGCCAAATACAACACAAGTTTCACAACCATTCCATTTAAAATTGAAACTTTTTCTCAATTGAACGCCAACCAAATTCTTAAAATGGCAAATTCAGTAAAAAACCGAAGAGTTTTTGACCTTCATGGTATTCTAATTGGTAACGGAAAGCTTCATATTACAGTATATCGTCAACTAATCCAGTGCCCAAAACCAACACTTAATTCAAACCTGTTAAAGCTTAACAGAAATAATAGCCCTGCAGAACGGCTCAGCTATGTCCTAATGCACTTACTTGCAACAATTTTAGGAAACCACGCAATCGATTTTGGGAGTTACGATTGCGTCAATGGAATAAAAGTAAAGCATCAAAATAAAAAGATCATACAGCTTAGTACTAGGATACAAATTCAAATGTACATGGAAAATATGACAATATTCCCTGATGCAATAACATTCCATGAAAGTTTAAGCACTATTAAATTTGTTAGCTGTGGAGTTAAAGGACTAGACCCTTTTAAGTTTTTAGAACTAGTTAAAGCCTACGATTATTACGTTTGGGCTCTTATTGTAATTGCAGCACAATGTGTGCTAATAGTTTTGTCAAATGTGGCATGGAATGGCGCACAAATCTCGTCAAGAAAATTTATCAAAGACCCAGTTTATAATGGCTTGTTAGTTGCAAAAGTATATTTAGAACAAGGAGATCCGTTTGGAAGCAGGATATTGAAGCAGTCTACAACCAAGTGGCTTTTTGTTTCGTTCTGTTTTATGGGCATTGTGATTAGCAATGGGTATAAAAACACAAATGTTTATAATATGATGAGACCCCGAGAAGCTCTGGGATATAATCAGATTAATGAGCTAGTTTTTAATAACTTTACAATTTTTACTAAATCAGACGCCGTTAACATTTTTATTACAACTAACAAATTGTGGTCGATCAACGACACAAACACGATATTATTTAGTAAACACCGAATTGGTTCAGAAAGTTTTTTCTGCAGGTCTGAAGCTAAGTTTGCTTGGATTTATCTAAAGGACAAAATTGAATATCTTCTGAATAACACACGGCTTGATTATTCAGTACCAGAAATAGCAGTTAAACTAGTAAATGCATACATTGCACAATATGGTCCATTATTGCGTGTTTAAAGTAATATATCTTACTATGAAGGTAAAACACTTCCAATGCTGATCTCAAATGAAATGCAGGAAAAATTAGTTAGCAAGTTTAAGAGACTTGAGCTTGCGTCATTATTTCGTAGACTGAAGCAATGTAACAGAACTGCATTGGTTTTACCAGAATTTTCTGCGCTTGATTTTGCAAGCAAACTTAGAGGATTGGGTTATCACTCGGATGTTGGTAGTACGCCCTTAGTTACATATCACACTGGGTACAACTTTGAAGGCTTTCTACCAACTGAATTGATTATGAACGTGAAATCTTTAAAGCCTTCAGGAATGAAATTAAAATGGATGAATCTTTTTGGAAAAATTGGGATTCGCGAAAACGATGCAGTTTCTCCAGTAAGACCAAATATGAAAGGAAATATTCAAGTAATATTTTATTTATTGGTTGCAGGATTATTTACCGGGGTATTTACATATGTATTTGAAATCAGAAAATCTTGTGTAAAATGGTTAATATTTATTGCTGTAGGAACTAAACAAAGAATTTTTTTATGCGGTTTACAAAGTATACGAGGTCCTTGTTAGAGTTTTCTTCTGGCTACAAATGTATAAACGATTACAAAAATTTTTGTCGATAGTTTCTGATCAGTTGATCTATCTAAGTCTGTACCTCAAGCTCAGGGATTCTTGTGTTCGTTTGTCAAAAAAATGTATATGAACATTTTTCCATGGGGGTCTATTACTTTAATTTATAAACAATAAAAGTAATACAATTTTACAAAACTGTTCAGTACTTGCGTTCCAGTATGTTTTGCGCGTAGAACACTACATAGGTATGCAAATTTAAAATCGTGATGCAAACTAGCAACTGGAACTACTTGTGCAATGTAAGAAAAACAATTTATTTCTATGTCTTGTTATTCTCATGTTCATATAATATAAAACATATATGCCACAAATAAATATCTTTCTATGCAGCTCGTAAAGAAAAACAATGCACACAAAAGTAAATAAAGGGAAAGTAGTAAACATTTTAATTGTCTATTTGTTTCCCGCATCTTAACATCACATGATTTTCAGGAACATAACCCCGTCAAAACTCTATTCTTGTTAAGTAATGCTGCTATAAAAAAATGCTGGAGACCAGTACACTACAAGCACGCTGCTACGGCCGATATTATACGTGTTCTTTTATTACCGGTAAAGCCAGCTTCCCATTTCCATTCCGCTCATGTATTCTACCCATATATTGCACAAAAGCAGTTTTTAACAAACTAAATTTGTATTTTTGAAAATAGTTTTAAATATTTTATAGTAGATTTAGTGGTACCCTACTACTGAAAATGGCATCAGAGGAGTTACAATACTCTGCTGATGTTGCACAGCCATCCGTAGTAGACTCTGAAAGTCAAACATTTTCAACGCAACCACACCCACTACTGATTCCTAAGGTAAATAAATTCTGTGCTTTATTGAATTCTACCTACAGGCATAAATAGCTTATTTGTGATGTCGTTTCTAATTGACCTAGGTTGTACGTCAAATATTAAAACATGCTTCTACAACCTCGTTACTGAAATGCAGAACAATTTGCCACGCATGGAATGATGAAGCAACCTTTCACTTGCGAAACCTTCCATCCACAATTCCTCCTTCACGACCAGCAATCCTAATTCATCTGGAAAGTTACAACGTCCAACAAATGAAAAATTTGAAGGCTTGCATTGACCAAAGTTGGAACTGGCCCGTAACAAAACTAAAGTATTTCGGATTCCCCCCATACTTGAACAAAAACCACGAATTGGCCAATGCTGTGAGATCAGTTTTTGTATCCATTTCTCCCTGGATTACCGAGTTGACAATTGATTACAAAAGCGATGAGGTGAAATATATTTTGCTTCCCAAAATACAGCTTCCTGCTTTAAAGGAACTTCATGTACATTTTTCTACTAAGCTGTTATCACACGATAACAAAAACCTGAAACAGTTATTACATCAAGTGCTTCAAAATGCGCCGGTGTTGCACAAAGTAGTCATTTCTGAGGATTCACCTCCCAGACAAAAGACAAATTCTTTTTTGCTCTCCACAATTAAATCATCTGGGCTAAGAAACTTAAGTTTCTTAACTGTTTCTGCACATCTTGGCAACGCTGAATTACTTGAAATAGGGGATCTAGGACGACTGGGGATTAAAAAGCTTGTCGTAAAAACTTCACTTATTGAAGAACACTTTGAAAGCGTACTAAACATTATGCTTACAATGTTAGCTGGGTCATTGGTAGAGTTAAAGTTGATCTTCAATGTACCAGATGTCGCGCCAACTGTGACACATTTATCACTTAACTTGCCAAAAATGGAACAACTTGAAAAGTTAGAACTCAACTCATTTCGCAATAAATTGCCACAGCTACCGTCTACAGAGTTTTCCTATGAAGAAAAACTGCCGAAATTGAAAATTTTATCGGTTGACACAGGAAAAATGCTAGGTTTTTTGGCAAGGCGATGTACAACTTTAGAAAAACTGCTACTGATTGGAGTTGGACCATGTGATTTTTTGAATGACGGGCTAAATATGTTTCCAAATGTGAAATACTTGAAAGCATCGATTGGCCATTTGAGCACTATTTGCACACATTGGACACATTTAAAAGAGCTAGAATTATTTGTTCACGGATATGGGATTGATTACAGTTTCAATTTAGCTTTGACCGGTTTGGATATGGGAACGTGGCAAAGTTACAATTTGCGGCGTGCACTTGGAGTATCATCGAAAAAAGTTGAAAGGGAATATTCAACTATGGAAGCTACGCTGTTGCACTTGAAAAGTAAGTTAACACCGCTTGCACCTAATTTTGTAAAAAAATATGGAATTTTAATTTTCTTTATGTTTATTTGTAGAGCTGACAGTGTTGAAGCTAAAGTGTTTTCCCAAAGAAACAACACTCAGCATTTCAAGATTGACGTGTGAACTAGTTTTCCTGAAAATGGAATCATTACAGAATCTTGACTTGTGTGGCAGCCGCTTAAATCCATCAGAGGTTGAAATGCAAATCTATGTTTTCTAGTAAGATATATTAAGTTTACATATTATAAATTTTCTGTTTGTATTAATTTGTAGATTCCAGATGAACTAATGGATCGTATGCGCAAAAAGTTCAAAATTATTTACTGAACGGATAACTACCCAAACCATTTTTCAATGCTAAACGGAGGAGACAAGTTATCTGGTTGTGTAAATTTGTTGGATGAAGAATTGTATAAAATGAAAGCAGTCAGTGCTGCGTTTTAAAGGACAAGGTTTTACGAATATTGTAAAGAAATGTTTAGATTTTATGTTCTAAACATGAATATATAATTATATTAATATACACTAAAGGAAACATGCGTGAGTTGATAAAAGTAATTAACTTAAAACGTCAATGCGACCAAGTTATTCCAGCAATGCTGCATTGGTATCTTTTCCTTTACAACAGTAGACTACGTAAAGAATGAAACCTATTTCTCAGTTTTTATGCAATTTTGTTGCAGATACGCAGCATTTATACTATAAAATTCGCTGGTTCCTTAGTTTAAGAAAATGTAAAAATACATAGATGCCTCCTTTAAATTCTGTTTTGCTTGTAATTCTAACAGAAACGTTCTAATAATACGATGAGTTTATTACTTTCAATTTATAAAGGTTATTGTACTTGGATCTGAAATGAAAACCAGGGAAAGAAAATTCTTCAATAAAAAGATTAATACGTTTTCATAACTGATAACATGAATCATACACAAAATGGACACTAAAATACTTGGATAAATTTATATAACAATAACAAGTATATACCTTCAAGCTCCATTACGACTACGTTATTTCAGTAAAATTGCATTGGTACCATGTTCCTACAGAGTAAAAGAATATGTAAAGAATAGAATCAATGTCTCTGTTTCATGCAAATTTGCTTGCGGAGACATATATCATTTATATTCTAGAACAGCCGCTTTTACTAGATTAGCAATTTCTAAATGTTCTTCCTTGAGCTCAAATATACTGTAAATGTCAGGAAAGGGTTTTTCTACTAAAAAGTGTAATAAAATTTTCATGCTGAATAAAAAGCTAAAAAGATTTTTGTGAGCTGAGCTGAATGTAAAAGATTGTTGCTGAACTCAACTATTGTAAAATATTAGCTTTCATACGTTAGCTTAGCAGCGTGATTGTCTGATGCACATGGCTTCAACTCTTTATTTTTTACAAGTTGATCCCGTAAGATGATAAGCAAAACAAAACAACAGTCTTATTAAGTCATTGTGCATCCAGTGACTTCCAATTCAAACGAAGTAGTATAACCAACATAATACATTTCAGTTATTGAAAAAATTACTTTTTAACGCTATGTTGGTATGTAAAAACCGCATATTAATAAAATAACACATTTTGTATGCATTTTTCAAAATCAAAACAGTTTTACAAGTTACAGTAACTGTGCACACAAGAGTAAACAAACAGAAAGCAAGACTTTCTTACTAAGAAAATATATTAATTACCTTTTTGCTTCCCGCACTTTAACCGCACATGATTTACACGAACATAACCCAATGAGAGCAGGATTTTTGTCAAGTCATGCAGCTAAATAAATATAAGAAATACATTTGCTTAAAATAGTGCTCACCAAATGCTGGCTGATATCATATGTGTTGGTTTATTACTGGCAAAGCTAGCTTTCCATTTTGTTTCGTGTACCTCAACCATGTATATCGCAGAAGCAAACGGAGTTGTAACAAACCTGTTTTAGCTAGATAATTTTGAATTTTTAGAAATAGCTTAAAATACTTAATAGTGCATATAGTGGCACTAGGTTTTAAAAATGGAATCGGAAGAGTCAAAAACGATTGTTGGTGCAGCTCCACAATCCATTGAAGATTCTGGAAACCAAAATTTTTCATCGCAACCGCACCCATTACTAATTCCTGAGGTAAACCTATTCATTGGTTTGTAACATTTTGTATATTTTGGTTCAAAAATATTTGATTGATTTGGTTTCTTATTAACTAAGGTTGTACGTAAGGTACTAAAGCATGTTTCCAAATCCTCGTTACTGGAATGCCGAACATTGTGCCACGCATGGAATGAGGAAGCAACCTTTCACTTGCGGAAACATCCATCTACAATAATATTCATTCCTCCTTTGGGACAGTTATTCCCAGATGATCTTGAAAGCTACAATGTCGAACAATTAAAGGATTTAAAAAAATGCATAGACCAAAGTTGGAACTGGCCAGTAACAAAACTGAAGTATTTCGGATTCCATCCAAAGTTTAACAAAAATCGTGAATTTTCTAATGCAGTGAGATCCGCCTTTAAATCCATTTCCCCCTGGGTTACCGAGTTGACCATAGATCACGAAAAAGACATGTTGAGCACATACGTTTTACTACCCAAAATACAGCTTCCTGCTTTAAATGAACTTTATTTAAAATTTTCTACTGAGCTCTTATCACACAACAAAAGCGTGAAACAATTATTACATCAGGTGCTTAAAAATGCGCCGGAGTTGCAAACAATTGATATTTATGAATGTTCAGGTTCAACTTTTGGAGCAAAGACAAATTCTTTGTTGCTACCCATTATTAAGTCATCTGGATTGAAAAGCTTAAGTTGCATAACCGTTTGTGCATATAGTGGCAACACTGAATTAATTCAAGTTGGGGAATTAGCACATATAGGAATTCAGAAACTTGAACTAAAAATTTCACATATTGAAGAAAACTTTGAAAGTGTATTGAACGCCATGCTTACAAAATTAGCTAGATCGTTAGTTGAGTTAGGGTTTTGGTTTCATAAACCAGAAGTCGCTCCAAGTATTACGCATTTGTTAATTAACTTGCCAAAGTTGAGCAAACTCGAAAAGTTTGAACTCAACTCATTTCGCTGTAACGTACAAATGTTACCCTGTCCAGGGTTTTCCTATGACGAAATACTACCAAAGTTGAAGGTATTATCGATTGACATAGAAAAAGCGTCAAGTTTTTTGGCAAAGGGGTGTACAACTTTACAAGAACTTAAAGTGTATGGAGTTGAACCCTGTGAATTTTTAAATAACGGACCAAATATGTTTCCAAATGTAAAATGTTTGAAAATACCACTTTGCCATTTGAGGACTGTTTGTTCACATTGGACACAGTTGGAAAAGTTTAAGCTTGTTGATTGGCAGTATGCAAACCATTACGGTTTGAATTTTGTCTTGACTGGCTTGGATGTTGGAACTTGGCTAAACTTCAGTAGCCGAATTGAGAATGGGGAACCGTTGGAGAGTATTCAAAGAGAGTATTCGACTATGGATACTACGCTGACGCGCTTGAAAAGTAAGTTAACTCAATTTGTGTTTAATTTTGTAAAACACATGAGCAGTTTTATATATTAAGTTTTGATTTTAGAGTTAAAAGTGTTGAAACTAAACTGTGTTCCTAAAGACGCTCCACTTCCCATTTCGTGGTTGACGTGTGAACTGCTTTTTCTGAAAATGGAGTCATTACAGTGTCTGGACTTTTGTGGCAACCGCTTGAATTCTGTTGAGGTACAAATGCAAATTTAAATATGTGGACAAAATAAACATTGATTGATTATGTTATAAAGTATCTATATTATAATATCTTAATTTATAGATTACTAACGATGTATTGGACCATATGCGCAAAAAGTTCAGAGTGTTCTACGGAAGGGATAATGACCCAAATGATTTATTTGAAAATGTATAAGAATATAGATACCTATAAACCTACTTTAAATTGTATATGGCTTGTAATTCTGGCAGGACAATTTAGTATTACAGTGTTCCTGTTGCTTTCAATTTATAAGGATTATTGTGCTTAATTAAATTGAATATATTGTAAAAGCAGGGAAAGAATTTTTAAATAAAAAGACTAATAAAATTTTTATACTGAATAAAATGCTAAAACTTTTCTTGCGAGCTGGACTGAATGTAAAATATTGTTGGTGAGCTTAACCATCATTGTAAAATGAAAACTTTTCATTGAAAATACTCAAATTTCACTGAAAATAATTGACTTGCTGTCATGTTGCAAATCGTTTCAATAGCCTGTACTGTTTTCAAGAAGAAGTCCCCGGTTGACATAATGGTACAAAAATTGTAAAAAAGAGTTGCACAACAAAATATAAAGTTTCAGATGAGCTACTACTGACAATGACACCAGATGAAGGCTACAGAAATACATATCTACTCTCTACTGTGTTTGTAAACCTCTACAGAGATTGATTACTTTAATTCCGAACTTTAGCATGAACAATGCATCTACTTTGTAACGAGAAAATCATCCAAAGAGAGTCTTTGAAAGACTGAACTAGAACCTGTCTTCCTGCATTGCTATTGTATAGGTTTGACATGCAATTTATTTTGGTTATGGATGTGAGCCAAAAATTGTAGGAACAATAGCAATAGTTTTAACATAATAGCTTGAAATACATTAAAATTGATTTGCTGATATAATAAGGCGTTTTTAGTTCTAGTGAAAACGGATTTCTAAGAAAATAATTCGTAAAATTTTAATGAAAGAAGAAAATACATTCGTACATTCAACACGATTGGAATTGGTTTTAGAAATTTAAAGTAATTAAATAGCTTTTGGAATATAATTCCTGATTTCATACATGCTTGCTGTTGGTTTTTCAAAATCAAGCATTGATTTTGAGATATGAGTGAGGTGAAAAAAGTAAGTCAATATGCGCAATACTACACTTATCAATTCAATTTGCGATAGAAGTTGTAATAGTCAATACTTGCTGTCGCAGTGGGAAATCAATCAATTAAGTTATACTCAATCGACATCCCGTTCTGGGTTGTTACGTCAACTGGTTTATTGCAACTGAAACGTTTTTCACACATTGCTATAATGCGAGGATTTGGATTCGTAATTCGCGACGTGTCATACTCTTCCTTTGACAGGTTTGACACCCAGAATGATCTTCTTCGTCAAAAAATCAATCAATCAAGTTGTACTCAATAAATGCAATGAATGCATGAAATGAATTATTAGAAAGCAAGCTGTGTTTGTTCCAGAGTTCCAGCATTTTATGGACGCTTTAATAATTGAAAATAATACTTTTTCAGAAACTTTAGAAATTGTTCTCATATAAAAAGTCAAAAATCAAAAGCGCTTCTAGATGTCAGCCAAACATCTGCTGGTAAATGTGTATCAAAGTTGTACAAAAAACCAAACATTTTTACCAATAATGAAAACGTAGCCGCCGAAAACCAAACCCAGCATTTTTTCAGCACCAACGCACAAAACCAGAGGTATTCGAATTTTGCACGAATTTTTACGATATTTTATGAGAATATAATACAGGAAGTAAGGAGCCCAGGACAATTTAGCGGTATAAAATGAATTGAAGAGCCCACATCTAAAACTTGTAGTTCTAAAGATTTTCCTTTTACAAAATAAAACTTTGTAAATAGAAGCCAATCATGTATGCATAAAGTGTATATTGTGCACACCTTTCACATTCGACCATGGTAACTTTCATTTTTTACACACAGACCTATAAGGTAAAAAATCCATTCTCGTTGTTCATTACGTATTCTGTGTTCGTGTAGTTCTACATTTTTTGTATTTTCAGTAGCTTCTTATGTAAATTAAATATCTATAACAGAAATCTGCTTTGGTCCAGAAAAGCAATTTGCAATATCCGGTGGCAAGTTTTTCTGTGTGTCAATTTTAGAGTGCGAGTAATATCTCCTGCCCAGTTGGCTTTTGACTTCAGTTTGAAAGTGGACACCGGGAGCCTAACAAGTACAGCAACATTTACTAGTCCGGCTGAACATTTTCTGAAATCTTAGAAATTTTTGTTTTTGGCAAAGATTGCATTTTTTTCACCGAGGGCGAAAATGGAATCTGAGATTCAATGTCAAAACGACACCTCTTACATGGACGTTTGGCGACAACGTCCCTTTGGCTGGACATTTGACGATCCACCAACTTTTGAAAGTTTGTCTTTTGAGCGTATTGACCCATTCTACTGGCACAAGTGGGTTTCCGAAAACTGGAAATTATCTTATTATGCTGGTGCTCTCTACATTCTTACCATATTTGGATTGCGAGAATACATGAGAAAACGACCAGCCATGAACCTAAAAGGGTTTTTGTTTTTCTGGAATCTGGGCCTTGGCATATTTTCTATTATTGGCTTTGTCCGTACAGCACCAGAATTTTTGTACGCTATAAGTCAGCCAAATGGATTATATAACAGCATTTGTGTCAAGTAAGCTAAATTATTATATTTGAAATTTCATTTTAAAATTTTGATTGACGTTGATATTTTGCATTTTCAGAACCGGAATGAACGTTGCCACTGTCTACTGGGCGTAGGACTAACATATAATTTTTTTAAATGCCGTTCAAGCTTTCCACAATTTTTTAATATTAATTTTGAATTTGTAATTTTTTATTACAGATTGCTGTTTGCGCTGTCAAAGTTTGTGGAGCTGGGCGACACAGTGTTTATTGTGCTGAGAAAGCGACCATTAATCTTTTTGCAGTGGTATGATACCTAATAGAGAATTTGTCAAAAATTAAATTAGAATCATAATTAAGTAATTTTTAAAAAATTATGCTTAGGTATCATCATTTGGTTACCATGTGGACTGTGTGGACAGTAGGTAATTTAGATTCCGTAAAAAATTGGATATTTTTTTTTTCTGAAAATCCAAAAATAATTGCAATATTTTTTATGCATTTGAATAGCGCCGTTGGTTGAGCCGATCGTTCGCTGGGTAAGTTGCATAATTAAGTTAACAAGTTTTTCATCTTAATTAACTTTTTCTAATTTACTCTTCATACACTGTAATTTGATTAACGGAAATGGAATGATTAAAAATAACTCATTTTGGTTCCAGTACGGGGTTTTTAATTACGGAGTGCACTCGCTGATGTATCCCTACTTTGCTCTGAAGGTGAGAATTTTTTACAAATTCATGAACATTTGTAAATACATTTTTGCTGAGAAAACTGTATGACACGCCTTTTTCCGTTCCGTTACATTTGCAGACGATTGGTGTGAGGATTCCTTCCAGCATTGCAAACCTAATTACTACACTTCAGTTTTCCCAGATGTTAATTGGATTCACCGTAAATATGTCTTCACTATATTTGCTACGTAAGTTGCTCTATAGTTATATTTAGCGTGAGAAACCAATTTGAAAAATTTTGACAATTTGTAATTTCTCTTTTTTTCAGGAAGCGGTTATGATTGTGTCCGATACCCAATTTCCATTAAGGCGTTTAATCTTGTGTACGGCTCGTTTATAGTCTTGTTCGGTAGACTGTTCTATGAGTCGGTGATCAAGGCCGGCAATAAGCAGAAGGCGATGAAATGCGACTAGTGTGATTGTTATATAATGGAAATATTGGTATTTGTGTATGCATTTACACTTTTTGTTATTATACTGACATTTTATTGCTTATTTGTTTTTATTCCATGTTAGCAGGTTACGGTATGGCGTTGCTGTTAGTTTTGTGAATAAATTATAAGCATTGATATTACATAATGAATATTTTTGTTGCATTTGTTTTTTATTTGTTGCAAATGCTCTTCCGCCTGCATTTCATGGCACATTAGCAGTGTGTGGATTAGCTAGAAAATCAGGTTTGCTGTTCGGTATGATATTACACCAGAAACAAACAGTTTTGTTTTGTGTTAATAATTTTGCAAAGCTGTAACTATCAACTGGGTTTGTGCTTTACTTGACACAAAAGTGCAGTAAAAGTTCATGCATATCTTGTAAACCACTCAAATTGCATTACATTTTTTCCGTGCTTGTTCCTACTGATTTTTACTTATTCAGAATGTTGGCATTAAATCTATTTGTTTTTGGTCGGACGACCAAAAACGCAGAAAAAAATTATTTCTTTGACTTTCCTATAATTTCTTTTGTTGGTGATCAGTAGTAGATTCTCGACTGGATCCGTTTACGAGCGAGTGCCTAAAATGTCGCAAACCAAACGCAAACGAACCTTGGTTTTTAATCTTTTCCGTGGCATCTACTGTTATCCATCGCTTATATCTTACTAAATAATAAACAATAAAAACAATTATCAGAATATAAACACTTTCCAATCATTCTGAACATCCATGGACTTTTTTGTTTTGCGCACTTTACCATCACATGATCTAAGCATAACCAAGTCAGAACTATATTTTTGTCTAGTCAAGCAGCCAGACACAAAAAAATCATGCCCAAGAAAAAATGTGCTCGCGTTGTTGAGCTTGCATGCGTGGAAACAGTATACTAAATAAATTGGCGCACTTTAACGTCCCATGGTATACATGAGCATACAAAACCCAGTAAGAACAATATTTTTGTCAAGTCATGCTGCTAAAAACATGCATTTGATTGGAGACACGTACACTAATGCACAAGTTTACGGCTGATATCTTACGTGTTTGTTTAGTACTAGTAAAGCCAACATTCAATTTGCATTACGTTTGTCTGTCTCAACCATGTATTGCGCAAAAATAAGTAAATTTGCAGAGAAACAGCTTTAAACCAAATATATTTAAATTTTAGCAATTGTTTTTAAAGCTAATATACTAATTGGGTGCGGCTCTGCTATAAAAATGGAATTAGAAGAGATTAAAGACATTGTTGATAATTTGCAACAATCCATAGAAGATTCTGGAAGCCTTCCAACGCAACCGCATCCACTACTGATTCCTAAGGTAGACTAACTCCGAATCTGGCTTTCAGAATTTTCTGTATTTTGGATTAAGTAACATATTATTGTTTTGTTTTCTAATTGACTTAGGTTGTACAACAAATACTTAGGCATGTGTCGACAACATCATTACTGGAATGCAGGACAGTATGCCAAATTTGGGAGCAAGAGGCAACATTGTACTTGCGAAAACTGCCTAGCAATAAAATAACACTTCCTCCCTCAGGATCGCCAATCCCAAAATATTTGGAAGCTTATAACTTCGATAGAATGAAACGTTTGATAGCCTGTTTGGACCAAAGCTGGAATTGGCCAGTAACAGAACTAAAGTATTTTACAGTTGAACCAAAGTTCAACAAAAACAATGAATTAAGCCAAGTTGTTGGATCCGTATTTCACTCAATTTCTCCGTGGATAACCAAGTTGACAATACAACCAACAAAACAAGACTTGAGTAAAACTGTGTCACTTTCCAAATTAAATTTTCTTGCTTTGCACACACTTAATTTGCGCTTTGAACTGAAACTACTTTCAAAAGGGTACAAAAAGTTGGAAAATTTGTTACATCCCGTGCTAATAAATGCGCCAAACTTGCATACAATAGACATTTATGAAAATGCAAACGCCACTGAAACAGCGATTTCCGTCTTGCTACTCACCATCAAGTCTTCAGGATTGACAAGCTTGAGGTGCTTATCTATTTGTGCAAAAATTGGCAACCAGCATTTGCTTCAGATTGGGGAACTAAATCTGCGGATTATTACGCTGAAATTAATATTTACAGCAAAACTTGAAGAAAACTTTGGACGTGCGTTAAACACCATGCTTACAATGCTGGCTGAGTCATTGGTAAAGCTAAAGTTGCGTTTTACGCATGTGCAAGATGCAACACAAGTTTCACTTAATTTTCCAAAATTAAAAAATTTGGAAAATCTAAAGCTCAATTCAACTAGCTTTGATTTGACAAAGCCGCAAATTTCTTTTCCACGATTTTCGTACGAAGAAAAAATGCCAAATTTAAAGTCTTTGGTGGTTGACGATGGAGCAATGCTGAGTTTTTTGGCAAGGCGGTGCATAATTTCCCGTGTGGAAATCACTCTGTCGAATTCTACAGGATTCGTCAAAAGCGGCCTGCATGACATATTTATGCATAAACTTATCAGCCGATTTCTGCACAAATAGGTTACACTAGAGGTAAACATATATGCAGAAATATTTCTGCATAACCAAATAAGGCGATATCTGAAGAACACTCGTGCATATTTCATTCTGCATAAAAAATGTGGAGAATTCTGCGCAATCATGGCTGTCGAAAAATTATGCATGCTTAGTTCTTCACAACAAATTTATAAGCTAATTTTACATGTATATCAATCGGCCCATAATAATTATAAACCAGGTAATAACTTTAATAATTTTATTCGGATTCCTTTAAATTCCATAACTCTAGTACATACATCAACTTTCCATCAGATGAAAACGAGCATACAAACTTACATGATTGAACAAGTGACAACCTAAACACCTTAATACATTCAGATATTCGCACAACCTTTCGAATATTACAAATATTATAAAGTGGAATAGACGTTAACTTTTTTGCAAATATAATCGGGGTGTCAACGCCATCGCTGTTGACAATCATAGCCTTAAGAATAATATATAAGTCCGATTGAATTTTGATTACAGAATTACACTGCTTACTTGTATCACACTTGGCAACAGAGAATTTGCGATTACGAACAATGAAATATTTAAAAGATAGTCCCTCATTTATATTACTCAAATCTAACTTTCTTAACTTTTCAATTTCCATGTTATTAAACACGTATCTGCGCTTGGCTCCAAGAAATGTTATGCCCATGCACTTAACAGCTTTATTACTATATCTTTTCTTCTCAAGAAGTGAAGCGAAAAAATGTTTTGCCATATCATTTTTGAAACCGTTTACGCCTAGACAACCCAATTGTTGAGTGATTATAACTTTTCTCAGAATTTGAATGCAAATCTGACTGGTACCGTTAAAATACTTATTTAAAATACCATTCATGTGTTCAAACTGAAACAAGGAATAACACCACAAGGGTCCCCAGTTTCGAACACAGTCGGCAGCATGTAAAAGTAAGTGCAAATTAAATGAACATATTTCTTTGCCATAGAATTTGGGAGCAGCAAAACAAAACTCTTGTAGTAGAACCTCAGCATAATCTATATCCTGAAACGAGACCTTGTCAGACATCAAAACAGATATTCCATGAACAAATTTTGTAAAATGTTTAAGGTAAGCTGGCTTAAGAATGTCTTGTAACACTGGAATACATGCAAGCAACCAGGTTTTCCACTCATTTGCCTTCCAGAAAGTTGCATCCCTTAAGTCTCTTGTTACACGATTGCATTCAAATGGGACCTTGAATTCAACGAATCGGTTACTTATTTGGTCTTGACGGGTTCCAATATAAAAGTCTTTCTCGTGATTCTTTGAGTCCAACCAGACGTTTGTAAACGTTCTCAGCACTCCAAGCTAGCAAGTATGCATGTAATCAAACACAAAACCGTTGACAATATTAAACCCATTTAGTGACAGGAAAGGCGACTCTGACTTTACCCCATAACAGTTTGATTCGTCTCCGTTTTCAATGTTGTTTTGTAGGACTGTAACGTGATGACGGAAATTTTCTTCTGTTCTCTTAGAAGCAATTTCTGGTAAGTAGATCCATTTACGCTTCCGCCCATCTTGAAACAATGTTTCTCCTTTAATCAAGCACCAAGGGCATCCGTAGTGTCCGTTAAACTGTTTAATTCCCTGTAAGGAGCAACGTGCAACAGAGTCCGCAGCAACAATGGGGAACCATACCCTTGACTTATAAGTTTGACCTTTAAACATCCAGGTAATTCCATCGAGTTGCAACGCGTTACATTCTTCCACCAAAGGCTTAAGGAACGTTTCAAAATTTGGTTTCTTACTGCCAAACCATAATCCAACTAAAATCGTGTGTCTGCGGCGAAGTTAGTAGTCCAGTTCATTAATTGAGATTAGTATTGGCCATATGCTGAACTTGGAAGAATTAAATATACTGACACCATCTGTGTTAATACTACAACTAAAGTCATATCTATTTAAGCCAAGTTCCTGGTAAGCTTTGCCATCTACAATATCATGGACTCGAGAAGATGACTGATTTTGTCGATTAGCAAGTTGAAAAAGTAAATTTTCTGAAACTGATCGAGTCTGCAAAATCTTAGAAATGGAAGCTTTGACGTCAAATGCTATGAAGAACTTCCCAGATTTCAACAGGTCAACATGTTTTAAGTCGGTTTGACAATTCCCACACTCATCGCCTCGTGTCTGAATAGTTGTCTCGCAATTTGGGCAATAAAAGCAGCGATTGGCAATAGAAAAATCTGGTTGTATTTGTTTTTCAAGTAGAAACGGCGATGCAGGGACCGTGACGCCAGAAGGCAGATGAAAGTTGACCAAAGTTAGGAGATCGGCTACAGCTTCTTTTGATAAACGGTGTCTTAAGAGAAACGCATAAATGAGCCGGGTACTCTCTTCTTTTGATATCTTTGACTGGGGAAACAGCAAATTATAGTGTAGTTCTGGGTCCTAAACAATAATTCATCATTTAATATAATCTGGAGTTGAATGTAGAATCTAAAAATAAACTAGTTGCATTTTTGTGTGATTGTTCCTTATTATTCTTACCGTGCTACTGATTGTGCTAAGGTTGCTGTCTGAGAAGCCATCTTCAATCGGATCAGTTGTTTCGGGGGGCTCATTCACATGAGGTAAATCCGGAGCGTCGCCATTACCACCCCCACAAGTTGTGTCGTTTCTTTGAGAATCAGCAAGATTAAATAGAGGTGTCAGCTTGGTTCTTCGTATCTGTTCAATTCAAAAATGTTATTAATAAAAAAGTACTAACACACAATTTGAATTAACTTCAGACATTATTCAGTACCTGTCGAAATAAGGTTCGCCTAGGGATGGTTGAAGGCGTTCCGGCGGAATTCCGAAAATACTTTTTATATCCGCTATGACGCATCTTTGCTAATTATGTAGTACAAAAAAGAAACACATTTGTGAAAATATTATAATGCATAATAGCCGTTGTTCATACTGAAGAATCAGTCATTTAGACTGGCAACGAAAAGCAGCAACACACAGCAATATATTCAAGTCCGAACCGATACTTGTCATTGAGGAAAGCGCGAACACGTTGTTTTGATTTTATCTTGCAAAAATTATGAGTGTTGAAAGATATTTTCCGTGAACGGATCACTTGATCAGACTAATACTTCTGATTTCGAAAAAATGTTTTAGCTGTTCTGGATTATGACTCACATTTTAGTGGAGTGGGTTGGGGAAGACCCAAAGCAATTTTCGGTTTGCAAAAAAACCGATATTGCCGATGGGGAGCTGCGAGGCTGCGCTAGGGATTTGGTTGGAACAATCGTGTCAATTCAATGGAAGCGTCGGGAATATTCGGGGAAAGTTTTAAGCATAGGTAAGTCATAGTTTTCAAAAGCATATTTTTTGATTAATTGCAAGAGGTAATTAGTGACTTGAGTTTTTGTTTTTCAGGTGATGAGGAGTCTTTAGAAAAGCAGGCAGACGATCTCGCAACACAGGAGCACCTGAATGTGATGACTCCGTTAAAACAAGGTAAGATTTCACAATAAAATATTTTACCTTTCAGTTTACTTAAATTTATTTTTAAATTTGTAACCAGCTGACGCTAATCCACTAGAACCTGCTCCAAGGAAGCGGAAACGTACTCCTAAAAATGCTGTCTCGTGTACTCCGTCCGTCAGCAGTGTTCCAAATCAAATGACCTCCTCCGCTTCCGGTGGCCAATCTCAGCTCATGACGACCATTTCCTCTCCTAGACAACCTGAGCAGACTTCCGCCGTCTCCGGCACTCCGTCGGTTTCCAGTAACCAACTTGCGAGTAACTCTGATCCCCCGCAGGATCCAGATGTCGAGGAAGATGACAGCAGACAGGAAAATGGGAATGTTTACAAAGGTATTTTGGACTGCTGAGATGTATGGATTTCTTAATCTTGTTTTTGCTTCCATAATTGCAAATTTGTTTAATTTTCTCAGAAAAGTACAAGAAGTTAAAAGTCAAGTATCGAGATCTGAAGGGCCGTTACAAGGAACTTTTGGCGGAACGAAACTCGGAGGAAATGGTAATTAGAGATGTGTTATTTATTGTTAGCATTTTAGTTTAGGCGAAAAGGTATATTCCTTTAAAAAAGTACTTCATACATTCAATTCATTGTGTTCATTTGACAGGTGGAATTAACTGATGGCACCGGTTTGCGGATCCAGAGGTGTGACCTTGAAAAAATGAAAGTGGTGTCCAGCAATGTTACTGTGTTTGCTAGAAATTTATTTAGGTATTTCTCCACCCACGATGAACTCTCGTCCCATTCACTCTTTGGTAAGAAGTGCAACGCGAATAAAAACGGAAGTGCTCCCTTGCCTCCAATTGATTCAACTCGGAGAGATGGAATAATTAGTAAGTGTATATCAATACTCCGTATGTTACAAAATACATATATCCGCTTCTAATTTTTGGTTTTGATTGTTTTAAAAATCTGTTTGATTGTTCCATAGACTTCATTTTAAAGGATGCAGGATTGGAGGGAGCAGAAGTTGTACTGGACAAGGAAAAGGCATCAAAAAAGAAGTCGCTGAAACGTGATATCACAAAATCCTTGTCGGATTTTCTCCGTGAAGAACATCGCAAGGCGGGTCAAGGACGGTGAAGTCAATTATTTTGGTCAATGCAACACTTGTAAAAAATACTTTGTACTTGTTGTCGAATGAAGTATGAATAAACTTTTCTGTAGAAAAATGGGCCAATTTTAGGTATAATTATTTATGCAGAAACAATTGTGCACGAAGTACTATGCACATAAATAGTATTGTAGGTCATGCATAATATTTTCTTCAGAACCAATTCTTCATAGACTTTTGTGCAGAATTTAAAATACATAAACCTTTCTTCAGGAAAATGGGCCAATTTTGGACATACATATTGTGCAGAATTCGGTTTGTATTTTATGCAGGAATTTTCTTAATATTTTCACACGGGTTTGGAAGAGCTTAAAGTGCGTGGAGATGAACCCTGTGAATTTTTGAATAATGGAGTTAATATGTTTCCAAAGGTAAAGTGGTTGTTGCGAGTAGGGATCAGCCATTTGAGTAGGATTTGCTCAGATTGGATACATTTGGAACAGTTATAGTTGGGCGTTTTGCTATATGACTATAAAAACAAATTGAGCCCTCTTATGGCTGGCTTAGAAATAGAGAAATGGCTAGATTTGGAAACTAAGTATAAAAATGGAGAAGCATTTGAAAATATTGAAAAGGAATATTCCGAAATGGAAAGTAAATATTCGCTGGCTCATTTGAAAAGTAAGCTAACGCCGTTTTTATTATTGTTTAAATATGGGCGTTTTATCATTCTATCTGTTTTAATTTTAGAGCTAAAGGTATTAAAGTTAAACTGTTGTCCTGAAGATGCGTCTGTCAGTATTTCGGGATTGGTGTGTGAACTGGGTTTTATGAAAATGGAATCTTTGAAATGTCTCGACTTTTGTGGCAGGCGTTTATCTTCTGAAGAGGTAAACATTCAAATTTATATTAACAAAGTTAGCATATTCGTAATATGATATGAGGTTTCTGTTTGTATTAATTTGTAGATTTCTGATGAAGTGTTGGACCGTATGCGTAAAACGTTCAGGGTTATTTGCTAAGAAAATGATGCCCCCAAGTCATCTGACAAAGCCAAGGGGATGAGACGAGTTGCTTCTCTGTATATGTATTTAGTGAAGAACTTAATAAATTGAAAACAGTCAATGTTGCGTTTTTAAGTAAATTGTAATGTTATTCAGACACGTAGGTTATTTGTATATAAGCTCACAAATGAATCATAAGCTAAATTATAATAAGAATAATCGGTTTCTATTGTACGGCAGGTTGTTTTCAGGAGAACTGAATAACAACAAGCCAACAACAAGACATTTAGGAATTTTACTAAATACAACATTTTTATACACACAAATTTTGAAAAAAAATACTAAAACTATTGAACATTTATTGGTGAAATTGAAATGAATGATGTTAGTGTTGTTGTCTTGATGTTAGAATATTCCAGTATTGTTGCACTGGTGACTTGTTTTCCTTCAAAGCAATGCAATCCTTCAAAGCAATGCAATCCTTCAAAGATGGAATTGTAAATTGTTTTCAGTGTAGTGGTTTTCATGCATTTTTGGTTGCAGCGAGATTCCGTTTCTGATTTTGGTTTTACTGTATTACTAAGTGTACTATTATATGTATGGATATATCTACTTTAACTTGTATAAATATGCCTTGAAATTGCAAAACCGTACGAGTAGCGTTTTAGTATTACGATGTTTACATTATTCCCAATGTCTTTAGGTTTGAGGTTTATGTACTCAAGTATATTGGAAAATCCAGGAAAAGTATTTTATTCTGTAAAAGGGCTAATAAAGTTTTTAATAATGAATAGAAAAGCTTAACGTTTAATTGTTAGCTGGGCTGACCCATTGTTAAATGAAAAGCAACACGTTAGTGCAACAATGTTTTGTCTGGTTGATTCGTATGTTATAGTAATACCAACATAATTCATTCAGTTGCTAGATCATCTAGTATTGCACTGCACAGTTACATATAAGTTGCATATTAATAAAGTATATAAAAAATATACGAGCAAACATATTTCTTTCAAACACGTACGCTCTTTGGGATTATCTGAAAACTGGTTCCCTAATAAATAAAGCAAGCTCCCATATCTGCTCGCACACAAAGCACCTACCAGCTTCACTAAATATTATGCTGGTGATGTTAGAAATGAGATCCATAACTCACCTGGGTTTATATAGAGTAGATTCAGAATGTATTGAAGAGTCATGAATCAATAGAAACAGAAAAACATTTATTAAATGAAAGAGAGTAATTTCATATGAAACTGTCATACACTCTAGAACAAACCTACACTGACAAAGATAAGAAAATGGTTGTTGATAAAACTGTACGAAACTATGCAAAACAATGAGTTCATTGAAAAAGAAATTGCTTCAATGCTTTTACAAATCGAAAAATTGTTTTCTCATTTTGCATTCAGAACTTGTAGCAATAAACTGAGAGAGTGATATTTCATGAAAAAGAATTTGAAAACTTTCATCCCCTACTTAAGGTAAATAACCATAAAATTTGCTAATAAATCTTCTTAAATGGCATTTTAAACAAATACGGAATCTAAGCTTCATAACATTTGCGATGAATATTTCAGCAATCATTTTTATGAAATCGAATGAATTAATTTTATAATAACTCGTAATTGAATATTAATATTGTGTAATTTTATTAGCATTTCTTGTTTCAATTTGTGTTCACATTTAAATTGCTTAAGCTTAAACAGGTTTTGATTGGAGGCCGTTTAGCACATTTATGTTTACGACTTCGCATTGGCAATAAGCTAGTTTTATAGTATGTATGCACATTTAGATTTAAATTGTAAGTTTTCTCTAATCTACATATTTTCTAATCTGCTGTGATTCAGAGTTGGCTTTTCAATCCATCTACAATTTACTACTGAGTTTATTTGAGGGAATATAATTCGGACTTTGAAATTGTACATTATTTTAAACATTACCTTGTTTCATCTTCATTTACCAAGTAATTTGTTCATATTGTTGGAGACACTTTATCACAGCACACGTATAAAATCTCGGTGTCCTGTTTTTGCACTCTTTGAATAAATTTTAATTATTTTCAGTTTTACTTTAACTGATACATAATAAGCATCATTACACATAAACCACAGCGTTACAAATAAGTTTTCAATGTTGCATGAATTTTGTGTATTATTTATTTGTATATATATATATATATATATATATATATATATATATATATATTTTAAACATCAGAGAAAAAATTGATACCAGTTCCATTGTCGGAAAGACTATGGCTTATCCTTGATTTTTGGTCCATCTCCAGATACTGCAACTGTGTCAATGCTGAGTCCGATTATGGTCATAACACCAAGCATAACCGGAACTAAACAAATGCATTTGGTGCAGAGGCTTTCACAGGTCACTAGACCCTAAATTTTCAAAAATTAAACCATTATGCAATTTTATGCAAAACTGTGCATTTTGTGCAAAATTATGCAATTTTGCAAAAAACTTACAAGTGTGATAGCACAGCTTATAAACAAAGCTTTGTTTGCTGGGCTCAGCTCCTCCATAAAAGTCAATGAGTATCTTTGCCCCTTGCCTCGTTTGGTGTGGATGTTTATTATAGCCACAATGCTGCCCTCTGCACCTTTGATCTGTAACAAACCCGCAAAATTGTTTTCCAAAAATATTGTCAAATTTCGCGATGCTAACGTTTTTTTACCGAAACGTCCTGGCTGCCAAGAAACTGCACAGCAAATGTTTCTCCCTCAAGAGCATTCAGGATTTTCATGGAATGCTTGAGTTGACCAGATTCAAAGAATATGGCTCCAAATGGGTTATCAAAACAGGGAGACAAGACGGCAAAGCATCGTTTTTCCTATAAACATAAAAACATGAAATATTTTAAACTTTTGCAAAAATATATTTATTGGTTAATATTTTACCTCAGAGTCACACTCGCAAACAGACGGCGTAAATTTAACTTGAAAAATGCAGTCTCTGTTTGAATCCGAAACATAAATGTTCTTTTGTTTTGAGTCAAATGGACAAAAAAGCGTATCCGAAGTTCCAGTGAGCATAAGTTCGCCTTGTAAGTTGTGTATTTTGTAGCCAGGAGAGCAGGTTGTGTGTCCCTCAAGAATTCCTAAAATCGTCAAAGAATTTTTTTTCCTGAAAAATATATTTAAAAATAGTAAAGCGTCTAAATTGTACATGTATTTACCCAGTGCATGAATATTGAAACCCGGAACGCCATCCAAACATTCCAACCCTGGCATAGGAATCCCCACATGAGGACTAGTCATTGGTGGCATCTGATGCATCTGGGGTTGACTTCCAAACTGAGAGGGAACTCGGGTTGACACTTGGGACCCATCTGAGGTTGTGGGCTGCTGAGTAATAACTTGTTCCGGTATTGGCACGGATGAGAAAGAAGTGCGTCCTTCCATACGATACAGTTGATGGGGATTAAAGCCGGGAGGTAATGGTTGAGGAATGTAGTGTTGCATATCTAAAAAACGAAATGATCGTATAAATTGTAAAATTAAAAATTGTTTTAAAAATGTAAAATTTGTACAAAATTTTACCTGTTGGGGTTGGATTACGGCTGTAATAGGTCTCCACCATTTCAATGCTACTGGTTGGACGTTGTTGTTGTTGTTGTTGCATTTTGACTATATTTTGGTGCAAGTGCAATTTTCAGCAAAAAATCTCGTTTCTAAGAACTTTTCAGAATACGTCGTAAAATCTCTTCAAATTGTTTCTTAATTTCAGATCAGTTTTCAGTTTTACAGTTTTTATATCTAACTGGTCAGATTTTCAGTTTTTGGCAATATTGTTATCACATTACGTAACCTGGCTTTAAAAGGTACCTTGTATGTTTCCAAACCCTGTTTGCAAGAAATACAAAATATTTCGCTACAGGTTGAGAAAGCGCTGGAGCAAAACTGTGTCGAGATTGGGAAAGCATTTTCTCTTTTCTCAGAGAGTCTTTCTGTCTACCCATTTTTATTTTTCTCTCTCTCTAGAGTCTACGGTCTAGAGAGCTGGGCTCTTCCGGATAGTGAACAGGTTGCTCGTCTTTTCAACGAGCAGAGAAAAAAAGAGCACAAAAAAATGTATATGTATAGTGGAGTCAATGTACTGCTTAGATATATATGCTAAGGGAAAGGAGAAAGTTGAAGCGTAGAAGCTTCCCATTTCAAGTGCTGAGCACAACATCATCCTCTTCTCCAACAACAATATTTACTACCTGATATACTAGATTTATGATGTGTATGTTTTCCCCACCGAAAATTTGTTTTTGGCAATACCTGTCTTACTTATTTGTGTGTATCGTGCCGGATTTGTCACGAAGGTGAAAGCGGAATTTAACGAGTTTTTTTTCTGGGGAAGAAGAGGAAGCTTCCATTTAGTTTATATGTTTTTAATCTATATCTCTAAAGTTATATATGTATATCAGGTATATATATAAAGCTTTCACTTTCTGACCTAACATGATGTTTTTTTGCACTAGACGTGGCAGAAATAAAAGTAGAACGAGAAACTGCGTGTTATTCTTTTTTGAAAAGCAGATCTCTCTCTGGAGAGAGAAAGTCTGGAGTACACAGATTGTTTACAGTGATATATTCTACTTGGGTATGTTTTTGACAGGGTGGTGGGGTTTTGTGGGTGAGCGGATGAAGGATAAAAGCATACACGGCAGCTTCCCTGACTTTCCCTCAAACTTTTTATAGAAATTTTATATCATATACATTTTATGACATATATGAGTTATATTTCAACAAGTTTTGTATTCCGATATTTCCACAAGCTTACACTCAGATACAGAGTGATAGTCAAGGCCACTTGGAAAAGATAGAAGGATCGATAATACTTCCTGCTGCTTGGTTTTATTTTATAGTACGTTAGAGAAAATCAATGTTAGAGAGATAGAGATTTGAGTAAAATTTGATAAAAAGGTGAAGGTCTGACACGCTACTGAGTTTGTGGCATAATATTATTAAGCTTGTCTGTTGAGGCTGTTTGGTAGAATGTAATAAATAAAAATGGAGCGTGAGGTGATAGTGGGATCGTGGGATGGGATAAAATGTATGGTAACAGGATTTGGGAATAGAGAGTAGGGATGCGTGAGTGGACCTGAATACAAAAAATGGAATGGAGATGCAACAGAGAATAAATTGGTTTAGAGATGGGAGACTGAGTTTATTATGTTATGGGTTGATGTTAATGTTTTGTTATTGGATTATTAATGCTGCACTTAGAAATTGATAAAGTCGAAAAATATTTTGTACGTGAAAAATATATACTGTATAAATACATAAATTGATATACTTGTAAAAAAATTTATATGACAAAATATTTTCGTTTTCAAATTTTGGTATATATTTGTTGTGTTACTGGGGTTTAAGCTGGCATCAAAAAACGCTGCGTAGATGCTTATTTTGGAAGCGAGAGTAAACGATAGAGAATTTCAAGCTTGTGTTTAGCGACGGAAGATTTTTTGCGATGAGTAAACCCATATGCTTATACGAGACATCTAATGGGCAAATAATTTATTAAGATTTTAAAATGAATTTTTGCTAATTTAATAATTTTATTAACTAAATATAATTTTTTGACACTTACATGACTTGACTTATTACAGCAGTTTATTTATTCTAATTTCTAATATACAAAATAACAACTTCAACAGACTAGTACTAAAACTAGTACTAGTATTAAATGCATTTTGAACATCTATTATCTGAGCTATTTGTCTACGTCGATGTCTTTTTGCACTTTAGTGTCTATTGTAGTAAGTACCTATTGCCTAATATTTCTGCTGAAGTGATATTGCGTAATTTACAACGTGATTGATGATTGAGGGTTTGATTTGGTGATGATTGTAAACTGTGAGATTGGTGGTGAAAATAAAATGGACAATGAGGTATTTATGTATGTAGGTAGTTTTTTATCCAGGTTTTCTTCCTTTTTTTGTCACGGAGCCCATACTCAGCCCAATTATTGCTAGGCATGATAGGAGAATAGGGGCTAGACAGATGCATCTTGACACTGTGCTTTCACAATTGACCAGGTTCTATAACAAAATGTGCAGAAAAATTAAATATTTTAAAATTGAAACAAATTTTTTATTGTGATTTCATTGAAAACTTACTAGAGTGATGCAGCAGCCAATGAACAACGCCTTATTAGCGGAGCTCACTTCCTCCATAAAGGTTAACGTATACATTAGACCTTCGCCGCGTTTACTGTGAATATTTATCACCGCCACAATGCTTCCTTCCGCACCTTTAATCTGCAATTAAATAAATAGCATAAAATTAGATATGTTGCTAGGTATATTCAAGTTTGTAATTTATTTTGCAGTTACCCTACATACCGATATATCATGCGTGCCCAGGAATTCCACCACAAACGTTTCTCCTTCCAAAGCATTCAGGATTTTCATGGAGTGTTTGAGTTGACCTGCTTCAAACAAAATGGCTCCAAAGGGATTGTCAAATACGGGAGAAAATAGGGCAAAACATCGCTTTTCCTACAAAATATACAAAATTTCATGTTTATATGCATAAGTAACATAAAATACATTCATAAACATGGTTTTAGAAAACTGGTTATTTTTGCGGTACCTCTGAATCGCATGCGCAAATGGAGGGAGTAAATTTTACTTGAAAAATACAGTCTTCATTGGAATCCCGAATATTTACAGATTTCTGCTTGGAATCAAATGGACAGAACAGGGTGTCCGTTGTTCCGGTGAGCATTAGGTTTCCTTGAAAACTGTGTATTTTGTAACCGGGCGAGCAGGTAGTATGTCCTTGAAGAAGTCCTACAACATCAGAAAAAGATAATTAAAAACCAATCAGTTATGAATTTTCATAATATATTTACAAATTGAATAAGTTTAATACCAGCTGGGTGAATCTTAAAAGTTGGCACCCTCTCCAAAATTCCAAACCCTGGCAAAGGAATCCCCGTTTGCAAACTAGTCATTTGCATTTGCCCCTCATCAAACTGAGAATGCGACCCTGACGGCCCCTGAGACCGATATGACTGCATTGGTTGCTCAGTAATGATATCACCCATTGGCACTGATGAAAATGAAGTGTGCTCATCAGGTCGATACATTTGCACGTAGTTGGACTGTCGGCGATCAAAGTCCTGTAAAACCACTATACAACAAAAGAACAAATTCAAAACATAATTAATTTAAAAAACAATTCCATATTTTTAAAATTCAAATTCGCTAAAATTTGTGAATATTAAAAATTACCTGGAGGGTTACGGGGATAATGGGGATCCGTCATTTTTGATTTGTTAGTGTTCAAGTTTGTGGTTTTGAATTTTGCACATACGTACCTGTAAAAATAAATGGAAGCACTAAACACACGAAATTCTGAGATAGTTTAGAATTTCGATTTTGTAATTGGAAAGTTGGAATGTTGGTTTTAGAAATTTCAGATATGTGGCACGTAACTATTACTAAATGCAGATTAAAGGATTTAGATAAAATAATTATTTTAGAGGAAAGCACTATTAATCTTTACACTTGTTCGCTCCAAAACATAATCTGTATAGGTATCTTTTTTTTGCGTTTTACAACTTTTGTATTCGTTTTTATCTACTAGGTATAAAATGTACAAAATCTTAAGCTACTGTTCAGGAAGAAGAATTTTGGTTACATCAAATGGGAATGGGAATTGTACATGATATGAATCTCTGCTCTCATCTTTCTTGGCTACCTAAACTATACCCTTGTTGCTCTCTCACAGCGTGACTTTCACTTTCACTCTTGTTTCTTCATTTTCTTCTTCCTTTCTATCCCACTGGATATGTTGCCATGCCAGAAGAAGAACATTGTAAAGCTGCGTAGAAAGGTAAATGGGATTTTTCTTGTTTTTTGTGTTGTACGGGACAGTGCGTAGCTCATGTTGCTCTTTTCGCCTTGTTCCGGAAAACTCATCTGTGTTGGAGCTGTAGACAGAAGATGAATTGGGGGAGACATTGTGTTGGCACGGAAAGTGTGAGGAGATCAAGTGCTTTACAATGTAGAGCTTGTCGATCAATACAACTGTGTTTCTCTTTGAGGGAACGTATTTTGACAAAGGGAGAAAGAAAGAACGCAACAGAATTTGGGAGGAAATGCATGAGCGTCGTTGTATCTTCTGAATGTTAGAAACAGCAGAAAAATGCTGACTATCCAATTTTACTTAAAAACACGCAATCAAAACGAATATGAGATGTGATTATTTATATCGGCGTTAACATTTTGAGACACCCTTTTAGCTCAAAAGCTCATTTGTAAACGTCATCATCGTCATAGTATTATCTCAAGCTTATTATCACAATTAAACAATGTCTTTAATTCATTAACAGTTTATATAAAATTTTAGCATTTTATCACTTTTAATGCATATTGCAACACTGAAAATACTTATAATGGTAATTAGAGATGTTCCGGTGTTGAAATATGAAAACATAGTACATTGCATTTCGCTTGCACTAAAACGAATGCGTCTAGAATTAAATTCAATGCCAAATTCATAATATCATATTATATATCACAAACATGTTTTTACAAAATCAACAAACTTAACGGCAACATTTTACAACTATCCCACCAAAACTAAAGCATTTAAAAGTCTTGCGCACAACTAATCTTGAAATAACCGCCACAGAAACACTGCTGAAGTTACAAGTACCACAAAGACGATGATGATGATGAATAAAATCATTTATGGCGTAGTTTTACATGCGCACTTAATCCACCCCTTGTAGCATACTCAATTTTGCAAACCCTGCAAATAAACGGCTTTTCTTCAATATGGCTGTTTATATGTCCCATAAAATACTCTGTTGTAGGAAATGCCTTTCCATCACAAAATGGGCATACAAATCGGTATGTTCCTCCAGTCTGATGCGCAATAAACAAATGATTTTTCAGATTGACATTGGTTTTAAAATATTTTGAACACATTTTGCATTTATAAGGCATTTTGGTTCCATGTGTGCGTAGATGATTGTTGTAAGTGCCTTTATGGTTAAAACACTTTCCACACTGCTCACATTTAAACGTTCCTGTGTGTAATCTGGTATGTTGATTTAACGCACCCAGCATTTTAAAAGCCCTATTGCAAATGTTACATGGATATGGTCGTTCATTTGTATGTGTACGCACATGTTTATCCAGCGTATCTTTTGTGGCAAAGTGTGTATTGCAAATTTGACAACGAAACGATTTTTCTTGCTGGTGAATAATTTTGTCGTGTTGTTTCAAATACGACGCGGAATGAAATCGTTTTGAGCATTTCAAGCATTCAAACGTTTGTTGTAGGTTTGGCTTGTAGGAGTTCATATGTGTCAAAAACGAATTTTTGTACGCAAATTTCCTGTCACAACTTTTGCACTGATACGCTTTTACTCCCTGATGCACCTTCCGAATGTGGCTATTGCGTAGTGACATATTTATAAATTCCATATTACAATTAGGACAGTCGTAAAATTATTCTTTGATGTGTCCACGTATGTGGATATTCAAATGAAGAATAGACGTAAATACTTTTTGGCAAAACACACAATTGTAATCTATTTGTGGTTGGTGAACTTTGACTTTATGCCTGTAGAGATCCCAACTTCCCGAAAATTTCATCGGGCACAGTGAACACTGATGTTACTTTTGACCGGTATGTAACTGTAAATGAGTTTTTAAATAATGTCTTCTTCTAAATTTTTTCGGGCAAAGAGTACAACTAAATGGTCGTTCATCAGTATGTACTCTGTGGTGAACTTGTAGGTTTGATAGTGTTCGAAATAAATGGTTACATATTGTGCACTTGAAGGGTTTGATATCCGTATGGGTGTTTTGATGTGTATACAATGCGCCACTTTGCGAAAATGATTTGCAGCACTGACCACATTTGTAGGGTTTTTCTTTTAAATGACGGCGATAATGTACTTTTAAATCGTATTTTTGTTTGAACGATTTTGGACAAAGCTCGCATTTGAGGGGCTTTTCAGTGGACAAGTTTGTTGCTATATTTTCCTCGTCCATTTTGTGTACAAGATTTTTTCCTGAGACTAGCTTTGCGTTTTTGGAGTGATTTTGAATTTTGAAATTATAGAACAGAGTGCAACTTGTTAATTTTTTAATTACTATCACTATAAAATCTCTGGCTACATTAAGCACTCTTTTGTCTGTAGAAGTAACAACACATCAACATCATTTCTTGTCACAATGGAAATGTGAAGTGGAGCCGAGACCAGTAAACGGACTAAAAATGCGGCAAGAGCTTGGGAATGTAAGGTGAAAAAGTATGTCAAATTACAAACTTGGTATTCTAATTCCACTTGTGTTGAAAAATAAGTACTGAATAACGATATGGCAATATGCATGTTTCAATTCGGGCTTGCAAAGGAATGCACTTGATTCTCAGAATTACGCGGGGTAAGAACCCTTGAGAAAATTCCATTGTGTCACTAAAGTAAAGCCTTGTTTTGTTCCCAAATTTTTTTTTATTTGCCCACTACACAATTTCTTCACACAGGGTATAACAATGCAATGTATTGCTCTGCCCTAAATACCTTTTCATGTTGATTTTGGTGTTTAGTGTTAAACCTCTTTGTGAAATTGAATCTTGGTCTGACCGCTAACACAGATGAAAAGATTAATGGTGCACCTGTCAGTCGCATAAAGGTTCAAGGCTGTTTTTGTACTTCACAAGTTTTTCCCTAAAGTACACAGTTTTTTCAAACATCCTTTTTGTCGCTATTGTCTGCATCAGTCACACTTTTTCATAACCATCACCATCATCAGTGATGTATACATGGCCATTATATTTTTTTAAATTTTGTGTACGTTACGGGGGACAAATTGCCACGTACAAATAAACCCAAAAAATACACTCAAATAGAGTTTTGTAAGAATTAATGATGTGATTTCATGTGTGCTATTAATCCAGTACTAGATGCATACTCAGCTTCACAAATTTTACAGATATAGGGTCGTTCTTCAGTGTGCTTATTTACGTGACACAAAAAGGTATGTTTCAGTAGAAATGATTTTCCATCACAAAATGGGCATACAAATTGATATTTTCCTCCAATCTGGTGTCTCACAAACAAATGGTAATTCAAGGTATTTTTGGTTTTAAAACCCAGTGAACACACTTTACACTCAAAAGGTCTTTCTGTTCCGTGTAACAGTTTATGCACGCTCAGGTTACTCTTATAGCCAAAACATTTTCCACACTGCTCACATTTAAACGGTTTTTCTCTAGTGTGTAATATTAAATGCCGAGTAACTGCACATAAACTTTTAAACCCCTTATTACATATTTTGCATGGATAGGGTCTTTCATTTGTATGTGTACGCATGTGATTATTGAGTGAGTAATTTTTGGCAAAATACTTGTTGCAAATTTCACAATGAAACGATTTTATATTTTGGTGAACAGTTTTCTCGTGTGCTTTTAGACTGGCATTTTTAGAAAATCGCTTTGAACATTTTACACACTGGAAATTTCTTTGATGCTCTGGCTGGTGAGCATTAATATGGGCCACATATGAGCCCCTGTGCGCAAATTTACGGTCACAGATTTCACACGAATATTGTTTCACTCCCAGATGCACTATTTGAATGTGGGATTTGCGTTGCGCCTTAAAATTAAATTCCAGATTACAGTGTGGACAATGATAAGGCTTTTCTTTAATATGTGTAAGTATATGCATGCTTAGAGTGCAGTTATGGGTAAACAGTTTTTGGCAAAACGCGCAACGGTACTCTATTTTTGGTAGATGAGCTTTGTTTGTGTGTTTTTGAAGACTCGACGATCCCGAAAACGTCATTGGACAAAGTGAACATTGATGTGGGCTGGAATGCCGTTTTAAATGGATTTTCATGGTGCATTTTCTTTTAAATGTTTTAGGGCAAAGAGTACATTTGAATAGTCTTGCTTTCTGGTGTACTCCCTGATGAACTTTTAGGTATCCAAGCGTTTTAAACCCTTCTCCACATATTAGACATTTAAAAGGTCTGATATTCGTGTGTGATTTTTGATGAGCACGTAATTCCAAGCTAGTGACAAATGATTTGATACACTGATCACATTTATACGGCTTTTCTTGTGTGTGACGTTGGTAATGAACTGTAAGGTCGTATTTTTGTTTGAATGATTTTGAACAAAGCTCGCATTGGTGGAGCTTCATATTTACACAATTAGTTTTTTGGTTATGTGCGTCCATTTTGAAACAGTTTAATACGCAATTTTTGCCAGTTATTTGAAAGTTTTTACTTTAGCCAGCCTTCCTGAAATAGAATTCCTTGATGGGGAAGAAACGAAAATATGTAGGGTTTTATAATACAGGTAATTTTGTCCAAACCGATCAGGGAGCTCTTCATATCACGAATGTGTTGGTAAACTTCATTGTATGCATGCCTCAAACAAACAAAAACTAAAACAGGTTTTTGTCCAAGGACGCACAAAGCCTTAGGTTAAAAACCAGCTTGCATTGCAAAGATCAGCGTATCTACTATGCTGGTTGTCTCGGTGGGATTTTTGCTGACCAAGACCAGACCCAGAACATCTTCAATCTGTTCCATCCCACATATTTATTTTGTTCCGTTTCATGCCTGCAGTTGTATCAAAAAACCTGTTCCAATATTTATTCATGTAATCCATCGCACCTTTCAACTTCAATACCTATACAACAAGTTCAATATTTTTATATGTTGAAGGCATACAAAGTTGTTGTTGTTGTGCATGTAGGGGTGCCTTGGCTGTTTTGTTTCACCCTTATTTTCTTCAGATATGTGGAGCTGTGCGACAAAAAATAAAGGAGGTTTGAATCCTGAAATGTATACGCTTCTGTTATTATTATTCCTAATATTCGTAAGCATAAAACTACATATTATCTGGAAACAACAATAGCACAATGGTTTTGTTCATTGAACTTTCTTGATACTGCACTAATGCAATAAATACACAACATCACCAGAAAAATTGAAGTATTTGTAAACGTGCAAAGCTACACCACCGATGGATAAACTTTAAAAATTTTGGTTTTCACTTCACCAAAAATGTCAAATAATAATTGCCAGCCTTTCTTAAAAATGAAGTCTTTTACGGAGAAAATGCACACATTAATGACCAAACCAGTCAAAAAGATTATATTAATCCATTTGTGCTGTTCACGTTTAGGTGACTGGTATTGCTGGACTGAGAATGATCAAGTGTTGTTTAGTCTATTACACACAAGCCAAAAATGCCAAGTTCACGCAGCTTAGGATCTGAGATGTATTTCCGCTATAACACTAATATCCGTGTGTTCTCATTTCATTCTCGACGTTTGTTGATTCGAATATGTTTTATAATCACTGCATCTGGCAGCTGTGTCAAAAAAATCCATTTTTATATTATATTTCTCGTTTTGGGTCAACTAAGCATTAAAAACTTAAGATCCTATCCTTTTTGATGAACAAGTAATATATAATTATCTTAAATTGGGCAAAGTACATAAAGTTGTTATGTTGTTGTTGTACATATGTTGTTGTAGACGGCCAAGCAACACAACACATAAATAGTTTTCTATGTCTTTTTTTCATTTTTTCTTTTGGTTTTTTTCCAAGTTTCATTGGGTCAACTCTCTCTCTCTCAACTCTTAAACTATAAACTTGCTCACAATATGCATCCTTAACCCTAATCCAGACTTGCTCCCGTACTCAACTTTATATATGCTACAAATATAGTGCCGTCCTTTAGTATGTCTGGTTATCTATTGCATTAGATATTCCGGTGTAGCAAATGCTTCCACATCACAAAACGAACATGCAAATTGATATTTGGTTCCAATCTTGTGTCTGAATAACAAATGTCTTAATAAATGACAGAAAGATTAATAGCGTGGTTCGTACACCAGCCAAAAATTTGTGTGTAAATTATGAAACTGTTTTTACTGCTTTCTCTTGGGAATAGTAAATATTGAAAGTAGGTGAAAATACATAAACTGAATATTACAATAATTAGGTTGAATTGTCAAATTATTAATTTAGATCACTGGCATACTACCTTACAAAATAAACAATTAATGACCCAATTATAAAATTTACTGATGTGACTTCATATGATATGCGTATCCCTGAATGGTACCATACTCAACATTACAAACAGAACATATAAATGGTCGTTCTCCAATATGCTTGTTTATATGTGCCATATACACCTGCGTTGTAGGAAATGTTTCTCCATCACAAAACGCACAAGCAAATCGGTACTTTCTTCCAGTTTGATGCACCAGAAATACGTGACTTCCCAGATTGCTACTGCTTTTAAAAGCTTTTGAACACTGTTTGCACTCAAAAGACAGTTCCGTGCCATGAGTAAGTCGGTGGGTATTAAAATTCCCTTTTTGACGAAAACACTTGCCACACTGCTCACATTTAAACGGTTTTTCACCCGTGTGTAATCTTATATGCTGATTTAACCCACCTAGATTGCTAAACGTCTTGTTACAAAATTTGCATGGATACGGTCTCTCGTTTGTATGTATACGTATATGTCTATCTAGTGAAGCTTTTGCAGTAAAATTATTATTACAAATTTTGCACTGAAAAGGTTTTTCCTTTTGGTGAACAGTTTTCTCATGAATATTTAGGTAGGTTTTAGAGAAAAACTTTTTATTACATTTTAAGCAGTGGTACGTTTTTTGTCTATCAGGATTATGGATCTGGATATGGCCGTTATAAGAATGCAAGTAAACAAATTTTTGGTCGCAAACATTGCACTGAAATCTTTTCACTTGTTGATGAACCGTTTTTATATGCCTGTTTCTTAAGGCAATTGCCTTAAACTCTAAGCTGCAACTGGGACAATTATAAAACTTTTCCTTGATATGTCCCAAAATGTGCTTATTAAGATACCAAATGGAGCTAAAAGATTTGTTGCAAAATACGCATTCGTGACATTTGGAAAATTTGATATTTGAGTGGGTTCTTTGATGATGAGTGCGTAAACTACTGCTTTGAACAAATGATTTGGAACACTGATCACATTTATAGGGCTTTTCTTGCGTGTGGTGGCGATAATGAACTTTTAGCTGGCTTTTCGTTTTAAATGATTTTGAACAAAACTCGCAATTGTACGAGTTTTCATCAGAAACATGTTTGTCTGAGCTTCGTATATCCATTTTGAACAAATAAACTAAACGTTGTCAATAATTGCAAAACTGTTTGCCTGTGCAAGCTCTTCTAAACCGAGTTCTTATGGTGAAGAGATAAAAAATAGTGTTTTACACCAGACAACTTTGTCCCAACTGGTCTGAGAGGCTATTAGAGTCCAACTGTGCTGACAAATGTTATGCAATGCTGAGTGGTAGTGTGATTTTGCTGTGACTATGCTACACTAAAAAGCTGTGTGCTGTGTTATTGTCAAGGTCACCTGGATTGAAAGAATGCTTGAATTATTTGACTAGGGTTTTTCCTTTTCTTTATGTTAAGTGTAATCGTCTCGGAAAAGGACAAGGACACAAAGTTGTTACCGCAGTTGGGATTTTTTGGTTTATGCTTCACACTTTTTGTCAAGCCATTTGATGCTGGACAAAATAAAATATGAGTGTATTATTTGGTGCCCCAATTCTGTTTTATTTTGTAACCTTAGAGATGTTGTGCACTAGCTATCCTACCGGCACAAAGGTTGCCTTAAGGGTTGCAAGGCCATGTGTCTGTTACCGTGGTAGAAGTTTTGTTGTTGCTTAGCGCTGTGTACCCTTATCCATTGCCAAACAATGCGTGTTGAAGCAAACAATCTTTGAAGTCTAGTATAGTGTATAATGTATGTACAATCCAAATCTCAAAAAATATTTTCAAACACAACGCTGATAAAATTGTTTTCTCAGATTGCAATGTTAGCTGCAACACGTGTATGCTTTTACTTTTAGAATAAAAAAATGCGTAAGAACTTATACTGTTTTAGAAATATCATTGGTAACCACTTTTCTATGTAAAGTATTAGGCTATGGTGACATTTTTACTTTTGCACATTACTTTAGACAGATATGCAAAATTACGTAAAATCTTCAATTTTGCCTGGATGCTTTGTTTTAAATAAATTTAAATTTTCAGAAAAGTGATTTCTTTGCACTAATGCTTCTCTAATATATACTTCCAGACTTATTTCAGTTTTGCTGTATCTCAACCAAAATTACTAAGTTATGTAAATTGTTTTAATGATTTAATTACGTCTTTAACGCTGATCCAACTAGTACTATTATATATTATCCAGCATTTAAAAATGTAATATGCAGATAGATCATGCCCTGCACGATCGTACGATGTACATGTTATGCAAAATACCAACCAGAATTTTACGTTTGCCATTCATGAAATAAGATGAAAGTGCATGAACAAACAAGCACATGTTCACATAGGAAATTGCACCATTCACAAAATGAAGGGTGAAATGCAAAGCAATATTATGTAAGTGAGTGGTATAACATTGCGCTCTGTGTAATGCCTCCACTAAGCCATACAGGCACTAGTGTTTCATGTACTTCTTGCTTTGCTATAAATGTGAATGGATATAGGCATATTTCAAGACTTCTCAGTTATATAGATGCATGCATAAAAATAGAACGGGTTATTCTTTGGTCTCGCGTAACTTTCATTGAGTCAGCACAGATTCTCAAAAACCATCTCTGTTGGTCTGTTGCTCAGTCATAATCCGTCTGCGTCCGTCTTGAAAAACTTGAGCAAAACGTTTTTTCTCTCAATGAGATAACATGTTATCAATTCAGTAGTATCCTAGAGTTTTTAAAAATTAAACGGAAAAAGCTGAATTACTGATAATATAATCTAAGCAGTGTAATTTGAGATAAATCGTCAATAATTCTCTTTTTTTTGTGAAAGCTGAGCAAGTACTTACGCTACAAGTTTTCAAAAATGGAAGACTGGCAGAAGAAAATCATTCGGGATAATAAGGCACGATTGTTGGAGCTAATTGACGTTAACGTTAAAGTGGTAGCTGCACTAGAAAGCAAGGGCTTGATCTCGCCAGACGATGCAGAAACATTAGTAAGGCGTATTTGCTTTGGTAAACAATAATGATGAATATAATTGAAATCAGTAAATGTATATCTTTTCAGAAAAATCCTTATCTGGCGAAAAGCACTCACAGGGACCTTCTTTTAGCCTGGATAATTAAAAGGGACAAAACCGATGATGAAAACGAGACGCCGGCATTTGACTACTTTATTCAAATCCTGAGGGACGAAGCACAATCTGGAGCGGCTAACTTACTGCAGCGAAAGAGAGATGAATATCTCAAAGTAATGTTCTATAATAACACCAATAATGCTTTTGTGCTATTTGTTAAAATAAATTGTTTCAACTAGAAACAAGCGGCTAAAGCAGAAAAGTTGCAAAATATTGATGAGAGTGAATCTCACACTGACAGGCTTGAGAGAAAAGTGAAAAAGTGTAGACCGGCTGTAAAACCTGATCCAGACAAAAGCTCAAGCTTGATCAATCCGGTAAAATTTAATTAAAGCAGTTTTATCGTATTTTCCAAACAGACTTTAAAAATATATAAATAAATATATATAACATTATATTCTGTTTTCCAGGAACATCCTCGCTTAATTATAGACCCACGAAACTCCCAAGTTGAAATGAGCTGCTCTATAATGTAGCGAAACACAAGTTTCACTTATTTATTAGTATATTATTTTTTATAAAGCCATTTAAGATATTAACTTTAGAATTAGTTTAGCTAATTTTTAAAAAACTTTACGATTTGTAAATGCATTAGTTTTTTACTACTTATGTTGTTTTATGTAATAGCTTATTCATGTTGTGAAATTGATTTTATGTCCATTCAAAAATTTGGAAGTTCTTTAATCAGTAGTATATACAAAACAGGCCTGTTTCTCTGTCCTCACTTTGCCACCGTCATTCCTGCGTTGCCCCATCTTTTTATGCCATAAAAAGTACGTATAGCTATACACTTAACTTAACTTTACGTAACATTTGACACGATTTTACAGTACACACCGTAGCATTCTGCATGATTCAGTAAGTAAGGTTGTGCTGAGTTTAAACTTTTACCACTGGAGGCGTTCGGTATTGCAAGGCAGTCTGTGTTACTGTTGGGAGAAGAGCTGTGCTATCGAGAGTCTGTGCGTTATTATCTAGAACAGTGTGTTATTTCCTGGATCTGTGCGTGATTACCTGGATCTGCGTGATTACCTGGATCTGTGCGTGATTACCTGGATCTGTGCGTGATTACCTGGATCTGTGCGTGATTACCTGGATCTGTGCGTGATTACCTGGATCTGTGCGTGATTACCTGGATCTGTGCGTGATTACCTGGATCTGTGCGTGATTACCTGGATCTGTGCGTGATTACCTGGATCTGTGCGTGATTACCTGGATCTGTGCGTGATTACCTGGATCTGTGCGTGATTACCTGGATCTGTGCGTGATTACCTGGATCTGTGCGTGATTACCTGGATCTGTGCGTGATTACCTGGATCTGTGCGTGATTACCTGGATCTGTGCGTGATTACCTGGATCTGTGCGTGATTACCTGGATCTGTGCGTGATTACCTGGAACTGCGGGTTATTATTATGCGTTTGTTACTCTTTAGAGATAAGCGTTACTGCCTTTTCCCAATTTCATTTAAAATGTAAGCTTACAATTTTGTAAAATTCGGTGAATTTTCAAAAAGAATTTAATTAGCTTATATTGCTAACAATTCTTAACTTTTATGCAATCCGTTTGTGGAAATTTGCTTTATTCCCTGGATTCGTGGAGAAGTGATGAGTTATGGTCTGGAGAAGTGCGTTATAGTCTGGAAGCGTGCGTTTTAGCCTGGAAGCGCGCGTTATAACCTGGAAGCGCGCGTTATAACCTGGAAGCGTGCGTTATAGCCTGGAAGCGTGCGTTATAGACTGGAAGCGCGAGTTATAACCTGCAACCGTGCGTTATTACCTGGAAGCGTGCGTTATTACCTGGAAGCGTGCGTTATAGCCTGGAAGCGCGAGTTATAACCTGCAACCGTGCGTTATTACCTGGAAGCGTGCGTTATAGCCTGGAAGCGTGCGTTATAGACTGGAAGCGCGAGTTATAACCTGCAACCGTGCGTTATTACCTGGAAGCGTGCGTTATAGCCTGGAAGCGCGAGTTATAACCTGCAACCCTGCGTTATTACCTGGAAGCGTTCACTTAGTTTGGAGAAGTGCATTATAGCTTTTAGAAATGTGTTATAGTCTGCAGTAGTGTATTATCGTCTGGGGAAGTGTATTATCGTCTGGAGAAGTGCGTTGTAGTCTGGAGAAGTGCGTTGTAGTCTGGAGAAGTGCGTTGTATTCTGGAGAAGTGCGTTGTAGTCTGGAGAAGTGCTTTATAGTCTGGAGAAGTGCGTTATAGCCTGAAAGGTTTCGTTTTTATTGTGAAATTTAACCTGGAGTTGAGTCTTATAGCCGACACGTAGTTTTCTTAGCCGGAAAATTTACAAAATGCCTCCTAAAAAGCAAGAATGAATGGTGAGGATTTAATCGAGAAAGCAGAAGTTGACAAAAACCGGAAGGCTGCAAAGGCAGAGTATGACAAAAAACGACGTGCATCTTTGCTTACAAACGGACAGACAACTTCATGAATTATTATATTATTATTCTCCATTACGAGTAAACTGTAGTGAACGAAGTTCACGGGCCAACTAGTTTTGTAACAATTGAATTAAGATGGTTAAATATTTCGCAATTCTGTATATTATTTTTTATTTAAAGTATTTTGGAAACCAAAACCAAATTCAATGTCAAATTCATATCTTAGCCATCGTTAACGAAAACGTGTTGTAAATTGTAATAAAAGCAGAATTGTAATAATGCGTGTGTTCCTCCAGAAAAAAGCAAACAACGTTTGTTTGACACAAGTTATATTACTGGTAAAACTGCATACGATGCACAAATAATCAACACAAAATCTAACCACAATTTCATACATGATGTTTATGCAAAATGTTGAATACATTATAATGAATAAGATAGCATGCGTGTGTATGAAACCGCGTCACTCAAGGAAGAAAACGTTTAGAGAATATTCCTGTTAGCTATAAATGTGATACCTACTAATGTTACACTGTTTGACTGGTCAACATAAAAATTCACAATAATCCAGAGATATATACATGTTAAAGCTTAACAGTTTCTGCTTTGGTCTTGTCCAGCTTTCATTGAGTCAGGACAGATTCTAAGAAACAAATTATTTTGCTCGCTTAGCCACTATCACAATATGTCTTTGCAATGCACTTCTTTCATGAAAGAACTTCCAGCATTGCGGTTGTCTAGTGCACAACAAGTGGAGTGTAACACAACCAATTTAGTGTAATCATGAAATCCAGAATGGTCATAAATAAAATTTACTGCCCCTGCCCTTATTGGTAAATACTGTATATAGTTAGTTTCAGTGCCTACCCACAATTAGTATATTGCAAAATCGTCCAAAATTTTATAAAACAAGTTAGTGTAAATTTGCTTAATAATTTACCATGGAAGACTGGCAAAAGAAAATAATCCGGGAAAACAAGGCAAAATTGCTGGAGTTAATTGACGTCAACGTAAAAATAGTAGCTGCACTGGAAAGCAAAGGCTTGATTTCACAAGATGATGCAGAGACTTTGGTTAGAAATTTTCACTTTTCGTATTATATTGTTATCATGCATTCAGAAGGATTGATTATGGATCTAATGCATTAAATTTATTTTCTAAAGAAAAATCCATTTCTCGGCAAAAGCACTCACAGGGATCTTTTACTAGCGTTGATAGTTAAAAAGGACAAAACGGATGATGACTTGCAGATGCCTGCGTTTGATTATTTTATTCAGTTACTGAGGGAGGAAACACAATCTGGAGCTGCCAACTTATTGCAGCAAAAGAAGGATGAGTATTTAAGGGTGATTTAGATAAGCAAAGCTAATCAGCTTTTTGTACAATTATTTTAAAAGAACTTTCTCTTAAATAGCAACAAACCGCCATGTCGTCTTCCGGTGGGTCAACAGCAAAGTCGAGCAACTTAAACATAAAGGCTGAAAATGAAAATACGTTTGGTGCGGAGGTGGAACGGCTACAGATAGAATGTGTACGGATGATCAAGGACAAATTTCAGGAATCGTTTAAAAGTTAAAATTGTCAAACCGGAACATGACATGCGCTCAAGATTTTATTAAATTTGAAATATATTGCAACGCAAAGTCAAATATTATTTTCTAATTTCAATTAAGTTATTGTTATCTTTTATTTACGTGTATAACGTAAATCAGTCTTTTGTTAAATCAGTAGTAAACCAGAATAATAAAATGCCTTTGTGTATGTGTATTAAGTATAGTTTAATAAGCTATGTTAACAGTTAACACTACGAGGTTTTCAAATGCTCAAATTATTGCCCGATGTATAATAAAATACTGAGTGCCAGATGCACTATGAAAGCGATTGCACAGCAAAAAAGTACTATATTCATCTTATCGCGGTTATTAGTGAAACTTTGCTTGCACAAATTGATTAATTCATCTACTTGTTATATGAATTCAAAACGTGTGTTTTGGGTTATAGTATGATGCTATAGAATATTTTAGTGTCGATAACTCATAAACCTATTGATTTTAAATACCAACAAATTAATTCAGTAGACAAGCATCAAAATCTGGAGTGCTAAATCGTAATTTGTACTCCGACCGTACAACTTTTATTGATTTATCTTCCTATTACATACATGAAAACGCTTCCTCAGATATGCATTAAAACAGGAAAGAGTTTGCCCACTAGAAAAATGATTATAGTGTAAATGCGCGATGCTGCTTCCTCAAAAAGTGTCTTTTTTCATTTTTGTATTCAATGAACCTGTAACTGGATATTTGGACACACTGCACATACCAATTTAAATGATTCACCTACAAACGTGGATTTTTATATTAGTTTACCAAATATAGTTTGTTGGAAATTCTGGTCTTAAGCGTTTCTGACGTAGAATTTTTTTCCACTGAGGTTTTACAGAAGTTCTACAGTTGTCCAACAAAGCCAATGGTTGATTTGCAGTTTTGTCACAGTAAATAAGTAAGCAAAATCAAGGTAATATACAGCAACGAACTTTTCTTTGTAAGTATGACTTGGGCAGATTGTGTAGCCGATGAACAAATGAACATATAAACCACAGTTGGAAGTTCACTCTCCAAAATATGCAACTTCAAGAATAGCAATGATTTAAAAAATAGGAAAATACACAAATAAACCGCATTATTCATTTCAATAAAACGAAATGTTTTACATGAGTGTTAATACAACTGAGTCTTTGTTGTAAGCTTTCTTACTTTATTTGTCAACATGAAACAAACTAAACGTTTTTTTGTTTGACAGGAAACCACAAGACTTTCTTATAAGGAATGAATGAAGGGTTTTTATAATATCAGCCAGTTTAGAGCATTATGTAATAAACATCCATAGTAAACCATTAAAAATTGCTCGCTGCTATGGTCGCACATTAACTATGTCACTGTCGATGTATATCAAGTTTAGAATAAAATTGTCTGATATAAGCTTGCTTGGTTTAAAAGTTATTTCATTGATTTAAAAAATAAAGTAGACGGATGGACAGACAGACAGACAGACGGACACACAACATATTAAATAGCTCTTCTGCTGAAGCAGCGAGCTAATAACTTGTAAATATGTCTATCATAAGTAACGTTAGTGAAAACTAATTACACATTCGAATGTACAACTGATCATTAATTTTGCACACTTTTGACATATGTGCTTCAAACGTGTTTTAACAACAAGCTGGTGAGCAATAAGACAAAGTGAATTTAAACAAAAAAAACTGTCTCAAAATTTACAATAATTTACATACTTAAGTTGTCAGTAATTTTGAATATTCCAACTTGCTTTTGAATAAAAAGTTATTTATTCAACCTGCCAAAATGGAAAAATGGCAAAAAGAAATTATTCGAAAAAACAAAAGCGAGTTGATCTGGCTAATGGACGGGAACACTTCCGTACTTACTGCGCTAGAAAGCAAAGGCCTGATATCGGAAGATAATACAAACACTTTGGTAAACCATATTATGTTATATTTTATCAAATATTTTGCATCACTTAACTTGAACATAGCATTTTAGTTTATAGTTTGATTAATTAAGTTAATTCTAATTGCTGTTTGCAGAGCCTTTCTTATCACAACCACGGAAAACAGTACCAGGCAAATCAACTGCTAAATATAGTAGTTACAAAAACAGGAACGGACGACGAAAACCCCGCTAAGCGGCAGTCATCATTTGACTTTCTAATTCAAGCACTTAGGGAAAACACGCAATCCGGAGCTGCAGATTTGCTTCAGCAGGAAAAGGATGATTATCTTGCAGTACTGAAAAAAACACAATTGCTATATTTAAAATAACCTTAAACTAAACTAATTAGAGCTACATAAATTTAAATATAGGAACAAGCGGCAAACCAATCTTTGAATTCCAAAGCACCAGACGCACAGAAAAGAAACTTCAAGCAATATGCTCATCGGGACAATGTTAAGGATGAAGCTGAGCGTATCAAGAAGAAATCGTTGAATGTAAGGGTAAAATAAAAAACGTATAATTTTATCAATTTAATAATTTGAGATGGTTTGACTCTATAAAATTGACAGAAAAACATCAATACAAGGAAACCGGGTGGAATGTTTGATGCAATTACAGATGAGAAGAGTTGGTTTTGTAATTGATATTGAGATTACCATACAGTATTGTTTCCTTTTACTAGCATAGGCTCGCATGTTTACTCAGTGTTTTAAGAAAATAAAATCCTGTTTAATTTTTAATTTAATATTGTGTTTTTGCCTCTGATTATAAACGTTTTAAAATTATTTATACACTACTATTTCCTACCTGGAAAGTAAAGTGAAAGTGTACAGGTTTTGTACACAATGTGCGCACACATTTCCATGAAATAAAGAATTTGAAAAACCGGAACGCTATTAAAACTACTGCTGTCAAACTTTGTCACATTTTACATTTTCAATTTGGCACAGTAAAATTCCTACTTTTAACAAATATGAAGCAATATCATATTTTCAAAAAAATATTTTGTACTGATATTTGAGAAAGTCTGCATATTATAGCCAATATAAAAACAATGCAATTTGCACCAAGCCAATGTGACGGCGTAACGTAGGCCTAAACTTAAAAATGTTATACGCATAATATAATGCATTATAAATATATCCTCAACATTTATACGAAAAAGCTATCTATATCTATATTCAACACAAGCGAATGTGCACATTCATTGAATGAAACGTAGATATCAATTCGCTATATAATACAAAATCCAGAACACTCTGCAGCGCATATAACAATTTACAATGCTGGCCTGCTGGACTGAGCCAAAACCAGATTTTTATTGCATAAGCTTTCAGCACAGACGTTGCATGCCTGAATTGAATATATACTCTGACCCATTGTCAGAGCAGTACTGGTAAAAGTGTATAGTTTAGAATGCAGGGATGTATGTCATCTGCTTTATTCACTCGGATCGCGCGGCACTTATTGACTCAGCACCCAAAGCTGATTCTCAGAATAGAAATTTGTGGCTCAGTCACTATCTGACTTTCGTTCTGTGCAGAGTTGCTGGCTGTTTACCATTTTTTGTAGGAAAACTCGAGCAAAACGTTTTTTACTGTTTGCATGAAAACCGAGATAACAGGTTATCGATTGAGAGTAAGCCTAAACATTACAACGATCAGTTATACACATACGTTCTGACGAGCTTATCAACTCGTTTGGAAAAAGACACAGTTTTAGTAAAATACAAAGTGGCTTTTTTGTGACAGTTGACAAATTTTTATAAAAATTCTGCAAAATGCTGGATTGGCAAAGGAAAATTATTGTGGATAACAAAAAAGAATTGCTAAAGCTCTTTGACGTCAACGTTGCCGTGCTAGCTGCGTTAGAGGGAAAAGGCTTAATTTCACAGGATGAGTCGGAGAAATTGGTAAGGAGTTATTTTAGTAAAATTATGCATATCATATAGCATTGTGTTTTTTGCTTGACAGTTTTGTATATTTATAGAAAAACCCTTTCCTGGACAAAAGCACTCATAGGGACCTACTATTGGACTGGATTATGAAAAAAGACAAAACAAATGACGATGAGCAGATGCCCGTGTACGACTTTTTTATTCAAGTACTGAGAGATGAAACACAATCTGGAGCTGCTAATTTATTGCAACAAAAGAAGGATGAATATTTTGCGGTAATGCAGTTAAATATTATATTATGAATGAATGTATGTTGGATCATTATTTTACTTATTGCCAAGTTTTGATCACTTATATTAGAAACAAGCGCAGCAGCAAGCTCCCATCATTCCAGCAACAGAGCCACCAAGCTCAAAACAGCCTAAATCGAAGAAGGATGTTGTAGATGGTGCCGAAGTTGAACGCCTCAAGAAAGAATATTTGGCAGAGGTGAGGGAACACAGACGCTTGGATGTGAATATTGCCAAACCGGAGCAGGATATGAGTTCAACTTTCAAAGTAATATATTTGTAAAATGAAGTAAACTCGACTTAGATTTTGCACAGCAACCAGTAAAAAATTTCTTTTACAGAAACAATCGCATGTATTAACAAACGATGATGTGAATTGCTGCCTTATAATTAACATTAAAGATTTTCATGAGTACGAAGATGTTAACGGAGTTGTTCACTATTCGGCACGCTACGGTTCCGAGCATGATGAGTTCTATATGCGCACTGTGTTCAAGCAATTAGGATTCAAAATATTTCGGGAAGACGAATACGAGGATAAAACCACTTGGACAAAATTGGTATGCAAATAAAAATGTAAAGTAAACAAAAAAGTCGGTTGGATAAATCAAATAATATTTTTTGGATACATTTCATTTTAGGAAGTGTTGGAAGCTGTTAAAGCGTTTCGGAAACACTGCAACAACAAAAATCCCAACTCTGCAGTTATTTTCATTGGCAGTCACGGAGAAAATGGCTATATAGTTACATCGGATCCTCTAGACTTGGATGAAAATGACAGAAAAATAAACCTCTGGAAAGAAGTATTTTCTCAGTTTTACAACGACAAGTGTCCTGGGTTACAAGGAAAGCCTAAAGTGTTTTTGGTAAATGCGTGTCAAACATTTCCTGAGGTTCATTGGGATGACATTCGGATTACTGGTGCTGCGGTGACTGATATGGTTTGTTGTACTGCGCAAGTACCAGGTCATTATGCGTACAGAGATGAAGCCAGTGGAAGCTGGTTTGCCCATTGCATTGCTTTCTATTTAATGAAATGTGCAAAGAGTATGGATTTAATGACCATTTTCAAGTTGGCAAAGGATGCGCTGAGTTGTAGAGAAGGGGTTAGAGCTAGTGATAAAAATGGCACTGAACCTGGCCAGCTTGCTACTGTTTGGCCGCTTAAATTAGACAAACATATTTACTTTTATATTAAACCAACCAACTGATTGTCACAAGCAAGGAATGGTAAACTTTTAGGATAAATACTTTACTAGATTTTTGATATTGTCAAAAAAGACCTTATCAGATGTTTTCTACGTCGAAGTTTTACGTTTTGTAACAATTAAATTTAGATGCTTATAATGTGTTATTTGAATAGATTGTAGTAGTAGTAGTAGCAATGCAAAACCATATTTGGTTTACAGTCTAATCAAGCAATTGTTATTTATTTACACTTTTTCAAAATGTTTTTGTGAAAAACAGTAAAACTAAATATCAAAAAATTTTGTGTGTTTCAGTAAAAATATCAACCATATATTATTTATCCAAGACAAACAACGTTATTAAGATTTTTCAATGCAAACATTATTGTCAGTATAACTTGTACCAAACCTGTGTGACCAAAGAAATTGATTCCGAAATCAAAAGGCATGTACACTTGATTGCGAACTCCATTTCTTTGCATAATATGAGCTTGGTTTGTTAGCTCTTTTCTTTGTTGCTTAGGTAAATGCATCATCAATATCATCATGTTGCCTGTAAAGATTACAGAAAAGCCAACCAGCCCAATGCTGGTCTCTTTCTGTGGACAATTCATGGCTTCATGGCAAGCTGACTCAGTCGACGGTCATACAAACGTAAATCTTTGATACGACCTTACGTCATATTGCGCATTGTTATAAGACAACACGTTTTATGCTACGCCATGCAAATTTTTTATTTTTGCGTGACAATATCTATCAATTTCCTTTCAAGTTTGTGCATATCAGCCAATACTTATCAAACTCGGTATTGTAATATCACAACACAATCAAACTTTCTTTTTTCAGAAATTCGTTTCTGAACAAACCTGGATTTATATACGTACGCATGATAATAATAATATTTATTTGAGCATAGTAGAGTTACTCAAAAAATGTTATAGCTATCTTGACAAAAATTGTTTATTGTAACCGTATGCTGTAAACGTTTTCACACTCATATTTCTGAGGATCTTCGTTTATCAACCCAATGTATGTGCAGAATGGCAATTGCAAAATAGGCGATAAATATTGCATATTCCATGCTTCATTCATTTCATTTCATCATCATTTCATCCTACTAAACATGTTGTATAAAGCAGAGGGTGCAAAGTGCAAGTAAACACTTCAAGGTCAGTATGTTAGCAGAATTTACACACCAGACAGTGAAAGAAATCTGATGTGTGTGGGTGCAGTTGAATCAGATTCCAACTACGTAGTTTATAGCGTATTTAATTTATTTACTGAAATACTATATATGTCCAAGTTAGAAAACAAGTTCTTATCCAGCCGGTCAAATATAAAGATACATGTGTCTGCCTTGTTTGTTAATTTAGCATTTGTGTGATACACAGTCGTGAGTTGAGCTCTGCTAGTGCAAGACAAGCTATACATTAGTGCATAGTTTCAAGATTTTTTACTTTATAGTGAAATAACTTGAAAGTTTTTATACACTTTTTTATTCAAGCAGTAAAAGATGGAAGAGTGGCAACGTGAAATCATTAGAACAAACAAGAGCAAACTAATTGCCTTAATTGACCTTAATGTGTCCGTGTTGGCAGCATTTGAAAGCGAAGGATTAATATCTGAGGAGGAAGCAGAACAATTGGTATAGTTATATTTACACACAACATAAAATATGAAGCAAAAATGTTCTGAAGTGATTTTTTTCAAAATGAACTGAAAATTGAAGAAAAACAGATTGGTATATCCCACTAGTGAAGCCCAAGCAGAACGGTTGTTGGGCTTAATAATTGGCAGAGACACACCGCTAGTTGACAGAATGGGAAATGAAATGCCGGCATTTGACTTTTTCATTACAACTCTGCAAAGAACAATGCAATCTGGGGCGGTTAATCTGCTTCAGGAAGCGATGGATGCCTATCTGGCACCTGGGTATTTATTTTAAAGTTAATATATAAACCTATTAAGTAATTTACATTGCCATTTACAAAACCAATTCTAATCACAATTTTAAGCGGAAACACAATATGATTTACGATGACAACCAAATAAGGGAAATCAACGGGCTACAAAATTATTTTTCACCTTTTTTCAAGCAAAAATTATGCTTTGTATGAAAGCTTTCCACCTTTTATGCATTTTGTAATTTCTCACAAAGAAATAAATGCAAATAAAAAAGAATTTTTAATACAATACATCATTGTTTGTTGTAATAGGAAGGCAGTTTTTAATCGCTGAAATAATATATATTTTCAAATATAAGCATTTTTGAAATACCGTGATTCATTTTTCTATTTTTACCAATTCCAGCAAAATTTGTCTCCATTACTTTATCTATATTTTCTGTTCACCATATGCACACCCCAAGAAACCAGTTTTCTTATCTTTATTTTATTCACCAGCTCGATGTGTTCAGTGAGTGTAAATGAGTGAAACAGATCATTTCTGCGAAGCTGGGGTACAAGTTTTGCATACACACTTTCTCAATTTCATTATAATTTCTTGTCGCTAATAAGTTGTCCTGTTTCATTTCAGCAACATGCCGAAAAACGCTTGTTGCTCAAGTAGGGAGTTCAAGGTCGTTCACTCTGCATACATTAATCTTGACCAACGTTCATTAGAATTTTGCATTTTTGTTGATGAATGAAGTTCTGGCATATTGTAGAAAAACGAAATATTTTCGTTTTGGTGAAATTCGTCTCGTTACAAAACACTATTTCTTTCTTAAAGATGTCATATCGGTTCAATTTTTGCACAGCCAATTACAGCTAAAATTCCGAAACGTTAGTCACTCATAACACATCAGAAAGTTGTCTGCACTTCCCGATTTTTCAAGTTAGAAATGATTTTAGAATATAAATACTTTTTTAAAAGGGGGATTTATTAATAGTTTTAACTGAATAAATACCAAACGTTTTACAAGCGTCTCCGTCAATCGAAACAGTATTCCCGTTTTGGTGTACAAAGTTAAAAGAACAGGACAAATAGGACACACCTATGTATATAAATAAAAATTTGAGATTTTCATTGAAAATAAATAAAGAGCTAATAAGTAGACTAACCGGCTAATATATAGCGCATCACCAAAAGGAAAAGTTAGAAAATCGATCTAAGAACTTTAAATACTGGAGCACAGAGAACCGAAGACGCAATCACCGAATCCATCTTGGCCTTTTAGAACGCTATGGACTGTTATGACCATGTTTATCCCCGAAATCCGCTTTCAGATGGAAAACGCCAAAAGCTACGTACCAACGTCCTTTCTTTAGTTAACAAGTATCAGCACTCTGACAAGACAATCAATCGGAAGAACAAGAGGTATTTGTCTGTGATCAAGAACCTGAGAAGAAACTATGATATCTTTGTCCTTAAGGCTGACAAAGGCAATTCGACTGTCATTATGGATCGTGTTGATTATGAAACAAAAATTCATGACCTTGTCTCTTCGGGACCATACCGTAAATTGAACAAAAATCCCACTGCCGAGTATAGAAAATCCGTGACAGATTTTTGTTCAAGACTTTTCCAAGAAAAGATAATCGATAAGCAACACCAGCACAATCTGACGAGCAACAACAAACGGACACCTGTATTCTACGGTCTTACGAAAATACATAAATCTGGTGCACCGCTCAGACCTATAGTCTCCTCCTTTGACTCGCCCACCCAAAAACTAAGTAAGCTTGTTCATTCTATTTTAAAACCATTGGTGGGCAACAAATACACAATCAAAAATAGCACAGACCTTGTCGACCGCTTATCCAAGTTCAAGATCAAAACCGGTGAATCTTTAGTCTCTTTTGATGCAATAAGCTTGTATACTAGCATACCCATCAAGGAAACTTTGGAATTCACAAAAGAACTACTCTTAAAGAATAACACGCTTTACACACGAACCAAGCTCACGGTGGATGACATAATGGAGGCTATGCGACTATGTCTCAAATGTACTTATTTTCAATACAAGGGAGAGGTATATGAGCAACTAGATGGTTGTGCGATGGGAAGTGCACTGTCTGTGATCTTGGCCGAAATTTTCATGAAAAAACTTGAGTCCCTCATTTTTGACAATAATCCGCATGTCAAGGTCTACGGCCGCTATGTTGATGACATAATTGCTGCTCTTCAACCACGCCAAATTGCAAACGTTGAGAGACAATTGAACTCATTCCATGAAAGTGTTGAATTTACTCACGAAGTTGAAGAAAATTTGGCCACTCCATTTATGGATGTTTTGATTCAACGTGAGGCTGACGGTAGTTTTGATTTTGAGATTTACCGCAAAGCCACGCACTGGGATAAGTACTTGCACTGGGACTCTATCCACCCTTCGGCACACAAAGTGACGGTAGTTAACACCCTTGTTCAGCGTGCACTGCGGTTACTTAAAGGACAAAAACTTCAAAATGAACTCCGTCACATTAAAAATGTCCTTGTGTACAAAAATGGTTACCCGCTGCAATGGGTGTGTCAAGGTATTCGACGCATAGTACGGACTTTTGGGAAACCCATAGTTGATCCCCCGGAAGAACTACCCAGGATTATCTTACCTTATATCAAGGGCTTGACGGAATCCATTGCACGACTAATCTCCCGAAATCTTGGCAACTCCATTGGTTACATTCCATTTACGAGGATGTCAGACATACTTACAATGCACAAGGATAAACCACCATCTACTAAGTCGGGAGTTTATCAGGTGAAGTGTTCGTGTGGATACCGTTACATTGGACAAACTGGCAGGGATTTATCGGAGCGGATGAAGGAACACAAAAGACATTGCAAGAATGGTGACATTCTGCAATCAGCCATATCAGAACATGTATGGAGTAACAAGGATGATCCACAAGAACACTCCATTTTTTGGGACAGTGTCTTGCCCAAGAGAATGACAAGTCTCTTCGTGAAACAAAGGAGTCAATCGCTATTCGGAATGCAATGGCTAATGGCATCCCCCTTATGAACCGGAAAGAAGAACGTGGCCGTGACTACTTACCCAAGTTTAGACATCTTTACTGTCTGTTATTTATCGTTTTAAATTTTAGAATGTGCATGCTTGTTCGTTAGCCATTTCATTATTCGCTATATTCCCTGAAGAGGATTTGTGAAAACAAATCGAAACGTCGGAATAAAGTTTATTTTCCTTTACGCACTCGTTGATACCCATCAATTATTTAAATAATTTTAAAGTTCTCATTCTCAGGTAGTATTAGCTTGGACCAGAAAATTAAAATTGTACTTCTACAATTGGACTAAACTTCAGTTCGTGGGATGTAACGTTTTTGGCACGTTAGTATACGGTTTTCTGCTGCGCTGCACACAGTGGCAGGACAGTCCAAAAAGTGCATTAATTAGCCTTTGCACCTAGCACCAACAAAGTGGATATTTTTGGAATCCTGAGGTCATGAGGAATTCAAAAATACCAACTCCGAGGACATTTGACCCCCGGGGGGTAACTTCCCCCCCGGGGGTAATTTTAAGTTTTTTTGGCAAAACTGAAATTGCCAATCGATAGAGCTTGCAAAACTACATCTAAATACCAAATTTCAGCCAATTTGGGCAACACCTGCAATTACGACATTTAATTAAAAATTAAAATTAATTAAATTTAAATCTTAATTACTCGCTTAGGTGCAGCTCAATGCAGACCAAACTTTAACTTATATGTTTTCCGCGACCTCGAAAACCCTATAAAACTAATTTCAGCGCCTGAATCGATATGAATCAAGAGATATTTAAGAATTAAATTTTAACGATTTCTGTGAAAAATGGCGGTACTTTTGAGTAACTCTTTTGAAGATGTACACCTAAAAACGAAAAAAAAATGAAATTTTAGAATAGAAGTTTGAAATTAAGTATGTACGGGTAAAAAAACATGGCGATTTCGAAAAAATTAAAATTTTGACCCCACGACCTTTGTAACCTCAGGGTTCAGGGTCAAAATCTAAAATTCATGAAAACACGATAAAAAATTAACCTATAGTCATTTTCAGACACGGGGATCTCAATTAAACTTTATTCCTAACAGAGGTTTTTCATGAAAACCCCGTGACCTCTGTTTGACCCCGAGGGTTTAGGGTCAAAATTCAAAAATTGGCAAAACAAGGTAAAAATTAAAATATAGTCATTTTCAAACACGGGGATCTCAATTAAACTTTATTCCTAACAGAGGTTTTTCATGAAAACCCCGTGACCTCTGTTTGACCCCGAGGGTTTAGGGTCAAAATTCAAAAATTGGTAAAACAAGGTAAAAATTAAAATATAGCCAATTGTCAGCGCGCTGACAATTGCTTCAGTTGTGAGTCATGCTCATAAATATCTAAAACTATACTAACCATAAGTGAGCAGAAATCTGCCTGTCTCTGTATTCACGATTATATTACCAACCTTTTCATACAGTATGTTATACATTGAAAAACGCACAGACTTTACTATTTTTGAAGAAAACAGATAAAATTTGCAAATTATACTAGCATCAAAAATACATTCCTCAAAAAGAATATCGCAAAGAAATTCAGTGGAATTATCTGCCCAGGTGATATCTTATTTTAACACGGGTTATATGCCTTATAAAACATAACTTTGGTGCAATCAAATACCACTAAGATATATAAAGTTAATTAGCTTATATTTAAACAATGTTCAAAGTAAAATCGTGGAGCGTATGCTGCTTTAAAATGCATGATTTTGGCGTAGCCATCCATGCGTTTCTAAAAATTTGATGATTTAGAAAGTGTGACTAACAAGTGAGTTATTTGCTGCCGGGAGGTCTAGGAAGATATAATAATTTTTTTAATTAGGTTATTTATTTAATTTAATTTAAATATAAAATTCAAATCCTTGTGAAATCTTTCAGAAATATCCACGTACATTAACTAAACTACTGTTTGGCACCCACGACCTTGCTTGTTTACTGCAAAAAAAACCTCATGCCATATTGAGCTTTCAGTAGGACGTTATCACAGTTTATTTACAACAGAACTTTTTGAAAGATTTCCCGGGTTTTTTAAGGGTGACTCTAAAAATAAGTTTCTGAGCTTGAAACTTTCAACATTTTGAAAACAAACTTAGCGACTAAATACTCAGCAGAAATAGAGCTTTCAAACGAGCTATCAATGAGCATTCGTATTTGTAGAATATGAGGCTAGCCAGCTTTTAGTCAAATACTATTAGTCCTAATAGATTTCAATTGGTTTATCTGTCGACTGTATGTCTGCATTAGTAAGCAATTAGTATTCAGTAAGCATTAGTAATATTTGATTAACAAATATTCACGATTATTTATGAACACATAGTTTTAGGCAAAAATCGTCATATTTTTTATAATATTAGAATAGCTTGTACATTGTAACTTACATTTTGGAAGAAGCATTGCAGTTTCATTAGGTAGCTAATTAAAGGTATTTAAAATTTTGCTATGTACCTGAGGGTGGGACCAAACTACAAGCAGTATTGTCCGCTGAATTTTGTAAAGCTGTTAGACAGCTTCAGGGAAAAGGGCAATCTGAAACATTAACTACATTAAAACCAAAACGAATGACGAACACTGAAATTGTGCCGCACTTGCCGCGTTCAGGTTGTCGTTAAGTTGATTATGAACTCAAAATAACTCGGTATTCTCTTATTTAAATTTGTGGTCACATATTTCTCCCCAGTTAGCAACGTGACTAATAAAGTAAATTAAATAAAAGATTTGAAATATAAGGGCTATAGGAGCTATTGAACATTGCTGTTACATTTAGAAGCAGGGAGGAAACCTAGAAACCACTGGAAGGAATTTAAAAAAGTAGATAACATTCATTGATGGTAGTGGCCATAGAACGTCTAGAAACAGCTACAAGACATTGAATGTAAGCCACGTTTTTCTAGCAGTATCACAGCAAATTGGAACTAAAAAAGACCCGAAATTACAAAGCTCATTTATACAATTAATCATAAACCTTTTTTAAAAACAATTAATCAAAAACCAGAGTATCAAAAGTGGACGTCCAACGTACTTTTTCGATGGACAGTGGACAACGTGGACAAAGTGGAAAGTGGACAGTGGAAAGTGGACAGCGTTTACTCAATGACAGAGTCTGTCAGACAGACGTACAGGGTATATAGCTTCGTCATACTGAATGAGTAAAAAACCGCAGATTTTAAAATGAAATGCAACGAGATGTCACACAGCACAGGAGAAAGAAGAATAGGCTTCATTCTTCATTTAATTCCTCGGAGTTGAGTTTTTTGTAGTGTCTGCGTTAGCATTTCAAATTGCAAATCACAAGTTAACATATCGCTTTTAACTGAGGTCAAACTCGTCAGTCGTGCTAGTCCACAATAGAAAGTAAGTATAAATTTAGTGACAATTTTTGCTAAATAATGTAGATGTTGAACGAAGATGTATCTGTGCAATCAGTTGACTTGCCTGCTTCATCTTTTACTAGTCACCTACAATTACAAATGGTAACCGACGAAGCCCAGTGCGTAACTTAATCAGTACACGAAACTAGGGAAATGAAAATTAGCTTGAAAATACATAATGCGCGGATTGAAATAAGTCTTTACTGGCGGACGTCACATGGTTATCATGCGTGTTTTGCAGGTTTTCAGAGATTCAAAGGGAAATATGCAATGTGTCTAGGATTCATTACTGATTCACGATAATTTCTACCGCAGGTAGCCTACTCAGGTACGCAAATAAGCGACTCAGGTAGGTCGGGATGATGCCTTCAAAAAAAGGTTAACGACTCAACCTCAAATGCTACGGATAGATCCAAAAGGCCCACAGGTCCCATTTTGGTCTCCAACGAAGCAATTCTTGAAGAACTAGAGAAAAGTGAGTACCATAAAACACGATAGAAGTACAAAGTCCTTTTTTATCCTGGTATACTTATGATCATTACTAATTATCCTAATAATAACCTAATTACTCCACTGCTACAGATTCCAAAACCAGCGGTCCTGCACATGACACTGGAGAACTGGAATCAAGCCAACAACTCGACCTAAAGAGCCTAGATAGCAATGTTGAAGAGAGCATCGACGAATTGATCAGCAGGTCCAATCAAGATCCTGAGGAAGACGTGGACATTATCGATCTTGGTGGTGATGATTCGGATACCACAAATGATGGCTCTCCAGCAACTAAACGATATTGCACAAGTGTAGGCAGAAACAAATCCATTAAAGATCTAATCTGGCAATAAATTTGAACTACTTACGACAAGAACGGCAAAGCAATTAAAATACAGAATGATAAAGCATGTGGAGAAGTGTAAACAACAGCGCAAATTAGTGGACGATGCAACTGTCAACCCAACCGGTTCTGCTGCTTCATCGTCCACAACGCTGACTGTTGTGCAATCGAACCAGCTGATCCGTTTCCGTCGACTTCTCAAATAAAGTCTCGGGTGAAAGTTTGGAAGCATGATGCAGTACTAAAGGAAACTGCTAACATGCGTATTGGAATAATGATCTTCAGTGCGAATTTACCGTTTTCATTCAGCACAAATTCACATCTGCAAACCATTGTAAACAAGTTGCAGATACAAAATTCAATGCAAGATTTCAAACCCTCAAAAATCGGAGACGTGGTTATAGACAATGTTTACAAAAATTGCGTGAAACTAATTAAGGAGACGGTTAAGGGCAGAAAATTGGTCTTGTCCCAGGATGGTTGGTGAATAAATCAGAACGCCCCGGTAATATGTCATACTATTCAGGTCGGAAAGGACTCCCTAATGTTTGATGCTGTCCCTACAAAATCGAATTAAAAAGATGCTTGATATTTGAAATATGGTTTAAGTAATTTCCGGATATTCGGATAGAAACTCTTAGTAATTATGCTTTTATGAGCAGGGTGAATGAGATGTGTATGTGTAATAATAAAAGTGAGAGAGATGTTGACTACTCAAGTTGTAATATACCACTGCTAACATTTATTTAGTTGCATAGCGACTATATCCATTCACACAACACACAGGTATACTCATCTTAACATTATGGCTAACCACTGAATACAAAGTAGAATAGAAAGGTAGCATTATGTCAAAGTACACAAAGGCCTTAGAACATTAGACATTATAAACCCACAATTAAACATCCGTCCTTCTACTGCGGAAATACTGTCCACAGTATTAATATAATTAATAAGTTGAATTCCATGTGCACTTTGGAAATCAACGTATATCTATAATATACATACATCAGCAAATCCATCATTTCATTCAACAGACAGTACGAGTCATCGTCTCATAGTGCCTACATAATAACAACAAAAGTTGCACAGTACAAAACAAACAAATCGCAACAAATTATTCATACATTTCATACAAGTTGTTATCATAAAGTTCATAATATCACTCAATTGCCAAGGTACCTAGTGACATAATTAAAACAAGTAGATTATGTAGTCATAGGTCAAACTGTAATCAATTTTGTCTGGCACAAACTGCAGCAGACACAATAACAACGCACAACCAAATTGTCAAGTAGGCTTGTTGCATAGCATAAAACGTGAAATAATTTTATAAGCATACATGCAATGAATTTGCAACAAAATATCCATATTCATACAACCGCTAGGTGATACCCATAATCGGTGTAGAAGTGACAAGTAAAATGAAGTTAATTTTTGCAACACATAACCTTAATATAATGTTCACGAACAAAGTGCAAAATAACAAATCGATACATTTTATGCGGAATTCAAAAATGTAACCAAGTACATAGCAACCAAATAGGAAGAAACTGACTATATAAGTTTATGTCAGTAAAAACGGACGATCAGAAGCACTTTTTAAGTTGGGTCCGAAACAACATTTGGAGTTGCTAAAAAAAACAGAAGGACACTTTTCAAATAATTTAAATACATTTGAGACACTGAACTGTGCCATGAAGAAAGTTATTTTAGTGGGATTGTTCCTTGTGGTGCTGGGCCAGTTAATGGCAGTTGAGTACACTAGTAAGTACTTAACTAAGTAAAATTGGATAATATCAATAGCAAGAATTAATTCAAAGACAATTATGTATTGTAAAATATTGTAATGATAATTTCAATATAATAATATATATTTTATCTATTCATTTTTTTTTTTTTTAGTCAACATCAATTTGATGGAGCGGCTTCAAGAAGAGGATACATTGGTGCTACGATTGCACTATGGTCGCGGCCTAACCAAAGTCCAGGCGCAATCGGAGGAGGACTATTCTAAGGAGACTTGGACTTCCGCAGAAAACCGGAAGTTTGCTGAACCCCGGGATTACTCTACCGAGAGTTTGTTACATCCCCTGCACTTCTTATATAACAGTACCATCCGGAATTTAACGACTAAGGACATCTGGAAGTCCACAGTGCAACGGCAATCCCAACTCGGCAATACTCTTCCTCATTATGGTCCTTATCTCTGGTCCTATGCAATCCCACGTAACGGTTCAAATCCCAATTAATGTGCATGGTTGAGTGACAACGTCACGAGCGTGAAAAATAGAAAGATTCTGTGGCTAGTGAATTAATCTTATTTATAATCCTTTAACTAATAATATTCGTTTCAAGTGGTACTTAATACTACACATGAATGTGAAATTCCTTTATCAATTTAATTACATTTACGTACTTTTTATCAGTGTATCATAAACACTTTCAATAGATTACCATTTCATATCTTGTACGTTGTTATGTATAATATGCAACTCTGCTAATATAATATATACTATGTAACATGTCTTATTGTTCCTTTTCTTTCCACAGCACATCTTACATTTTACTATTTTCTCTTATCAGCATGAACTCAAGTATTTAATAAACAATACTTTTCAACAGCACAAAACCAACACTAGTATGGTCCTGAACAAATCATTGAATCAAATTTTATTGTTAACTAAGCTTAACAGACACGAACATGAACTAGACATGATCTAGACACGTTTAACACTCAATTTTCACATAATACTCTCGCATATATATATCCTGTTCAAAAGACAACACTATTATCAAAGTCTCATAATAAAACAATGTAGAACTGGTGCTGCTGACGACAATACTAAAATTTCATACGGTATAGTCCAACCGGCATTTCTTTCTGCGGCTGCGTATAATACGAGACATATTCATAAAGCATAGAATGCATATAATGGATAGTTAAGCTAAACTTATAGGTATATTCATATAGTTCATATAATCATATCGCTAAACTTCTTGTTACTATTGTTTACTTGTACTCTTATATCTAGTACTACTATTATTTACGGTTACATTTATATCTAGTACACATATAACGCATGATCGCTACGTCTGTCTGCCTGAGTTGTATTCTATTAAAACTCTTACAACATGATTATGAAAAAAAAAAATAATAACGTCGGCATGATATTATTCCTATAGAGCAGAGACAATAGCTCTTACCCGGATTTTACGAATGGACAGACAATTTCAAAATATTTCGGTTTCGCTACTTTTATATTTCTGTTTATAAAAGGCATTTCAAAGATGCCCGGATCTGAAATCCGTTTGTCAAAATACCCGATTATTCGGTTTTTAGGTTTAATTTAACCTGGCAATATAGTTAACATAGACATCAAACAACAACATCATGGGCTGCTTAAGAATAGCCAAAGTCTGTCTGTCTTACACTTTTTACACCCAAAATATTATTCGTTTAGATCTGAGTTTACTTTGGTCCATCTTACACATAGGCATATCAAAGGAGTGTATTAATGCGTTTTTATATACTCTGTCCCAAAATACAGGGATAATTCTGTTTTCTTAATTTAAGCTTCTTATTTATATTAAACTTAAAGATAGGAGCTAAATTCTTACAATCGATTATTCATAAGTACTAAATATCATTACGTAGAGCGCTTTAATTAATAACACGTGTGTTTATCCTTCAAAGAAGGTCATAGGATGGTAATTTAAGTCGACAATGACGAAAAGTTACGTAACAAATTCCAGACACGACTTCATTACAAATTACGGGGAAAATTAACAGAAACGCCAGCCATCCGATTCACACTGTTAATTAATCGTAATTAAACGATAACTGTCACGGAATTACTGGAGCGGAGCGAAGACATTGGAGCTCAATTATTCTTTCTCAATAAATCAAAGTGTCTTTATATTCTTGGCCATTTGACCGCAGAGGCGCCGTATCAGCACCTAGGAAGCATTTTAAAAGCTTCTATTTAATTCATTTCAATTAGACACATAGAGTAATCATAACTCTTTTCATTAATTCATTTAATTCAAAATTTAATATCAAACATTTCATTATTTCAAAAATGTAAAATTGTTCATATAATATTTATTCTTCAACAATTATTCTTCCGTTAATCATGGCTTGGTCAGCCGCATAACTCTTTTATCAAGAATTCGCGATAATTATATCGGTAAACGGGTACATTAATCAATATTAGTAATTCCTTTCATAGATATCTCTTATTTCTCGAGTATAGTGATATATATTTATTTATTATTGCAATTCTATATATTCATGGCTGATTAAAGCCGCAAACGAACCTTATCGGTTCTTAGAGGTATTGATACCTTTATTTATAAACTGAGTGTATTCATTTCATTTCAATTATTGTAATCTGTTTCTTTAGTTAAATCATCATAATATATAAGTATATTTGTTCCTTAGTAGTTTTCATAAAGTTTCACTATTTTTGCAACAAAGTGTAGCATAATCATTCATAACATAATCTCGGTTAATGGATCGTTTTAATTATCTCTCTTTTCATGGCAGTTACGCCGCATAAACATTTTATCAATGTTTGGATTATAGAACGGAGTGTATACATCTCAACGTTACAAAGGCAATAATAATAATTTCTCTTCGACTTCAACTTAAAGTACATAAAAATTCAACAATTAAAAGGGCCAACTCTCTCTCTGTCAATTATATTCATGGCCAGTATAGCCGCAAAGTGATTAATATCACAAATGTTAAAGTCAATCATATTTTACAATTATGTTCGATTTCCTTAAGGTTTAACGACGCCATTCAATACAGGTATTGTTAATAATTAAATCCATAAAACCATAAATTCGTAATTTATATATAAGTAAAGCAAATATTATAGCATGTATCCATATTAGGGCAGCAAATAAGCAGTAATCATGTATATAAGCCAGTAATTAATCAATAGCAGTAAATTGCGGGTATAGCCGATTGGCATTAGACTGAACAGTGATAGGATTCAAACTTCTATTTGTCATCGGTATCATAACGGTTTCACCAGTATCATGTGTGTTTACAGCATTATATCGCACAACTTGCGTGTTGGAGTTATTCCCATTGGCATTATTATTGTTTCTATTATTTACACAAGAAATCCGATATTCACAGCAGGATTTAAAAATCAAAAACAGGATAAAAATAGCACATACCAAAATAACCAGGTCTACTACGCCAATAATAATTAGAAAGTAATACAATAAGTGGCGGTTTTGAATAAACTGTGGCATTTCAACAGCAGATTGCGTTACATCCTCAGCGTGGGCAGTACGCGAGTTAATTAATGGCATCAGAGCAGCAGCAGTTAGAGCAGCAGTAGCAGGATCTGGTCTGCTTGTCCATTTACACCAGATCAGTAGTAAACCAAAACTTAAAAAGCAATTCCATCCTAGCATAACATAAGCAGACAATAAAGGATGATAAGCCAAGATATTATCTAGAAGGTGCACTGGCAGACCAGGCGTGGTATAAGTAACCTTTTGTTCAAACCAACTATCATGAAGTAGTTTAGAAATATTTACTGCATTATATTTTATAGGCGAGCGCAAAGCATCAAGTAATGAGGTAGGTTTCACCAAAGCATCAATAGAAGTGTTAACCCATAAAAAGGGAATTAAGGTAGACACACGCGGATGTTCTAATAAGGTACTCAGACAGGGCATGCCTAAAGGGTGAATGTCTTTATGATTGATCTTAATGTGGCAATGGCAAGACACTCTCACAACAAAGCATCCGATGAAAGTTTGAAAGTTATTGTGTATTGTCAGATTGGGGCATATGATTTCTGTGTTAGATGCATTGAGGACTATGACGGAATAAGGATCTAGATATCGTATTTGAGGAGGTAGAAAGTTACCTAGTTCATTGCACCTGAATCTGTCTAGACATACGTCTCGATGTTCCGCTATGGTGGAGCCTTTCACAATTGCAGCAAAGCATGGGTCATGACTCAAGGGTCTTACTTTCAACATATCTATCTGACACAGTTTTGAAGTAAAAGAACAAGTTGAAGGCGGAAGTTGACTAAAAGGTACATAGTACTCGCCAAACATAATATACCAGTCATCAAACTCAAAGGTACACAATCTATGTTCATTTTGAAATGGTATAGAAGTCAGTTGAATGACTTTATATTCATGAAAAGTTGTAGGTTTCACTGGTATCTGCAACTGCAATAATATTTTTTGTTCCTTGGGATAAAAGTAACACGTGGTCAAAGGCAGTTTATAATATATGTTTTTGTCATGCTCAGCTAGTTCCCATTTGAGTGCATTCAACTTATATCTGAAGGAAGTGAAATCAGCATCATTAATTTGCAAAACAGCGGGGAATAAGTGGACATTGCAACTCTCTACAATGTTTAGCAAATAATTCATTTCAGATAGTCTAGATAACGTATTAGCTATGATGGCAAGTTGCATTAACATATTATACTCTCCGTAGACGTATGAATGCATGAGTTTATTAAACTTTGTCACATTTACTGTTTCGTAAATGTTGAAAGCTGTTTGTAAATTCTGCATGAATGTGCCAATATGATGATTTTGATTATTTTCAAATATAGTAATATTCTTCTGTAAATTAATTAGGTCCTGGTGCTCATCTACAAGCAATGTTTTTGTCTTTGATACAGCCTCCTGTAAGTCTGGAGTTTTGGCAATGTATTTCTCATAAGCCCAGTAAGTGAATGAACCTAAGGCCATACCCCCGATGACCTCTCCAAACTGCCTCCTAAGGCGGGGTAATACCCGGTTAGTTTGTAAATTGTCAATATATCGGGTCTCATTAAAGCCCGCTACAGGTTCGTACCTAAATTTTGAGTTAAACACTATAGATGAATAGACAGGATTTGGTTCTAATTCCACATTGAGATTTCTCATGATATTAGCAATTCTTTTATTGATTACCAACAATGTATCTAGAGTAGGGACAACGAGGCTACAGAATTCAACGGTGCTATTCTGACAAATTGTTTTAATCTGCTTGGTCATGGGCCAATTCTGGAATACAGTAAAGTTATATGAAAGTGATACAAAGTATGGTATAGCCTGGTGAAACACTAATAAATCTGGTTTAAGATCATTTTGGATGATACCTGACACGGGTCTAATGGGTAAGCTAATTGGGTCTAAGTGTATGGTTGGGTCCGTAAGAGTGCATTGGATCAAGGGAATAAACAATAAAATACCAAAGATCAAAGCAGCCATTTTAATAATTAAGTAGGAGCAAATGTTAAATTGAAAGTTAGGAGTTTGTTAAAAGCGTCCCTAAATTTAGCGTCTCTCTCGTAGCACTTTGCAATAATTTCTGTTACTTTACGCTGATCTTTTCTCTCTAAATATTCTGAGAATTTGGTAGTACGTTTTTGCTTTTTCGTCAAACGACGGAATAAATGAAAAGTGCACAATCTGCACTGACAGTAAGGAATTTTTCGTCTCAACTCTGTTCGATTAGCTTTCGGGTTCTTTTTAATAGTGTCATATATCTCCATATGATACCAGAAGGACTTGAGGGACAGCCTCGGTTTATCTCTTAATAAGTCCCTGACAACAAAATAGTATTCATCACCAAAATGGCGAGACATTAGGTCCTTCTTTTTATCATCATTGAAATATTTGCCTGCGCATGCAAAGTGTAAACATAACGACTTTTTAAAATCTTGAAATGTGTAATCAAAAAGGACGGGATTATAAGGGGGATAGAATAATTTCCTATACGGAGAACCACTGTGTATTAAGTCCCTTTGACACGGTAAAACATTTAAAAATGAGTCATAGAAATGGAACTCGCTACAATATCCGGGAAAAGTACCGGAGTAATACGCTTTTAAATCCTCTTCAGAAATGTGAGCGGGCGCAGGCGGCTTTAATTCCATAATATACCAAACCAAAGCAATAAGCAGCAATAATAAGCAATGAAAGAATAAAAATGTGCAATAAATTGTTCAAATATCCTTACAGCGGCGCGGAAAAGCGCTAAGTTCCAACAGCGACAAAATAACAGATGCACAAAACACCGAAAAACAAATTAGAACCCGGGTAGAACCTTTAATCGGAGTCACCATGAAATATGGTTTAAGTAATTTCCGGATATTCGGATAGAAACTCTTAGTAATTATGCTTTTATGAGCAGGGTGAATGAGATGTGTATGTGTAATAATAAAAGTGAGAGAGATGTTGACTACTCAAGTTGTAATATACCACTGCTAACATTTATTTAGTTGCATAGCGACTATATCCATTCACACAACACACAGGTATACTCATCTTAACATTATGGCTAACCACTGAATACAAAGTAGAATAGAAAGGTAGCATTATGTCAAAGTACACAAAGGCCTTAGAACATTAGACATTATAAACCCACAATTAAACATATTGTCTGAAACTCTTGAAAAAAGCCATCGCAAAGGCAGAGGCTGAGTTTAACTGTACTTGCCACGTTTGTATGCCACTTATTGCATCCTCACTGAAAGCTCTTGACGAGGAATTATTCCCATGTCGCTTGTTGGAACCAAATGCTCTAGATTTAATGATAACCACGTCGTGGTGGAGCACCGCAAGTGCGTATTCCCAAACTCGGATTAAAATACAACACTAAGCGTTTGTGTGGACCTAATGATACTCCTCGCAAGTACTGCCGCAGTGGAAAGGGCATTTTCCACCATGGGTAATATTATAAGGAAGAAAAAGAATAGATTAATTAAAAGGCACTTAAACTTGCAGTAGTAAATAAATCGCTTGGTTTCACCATTAGCGATAAGGTGGATACGAATGATGAATGAGTAGTCAATAGTATAGCTGGTGCACCTGATGTTGGCAAATTGCTTTACCTGAGTCACCATCAAAAAATGAGCTTCATCTTTTGTTACAGCATTAAATGAATCTGTAATTTTGTATCTACTATTTGATGTACGTAAAAAGGATTTGTTAACACATTCAATGCAGTTTTATACTCTCCACACTGGTCCCTCAAACAACTCAATAAATAATCCACCGCAGTTACGTTTTACCTTTGTCCCTAATAAATAATTGTTCCTTATTTTGCAAAGCTCAACGTATTAGCATCCAAAACGCATCAAAACAATTTGGAAATCCCCTAGTGAACTCACTTTCGGTGGTCCAAACGGTTCCAATAAACTATCTCCAGCCAATGCCTATCTTTACACTCCCCAACCTCAGTTGACGCAGGCGAACCAAAAGGCAGCACAGGTGCAACTGGAAGCACGCTTTTATCGCTATGCTGGCATTCCGCTGGACAGGAAGCTGGTTTCATGTATTCTCTAACAGGCATTTCACTTTTTTAATTTCTTCCAGGGAACAGCAGTTATGAATCCGCCTTATGTAATCCAAACGTTGGTTATTAGAAGTGAACCCAACCCATGTAACAATGTTGTCCTGTGAGAGCACAACTTACATTTTAAAATAAAATATAATGTTTTAAAATAAATTTAGCACAATAGCAAAATGCAGCAGCATATTATGGTTTGCTTTGAAATACAGGTGCTATTGTTATAGCGGTCTCATATTGCCCTTATAAATATATGGCTGTCCACCTGTCCACTGGACAACATATAATAGTGCTGGACAAAGTGGACGTTGTCCACTGTTCAGTGTCTAGCTTTCCACTGTCCATTGATACACTGTCAAAAACCTTTTTTAAAAGCAATTAATCAAATACAAGACATACCGGCATCCACACAAACGTTTATCGTAAACAGTAAAAACAGCGTTTAAGCATCTGGAATACAAAGAAGTGACAAAGATTTCTTGTGTTCGAAGTTCAAAGTGAAAACACCAAAATGAAGAGTGCCTTAACATTACTTGCCTTTGCGTCCTGCTTAGGTTCAGTTAATCTGGTTGAATTCGAGGAAAACTATCCATCTTCAAGTGACGGCTTGTCAACCTATCTAAAAGTTTTCCTGTCCGAGAATATTAAAGGTTGTTTAATAAAAGTTGTAACAGGAACAGACTACGAATTTACCTCGCGTTCTCTTAAGCAAATTGTCAGCTTCTATGAATCTGTGCCAGCGGCACTTGCCACTTTTGCTGTCCGCGCCTACTCAAATGATTCTGTGGATGGCGACATTGAAATCACACACTCCCGTCCCGAAAATAATTCGTCTTTGACCGTTGTGTACATTTATAGAACATATAAAGTGGCTCGTCATACGTCATGTTATGCCCATCTCTACTTTCTAGAGGAGGATTTCATCATTGACGTTCACCAACGTTTGGAAGCAACAAGCAATCGTGAAAACCCGAATTATAAAATATCATGGGACAACATGCCAAATCGCTTAAATATGTTTTTAAAGCCTTCAAATTCAGCACTTAACTTATTTGGGATTAAATTCTGGAACAACTTGCTTATAGAAGTAACTAGTATAATTTTGGATGGGCTATTCTTATTTGGGATTCATTTGTCATTCACTACCTTCAACGATTTGATTGCATTCGGCCACCAAGACAAACAACAGCGCATTGGCCTAATTTGTGCAACTTGTAGTGAACAGCTTTACGGGTTACAATATCCTGCCATAACCTATTTCAGTGTTGCAGCAGGTTTTATACCCAACCACCAAACTATTTCGCAGTTATGGTTTCGTCTGCATAAGAACAATCATGGCATAAACATTGCAAATTTTCGGCATCCTACACAAAACAACATATTGAAGAAATACAACAAAAACAAATTTGAAGGAAAAAAGTACATTCTTCATAAACTTATCATTGAGGGAGCAAGCGGACCAGAAGATGTTATGTTACAGGTACTTGAAGAAATGTATAATATTACCAGTGAAAGTGACAATTGGATTGAAAACCAGACTTTGCATCTAACATACATGATCATTGGGTATACTACAAAAATTTTAGAAAGTGTGGACTTACTTTTTCTACATCCGCAGCCAGTGATGTTTTTATTTGTACCATACTCAATTAGGTATCGAAAACTTGCCATGTTTACCGTAACAGATAAAACGGTTCTTTATAACAGTTGGATTGCGTTGGTTCAGCCTTTGGACACTGAAACATGGCTATTTTATGGTTTGGTGGAATTATTTGTTTCATTCATTACACTTGTGACCATATTCGTAGTACGAAAATTTGATTGGTCTAGTATTCCCCGTTCTATTGGTACTATGTTGTTTTGCCTGAATGGTGCACTGGTGGATCAGTACAATTTAACTGGAATACCAAAGAGATTATCAGTAGTTTTAATTTGTTGGACTTGGCTGTGTCTGATTCTCAATAACCTCTACAAAACCGAACAGTCCACACGATTATTGACAACGCCAGATCCGTGGACCCCTAATAGCCTATCAACCTTGGCGAAAACAAGTAATGAAATATTGTCGTTAGACTGGTTTAAGAGTCCTAGAGATGACAATATTATGTCTTACGTGCATGATATACTAGATAGTTATTTAAAACATAAAAAAATCGTGACTTCAAATACAGAGGTTTTTAAAAATATTAAAAATAAACTTACATTTTGTCCTATGCAAACATCCACAGCCTGGCCTGTAGTTTTTCGGCACTCTAGTTGTGAGGGAGGGGGCAATAGCGGTCGTAACCACACTTTGCGTGGTCCGTTTACCGTTTTAGGACTGGAGACAAGCTCCAAGGAATACTGGGCTCTATTTAAAATATTTACAAAAAAGTGGTTGAGTCGCAGAATCCATATTCACGATTGTGTGGATTGGAGACCATGGCTTCTACAAAATAATGATTTTGCAATGCTTATTATTCCAGTTTTAGCGCATTGGTATGAGTCCGGCTTGAGTGATTACTGGGAAACTCAGCATTATGAATATAATTACGATTATAACATAAAAGATATTATTGGTGACATGAAAACCTTCCAAATGTGACATAACGATAGTCATCATGAAGTCTCGCACGAATACACTACAACAGCCCTTTCTTTAGTCCTAGATTATTTTAAGGCTAACACACCGACAACGGAAAATACAGATTTTTTGAATTTGGTATTACTACTGCCGCTATTTTCATTTGTTGGAACACTTTTGGGTATTAGCATAGTAAGTTTTAATATCGAAATTTTTATTCCTATTAATTCCAAATATCATGTTTTAGCTAGATGTTTTCAAAGTTCAAAACATTTATGTGGACAATTTATTGAAATGATCAAACTTTTGTACTTAAATTTAACAATGGCAAATTGTTTTCAGGAAAACATTAACAGTCGCAACAAGAATAAAACTACAATTATGACTTTTATTAAACGTACAAAGAATTGCTGTAGACTACGTTAGAGAAAGTGTCCTGAAAAGCACTAAAATACATTTGCAAATTACAAAGTGTATTTTCCGTCTAATCAATAACTAACCTTAATATCAGTTATACTATAAAATCAAATAATGTATCAAATTTTAAAAGTAAGAGAACTAGTTTAAAAGTATGATAGTAACTAAATCCTAACCAATTTAACTAGAATGATAACAATCAAGTACATTAAGGCAGAAACTTGAATACACTGAATCACGTTTAAAACACCATAGCAACTGTGACAAAGTTTCAGCAAAAATTTTGTGTTAACGTAATTGTGTGTTTTGGCCCACGCATTTGTATTTATTTTATCATGCCATATAAAATATTCAATAAAGACTATTTCGTTGACTACACATATCTACATAGACAATTAAGTTATGCAATTTATTTTCATAGCTATGCAATTCAGTGGAACGTGACGGGGTGCAATTATCTCGTCTTCTAAATCTAATTGAATTCGGAAGTCTAGACTTGAAAGACATTAGTCAAAGGCCACAAATGGCTCCGTTCCTGTGTTTTAGAAATATTCTACAATTCCTTCAATTTTGCAAGGACCAGTTTGAGTTGAAAGAGACGGAACTATTCCAACCCGGGATGTTATTCGACCTGAGTGACTTTGGCAAAGTGTTGTACACTTTGACGACTTTGAGTAAATTAAGCACTTGTCCAAAAGCAGCAGCCACTGGAATTGAGTAAGATAAGCACTTAATAAAGTGATAAGCATCTTGGTGCATCTTTTACGAATGCAAAGTTTATGCACGTATATGCGTAAAGACGTCTCTGGTTACTACTTATTACTGTAGATAACCAGTGTGTGCGCATTTGTAGTCGTGCCTTTTCATATTATCATTTCATATTATTGCTACTATGCAGTCGCAACCAAGGAGTGTGTTCTTCCATGTATTCTTCCATTTACATTTTTACATGTAAAAATGTAAAATGGAAATAATATGGAAAAAATCAGTACGTTAGAGTCAAATGGACTATTGTGGAGTGCCCAGCTAACACATTGAAGGCTGAAACAAGATAGGCTTACTCCAAAGTTAGCTTCTAATGTGTTTTTAGTTCGGTTTTAACATTAAATAAACGTATTCGAATATTAACTTCCGGATTTACCCAATTTTCTAAAGAAAAATGAATGTTTACATGTTTTTTCCATGATACTTTTTCCAAGTTCTTTTCTTTTTTACATGTAATTACATGTTTTTCCCACATTTTTTAAATGGTGCATATATTTACATCTGCACACCTTGGTTGCAACATAATAATGCACTATAAATCACCATAAGCTTAGAAACTCTTCATACCATTGGTTGAACGTAATGTTTATTCATACTATCTAAATCACTTTATAGTTATTTCCATTAGTGCAGTATAAAGTATGAATGACCATTATTTATTTATACATACATAATTTATGACTGATATCTTCAAATTTAAGGGTATTTATTTCTGTCACAACATTAAGGTACACGAATTTTTTTAGAATTTCTATAGTCTATAGCGGTTCTAAACATTACAACATTGTATACAATGTGATTACCAATATCAGTTGAAGTCATTTTGACTTCTTGACATTTTACCAATTATTTGTCCAGTTTTTTGTTGAATAGCTTTCGATTTGGTGTTTCTTACATTTAGTTTTATTTTATTACACCATTACATTTATATAAATTTTCAAGAATTGTAGCTGGTTTATTCAAATATTCAAACAACTCTACTCGCAGGATTAAACTGATTACACGGAAATATGTACAATATGGTGACAGACACAATGTACGCCTTGCCATAATTCGAAACCGTAAAATCTCTTCTCTACCAAACTCGCTAACTTTAGTAAAATGCTTTACAAATAATAAACGCACATTAATACGCATATTGATCGTCAGTTCAGCAACCCATACAATCACCGGAAATATAACCTGGCACAAATACAAGAAAAATACTACCACAATATTGTCTCTGGTTGTCAGTGGTTTAGGCATTGGTTCTGCTCTTGCTAACGCCATCGTTTCATTCCAAGTTTCTAATCGATCTGCCCGTTTTGACCAAACGTCAAATATTCCAGCAGCCTCTAAAAGCAGGATACCTATTGTTAAAGTGTGATAGCTAACAGGCGATCTTTCAATTATCCACCGAACCTGCAGGGGTGGTGGTGGTAGCGATTTTTTGCTTTTACTGATTCTGTTATAGTATTTGGTATTTTGGTATTTCAATTTCAACTTCACATACGCTCTGTGTATTATATTCCAATCATCAATATACGCGTAGTAGTCGTTGTTACAAGATCCAATAAGATTCTCAAAGTACTCTAAGTCCATGTTATTGAAAATTTTAAAGAATGAGCGATCTAGTTTAGACTCTATTTGCTTCAATAAACGTGGTGTGGCTTTTTCATTTGGGAAATAGGTTGTTTCGAAATTTGTTTGAAGCAAACCTAAACTCCATTCGTTTTTGCCCTTGCTTCTTTGGAACACAGGTATCTTCTTCCGTAAGTATGAATACTTATTAAAGGGAGTCAAAACCAGATTTTCAGTTGAAATAAAAAACTGCAATATACTGTTTCCCAAATTTGGGTCAATGTCGAACAAATTCTCGATTTGTGATAAAAAGGTGAAATTCCTCTGAATAAGAGTATCAAACGCTTCTGGTGTACGAACGGAAATAGGGGCTATCAGCCTTGTAATATTATCACCTTTGTAGGCATTTGAAATCACTACACCCATCAGTATCCAAACTGATGTCAGAATTTTAGCTTTATGCAAAATACCGGAGTCTAACTCAACCAAAATTTTCATCGGAAAGCAGTATGCGCACGCCTTTGACAATCTGGACATTTTTGCCAGAAAAAATTGCAACATGAAACCTGTAAATCCAGACAATACCAACAACACAGACCATGTGTACCAGTCATATGCCGAGGTAAAACCAAATAGGGTAAAGCTGTCAGACTCAGTTACATTTGAGCATATAAGAAACGACCAGCCTTTCTTGTAAATTGTATGGACGTGAGGTTGCAAAAATTGTAGGATTTGTTATTTGCCAAATGACTGGAGCCCCCAAAACCGACAATATTTCATCTATTAGTATTGTGCTGTTTGGAAACAGTGTACTGAAAACAATGAGTGATGGGTTTAGTATTTGGTTGTCTGAATTGGTTTTACTATAGAAATATGTTTTTCACTCTCCAATGAATTCCAGCATTTTGCATAACGTAATGTTGGTTCGGGGAACGGAACGAATCTCCAGATTTGATTGGACGTTCTTGCAGAAAAAAAGGTCAAATTCTGTATATCTTTTTCCATTAAAATTTTTGTTAACGGATAGGTAACTAAATTTGTCCAAGTTGCTTGAAGTGTTTTGCACATAGCCCAAAATAGTCTTTTGCAATGGTCATGTATAAGCCACATGGTCTGACCATAATCTACGTTGATCGCATATGCTTGTCTAATAGTATAGAGATGCTTTTGGTCTAATGCAACCTCAAAATAAACTTTTTTCCAAAAGCTGAAATAGTACAAGTTTCCTAAACAGAAGTCAATGTAGTAGAATAAGTTTACACTAAGTGATGACTCTATGCTTGAGGAATGCCCTACAATAATTACATACTTGTTGTCTTGTGTATAATACTTGATGTTTTTGATTTCGGAATCTAAATCTAATCTAGATTTGAGTTCAGAAAATGGTGTATATATGCCTGCCATATTATAGTGTAAAAACGTCCAAGCAAAACACTGCAAAGGCATTAGGTACACAACTACGTCGCATTGAAAACTTTCATGTTTGTATCGATTTTCAAAACTAGGTCTCAATGTTTCTCGGTCAACCCAATATTTATATTTATCACAAACAAAAACTTCCCGTTCCAGGGGGTCTTTTATTTTGCGACTAATGTAATTTCGCAAAACCAGTGGCATAAGTTCCAGTGTCTCTTTAGATAGAGTTGTTGAATGTGCCTGAGAACCCTGATAAATATTAGATCAACATTATTCAGTTATATGAGTAAATATATTAAAACCTTATGCAACATATATACCGTTTTATTATCCATTAGTAGTGGTGTGATCACCTGAACGGAACATTGTTCAAAGATTTGCAGATGACTTCTAATACCAACTTCAATATTTCCTACATTGGACATGCAATGTCCTAGGTATACCCATGTAGATATGTAAGAGACAACATTCATGAGCATTTTGAATTTGTCAATATAAAATTGTCTAAATCAACGGGAAATTGCTAAATTTGTTGTAAGTTTTTAAAACTTAAATTTCCAATTTTCCGATAGTGCCTTGGATTTGTTTTAGCGTGATTCTATGAGCTTGGATGATATGTTTGTACTTGTAAGTTCTACTTCCTTCCGAGACAAATAGGGGTTAGTTATTTCAAACTTGTTACGTGCTTTAAAAAGTAATAAAGTTAAGTTTTTTAGTTGCCTTGGGTACTTTTAGTAGTAAGACTTCCTTCTTGGTTCCAATATTTTTGCTAGTCTTATGTCAATAAGTGCATTTATATAAACCCATGCGCTTCAAACACGTGCCGCTCAGGTACTTCTTTCCATTTCCTTCTTCTACGGTAATATTAAAAATTACATTCGTGGTAAAATAAAAGGAAGAAAATGTATAAAATGATTGCATGGCATGCAGGAAACGTTTTGCAAATTTGTCTAGCCACACGTGGCACTGAAGGTACTTGTTGTCATTTCCTGTTTCCTACTAGTCACATAACCATATAACCCGAACTAGACAAATAAAACTAGCCATCATAAGAGAACAGCTTAAGGAAGTGTGGTTGCATGACACGTCCAACCAGATTCTTCAGTCAAAACTCGAGTTTCAACGCGCTTAGTGTTGGTTGTTTGGTGACTGTTTTATACAAAAAAGTTCTGACTTTATACTTTGCTTGACTGAAGTCTTCGTCAAAGTAGGAAATGAAAAAAAGTACTTCAAGCAGCACGTGCACAGAAATCTTACAAACTAACGCTTTCACCATTTCGTAGTCTTGTGCCGTGGATATATATAAGCACACTCCATATGGCGAGTAAAGCTAAGGTATTAGAGTTGGAAGCTCTATCAGCTCTAGCACTAAAAGTACCCGAATCAACTTATCAGCCATTATTTGATGAGCTTTATAGTTGTATAGTCAATAAAATCGAATTATGTCTGTTATATTATAAAATCGAGTACTTTGGCAAGTTATTCAATAAAGAAAACTCGTATGGTAGTAACGAACTTCTAATTGTCATGTATTTAATCAAGTCAAGTCGTCAAGTACACGAGGCAGATTAAGTTAAATGAACGCTAGTTGGAGCAATTGCAATTGCGGAGTAGCTAGTAGAAACGCCAATTGGAGCAATGGAATCTGTGAATCGGAACAGAGAGAAAATTCTCAATATTATTTTCCCCATGATGGGGACCCCATCCAAACTTCCTCCTCATGAATCCATAACAAATTTAATGTGTTATGTTTTGATATTTTTCTATTTATCAGAAACAGATACGATACGTAGTTTTATGAACGAATTATTATCCACTGGATGAAATATAGGTACAAATTCGTTAATACTTTTAACAGCCCATTCTGTGATTTTAATTTAACATTGCAATTTAGTTTGAGTTTATGTTTCAAGCGTCACAGCACCTTATTTTCTTCTCTCTGGCTTGCGTATCATTCATTCAGGCAGCACAAGCACAGATTTATATGGACAATGTCAAAATATACACATACAAAAGTGATTCTGAAGCAAAATGCACAGTAAAATAGTTCCCGCTAAGCTTATTTCTGCATACCAATGTCAAGCTCAGCTTTCTTGTCAAGTTTTGTTTGCCTTTCACCTTACTCCTATTGCTGGTAAACAATCATCATCATGTAACATCTTCAAAAAGAGCAACAGCTTCAGAGCAATTTCTTTTCTTTGAGCAACCCATATAGCAAGTTGGATAAACAGAAGGTTGTGCAAATTTTTATGTTTAATAGCCAGTTACATTATAAATAATTGTTTCAGTACATGTTTAGTTGGATGCATAGATTATTCATGCTGGCATACTAAATTAAAATTACTTTGAAATTCAAGGTTTGATAAGTGGTTTATTGATACTGCATGTAGAATACATCCTGGCATTAAAATGTTTTTGTGGAAATATTGAAATATCCCGTGTTAGCTTATCATAATATCTACATGAACTGATGGTTACGATATAACAAAAGTAATCTGTTTATTTTTTACCAACACTACACAAAATGTTCACCACATGTTGTGTATATTTAGTGAAGAAAATAATTTAAAATTTACTGATGTGATTTCAAATGATAGTTCATCCCCTGTCTGGTCCCATACTCCGCATTGCAAACTCTACAAATAAACGGTCGTTCCTCAATATGGCTGATAATATGTGTCCTTAAATATTTTGTTTCAGGAAATGTTTTCCCAACACAAAACGGACATACAAATCGATATGCTCCACCCATTTGATGTACCATTATCAAGTGACGTCGTAGATAACGACTTGTTTTGAAAGCTTTTGAACACTGATTGCACTTGAAGGGCGTTTCTGTTCCATGAGAGCGGAGATGATTATTTAAACTACTTGTTTGATTAAAACGCCTTTCACAATGGCCACATTTAAACGGTTTTTCACCCGTGTGTGTTCTTATATGCACATTTAATGCACCCGGCATCTTAAACGCCCTATTACAAAATTTACATGGATAGGGTCTTTCATTTGTATGTGTACGCATATGTTGATTAACTGCGTCATTTGTTGCAAAGTTTTTATCGCAAATTTTGCAGTGACAAGATTTCTCTTTTTTGTGAATAATTTTGTCGTGCATACGAAGAGAATGCTTGAAGGCAAACGTCTTATTGCATTTGAGGCAGCTATATTTTTGTCGGTTATCTTGATGTGTTTCCAAGTGGGACAAATACGATCTTTTTTCCGCAAATTTACCCGGGCATATTTTGCACTGAAACCGTTTCACTTCCTGATGCACGTTCTTCATGTGGGTGCTGATTTGCGATGTAGTGGTACAATTCAGATTACAGATTGTACAATTATAATATTTCTCCTTAATATGCCGTAAAATGTGTGTATTGAGTCCCGTGTAAAAAGCTTGTCACAAAAGACACAACATTTTCCTTTTGGCAGATGAACGTTAGTACGGTGATTGTGTAGGTCCCCCTTGCCCCCAAATTTCTTCGGACACAGTGAACACTGATATGGCTTTTGACCAGAGTGACGGTTCAAATGATTTGTAAGGTAAGCTTTCGTTCGAAACTTTTTAGGACATTGCGAGCAGCTGAATGGTCTTGAATCAAAGTCTATTTTCTGATGAATTTTTAAGGCCGAATTTAGTCGAAAGTTCTTTCTACAATCTTGACACTTGACAGGTTTTCTGTACGAATGAATTTTTTCATGAGTACGCAATACACTACTCCTGACAAATGATTTGGAGCACTGCTTGCATTTAAATGGTTTTTCTTGTGTGTGGTAGCGATAATGAACTTTTATCTCACTCTTTGTTTTGAAGGATTTTGGACACAGCTCGCATTTATATGGCTTTTCGCTGCTATCAATAGAGTCATTTTTCTGTATGTCCATTTTAATATAGGCAAATAATTTAGTGATTTAGTAGAAATGTGCAAATTTTAGTTTGAAAAGTTGTGGCTCGGAGCAAACTTTTCTAAAAATTAATTTTACAGCAACCAACTTTGGTCTGACTGGTCAGCTGCTCTGCTTGTTTCAACTTTGCAGGTAATCTTTATGATATATTATGCTGAATGATGCATTGAGAAATATGCTCTACCACATATTACGTAATTTTTGTGTGCACACCGCTCACCAAGGTCAACAAGAACATCAAGGTCGCACAGAGCACAAGAAAAATCAGTATGCTGGATTCATATGAATTACTATGAATGCGAACGTGCACGTCTTAAAAGATGATACGGACTACGTTATGTTGCAAATGCGTACATAATATTTACTCAGATTCACTGGACTACTTTTCAAGTGAATTTCAGAATGCAGTGTTGCTTCTACTTGTCTCAAAACCTAACAGGTTTTATTTTGCCTCGAGCCATATTCATTGACTCTGTAGTCAACACAGATTCTCGGAAAAGTGGGCTGATGCTTGCTTATTCTTTTTTTCTGAATCTGGCGCAGTGTAGCGCTGTTTTTTCTTAGAAAAAGCTCAAGCTATACGATATTTTACCTCAGTGCTGGGAAAAGGAGCTAATGTGAAGTACTTCCAATTCACACAAAAGACGAACTGTTATTCATGCACGCTTATTATTATGGTCGCATAGATGACAAAGTTAAAGCTAAGTTTTAGTGCAACAATAAATTCGGGGATTTGTGAAAGCTGATAATATAGTTTGTTTGAGCAAAATGGAAGATTGGCAAAAGAAAATCATTTTAAATAACAAACAGAAATTGTTAGAGTTAATTGATGTAAGCGCAAGTCTGCTGGCTGCATTAGAAGAAAAGGACCTGATCTCACACGAGAAGCTGGGATGTTGGTACGTCAATTTTTGTTTAATAATACTAAAATCAAATTAATGTTATATATTTTATTACAACATAATATTTAATATGTTTTTATCTTTTTATAGAAAAACCCATTTCTTTCCAAAGAAAATCAATTGGACCGATTTTTGGCCCTGATAACTAAACAGGGTGAAACTGACAAAGAAATGCAGACACATGCATTTGACTACTTTATTCAGACACTGAAAGATGAATCACAAACTGAAGCTGCAAAGTTACTGCAACATAAAAAGGAAGAATATTTTGCGGAACTTCATTTAAATAAGTCTTTACTTTCTCCCTGTTTCTGGAGAAGACGGTTTTAAGGCGTAATGGCGTATGTCCATCCAACGTAATTTTGTCACTCTTCTCACCTTGTTCCAAACTTGCTGATGTAGTGGTGGTAAAAGTAGTAGTAGAAATAAGATAAATTTTACAAGCATGGACTCAATGTTGGCTTGAGTTGTGTTTTTGACATGCAAAGGACTTATTGCAAATTACTTGATAAAAATACTGAAGGTATTGAGAATTTACATACATGCAGCTAGAATTATCAAGAAGATACGTTTGGCTAATTAGTTTTTAACTGAATCTGTTATAAATACGTACTAAATTTATTTTAGCAAATAAAAATATTTTCACTTTTACTTATATAATTTTAAACGATCTCTTAATCCAGCTCTGCTCTTTAATTCAAGTCTACAAACACGACAAATAAAAGGCTTTTCTCCAATATGTCGGTTTATATGTCCCATAAAGTATTCTGTTGTTGGAAATGTTTTTCCATCACAAAATGGGCATACAAATCGATATTTTCCTCCAACAAACAAGTGATTTCTCAAATTATGGCTGGTTTTAAAAGCTTTTGAGCACTTTTTGCACTCAAAAGGCATTTCTGTGCCATCATTTTTGTGTATGTGGTTATTATATGTTCTTTTATGGTTAAAACACTATCCACATTGATTACATTTAAATGGTATTTCTCCTGTGTGTAATCTTACATGCACATTTAACCCATCAGACAGCTTTAATGCCTTAATACAGATTTTACATGAATAGGGTCTCTCATTTATGTGTGTCGCACATGTCCATTTTGCATGCCTTTTGTAGCAAAGCTTTGACGTTAGTTTTACAGTGAAAGGAACCTTTTTGTGAATAATTTTTTCATGTACGGTTAAGTAACTTCATGTGCTGATGTGTTTTTATGTGGGCTTTATAAGCAGATTGGTACACAAATTTACTGTCGCAAATATTGAAATATTGCACTGATATTTGATCACTTGTTGATGCACCAATTTGTAAAACTAACTTTTAATTATTTCCCAACTTATCAAAATATACTGTTGCTGCACCAACGCATAAAACAATGATACTTTGAAACCCAAGATACATTTGAACAAAATAGCATATCCAATATTAACTGGACTTAGACCTGACAAGTTGAAGGTGTATTAGTTCTCGTCAAGATTCTTGCTTGAACACAAGTCACAACGGAAAAACCGTTTGATTTATTTTTGATGTTATAGAATATAACACGTTTTGAAACGTTTTTTAATGTAATGTGGAACGGACACTTTTTAAATGAAAACTTTTAGTGGTGGGACTTCATGTGATATCGTAATCCTGCCTCGGTCCCATACTCTACTTTACAAATTTCACAAATAAATGGCTTTTCTCCGGTATGCTTGTTGGTGTGTTGCAAAAACCACTGAGACGATGGAAAGGATCTCCCATCACAAAATGGACAAACAAACCGATGTTGTCCTTCATATGGGTGTTTATTATAAAGATGAGCTCTGAGAGTGTGATTGCTTTTAAAAGCTTTATCACATTTGTCACACCGAAATGGTGTTTCTGTTCCATGCGATCTTACATGATTCTTGAAACTCTGACTATGATTAAAACATTTTCCACACTGTTTACACTTATAAGGCTTTTCTCCAGTATGTACTCTTATATGTTGCTCCAATGCCACTTAAAACCAAAATTCTTATTGCAAATCTGGCACGAGAAAGGGTTTTCATTTTCATTTGTGTGGTGTGTATGTATATGGAAATGTAGATTACCCTTGGTGGCAAACAATTTATTGCAAATGTTGCACTTAAACGATTTCACATTTTGGTGTACTATTTGCTCATGCATGGACAAGTAACTTCGTGTAAAATATTTTTTATGGCACGTTAAGCATTCAAATGTTTGTCGATTAGTGGAATGTATTTTTATATGTTTGTGCAAAGTCTTTTTCTCAAAAAACATGCAGTTGCAGATTTTGCAATCAAATTTTTTCACTCCATGATGATTATGCAAAATTTGTACATGCCGGTTGCGTGTTGTCGTTTCTCTGAACTCCAAATTGCACTGGGTACAACTGAATGACTTTTCCTTAATGTGTGAAAGCAGATGAAGATAGAATTGGCTCCGGAAAATAAATAACTTGTTGCAAAACACACAACTGTGGAAATTTGCGGGTTGGTGAATCTCAGTGCGGTGCTTTATCAAATTCCACCTTCCCAAAAATTTCATTGGACAATTCGGGCACTGCATTAGCGTTTGGCCAAAATGAGTTTGTAAATGAGATTTTGAATCGCATTTTCTTCGAAATGTTTTTGAACATTGGGAACAGCTGAATAGTCTTTCGTTTGTGTGTGTTATCTGATGCTGTTGAAGAGCCCAGCGGGTTTTAAAGTATTGCACTTGGAACAATTAAACGGTTTAATATTTGTATGAGCATTTTTGTGAGCTTGGAGTGCTCCATTTGTAATAAATGACTTGGAACACTGATCACACTTATACGGTTTTTCTTGAATGTGGTGACGGTAATGTTGATTTAGGTTTGGCTTTCGTCTAAATGACTTTTCACAAAGTTTGCACTTGAAGGGTTTTTCAATTTCAGGGTTGCATTCGGTTTGCTTTACTTCCATATTGTAATCGTTAACAAAACTAAGAAATATTTTCACAAAAAAATTGTTTTATTACTGCACAAGAACAAGATACACGTAATAACAGCAATATAAATTGAAAATGCGGCAAGTCTTTAGACTTGGTGCATTAGTTTAAATTGATTTAAGTTTAGTGGAATTATTGTAAAAACTCGCCTCACACGGTTTACTGAGATGTATGCTCACTCTGGTTCATCACAAGTGATTTGTGGCGGTCGGGTTAACAAGCACACACAAAGAAAACTGACGCATTGAAAAAAGGTATTTACAATGTGTTCTTCTCCATGCATTTTGTAAATATGCATCACTTGTTTCAGCTGAGAAGCGTCAGCGGAAACTGATAAGCCGGAATGGAGCAAGCGATTCAACTAAAAGTTCTTTGAAATTTATATACCGTAAAGATAAAGTTTAAAGATACCAGAATAGTGTCTTACCTTCATTTACTTTCTTATATCTCTGAAAAAGTTGTGCAACTCCTACTCTACCTGTCCGATGAATATTTTGTTGATTGAAGAATTGCAAAGTCACGCATTGTTAACCATGCTTGAATATTTTGGTTGCTATTCGTTCTTCTCCATTGCCACTCATTCATATCAAAGCCGTCAGTGTTTTAAGCCTAAAGTAATACGTGTAAAGGAACACCGAATCTCAAAGCCACAATAGTATTTCTAAACTGCCTAAAAAATACTTATATTGAATAAAGCTCTACTTGCAAAATTTCCAGAATATCATATATACGTAGTATTGCATTTTGGCTTAGAGTTCGTTATATTTTCAGTTATTAATTATTTATTAGGTTTACAATATGATCACGCTTATATGAAAATATCTACTTACAAACATAAATTTCCAAAAGTTTGACATTGAATATTTTTTAACCACAACATTGAAGGTGTGATCTGTTGAACATTCATACGTTAATATTGACGTGTCTTGTTAAATCTTTTACTAAACTCCGCTTGTAAACAAGCCATTTTTATGTGATTTTTTTCAGTTGGAGTAATATGAACTTTGTCTATTTAACAAGCGTAATTTTCCCGAGAAGCGTAAATGACACGAAGCCGTTACGAAAATATGGTTTATTGATTGCTGTAAAACTTTCTTATTATTAGGACATATGTAATGCTAAGAAAGAAAAAATAAAAATGGTTTAATTTCTCATTGTATATTATATTAATATTTACCTTTCAAGGTGCACCTGCATAAGATATTAGAAATTTAAGTGACAAATATAATAACATTATCTTTTAAAAACCTTTAACCCTATAAGTTTAATTATATTGAGTTCTAAATTATATTGCTATAGTAAATTTGCCAGTCTTAATTGTTAAACATAAAAAAGTAAAACGCAGGTAATACTGGATGATAAGCAGACTGTATTGGTATTACCAGTATATATAATTCTGGATTTGGTTTAGCTTATTATGTGTGAAAATTCATACATACATCATTATGTGTTGTTGTCCAGTCACATATACAAGGAAAAACAATCTCGCCTCTAATATATGATAAAGCTTACAAGGAGCTTTTTATCCCATTTCCTCTTCCTCCTCCTCTTATCTTCTTATCCGTCGTGTCATCAACTTAAAAACTACGATATATATAGCAATTCAATATAGTGATTTTTAATAACGTTTTGAGTTGCTGCGTGGTAAAACTCCTCAATCTCTCACCGTACAACTGAACGAAAAGGAGAAAGGAAAGCATGTTTTATACTAAAAGCTTTTGAAATGAATAACAGTGTAGATGCAGTGAATTAGATAAGATGAGAAGGAGTTTTGCAGTTTTTCCCATTTTTGGCATTTTGCCAAAATTTGCAGATTCATACATATTTGAATGGAGAACTCGAAAGAAGCACTATTGAAAAAACTTCTTTCCGGTTTCAGATGATTTTATGATTTTATGACGATATTAAGCAAAACTGAGAAAGATTAAGCAAATGAGCAAAATCCTGACATATCATTCAGCGCGCATTCAGCTCTGATCGTAAGCTGGACAAAATAAGATATGTATGCCTAAAAAGCCACTTGGTTTAAAGCTGAGTGTTTCATAGAAAATAATGTTATTGCAAGCACACAAGACTGTTGTTTATTTTCTCTCATCGTTGGTGTATAGGGTATGTGAATAAATCATAAAATACATTTTAAACAGTGAGAAAATTATGTTAATGTTTACGTTTGGTAAAACGTAATAATACGTTCATCGACTACGTTTTCTAACGCGGGAAAACGGAAAATTCCGTTCTCGCAATCTGATAGGCTTAGGAAAAACGCATTATTCCGCCTAGTCAAGAACGTTTAGCGAGCGGAAAAAAGTTTTTATCCGTAGCCCCTACTTGATCAGCTGGTTGGTGAAACGGATTTATCTGTTCCCCATGCCATTGCGTGCCGGTGGGAAAACGTATTATTACGTCCGTTTCCGCGTATTATTACGTACTAGAAACAATTCCCACGTCAAGGACTGAACCACATTTTTAAAATTCCCATTCCAGCTGATACCTGGTCCACACGAATTCCCACTTTGACAGCTACGCTTCCCCAATTAAACTGCCACGGGGGCTTTCATATACAATAAATTTAACACCACCTTAACCACAAAATAGTTGTTTTTAATTGCCATTGGAAAAGGTTAACGACAAGCCGATAAATTGAACTTTTTAAATAGAAAGCAATATAAATGTAGCAACAATTTCCGAAATGCAAGTTTATTTATAAAACTTAATATGCAAACAGCATTAAGCGCTATTATTATTCAACCCGCATCGGTTTGTCGGATTATAGCGTTATGGGTCGGTTTCGTAGATGTTAAAATGCAGCCAGATAGCATTGTGTGCGGCTTTGTAAAATACGCACAAATAATGGAACGCAACAAATTACCGTAATATTTAAATCCCGCACGTATTCTTGGATTCAGATATGCTTGACATTGCAATGTGCATTAAAGCTTTGCATACTTTTGTCGGCTTATTTTCTTGGCTATCTTATGGCGATGTTATATATTCTTTGACCATTTTTTAGAAGGCACAATGCATGCGATAATTTTCTATAACTTTTATGTAAAGCGCTTGCATTCTTGCACCGCAATAAGTGTTCGTTAAACGTATCCTTTTCTGATGGGAAAGATGGACAAAAAAGGTAAACAATATAAAAGGCTTAGTGGCATAAAACTACTATTATTTCATATATACTTTTGAAGTGTATATACCGTATAAATATAGAATTACCGATAATATAGTATACCAGTCTTTCTGAATCTCAGAAAGGTTATCCACCTGCTACCCTACCTACCTGACGAGTTTATTGTTGCTTTATGGGTCCCGTCAAATGTATATTACCATAATAGATTATTTTGCTGCTATACACCCTTGTCCATCGCCACTCCATACATATTAAGACAAATAATGTTTTAAATCCCACTTACTATGTGAAACGGTACACATTTTTTTCAACGCTCAGAAATATTTTCAAACCATAACGCTGATATTACTGGGATGTAGGATGAACATTTTCACCAGTAACACTGACGTGCATAGAAATGAAAAAGAAATATGATTTTCTCTTAATACAAAAAATATGTTTTTTGGTTTTTTGTTCCTTGTCAAAATCTCGATTCGATTAAACAAAAGCTTCGATTAAAACTCATGGAGTTATGTAAGAGAAAGAAATGGTGGTTGGGTTTATGAAGTTTTGAAATTTGATTATATTCGTGCAACACTAAAGCTGGGATACATTTACTATTCCGTGTAAAGAATAACCAAAATATTATTACCCACACCAAAAATTATACAATGGAATTTTTGTCTAGACAAACAAGCATGAAGAAAGAAATAACCTTCAACTTGTGTTTTGTCTTGACTATCGCAAAGCGTGTTATAAAATCTCTATTAGAAAAACACAATATATAGCGTATCATCCGTAAAACCGTTATTGTTCCATGTTAACCCTGCTTTATATTTGAGTTCCTACTTGACCATAAAATTTACCAAAACATGAAAGTGTACTCACAAAACGCTGAAGGACGAGTTCACTCCTGTTCTACATGTTTTTTGTACAAAGTACGCGGCTCACAATCTGGAGAAATAGTGTGCGACATATCAACGTTTAACCCCTTTTCATATTTTAAGGATGTAGTGAACTTACCTGTTACGTCAACCTACGCACACAGCAAATCAAGTGTTTTAAAAGGGCGAAGAAGTCACAAGTGTACTGGAGATTGTCTGGTTGCTTTGTATACGCTTTTCAAGTAGAAAAAATGTTAAGCGTGTCGTCCCACAGTCACGTATATATTACCGTGCTAAATATTTTCTATTGCTTTGCTGCCTTATTCATTGTGTGGATTTATAACAAACACAACCCCATAAAAATATTTTCATATTCTAAAGCTGATAATATTATGTTGGTCTCAGTACATTTCTTCGTGAATCAATCACGTGTATTTCACAAAAATATTTTTTATTTTTGTTCTTGTACTGATTAAAATTGATTTTACTTGCTATACCAAATAAAATACAGTTAAAACGTCAAAGTTAGTTTGCATACGCAGTCGTTGCAATTTGTATTATTATAATATAACAAAGAAACAGTTTGACTAAATAACTCACTTCACCATGCCCTATACACTTTTAAAAAAGGCGTTAAGGCAACGTAAAAAGTTCAACCCTTCCAAGCACCCTTTTTAAAATGATCTGGTAAGTTTCGCTTTCAATTTTTGAGCACCACAGTTTTAAGTGTTATGAATAACCGATAGTACTATTCATTGGGTACTTTTCACAATTCTAAAGGTCCTGATTTATTTTGTTGTGTTGGGTCCCTGGTTAACCTCAAACTGCTGTCACTAATTTCTATTCTCTACCTAAGACGGCTAATTTAATTAGTCGGCCTATCAGGCACGTACTTGTACAAATGAGCACAATAATTAACCAAATTGCTAACGCCAGGAGAGTTATTTAATAGTATGCTTTATTTCTGCAATATGTGACGTAAAATACAAGTGACTTTTAATAATTTATATTCACAAAAATTTATCTCTGCTTATTCTGTTGTCCATTTACTTACCCGCAGAATTCCCAAAGTAGGCTTGACTGAAGTGACGAGGGCACCACGTTGTCTGAGTGCATTCTTACAAACTAACAAAGAATAGCATAGCTCCATGACATCTCCTATATACTCATTATTATCCGCACCATCTATTTTATTTTAGGTGCTACGCAAACTTTTCTGTTACCTGCCAAAGGATTCACTGCTGGCTTGCCGACTTGTGTGCAAAAAGTGGCAAGATGCGTCAATGTTTCGTCTACAAAACGACACATTAACAATTCCAGGTTCACTACAGTAGGATTTACCAACTTATGGACTGGGCGACGGCAATAGCATGCATCATTGCAATGTAAACAATACATAAGCAGGATAGGTGCTATTGCCGTCGCCCAGTCCATACGTTCATAAATCCTACTGTAGATAAAATGCAAGATTTGAACAACTGCATAAACCGTAGCGCAAATTGGCCTTTAAAAAAGCTTGTGTACAAAGTTCAGTATACCAATGTCGCAGAGCGTGATTTTGTACTCAACTCAGTTATTGCACCGGCTTCAAAAAGGATTACTGAACTACATCTTCACATATATAAATTTCACAAACCAATCAACACATCATCAAACGTGTTGGAGTTTCCCCAGTTACGAAAGTTGTTTTTTATTTTACCTTCCCATGCCGTCCCGGCAAGCGCACAGGGAAGAAATTTGTTTCGTCAAATATTAAAAGCTTCGCCGGGATGAAAGTATCTGGAAATTCGGGACGATGCAATTAAAAGTGAAAGTTGTGGTTGGGTATTTTCAGTTTTAAAGGTTCTACAAAGGTTTTATATGACAAGAGAACTTCCTATCTTGACTGTTTCTACTGCATATTCACCCATTTATATGCCACAAATTGGGGAATTGGGATTACAACTGGAACACCTTTCACTTACACTTTACGACAATCGAGCTCCTGCCCCTATTGATGTTAGACCAGAGAGCATTACTCGTTGTCCTGATGTCAGCCTTATCAACCTTTTCGAACCTTACGCGAGCTCACTTGTGAGTCTGAAATTAATGTTTGAATATTATTTTTAACCCGCAATACCGAATAATATTAAGATTTCATTCCCACGCATGGAAAAACTGGAAAATTTGGAAATAGTAACAGGAACCTTTTTGCGAATGTCGTGCGAGCATTTTTTGTACAGTGAGCAGTTTCCTAATTTGAAACATCTTTCTGTGAAGCAGGCACTTATTCCACGGGGATAAGGAAGTTGTCTGGAGTTTATGTTAATACCCTCTTTAACTGTCACCACCGTTAAGTTTGAGGGTGACTTTTTAGAACGAAAAAAACTTTCCCAAGTTTGGAGCCTGTTTCCAAAAGTGACGTCTGTTATAGCATCTCTAGCAACAGTAGATGCTGTGTGCAAATACTGGCAAAATCTGACTGAACTGTCTTTAATAGCACGCATACGTGAGAACAGTTTTAGCCATATAAACTCTTTGTTAACCGGATTGGATAAAGACACGTATATAAAGCTGGAAAATTTGTACAAAAAAGGCACATGTATGCCAGTCGTATGGAAGCAGTACCAAAACCTTACGGGGATAAGCAGCACGTTAGTGGCACTTAAGAGTGAGTTGAGGCATTTTTATGTCGGTTTTTATGAAAACGTTTTCACCTATTTATTTTTTTTTCATTTTCTTTATATCATTTAGAGCTTGTAACTCTGAATATAAAAAGTATTAGCTATTACGACCCTAAAGACCAGACACCAGAAGAATCGCAAGAAATTTCACCCTTAGCTTGTGAGTTGATATTTCTGGAAATGAAATCACTGAAATGCCTTGACTTTTGTGGAAATTCTGTTGCAGTTAAAAAGGTGAGATATATTATACAGGCTATGTAATTATTATGAATTTAATATTTTGCTTATCTAATATTTTTAGTTTGCCATTTTTCAGATACCAATGGAAATGCTCAGTAAGATGCGTAAAAGATTTAAAGTGTTGTTTTAAGAAATTATTAGTTTCAACTTTTATAAAACTTATATCTATCAACTTGAGAAAGAAAAAACAATTGTGTTTCTAGTACAGTTTTTAACATGGTTATAATTAGCTTAACATTTTATGATTGCTACAAAATATCATATTATTAATATTTAGAAGTTTCTTATTGGTAAACTGTACCGTTTTAATTGAGACAGAAAATATATGAAATGTACGTAAAACAATTTTGATGACCACAATCAATACTACTCAAATTAATAAATCTTGTACACTATAAACTTAGGATATGATTTCATTTCTTTGCGAAGAACTCTTTATATTTGTTAGGTTTATCTGTATTGAAGATACAACCAAAAAAGCCTGAATGTTAATTTAATAACAAGAATAAGATTTCCCCTGTGACCCTTTTTCTGATTTCTTTGAATAGAATCACTGGAATGTGTTGGATTTTGTGGAAATATAATTACAGAACAACAGATGAGAAGATTATTTTAGGACATGGCCGGTTACGTGTTTATAAAATGTTTAAAATTGAACACATTTGGTTTGCTACTGATTTCGGATTCCAGCAGAGTTGTTAAGTGAAATAAAATGAAAACTTAGAGTAGTATTTTCAGCATGAATTCAAAAATTATGTGAATCCTATCTCGTAGTTACTAAATAAAATCCTGAAAACTTTTATACTATCACTAAGTATCTTGTAGCATAAAGGTTTTGTAAAATTGAAAATTGGTGTACATTGTAAATTTTAGTGGCACAGATATTTTCATGAATGGAAGGAGAGGGGAAGAGATTGAAAGTTTTGATTTTGTAAATCCGTCAATTTTTGATTAAAACATTTTTCTAAAGGATATATGGAAGTATTTTAATGTAAAAGTGGAGAAGAAATTGAATTATTTTGTATATAGGGAAGTTTTATGTTAAAGTAATTTCCGATTCAATTGTAATCTATATTTTAATGCCGTACATAGCAAACAGGACGGTAGCTCATGCTGATATTTTTTTCTTACTTCTCACCTTAATAAATGATCTCTGTTTAATAGTACCAATTTACCTATATAATATTTTACTAAATGGTTTTAATGGAATATCAAATATCTATTTATTGTACAGTTAAAGTTGTTGTAGTATTGTTAGTATTAAAACTAAATTAAAAATCATACAATTTTCAATTCAAATTGGTTTTCAGGCAATGTGTATGTAAAGTGTTAAAACATCAAAGGTTTATTGGAATACTAGCCAATGAACTTTTTGCCGGTCACAAAAATAACTTGGATTAACATAATACTTAGGTAGACCGAATAAGTTACCTAACAGTTTATAGAAGTACTTTTGTCGATCAATTTGGTATAATTTCTTGGATCTGCCTTTGTTTTTAGAGTGTGTGTAGCGTATAGGAGTTTAATTTAGCTTGTACAAAATTGCTTTTAGGGGGAGAGAGCTTAAATTAACAAAAATAAGACGCACTACTTGTTCCAAAAAATGAACAAACGGTTAAATGGTTAAGCCACGCAAAACAGGTTCGTATTTTTAATTTCTATACTAATAAAATAATGTGTTAAAACGATAATCATTACAAACGTTAAAATCAAAATACTATAATTGCTGAAAAAACAAAAGAAGTACTACAGCAATTGTACAACAATGACTAAAAATTTGTCGCTTATTTCAAGGAATATCTTTTTAAAAAGTATTTAGATTTCATCTATAAAAATGCCTGCCAATATTTGGCTTTAAATCGCCCCACAAATTGTATTGTAACAAAAAATGGTTTACGACTTGGATTTTTCCTTTGGACAGAAATTAATAATTGCAAACAGTGTTTCGTAAAAAGCCACCAAACTGTCTTGGGTACAACCCAAATGGCTTATGTACTTTGGATAATTCTCAATATTGGTTGAGCTTATATCAAGGTCGACAATTGCATCTAAGATGTCATTTTTTCTCTCTAGAAAGTCCATTACTGCATCCAAATGGACATCTATTTTTTCACAAAATTTTTTAGTACTGCATTCATTTAAACTGGCCGAGAGTTTTTCCGTATTTAAGATGTCTTGCAAGCTCCCAATATTTTGCAATAAGTTTTGAAATGCGATGGCCTGTCTGTCCAAAAGTTTCTCTGATTGGCCCCTTTGAAGTGGTGTGACTTGTTCTGTAATGGCTTCAAAGTTCTCACTGAGATCTTCTGCGGAAAGTTGTAACATGTTAATATGCTCGTGAACTTGTCCAAGAAAGAAATAATAATCAGCACAAGTTTGGTCATCTTGGTTGGCCTTGGTTGTCCCAAAACGGTCTTTCCAGTTTCTGAAAAATAAATTATTTGTTAGAAATACGATTAAGTATTGTTGATTAGCATTTTCATACGATGTCAATTTACATAGTGTGAACTCACCCCAAAGCCGCAAAAGAGCCAGCACTGTATTTCCACGTCGTTATAACCATTGTTGTTAATTTCTTAGTAACGTTTTCACCAAACGAATCAAAGCAGATAAAAGGAGTTGCAAATAGCAAGAACGCAAGGTACAAAATTTGTATTCTATCCATTTTTTGTCAGAAATGGTAAACACCCAAGAAAAGTATACAAGATTTAGTGCAAGAGTCAAAACTGTACAACTGTTTTTATGTTTTTTGTGTGAAGTGGTAAATAAATGCGCTACAAAACTTGTCCATGTACTCAATTATAATTATAGCACACTTTACTTCACAAAAACAAATGAGGTAATTTTCGCAAATTGCAAAATAGAAGTACGTAAATCAACTATTATATCTATTACCAAAATAAAAATTTGTTTGAATTTGTATTGTAAAGAGGGCGTATCAAACAGGCTGCCTGTTAAACCAATGTGATTACGTAAGCATAGTTATAGGTATATTATACCACTGCCCATTCCAGACTTGTATGACACAATGTAACTCGCATGAAGAATGAACGCTACTGGTAAGTTATATGCTTCTCTATTTCACAACCCTATACATAAAGCTGTCTCGTTTGCCTAAAATAACTTATTTACCAATTTTATACATATTAACCATAGGATATTAATCAGTAAGCTTGGACAGATCTTTGAGCACGACGTGATTATGCCAAAATACTCTGCAGAAATAGAGCTATATCTGCGTAAATCTGGATGAATAAGGATGATGTATGCGTATGCATAGTCGATGTTGATATCTACATTGCTACACAAGAAAATGCAAAAAAAAATTGTTTTCAACCTTTATATTGTATATGGGTACAAATGCTGAGACATCAGCATCGTCGACCTAATATATGTACAAAATACTATCCTGTTATAATTGCTGTTTGAATTTTTTTTGCAAACTGATTATGGGATTAACCCTTTTATCTGTCCAGTGGACATACCTATCTAGGTTGTTTAAGAATTGAATGCATTGCTTAAACTTAGAGAGTTTTCTGCTTTCTTAGGCATATTTAATCTGCACGTTTTTTGCTGGGAGACAGGCGCTGATAAAATGCAAAAAGTCTAGACAAAATAAAGTTTGTGGCATAATAACCAGCAAGAACAAAAACATTATGATAACATTTCACCAGTACTTCATCCCATAAAAAATCATATTGTGTACTTTTACTGTGATAATGAATAAAAATGCAGTGTGCTTTGGAGAAGAACCTTATACAGCATTATAAGTCAGAAATTGAGCCATATATTACCGATCTTTATACCAGCAAAGGAAAAACCAGAAAAAAATATTCCAATATAAAACGATAAGCAATGGCACACCATATACGCAGTATGTATGCTTTAATGGAAAGTTTTTCTGTTATCGTTTGCGAAAATCTGTTTGCAGCTGCAAACGCGGAAAATCGAGCGTCAACACTTTTTTGTTAAGTCAAAATCAAAGCGTCGCTTAGCAAATTTGAATTGATTCCAAAATGTATACTTTTTTTATTTTTGTTGTTTTTCAAACTTGACAGAATATATATTATAAACTATATATAATTATGTTATTTATGGTTCATACTGTTCAACGAATGTGTTTTGCAACAATGGTATTAACTTGTATTGCTAGTTTGATTTTGCTTTAAAAATGTAATCAGCATTATGTATTCCCATTTTAAGATGTGAGTTACCAACAAAACATAGAATAGGATGATGTTTCCATTCTGTGCATTATTAGCACAATTTCCTAGTTGCTTTTAAACTGAATGTGCGTCAGTGTTTGGTGTGGGCGTGCGAAATCTTGCTTTATTTCTAAAAATTCACTGAGTATTTTGTCCGTCGGAGAAAAATTCATGGCTACACAGCTAAAAATGCTCAGCATCTGCCCAACCCGAGGTAATACAGTGCGTTGCGCTGAAACAAAATAAGTTGGCCTTTTTCTGTTATCAGTACAGTTTTAAGCATTTTATTTGCAAACACTACATTTTCATATACTCCGTATCCAGTTTAGGTTTTCTTCAAAAACTAATTACGTCTTAATATCATGGACGTTTTAAGTTTCTTTCCATTATTCAACTCTTGACTCTACTATTCAAACTGATTTTTGTCGTCTCAACTTTTGAAGATTACTTTTAGAGCCAACATAAACCCGACGCATATGTAATATAAATTTGCTTCACACTCTCATTTCGTATGGAAATATCATTAATAAATTTGGCCTGTTTTGTCATGTACACTAAAATATTTTAAAATTAGTTTTTTAAAACAATGGTACATTTCACTTCAAAAATACCTATAGACTATTTCGGAAGTCATTAAAAATCAACAAATTTGTAAGATTTTAAAAATGTTTTAACTTAGCTGACATTTTTATATTATACAAACAAATTAAGCTGTGTAAATTGATTAGTGTAAATAGAAACAAGAAAACTAGTTAATCTATTTTCTAAATTGTGGTACATGCCATGGACAGCTAGTACAAAGGCATCAGTTATTTACCATTTGGTTTTGACAGGACTTTAGAATTGATTTAAGCCTTTCAGAAAAAGCCTCCAAATTGTCTTGGATTAACGCCAAGTTACTCAGATATTGGTGAACCTTCTCTATATTAATTGCGCTTACTCTTAGGTCCTTAACTTGACGCATAACGCTATTAGTTCTGCATACACATCCATTATTTCTGTCGTATGAACCCTAAAGTCGTAACAAAATTTTATGGTGCTCCAGCGGTTGCATTCACCCAAATTTGCCAAACGATCTTCCTCTTTTACACTGGCTTCCAGGTTTTGAATAACTTGCATCAGTTTCCGAAACGCCATACCCGGTTTGTCAGAAAGTTTCCCGGTCTGGTCCCTTTGAAAGCGGTGTGACTTGTTCTGTAATGGCTTTTACGTTATCACAAAGATGTTTCCCGTACAGTTTTAGGTTATTTATTTGCTTTTGAACTTGTCCAAGAAACAAATGATAATCCGCACAAGCTGGTATCTTGGAGCTTGCAGGTGAACACTCCTTCCTTGTCCTGCAAAATAAATTGTAAAACAATTTATTAATAAGAAACTAGATTGAACTTTAAGGCTTTATTTAAAATCTTAATTTGCGTGTCGTAGACTAACTTCAATGCCGCCAGTAATCCAAAACAGTATTTGCAAATATTTGTAGCAATCTGGTTTAGTTTTTGGGTCAGTTTTTCATAAAAGGAATCAGAATAGAAGAAAGGAGTTGCAAAAGCAAAAACCCAATGTATAGCACTTTGTATCTATCCATTTTTGCTTTTGTCAATTCTACTGTCTGTTTGCAAAATGATTCTATAATTTTCGGGTTTCGTTATTTTTTACCTGAGCTTATTTAATTATTCAGTTTTTAGAAGTCACAGAATAAAATCACGGAACTACAAATAAAATCTTCGGGCTACGTACAAATTCTACCTAAGTGAAAAGTATACAGTAGACGTACCAAAAGAGTCATCCAACTTGCGCGTGTGCATACTGGTATTACATAAATAAACTTATTCTCTAGTTTTTCTTATATTCGGTGCTCCAGGATAACGTACAAAACGTTTTCTAAAATGCTGTGTGTTGCATGTGGATACTGATTATTTATTCAGATTCGTTAGACTACTGTACAAAGGCGGATTTTAAGTTGCATGGTTGCTTGTCTCAGAACTTAACAAGTTTTGTTTTGCCTCGAGCAATATTCATTGACTAAGTATGTAGTTCACACAGCTTCTCAGAGAAGAAGTGTGATAGCTCAACTCTTGCTAAATCCTTCAATCAATCAATTAATTAGGAAATGACACAAATATTAATATAAAACCCCAGAAAACCATTAAATTACGCCGCACGAGCCGTATTCAGGTTGCTCTTAGGTTGATTAAGAATTCGATGAAACTATCTTGTATAAAATGGTAGTCACGTGATTCCGCCTGGCTAGGAACGTGACAACTTAACTAAATTAAATAAGAGGATCAGGTATATAAGAGCTGGGCATTGCTCTTAAAAGCCAGCAAAAAGAACTTAGAAACAACTAGAAAGTATTAGAAGGAGGCAGGTATTGCTGGCAGTAGCAACGGTAGCACGTTGGAAAAGAACTAGAAATAAAAATATAGCAGGACGTTTAGAGAATCAACGTTAGCGTTTGTAGTAGCAAACTTCATATCTTCGGAATTTTAAATTTAGAAGCCACCAGAAGTTAAGTTCTCATAAGGATTTTTAAAGGAAAGTAAAACAATTTAGTTTAAATTTTCGTTAGAGACCAAGCTTGTAAACTTGCAGTTTTAGGAAAAAGGTTTAATTTAATTGAGGATTTGAGATTTGGGTTTCAATCTCCCAAAATTCTGTACTCTTTGGTTTAAATCTGTATGCAATCATTTTAAGCAATCAATAAATATTTAACTTCAGAAAGCTACTTTAAGTGCTGAGAGCTTTGAGATACTCCGCTAAAGTAGCGTAATACACAGTACTGGACTAGCATAAAACTTGTACACAAGTCTCAAAAATTCAAAATAAAATTCTTTGCAAGGAACTACATTTTTTAAAAGATTTAGAAAGTTTTGATTTTATCAGAATTTATTCAGTTCACAATAGTTTCTAAGTTCTGATAAATAAAAATCAATCGTATCCATCAAAGGAGAAGCATATTTTAAACAGAAATTACTTGTGTTACTTTTACAAAAGTTAGGTAAACTCAATAAAATATATATTTTGATAGCAGCACAACTTGTATTTAAGAGTAGCTTACAACACGGGCCGACAATATTTTTGAAAAAATAATTTTACTAATTGTTATATTCTTATGTACCTGAATTCCGAAAGCAAATATAATAAGTAAACTAGTTAGCAAAACAAAAGTTGAGGGTAAACTGGCAATTAAATTAAATTAAAGCCTATAGGTATATATTGTCGCACGAGCCATATTCAGGTCATTTTAGATTAAATTCTAACCAAAAGCAAACATCTTATTTTTTTGTAGTCACGTATTTCTTCTCAGCTAGCAACGTGACTGATCAAGTAAATAAAATAAAAGCATCAGACATATAAAGGTTAAAGCACGAATTGAGCATTGTTCTTAGAATCGGGCAGAAAACGCGTGGAAACAACCCTAAACAATTGAAAACAAGTAAGTAGCATAAATAACAGCAGCCACAGAACGCCTGAAAACTACTAAAAGACATTAAACCAAACAAATAATTCTAGGAGCAGCACTAAACATCGATACATAAAAACATCAAAAATTACAAATATCTTTGAAAAAATTCTACAGTGATACAACTCCAACATATTTTTATTTATACCAGCAATTATAAACCCTTCACAATCAGTTATTAAAAACGAGACAACAAAATCCACATAACTATTTTTCGTCTGCATACAAATGTCGAAAACATGGAATTGAAAAGAGCATTAAAATTTCTTACCATAGCGTGTTTGCTAAAATCATTTAATCTACTTGAATTCTCGAAAAATTATTTGGTTTCAAGTGATAGCTTGTCAACGGATCTAAAAGTTTTTCTTTCAGAGAATATTAAAGGTTGTTTGATAAAAGTAGTAACCGGAACATACTACCAATTTACATCTCGTTCTCTAAAGCAACTTGTCAGCTTTTATGAATCCGTGCCTACGGCGCTGGCTACTTTTGCTGTTCGCGCCTACCCAAAGAATTTGAAGAAACGAGGCTATAAAATTAAGCACTCCACGCCCATGTTGAATTCCTCCAGGCTTTTGATGTACATTTACAAAACGTATAAAGTGGCTCGTCACACGTCATGTTATGTTCATCTTTACTTTATAGAAACGGATTTTCGTATTGAGTCTTACCAAAAATTGGAAGCAACATACAATCGTGAAAATCCAAATTATATAATTTCATGGGACAACACCTTCCATAAGTACAATATAGATACAAGTGGCTCTGCGCAAGAGCTTAGCTTATTTAGTAAAGATTTGTTGTTAAAGAAAAGGTATCCTTTGATATTCAACAGCTTCAAATTTCTGATAGTATTTGGCCACCAAGATAATCAACAGCGGGTTGGACTTATTTGTGCAAGCTGTAATGAAGAGCTTTACGGGCCACAATATCCTGTAATAAGCTATTTCAGTGTTGCAGCAGGTGTTCCACCAAATCCCAAAATAATTTCCTCGTTATGGTTTCGTCTGCATAAAAACAACCATGGTGTAAACATCCCAAATTTCAGGCATCCTGTATTTTTCAACCAAATGAAAACTTACAACAAAAACCAATTTACAGGAAGAAAGTACATTCTTCACACAATTCTCATAGAGGGAGGAAAAGGGCCCGAAGATGTTGTGATACAAGTACTTCAAGACACTTATAATATTACCAGTATAAGTCAAAGGGTCAATCCTTCTCAGCGAACGTTTATGCTTAATAGGGACGCTAGTGTATTCTCAGGATTTACAAGCCAATTTTTCCTAAACCCTCAACCCATTATGTTGCTTTTGGTATCATACCCAATTCAGAATCATAGACTTGCCATGTTTACCGCAACGGATAAAAAGGTTCATTACAACAGTTGGACTGCGTTGTTGCAACCTTTGGACGCGGAAACATGGCTATTTTATGCGTTTGTGGAAATGTGCGTTGCAATTATCATCCTTCTGACAATAATCCTACTACAAAAATTACACTGGTGTAGTGACATAAAAAGTATTCTGCGTTGCATTGGCAGTATTTGGTTTCGTTTGAACGGTGCAATGGTGGACCAATACAATTTTGCTGGAATCCCTAAGAGATTATCAGGTGTATTAATTTGTTGGGCGTGGCTATGTCTAATTCTCAGCAATCTCTACAAAACCGAACAGTCTACACGACTAGTGACAACGCCAGATCCCTGGACACCCGCTAGCCTTATAACGTTGGCAAAAACAAGTAATGCTATGTTGTCCTTTAGTACTTTAATAGGACCCAATACCCACGAATTTGAGTCGCATTTACATAAGCTACTTGACAATTATTTAAACCATCAAAAAAGCGTGACTTCAGGTACACATGTTTTACAAAATATTAAAAATAAACTTACGTTTTGTCCCATGGTAACTATAGCCTTGGCCAAACTTTTCCGTCACTCTAATTGTGACGTGGGTTACAATAGCAGCCGTGACAACACAGTCCGTGGTCCTTTTACGGTTTTAGATGGAGAGTCGGAGTCTAAGACAATCTGGGCTCTATTAAGGTTATTTACAAAGAGGTGGATAAGTCGCAGAATCCGTATTCATGATTTGGTGGACTGGAAACCGTGGATGATACAAAATAATGATTTTGCAAAGCTTATTATCCCAGTTTTGGCACAATGGTTTGAGTCCGGCTTGAGTGATTACTGGGATATTCAAAATGATAACTATTTTTACTCTTTGAACTTAAAGCATGTTATTCAAAAAATGAAAATCTCTCAAGAAAAAGACAAAATTAATCATCATGAGGGTTCATTTGACTACACCAGAACAGCACTTTCTCTAGTCCTAGATTATGTTAAGGCTAACGTTCCTTCAACTGAAAATACAGATTTTTTGAATCTGGTTTTAATGCTGCCGCTATTTACATTTGTTGGAACAGTTCTGGGTATTAGCATAGCCATTTTTAAGGTAGAAGTTTTTATCCCTATTATATCCAAGTATCAAGTTGTTGGTAGATGCTTTCAAGGTTCAAACTTTTTAGGTAGGCACGTTAATAAAGTGGGGAAATTTTTGTACTTAAATTTAATACTGGAAAAGTTTCAATGCAATTTGACAAATGTTTTAGAATACAAGAATACGGTTACCAGTCACAAAAGCGATAAAGCTACAGCTAGGATTTTTACTAAACGTAGAAAACTGTAGGCTGCGTTTTTGACAGACAGACATATAAATAGAATTTGTCTCCAGTATCTTACTACGTTCATTCTTTAAGGTTTAATACTAAAGAACAAATTTATATCTACTGTAATTTAAAATATGTATTTTTTGTTAGCTAAAAAGCTAATTGTTTATACGTGGATAGATAATTTGGAGCTGCACATTTACTACACAATGAAAAGATAAGTATTTTGCGGAAATGCGCGTAAATAAATAATAAATATTGTCAGCTTGTTACACAGAATTTTGCACGAATTATACTATGTGGCATATTTTATCAAAAAATTTATTATCTTAAAAATCAGATAGGAAACAGCCAGGACTGGTTTGCCATAACTACTGAACATAAACTGGAAACTACAAGTGACCAGAAATTGAACATATTATTGCTAGTGTATTTGTTAGCCTGCTGTTTGCACTGAAGAACTATTTAAGATATGGTGTCCGTTTGCCTGCCTGTACACTTTATTTTTCAACCAGGCAATATGAGCATTTTTTGTTGAGCGTTCTCAAAAATGCAATTATATTTAATATATGATTAAGATGAAAGTTGCAATTTATGCATTGAGCATTTTAAAAATAAATTGGAATAAACAAGAGCTCATTGAATTTTTAATAAAATGCAATAAAAATGCAGCAACCATTTGCAAAATGCGTTTTACTGAAATATATACAATTAGCATTAAGCGCTTTTTTAATTCAAATTCCATTAGTTTGCGGCATGAAAGTAGTATGGCCTAACTTATTAGGTTTAAAGGCAAAATATATATACAGTTGAAGTGAATATATCAAATAGATATAGGGAGACCGATAAAGTAGTGTTCTGTGTCCGTTTTTTCCCTGAAACTCAAAAACGTTGTCTATCTGCTACTCTACCTGTCCGAAGAGTTTATTGTTGCCTCAAAAGTCCCAATGTCACGTCGATGATAGATTTTTTTGCTGTTATGCACCCGTCTCTATTGTCACTTCATACATATTCACGCCAACAATGTTTTAAGTCCCACTTACTATGTGGAACGGTACACCGTCTTTCAACGCTCGGAAATGTTTTCAAACCATAACGCTGCCATTATTGGGATGAAAGTTGAGCCTTCTTATGAGTAACACTGAAGTGCATAGGAAAACATTTAGGGGGATCAAATTTGATTTAGAGAATTACAGATTAAATTTCTAGCTACTTTGGTTTTCAAAGTGATATCAGTAAGCTTATCAAATACGTAGAAGAAATATTAAGTTTATGTAAGCAACATTATATTGCATATTGTAGTGAGTTTTATCCGGTGAAAAAACTAACTCAATTTGTAAAAAAGATATTTTGTTTATGTTATAAGTTCAGAGTACGAGCTAAACGTCTTCTTCAAAGTTTTATGTAGTAAAATTAATTTGTATATGCATACGAAGCTGTTTTTCATTTTCTCCTCTAATGCGTAATGTATTTAAATAAATCATAAAAAGCGAAAAGCGCTTAATTGATTTGAATATCTGAAATTTATTTACGTTTTTGTGAGTAAACATAATGAAGTGTGCTAAAGGATAACTTTAATAAGCGTAAGAATAAACAGTTTAAACCAAATAAAAGATTTATAACTCATAAAACAATGAACTAAAACAGGCAACGAATTTTGAGTTATAAATAGTATAAACAAAGTAACTTGATTTCAGTATTAGCTCCTAAAAATCAGATTAAAGTTGTATTATCTGTTTTTTCATTATCAGGCAAACTACAAGAGTGCCTAAATAAGTCAACACCTTTTTGCATTAAAATATATCACATAAATATCTTTTATACTTTGCTTGTCCACTCCAACTGCAACAACTGTTTTACGACTTTGTCATTTCATCTGGACAAAACTTAATGATTGCAAACAGTGCTTCGCAAAAAGCCATAGAACTGTCTTGGGTACAACCTCAGTTACCTAAAAACTTCGGATAATCCCCAATATTAGTTGGACTTACATGCAGGTCAACAATTGCACCCAGAATGTCATTTTCATCTAGAAAATCCATTATTCCTTCCAGATGGGCTGAGAGTTTCTCCTGTTTTAAGATGGCTTGCAAGCTTTTAATGGCTTGAATTAGTTTTTGAAACAACACAGCCTTTTTGTCTGAAAGTTTCTCTGTTTGGTCCTTTTGAAGCGGTGTGACTTGTTCTAAAACGGCTTCTAAACTGTCACTATAATCCATTGCGGAAAGCTGTAACATGTTGGTCTGCTCTTAAACTTGCCCAATTGTTATTTTTTGAGTCACATTTTTGCAAAAGGAATCAGAGCAGATGAAAGGCGTTGCAAAAAGCAAAAAGGCAATATACAAGATATTTATTCGATCCATTTTTGCCTTTCTTGAGGATGGTAAACGTTCCAAAGAACTTATCGTGTTCAGATCAAAACTGCTTCAGTGTGTTTGTTTTTCTGTGATAATTGGAAAATAAATGCACTGGAAAAATTGTCCTTTCACTTTTAACTTGCTTACACGCACTCAATTATCATTATATCACTATGTAGTTCACAATGATAGATTTATTGTATTGTTTAGAAATTGCAGAATACTAGTATGAAAAGCAGCAAATCGAATTTATTAACCAAATTCAACGAGAAGTTTTTAGTGGAAAGTGAGCGTATCACACAGATTTCCTTTTTATCAACGACATTGCATAAGAATAGTTATGGATATAATATACCATGGTCCATTCCAGACTTTATTTATACTCTATTTCCTTAATGCGCAATGTAGCTTGCATGAAAAGTAAAACGCTACTGGTAAGTTGTCTGAATGCTGCTGTATTCCACAATCTTATACGTAGTATATATTAATCCCAGCGTGTTAATTGCTATGCTTGTACAAAAACTTTAAAGATAGAGACAATATGCCACGTAAAGTGAGAATAAGTAATGTCTCTCAGAAACTGGGTTGTTCAAAATCTAGATGACAAGGCTGTTTGATAAAAATGTATACAAAGTTTATGTTGATTTTTATATTGCAATGTACGATAATTATACGTATATACCTTTATATTCATTATCATCGTTGATATGCATAAAATATTATCCCATCATGATTGCTGTATAAAGACAATTTTGCTAATGAATATGAATAACACTTTTTATCTGTCCGGTGGACATACCCATATATGTTGTCAAAGAACTAAATGCATTGCTTAAATTAACACAGTTTCTTTTGCATTCCAATGTGATTTTCATCTGAAGATTTATTGCTTGGACACAGACAAAGTAGAAAGAACCTAGACAAAACAAAGTTTATGAGATAAAACTGGCGAAAAAAGAATTCAACATGATAACACTCAACAAATATCCCATTCAACAAGAACTCATATTGTGTAATATTACTGTGATAATGACGCCCTTAAAAATAGGGGTGCTCCCTGGAGAAAATTTTAAGCAATAAATGTCAGAATAGAGCCATACAGGGGCAAACCTTATGCTGCAACAGGATAAACCAAAAAATGGATTTCAATATGAAAAGCTTAAGCAATTCACACCAAATATAGGTAGTAAGGTTTGATATAGAGTTTTTTGCCATCGCTTGCCAAAAATTGATGCAACTGAGTAAGCAATGAATGAGAGCGTCAACGCTTTTTCGTTCTGTTAAAATTGGAGCGTCGTTTAGTAATGTTATTCTTTCAAAAATGATGTGCTTATTTTTTATTGATGCTGTTTCCATCAATAACGTAGCTTATACCATAATCTACAAATATTTATATCGAGTTTATGGTTGATATTGTTCAAAGTACATGCTTTAGTACACTGGCATTAACTTGCTTTTGTTGTTTGCTTTTGTTTCAAAATATAATGAGCACTACTTACTGGCACTGTAAGGAATGAACTATGCAATTGCACTTGGTGTTATGCTTTTGAACAAAATATTACAGGTGCGCTATATATGGTTTTATCAAGCTCGTTTTATGGTGAAAATTCATTACTTAACATGCCATTTTGTCCATCAAAGAAAACTTTGTGTCTGCACAGCTAAAATGTTAAGAAGTTTCTCCAACTTATAATAATGCAGTTTGTTGCGTACAGAAAGTACAATTCAAATTATTTTATATGCTTTGTCATCTTTAAGTCTTAAACATTTTAATAAACAGACACTGGATTTTTGTAACTGTATCTACCTTTAATGTTATATGATGAGTTTTGCTATCCGTTTTAAACCAGCCTTTTCTTCAAAAAATGAATTCAAATATCATGGACGTGAAAATAAAAGTTTCCATTGTTAATCTATTAACTATATTACTCAAATTATTTTTGCCGTATTTTCTTTTGAAAGTATGATCTCCGTATGATCTTCTATTTGAAAATCTTTACACTCTGTGAACTTACGGAAATATTCTGTATAAAATAGCTTGTCGCTTAAATGTCTTATGATTTGTTTTAATTTGTCTTGTTAAAAAACTTGTATACTACAGTGATTTTATAGCCTGTGAACCACTTCTGAAATTCTTTGAGAAACACAAACATGCTAAAAAATAAACTTAACCCACATCACTACATTACACTTTTATATTTTACAATCAAAATATAGCTGTTGTAATTGGTTACTGTAATTGAAAACAAGAACACAAGTAATTCTAATTGCTAAACCGTAGACACAATTAAATTACATGCATTGCACACTTTGTTCAAAAGCTAGGCTAAAACCAAAATGACAAAATTGGTAGCACACTTAGTTATAATTGTTTTGCCATCAACTTTACATCTAGGTTTTAAAACTAACCACTGTTTTTTACCAAAGTTTAAAATTACATACAAAACTACAGTGTTTTATTTTAAAATATTGTATTGCTTGTATTTCTTTATATCAGTAGTAACAAATAGTTCAGTACCTTACCATTTGGTTTTGACACGACTTTAGAATTAAATTAATCGATGTGGAGAAAGCCTCTACATTGTCTTGAATTGACGCCAGGTTACTCAAAAATTCAGGAACATTTTCGATATTGAGTGGGCTTACTTTCAGATCTTGTACTTGACGCATAATGTTACCTAATTCAGCATACACGTCCAACATGACAGCCATATGTAAATTCAAGTTATAACAGAATAGTAAAGTGTTCCACCGGTTGCATTCACCCAACTTTGGTGAACGCTTCTCCTCGTTTACACTGGCTTCCAAGCTATTTATGCTTTTAATCAGTTTTTGAAACGCCATTTCCTGTTTGTCAGACAGTTTCTCGGTTTGGTCCTTTTGAAGGGGAGTGACTTGCTCTGATATGGATTTAAGGTTGTCACAAAGATGGGTCCCGAAACGCTTTAGGTTATTTATTTGCTGTTGTATTTGTCCAAGAAACAAATTATAATTTGAACAGGCTGGTGTCTCGGTGTTTGCATGGGAGAGCCCTTTCCAAGTTCTGCAAAAGCAATTTGCAAAACAATTTAATAGTAAAAAATAGTTTAAACTATTAGACTTAATTTACCATCATGGCTTGCGTATTCTAGACTAACCTCAATGCCGCAAGTGGGCTAAAACAGCAGTTCCAAATTAGAGTAGCAATCTTATTTAACTTTTGGGCCACTTTTTCACAAAGGGAATCAGAATAGAAGAAAGGAGTTGCAAAAAGCAAGAACGCAATGTACAAGATTTTTAATCGATCCATTTTTCTTTTTGTGCGTCCACAGAATGAATCTATAATTTTTCGTTTCTGTTTTTTTTTAATCACAGAATATTATCCCATAAAACTCCAAATTGAGCCTATAAGCTAGGTTCAAATTAGGTCTAAGTGAAAAAAAGACTTCCCGAAAACTTGTCCGTTAACTTTTAGCAACTTGGGGTATACACATATTAGTGTAACACTAACACAAGTAGATTAATTCAGTTATTTTTACCATGAGTGGTGTCCCTGCTGGATAATGTACAAAACGTTTTTCGAGTGATTCTGTTTCACGTACATATTATAGAGTTTATATTAACTCACAGGCTTCAATCGCTAAGCTTGGACAAAATCTTTTAGCATGGTAAAGATACGCTAAGTAATGACATGAATAAATTAAAGCTTCAAATTGAGCTGTTGAAAATCTGCATGACTAGGCTAGATGATAAAGAGACACTGACGGCCATACATACGTATATAGTAATATAGTGTTTTGACAATATCAGAAAATGGTAAAAGTTGTGTTGTATATTATATGCTTATACAAAAAACAAGAGATGCTGAGATATCATAGTCGAGGACTTCTTTGCGACGCTGTTTTACCTATTGGATGCAGTTTCTGTCGTATGATGTAAAACGTTTTTCTAAATGCTCTTATGGTTTGCAAACATACGCCAGGTTTTTACATCTTCAGACATGATAAGGATGACAAGGCTGCGGTAAGTGATGATGTGTATAAAAACTTTTCAAAAATGACATGTTGAGATGTAGATGTCTAGACTGGAGAATATAAGTATAAATAGAGTCTCAGCTTGGTTCGTATTTTAAAATCGCGTTATATATCTTCATTTTAAATCTACCAGCATAGAATCCATCGTTCCTGCCGTTTTAATACATATAGAATGTTATTCGTTCTGAGTGGAGATATTTTTGTAAATGAGTATTTCTAACACTTTGTCAGAAGACTTGCTTACTTATACTGTTAAGAAAATGAAGGCAAACTCCCAAATACTCAGCTTTTTGGTATATGCTACATTATGCAATATGGAACAGAAAAAGTTCTGTTTGACTATACATGGTACATGATTTAATAACTAAGCTTGGACAATTTTTGAGAATAATAAAACCATGTAAAGAACTGGATTAGTACGAATAAATTAGTGCTGCAGAAATGGAATTGCAGTACGCTGAGCCTTAACAACTCTACACCAGTATCTAGAACCACCTGCTGCCGTGTATGCATATTTTCTCCACAAGCTTAACACCAGAAGACTAGTCTCATCACATTTTGTTAAAACGGGTAAAATCTTAACTGTAAAAAAATACACACTCAATAAAATTACCAAAATGGGCGCATACATATGAAACGGCAATACACTCCAGCCAGTTAACACAATCCAACTATCCACCACAAGCAGAAGCATAGCCGTTCCCATAAATGCGCCAAGCAAATTGCGTAAAACGTACAATCCTGACTGATTAATACACTGCAAGGTTTGATAGCAACGTACAGTTTTCAAGGTTAAGGGCACTTTGCTAATGTGTCTAAGCACTGCGTAGTGTACATACGAAAATCTGATCAACGCAATAATTACAAAAATGCATATACGCATTGCCTCCAAGCAGATCCATGTCATCAATAGAAATCGAACAAGAAAAAATAGAAGGTTATCGAATGTCCATCCAAGTAGCTTTGCGGCACCATAAAAGGGATCCACATTACAAATTGATATTATCGGATCGTCTAATATGCCGCCAAATACCATGCCGATTATGAACAGACTTATCATTAAGCCTAATGAGTCGTATGGTTTGCAGCGTTTCCACTTTTTTAGCTCTAGAATAAAAAAATACATAGTTGTCAAAAAAAATACTCAAAATTGTTCAAACATTAATTTCATAACTAAATAACATACCGTTTAGCATTAAACTCCAGATATATTTTGCTTCATTGTCAGCACACTTTTCTGAATACCTTATCAAATTTTGAAACTCAAACAGTTTGTCTAAAAACTGGTATACAAATGTGTCACTGTAAGGTAAAAGCGTTAGAACTAAGCCTAAGAGAAATACACTTCCCACTGCAAACATTGGCTGATATATTAGTAAGTGAGAAAATTGTGATGACTCCCTATATGACCCAGCTTTTATCATTACAAAAACAGAGGTGCAGAAAATTAGAAAAAGAAGTAAAATATAGCAATAGAAAGGGATTAACTTTCTTTTATCTTGTATTGCTACAAATCTGTTTTCGTAGGCATTGACGCTGATAAAGAAGGGATATTTGAGAAAGGCTGCTAACATGTGGTTGGCTAGTTCTAAAGATTTCCAAACTAATTTGGATGACATATTGACCTTTATTTTATTCCACTTTTTTAAAAAACTAAAAACTAAACTAATAAGCTATTTAAACACAAACTATTCTAAATTTATGCACGAATTTGAGAAAACCACTTTTAAAATTTATTGCTAAAAGCAGTTTAGCAGAATCTATACATTGACTGCTTAAAAAGTTAAAGTGCCCAACGGTTTATGGCTGGTGTGCAAATTAGGAATAATAGTTTTGTAGCAGCTCATACGTAACAATATTAAATTTAGTATCACACGCCTACTTGTTTTATGTAAAACACAGTACGTGTGTAATACATTAATATTTTATAAATATGACATACATCTAACCTATCAGTTTGGCTTTGTAAACAATTTAAAAATTTATATAATAATGTTTTACGTATACTTTGTTATTGCTGTTTTTTCTGGAGAGTTGGAAAATATTTTGCTGGAACTAAAAATGCTGGCGCTAATAAGTGTTAGCCATCACTACACTTGTATGTATTCCTGTTACATGCAGAGCGGGTTTTGTTACGCAGTTATGCTATGCTGTTTATTCACAATTATCTCGAGAAGTCATACAGGTTGCTTGACAATCACAAAACGGGGTTATTATTTATGCATTAAAGGATTATGGATAGAAAGCATGTTTCTAAAAAGGTCACTCTGTTGTACGATTCTGGTTATATGGTGTACACAGAATCGTGAAATCTAGTTGTCATTTAGTACACAAGCTTTTACTGTAACGTCAATTAAGTGATTAAATTTTTTATCACTACATATACTGAATGATGTTGCAATATGTGTATTTATTTTGTCCTTGAATGTGTTTTGATTCTTGCTGCTAACCCAAACACACCACTGTTTTTTCATAAATACCTGACGTGACACAAAAATTTATCAAACACCAAAATTGTATTATTTCACATTGTTTGTTTTTTTGCAGTGTGACAATTTCTAATGCTTAGCACTAAAACAATGTAACAATGCATTTTATTCAAGAAACAATATAAACGTGTGGCTATTAGTTTTTCCAAAATTGGATTTTGGATTGTTACGGAAAATATTCTGTTTCAGCTTGTTTGTTCCTATGGCCGCATTATTGAAATATAGTGAAGAAAAATAGAGCTGAGCTGCGGCATGCATATTTTATGCAAAAACCCATGTCATAATAGCTCAAATTCTACACTGTCATAGTTGACTCAAAATTTTCCATTCCATTTTTCAATTCTGGGTAAAACAATATCAGGAATGGCAGTGGCATATTAAATTTATTTTTTGTGAAAAAAAGGAAAGGAGAAAAGAATTGAAGCTATAGTTGAAGCAGCGTATGATAGACGTAGTTGAAACTCATGTGATTCCCTGCGCTGAGGATGTGGATCGGGATGTTCTCCAAGCCATAGCCAGTTTTGCCTGCTTTAAAGGCAAAGATAAACTTATTCAAGTGTTTCTTATTCCAAATTATAACACCAAGAAAATTGGTGTTTTCTGTTGCTGGATTGGAATACATGGAAAAGTTTTGATTTGACAAGATGTAAAGAGTTTATTTTCGCTACTAAATCATAATAAGCCTTTTCAGCAATGGTCAAGTATTCCGGACAAAAAATGCATAAAATTTTTGGTTCACCTTGACCATGCAAATATCACAACATACAATGCGATGCCCAAATAAAATTTCAAGTCAGCATGTAATCCACAGATTTTTCTACGTTTGTCATTTATTATTCACATTTTTGTTACATTTTAGTGAAAGCGTAAGTTACGTTTTCTAATTTTTAATGTACAACATAAAACTGTTAAAATTGTTAGCAAGGCACTATTTAAGAGTAATTTCAAACACATTAACAAGCATCATGATTCATTTTATAAAATACTCTATTCACACGAATATACATCTAGACTAAAACTGGAATAAATTGTATACGTTATTGTCTTTTTTGAATGAGCATATAATATGCTACCACCAGAATTTTCACTAACTATTACGTTTTCAGCCAAATTATCTTCCTGTGATGGGCTTTTTGCGTTTGGATGTTCCCAGGCTGAGTCCCACTATTGCAAAGCATGTTAGCATTACAGGACACACGCAAAGGCATCTGGTAACTGCATGTTCCAGACTAGCCAAATTCTAAATTTTACACAAAATTATTTGTAATTTTCAACCCATGCAATTTGGTTCATCAGCAACAGCTGTAAGTGTAAAATCTTACGAGAGTTATTGCACATCCAATAAATAGTGCTTTGTTTGCCGTGCTCACTTCCTCCATAAACGTTAGCGTATACTTAAGACTTTCTCCTTTTTTGTGGTCAAAAGTTATAACCGCCACAATGCCACCTTCTGCTCCCTTAATCTATATCAGATTTAAAATGGCACAATAATCTGCAATTAAAAAAAAGAATTCTGAGTATAATTTTACATACCGAAACATAATGCGTGCCACGAAACTCCACAACAAACGTCTCACTCTCAAGAGCATTCAGAATCTTCATACTGTGCTTGATTACCCCAGCTTCAAACATTATTGCTCCAAAGGGATTTGTATATAGAGGAGAATACAAGGCAAAACACCGTTTTTCCTAAAAGCATTGCCACATAATTATTATATTTTTCATAAATTTGTATTTTTGAGTTAACTGATTTTACCTGAGAGTCACATGGGCATATAGATGGAGTAAACTGCACCTGAAAAATGCAGTCTTCATTTGCATCCCTTAAACTGACCGACTTTTGTCTAGAGTCTAGTGGGCAAAATAATGTGTCAGAAGTTCCAGTGAGCAAAACGTTTCCTTGAATATCATGTACTTTATAGCCAGGTGTACATGTTGTATGGCCTTGCATTAGTCCTCAAATTACAAAAACACAAAAATTCAAAATCGATAATTTAAAAAAAATCAAATTGTAATTTTAAAAAAATTTATTTTTACCTCCAGGCTGAATTTTAAATGTAGGCATATTCTCCAAAATGCCAAATCCCGGCAACACAATCCCACTTTTAATACCGGGTAATGGCTCCTGACTTTCTTCAATATTTGAATGTATTCCCGTTGCAGAAATTTGAGCCCCTAAACTGTACGATGAATGAGTTGGCTGCTCTGTAATAATTTCACCCATAGGCACCGAAGTAAACGATGCATTTTGGTCAGGGTGATATAATTGAGCGTAGGTTAGTTGATGGGCGTCGTATTCCTGCAAAACTATTTCACAAATTTTTTTTCACAATTTACAAAATTTACAAAATGATTTCAAGTTCTTGCGTTTTTTTACGAATTTAGTGTATTTACTTGGAGGATTATGCGGATAGTAGTGATCGGTCATGTTGAGCACTTTAAAATTTAAATATTCTGTTATGCCGGTGTTTACATGAATAATATTAAAGCCTTAGCAAAGCACACAGAAAATTCAGAAGGATGCAAATGAGCTTCTTTTCTTGAGCAAAGCATGCACTCTTCTGAAGGAGAAAGCGGCTCTCTCTCAAAAGAACGCAGCATGTGCCTATGTTTTGGTTAGGGTTTAGGACTTTCGGCGCCCGTTTTTTCCTTGCGTATCCGATAAAGGTTATTGTTCGTATGCTACATAGCTATAAATTCATATATACTCTGAAATATGTATATACCTTCCTCTTCCTTCCACTTACCAGTTTGTGCACTTGGGCCAAAAAACGTTGCTATTCGCTACATACTTATCTTTCACTTGCTGACTCAGTGTCTTTCGCTCTATGTGTTTTACATACCAAAGGAAATTGTTTTGAAAGTTGGACGGTCGTTTTTATTGTTTTTGCAAATTAGTGTCCCATTTGTTAGCTTCTAGAAAAATTTGTAACTAGAAAAGGTACTTTCCTTTTTCTTGTTTGCTGTGGCACAAATACCAACCATTCGCATTCTTTTTTCCAAAAGAATTCTTGTCACACTTGAATGTGTACAATATTCTGTGTGGGTTACGGTCGATAGAGCTTAGTTCTAATAAAGTTAATTTATGGGCTTGTACAAATTTGGAGAATGGCCAATACTTGCAAAAACTTTCACTAGAGATGTTAATACGAGCGGTTCTTAAGCTCTGTAAAGAAAAAAAAATTTGGGATGATCTCTGTTCTTTTTGGAGTACAGAGAAAGGGCATTTCTAAATGGGGACAGATATGTAAATTTTTTCTGAGGTAATTGGAAAATGTACGCTCAAAGTCAAATTCTCTTAAAAAGTATTCACAGGATCGATACATAAACAACAAACGTTTAGAAACCCAGTAAATACGTTTGTAAATATTTTAATTGTTTATTGCTTGAATTTGAACATTTTTAAGGATATGATCAGTTTGCTCAATTTTTTCTTTCTAATATATTTTCTAACTATAATATTTAGTTAGAGGCACTATATTTTAAGGCGTTAGCTAATACTAACATTTATTATATTGAGCATACTGATAACAAACTGTATAATTTTGAATTGTAACCGGAAAACTGATTACGGTTAATAAAACACTATTTGATTCCATTCGTTTGTCCAAGTGAGTATGCATGTTTTTTTGGTAGTCTACATGTCTTTTATAATATCCCACATACAACTGTAACATGAAATTTAAAATATTGTATTGCTTGAAAAACGTTTTCTACTTCTAATTCTACTGAACAATATAACAATGTCGAGAAAAAGTCCAGCTTTCTCCGTGATAGCTTGCTTTTTTATCCGGTTATTGGTCTTTTGCGTTTGCCTGAGCCAATACTGAGTCCAATTATGGCAATCAAAGAGCACATCACAGGAACGAGACACATGCATCTGGTAACCGTAGTTTCGCATCCAACCAAATCCTTTATCCAAAATTTAAAGTAAATTTTTTTAATTCCAGATTTTGTTGAAATTTAATATTCGAACAAACATACCAATATAAACTTACCAGAGTTAATGCGCATCCAATAAACAACGCCTTATTTGCCAAACTCACTTCTTCCATATATGACAGCGTGTACATTACGCCCTCGCCTCGTTTGCTATCACGCATTATTACAGCCACAATGCTTCCTTCCGCACCTCTTATCTATTCAAGCAATTTTTATTTAAAAAATAACAAAATCGTTACAAATTTGAAAAAAAAATCGTTACGGCTTTTATACATACCGAAATATAATGGCTGCCCATAAACTCCACAGCAAACGTCTCTCCCTCTAGTGCATTCAATATTTTCAGGGAGTGCTTGATCACTCCAGCTTCAAATATGATTGCTCCAAATGGGTTGATGAAAGCGGGAGAGTACACGGCAAAACATCGTTTCTCCTACAAGTTATAGAAACTGATAAATTTAATAAATTTTACAAATTTGATAATTTTTATACAGCGTTCACGTACCTGTGAATCGCATGTGCAAATTGAAGGAGTAAACTTGACTTGAAAAATACAATCATCATTTTCATCTCTCAAATTCACATTCTTCAATTTGGAGTCAAACGGGCAAAATAAAGTGTCTGAGGTTCCAGTAAGCACAAGTTGTCCATGCATATTATTTATTTTGTAGCCAGGACTGCAGGTTGAGTGACCTTGACGAATTCCTACAAAAACATAAGTCATATTTACAACCTTGCAAAAAATTATTTTGGCGAAACTTGTATTATTTATTTAGATTACCTTGTGGATATATTTTGAAAGTTGGCACTCTATCCAAAATATCAAATCCAGGTAACGGAATTCCATTTTGCATAAATGCCGGATCTCTTTCGAAATGTGCTGGCCCTGAAGATAACTGAGCAGCAATCGATTGATGTTGAGTAGGCTGCTGTGTGACTGGTTCACGTAATGGCACTGTTGAAAATGAGGTGTGTCCTTCAGGTCGGTAGAGTTGGGCGTAGGTGGGCTGCCGTTGGTCAAAATTTTGCAAGCTCACCACTTAAAAGAATATTTGCACAAAATCACAAAACTGAAATACTCCAAATTTGAATATATGAAATCTACATATATATGCTAATTAGCTAAATAGTGCTACGTGTTAGTTCTAAATTTACTTACCTAACTATATTGATTAGTAAAATTGCCAAAACCACTTTCTCCTAAAAAATTTAAAGTACAAATACCAGTTGCTTGTACGATTTGTGTGGTTACCTGTGGGATTCTGAGGGTAGTAGGGAGTCGTCATTTTTAAAACTTAATTAATTCTGCTGCAACGGTAGCCAAATATTTAATTTATTTACTCAAAAGCAGTTTTAAAAACAAGCAGTGTTGCAAAAAACACACTGACCTCCCTTTTCCTGTTTCTACGTAATATTGTTGCAGCAAGGCCACAAAACGAAAATGAGATTTTTTTTCAAGGAGAAAGCACGAAGGAGGGCTAGCACACATGCTGGCTGGTTGATACACTGCGACGTGCCAAGCTATCTGTTTGAGTTTTTATACAGTTAGGAAGTTTCTTCTCTTGGGATATTATAGACAAACAATGCATGCTGTTATATGTTTAGATATAAGTATACAAACTGCTATAAGTGTATGCATGTATTTTATCTTGCTATGCTCACACTGAACTTTCACGTAATGTTCACACTGCATAATGGTTTTTGCTTACTGAAGCTGCTCTCCTGCTCATTTGCTTCTGCTTTCTTCTGGATATGGGTACGTAGAACGGAGCTTCTAAACGTTTTTGAAGGAAATGGGTAGATCATGGAACTTTTGGCAAGTAGAGAATTCAAGTGTCTTAAAGCCCTACTAAATAGGTACATTGCTGGACAATGCTTGAGTTCGTGGAAAATGTCATGCATTTTTTATTAACGCATTTTTATGTATGGCAATGCACAATTTTTTCTATGCTTCAACATAGCAAGCTTGTGTATTTATAGACAGTTGAATAAGTGTCAAAACTGGGGAAAACGTTTTGTAATTTGATTATATTTTTTACGTTTAACTTTACAGTTTATTTTCATGCAATAATATATCGCCAAACACGAATTTGGATTAATGATGGGTTTATACTTATCCATGAAATGACCTGTCCTAGATCTGACTATTTTTAAGGTTTCCATTTTTTCAATTTCTGACATAATTAAAAGTAAATGGAAAAGTATTTGGTAACGGTCTTACAACTTTTTTCATATTCCCGTGAAATGAAATATGACACATATAAGATAAGATGTAATAAATAGTAATGCTGACGTGGTTCTGAAATGACTAGGCCTGTTGAAAAAAAATCTCACCAGTGCATTTGAAATTGGTTCTGTTGACTTACCAGCAAGGTTGAAACGTCCTGCTGTGTTAAAGTAAAGATGTGTTTCCAAAAAATGTGGAGCTAAAGCTGCCGGTGTTTTGAACAAGTAATGTGACTCGAAAGCTGACAAAATATTTTTCGCCAAACCAACGACAGTCTATAGTGTATGTTTACTCATTATTATCAACTGATAACTAAAAACTAATACTTCTGCTATTACAATGTGGGTAAATTGGTAGATGAGTCGAACACATGAATCTGTTTGTTTGCTTAAACACATAAAAGATATGCATGTGTATTGAAGTACCTATACTAAATTGCAGGCTTGTCTAATCACCCCATTTTTGTCAAGTGATTAGTGATTGGGATTAAATGAATACACTTTCTAAAATAGTGATTAGTGATTGGTGATTAATATCAATCCCAATCACTGGTGATTAGGTGATTAAATGTTAAACGAAAACGCAAGTTGGATTAGGATTAGTGATTAAGTTTACTTAGAGATTTTTTACTTGGGCAATGCAAAAAAGGAACAAACCAACACAATTTATTAACAATATATCACAGATAGGTATTCTAGCAGCATACCGAAGCTAATTTTTTGAATGCTATATAGCGAGGGGCAATATTCATTAAAAACTAATCGTAAGAGGCAAGCAGGTACATGGAGGTAGGACCTCAGTGATTAAGTAGTGATTAAAGGATGCTGGTTCCGGGATTAGTGATTGTGATTAAATACAAAAAATCTGATGTGGGATTGGTGATTAAGTGATTAATTTAATCACCAATCCCGGACTAAGGACTGGTGATTCTAATCCGTGATTAGACAAGCCTGCTAAATTGAAGTTACTCAATTCCAAGAAGAAAATATGCATAAAGTTGATATATACGCAATTTAACTGAAACCTCACGTCATGCAAAATCAAGTTTAGAAAAAAATGAATTTCATTAATCCGTTTGGTGCTTATTAGATTTAAAAACAAAAAAATTAAGTAACATTAGACACAATCACAATCGTTTAACAATAGGTTATAATAAATAAAACTTTAGAAAAGTAGTAAAATACGCCCAGCAAAATAATATTGGCACGAATTTAAGCAAAAGATAAATTTCCCACCCTTCAATTGGTCTGTATGCCAAATTTGATTTTAATCGGAGCAAAATTTACTCCTGGGGGAAGGGCTCGTCCCCCAGGGGAAATTTTATGTCCATGTGTAAAGTGACGTTAAAATATGTATTTTACAATTTGTACTGGTATTTACTTAAGTTACGTATGCAAAGTTCATCTTAAACCATTTAAGGACATTGATAAGTTTTGTGTAATCATTTAATCATATGACCATGCGAAGTCTCAAAATAATTGACACAGCATCAGAGTTGAGTTGCGCTACCATAAAAGCATCAATGATTTATTCGCCTTTTTACTTAATAATATTTAATCTTTTTATGTGTCTTTAAACTAGTTTAGCTACATTTACAAAACTTTACAAACAATAAGTATGATTAATGTACCTATATAAAACCATATTTTTACTTAGTCGAATTTACTCTCTATTTTCAGATAGTTTCCCAAAAATCCATTCTCTAAACTATTCCAAACTACACCTTTCTTAGTCTGACCACAGCATTAATATGCATATCCATATGCATATGAGGTGGCTCTGTATTTTTGAGAATCACTTTGATAAAACAGAAGGTGACTCCAATAAAAATCAAGATAATTTTTTATTGCATAATAATTGCATTGCTTACTATCAGGTCGAATGGATACTATATAAGTACTATATGACTGGGTAATCGTATTTGCACTTGAAACACATCATGGGGTAAAGTGAACAAAAAGCTAAAATTAATAATGAGCTATTCTTATATTCTATCTTTACTTTTTATCATTTTTCTCAAGTTTAAAAACTTTGACAGTTGACTAAACTGAAGTAATATTTGGATTAAATGGATATTTCTATTTTTAACAGCTAACGATAAAGCACATTCTCCTTTGTAATTCATAGCACAAACGTTCACCTTATATTGTTCTAGCAATAACAGCACAATATCAATATCATGCTTCATTAACACGGCCAGCAATAATGGAGTGTTGCCAAAACCATCCCTTATTTCAAGGTCAGCTCCAAATTTATAAAATACTTTAAATACTTCACTTAATACTTGCGGATGGTCAGTAAAGTTTTCCATTATCAAAGAAAGGGGTGCTTTACCCATGCTGTTTATTTTGTTCAGCATAGTCTTATTAAATCCATTTTTCAAAAAAATATAAAGCCATTGCCGAAAAACCAAAAGCGCCTTAGAATAACTTGCACTTTGGTTTATGTATCGGTTAAACACACAAGTAGTCAAAAAATGAAACACAGTATTGCCTTTGCTATCTCTCACATTTATATTTGCTTTCAAATCTTCAACAAAAAATTTAACTAGGCCAACAAAAAGTGAAAAATCATAAAGATAACTTATACGGGAAGTTTTCTGCATGAGTAGAAGTAACGGGGTGATACCAAATGAATCCTGTATTTCAATACAGGACGGGTAAACATCTACTATATATTTTATTACGCTTTTAAATTCTGTGAACATGCTTTTATCATAATCACCGATTTGGTTACATATTTCGCAAACTATAAATTGAAGAACGCCATAGTCCAGCACAGATTTCCCCTGGTAATCACAAATGTATAAATCAACACCAAGTTTAAGCACCAGGTCTATAAAGAGATCTAAATTTTTCTTTTTTACAACCAAATGCAAACTTGTTTGTCCCATTGTATTTCTTTCGTAAATATTACTTCCCAGATTAATCAACGTCCGAGTCACATCTTCGTCAAATTTTGCTTCAATAGCTAAATGAAGAGATGTTCTACCAGAAAAAAACTTGGCATTAAAGTCAGCCCCAAATGTCTTAAAAGTGTTTAGTAACCTAATCATGTTTAGGCAGTGCATTGTGTAACTATTACCTTGCAAGCAAAAAAACGGATGTGCATCATCGTCACTACATGCCATTCGATGTTTGTGAAAATAATCTATGCTGCTAAGTAAAGGCGTTAGTCCAAACTCATTTCTCAAATTCAACAAAAATCTGTTGCGTTCGTTTTTCATGAAGAATTCCAAAAGGAATATATATTTTTGCAACATACCTGTACTGTCCATATCAACAAAATAAGCATACGGTTCAAAAGGAAAGTGACAAATTGTGCTGCCATCATCATATATATGATTTATAGAAACTTGCAAATTGTCAGAAAGAAACTCAATCAGTTGATAGTAAAGTGAGTAACCTTTCACAGAAAATGTGCTTCTGCAAAGCATCATCAAAGGAGTAGTACCATCAGCAGCTTTTTCTTCAAAAACATTGGCATTTAGGCTGGCAACCAGTTCAAGAAATTTTAGGATTTCTTTATCTTTGGACGAATAGTCGTATTTGCAAAGTGTGTAAAAAGCCCAGTGAATGATTTCAAATTTTCTTTTATCAAAAGCTGACAATTCACTCCAACTGTTTGATTGGAAGTATGTTCCGGATTTAATTAAATCTATTAGTAGCGAATAATTTTGTGACCTGAGGCCAAATACAAACAAGCCTGTCAGATTTCTTTCCTTCGTAATTAGATATTGGAACAAATTTTCAAGCTCTAATTCTACAACAAATGCAACTTGCGGCATTTGTTCTGAAAATTTGCGGGTATGGATATGTTTTGAAAAAATATCTTTTCCTAATCTCCACAATAATTTATCAGAGGGTGATACACTATTAAATCTCGATGCAAACAGCATTTCATCCAGAAATTTGCAAACCGTTGGATAACACAAACTGCCATAGCGACGTGACGTTATATAATCCATATTACTGCTGAAACTACTACGATCTAGAACATCCGCCTTGAACACGTCAATCCAAACAAACTCATTTAGACTTTTCTGCATTTCAAGATGCTTTGTAACTTTATTGTTAATTATTTTGTATGCAAAGCGCGCAACAATATATTCCGCAAACGTTCTGTGAATAAACATTAAGGGATTAAGCTTTTCAACAATTCCAATTTGCAAAATTGTGTTATCAATCTCACTTGGCAATGCTGAGCCACTTTCTAACAAAAACTGAAATTTGGATGCTACGTTTTCTGAGAAAATCAGTTTGAGTGCAAAATAGGTATGCCAGCGTTCAACAGTGTCACGCATGTTGGTAGCAACAATGTGATTCATGGAAAGTTTTTCAAGCCCACACTTTCCTTTTAGGTAAATTTCGAGCTTTCGCTCAATAATTTTTTCGTAAATGTCACTAGGACCCACACCCGCATGTAGTGTAAAATCTTTTTTTGAAATTTTCTCTTCGTAAGTTTCTGCCACCAAACGACACATTAGAGGAATTTTTGTTATTTCAGAATTTAGGTTGGAAATTGGCGTCTCTACGCATTTCCTAGCAAATTCATACAAGTCAATTCTACTTATTTCAAGCCCTTCTACTCTAGACTTCAAGTATTCCCTCCAAATAGAGACACAAAGCTCAATTTGGTTTTCTAAAGAAAATGGTATTAATCTGTACCCATACAAACCAAACTCAAGGCCAAGCTCATCAATCATATGACTTCGATGAGCAATCCAAATACGAACGTTGGACAAATGATTGTGCAACATTTTAACTGCTTCAATTGTCGTTCGTTGCTGCGCATTATTTGCTTCATCAAGGCCATCTAACATTAGCACTATTTGAGGTTTTAAATTTTGGTTATCTGCATTAAGCCAATATAGCATTAATTGCGTTTCAAAGTCAGTTTTACAGCACAAAGCAATTATTGCTGATAATAAAGTCTTTTGATCAGTGATATGAAAATTGTGCATCTTTTCAGCAAACACAACTACGCTAGTATGAATAACTAGAGAATTAGAGAACTGCTTGGCCATTTGTAATGCACAGCTTGCCAAAACGAAGGATTTTCCCATGCCAGGCGTATCAGCAATTAGCACAAGTTTTTCATTATTACTATCTGATCTAAGATTTTCTAAAAACTGGCTTTCAGTTTGTGGTGTGCAATCTTTTGTAAAATTTTTAGAGTTTTGTTCCAAAATTAAAGGAGAGCCAAAAGTACCAAGCCACTTGAATGTTTCTTCTACGATAAAACTGAGAATGTGTAAATTTTGCTGACATTCCTTTTTAGCAATTAATTGTGAAAGTGTTTTTTCAACCGAGTTTTCGGTTTCTTGCAATAATATGACGTATTTTGTAGTGAAACTTGTGTCAAGACTTAGGGTTTTTGTTTCATACACATCTTCGGGTTTGCAGTTTAAAAATAGTTTTAATCGTTCTTGAGAAATACCCAAAACTACAAACACATTTTTGGTAGTGGCAAACCTCAAAATGTTCTGTTTTACTAAAACCGTTTTCTTAAAGCTACGTTCAATGTAATTGTTAGGAATATCTGGCAACTTGAGTTTAGTAAATATTTCTGGAGTATTTTCTTTCAAAATTTGATTTAGCGTGTATCCTGACAAGGTGTTTATACATTTTGTGTTGTAAATACTATCAACTGGTAGGACCTTACAAAGTTTTCTAGTTGTGCCTTGTAAAATTATCTCTCCATGTTTTTCCATAAATTTACGAATGGCATCACCTACGTCAAGTAGACATACTTCATTTTCTGAAATGTGTGGATATTGCGTGTATGCAAACTGAGTACAACTTTTCTTTGCATCAAAATAATTCTGAAATGTTGATGTGAATATGACTACTCGTGTGCACGCTGAACCACATTGGCACTCAATCGTTTTGTCCAAAGCACGTTTTCCTAAATCTGAAATTTTGTGTGCAAAAACTAACAACGTACAAACACTGCATTGATCTATGGGTTTATTGGTCAACAAACTGTGTTGAAAATTTACCACATCACCTTTCTGGTCCTCAAAATTACAATCTATCCTCCTGTGGCAGATTATGGATTCAAGATGTAAACTTTGGCCAATGAGACTAGTCATTTGATCCGATGACAAAGCTTGAAACTCCAAAATAATCTGGTTTCCATTACTTTGTGCATTATACCGTGAAAATACTGCCCCTACACATAAAAAATTCGTTACATACTGTTATCGTAAATATATTTGTAAATTAGTTTATCCTGTCAATCTTACCTTTATCCAATTGAATTTGTAAAGCTTTGGTGACACAACAATAAAATTTTGAAAGGTCGTCAAAGTTCCACAGTTTATTTTCTTGGAGGGTTATAGGATAGTACGATTTTAAAGTGGGCACTTTTTTAAACTCATAAAAGTAAACCCAGAGAAAAAATGTAAGGCGAGGAAATTTCTCAGTCCAATATTTTGCGTAAAGGTTTTGATCAAACTGCAAAACTTCACTAGAAACCTGAAACCAACCCAATTTTCTTTTTGCTTCGTCTGAATAGCAACCATTGTGTTCATGTTTGTTCCTGATTAATCCTAATAGCTCCACAACTGAGCAAGTGTCCCATGATTTTTTGGCTTTTCGCTGTTTAATTTTAGTATTTGGCTTGCTACTACTTCCAATTTCCAAGAATGTAGTCACCAGCTCATATTGCTCTTCTCCGAGAACAATTTTCCAGTCATTTTGTTCATTCCACATGAACCATCTGGCTGAGTTGGCATCAGTGTCTAACTTTTCCTTGAAATGTTTACACTGTTGGTCAGAAGTGTCGTGGATATATTTATGGGCTGCTGTGAAAAACTCGCAGATTTTACTACCCTTCCAGAAGAATGGGCAGGACAAAATCACATCTATTGATATTTCCTTTTCCTGAAAATAGGATTTTTAAACATTATATTCTCTACACACATTATATTTAACAATTTTGATCTTACCATTGCTGTGTATTGCCGAATAAGTTATTTATGCATTTTGCATGCATATGCATTTATACTGTAATAAAGAAACAGAAAATACAAATTTGAAAGAGTTTTCAAATTTGAAATTAAAAGAACAGTTCTGTTGTAAAATCGCATAACTGTTGCTCAGACTGAAAGAAATAGAAAATACACTTGTTGAGCGTGTGTGTTTACAGAAACATTGGCGTCAGAAACAGGTGTTGGCTTAGTGGCATGTAAGCTGCGCAGTTGGTTGTGGAAAATGGGAATGAATGTGAACAAGCTACGCTTTTGATGTGGTTAAGTCTAACAACATGAGTGAGAGCAACCAAAGCATCTTTTTTGTGCTGTAAAAAATCATCCGTTCAGGCATATGCATGTGTGTTCTATCATAACTTATAATTTTATCATACCGGCAACATAATGTCACATTATTTTTATGTGTGGTTACACAAGGACAATGGTGGCTTGGTATACCTGGTAATTGATAAGACAAGCAAGAACATTTACTCTGTATTTAAATGCAGGTGTTTTTCGGCAGTACAAGATTGGTTGTGGCCCAACTCTAGAATTCTCTATATAGTTGCTAAATTTTGCATTATGTCGCTCTGTGACAATTACAAGTAAATTAAAATGTATTTGTTAACAACCTTACACTAAATTTTTCATATTCGTGTAAAAAGGGATATGATGCAAGTTTTACAAAAAGTAATGGCATTGCTGACGTGGTTGCGAAATGATTTGGTGTATATATGAATGTTTAACGTTGCGCTTGTAAATTCATCATTGCTTTATCTGATCTTTCGTATACGCTCCCTATTACGACTAAGCCTATTCAACAAAAACGTTATCAGCTTCTCTGAAATTAATTGTGTTGGCTTATCAGCGGGGTTAGGAAATCCTGTTGCGCTGGAATAATACGTAATACACATAGAATTTTTTTATTCAAGCAGATGGCTAAACTGAAAAAAATTGTGATAAAGTTTGGCATTGCACAAATAACCACAGTCAACAGCATTATGAGATATAAAATGGAATGTTCCACGAATGAGTGATGAGCACCAAACAGATTACACAATCATTTGCTTCAGTATTGTTAGCCTAAGTACGTTCTTCTGTTTTGATGACTCAAAACCGAGTGCCCAAAAATTAATGGTCATTAGAATAAAAAATGTTGGTGAATGATTGAATGGCTTGTCTAAAGCAGTTAACGTGGATTGATAATGAAATTTTTGAGAGTTTTATTAGACAACGCCAAGCCGATTTCTTGAAAAACGCATTCCAAGTAAAAACTTCTCTGGTTGATATGTATTAATTTTTGTAACCTTGCCGTTTTTCACGACCTTTTTGAAGTTTACGAAGAGCTGCTGCTATGATGACTTCAGTACTGCTTCTTAAGAAAACTGTTGAAAGGTAATACAAATGGTAACACGTATACCAGACCTGGATTTTTTGAAAGCCCTTAAGTTGAAATTTTGGAAATAGCTTGTGACTTGGTGGCGATCAATTTTGCAATACGACTGTAATAGGTTTGTGAGCCCAACTTATCACTGACTTTTTGGTTTCAATATGTGTAAACGTAACCAAACGTTTTACGGCCTTCTCGGTTTTGCGATATGAATTCGGAGAGACCCTGCTGTTGAAAACCCACTATAAGGGTTAAGCTGTATGTACGGATGTGGTCATTTTTTGCAATTGTTTGCTGATAAAGGATGAGCTTAGCGTAAAAGAAACTTATGCGGTTAACTACGCTGAAAATAGATTTTAAATATTTATTTATAACGACAATGAAACTGAAAAAACACGAGAAAACGTTTCCCCCTAATACTCTTGATATTCATAAAATCTGTTCATGTTATGTAATATGTTTACATTGATATATGCTCTACATCATTACCGAAAAGTGAATTACGTAATTAGTTGATGTACAATTTATGTCTTTATGACTTAATGTGCGTGAAAATAGTAGCAGAAAGCATCACTTGTCAAGATTTTGTGCTTAGTAGTCATGACATTTTATACTTATTAAGATCCACAAAAACATCGGTTATACTTGTTAGAGATCATTTCAGTTTTGAACTGCAAACCATGACATTGTAGAAAAAACCCAAAATTAAAGTATTTTCCAACAAATTATAAATTGGCGATTGCCTCAAAGCAGGGAATTGCAACTTTTTGCATATTATTGACCAGATTGCATCCAAGTGAGCAATTCGTTCCAGATTTAAAAACAATATAACTAATTCAGTCGTTTAATGTAAATAAACAAAAACAGCAACTATAATTATTATTCAATAAAGGAAACAAAATCATAATCTATGACTGTTTGTAAAAAATTGTTTACCAGGTCAAACTGCATTTTCTGTAACCACATAAAAACAGCATAATATGTTACATAACAAAACTCTGGCTGCTGTTTATCAAATGGTTCAAGATTTGCAACATCATCACAAGGCGTTGCTTTTCTTCAGAGACGCAATAGGCACACAAGCTAAACCAGTACATACTCCATTTTTTTCAGTTTCACTATCAGCAAAATTTATTGCATTTTTAAATCACAACGTTTTTTCATTTTTACTTTCGTTTGTTTGTAATTTGGCTTTTCTGTTGGTTTTTCTACGAAGAAGATATCAACACAAAATGCACAATCATGTAACCTGGCAATACGGAACAATGACAAGGCCACAAATTGTTCATATTATTATACGTGTAAAAATTAAAGTGAATAAAAACCCCTTTTCTGTTATAGATATACTTTCAATACTACTATGACATAAGTTATTGCTTGAAACATACAAACTACTTAAACTAAATTTCATCGTTTTGTCAAAAAATTTGTGGACATTACGAAAAAAACCGTTGTGGTTTTCGAATTAAATTATAAAAGGAACTACCGTACAAACAAACTTTAACATTAAAACGTTCAGCGGCACATTTAAAACATTTTTACATTCGAATGCTGGATGCCAAAAGCTAACATTGGAAAATACCAAACAGGGAGCAAGACCAAAATTACACAAGATATTAGTCAAACATTCTCACTGTTTTATTAGTCAAGTTGTTGTTGATGTATTATTACGGTACTTTGTTTGACATTTATCACCTTGAAATAAACAGATATAATAGCTCATTGTCAAGGCCGTAGATTTATCATCTATATTAAAACTAGAAGTGAAAATAGGTTGTGTTTTGCAATTAATTGCGAACTAGATTATAGCTGATTGACTGTAAATGAAATATTTAGTGGCAAACACTTTTTTAATATAAAAAATATTTTGTGTATGAAAATCATGGCTTTATCCAAACGCTTTTTGAGAATTCAGTAAAATTAAACGCAATAATTCAATCTTTAACAAAGTACAGATTTATTATTCATTAGTTTTTGTTTTCATCTCCAGAAGAGCTGTCGGATAGAAAATATAATACAAAATTCATTTGTTATTTTACAATTTGTGACGCACATAGTTTGTGTTTAAGAGGATATATAAGACTTTCAAAATTATTTAAAATGGTTGCCCAATACCGTTGCCAATTTAGGCACAAATTTCTAAAACCTTTGTTTTTCTGGGAGCAACCTAATCTGTTTTTGCCCATATCGGAGGACGGAGAGCTCCAATATAAATTGGCAGCTGTATAAAATAAAAGCTTATATAAATTGACACATTATTCGTCATGTGCCGCAAAACATAAAGACGGCTGTTTAAGCTGCGTCAATCAAAAGTTAAGGCTGATACATAAATGTTAAATTTAGGTTATTCTTGTTCAAAAAGGTTTAGCAAACACAACGCCCAATTTAAGCTATTTGCGTTTAATTTGTTACACCAAAACACCAAGAAATTTCTTAAAAGCTGGTTTAGGTTTGTTTTACGCCAGCTTTTAAAAGTGTTCAAATTTACAAACCTGACAATTAATAGAGAATACAAATCTTTACGTCTTAATTTATCGCCATGCTACACAAACATCAAAAACTGCTTTGGCTTACTGTAGCAACTGCTAGATTTGGGGGTGGCGTTATAATCCATTGGGATCCTAGAAAACTACACATGAGCGTTTTTCCTTCCAAATACACAAAACTAAATCGTAGTTTGTTATTGCTAGGGCTACTAATAGCCCTTCAAGCAGCTGGTGGCTTTTTCTGGCTTAAATCTCCTGACCAAAAAGTTAGCCGTACCACCGGTATATATATTCTGATACTTGGACTAGTGGTGAATATTTGCGGTTTCGTATTTGTTTTAGAAATAAGAAACAAGTCCGACACAATCTGCCAATGTGTCAACGGGCTGTTTGACTATCACAAAATATATCACTGCACAGATGTTCCATCACTAAGGTCGATGCGAGAAAATCTAATGATTCTGTTTGCTTACGGAAATGCAATTGGCGGTTCAGCATGGGCGTTGCTATTCACGGTTGGAATACATATGATCAAACCTTTGTAACGGTCCCAAGTAAACCATTTTACTTGTCCGTTCCACTACTAACTATAATGCATCATCACATCAGTCATAAACCCCATCCTAGAGTTATCCATAATTTTGTATCCATATGTTCATTTCGCCCCATCCTTCTCAGCACAGCAGAAGCAGCTCACAAGTTATCCTTATGCTGCTATCCAATTCTTTTCCTTCTAAGCACGAGCTAAGAACAAATGGATAAGAGCATATGGATAGCCTCAGCCAAGCCTCTAGCAGCAGTAAGACACATGCAATGCGTGTATCTTCTGCCTCGCTACTGCCTCAGCGAACACGCACCATTTTGTGCTTCTTCATCATCATCATCAACACCGCAGCAGCAGCAAGAGAACCAACACCGACGACGAGGAAAGCGTTAGTCTGGCAGAAGTGTTCATTGTCATCAGAACACCGAAAGCAGCGAAATATTAATTTCTTATTTCTTTGTACATTTCTGAGAGTAGTTGAGTCAGTTAATTAAAGTCGTTTCAATTAATTATTAAATAACCCCTGATTGTGTTTTAAAGCTGCTTTATTCATCCGAGGAACATTATTCGGTAGATCTGGCCTGAACCGCCCTGAGCATTGCAGATGAGCATCAGAGTAAGGCAGTTAGTAAATGCAGGCGCTAGTTAGGTGTGAAGTAGCCGGGTTCATCAGTAATCATCCCTAACCGAAGCGTAACATTACACCTTGTATGCCATCGTTAGCTGGTTACTGGCTTTTGCCTGAGTGTGCAAATACCGGAGAGAGCTCTAACTCTAACGATAGCTGGACATACGAAGGATATTTGATCAAGTTGGTGGTAATTTTAGTAAACTACTGGATAATGAGCATTGGATCTCATCCACTCGTTTTTGGTATCAACTCGCTTATAACACAAGGCTCGAACACGCTGCAACACTACATTAGAACGTAAGAATTACAAACCGCGTCCCCCGACACTAGAAACTCTGTTGGTAACATCACCAAACAAATGAATTACCGCCTGTAATCATCAGCCAACGCATGCATTTCGGGGTAACTTGAGATTTAGTACTGGAATGAAAGACGAATATTTTTGCTTTCAGCTGCTGCTATATAGCTTTGTTGAAATACGCTGAGCTATCGCAGTTATGGTTTTCATAAAGCCCATGACTACATGATCGAATGCAGTTTTTTGCTATTTAAGTTTATATATCTGAAAATTAGTTTCACTCATAGAGTTTTTTTTGCAAAATTTGGTGAGAAAATACAGGTTTATTTTTAAAACGTACCGTAAAAGGAAGTCTGCAAATCAGTTTTGCACTATCAGGTATAACGGTCGTTTTCTTAAAACTACAATTTTCTATTTTTCTTAACTTAAACTTAACTTAAACTTAAAAATATGTGTCGATTGATGCTGTCAAGCAAAAATTTATTTCTTTAGTGGTGTTACCAACCGGATTTTAAGGTTTGAATTATGCATTTCGGAACAATTTTTTGGCAAGTTGACACAATGCTACATTTATTTATTTATTTTTCCAATTCGCGACAGAACCCTTCGTCAAGAGAGAAGGCAGTTATCTCTGTCCCTATTTTGAGCACATTTTTAACAAAATTGTCATAAAGTTACATTAGATATAGTTACATTAAGTGGTAGTAAATTATATTCATTGCATGTGATTCACAACGTTAAAAATCGCTTCAAGGTCAATGTCAATAATATTAATATTAATTATTTCAGGTACGCTAATGGTTGTCTGCACTGTAACTGGAGCATTGACCAAATTGTAAATCAATACCGCACACTTCAATTACTTGGCATTCTACTTAATGAAGTTCAACAGAACGTAATTCTAACAGTGTTTATGATTTTGGTATTTGATACGTTGTGTTTAAGCGCGACAGTGATTATAAAGGAGAAAACTGTTAGAGAAAGTTTAGCTTTGACTGGAATATTTTGCGTAGCAGTTGTCAATGACTTGATAATCTTTACTGTTTTACTTGGCGGCATGGCTATGGTTTATATATTTTGTCAGGACAAAGCAAGGCTTTCTAAACAAGAGACTTGTTGAAACTAAATCTAGGAGGGACAGGCAACTGAGAAAAAAGTTCTGCCTTAGTTTTGACAGGATTAAGATTCAATTCGGCTCAGTCAACTTTGTTGAGATGGAAACTGCACTAGTAGGCATTAACTAGGCTAGTAACATAACTGTAAATTTGATTCTCATGAGTTAGTAACTTCAAAATGAATTCTTGTTCAACGCTTCCAAACAAAATGATTACATTGATATAGCTTTTCAGGTGATAGGGAAGTTTTCATAGGCAGTGAGCGCAGATGTTTGTTATCTATATTGTCAACATAAATCCAAAATCAATATTTAGCTAACGTCATCCAGCTTTTGTATTGATGCTCATAGGCTCTCCCCTTGGGAATTTAAGAGACATCAGGGGAATTGGTGTAGTTTGAGGGGTCTTGTTGGAGGTTCCCATCGATGTAAAATGGTTCCTATCTGATTCCAACCCGCACCTCGAAAGGCCGGCTTCGGAATCAGGTAGGGCCACTCTACATGCACTCTCCTCCCTTACTTCCAGTCTGCACCCGGTTGGGCCGACTTCGGGAGCACCGCCAAGGAGGGTGCTTTGATGGGTAGACCCTACAGGTAGACGCCCATGCCGTAACACGGACACCCCCTGCTCTACACCAACTCCAACACTGCTGACATTGGTGTTAATGTTATTTTGGTGGTCGATGTCGCCTTTATGTCTCTTATGATTTTTGGGCGTTATTCCCGGTGGACTTGGAAATTTAAGAGACATCAGGGGAATTGGTGTAGTTTGAGGGGTCTTGTTGGAGGTTCCCATCGATGTAAAATGGTTCCTATCTGATTCCAACCCGGACCTCGAAAGGCCGGCTTCGGAATCAGGTATGGCCCTACCAGCAGTGTTGGAGTTGGTGTAGAGCAAAAGGTGTCCGTGTTACGGCATGGGCGTCTACCTGTAGGGTCTACCCATCAAAGCACCCTCCTTGGCGGTGCTTCCGAAGTCGGCCCAACCGGGTGCAGACTGGAAGTAAGGGAGGAGAGTGCATGTAGAGTGGCCCTACCTGATTCCGAAGCCGGCCTTTCGAGGTGCGGGTTGGAATCAGATAGGAACCATTTTACATCGATGGGAACCTTCAACAAGACCCCTCAAACTACACCAATTCCCCTGATGTCTCTTAAATTCCCAAGTCCACCGGGAATAACGCCCAAAAATCATAAGAGACATAAAGGCGACATCGACCACCAAAATAACAACTATTTTAGTAGTCGCCAGCGCACTCATTCTAACAATTCTCCCCTTTACCACTGGATAATACTTCAAGGTGTTGACTAGATGTATGACGCGCTTATGACGCACGTGTATTTAACAATTATTAATTTATATTGCTTTTCATTCAGTCCTGTATTATTGTCTGGCTAGCAAATTGTTTATTATTATGATGGAATATTTTAAGTTTCGGCAGTTCATACAAACGCATAAATCAGTAAACTTTAAATAAAATACTACTTCACTTTTTGATTTTCCCTGAAAGCAGTCAGAAATGGATGTACTTCTCCTACATTACTTATGCAGATATTTACACATATTTTCAACCTAAAAATTAAAAAACTGATTAATGAATTGCTTATCTTCAATTGATGCCTGATAGACCTGGCTAAAGATCATTGGAATTTTCTTCGTCGCACATGGAAATTTGTGATATTTCTTTATTGTGGTTTTTGCACCACCCTAATCTGCTTAGTATGAATATACACTGCAAATATCAACAAAAACACCAGAAATTCGAACAAGTTTTGGTAAATAGACATTTCGCAGTACAGGTCGATATTAAACGGGGTCAAATGTCACACCAGGTTATCATGTAAACGTTTGTTATCGTTTACTTTTCTCTAAATAAAAATTCATTAGCATATTCAACTTTATATGTCAAATGATGTAAAAGTATGTACCTATTTCTACTTTCTTAAAAATCTTTAACATTCATGTAGTATGCCTATGCCACACATATGCGCAAATTTAAAGATCGTTTTAAGTGTTAGTTGTTAGGTTTTTACGACGTAGGAAAACTTTATTTGCCACACGCTCATATTCACATCCATACTATAGATTCTATAGTCCATAAAAGATTAACACACACGTGCTGGGTTACAATAAAAACAACAAAAAATTATTCAAGGGACTATTTTAAGTGTCTATAGACTAGTTGAGATGTACGTATAAAGCTTTAAAAACAATTAGTGCAAAGTATGTACCTGAATAAAACTAAGGGTTTACTTTATCTAATTTACTTTTTACTCTCAGGTAATCTCCCAAATGCTTGTAGTGAAAGTTATTGCAGTCTACACTTTCTTTAAAATACGCAAACATCCACAAATACTGTATTCGTAAAATATATGTTCCCAAGTTCAAATTTTATTTTTTGAACATATAGAAAGAGCTAACTGTTTGTTTGTAAAACAATTTCAAATTCATTTCGAAATGCTTTTCCGCCACTTAGTAGCTTTGCTGTCAAGTGTTTATGCAGTTTACAGCAAAACTGTTGGTGAATTATTAAACAATAAATATGCAACTTTTGTCGATTCAACACCGTTCCAAGTTTCCAAAATAATTTCAGTGTTTGATTCAGCTGAAACCACTTTTGTTTTTGTTAATAGGCACAAATATAATTTGTCTTTTATGATAGAGTCTGCTGCAGTGACACTAACTAATTATACAAGTCTGTTTAATAATATATTAGAAGGATATGTTTCTTGTGTGAATGTTACTATCGCAGAAGTATGTCGAAGGTAATCCTGTGTAAAATAATTAAATTTTTTGAAAAAAAATATTAAACAAATTGTGAGCGTTGGTGTATAAGAGTATTAAAAAATTTGAAAAAATCTTTCAATTTATGGAACATTTTGGTCCTTATTTTTAGCCGACAAATACCACTTCACTGGAACCATTTAGTTTACGTATACTTGCCTCCGTTTAACCTGGAATATGATTCGATGGATAGTGAAGCACCGCTGACTGATGCAAATTTACCACAGTCTTTTGTGCAAACAGTCTACTTTTTGATTGCAGATGACCAGGACATTTATGTTACTCAGACTAGTAAGTTTTATCGCACTAATGACATTATTTTATTAGCAGGAATTTCCAGTAGTAAAACTGATAGACAGGAAGCCTATTTATTTTCAAGGATACTTGACGGAGGAAAGATTCACAGTAAATTAACACCATTTCGAAAAGTTTATGCTAGTGTGTGCTACCAAAATACAAATGTTTCTTACTTTGTCTTTTGTCAATATTGCGACACCTCATTGGGACACCAAAATTGGCAAAGCATTCCCACTGCAACCACAAAAGCTAAATTAAAAGCCAACGATTTGTTTGCTCACTCACTGTTTTTCAGTAAAATTTCTATTCCTGTATTGGTCTTTGTTGACGGTATGGAACTAACTGAGCAAGAAAACCGTCAGTTTTATGAAGAGCTCAGCGACCCGAAAACAAAATTGCTTGATGTCTTGTTGCTTCAAGCAGTTTTTCCTTTGGTGAATATGACACACTGCAATGAAAACTTTTATTGTCCATTTGTTAGATATCCGGTTGTACAATTTGGCCAACAGGAGCTTGTTGAAGTAACAGGAGTACAATTTGTTACCTGTGATGGTGGTTATATTGACCAGGGTCTTAAATTTAATGGATTTCTTTCCGCGTTTGATATTTGGACGTGGCTGTTGCTAGTTTTAAGCTTACTGGTAATGATTATTATATATATTAATGAACAAACGACGCGTAACACTGTCAAAAGTGAGACCAGGCTTTACCAAGTGTTTAATGCGGTAACGGCAGTTTTTAGAGTACTGCTATATCAGGGTCAAGAAATGACACGGGGATCTACAATCCCAATTTCACTGCAGCTTTGGACTTGTGGAGTGCTTCTTATAAGTTATTTTTATTTAGGCGATAACATTTCTGAGTTAACGGCACCAAGTAAAATCATTCGTATTGACCAGTTTAAAGATATTTTTCAAAGAAACTATACTATCTTTGTAAGTAGCAAATCAATATGGAGTAAGGAAGAGTGGCTTTATGAAAAATGTTTAAAAAATAATCATAGTTTTACATTTTGTGAGTTTTCCAAATTTGGAAAATTCGATTATTTGTTTATGCCGTTTTTTGCCCCCGCAACGGGAGTAAATTCAACGCACAAAATATCTCTTGATAAGCTTGCAAGTAGGTCGACTGTTTTGAAAACGAATGATTTATTCAATCATGTTGTTTCAACTAGAAATCATTCGTGTAGAAACTGGACAGTTATCGATTGGCCTGATAAAATAAGTGAGTTTGAATACAGAATCGTGCACAGCAGCAACATCAATAGGGCTCAGACAAATATTATAACTAAAAGTGCAGAAATACTTTTCCAACATGAAAGAGGATGGAAATTTGAATTTTGGGGAGATCCCTGGACTCGTCAGCGCTTTGGTTCACTCTACACTTTTGGGCTGTTTAACTATTTAAAGAGAAAGAGTCAAGCTTTGGCACAAACTCAACGTAATGAAGTACGCGTTAATGGCGAGGCTGACAAAATATCCTTACAAAGTAATGCTATTGTCATATTTATTGCATTGCTTGTAGGGCACTGTTGTAGCATTAGAATATTGTTGTTTGAACTTCATCACCACATACGGTTTGCGGTTTACAAGCTGACATTTCGTATTAAACAATTGAGTTTCAAGAGCGTTAGGTTAATAAGAAAATATTACATTTGGCTGCAAACTGGTATATAGATATCTTAGATGTAGATTATATATTTGTTAGAACTAGTGTAAATATCATAAGCTATGAGGAAGCAGGACCCAGTATCAGATAAGATATTGGATAAACATTCTTTTTGGTTTATGAAACAAGCTGCTGTTAATGTATTCTTATGGTAAGTTGCTTGACATTTATCACATCCTTGAAATAAATATAGATAGTATAGCTTATTGTAGAAACCCTAGATTTGACACACGTTAAAACTAAAAGTGAGAATAAGTTATGCTTTGAAATTAATTGCGCACTTGTGTATGGCTGATTGAGAGATGGAATATTTAGTGGCAAATATGTTTTTGTGCTTCATAAAAGTAACAAAATAGTTTGTTTATGGAATAATCGTGGCTTTATCTAAAAGTTTTTTAAGTATTCAGTAAAATTTAACACAATTTAAAATTTCGCAAAGCACAATTTTATAATTCATCAAATAATGTTTCCGTCCCCCAAAAAGCAGTTGGATAGATATGGATGGATAATAGATATCTGTTTTAATAAAGCCACAAATGCCATCGCTAGTAACCGACCGTACCATTTAAAAGCAACTGAAACATTTAACAAGCTACAAGGTTCTGGGCGCGCATTTAGTTTGTCTGAACTTTGAACTCTAAAATGCTTTACTTTTCCTGTTGCAAAGCTGTGATGGATTGCACTTTCTTCTTTTCTGTAGTAGTCATAAGCGTGGGTGTATAGATTTGAAAAGGTGTTCTTGTAGCTCATTGGAAACATGATTTTGGTTTCGTTTGTCAAAATATGTGTCAAATCAGTCCGTCGTAATAAACTAAATTCAGGAGTCTAATATTTGCCCAAACAACCACAACTGCTGTTGAGAAAAATAGTAGTATAATATGTAAATAAAATTAGAGTTCATTGGGTTAACTGGCTGGTTTCTTTTTTTACTTGCAATTTAGAAATTTTAACAGTACGACATGCAAACTCAAGTGGTACAGATTTAACACTCAATAAGTCCCCTCGTTTTTAATCAGTACCCTAGTGTGGTATTTGATAAAGCCCTTCTATAGGCTTGACCATAGAAAGCTTATCATCTCAACAAGTAAATGTGGAGCTCATGTGCACGGCAATGCTTGAACCTCGATGTGTGCATGCCTCTCTCTAGTTATCCAGAGCAGATTCCAGTCATTCTGCTCTGTCACCCACATACTCTTGTAAGCAACCTAACTTGTAGGCTCGGCCAAATCGCTAATTCTGTACTTTGAGTAATAAAACCTTAACTATTTCGGAATAATAAATAATCAAGCCTTAAGTCCAGGCCTTTTATTATTTCCTTAAACACCACACCTAGTTAACGATTTACTTTCAATTTCATGGTTTCACTTTTAATGCTGATATTGGGTCAAACAGCCAAAAATAGACAGCTATTAACAAAATCAGATAGCATAACCACACCTGATGAAACTGGACTTCACTTCCAAGTTAATTACCGACAACAATCAACAATTAACTTGGAATTAAAGACCACCGGTAAGCAAAAACTTTAGCTTGTATATCAATTTCCCTCAAAAGCTTTATTTACTACTCAACTTCCCTTGACATTTGTTTCCTATAACACATTTTTCTCATTTTAACAATGAAGATTTCACTTATATGCTACTACTATACATTTATAATTTTATTCTCGGCTACTATTTACGTACCGTTACTGCTAATTTTAACTTTAATCTTGTTACTTTCCCTCTGATACTACTACTATACATATAATTTTATTCGATTTTAGGCTCTCTGGTGTAGCATTCTGTAAATTATAAAGGAGAAGTTAGTAAATAAAATGCAAATGTTAAAATGGTAGCAATGAAAAATTTCTAAAAATACCCGTTTATCATGACGCATCACAATATGCTTCCCGAGTAAAACAAAGGAATGTAAGTGATTTGCACAGTTAGGGCATTTTAACAAAATTTTTTGTTTATGTAACGGGCAGTGCTTTCGCAAATCCTTCGTAATCCTACCACATAAAAAGCGTTCAGCACGTCTCTGCAGAAATAGACCGGTTAAGGTCTCTACTCAGTATAAGTTTTGAACACATTATTAATGGAAACGAAGCGTTTAAGTACCTGCTTTTTTCCTTCCCGTTCTATCTGTTTCAATCGCTCACAAATTATACGCTTTTTCTGTCGACGCTGCTCTCCATTAAGACGTTTGCTTTGTGCTTGACGCTGCTGGCGAGCTACCTCTCTTCATGTCTGATTAAGACGCATACGCTCCATTCTAGGGAACTGACGACTTTCCTTAAGATTGTAATAGATAAATTTAAAAAGAAACGAAAGGATTTTTCATAGATAGTCATAGAATTCGTACAATAAAACATTTACCTTTTCCACTTCATGCTCGCTTCTGTGCTTCAGTTTCTCATGTGTAAAAAAAGCTATTTTGGAGCAATACGCTTTATCACAAAGACCGTAGGAGAAAGGTCGTTCATTTAGATGAGCGCGTATATGATGTTCTAAATGGTAACGCTTCAGAAACGTCTTCTCACATACTTCACACATCATACTGGGACGGTTTGCCATCCTATTCTCGCCCGGCGGGTGGTGCGTCTGGTTAGTTTTTAAATTCATCCTACGAGAGTAAATCACTCTCACATTGTTTATACTTGAAAGGTTGAACACGTTCAACCTAAAACAAATATATAAATTTTACAACTATACAAAATGAGAAAGTAAATTAAAACAAGTCTTCACTATTTCGAGCAACGGCCAGTGAATGGCTATTAAAAATAAAAATGAATGGATGGTTGATGCTTGCAATGTGAGCTTAAAAGAAGAAGTAAAATCAGTAAACCTCATTTAGTCATTTTTTATTCAGGACCAGCTATTGATACAATGTATCAGTGTATATTGATACAAACTGGATTTAAAGATGGGATAGCTCTAAAGAATGCATGCAATCAGCATCCAAAAGAAGTCGAGCGAATATCTTTTGGTAAACAGATAACCCCGCAACTTCTTCACAACATCCTTTACTGTTGGTAGGGAAGAAAAAATCTGCTCGTGAGTTGTCGCGTTTTCAACTTGGGGCTTTACAGCATCGTCATCATGCTTAGGCCAAAGTGCTCCCGCTAAGAATAAAAGTTATATCGTTATATCATCTCTCTCTATATACATTTATTTATTTACTGCTACTTACAAATGTATGCATTTATTAGAAAAGGAAAATACTTTAATAAACTTACGCGTGGTATGTTGATTGTTATCTGCATTGTAAATTCTCGGCACATAGGGATGCCAACCCTCAATTGGATGTAGAATAATATGATAAGCCCTCCAAGAACCGTTTCCTGGAGGAAACCGTGTACACGCAACGAAATGGTCGTTGTTGTTACTTTTATTCCGCAGGGGTAAGTTTCAGGAAAGGATTGGTGGATAGAGAAACCACCATAATTATTAAAAGAAAAAGTCCAATCACTGTATAAACCTTCATTTTCTAGATGAAAGATGTGAAGGCGGTTTTTAAAAAATTGGTGTCGATGTACTGGATCTTCAGAAGATAAAGGGTGCGTAGCAGTGCTAATGAGTCTAGTGTATCGCTAAAATTTTTGTAAAATACAAAAAAATCATTAGACATCGACATTAGACTCATTTGAAACCAGTTTGCCAGGGTTGGTGCTCAAAGCAACACATGTTAAGTTTTCCTGACCTAAGTCAAAACTTCAATTTAATTAACGTGTTTAAAGATATCTATTTTCCATTTCAATTGATCGAATTAGTTGATCTACAGAAACCCACAAGGCTTTCCCAAGTTTAATGGATTATGAAGATACACTTTTAAAACCTCATTAAAAATTTTAAGGCTGAACAATGAACTAACAAAATATGATGAGATCGAAATAGTTATTGTTAATGAAACAATTTTCAAATGAACTATACATGCGTGGTTTTATATCTCTCTTTCCTTAATATTTCTCCACTGAACCATGTAATGGATAAGTTATTCTGTAAGATTCTATATGTGTGGTTGCTGTGCAAGGGACCAATGCAGTAATTCCAGAAATAATTATTGGAAATATTTGCTGGTTGTAGTTGAGTAGTTATCGTTAGCATTAAAACTAGTATGTGTATTTGGCAAATGGTGCTTTGAAATTACATGATTTTAAAATTGTTTTAATAAAACTTGAAAAATAGAAACAATTTAATAGTATGCTTCACAGATGCTGAAGATGCGTTGCACTTCTGTTTGAAAATAGACCTCGGTTTTATTCTGACCAACAGATTTCTGTACTGGACTTCACCTTGCTTGCACTGTGTGGAACATCCTTAAGACCTGTATGCATTGAGCATTGCGTTGCAAATTCTGCATTTACTGATTGTAGCGCAGCCTGGAACAACAGAATTTTGTTGACTTGTCCTGGTCTTTTCACCTAGATAGATACTTCATAAATATATTTACCTTAAATTGTTAATGTTTGTCTAATAAGTAGGCATTTAATTGTGGCGTGTGCATGACATTAAAACGTTTATTGAAAGTAATTAAAAATTTATCTAAACTTTTAAACCAAACTGGTGGGTGTCAAAAATGAACATAGAAAATACTATACATAAAGCAAGACCCAATTTTATCCTCATTAAAATAAATGAATTTTTTAGCTTAATATTGAAGCCGTATTTTCTACACATACACAAAAACTAGAAGTGAAAATAAGTGGCTCCCCGCAATTAACTGTAATAATAATAATAATCATGTCTTTATTCATCTCATTTTTCTTTGTCAAATAACAATCAATGAAACCTCGCTGCGCGAGATATTACTTCATTGGCCCGTCTACACAAATTATAAGCATAAAAGCCCGATTTTTTTTACACATTTAAAACAACATACATATTACGCTTTAAAAATATTTAGAAACTTAACGACACCGACTCAAGTATGTGGGCTTTTAAACTATTTTTGAAACCGTTAAATGTTGAAGCAGTTTTTACATGCTCAGGAAGACTGTTCCATGCACTCATACTCCTATACTGGAAGGATAACCTACCAATTTCAGTTTTTGGGTAAACAGTACAATCAAAATCACTTTCTCTGCGCACCGACTTTGATTTAGTAAAATAGTTGTTGAAAAATGACTTTCCTTGAATCGAAACCATTTTATACATTGCACATAAACTTTTATACAAACATAACTTACTTGGCAATAGCCATTCTAATTCGTCACAAATTAACTCAGACACACAGTCCACTAGAATTTAGCTGATTGACTGTAGATATAATATTTAGTGGCGTAAAAGGTTTTTGGGCTTTAGGTATGTGAAAAGATTTTGTCTGTGGAATAATCATGACTTTATCCTAAAGCTTTTTCAGTAGAAGTGAACATAATAGCTCAAGATTCAGCAGAACACAATTTTATAATTCATTAGTTATTTTGTCCGCCTGCAGAAGAGCGGTGGGCTGTCGGGAGCTCCAGAAAATATAATACAAAATTTATTTGTTATTCGACCACTTTGCCAAAGAGATTTGTGACGCAGATAATTTGGATATGAAAGAATTGCACGGCATATAAAATTATCATGAAAAATTTAAATGGTTGGCAAATATCCTTTTATCGGTTTAGGCATACAAAATTTTATGAACTTGTTTTTCTCGCAAGCAAGCTAGTATATTTTTGTCTTTGCCAAAAACAGAAGACAGAGAGTTTTGATATAAATTGACAGCTATATTAAATGAAATGGTTATAAAATTGTTAAAGCTTATATAAATTGACACGCTATTCGACCGCTGTGTCAATCAAAAATTTAGGCTGATAAATGATATTTTAGCCCATTTTGATGCAAGCGGGTCTGGAAAACACACGCTGAAAATTTAAAGTATTTGCGTGGGATATTTTGCACCTAGACACCAACATTCTTCTAAAAGGCTGGTTTAAAATTGTTTTGCACTAGTTTAGTCCAAGTTGTGCAAACGAAACCTGACAAATAATTGTCAATACAGTTCTTTACGTCCACAATTTTTCGGCATGCTACACAAACATCCTAAACTACTTTGGTTAACAGTAGCCCCTGCCAGATTTTGGGGTGGTGTAATTATCCATTGGAATCCTAAAACCCTACAAATGAGCGTTGTTCCTTCCAAATACACAAAACGAAATGTTAGTTTGTTATTGCTCGGACTACTAATAGCCCTTCAAGCAGTTGGTGGCTATTTCTGGCTTAAAACTGAAAACAGAAACGCCAGTCGTACAACCGGTTTATATATTCTGATATTTGGATTGGTAGGGAATATTTGCTGCTACGTGTTTGTTCTAGAAATAAGATACAAGGCGGATACAATTTGTCAATGTGTCAACGGAATGTTTGACTATTACAAAGTGTACCCCTCCACTGATGTACCACCATCAACATCTATTCGAGAAAAGCTAATGATTATGTTTGCTTACGGAAACGCAATTGGCGGCTCAGCATGGGCATTGCTATTCACGGTTGGAGTACATACGGTCAAGCCATGTATGCCATCGTTAGCTGGTTACTGGCTTTTGCCAGAGTGTGCAGATACCGGAAATAGCTCTAATGATAACTGGAAATACAACGGATATTTGATCAAGTTGCTGGTAATTTTAGTAAATTATTGGATAATGAGCATTGGATGTCATCCACTTGTGTTTGCTGTCAACTCGCTTATCACGCAGGGTTCAAACACGCTGCAGCACTACATTAGAACGTAAGCAGTTCAAATGCATTCATTAAAAGTTGACAGAATTTTGCAAAAAATAAAATTTTATTTTAGGTTTGCTAATGGTTGTCTACTTTGCAACTGGAACATTGAACGAATTGTAACTCAATATCGCACACTTCAAGTACTTGGCATTCTACTTAACGAAGTACAACAGAACGTAATTCTAACAGTGTTTATATTTTTAGTTTTCAATACGTTGTGCTTAAGTGCCACTGTGATTATAAAAGGGAAAATTGTAAGGGATAGCTTGGCTCTGACTGGTATATTTTGCGTAGCTGTAGTCAATGGATTGATAATCTTTACTGTTTTACTTGGCGGCATGGCTCTGGTTTATTTCTCGTCAGGACAAAGTAACGTATTTCTGAACATGAGACTTGCGGAAGTTGAATCTCGAAGGGATAGGCAACTAAGAAAAAAGCTCTACCGAAGTTTTGACAGGATCAAGATTCGATTTGGCTCGGTCAACTTTGTTGAGAGGTCAACTGCGCTGGTAAGCATTGACCTGGCTAGTAATATAACTGTAAATTTGATTCTAATGTGATTCCGATTCAAACCGTTTTTCAACGGAATATACATTTCAACGGAATGTACCTTATAGCATTGCATGTATCACAGGCGTTACAGACAACAATGCTTCTTTATGCAACATAGATTTAATAAATTATTTTATTCATAATAACGTATAATTTCAACAAATGGTTCCAAACAAAATGATTACATGTATATCGCTTTTATGTTGTAAGAAATTTTCATAGGTAGTGAATGCAGCTGTTTGGTTTTTATATTGCCAATATGAAACTAAAATCGATACTTTAGTCACGTCATCCCATTCTTGTATTGATGTTAATACGCTCTACAGTTTACATTTCTATAACTTTCAAGTTGGAGACAAGATGTATGGCAAGCATTTTGTAAACAATTAATAATTTATTTTGCTTAACATTCTGTCTAGTAATATTGTCGGGTTGGCATATTTATTATTTGGACGGAATATTATCAGTTTAGCAGTTTATACAACTTATAAAATCGTGAAACTTTATTTTAAATAAAGCAGGCAACATGCCGACATGTAGCAAAGTAGCGAAAGTAGTTAGGTTTCAGTATTCACTTGACTAATTCATGACAAATTAACAAAATTCAACCAAAATCTCGTGTGCTAGACAAAAAGTTTAATCCTAAAATGTAGTATCCAATTAACTATTGAAGCAAAATTCAACCAAACTCTTATGTGCCCAACAAAATTTCTGTGTAAGAAGTGCACTATTCTATTGTAGTATGGTAGTCATTATGATGCTTGACCTCTGATAACCTTTGAGCCCTCTGACCGAATGACATGAAATTTTGCTAGGTGTGCTGGTTTGCTGGGTCTTAGTGTGTCACATGCTCCTGCCAAAGTCGGTCCGGAAATGTAGTTATCAACTGACTCAAGAAGCAAAATTCAACCAAAATCTCACGTGCCACACAGAAATTCTGTGTATAAAAAGCAATATTCTATTGTAGTAAGGTAGTTACTGTGACGTTTGACCTCAGATAACCTTTGACTACTTTGACCGAATGACACAAAATTTTGCATGGAGGTCAGCATGCCTGTGTCACACGTCTGTGCCAACTTTCAATAAAATCGGTACAACCGTTACTTAAATATCGCACGGACAGACGGCTTGTGCCAAATTAATAAGTAGCTTTCGCTACTTAATAAAAATCTAAATTATTAGCTCGCTGCTTCAGCAGGTGAGCTTATTAACGAGTAGGGTGTCCATCTGTCCGTCTACTTTATTTTTGGGGTCTAAACCAGGCTATTTGGGTTCCATACCAGGCTATTTGATGTCTAAACCAGGCTATGAGTAACTATTTGTGACCGTGTACACCCCAAAATATTTTCTTCTGATTTCGAATGTTTGGCTGTAATTAAGTAGTAATAGGCCTACCAAAGTGGTCCAATGAGTTCTGGACTCCACAGTCTCTCTACGTAGAAATGGCGGCCAGTTGAATATTGAAAACTGGGATTCAAGAACTTAATTTTTCTTTCAACCAGGATCAGTTCTGGAGCTGAAATTTTTTACACTCATTACAAACAGCAGTACCTAGATGGACATCACACCGACGACTCTGTAAATTACTACTGTGATTTTATAAAAAAAATTACAAAAATTGCAAAATTTTGGTTGAAGAAAAAATGTATTAATTTTTGCAATTTAAATTATAATATTATTCTAATCGCACAAAATTGATACAAATACACCGACAAAAAGTATATGAAATGCCAAACACTGAAAATGCGTACTTTTTGTGGTAACTGTGACTTCTTACTTTTGGCCCCGCGTTCCCTCATGTGGTTTCTCCAAACGGCAACAAATCCCATGTATGGGCACCTCCTAACGTTTGTCAGTAAATTTGCATCAATTTTGTGCGATTAGAATAATATTATAATTTAAATTGCAAAAATTAATACATTTTTTCTTCAACCAAAATTTTGCAATTTTTGTAATTTTTTTATAAAATCACAGTAGTAATTTACAGAGTCGTCGGTGTGATGTTCATCTAGGTACTGCTGTTTGTAATGAGTGTAAAAAATTTCAGCTCCAGAACTGATCCTGGTTGAAAGAAAATATAAGTTCTTGAATCCCAGTTTTCAATATTCAACAGGCCGCCATTTCTAAGTAGAGGGACTGTAGAGTCCAAAACTCATTTGACCACTTTGGTAGGCCTATGACTACTTAATAACAGCCAAACATTCCAAATCAGAAGAAAAAATTTTGGGGGTGTACACGGTCACAAATAGTTACTCTATTAGGGGTCTAAACCAGGCTGTTTGGGGTCTCAACCAGGCTATTTGGGGTCTAAACCAGGCTATTTGGGGTCTGAACCAGGCTATGAGGGGTCAAAATCAAGCTATTTGGGATCAAAATCAGGCTATTCGGGGTCTAAACCAGGCTGTTTGGGGTCTCAACCAGGCTATTTGGGGTCTAAACCAGGCTATTTGGGGTCTAAACCAGGCTATGTGGGGTCAAAATCAGGCTATTCGGGGTCCAATTCAGGCTATTTGGGGTCTAAACCAGCATAAATGGGCTCCAAACCATCATTAATGGGCTCTAAACCATCATTAATGGGCTCTAAACCAGCATTATTAGCTCGCTGCGTCAGCAGGTGAGCTTTGTAACGAGCAGTGTGTCCGTCTGTCCGTCTACTTTATTTTTGGGGTCTAAACCAGGCTGTTTGGGGTCTAAACAAGGCTATTTGGGTTCTAAACCAGGCTTTTTGGGTTCTAAATCAGGCTATTTGGGTTCTAAACCAGGCTATTTGGGGTCTAAACAAGGCTATTTGGGTTCTAAACCAGGCTATTTGGGATCTAAACAAGGCTATTTGGGTTCTAAACCAGGCTATTTGGGTTCTAAATCAGGCTATTTGGGTTCCAAACCAGGCTGTTTGGGGTCTAAGCAAGGCTATTTGGGTTCTAAACCAGGCTTTTTGGGTTCTAAATCAGGCTATTTGGGTTCTATACCAGGCTATTTGGGGTCTAAACCAGTTTATTGGGGGTCTAAACCAGGCTATTTGGGGTCTAAACCAGGCTATTTGGGGTCTTAACCAGACTGCTTGGGGTCTTAACTAGGCTATTTAGGGTCTATACCAGGCTGTTTGGGGTCTAAACCAGGCTATTTGCGGTCTCAACCAGGCTATTTGGGGTCTAAACCAGGCTATTAGGGGTCTAAACCAGGCTATTTGGGGTCTAACCTGGCTATCTGGGGTCTAAACCAGTTTATTGGGGGTCTAAACCAGGCTATTTGGGGTCTAAACCAGGCTATTTGGGGTCTAAACCAGGCTATTTGCGGTCAAAATCAGGCTATTTGGGGTCTAATTCAGGCTATTTGGGGTCTAAACCAGGCTATGTGGGGTCAACATCAGGCTATTTGGGGTCTAAACCAGGCTATGTGGGGTCAAATTCAGGCTATTTATGGTCTAAACCAGCAAAAATGGGCTCCAAACCAGCATAAATGGGCTCCAAACCAGCATAAATGGGCTCTAAACCAGCATTATTATCTGTTTTAGGGATGTTTTACCTATTGTATATGGGCTAAATGGGTCTTAAACCAGGTATTTCGCAGCGAGCATTTTTAATGGTTTACCATTCTCTGGTTAGCTTTTGCTTGAATGGTTGCTGAAACATTTTTTAGTTCAATTGGAAGTGTTTTTGTTAAGTTGAGAATACAATTGAAAGCTATGCAGGGAATATAACTGTTTAACATTATAACTTTCTTGTTTCTTTTTTATTGTTATAGAGTAAGTATTGGGTATAAGTATTAGATTACAGTAGTAGATTATATTGTTAGCCAAACCATTTTTTAAATTTTATTTTGAAAAAGCCAACTGTATTGCTTAGTTCATTTGGTTCTTTGACTTTTCAAGCAGTCAATATAATATTGACCAAATATTATATACCAAATACAATTTCTGACACAATAATTTTTTAACAACAACACAGATATAATTTAAACAACCTCCCATTATATTATTACCAAGATAAATCTACTCAATTTTTTGTTGCCTAGTAGCAATATACATACCAGATTTACAACAAATGTTTCTTGAAAATTTGCAGACGTAATACCTTCCTAGTTTCAAATATTTAGTTAGTAGTACGCAAACTAACAATGTGTTCTTCCACATTTTCTTAACTGCGATTGCAATGCTATGTGTATCTTCAAATACGTAAGCCGCAGAACTCAGCAACATTCCCAAACTCCACATAATAAAAATCATCACTACATTTCCTTTTAAACTGGCACTTTCTGGTTGTTCATTATCGTCCAGATTCACGTACCCGGGTAGTGTACTTCCACCCAGGTAGTTAAGTATTCCACTTTCCTTAAAACGCAATGATACGTGAAGTACTTTTGGAAAAACGTAACCCTGAATTTTCAAACCTACATTAATTTGGCTTAGAATCTCCGTTCCCAAGGAAACCAAACTCAACTCTTTACGCTTCAGGGTTTGAGTATAAATCATACTTTCTTTTTCTGAAAATACAAATGCAGTTTTATTGCACGTCGCAAGAGAGTTCATGTAAAGTTCTTTTTCGTGTTCATAGAACAAACGTTCATACTCCAATCTTTCAGTTTGATTTGGCTTTGGCTGATAATTACGAAAATTATACGCAATTTGCTGCAATACGTCTACTAAACCAGGATGGATTCTTGAGTTGTTGTACAGTCTATTAAATAAAATTGAAAAATGATTGTTTCCTAAGCTTTTAAAATAAGCAATTTTTGTGGTTGCAACTAAGTTTACAGCTTCAATTTAAAATTCCATAAAGAAAATATCAACGATTTCATTACCGTGGATAGACTCACCATGCCAAGGTATCACTAGTGGCAATGGATACTTTAGCTTATTGGGCAAATGAAGTTCAGATACTCTGTTGTGTATGCTAAAGTTATTTTCCAGCAATTGATCTAGCGTCTTGTATAAAAGTGGTTTTCTAGGTAAAACCATTTTGTATACGTTTTGGTTGCGATAAGCATTGCTAAGCACAAGAGCACCTAGAACAAGACCTGACAACAAAAGTGAATTATTTGCCAAATCTGATTGATACGGAGAACCTTGTTCGACTAGAATCTTAAAAAGGCGAAACATATTGTCGTACCTTTGCATTAATTTTCTTCTGCTAAAGTAGTTCTTGCTTATAACATTGCTAAGAACAATGATTGACATGACAACACTGAGCCATATAAATTGATCAAATATGCTGACAAACTCTTCAAATGGAAACACCGGCAGGCCGCGTTGACCACATCCTACAAACCGTAGTTTGGTATGACTCATTTTAATCTCTAATGAATATATAGTTGAAATACCATCAGGAAAAATGTCTGCTATCCATCTGCCTGCAAGTGGACGTCGGGCTTCGTTGCATTTCGAAGCGTCAACTTTCTTTATATGTGTGGCGCGTTTGTAATAAAAGCAATTGTCGTGTCCTCCAAAATATGCAAAGTATGAAGTGTTCTGCATTGTAGTAGAAATGATTTCATAGACTGTGGCAGCAATTTTGTTTGTTTTGGGAAAATGACTGTCAAGGTTTGTCTCACGTTTTTGTTTGAGACCGTTTTTGTCTGCAGTTTCCAAGAATTTTATCATACAAGTAAAAACCTAGAATATAACCAGATGCACTTCGGTAAGCAAGATGAGCAATTTTATTATATTTAAAGCAATAAATTGCAGAAGTATTAAAGAGAAAGATTCTAAGCCTTTTGTGGTGTTGGCACAGTCACAGGGTCGGATGATGTTTAAAGTCTTGTATATAGAGAGTACATTTTGTAAAATATAATTTCTTACACGTCAGTGTTGGTAGAACCGATCTCTAAAACTTTATATAGCACAAAAGCCCCAGTTAAATACAATGTAAAAATCAATATTCCCACTTTTGCAGAAAACAGGATGTTATACTAGACTGTATTTTTACGTTACGTCTCGTTAATAACCAATTTTAGTAGCATCGATTAATTTTGTATAAAATACAAACTTAACGCAAGTATCAACAATTTCTATACTGTGTACGTACTAATGTATTATCCCCTGTATTTGGATTGTATTTTTGGAATAGTTGCCATCAAATTCAGTGACATAAAAATGTATTTTTTAACTCGTAAAATTTATGATTAGAAGTTTGGAACTTGCTGATTTTGTGGATAGTTGCTCCAGAAATTGCTCTACATAGTATTCCTTTTTAAAACAAGACCAGACCTTTTAAACCAGGTTTTTAGGCATACACAAGCATGTTTTTTATTTATACCGGCAAACTTACTTCGATGTAACTCTAGAATTGTGAACTGTAAATTTTATAAAACTTTTCGGAAATAACAACAACTGATTTTTTGGTCTAACACAGTACCTTGTACAACATGTAAAGTCTATGAAACAACAGATATACCAAAGATGAAAACAGAATTTAAATTTTTGAAAATATTTCTAAGAACTTTTTTTGCCAAAATCAGTTTTTTGAGGAATGTGATCAACGATACCAAACTCGTATTACAATAGACAAGTTTTGGCGAGCAAATGAAAGATACGTGCAAGTAAATATGTATTTTCGAATAAAAGTTTCCCTTATTATACTTGCGATCATTTTGTACTACGTTGGTGCTCAGTATTAATTGAAAAGGCTTTAATTACTAGAACCTAGAATAAATATTGAATTAAAATCAATATTTTTGTATAATTATTGCTTTATTCACGCACAGGACGAGACAAATCTTGACATCTTTCTCTTTTGGCAGCTCAGACGGAACCTTAACATAAGTATTTTTTTATTTTGTCCACCATAGTTTGTTTTCTAAAAATAGTATATACGGAAAGCTCCATCCAAAAAATTTATTGGCGCAAGCAAGTTTGCAACATCTAGTTTAAAAGTTATAAGTTAAAAATATATTTTGATGTCGTTGAATTTGATGACAACTATTTTTTTAAACCTTTTGACAAGAATACAAAACAAATACAGGGGATAATACATTAGTACGTACACAGTATAGAAATTGAAGATACTTACGTTAAGTTTGCATTTTATATCTTACAAAATTAATCGATGCTACTAAAATTGATCATTAACACGACACGTGAAAATACAATCTAGTATAACATCCTGTTTTCTGCTAAAGCGGGCATATTGATTTTTACATTGTATTTAAGTTGGGCTCGTGTGCTATACAAAGTTCTAGAGATCGGTTCTACCAACACTGCCGTGTGAGAAATTATATTTTACAAAATGTACTCTTTACATACAAGACTTTATATTTTTGCTTACGTGGTTTTTGGTTATGAGCATTTACACACACAAGCTGGAAATCAGACAAGAAATTGTTCACTTGTTGATCAAATCCCGCTTAGAGTCATACATTTAGTCAACTTTAGCTCATATTTGAATTACGTGCACCCAATAGACAATTTAAATGATATTATTGCACCATTGTTGCATAGCCGTACGTCGTTTGTTTCCATAACAAACTATTTCGGTGTGGATATCAAGGAGACTAAAGTTCCTATTGTGCTACGTCATGCAAACTGGGCGGGCAACATTTTCAATACAGATAATTATACTGCTGAGTACAAAAGAATGAATAAGGATTACGCGCGGTGTCCATCGTATCTGTTGTTTAACAAATCGGAAGAAGTGCTTGACAACTTGTCAGTTTACGGATTTAGATTTCCAAGAAAGCTTCTCTTAAGTAAACCATGGCACGGCGGTGTACAAATACATCTTCATGCTCCAGCAAAGATTTTAGATGACATATCTAAGTGGATATCTCAACATATATCTCCAAACAGCAACTTGGCCTTGGGGAAAATGACATTTCCTGTATTTCAAGTGGTAGTACTTGTGAAAAAGCCTACAGAAACAGCTAATATGTACACTGTATTTAAGTTTTGGACTCTTTGGCTAATGGAACCCAGTACATTTAAAAATGCAGGTGAAAAACACGAAGCATTGAGATTTTTTGTTTACATTTTGGCAACTGCAGATAAAGTTACAAACACAATTACCAAAGTAAACATCATCCGACCCTGTGACTGTGCTAATACCAAAAGAGGCTTGGAATCTCTCTCTTTACAACTTCAGCAATTTATTGCATTAAATGCTCAAAAAATTGCCCATCTTGCTTATCAAAGTGCATCTGGTAATATTCTGGATATTCACTTGTATGATTTAATTCTTGGAAACCCTCTTCTAACTGCTGACAAAAACGGTTTCAAACAAAAATTTGAGACAAGCCTTGACAAACATTTTACCGAAACAAAAACAATTGCTCAAACACTCAATGAAATCATTTCTACTACAATGCAGAACACTTCATACTTTGCATATTTTGGATTACACGACAATTGTTTTTATTACAAAAACGCCACTAATTTTAAGAAAGTTGTCGCGTCAAAATGCAGTGAGGCCCGGCATCCACTTGCAGGCAGATGGATAGCAGAAATTTTTCCTGATGGTTTTTCACCTATATATTCATTTGAGATTAAAATGAGTCATACCAAACTACGGTTTGTAGCATGTGGTCAACACGGCATGCCAGTGTTTCCATTCGAAGAGTTTGTCAGCATATTTGATCTATTTATATGGCTCAGTGTTGTCATGTCAATCATTGTTCTTAGCAATGTTATAAGCAAGAACTATTTTAGCAGAAGAAAATTAATGCAGTGGTACGACAATATGTTTCGCCTTTTTAAGATTCTAGTCGAACAAGGTTCTCCGTATCAATCAGATTTGGCAAATGATTCAAAGTTTCGACTTTTGATCTCAGGTCTTGTTCTAGGTGCTCTTGTGCTTAGCAATGCTTATCGCAACCAAAACGTATACAAAATGGTTTTGCCTAGAAAACCACTTTTATACAAAACGCTTGATCAATTGCTGGCAAATAACTTTAGCATATACAACAGAGTATCTGAACTTCATTTGCCCGATAAGCTAAAGTATCCTTTGTCACTAGTTATACCTTGGCATGGTGAGTCTATCCGCAGTGATGAAATTGATTTTTTCTTTATGCACTTTAAAATTAAAGCAGTACACATAGTTGCAACCACAAAAATTGCTTACTCAAAAAGTTTAGGAAACAATAATTTATTAAAATTATTTAATAGATTGTACAACAACTCAAGAATCCATCCTGGTTTAGTAGATGTATTGCAACAAATTGCGTATAAGTTCCGTAATGTTCAGCCAAAGCCAAATCAAACTGAAAGATTGGAGTATGGAAGTTTGTTCTATGAAAAAGAAAAAGAACTTTACGTGAGTTCTCTTGAGTTGTGTAATAAAACTGCATTTGTATTTGCAGAAAAAGAAAGTATGATTTATACTCAAACCCTAAAGCGTAAAGGGTTAAGCTTGGTTTCCTCAGGAACGGAGATTCTTAGCCAAATTAATGTAGGTTTGAAAATTCAGGGTTACGTTTGGCCAAAAGTGCTTTACGAAATATTGCGTTTTAAGGAAAGTGGAATACTTAACTGGCTTGGTGAAAGTATGCAACCTGGGTACGTAAGTCAGGACGATAATGAACAACCAGAAAGCGCTAATTTAAAAGGAAATGTAGTGGTGATTTTTATTATGTGGAGTTTGGGAGTGTTGCTGAGTTTTGTAGCTTACGTTTTCGAAGATACACAAAGAACTGCATTTGCAAGTAAGAAAAGGTGCAACAAAATATTGTTAGTTTGCGCACTATTAACTAAACGTTTGAAACTTGTAAAGTATTGCGTCTGCAAATTTACAAGAAACATTTGTTGTAAATCTGGTATGTATATTGCCACTAGGCAACAAAAATTAGGTAGATCTATCTTGGTTGCAAAATATTGAGAGGTTGTGTAAATTCTATCTGTGTAAGTTTGTAAAAATGTCTGTGTCAGAAGTATTAGGTGCACTGTGTGTGAAACCTTTTTGTGTGGTATATATGATATTTGGTTACTAATGTATTGTCTGCTTATAAAATCAAAGACTCGAATGAACCAAGCTATACAGTTGGTTAGGCTAAATCACAAAAGATCAGGAGTTTTGGTAGTTTTCCCTTTTTTGGTAACGTTATCCGATTTTCGTCAAAATTGATGCATATGTACCTTCTTTAATTGCAAATTCAAAAATAGACTTAATAATGATCAGTAAATCTGGATGTTTGAATGTTATCATTTTCATGGTATTCGAGTAATACCAGGACTTTATGTACAGACCTTATATGTTTTAAGAAATCAAAAAAGGACTCCAGAGGTGGTCATATAAAATTTACGGATACAGTGAAATAGAAACAATCTCTTCTAGTCTTAATCGATTTAACAAACATAGAAATTCATCAGCTGTTAAATCTATAGGATGACTGAAAATGAGTACACGTCTACACTTAAACACCACTAGCTTGTTTACTAGCATTTTGAAAAGTGATTTGAAGAGAGATGTATAAAAAGTTTCCAAATGAGTTCTGACGATCGTTTTGAAACAGAAGAGACCCAAGAAGACCGGTTTCGTATTTATTATTCACATCTTCAGTTCTAAAATTATTTGAATTGACATCATCATTACAATAAAATAGGTTATTATAACATTTACAAATATTACTGGTTATCCTAATTGTGCTATTTTTACCTTGGATTCGATATTTACAATACAAAAGTACTAGATATTTTATTTAAGGACATCCCCTTGAAACAAAACCTCCACCTGGGTACATACCTTTGATGTCTTTCTTCGGACGTACGGATGTCCGACGGACATTAGTTTAAAGGATAAGTACGTAATAGGGATATCCTACACATATCCCAATTTCCAAAAACCATGTACTTAACACGTTTCTAAGTATATTCCTATAAATGTACGTAGTATATCCTACGTGAACCAGTTTATCTTGAGCGGACAATCATAGGACATGATTAAGTACGTGCACAATACATCCTTTTTATATTATTTGTACATCCATAAAATATTTTACGGACATAGTTGGGATATGATAGGGATAAAAAACGTGCAAATATTGACATTTAAAGTACATCAAAAGAACCAGTTTAGTTTACAATAATTTTAGTTTGATTTTGATAACAATTAAAGTTATTAGAGTATGGTACACTCAAAACACAATTCTGCTATTGGCCTTATCCTGCAAGTTCTCTTCTGTCTTTCGGGGTACTTCTGTGCTTTGGTCTTGTACTAAAATGGTATATCAAAATAAGATAAATCAATTAGAATTTCAAATAATTTTTACTTGTGTAGTCATTCACCGAGTTCATGCAAAAGGTTAACTAATACCACTTGCGATTGAATAATGGAGACGGGGAAGCCAAATCGTAACCTTAAATGGATGCTACGGCAGTTGACACAGCATTATTCTTTCCTAAAATTGCAAAAAAGAAAAACATACAAACTTTGAGAAATTCTTGAAAGTTTTTTAACAGGGTAGCAAACATAAGCTCTGTCAACGTTAACTATTCCTTTATAAACTTACCTTATTAACCTAGATCGAAATTCACCGTGAAGATGCGCGAGATGGGCAAAGGGCTGCGAGAATGGGATTAGGACATATTTAAGTTACAGAAAGGGCTAAGTATCCACTGCATTGTGACACCCTTCCTTCTATTTTCCTATTCTATTTTAAAGGAGCGCAATGTAGTTGGTTAATTAAGTATTAAATACCCACTGAAAGCATCGTGTTAGCTCAAGCAATTAATCATTTTTTACTTACGTTTAGAAAAGTTGCACAGGCACACAAGCAAGCCATTTGGCTTTCGGCCCCTTTTGCCGACATTTGTCTTTAAATTGTGAGGTTAGTTTAGAGCTATCCCCAATTGCCAACGAAAAAACTAATTATATTCTAGAAAAACTAGACTAACAATAAGTCAAACAAGCTGAGAATTGTCGGTTATGTTTCAGCCAGAGTGCCTTTTGTTGTGATTTTGCGCGCCACTTCGGGCTTTATGCCATCTGATATCCCCAGAGGGATAAGTTAAGGACAAACTGGTTTTTTTATATTTTTTGTACGTATAAGATGCTATACGGGTATACTACCGATATCTCCAAATGGGACATCCGAGCATGTCCGTGAAGGACATCAAAAAGTGTATCCGCCAGAGAATGCTTGTTTCAAGGGTCACTATCAACTGTAATCAAATAGAAATGCTACATGTAAAATTCACAAAATTGTATAACTTAAAATATAACTCATTTGTGTGTTACTCAATACAATTTTAAATCTCACCTTTAACTCGCTTTCAAAAATATAATAATTATATTATTCTTAATACTGACACAAAGACGTCCTTTCTGTTGGGTGTGTGGTAAGTAAAGAAAAATACAGCTAGCAGTAGCAGAATAAGACTACTTTTAGTTTGCGCGCCTGTTACCTTCTCTTTCTTTGTCTTTGCTTGAAGTACATTGCAGTAGTTTTGTTACTAGGTTTGGTATCGTAAATGCGTACTTGATATCTAGTCCAAAAGCTATATTTTTTAGTTGTGAAGTAATACATTTGTTAAGTTCGTTATGAATTTGAAACTTCACTATATGCTTGATTGGAAAATTGTAATATGGCAGTACTATGAAAACTTGCTTGTTAGATACTTCTGTATTTGGCATTGAAACCTAAATGATATTATTTTCCCTGTTATGGTATTTGAAGAACTCTGCTGATTTTGTCACAATCAAGTCATTTCAATTTATACTTAACAATTTGTCTTTTGTATTGACCATCCTGAAATATATGAAAAACAAATATCAAATTCAAGGTTTTTTCAGAAATTTAAACAAGTAATTATTGATCATCAGTTAGACTGGTACGTCAGTGAGCTGGTGGCCTGCAACAAAACTACATTTTTCTTCCTAGCTATATGTCCTACGACTACGCAAAACGAGCTATTGCTAAAAATCAAACACTGACTTCTGTAAGTACTAGTGCATATACAAATCAGTCATATTGAGAAATAAGTGATTTCTAGGTTCATCGAATGTTTAGGAACAGTTTTTAATCAAATATACCGACGTTTCGGCTCACAATCCACAACACAAATCAGTCAGTTGTACTTAAATTTCAAGGGTATATTGATCCCCATTTTTCATTGCGACTCAGTTGGTTAAAAGCTTCTGGGATTGATCAATGGTTTCCCAAAATCTCAGGTAATCTGATTTCATTTCAGAGACAAAGTAGTCCACCAGTCAGTGCCTTGCTGAATGTAAACATACTGGTAATATTTTGTATCCTTATGATAGGATTAACATGTTCCGTATTGGTGTATATAAATTAATTGGGACTCAATGATATACAAAATAAGTTACGCCTGGTGGGTATGATAGTGAAAATGTTATGTATGGAAGTCAAGAAATATATTATTCATCTTAGAAAACAGGTCCCTCTAATAGCAAACCGGCTACGCCGTTGGATGAAAGTTAGTGCATTTTATTAAGTTTGTACATTAAGTTGCCTAAGATACTAGGGTATCTTGAAGTTAAATGTGAGCTTCATAATAAGATAGTACTTTATTGGTAACCAATCCATGTAGTTAAAGACACTCGCTGCTAAAGCATACATAAACAAAAGAATAACCGGTTTAAAACCCATTTTCGCTGATTAAGGACCAAATTAACCTGGTTTAGAGCCCGTTTTTGCTTATTAAAAATATAGTAGACGGACCGACGGACAGAGAGACACACTACAAAAAAATAAGCTCCTCAGCTAACGCAGCGACCTAATAACAACTATGCTATAATTTTTCCTTTGAAATCAATGATGCTTTTTACATTAACATTGGGCACTTACTGTAGTATTTAATTACATTTTTACTTACACACGAATCTAAACTGCCCTTAGTTATCTCGTTGCTTTATAGAAACATTTATCGTAAGGAATTTTGTGAGACCATTAAATAAGTTGCCATTACAGTAAATCGGAAGATTCGGTAAAGTTAAAAAAATAGAAGTATCTAACCATATTAATATAAATAGAAACAATAACTTCAACTTCGCTATGCCTATGAAGCCTGTGTGATTTCTTATCGATTACTTTATCTCAATAGATACGCAAAATGACAACAAGATAAGTTGCAAAAATAAAACAACAAAAATTATTTGACCTGGTTTGATGCTTGTCTCAATGCATCAACAATAGAATGCACTGGCACTAAGGATATAAAGTAACCGTCCAACACTACACCCTGCTTTCCCTTTTTGTTTGGATTTCCATTCCACTTGTTTAAATTTCTTTTGTTTAAAGTTTACTGTTTTTTGACAAAAATCTATTCTAGAATTATGTCTAAGAACGTTCACAAGCCTACCTGAAAATAGCCTTGTGTGAATAGAAAAAGCGTGTTTATAAAAGTCTAGCCTGGTTTTTTAAAAAGTCTACGGACAGCAATATGTGGATATATAGCAGTCTTGTAAAATCAACGATTTAGTATCTCCTTGTTTACATTTTTCGATTTGATAAAATACATTTTAACAAATACAAAGCATAATTTGAGTTAAGTTTGAAATACGGTTTAGGTAACCAAAAGCTGTTTTGTTTTGTTTATTGCAAGGTATTTAACTATTTATGGGTTTTTTGTCAAAAACACCAATTGAAAATGACTGAGATTGGAAACATAAAAGTAAATAAAAAAATAAACGTAAAAGCGACATTCAAAAGGAATAATACAACATGTAAAAGGTACAACACTATACATGCTTAATAAAAAAGACGGCAAATTACCCAACTTTTAGTGATGGAGGACAATAATAGTGGTATTTAAATTTAAAAAGTACGTAATTCCTTCCCTATTACAATATCCCTATTCAGTGCCATCAAGACTCTCCGCCACTTTTGACACAGCAAGTTGACCAAAGATGCTCTATGCCTACTATACCGAAAGAGGATGTCAACCTTATGGAAGAATGCTTTGCGGCGCTTGAATTATCATTAGTAAACACAATACTTAATGAAGATAATGTAGAGGTATATGAACCTAGGCTACCAAAGGGTTTAAAATTTGTACATCTTAATATTAACGGTGTAAAGTCAAAATTCACTGAAGTTTACGACTTTCTCACGAACGAGAAATTATTATTTTTATGGGTATCACCGAATCAAAGCTAAATTCAGATAGGGACAAATCGAATGCTTTTTTCATTCCAAATTACAATTTAATAATAGCTGACAGGTTAGATCGTGAAGGGGGTGGATCATTATTGTATGTTCACGCCTCATGTTCTTTCCACCAAATGTCGTTGCCGGAGCAACCTCCAGATAATGTAGAGTGTAACATATTGTTAATTAAGAAAATTGGTATGCGAGCAACGGTAGTGGTGTTAATATATGTTCCTCCATATGCAGTCAATAACGCTTTTTATGAGTTCTTTGAATCTGTATGTACCTTTGTAAAATCGACTGCAAAGCAAATAATAATCTTAGGAGACTTCAATATCAATTTGTTAGAAGGAAGTCAGAATAGAAGAAAAATATATAAAGTAGTAAAGCAATATAACTTACATCAAATGATTACATGTCCTACCAGAGTAGGTGTAGTTAAAATTATAAATGAAAGCAAGATAGTAGAAACTAAAACAACCTCGACTCTTTTAGACCACATTTATATAAATGATAAAGATCGTTTTCAGAGTGGGGTACTGGAATTAGGAGGTTTAGATCATTTATTAACTTTCATTAGTAATAAAAAGGAGAAAGTTAAATGTGAGCCTAACCGTATTAGCTTTCGATCGTACAAAAATTTAAATCCAGAGCAGTTTTACGAGAAGTTACAAGGAATTGATTGGAATTTGCTTTTAGAAAATGATAATATCGATAGTACTGTATTTGAATTTGAGAAACAAGTTTTAGAATATGTAGATATGTATGCACCTGAAAAGTATAGATTAGTAAAGGGTGATTCAAAACCTTGGATCACATCTGAGATTCGTTGACTAATGCGTGAGAGAAACAAAGCTAGAAAAGATATTACTAGTAATAAAAAAGTTGAAAGTTCCATCGAACAGTTTACTAAGTATAAAAAACTTCGTAATGAAATTAATATTAAGATCAGGGAACAGAAGAAGGTGTATTTCAAAAATAAATTTGAGACAACCAGAAACTCAGTTACTATTTGGGAAATTTTCGAAGAGCTGACTAATTTTAGGACAAAACAAAAAGTAACAATTTCAAAGCTTAGTGTTGGTGATAATGAGGTAGATAATTTAAATGACATAGCCAACCTTTTTTCAAATGAATATATACTACCTAGTAGTGCTAGTAATGTCAACGATTTAAAAGATGATGTTAAAAAATATACTGTAGAATTTGTTGAACAGGAAAAGGAATATGTCATTCCTCCCGTTACTGAAACTGAAATTATAAAAGCAATTAAGGGAACAAAAAAGGTAAATATGATAGCAAGACCATCCCTAAGAAAATATACAAAGAATTTGCAGCAGTGTTGGTGGTACCTTTGTTAATAATATTGAACCGTATATTTATGAAGGGACTTATTCCCTCTTGTATGAAAATAGCTGATTGTATACCGTTGTATAAAGGAAAGGGAAAACGCGACAAGGCAAGTTCATATAGGGCCATATTTATTATGGGTTTTTTAACAAAAACATTTGAAGCTATTTTCTATATTAGACTTGCTGCTCACTGTGAGTCACTTTTTGACCCACGACAACATGGGTTCCGTACTGGTAGGTCGTGTGAAACTGCTTTAAGTGAATTTTCACAATCCATTTATGATATTGTTGACAAAAAGAATGAAAAGCAATTGCCGTTTTTATTGACTATCGTAAAGCTTTTGATACAATAGACCGTAATAAATTAATTGTGAAACTTATGAAAATTTTTAATGTTCCGCCATATTTAATTGAAGTTATTATGAATTATTTTTATGGTCGGAAATTTAGGATTTTGAATGGAGATCATGTTTCTTCCTATTACGATCTAGATAATGGTTGTATTCCAGGATCTAAAATGGGTCCACTCACGGTTTCATTGTATATAAACGATATAAGTAATGCTCTAACCGTTGATTACTTACTGTATGCTGACGATATTGTATTGTATACGGACTGTACTAATTTTGAACCAGGTTTAGCTAATATGAAAAATTGTCTAGAGCAGTCGGAAATTTGGTTTGCAGAAAACAATCTAACAATCAATGTTGACAAGACAAAAATGATGTATTTCTACAAAAATTCAGATTTCAAGTCAAAACGATTATGTTTAGAAAACCCTCCCGGGTTATTTAATAATAATGAAAGTATTGAAATTGTAAATAAATTTAAGTATCTAGGCGTTATCTTCGACAGCGGTTTGACATTCAAATCACATTTTGAACATGTCGAAAATAAGGTTAATGCTGCGCAAGGTCGCATGCACAGTCTCAGAAGATATTTTACTATTAATGTACTCAAAGTGTTTTTGTCGTCATTTGTAACCTCAATTATTGATTATGGAATTACCATTTGGTGTGTACAATCTGAGATTGAAATCGAAAAGATGCAGAGGAAAATTAGTAGATTTTTGTCAAGTTTCTTCGTTCCAAATTCCATAAAACGCAAAAAGATTAAAAGAAATGGATTAATTGATGTAACATCATATTATATTAAATTAGATTTACTATTAATAAGGGAAAGAAAACAACTTATGTTATTAAAGTTTGCATGGAAATTTTGTAAAAGTGTATTATTTGGTAAATGGTATTTGTTTTCAAGAAGAACTGGTAGCAAGTACAGATTAATCACTCAATCACATTCTAGCGAACTTTATAAGCAGTCAGTTCGATGGCAAACTACGAATGAATGGAATGGGTTTTTCAATATATTCAACTATTCTATTGACCTAGAGACATTTGACTTCGATTCGGAGGTGGTAAAATACCTAATAGGCTATAGAAATAATGTTGTTTTGTAAAATAATAACAGATTTTATCGTTTGGTGATTAGGTTTGTTTTAGAAAATTATGTTAGTCTATAGTATAGAAGGTCTTTTTGGCCACCGTGCTTTCTGTTTGAAATCAGCTTAAGTACTTTGTACTGTTGAACTTATGAAATCACGTTAATAAAGGAAGTTATCAAGTTATCAAGTTATCTTCCAAACCCGTAAGTATATCTTTTATTAGATTCGGTTAATTAAAGCCTTAAAAATTGGTTTGAAACTACATTGCCATAATTACATTTATAATTGCACCAGAACCTAAATTGTTTGCCGCAACTCAATTGTTTATCGCCATGACGATCTTTTAATACATTATGTATAGTGACGCCAACAGGATTCCTTATACTTACAGTTTTGCCCGACCACACAAAATTTTGACAAATGTATGAGAATTTTAAATTCTAGGCATCTTTGTCAAGGGCAGTTGCGATTACTGTTACTGAAACTGTTTTAAAGATCCAGAAGTACACGAGTAATTAGCGACAACCAAAAATATGATATATATTGCACATTAATGGTATTACAGTTATATACTTCAAACTAAAAATAAAGAATTTAACATTGTGACGTTTTTTTTATTTGATTTTTTTTACCCAAAGATGAGACTTTTCACAATATAAAAATTATGCAGAAAAATTAGATGAATGGTTAGCAACGACTCTAATTTTAGGCGTTGGCTCTACTTACTCATTCTATTTGCTGAAACTATTGCTATCAGCAATGGAATATTCATATGACATGCAATGAGACATTCTTAGGCATTCTACTATATAATTGCTTGCTTAAGCACGCAAATCCTTTGAGCCTTTTTTTCCAAAATCTAAAAAAATTTTCCTGACCCTCTCAGAATTGTCCCAAAATTAATAGACAAGTTCGACACTGTTAGTATATTACGAATTTAAAGTATTAGCTCGCTATGAATTGTCACTGACGAAAAATTGCAAAAAATATTCAGTGGTTTTTAAGAAATCAGGTGACAAGTGCCTTAAAACCTGTCAAAAATCGGCCCAAAACATACAAATTTTTTGGGAAAAAATTAAGTTTTTTTTGGTTACCACGATATTTCATAGAACAACTTAAGCTAATCATATTCAGTCTAGTACCAGGGGGTGAAATTTCACCCCGAAATTTCACCCCCTTAGTGGGTGAAATTTCACCCCCCTAGATGGGGGTGAAATTTCACCCCCAAAAATACACAGAGGGGGTGAAATTTCACCCCCTAAGGGGGTGAAATTTCACCCCCCTTACCTAATTAATTTTTTTTCCGAAAATTAACACAGGAGTGATTTTTTTAATTAATTAACCAAAAAATATGCAAAAATACTTATTCGATGCAGAAAAAAATTGCAGATTTTTCAGTCATAATTGCAAAAAAGTAGCATGTGTAATTACAAAGTTATGCAGAATTCAATGTTGAAATATTTGAAATTCAATAACTCAAAAATCTCGAATTACACGGATTTGCAAATTAGTCAGGAAAATAGCACATTTTTTGTAGATTAAGATGGTCGCACGGCTGGCGTTTTAAGTTTACACCCTCAAAATTTAAAAAATATGCAAAAATCAAGTAAAATTTGAAGTTTTTATTTTCTGTCGTTTGCGTTTCAAAAACGCCAGCCGTGCGACTCATACCATCTTAATCTACAAAAAATGTGCTATTTTCCTGACTAATTTGCAAATCCGTGTAATTCGAGATTTTTGAGTTATTGAATTTCAAATATTTCAACATTGAATTCTGCATAACTTTGTAATTACACATGCTACTTTTTTGCAATTATGACTGAAAAATCTGCAATTTGTTTCTGCATCGAATAAGTATTTTTGCATATTTTTTGGTTAATTAATTAAAAAATCACTCCTGTGTTAATTTTCGGAAAAAAAATTAATTAGGTAAGGGGGGTGAAATTTCACCCCCTTAAGGGGTGAAATTTCACCCCCTCTGTGTATTTTTGGGGGTGAAATTTCACCCCCATCTAGGGGGGTGAAATTTCACCCACTAAGGGGGTGAAATTTCACCCCCTGGTACTAGACTGATATTGCTGAAGGTTATATTGAATTTTGTCAACTTTTTCAAAAGTTATGATAATTTTAGTATCGCAAAATGAGTCTACCCTCACGTAACCGACCACAATTTGGCCGGAACCAAAATTCAATCGTAACTTACAAACTAATTATCAAAAGCCAACACTGCATATACGGTTGGAATGCACTTAAAGTGAGCTTTAAAATTAGCACACGCATTCTCTATCTGGCTGCTCTTAAGATAAAAATATAACACTTTTTATAAAATGGGACAATTCCAAATTTCACTTGTCACCTGATTTCTTAAAAACCACTGAATATTTTTTCATTCTGTTTTTTTGTGAAAAGTAGCTGCCATAGACGTGTTTATGGTCAAGAATTTATATCCGGAAAATATAATTTTATATACGCCCAAAGGTAGTATTTATTTTTTTTAATCCGTAAATTTTGTGGAAAATGTCATGCCATTTTCTAAAATGTCAAAATTATAAACAATTACTTACAGGCTTAATTTCTTGTAGTTTCCATTGGTTACCATTGGTTTCAATGCTGGGTCCTCTATCCACAATATTAGGGGTTTTCTGAACATGCAATACGTTTTCATACTTAGCAAAAGATGGGTTTTTAGATGAGCTATTAAACAGCATTCATTGTGGTTACTGATGAAAGGTACCCGTAAGACAAATATAAGGTAATTTTTTAAAATCCCAGTTCGAATCAAATTTTGGTAATCGATTTGTCAAAAGAGTTTATCATTGCTGTTTTTCTTTGTAAATGCTTTTGTGTCAGGGTTTTTATGTTAACTTAGAAAGCCCATTTGTCACGCTTTTAGGTAAGCATAACAGACCTGCTCATACTCCATTTGAAATAAGATTTTGGGAAATAAATGGTGAACTTCAAAGGTGAATGATTTAGTCGCTCCTACTCCAAGTTTATCAGGCAAATGCAGTCATGAAGCACTAACCCCATCAAAATTTGTTTTTAATTTTGCAAAGGAAAAAATTCTGAATGCGCCATGTAAATTTTGTTCCAATCTTTATGTATCTAGAACATGTAGCTATCAAATAAATATAAAAAAGATTCGAAAAACTTGTACTGAGAAAACTCATAGATGGCGCCACATAAGGTCGAAGTGAATTATGGGCAATTCTAAAGATGCAAAACCGAGATATTTTTTCTGTACTTCCCGAGAGTCTAACGTATCACTAAATAAAGACATCTCAATTCGAAACTCCATCTGTTAAATTTTATATGAAAATGAAAAAATTGTTTTTACTAATGGGACATCCCTTATTTCAACTCTTTCTGTAAAGATGCTTTCTTACTCAAGAGTGCAGCTAATTTTATTTGATGGAACCATACAAAATGTCAAGCAATACTAAAGCTATATAAACCATAAGCTTCATAACATTTGAAAACATCTTCCTATTCAAGTGGAAGACCGTTCGCAGTTTGTTTGTCTCTGATTAAGACAAACCTTGTCAAAACATTGCCACATATACGTATATGTAAATCGCGGTTTTTTTGTTGTATCACACAGTGATTTTAGTTTGTCATTTATTACTTCTTATGTATTAATCCAAGCATTACTCACATACACTACAGAACAATGTGCTTATATTAAAATTTCCACTTATCAACTGAAAATAGATCTTCAAGCAATACAGTTAGCTCATCAAACTTCAACTTATATTATATCAAAATTACAATTCATCGCAAACATCTTCCAAATATTTACTCCTGCGGGCACTTCCATAGTCACAACTCGCCGGGCAACTTGCACACTAGTCTGTGCGGGGCAAAGTGAGGCATACAGGGCGCGAACTCGCAGGCTGTACCAAAGCACGGCGATGGTTGTGCCTATGGAAATGGTCGTTGGTATATGCATCTAATTTAAGCTGCTCTATACAGTCTATATTCTTCCTAATACACTTTTAAAGTATGCATCCGTATTATAGTTTTTCATAGAAAATACGGATATTCAAGAGGCATTTTTACGTATCATATGTCTATATAATATTGATCTAATTTTCCTTTATAATATTATATACTTGCAAACTACATATTATTAATATTACATTTAAGCCGTTTTTTAATGTTGTATTTTTATGGTCTTATTGCAATGCACTCTATACATATTTGTCTCAGAATGAATTCTAAAGTAAGGAATATTTTAGCCAAACTTACCTTATCATATTTATAGTTTACCTACTTTCGTCGTTTGCTTATCTTTTCAATCATAAAAACTTTAAATGCCGACACCAAACCAACAAATAAAAAAGGAAACACTAAAAACACATCATTCAATACCAACTATCTTTGCAACTTACCATGTTCTACGCCCTTACCATTGTGTTTTGGTGCTGCAATTTTTGGAGCCACGTTCTTATAGTAATTTTGTATCTGATCCATCTGATCCAAGTTCCTGACTTAAATGCACGCTTCATTGTATCTATCAGAAAGTGCAACCGCATTGCGCCTGGAGCAATTGACGCGTATCGAATGTCAGGCAGCACGTGGTCGTTTGCAGGTAGGATCCTCTCTAAAAATTTAGCGGTTTTTTCTATCTTGAATCGTCCTTTCATCCAGAATGTCATCTTATCGTCGTATTCGATAGCTGCATAAAATTTTCCGGGATTCTCCTTAACAAACGCGTTCTTGTTTGAATATTCCAAGTAATCACCAGGTTTCTGCAGATTTCGATGACGAAGCATAGAAGGTTGAACACCGTTAAGTTTAAATTGATCAATCAAACTGGACAGTATGTGATAAGGAGACCATTCACCAGTTCCTATATAGTAGTTGTTTGTGCTATTCAAATCTCTAAAGATTTTAGGAGTCCACGAGTATAGAGGGTTTAGAATTCCTACCAGTTTCATTCCACATTATGCAGATGCTATGATAATTTAAAAGACTTGTGTTCCCACCTTCGACAACTTAGATTTCGTTATCAAGACTTATCAAGCGTTTGGGAACATAAGAGGTAAAATATGCTTCCGAAGGACCACCCACAAAAGTGGAACAATTCTGGAACCCCAAAATGTCAACTTAATGACTGAGTCAACTATTCCAGACGATGGAAATAAATTGCAAACGATTCCAAAATGGCTTATGGAACTTCAACTTTATTATTTTCCCAAAAATAGACAAGTAACGGTAGCTTTGTTAAATGTCTCTAGTCCGTAGATCGACTTATTCTGTTTGTTGGCCAGCTGCCTCAACACAACAGGACTGATTCTCTCTTGACCATTTCAAGAGGACTGATAATTATTTACAATTTTCGTTCCCCTTTTATACAAAACCCCTCGGGAAATTACAAGATGGTGAGAAACAAAGAAAACGTTTCATGATGAACTTTTCATGAAGCGATAAGAACGAAACGTTTCCGGTTTCACAAGAAAAACTGTCATTTTCCGCACAAAGAAAGACAAAGGAAAATGTGAACGTTTTGACAAAGTCCTTACGTTTACGTTCGATCGAACTTGACCTTTCTACCGGAAGTAGCCATCACAAAATTCAAAGTTCATAATATTGAACTTTACAATGATCATTTTAGCAATAATAATGATAAATACTGAACGTGAACAAAGAACATCAAAATTACACGTTCGGAAACGTTCAGTTAACAAAGAAATGGAAAAAGTATAATAAATATTCCAGAACATCCATTTCCTGTCCACGTCGAACTTCTTTTCATGAAAATGGGCAGAACAATTTGAATGCAAGTTTCTAGCATGCGCAAGTTATCCTTAGATAGGTTCCCGATTATTCCAACAATTCCTTCGTTTTGCTTGATTAAAAGATCTATTTTCTTTATCATTGGCTTGGAAACTCGCTGAAAGTATTTTTTTATCAAAACGGTTAGCATTGTGAACATCAGATATGTCCAAACTGAAACTTTAAAGGGTCGAGACACATACATCCACGTAATGGGAGTTTGCCAAAAAAGTAATAGAAGTTAGCTTAGGACTCGCAGAGTAAACAGCATTTACAATATCAGAAGGATTTATGTAGAGCAAGCCATCTCGAATCAATCTGGATCTGAAGTAGTACAAATCATAGATATTCCAGTATGGCTTGAATGCTTTTTGAAGATCGCGGTACTCAAGCGCATCACAAAATAATCTTTCGTAAGCTGTAAAATAGTTAGTTAGATCAGCCAATTTTTCAAATATATTTCTGTGACTACATTAACTCCCAAAGCCGCTATGTATGTAGTAATCCTGTTCAAGGTCTGACACGTTGTTTGACTTGTACCGGGGATCTTGTTGCTGAAGAGAAGTAGGTAGTTGATATAGGTAAATAAAAAGAGAAATTGCTCCGGGAGGATTCTGCACAACAAAGTCGTCAAGGTTCCACCTGGTACGCAGAAATTCTTTTCTGACTTCATCCTGATTAGGCTTCATTCACTAATGACGTCACTTAAAAATTGCCATTTTTCAGACCACTGACTGACCCTTGTCATTATGCTGTCACTTTTTCAATTTTCCACTGACCCACCCTGTCATGTCACCTTAGCTTTCCATACAAAAAAGTCTGAATTTAGTATGACATTTAATTTGGTTTTCAGAATTTGGAGAAATCTCGTAGCAACTATGTTAATCTTTATTACACTAAATCTCTGTGTTACTAAAAATTAGTGTTATTTTTGGAAAGCCGAGTGTGCATTTTGAAGGTTAACTAGAGAATATCATCGCACATAAAAATCAATTTGATCAAGATCTCGATTATTTATTGTGGTATTTAAAACTAAGACTAGTCACGTTTTAATTCTAAAATTAGAAAATTGCTAGAGTGCAAAAATTGCTAAAAGGTCAAATCGACTTGCTATTAGCTTTAGTATCTATCTAGCAAGGCTCCAACCTGGGTGCGCTACAACGTTACATTTTTAGCCTTACGTTTGTGTTACAATTATGTGGTTTACCAACTTTTGTTTAAACGTGTTGATTCTTACAGAAAAAAATTATCACTACGCTTTCGTGTTTGCGTGTATCAATTTACGCGTCGTTCGGATGAGTATCAACTTGTTGCAGATGGTTCGGCTAAATTTAGTATAAGCTTTGTAAGTTAATCCCAAATGACAATTCATGCGTATTTATGTATACGCTTTTAGGACATTTTTACATTTTTTATTTACAAATTAAACAAATAGTTAAATTACAAACAATTAATTTTTTACATACATTTTAAAGTTTTTTTAATAACTTTACCAAATTCAAATTTCATAACAGCGCATGTAGAATGTTAATTCATTAGATTAGTATAGGACACTTCGAGCCCAACCTTTATTTGCTACGTTCTTAGTCATAACTCAAGCCACACATATTACACTGTGCCATAGTTTGATACATTTTTACTTTAATTTGCTCCCAAGTACATTTGCAAAGCTCTTGAAGTGTATGTACGATATTTTTTCAAGTGTGTTGACAAATTAAAACAAAAACTAAGCTAAAAACTGTCAACAAAATGTAGCTACACTAAATTCTACATAAAATATTTTCAACGTTACACCTTAAACACTCAACACCTAGAGAATATTTTGGTTTCTCTACAATGCAAAACAAGCTTCAACTAACCAGCACACTAGCGAAATTGATAGTCCTAATAAGCACAGAACAAAAATCACTAAAATATTTCCTTTTAACGATGTCTTGATTGGATCATCCTCATTCACCAACGTAGCATCAACGTTTCGTAACATATCTAGCTCATATATAATCTTGTTTAGCCACATCCAAAGTCCAGCTTGGTCCGCAGACTTGATTCTTTTTATAGTGTTAGGTGGAATTCTACCCACAAACGAAAACAATACATCATACTGAAATATAGATTCTTTCGAAAAGGATACATGCTTTGAATTAGCAACTTTTCTTTTCAATTCTTTGCATTTCCATGTAGGCAGTATTACAGCAGTTTTTGTACATCGAAGCAAACGTTGTTCCAAGGCTGCATATTGCAATGCATTAATAGTATCTTTTTGATTGGACAAGTTTCCAGAAAGTGCTAAATTCTGCATTGTTTTCAATATCTCGTAAGAATCCGGAAGAATCCTAGAGTTATTTAGTAGTAATTCTTCCAAGTTGGTGCTAATGTTCCGAGTTTTCTTAGCTTCTACAAGATCTTGGTAGTACCCGAGAATTCTAGTTTCCATATAAATTCTTTTTATACTAACCCGATGGTGGTCAAAAATGTGCCATCCTAAATATTCTGACAGTATATGTCTATCCCAAAATATATTTGTTGAGTTTAACGGCCTGTACTCCTTATCCCAATATTCCAAACCTGGACGTAGGTCAAGAAACGGCGTATGCGAATCTGAATGTATATCATACTGATTTTCAACTAGGTGTTTCAATTGGTCATAGATAACTGCCTGCCGTGGCAAAACCAGATTTTCAATTGTTTTGCTCTTGTAAACATTACTGAGAACAAGTGCTACTAACAAATAAGCCGTAAGTAACATTTTGTGCTGTGTTAAGTATACAAACGCGTCCCCTTGTTCAACATAAAGTTTTATCAAATCTAGTATAGCAATAGTACAATCTCTGTTTCCAAATAATTTTACACAAGCAACCAAGCAAATTCCGGATAATAATATGCAAAACCAACAGTATTTTTCATAGACATTGTAAATTAAGCTGAAAGATAGTGGTGAAATTATCGGTGCATCGCATGCTATGTATCCGTAGGTTCCCACGGGACTTGAAATGGGTGCTGCGTATACAAAATCCTTTCTAAAGTCACGCGTTGAAATAAACATTTGTAATTGATATATATTTTTGAAAGCATTATCCAGTTTTTTTCCATGTGTGCACAATATCCAATTGCCATTTGGCCTTTTATACTCATACGTCGTATTATTACCCAATATTGACAAAATTACTGCCACAAATTGTTGACTCGTGGAATTCCGTACATCTGTAACAACTAGTCTTTGGTGAGGTACGTTACAGTTTTTAAAATAATACGAGAACATAAATGCAGTGTCTGATGTATCCTGTATCGACCATGCAATTATCTGCGCACTATATCCATTTGTGTAAACAAAGTTGTGGGTTAATTTTGCCCATGTATTTTGGGGAAAACACAAGTTGGGGAACGATTGGTTCAAACGAAGTTGGTCCATACACACAGTTACAGAATTGGAGTAACCTGGCTTAACAAAACCTAATGATATGATAACAAATACAAAGTTATCATGATAACCCCCTCTCAAGAATTTAGGCTTAAAATTGTTGATTCCACTCGCAAAATATTTTCTCCATAAATTGGTAGCGCTAATTTCATGTACCACATTTATAAAAAACACTTGCCTAAACGGCGAAATTGATCTGTCAAACATTTGGAGAAAGTTATCATGCTGATTTTGGCTTTGCAAATTGTATTCCCATATTTCATGATAGCGATAGTTCACCGCGTCGGAATCGGACCCAAGAAATCCTTTATTATTGTAAAAGTGGTTGTGAGGAAAAACAGCAATCCGAACTTCACATTGCCATGGTTTTGATTTTAGAGTAAACTTTATAAATGGTAATGTTGTGCAACTTCTGCGTGTTGAGATTGCTTCCAGTGAATTACCTAGTCCAATGCATTTTTGCAAAAGAGCGTGCGATGTCAGAAAATGTAAATTTTTAATTAACTCTTTGTGTCCCCACATTGCATGTTCTTCAGATTCTGAAGTATTTGAAAGCATACCCATCACAGGTACACGAATAACGTATGGCAATTTTATGCCGTGTTCTATTATGTCAATACTATAGAAATTTGTAAAGTGAATGAAGCAATGTGAGTCCTCAAACGGAGCAAGTATCTGGTTTAATGAAAAGTTTTTCAAAACGTCAAAGTTTATCATTTTGTTAGCATTTATTGAATTTGTAACAATTTGCTTGTATTTGATATGAAGTCTTGCTCTTTTTCTCATAATGGTAGTCACGTTCCCCAACCGAAATTTGTACTCATTTGAATTTAAGTATTGTATAGAAAACAACGTTTTGATGAGCAAAAGAATCCAAACGGATAAACGGACTTCCATTGTTTGAATATAAACTTGTTAAACGTATGAGGTAAAACCTTAATCGTATTGTAATGGATAAATTAGATACTAATGCTTATTGTAATACCATGCCCAGAACGTTCCTGTATATGTTTTCAAAGTAAACAAATTACCGATTTACTAAGAATAAGTTGCCATTTTACGAGATAGGTTTCTCCTGAATGATTCACAAAACTCTTTTAACCCACAAATTTAATTTTTCAATTACAATAGTGGAACGATATTTGAAAAAAACAAACCGCAAAACCACTTATAGATCACTTAAGTCGTTACTCAATGAAGTGCAAAAAACAAATACGCTTTTAAACATTCCGAGTTTATTAAAGCCAATTCTCATAATTGTATGTACGTATGTTGCCATTTAATTTATGATTGACCATTCTGTTTGATTTTCACTCAAACCAAAAACCAATCAATCTAAAATATTTTGTTATACTTAAAAACTATAATACTGATGTTTCAATTTGTAATATCGTTATAATTTTTATGAAGCATAAAGACCAACTTTATTTGAGTATTTGCTTTGTTTTAGCAATAATTTTATTGTCCACCAGGGACTAACAATTGAGTTGTACTTTAAAATGTGTTCACGAAGTACTCCGTATTGATGTTTGTACAAAGCAATTTTAGCAGCATAGGAACACGGGCACATCAGGTAAACGTGTGATACGTCTATATAGACCTAAACTTTAACCTATGTATGTATTGCAAGACAGAGATATTTTATGGCTAGTTTTGGCTAGGCTCACTTTTATACCTTTATCAAAGAATCGATTCCGGTCAGAACTTGAAGTACATTGAAAATTAAGTTGCAAATTACATTTTTTGTCTTGGAAAAAATCCAAGGAATACAAAACAATATGGACGAAGAGTTAATACACCAAGTGTTGTATTGTTGGGCTTTTTCATTAAGCGTTATTTTTCAAGCTTCTGTCGATACTCAGTCAGTGGTATTCAAATGCAAAAGGGAAATTTTTCATTGGGAAACAGGTTTGAAAGATATCCTACTGTCCATACAGAATCTTGAACTGTCTTGTATCAAGTCACTGAAAGGTCAGTAGCCAGGTTCATTCAATTAGACTTCTCAATAATGCGCAGATATGCTTGTTACTAATTTAGGTCAGTTTTGCATTTATAATGACACAAAAAGCTTGCATGCGATGGGAGGTGTTTAGTTTTGAAAGCAGGAAAACGGAAAGATACCCTCGCACAAGTTTGATAAATAATTGAGTTCACACAACTCAAACATGCTGATAAATTATTCTATGAGCTTTTTGTATTCAATACACCAACAACTTTACTGATAGAATTGGCGAAATTCTCCACTCCTTGTCGGAAGTTCAGTTTAATAAGTTGCTGGTCATGAAAAAAAACTTGACGTGTAGTTGTGCGTTCAGCTTTGTATGGTACGGTGGAACACTCTGCATTGGATAAAAATAATTACAAAAAAAGTATCAGTGGTTCTTGAAATATACAAAATAGGAAATTCACAATCTGCTAATAAAATCCTGGGGAACAAGCAAGTTTCTAAAAATGCATCGGTTGCTACGTTGCCAAATAAGGAATTTGATACATTCATTTTTGGGACTGAGAAAGATTATCTAATCGGAACAAATACATGGCCGTGCACAAAGTGGGTGTTGATCGGGTCCAGTCACTCACAAGAAAAAATTGAACTGGAAATTTTTCAGAATGTAAATAAACTATATTTAAAATCTGCAGAACATTTTTTGTGCTAAGCTTACTGATGGTTTTATATTTAGAATTACCTTGCACAGATATTAGAATACCGAATTTCCAGTGCTGCGTTTTATAATATTCAATTTCAACAAACAACCAGAGAATGGTAAACCATTAAAAATGCTCGCTGCGAAAGATCTGGGGTTAAGACCCCATTTAACCTGGATTAAGTCCATCTAAATAAGGTAAAACATCTCTATAATAGATAATAATGGATTTATGCTAGTCTAGAGCCGATTTGGCTGGTCTAGAGGCAATTTAGGCTGGTCTAGAGCCGATTTATGCTGGTCTAGAGCCGATTTGGCTGATCTAGAGCCGATTTATTCTGGTCTAGAGCCGATTTATGCTGGTCTAGAGCCAATTTAGGCTGGTCTAGAGCCGATTTGGCTGATCTAGAACCGATTTAGGCTGGTCTGTAGCCGGTTTATGCTGATCTAGAGCCGACTTGGCTGGTCTATAGCCGATTTAGGCTAGTCTAGAGCCGATTTAGGCTGGTCTAGAGCAGATTTATGCTGGTCTAGAGCCAATTTATGCTGGTCTTGAGCCGATTTGGCTGGTCTAGAGCCGATTTATTCTGGTCTAGAGCCGATTTGGCTGGTCTAGAGCCGATTTAGGCTGGTATAGAGCCGATTTATGCTAGTCTAGAGCCAATTAAGGGAGGTCTAGAGCCGATTTAGGCTGGTTTAGAGCCGATTTGGCTGGTTTAGAGCCGATTTAGGCTGGTCTAGAGCCAATTTATGCTGGTCTTGAGCCGATTTGGCTGGTCTAGAGCCGATTTATTCTGGTCTAGGGCCGATTTGGCTGGTCTAGAGCCGATTTAGGCTGGTATAGAGCCGATTTATGCTGGTCTAGAGCCAATTAAGGCTGGTCTAGAGCCGATTTATTCTGGTTTAGAGCAGATTTATGCTGGTCTAGAGCCGATTTGGCTGGTCTAGAGCCGATTTATGCTGGTCTAGAGCCAATTAAGGCTGGTCTAGTGCCGATTTAGGCTGGTCTAGAGCCGATTTGGCTGGTCCAGAGCCGATTTAGGCTGGTCTAGAGCCGATTTATGCTTGTCTAGAGCCGATTTGGCTGGTCTAGAGCCAATTTAGGCTGGTCTAGAGCCAATTTATGCTGGTCTAGAGCCGAATTGGCTGGTCTAGAGCCGAATTGGCTGGTCTAGAGCCGATTTATTTTGGTCTAGAGCCGATTTGGCTGGTCTAGAGCCGATTTGGCTGGTATAGAGCCGATTAAGGCTGGCCTAGAGCCGATTTAGGCTGGTATAGAGCCGATTTATGCTGGTCTAGAGCCGATTTGGCTGGTCTAGAGCCGATTTATGCTGGTCTAGAGCCGATTTAGGCTGGTCTAGAGCCGATTTGGCTGGTCCAGAGCCGATTTAGGCTGGTATAGAGCCAATTTATGCTGGTCTAGAGCCGATTTGGCTGGTCTAGAGCCGATTTAGGCTGGTCTAGATCCAATTTATGCTGGTCTAGAGCCGATTTAGGCTGGTCTAGAGCCAATTTATGCTGGTCTAGAGCCGATTTAGGCTGGTCTAGAGCCAATTTATGCTGGTCTAGAGCCGATTTAGGCTGGTCTAGAGCCGATTTGGTTGGTCTAGAGCCGATTTGGCTGGTCTAGAGCCGATTTGGCTGGTCTAGAGCCGATTTGGCTGGTCTAGAGCCGATTTAGGCTGGTATAGAGCCGATTTGGCTGGTCCAGAGCCGATTTAGGCTGGTATAGAGCCGATTTATGCTGGTCTAGAGCCGATTTGGCTGGTCTAGAGCCGATTTAGGCTGGTCTAGAGCCAATTTATGCTGGTCTAGAGCCGATTTAGGCTGGTCTAGAGCCAATTTATGCTGGTCTAGAGCCGATTTAGGCTGGTCTAGAGCCAATTTATGCTGGTCTAGAGCCGATTTAGGCTGGTCTAGAGCCGATTTGGTTGGTCTAGAGCCGATTTGGCTGGTCTAGAGCCGATTTGGCTGGTCTAGAGCCGATTTGGCTGGTCTAGAGCCGATTTAGGCTGGTATAGAGCCGATTTATGCTGGTCTAGAGCCAATTAAGGCTGGTCTAGAGCCGATTTGGCTGGACTAGAGCCGATTTGGCTGATCTAGAGCCGATTTAATCTGGTCTAGAGCCGATTTATGCTGGTCTAGAGCCAATTTAGGCTGGTCTAGAGCCGATTTGGCTGATCTAGAACCGATTTAGGCTGGTCTGTAGCCGGTTTATGCTGATCTAGAGCCGACTTGGCTGGTCTATAGCCGATTTAGGCTAGTCAAGAGCCGATTTAGGCTGGTCTAGAGCAGATTTATGCTGGTCTACAGCCAATTTATGCTGGTCTTGAGCCGATTTGGCTGGTCTAGAGCCGATTTATTCTGGTCTAGAGCCGATTTGGCTGGTCTAGAGCCGATTAAGCTGGTATAGAGCCGATTTATGCTAGTCTAGAGCCAATTAAGGGAGGTCTAGAGCCGATTTAGGCTGGTTTAGAGCCGATTTGGCTGGTTTAGAGCCGATTTAGGCTGGTCTAGAGCCAATTTATGCTGGTCTTGAGCCGATTTGGCTGGTCTAGAGCCGATTTATTCTGGTCTAGGGCCGATTTGGCTGGTCTAGAGCCGATTTAGGCTGGTATAGAGCCGATTTATGCTGGTCTAGAGCCAATTAAGGCTGGTCTAGAGCCGATTTATTCTGGTTTAGAGCAGATTTATGCTGGTCTAGAGCCGATTTGGCTGGTCTAGAGCCGATTTATGCTGGTCTAGAGCCAATTAAGGCTGGTCTAGTGCCGATTTAGGCTGGTCTAGAGCCGATTTAGGCTGGTCTAGAGCCGATTTATGCTTGTCTAGAGCCGATTTGGCTGGTCTAGAGCCAATTTAGGCTGGTCTAGAGCCAATTTATGCTGGTCTAGAGCCGAATTGGCTGGTCTAGAGCCGAATTGGCTGGTCTAGAGCCGATTTATTTTGGTCTAGAGCCGATTTGGCTGGTCTAGAGCCGATTTGGCTGGTATAGAGCCGATTAAGGCTGGCCTAGAGCCGATTTAGGCTGGTATAGAGCCGATTTATGCTGGTCTAGAGCCGATTTGGCTGGTCTAGAGCCGATTTATGCTGGTCTAGAGCCGATTTAGGCTGGTCTAGAGCCGATTTGGCTGGTCTAGAGCCGATTTAGGCTGGTCTAGAGCCAATTTATGCTGGTCTAGAGCCGATTTAGGCTGGTCTAGAGCCAATTTATGCTGGTCTAGAGCCGATTTAGGCTGGTCTAGAGCCAATTTATGCTGGTCTAGAGCCGATTTAGGCTGGTCTAGAGCCAATTTATGCTGGTCTAGAGCCGATTTAGGCTGGTCTAGAGCCGATTTGGTTGGTCTAGAGCCGATTTGGCTGGTCTAGAGCCGATTTGGCTGGTCTAGAGCCGATTTGGCTGGTCTAGAGCCGATTTAGGCTGGTATAGAGCCGATTTGGCTGGTCCAGAGCCGATTTAGGCTGGTATAGAGCCGATTTATGCTGGTCTAGAGCCGATTTGGCTGGTCTAGAGCCGATTTAGGCTGGTCTAGAGCCAATTTATGCTGGTCTAGAGCCGATTTAGGCTGGTCTAGAGCCAATTTATGCTGGTCTAGAGCCGATTTAGGCTGGTCTAGAGCCAATTTATGCTGGTCTAGAGCCGATTTAGGCTGGTCTAGAGCCGATTTGGTTGGTCTAGAGCCGATTTGGCTGGTCTAGAGCCGATTTGGCTGGTCTAGAGCCGATTTGTCTGGTCTAGAGCCGATTTAGGCTGGTATAGAGCCGATTTATGCTGGTCTAGAGCCAATTAAGGCTGGTCTAGAGCCGATTTGGCTGGACTAGAGCCGATTTGGCTGATCTAGAGCCGATTTATTCTGGTCTAGAGCCGATTTATGCTGGTCTAGAGCCAATTTAGGCTGGTCTAGAGCCGATTTGGCTGATCTAGAACCGATTTAGGCTGGTCTGTAGCCGGTTTATGCTGATCTAGAGCCGACTTGGCTGGTCTATAGCCGATTTAGGCTAGTCTAGAGCCGATTTAGGCTGGTCTAGAGCAGAATTATGCTGGTCTAGAGCCAATTTATGCTGGTCTTGAGCAGATTTGGCTGGTCTAGAGCCGATTTATTCTGGTCTAGAGCCGATTTGGCTGGTCTAGAGCCGATTTAGGCTGGTATAGAGCCGATTTATGCTAGTCTAGAGCCAATTAAGGGAGGTCTAGAGCCGATTTAGGCTGGTTTAGAGCCGATTTGGCTGGTTTAGAGCCGATTTAGGCTGGTCTAGAGCCAATTTATGCTAATCTTGAGCCGATTTGGCTGGTCTAGAGCCGATTTATTCTGGTCTAGGGCCGATTTGGCTGGTCTAGAGCCGATTTAGGCTGGTATAGAGCCGATTTATGCTGGTCTAGAGCCAATTAAGGCTGGTCTAGAGCCGATTTATTCTGGTTTAGAGCAGATTTATGCTGGTCTAGAGCCGATTTGGCTGGTCTAGAGCCGATTTATGCTGGTCTAGAGCCAATTAAGGCTGGTCTAGTGCCGATTTAGGCTGGTCTAGAGCCGATTTGCCTGGTCCAGAGCCGATTTAGGCTGGTCTAGAGCCGATTTATGCTTGTCTAGAGCCGATTTGGCTGGTCTAGAGCCAATTTAGGCTGGTCTAGAGCCAATTTATGCTGGTCTAGAGCCGAATTGGCTGGTCTAGAGCCGAATTGGCTGGTCTAGAGCCGATTTATTTTGGTCTAGAGCCGATTTGGCTGGTCTAGAGCCGATTTGGCTGGTATAGAGCCGATTAAGGCTGGCCTAGAGCCGATTTAGGCTGGTATAGAGCCGATTTATGCTGGTCTAGAGCCGATTTGGCTGGTCTAGAGCCGATTTATGCTGGTCTAGAGCCGATTTAGGCTGGTCTAGAGCCGATTTGGCTGGTCCAGAGCCGATTTAGGCTGGTATAGAGCCGATTTATGCTGGTCTAGAGCCGATTTGGCTGGTCTAGAGCCGATTTAGGCTGGTCTAGAGCCAATTTATGCTGTTCTAGAGCCGATTTAGGCTGGTCTAGAGCCAATTTATGCTGGTCTAGAGCCGATTTAGGCTGGTCTAGAGCCAATTTATGCTGGTCTAGAGCCGATTTAGGCTGGTCTAGAGCCGATTTATTTTGGTCTAGAGCCGATTTGGTTGGTCTAGAGCCGATTTGGCTGGTCTAGAGCCGATTTGGCTGGTCTAGAGCCGATTTGGCTGGTCTAGAGCCGATTTATGCTGGTATAGAGCCGATTTATGCTGGTCTAGAGCCAATTAAGGCTGGTCTAGAGCCGATTTGGCTGGTCTAGAGCCGAATTATGCTGGTCTAGAGCCGATTTATGCTTGTCTAGAGCCAATTTATGCTGGCATAGAGCCGATTTATGCTGGTCTAGAGCCAATTAAGGCTGGTCTAGAGCCGATTTAGGCTGGTATAGAGCCGATTTATGCTGGTCTAGAGCCAATTAAGGCTGGTCTAGAGCCGATTTGGCTGGTCTAGAGCCGATTTATGCTGGTCTAGAGCCAATTTATGCTGGTCTAGAGCCGATTTAGGCTGGTCTAGAGCCAATTAATGCTGGTCTAGAGCCGATTTAGGCTGGTCTAGAGCCGATTTATTTTGGTCTAGAGCCGATTTGGCTGGTCTAGAGCCGATTTGGCTGGTCTAGAGCCGATTTGGCTGGTCTAGAGCCGATTTAGGCTGGTATGGAGCCGATTTGTGCTGGTCTAGAGCCAATTAAGGCTGGTCTAGAGCCGATTTGGCTGGTCTAGAGCCGATTTATGCTGGTCTAGAGCCGATTTATGCTGGTCTAGAGCCAATTTAGGCTGGCATAGAGCCGATTTGGCTGATCTAGAACCGATTTAGGCTGGTCTGTAGCCGGTTTATGCTGATCTAGAGCCGACTTGGCTAGTCTATAGCCGATTTAGGCTAGTCTAGAGCCGATTTAGGCTGGTCTAGAGCAGATTTATGCTGGTATAGAGCCGATTTATGCTGGTCTAGAGCCAATTAAGGCTGGTCTAGAGCCGATTTGGCTGGTCTAGAGCCGATTTGGCTGGTCTAGAGCCGATTTGGCTGGTTTAGAGCCGATTTGGCTGGTCTAGAGCCGATTTATGCTGGTATAGAGCCGATTTATGCTGGTCTAGAGCCAATTTGGCTGGTCTAGAGCCGATTTATGCTGGTCTAGAGCCGATTTATGCTGGTCTAGAGCCGATTTATGCTGGTCTAGAGCCAATTTAGGCTGGTCTAGAGCCGATTTAGGCTGGTCTAGAGCCGATTTAGGCTGGTCTAGAGCCGATTTATGCTGGTCTAGAGCCGATTTATGCTGGTCTAGAGCCGATTTATGATGGTCTAGAGCCTATTTAGGCTGGTCTAGAGCCAATTTATGCTGGTCTAGAGCCAATTTAGGCTGGTCTAGAGCCGATTTATGCTGGTCTAGAGCCGATTTAGTCAGGTTTAAAAATAAAGTAGACGGACACACTACTCGTTAATAAGCTCACCTGCTGACGCAGCGAGCTAATAATTATTAGTTTGTAATTAGAATCAAATTAGCTTTGGTTAGTTGTGTTATTGCTGCAAAAAACCAAAAATAATTGTCTACCTGTACGTTATTACAAGGCTTGATTGCTTAGCTATGTATGAATACAACTGTTTAAAGTAGAAGTTTTTGTGGCTTTTCTTGGATTATAATATGGTATTCTAGTTTTCGCTGCACTCTGGCGTTTATCTTTTTCCAGAAACGCCACAAAATCATCATACTCTTTCCCTTTGAGCATTTCTCGTTTGCTTTGTTGCTCAACGCAAATTGAATACAATATAGCAATTGGTATTTCTAATCGTCCAAAAACACTGGAACTTATTGACGTCAGTGCGTCCTAGCAAATTTATATAAATCAATTTGTACGTGAAATTTTATATTATATTTTACAACCGATTCAACAAATAAATGAAAATGTCTACCTTCATTTTGAATGATAAGTGAGGAAAGTTCTGAATCACATCCAAAAACGCGTTGCACGCATTCACTCTCATTTCTCAAATATTCTCCTTTTGTAGCCAGTAGGCATGTCCTTTTATAATCATCAGGTTAGCAATGTGTTGATTATCATTTATTCTAGGTAGATGCTTGTCAATTATTTCCACGATCTCAGAATAACTCTTCAAACATCTCCCAAGTAGTTTGAAATAGTCCATAGGGCACGGATAACTTCTTGGAGCGACTTGCATAGCTTCTTGGTATAACTCGCGTGACTTTTGATATTTACTACATGTCTGATAGTATAATCAAGATATAATAAGCAAACGTAAAATAATTTTGGTCTGAATGATCCGAAATTAAATTGATAGATATTTGGCCATTTTATGAAGCACCATGCTACTTTTTGGCCATTGTTTGTAACACTCTATGAAAACTGCTTCTGCATCAGTAACCCGTTAAGGAAATTTTGCAAGCATTTTATACCTGGAGTTGCCTTCTGTTTTGTCTATCACAAACCTGTAAAAAAGACAATTATCTGTAAGTTGGAACATTGTAATTTGACCACATTTAAATTCTTTTAAACATTTGCTCACTTTAACAAGTTATGAATTTCCTGATTTTTTCGCTTTCTTTCCACATCCACTCTTTTAGTTTTTCTTCATTTTCACAGCTTACTATCGCTATTTTTACTCTGACCAGATCCATGGCGTATTTTAGATTATCCGGAGAAAGTTCATGCGCCTTTTGACAAGCTCGAATTTCTTCTGAACTTGACGAGAGTTTGTTTAAACCGGATTTTCTCATTTTCTTCAGTTTTTCATAAATACCCTGATACCACAATGGATTGCTAGATTCTATTTCTGCAGCTTTTCTGTAATGCCCCAGAGAAACGTCGTGAGCTAAGCCTAACATACTTGCAATTTTACCCTTGATATAATGTACTACTGTAGTGTTTTTAACTTGTTTTAATTGCGCATCGAGATTTTGCATTTGTTCTTGTAAAATCCTCCATCTGCTTTGATTGCCTGGTTGTGTATGAAATTCTCTAACTTTTATATACAAGTACTCCCTGCAAAGCTCACTAGCTTCTAAATGTAGCTTGTAAATAATTCTGTTTGATTCTGAACATGCGTCTTCTATTTGCAAGGCATTTTTAAATTTTGTGGAAATTTGACTAAACATGCCTTGTCGTTGTAAATATAAGGCTAATGCTGCGTGACAAAGTTTTGCACAAAACCACTGGTCTGAACCAACTACAGGATTGTCGTCATTTGTAACTTCTTTGTCATCATCTGCATCGTCTTCGTTCTCATTTTCGCTTTCAGAAGAGGAATCGCTCATACTGGAGCCGAAATCGCATTTTGATGGTGTTACATGTTCTTCTAGTGTAAATTCTTTCTTTCTAAGGCAGGATCGTAGATATGCGTTTTTGTCATTAGAAAATTTCAACACGCTGTTCGGAATTCTCTGAACTGATATGGAAACCCAGGTAACGGGGCATTCCAGCTGAATATCTTTAATGGCGTTAATCCAATAAGTAAATATGTCTCCAGTGGACTGTTGGGTACGGCTTGTTGTACTGTCGGATATTTTGAGAAATATATTCAAGATTATAATCAAACGTAAAATAATTTTGGTTTAAAAGGAAATTCAATACATCGTATACCTTGCAATAAAACTTGGCCATTTTATGAAGCACCATGCTACTCTTTGACCATTTCTTGTAACATTCTGTGAAAATTGCTTCCGCATCAGTAACCCGTTGAGGAAATCCCTTCGCAGTGTACATTTCCGCTGTTGTAAGTTTTGCAAGCATTTTATATTTAGAGTGCTCTTCTGCTCTGTCTGTTACGAATCTGTAAGAATGAAGACAATTATCGGTTACTTGGAACATTATAGTTTTACCACATTTAATTTTTTTAAAACATTTGCTCACTTTAACAAGTTATGTATCTCCTGAACTTTTCGCTTTCGTTCCACATCAACTCTTTTAGATATTTCTCCATTCTCACAGCAGCTAACCATCGCCATTTTTACTGTGACCAGATCCATGGCGTATTTTAGATTATCTGGTGAAAGCTCATGCGCCTTTTGACAAGCTCGAATTTCTTCGTAACTCGGCATTAGTTTATTAAAACCAGATTTTCTCATTTTCTTCAGTTCTTCATAAATACCCTGATACCACAATGGATTGCTAGATTCTATTTCTGCAGCTTTTCTGTAATGCCCCAGAGAAACGTCGTGAGCTAAGTCTAACATACTTGCAATTTTACCCTTGAAATAATGTATTACGGTAGTGTTTTTAACTTCTTTTAATTGCGCATCGAGATTTTGCATTTGTTCTTGTAAAATCTTCCAACTGTTCAGATTACCAGGTTTTGTATGAAATTCTCTAACTTTTAAATACAAATATTTGCTGCAGAGTTCACTAGCTTCTAAATGTAGCTTGTAAACATTTTTGTTCAAATCAGAGCACTCTCCTTCAATCTGTAAGGCATTTTTTAAAATTGCGTAAATCTGACTAAACATGCCCTGTCGTTTTAAATACAAGGCTAATTCTGCGTGACAAAGTTTTGCACAAAACCACTGGTGTGAACCAACTACAGGATTGTCGTCATTTGTAACGTCTTTGTCATCATTTGCATCGTCTTCGTTCTCATTTTCGCTTTCAGAAGAGGAATCGCTCAAACTGGAGCCGAATTCGCATTTTGATGGTGTTACATGTTCTTCTAGTGTAAATTATTTCTTTCTAAGGCAGGATCGTAGATAGGCGAATTGGAAAGGCCGACAAAGGAAACGGAATTGTCATCATGACCAACGATCAGTATCATGACAAAATGTTGAAAATGCTTAAGGATGGTCCTTACCAAACACTAAACCATGACCCAACTGATGAATATAAAGCAATACTATCTGGGAAACTGGAACATCTTGTACAAAGTGAAAGATTGCTTAAAATTATGAAACCTCAGTTGATGAATGCAGACTCTTCATGTCCATACATATACAGTGCTCCAAAAGTTCATAAAGATGGCGTCCCTTTAAGACCAGTAGTTGACTATAGAAGCAGTCCAACATACAAGCTAGCATCTTTCTTGGCCAAAATACTTTGGATTTTAGTGGAAGGGTATACGCTTGGAGTTAAAACATCTTACGAATTTGTGGACAAAATTAAACAAACCAATGTAAAACGTGGATTCATACTTACTTCCTTTGACGTGTCCCCAAACTTGGAACATAAGATGGTGATGATAATGCTCAAAAAGGACCACTCACTAACGTGAGACAACTTCTGGAACCCCAATGCAATTGAATGCTGGGTCAAACTATTCCAGACTATGGAAAATAAATAGTAAACGATTCCAGTAAACTTTAGGAACTTCAACTTTATTATTTCCCAAAAATATAGACAAATAACGGTAGCTTTGTTAAGTGTCTCTTAGTCCGAAGACCGACTTTCTTCTCTTTCTTGGCACAACCTTGAGAGTTTTTGGGCTTGCTCTGCTTGGTATGATGCCTCAAGATGACTTGATCATAATTTACAATTTTCATTCCTTATTTATACTGAAACTGGCTACTCCGGGTTCGAACTCTGAAAGTTACAAAATGACAAGTAACAAAGGAACGTTTCATGATGAATTTTTCATGAAGCGACAACAATGAACCATTTCCGGTTTCACAAGAAAGACTATCATTTTCCATACAAAGAAAGACAAAGGAAAATGCGAACGTTTATCAAAGTCCAACTTTACGTTGGATCGAACCTGACCTTTTCACCGGAAGTAGCCATTATAAATTACAAAGTCCATAATATTGGACTGTAACAATGATCTTCTTAGCAATAACAATGAGAATACTGAACGTGAACAAAGAAACAACGAATTTACAGGTTTGAAAACGTTCAGTTTACAAAGGAAATGGAAAATTATAATAAAATATCCAGTTTCCATTTTGAATCCAAATCCTCCGGAACATTCTTCCCCCCGATTTACAAAGTAAATCCTACTTTGTATCCTCGGCTGTCCTAATGTCCAGTTTCCCTAAACTTGACCACCGGCCGTTTGTAGGTCCCTGATGCTGTCTTGACTTCCGCGATCCGGACAATTCCGTCCTTGCCAGGATATACGTGAGTGACTCTGCCCAGTGGCCAATTTTTCCGTTTCAAACTGTCGTCAGAAACGATGACCATGTCTCCCACTGCTACTGGAGGAACCTTTCTATGCCACTTATGCCTCCTCTGCAAAGTAGGAACGTATTCTTTCTGCCATCGTCTCCAGAAAGAGTTTGCTAATGCTTGAGCTTGTCTCCATTGCTTCCTCAGGTTCTCGTCCATCTTGAAGTCCCCTGGAGGCTGCGTCACACTGGAGCTTCCAATCAGGCAGTGGAACGGAGTAAGGGCTTCCGGCGAATCTGGATCCACAGGCACATCTGTCAGAGGGCGGCTGTTGACAGTGGCCTCGGCTTCGGCAAACACTGTTTGCAGGACTTCCTCCTTGGGGGCTCTCGCTTTCAGGATGACCGACATTGCAGTCTTGACGCTCCGGACCAGTCGTTCCCAACTTCCCCCCATATGAGCTGCGGAGGGTGGGATGAAGTGCCACTCGATCGCCTTCACTGATAACTCATCCGTTATCTTGGCCTGGTCCATTTCCTCCAGAGCTTCCCTCAATTCTTTGTCTGCTCCCCTCAGATTCGTCCCATTGTCGCTGTGGATCTGCTTCGGTTCACCTCTCCTGGCAATAAACCTCCGGATGGCCATAATACAACTGTCCGTTGTAAGGCTTTGGGCGACTTCTAGGTGCACTGCTCTGATCGACAGGCACGTAAAGATGACTCCGTACCGCTTCTCGTGATGTCTCCCAATGGTCACCTCCATTGGGCCAAAGTAATCCATTCCAGTAATGGTAAATGGCCTGGGTTGCGGCTGGATACGAAAGTCAGGGATTGCTCCCATCATTGGCGGTTGAGCTTTGGCTTTCCTGAGCTTACACAGTGTGCAAGACCTGATGACTTGACGAACAGCGCTGCGTAACCTCGGTATCCAGTACCGTTGCCTTATCTCGTTCCTAATTGTGTCCTCCCCTTGATGAAGACACAGTCGGTGATAGTACTGGATTAATAGTATAGTCAAGCCCGCCTTAGGATGCAGAATTACTGGCATCCTCAAGTCCATATCCGCAGCAGTTGCTAGTCTGCTTTTCATCCTCAGAATGCCCAGATGGTCCAAAACAGGTGACAGCGAGTAGAGAGAACTGGATTTTGGTATCTCCTCCTCCTTTGATAACATTGCCATTTCGTTTGGGTAAGCCTCCCACTGACTCCTCCGAAATAGCATCATTTCAGCCCTTTGGAGTGCCAGTACCCTTGAGATTGGCTTCCGCTTGGCAAACATCCACTCTATTATCTTCAGTACGTACGCCGTTGCACGCACTAGACGGAGGTAACTTGAAAACCTGGAAGCTTCCGGCAATGACTGACCTGGAAGCTCCACAGTGGCACCAACAAATTCCTTCCGCAACTCCAGCTCCTCCTCCTGTTCACCTTCAAAGCTCGGCTCCTGAGGCCATTCCTCCTCGGGTAGTTTCAAAAATAGGGGACCATTCCACCAGAGGCTGCTACTTGATAAGTCGACCTTCCCTTCCCGGGTACCATCGTCTGCCGGGTTCTCTTTTGTGGGAATCCATCTCCACTGGCGGATGTCGGTGTTTTCGTGTATCTCTCCGATACGAGCAGCAACAAAGACCTGAAACCTCCTGGCTTCAGAGCGTACCCACTTCAGAACCGTCATGGAGTCCGTCCAGTAAACTGTCTGGTGGATGGGAATGTCCAGCTGCTAGTTTATAAATTTTCCCAGACGTGAGGCTAACAAGGCTGCAATTAGCTCCAGTCTGGGAATAGACACAGGTTTTAATGGTGCAACTTTCGTCTTCGACATGATGTTGGACACTTCCACATTCCCGTCTTCATCTTGGACACGCATGTAGGCCACACAACATCCAGCTTTCTCGCTAGAATCACAGAAAATGTGAACTTGATTGCTGGAACTTGTGCTGGCCTTCCAGGAATAGCACCTGTGGAGTTTGACTTCTGCTAGCTTTGGGAGCTCCCGCACCCACGCCTTCCATTTTGTGAAAGTAGTAGAGGGGATTTCGTCGTCCCAGCCAATTTTGAATTGCCACAGGTTCTGGAGAAGAATCCTTGCTTTTATCATAAAGTGCCCCAAAAATCCCAGTGGATCCCATACCAGCATAACCAGTCTCAATACTGCACGTTTGTTGGGCACCTCTTCTCCAGTAGCTATTCCTTTTCCAGCACGCTCCAGATTTACCCGGAAGGTAAAGCAGTCCTCCGCGGGTATCCAGTGTAGCCCCAGTGCCCGCTCCGTAGGTATCTCAGACCATTCAGCCAGGTCCTTTGTGACTTGTCCAGTTCCAGCTCCCAGTGATTCCAGAAACTTTTGCGAGTTGGAAATCCATTTTCCATTGGACAATCCTCCTCTCTGGTGGACCTCCTTCACTTCCAGTGCCAGTGAGATTGCTTCATCCTCAGTGTCCAGAGAATCGAGATAATCGTCCATGTAGTGCTTCTGGACAATGGCGGCGGCAGCAGCTGGGTACTCGTGCTGGAATTCTTCAGCGTTCCTGTTTTTGATGTACTGTGCGCAGTATGGTGAACATACTGACCCAAACATCATTACTTCCAGCTGGTAGACTGATGGCTCTGGATCTTCCAAGTCTTCTTTCCACAGGAAACGCTGCGCCGGACAATCAGGTGACCGGATCCTCGCTTGGTGGAACATCTCCGCGATGTCACCGCTTAATGCAAACCTCCTCTGTCGGAATTTTAGGAGGATGCCCGGGAGTGAGTTGAGTAGATCGGGTCCAGTGAGCAAAAAGTCGTTCAAGCTCACTCCGTTGGCCTTGCTGGAAGCATCAAATAATATTCTGATCTTCCCAGGCTTATTCGGATGGGCTGTGTTGAAGTGAGGCAGGAACCATTGCTTGTCAGTCGGTGTGGCTAGCTCTTCCGGTGATAATTTGCGAGCATAGCCCTTAGCCAAGTAATCCTTTATCTTGGCCCCATACTGTCCTCTGAGTAGCACGTCCCGGCGGAGTTTCCTTTCAATTCCCCGGAATCGGCTCATTGCGACATCATGACTTGGTGGCAATTCAACGGGCTCCCTTTTCCAGAGTAGCCCAGTCTCCCAATGGTCATCGACACGCCGAGTAACTTGCTCCATTAATGCCTCTGCGGCAATGTCGTCTCGGGAGCGGGTGCTCACCATTGGCTAGACTCCATTTGAGTCCAAACTGATGGACTCCTTCACCAGATCATGCGAGATGTTCTCATCAGATTCATGGACACATGAGAACAAAGATTCCTCCTCTTCATTTCCTTCCGTTGGACCATGGATTGCCCATCCTAGCATGCACCTTGACATCATAGGTGCGTCCATTCCGGCTTCTCTGACTTCCCTTGCTACAGTCAGATAGGTGTTGGGTTGACCAATTAGGATCAGTGGCCGCTCTCCAGGAAGGAACCTGATCTTGATCTCTTGCAGGTGGGCCCACTTCTTGCAAATCTGATCCAGATCGTCACGTTGACGAGTAAGCTCCAGATTGCTGATGGTGCGTACGTTTTTGAGTTTGTACTCCACCTTATTCTCCAGTGGGCTTATCCAGACCTCCACCTTCTTGGAACCCGAGTCAGTCTGTTTTTGTTGGTTGGTCTACTTAATCCTTATCGGGTCGATTGGTCCACTTAAGCTCAGTTTCTTGGCAAGCTGAGCACAAATTAGCGTACATGTGGATCCTCCGTCAATTAATGCGTTGGCAATAATTGATCCTCCAGGTCCCCTTAGGTGCACGGTTATTATCCGCAAAAGTGCACCTGGCCCCTTCATAATGTTGACATTCGTGTTCAGCTGACTTAGCTTTTCGAGTAGCTTTGTATCGTCAGCTGACACTTTGTCATTTTTCTTAGGACCGGGACCACCATGCAGAAGAGTATTGTGTTTCTTTCCGCACCCTTCCACTCGGCATGTCCACTTTGATCGGCAGACTTTTACGCTGTGTCCACCTCTCAAACAGCAGAAACAGAGATTGTTGTTTCTGATCGCTTCCCACCGTTGCTGCACATTCTTCTTTTTAAAGTTTCGCAGCTTGATACTGCATGACCCTCAGTCTTGCAAACTGGGCAAGCTTTGGACTGCCTGGACTGGGATGATTCCTCCGTGGCAGCAACGTTGACGTTCTCCTCCTTTCCATCCCGGATCTTGAGCTTGGGGATGGTGACTTTACTTGCGGCTTCAGCTACCTTGTCAACCCAACTTGCCAAGTCTAGCAGATTGACACGCTTGTGCAATAGGGTATGCATTCCCCATTGCAGCTTGAGGTTGTCCGGCAGCTTATCCACCAGCTCCTGCATGAGCTGGGGATTTTCCAGGTGTGCTGGAACGTGAAGCGTCTTAACTGTGGTGACCAAGTTACTTATGGCACCAGCATAGTCCATTATGGTTGACAGCTTGTCCGCCTTGGGAGTGGGTGTCTTCTTGGCAGTTTCAATCAGAGCCTGGACCACGTACTCGGCTCGACCGTAACGTTGCTCCAGGCGTTCTATGACCACATCTGCATTGTCCGGAACAATCATCAGTGCACGTACATGCCGTCGTGCTTCCCCTTTCAGGGCCTTTTCCAGTCTTGCCATGTTCTGTGCGGGGGTGAATCCGCAGTCTTTGGTAGACTGCCGATACTGGTGGGCAAATATTGGCCAATCTAAGGGGTTGCCAGAGAAGCTGGGTAGCTTGCTTCCTTCTCCCTGTCGAGCCACAAACTTTTCCGTGGTCACGTTTTGTGACTTTACGGCGGTGATGAGGGCATTAGCCAGTGCGTCGGCTAATCCACTCTCAGGTTGATTCTGTGACATGGTCCTGGCTCTGGTTGTTGCAGATGGTGGTGGACTCGGTGGTGGCAGTTGGTGCCCATGGGATGCGGCACCTTGCCACTTGTCTTCTGCTTCTTGCCATCTGTCCCTCCATCCTGTCAAAGGCTTAGATGAAGGTGCTTCTGGAGGAAACCCATATGACGCGGGTTCCTCCCAGTTGTAGTAGTTTTTATACTCCGGCTTCCGCTGCTCCCGTTGTTGCCTTCCCTGTTCACTGACCCTCCATCCCGTGGAAGGCTTGGATGGAGGCGCTTGTGGTGGAGCAGTGGAACCTTCCTCCCTATTCTTCCAAATGGGAATTCGAGAAGACTGAGGCGTGGGCATGTAGTGAGCTCCTGCTGGTGCGATTACAGAAAGCTCACCGGAAAACGGCTTCACCCTGTGGGCATCCTGTTCCTTCCCATCCTCCCGGTCGTCCTCGTCGTCAAAGTCCGCATATCTCTCCAGATCGTCCATCTTGGCCTCATTCTGCTGGGCGGCCCTTGACATTTCTGTTCTTAACTCTGAGAGACGATCCAACTTTGACGTATGGATCGCTCTAGAGTAGCAAATTCTTCATCCAACTCCACCTTTGACATGGAGCTGGCAGCAGAGACTTTTGAACGGGCGTCATCCTCCACTTCCGGTGTCCTTTCAACCTGTTGTGGCGTGACAAGTGTTGTCCTCTGCAATGCCACCCCAGTGGTCGTTCTGTGGGTGCTGATGAGAAAGGATGGCAGCTCCTCCTCGGTGGCCCAATTCCCATAAAAATCTGGCGGTTGCCCGAGATTTGGACGTCTGCTTCTTCTGGGACCTTGACCCCCACTTTCGGGGGCTCCTTCCGGAACTTGACCGTACTCCATAGCGCTGGGTTATCCGGCTCGAAGGACCAAATTATGTCCCCAAACTTGGAACATAAGATGGTGATGATAATGCTCAAAAAGGACCACTCACCAACGTGAGACAACTTCTGGAACCCCAATGCAATTGAATGCTGGGTCAAACTATTCCAGACTATGGAAAATAAATAGTAAACGATTCCAGTAAACTTTAGGAACTTCAACTTTATTATTTCCCAAAAATATAGACAAATAACGGTAGCTTTGTTAAGTGTCTCTTAGTCCGAAGACCGACTTTCTTCTCTTTCTTGGCACAACCTTGAGAGTTTTTGGGCTTGCTCTGCTTGGTATGATGCCTCAAGATGACTTGATCATAATTTACAATTTTCATTCCTTATTTATACTGAAACTGGCTACGCCGGGTTCGAACTCTGAAAGTTACAAAATGACAAGTAACAAAGGAACGTTTCATGATGAATTTTTCATGAAGCGACAACAATGAACCGTTTCCGGTTTCACAAGAAAGACTATCATTTTCCATACAAAGAAAGACAAAGGAAAATGCGAACGTTTATCAAAGTCCAACTTATGTTGGATCGAACCTGACCTTTTCACCGGAAGTAGCCATTATAAATTACAAAGTCCATAATATTGGACTGTAACAATGATCTTCTTAGCAATAACAATGAGAATACTGAACGTGAACAAAGAAACAACGAATTTACAGGTTTGAAAACGTTCAGTTTACAAAGGAAATGGAAAATTATAATAAAATATCCAGTTTCCATTTTGAATCCAAATCCTCCGGAACATGACGAACATGAAGCTTATTTACCAACGTACCTATTAAAGAGGGCCTGATTGCAGTACAGGAGTAACTAGAAGCTAATCCTAATTGGAGGAAATATACTGAACTCACAATTAATGATATAATGGAATTGCTGGAGTTCTGTCTTTCATGCACTTACTTTCAGTACAACTCACAAAATTTCAAGCAAACCGACGGCTCTCCTATGGGCTCACCAGTATCTCCGGCGTTTGCTGAAATATATTTACAGAAGTTAGAACAAAAGATTATTGTTCCTCTAATAACCAAAAACACTATACCCTTCTACGTGAGATTTGTAGATGATAGCTATTCCATTGTCCATGAACGAAAACTTAAGTCAATTTTAGAAGAGTTAAACAGTTATCACCCAAATATCGAGTTCACGTATGAAACGGAAACGGATGGAAAATTGCCCTTCTTAGATGTACAAACTTACAGAAGAGATGATGGATCGATTGGCCATTATGTACATCGAAAACCTACTAGTACGAATAACTACCTTCTTTATACTTCATACCATTCGCACGCTCACAAGATAGGAGTCGTTGATACCCAACTTACTAGGGCGATTCGAATATGCGATGAAGATCATTTGGATGAAGAAATCACATTATGTTTTGAAATATTGCAACAACGACAATATCCTTTAAGTTTGTTAAAAAGGCGCCTCAAAATTGTAAAACAAAAGGAGAAAGAAAGACGTAGCAAATCCAATTCACAGTTACTTGAAGAAAAGAAAGAAAATCTCATGATACCCAGAATTATTCTACCATGGACTGGCACAGTTACTAAACGTATCGCCCGTTTCCTCAAAAATTTACTTGGAGTCGAAATAGGATACTATCCTGGACTAAAACTAGGATCTATTTTATGTAATCTAAAAGAAAGACCAATAAATATTGAATGTGGAATTTATCTGCTGTTCTGTGATGGCGATGATATTACAAATTGCGAACTTGTCTATGTGGGAGAAACAGGAAGAAATTTTATGGAACGCATTTCGGAACATCAGAACAATACCAGGCTCGACCATTCTGAAAAATCGGCAGTTGCATTTCACATAATTAATGAAAATCATACTTTCAACGAAAAGAATTGTTTCCTCCTGGAGTATGAACCCAACAAGTGCTACAGAAAAGGATTGTACATTCAAAGCCTGGACGAAGACAGGAAGATGAACAACAACAACGGGAAGAAGTCCAACAGCTTTTGGTGCTCAACACTTGTCAAGTTTTTTAGATATAATATGGAGAACCAAATCAAAAAATGGCATATGACAACAGTTTCCATTGATAATAATAATTAGGATCTTTAGACAAAAACTTAAGTATAATTCATAATTATAACCTTTTTCCAAACTTGTATTGTATTGTCAGTCAGCCAATCTAAAACTGTCGATAATTGTCTAACGTAGTACTAACTTTAGATAAAGGTATACTAAACATTGTTACATTATAATTATTGAGATTGTCAATATGTTACTACTCTCATGTTTGTTATCTAGTTGTCCTGAAGAAGATCACAGTAGTGGTCGAAAGCTTGACATAAATCAAATTATCTTCCTCAAATACCGTCTTAAATCATTTCAATAGGCGTTTTTGTCATTAGAAAACTTTAGCACGCTGTTCGGAATTCTCTGAATTGATGTGGAAACCCAGGTAACGGGGTATTCCAGCTGAATATCTTTAATGGCGTTAATCCAATAAGTAAATATGTCTCCAGTAAACTGTTGAGTACTGCTGGTTGAACTGTCGGATATTTTGAGAAAAGCCATTGGTGCTCTTTCATAATTTGAAGAGTAAATTGAGCTGACTGCTGCAGAGGTTGATGCAGTAGGTGCTGCTGAATTGCTTGGAAAACTAGATTGACAAATTATTGGCGCACCCATGGCAACAGAGTTTGATCCAATTGATAATGTAGCATTTTTCTTTTTGGATAATTGAAATACTTCTTGTGATGTGGCAGGTTTGATACCTCAAGAAGGGAAGTTACCATGTGTGGTTGCCGCATTTTGTGTCTCCAGTTTTTGCAAAGCATTGGCTTTACTCTCTTTTTTGTTTGACTTTGTTTGCTTGTTTTTCGATTTTTTGTTGGTTGTTTTGGCATTACTGGAAGACTTGATACGAGTAAATGGTCATGGCGACTTTGCGCCGAGCTGTGCAAAGCTCTTTTTTCGTCAAGAAACATTTCATCAAACCGATGACTCTGAAATTAATCAAAAGTACGTTAAAGTTTAAATAGTGCAATCGTTTAATAGAGTTTTAAAACTGCTTATAGTTATAGTATAGCGTATAGTATTTTTTCAATAGTTTTTTTTACTTCATGTGCCTGGGCTAACGCTTCTAAACAGACAAAACATGTAAGAAATTTGGTGACACTTTTTCCCAAAAGCTTGATTCCAAGTGCCGGTTCTTGTAAGCTGGTGCTGTATCTGATCATCAGCTCACTAGTTCTCAAACTGATCCATTTAACATCCAGTTCGAAATACTCTCTTGACTCAACTTCCTCAAATATTGATCTGAAACAAGAATGAATGTTTTTCAATCCAATTAAAATGTCAAACCAGTACTTCTAAGACAACTTTGATACTTCAAAAGAAAGTTAATAAACTTACAATAACAAATTCCAATTGGTCAAAAGCCGAAAATTTTGCCTATAATGGTAAGCATGCTCTAGTAAAGCATTTATCAAACACATTTTGGTCCTCAATTGTAATTTGCATGGGGTAAATTCATGAGTTTTTTTGCAAACTGTAAAATCTGGATGTCGTAATTGCCACTTCTCGACTTGCTTCGTAATTCCAGATAGCTAATGAGCCACCAAAAATAGAATTTCGGTTCCAGTTCCGTTGCTGATTGATAATATTCAAGACAGTTATCTTCAGTGCTTGAAATACTGTTAATTAGAGTGCACCAATGTCCCTTCAGAAAACTTAGAGCTGCTTCAGCACTATCGCCTGTTAAAGTTTCCTCTGGAGATTTTGACAAGTTCAAAGCCAAGTAAGGAATTTTTGCAGTATTGCAAATTGCTTTGCGCACATTCTCGTAGGCTACAATAGGACGCCTCAGAAATAAAAATTGAGTCGTGTTCTGAGTGCTGGTCAGTTTTTCTTTTTCCAAAAGCCTTCTGCAGTGGTGTGATTGCTTCAACAATGGAGAGCACTCTAGATATTTTGTAATTTCCGGATTAGGTTTCACATTTTTACTGATTTCTAAATATTTCACACACGCAGCAAAAACAAGTAAGGCTGTTGAAATTTGGTGGTATGGACTAGATGTGTTCAAAATTGCCTGCTCTTTAGGACAATATTTTATAGAAATGTTATTTTCTCCGCAATGATACAAGTACAGAAACTGCTCTACTTCTGGAGTTACTGATTCTGTGGTCCCATTGAAAATATTTACATAATTCTGAATAATCTCATTTAAAACAGTTCTCCCAGTTTCAGATTCACTATTTAAGTTCTGTGTTAAAATATTGTCAATTCACGACCAGATACTTTCTGATTGACTTGCCATTATAGACTATGTATTTATTTGATATTTTATTTCAGAACCTTTAAACTGAAACTTGAGTCATAACGAACATTCCATACACCCAATGGTTTTACACGGCAGATTAGCTGGTAAAATATTACACACAAAATTAAAAGCAACACAGTTGTACTAGTATTGATTTTTACATCGTATGATTATAATACAACACAAGTCTCTGTTCCGGCTTTTCTGAAATACGGTAAAAGTCATGGAGGAAAAGAAATTGTCATGCAAATTCACAAAAGTGTTTCAAACTGCTTTTTCTTACAAACAAATTTATGAACAGTTGTTAATGTGTTAGTTTGTATGCTCTTTTTGTTACTTACGTGATGAATATTTTTAAGCCGCCTTTTATATATAATCAACAATTATCTTATGTACTCAACCTATCTTATTAGCTTGCTGGTTCAGCAGGTGAGCTATTTAAGTCTTTGTAACCGTCAGTCCGTCTATGTGCACACTTTATTTTTAAACCAGCAGAAATGGGCTATAAACCTATTATAATATATCATGGAGATTATTAACCTCTTGTTGGTATTAAAATTTTCAGAATTTATTTATTTTATCTTTGATCTGAATTCAAATACAGGCTGGATTATTAGCCATTTTGTAAATGTTCAAACTTGTAATATGATATGTAGTCCTTTAAGAGACAATAAATACAAACCTGTTTTTGGTACTGTTTTCTGCCACCAAATGAATAGCATAACATACATCCTGACTGCGCAATAAAATGTCAAACATATAAGCACAAAACTGATAAAAGCATTAGCTGATTAGCAGTGCAAACAAAAGTCCATAAACTGATATCTTATCGCTTAGCGTGCTTTATATATTGATTTTTGTATCTGTGCAACACCCTGAAAGCGAGAAAGCTTTAATACCAGTGAATTCAATTACATGTTAATGTGGAATATACATGTTGTTACTTGTTTGTTAAACTTAACGTGTAAATGTGAGCAGATATTCCCCATTGCTACAAAATATCCCACTAGTCCTTATCAAGAATGATTTTTGTCAAGTATACGTGAGTAAACAAAACTCGCATGAAACATACAGTTACATTTTCAGCAAAAATAGCTTATAAAACGTAAGATGCAATGCTAATGCAACCATAGAAGCAGGTATGCAGCTTAAGAGAAATAATGAAGATAATTTATTTGTGCTTTCAGTGCATTAAAAATCAATATATCTGTTCTTATAACATCTCATGAGTATATCTAACCTAAAATAAATTGTAAGATTTTAGCTTATGTAGTCTGCTTTTAAGATCGCATTTTGGAGAATCTTTAGTAAATATATTCCGTTTGTATACATTTTGTTTGTCCTCAATAGATAATTTGTAACAACTTAATGTTTTTACACTGGCATTTCTTTGGTGACGTTTCATTACGGCAGTTGTGTGGCAGCTTATTATGTTACGTTTAACAACACATGTTCTTAATGCATTACGCTTAGCTGTTTGAGCTTAAAAGTTTTACCCTTGACAATTTTTGCAAACTTGCCACAAAGCTCCAACAAGAAACTTAATGACTTCAATTTTGTTTTCGTTTGGTAGACAAATGCCGCCAAGCATTATTACGAGAATGAAAGCAGTTGATCGAGCCGGTACATGGAATTGGGTAAATAGAATTTTATCCAAAGTCAACAAATTGCGTCAGGTAAACAAAATTTCGTCTTTGGGTGTTACCAAAATTAGCTTATCTGGTAATATACATGTAATATGGTGATATTGAAATGTATTAAGTAATATAAATCTACCAGTTGTTGCAATTTCTGTAAGCAATATAACAATTTTGGTTATTTTCATCAAATAGATGCTTCTAGCTGTAAAATTGTGTTTCTAGGAATTGTAAAATGATTTGTTAAAATAATCCACAGTTTTATACAATCATGTTATTTGTATTGTATTTGAATATACAGTTAATAGACATAATATAAACCATGAGAACCTTCCATTCTAAATACTATTTATTCAAAAGAATCCACAAAATATCAACCAAAACACCGGACTCGAAATAGACTCATGGATACCAATGGCATTAGAGTTGATTTAAAAAATCAATCATTGTTACGTTTCAAAAATATTTATGATAGTCCGTGTTTTCGTTATTAAGCACCGAAAGGTGCTTATTAACATCAGTCGTGTCCGTCCGTCCGTCTGTCTGTCTGTCTGTCTGTCTGTGTGCGCTCTATCTCTTGAACGCTTTGCTCGATTTTTTTCAAATTTGGTACACAAGTACCCTAAGTTGATGGGCAGATGTGGGCAAAATTTCAGGTCAAAAGGTCAACTAGATCAAAAGGTATTAAACAAAATGTGCAGCGTGGCATAATGGCATGCAATGCATTAGAATGCAGTGTTAAGAGAGGGCCAGGGCTAAGAGATGCTGTAACAGGACATTGTAGCTCAATGGCTAAGCAACGCGACGTTACATTACAGATAGCAGGTTCGAATCCAAACAGCACGTGTATTTTTTTAATTACTTTTTTACTAAATTATGCAAGAATGATGAAACTATATTATTTATACATTCAAACAAATCATAATAATCGTCTGCAAATTTACTAATCTATGATACTTTGAATTAGCCTGCGTATGGAGTTAACCTGCTCATAGAATTAGCCTCCATGTAGAGTTAAGCTGTGAATGATTCACTCTTGTTGTTAACCTGTGACTGCGACTTCTTTAGTTTGTAAGTTTGTTAGCCTGAAAATGAGTTATCATGTGAATGGGTTAACCTGTGATTGGATTAGCCTGTGAATGGGTTAACCTGTGATTGGGTTAACCTGTGATTGGATTAGCCTGTGAATGGGTTAACTTGTGATTGGGTTAGCCTGTGAGTGGGTTAGCCTGTGAATGAGTTAGCCTTTGAATGGGTTAGCCTGTGAGTGGGTTAATCTGTAAAGGCCATGAACACTTTGAGATTTCGATTTTTTGGTTATGTATCTTTCGGTGCTTTGCTACATGTTAGCAGGTTGCTGTCTTGATTTCTTGTCATTTCTCTTGAAAATGTTCACGAAAAGTGTACGAAAGCTTGAGATAACAATAAAACGGAACCTCTTTAGCCAAAAATGAATTCTACTAACAATGTTAGGGGTTGGAAAGTAATCAAAAGTGAACTAAAAAGTCTAGGTGGCACATCTTTACTTAATTCTTTACAAGAACTTACGAATCTACATATTAGGAGGACCACACATCTTAACAAGATTGTATTCTACAAACGATGCAAGAAGAATAACATCATACCCAAGGGAATGCGAATATATCTTAGCATTCAAGCATCAAAAAGGTCCGATCTGTTGAAGTCTAAACAATGTCTGGAAAGGAAGCGACTGAATGCTGAACTGAATTCATCATATGCATGCGTAAAATACTGTGACACGGAAATTCATAGGATACAAAATGTGATCTCAACCATTGCATTACACCTCTTGGCAAACATTTCATGCTTAATAGACATCCAAAACAGCCGACAGCATCAAATAATCAAAGAAAGACATAGCAAGAAGTTTCAATCGCTTGATCACGAACGCGTATCCAATAAATCCAAAGAAATACAAAGACTTCTCAAAATCGTCCCAAAATGCGTGGAAAACCGGTCATCAAGAATATTATCAGATGCAGAACTAGCAACACTGAGCCTTGGATTTAATTATGCAATCCCTGAACGGAACATCAAGACTGCTACACTTGAAACTATAATGTGTGTTGAAAAAACTTTGCCAGAAATACTTGAACAAGAAATTGATGCGGCTACAAGGGACACTGTCAAAAACGAAGTTTCACATGCACTTGCCACATTTCTTCAAAAACAGGATGAGCATCCCAAAATACCTGGATGAATTTCATCATCGATAAAGAGTCTCAAAAGTGATCCTAACATTGTAATCACAAAGGCGGACAAAAGCAACACCACAGTATTATTGGACCGTACGGAATATGACTCAAAAATGTCTACATTAATTGATGTAGTTCCGTATAAGGAATTGAAAATAAATCCAATAGTCGGATACCAAAAACGAATAAAGCAAAAACTTCTGGATCTGCACAAAGAGAAGAAAATTAACAAGGAGACTTACGTCCATATCAGACCTGACACTAAAAAATGTCCCATTTTGTATGGACAACCAAAAATCCACAAAGATGGGATGCCAATGAGACCAATTGTGGACTACAGAGACACTCCAGGATATTACCTTAGTCTTTTCCTAAAACCAATTGTCCAGTGTACAACATCCGATCACAAATATACACTAAAAAACTCTTACGAATTTGTGGAAAAAGTCAGTGATTTGGACATGGGGCAAATGGAAACAATGGTGTCCTATGATGTCGTATCCTTATTTACTAATGTACCTGTAGATCTTGCCATTCAATATGCATTAGAACGTCTGCAAAATACAAACAAATGGAAGATAATGGCAGACAATCTTACCCTTGAAGATATAGCTACCCTTTTAAAAATTGTTACCGAAAACTATATTGTGTGGAGAGGTAGATTCTTCAGACAAACAAAGGGAACTCTCATGGGAAGTCCTCTATCTCCAGTACTAGCTGAAGTGTTTCTACAGACCATGGAAATACAAATCGTCAGTACTATTCCCTACATTAAAATATTGGTACGGATGGTGGATGACATTTTTGCAGTAGTCGGAAAGAGGAATGAAGAGAAAATCCAAAATTGAAGTTTACAATTGAACATGAAGATAATAACAGGCTTAATTTTTTGGATGTGACTCTTACTCGCAAACCTGATGGCACTGTGGGCAGGAAAGTATTCCGAAAACCGACTAGCAGTAATAGATACTTGGATTGGTCATCACAACACCATCGTAGCCAAAAGATCAGCGTTATAGATTCACAGACAATTAGAGCTAAACGGATTTGTGACGACGATTCCCTAAACAACGAATGAAAACTTGTGGAATCTATTTTGATTGCTAATGGCTATCCCCGAAAAACTGTAGTAACCAGAATGGAAGAAATCCTTTTACGTCCACCCAAACCATCGCACACCTCACAAGGCAATGTTTTAGCTGTACAACCGAAGTGGTGCGGTATTCCATTCATTGGCCCAGTAACATATCAGATTGCAGGTGTTTTACGTAAACACTTGGACAGGGACCTCGGATACTTCACTATCTTCACTAGCTTCACAAAGCAATCCAGGATGCTAAACAACTTTAAAGACAAGCCACCTTTAATACAAGCAGGAGTTTATAAAATTCCTTGTGACTGCGGACATTGTTACGTGGGAGAAACTAAGGATTTGGAAAGGAGAACAAATGAACATTCGGCGGACATCAGAAATAATCGTGTCGTTCAGTCAGCACTCGCCCAACATATAGAAGAGAATCCCGGACACAACTTTGACATTGACTCCACAACCTTACTATGTCACGAAGCACGTTGGTTTCAGAGAGCCTTCAAAGAGGCCATTTTTATTCAAAAGAATCCCTAAAATATCAACCAAAACACCGGCCTCGAAATAGGCTCATGTATACCAATGGCATTAGACTTGATTTAAAAAATCAATCATTGTTACGTTTCAAAAATATTTATGATAGTCCGTTTTTTCGTTATTTCTTGTCATTTCTCTTGACAAGGTTCACGAAAAGTGTACGAAAGCTTGAGATTACAATAAAACGGAACCTCTTTAGCCAAAAATGAAAAATTTACAACTACATACGAAATAAAAATTTTTGATTTACTCAACGCTGTGGATAAAAGGATGATAACACAAGATGCAATTGAAGAAAATTTTTTTTTTAAAGTATGAAAAGACCTATTGCTTCAATTCAAAGAAACTCTTGAACAATAGTTGGCTTAGTACCAATATTTAAAATTTTGCCATCTAATACTCCTACTGGGTATAAAAGCTGTTGCAACTGTTACATAATTCCTTACAATTGCTAACCTCAATTTTGCCATGAAACATTTCTCCCTATGTTATTGTCTATTTGAGTTTAGTTCAGTATCGTTATGATTTTACTGTGCTGCCATATACTACCATGATTTTTTTAAATTCACTTAGTTTTGTGTCTCCTTATATTTATCAGATTTTCATGATATTGTATTAGGTGCTACCAGTTTGGATGTAACAAATCGTTTACAAACTTTGAAAGAATTAAGAACTTACCATTTCGTCATAATAATCATCAAAATTCATCATAATTTTGCCAATTGAAAAACATCGTGTGAGAATATGCTTGCGCAGAATGTATACCTGGTTTTAGTCACAGTTGCCACTTAAACCAGCACACGAAAGTGATTCTTGTAACTTTTTCAAGAGTGGGGCCTCTTAACTATAGGAAACACCAATCTTACTAAGCATACTACACAACCATTTATACCCACTACCAATTATTCATACAGAGTTGACGTTTTTATCACCACAAATACTTGATCGTGATTCCATTTATTTAGCGGCATAAGATACCTTATATGCATTAAAATATGACTTTTGTACTACAATAATGAATTCAATTTAAGATGCTGTATGGGACTGTAAAGGATCATGAGTAATATGTAGTTTATATCGTAGGATCCTCATGGACCGATTTTCTGTCCTTGGGAATTTTCGCACCCCTCCATTTGAAATATACGATATATATCTTATTTTATTTGGATTTGGTCCATATATTTTAGATGGAAGGGTTGGAAATGGCAAATAAAATGGCAAGACAGGTAAGGAGAAGGCACGCATGCTGCTGTGAAATGTGCTCAGTGGACTGTGCACTGATTCAAGTTTCCCCTTTCCGCGAAAAGGTTTGCTTCCTTCGTCCTTAGAAAAGCAAAGGGAGGTTTCGAGTCTAATGTAGAGAAACGCAAAGGGTACACGCAAGTACACGTATGTACTCTTGTGTTTGCTTTGGTGTAGTTCTTTATTAGAAAATGTGAGCGTATGCAATGAACGCTCCAATAAAGCACACATCTGCAGGTTTATACTGATCGTTTTCGACTACTTTCTCAGTTGACAATCAGTCATGTTACTTACTCCAAATCCCGTTGCCCTCCCCCGCTCTAGCTTTAGTTTTCTGAGTTTGCTCATTTGCCCATACTTGGTTTCTCTGTTTTCCCCTCATTTAATTGCCAGCTTTTAATCATTAAACAAATTAAACTAAAATTGCGGACTTTCTCTGAGTTTGTACTCGTGAATTTTTACAAATAATAATTATGGGACGTACACCATAAGATTCAAGAAATGGTCGCTAAGGTAAACCGACTAAAAACAAGAACGCCAAGACCAAGAATCACGTTTAAATTTTAATGTTCAATTTAGTTTAGGAATTTTTTTATTCGAATATTTCAAAAAAAAAATAAAAATTTTATAGAAGCCTGCCCAAAAGACCTCTAGCCAGTCTAATATGCAGACCGTCTCAAAAGCATAATTTGCACAACAAGCATAATGCTATTGTGGGATATGGGTTTCCACTAAATAATGATGCAGTTTACAAACTAAACCTATTTCCGAAATTTTTGTCGATTTTAAAAAGCATAAAACGCCCAAAACGCATAATTTTGTCTCGGGAGCATAATTTGATCGGAGAGCGCATAATTCGCATAATTAAGCAATTTTTTCCTAACTTTACCCGAAAATTGCTGTTTTCTGTACGTAGTTTTCCAAAACCAAACGAAAATTCCCAAAGCGTTTCCAAATCCCAAAACAATTTAGCTTAAAAACTATGAATTTCTCGCTGAGCAGCAGGAACTGTGCTCGTCCTGATCTTGTTCAAATGCATTGCAACTATTTATGGCGTTCATTCCACTCAGCGTTTGTGCTGAACGCTGTGAAATAACAACTATAGAACAAAAAATCTGGAAGATTCAAATGCGTTTCAAACGCCGATTTATAGATGATATTCTATTACTCATAGATATATTCCAAATTGGTTATCATAACATTAATAACTGGTTACAAGAAACGTTTAAGCATGACTTTCTTAGATTCACTTTTGAGTCATCGAAAAATGAAATTAATTTTTTAGATTTGAAAATCATGCTTGGAGAAGAAAATGTAATAAATACATCATTGTATTCTAAGCCAATGTCAAAGTATGAATACTTACATTTTGACTCAAGTCACCCATTTTATATGAAAAAGTCTTTACCGTTTTCATGCGGACTAAGGGTAATTAGATCGTGTTCAAACGAAAACGACAGGTTATTAAACTTGAACAAAATGTTAAGTAAATTTGAACGTAGAAATTATCCAAAGTCTCTGGTAAATGATACCAAGACCAAATTGTTAGCAATTGACCGTAACCAAATCTTTAAGCCTAAATCTCAATTTCATATAATGCATTTACAAATGCATAATCCAGAAATTAATCTGGAAAATAGTATTACCATAGACATCACAAATCAGGAACCTGTCACTACTTTCATAGTCTTACCTTTTTACAAAATTCCAAAATTGAAACATATTATCCATCAACATATTATGAATGCTCTTGAGTCGTGTGATAGCAATGGTCTCAAAGAAATAGCCAAGAATATTTCAGTGCCGTATGCATACACTATACCAGATCAACTTAGCACAGTTGCAACACGCATAAAAAATACACAAGAGCGGTTTTCGGAGTCTTAGACCGCCATACCAACAATTCTGTCTTTGTGAACACTCCTCACAACTAAAATACCTCTGCCAGAGTCAACAAGCTCCGTTGTCAATTGTAATTCAACTTTAAAAAATGAGAGTAATTAATAATATAGGTAACAACATAATATTAACTTATAGATTTATACTAGATTGTTTGTTTCCGTAACTTGTCTAAAATGTACCGATAATTAATTAATGTAATATTTTCAGGCAGAAAGTTTTTATACCATGTACAAAATCGAGTAACCATTTCACCTAAGGTAGAAAATAATTATTCACAGGTAAATTTCATTATCCATTAACCGTTTTCAATTCTAAATTGTTTGTTTTAAAAAAAAGCCATTTAACAACTGAAAATTATCTAAAAAATTATATAGGACCTGATGATGAAATAAATTTATCGAAACGCGTCGTTCTGGTCAAGGTCAAAAAGGAAGTGTTCTCCTCCACTTATTTATTCATAATCATCCAACCCATTAAAAAATGTTCCTCAATTCGCAGCATCAAATTAAGACAATGTTGAACTACAGGGAATTATTAATCCAACTTTATGTTAGTCAAACTAAGCAAAGAATGGATTTAAAATTTCTAGGTTTTAACTTTATCCAAATGTTACACCAACATTGCTCTCCAACTTAAGTCCTGTACATTCATTAGTTGGACTAACACATTAATAGAAGGATAATCTATTAGATGGAAAATTCAGTAATTTTATAGCTTAAATCGAGCTTTAAAACATCCAGCGTTGTTATATTTTATGTGTAATTTTTGGTTTCTGGAACCCTTGAACGTAAATTTTAGTAAACGCATAAAAAGCATAATTTCGGATTCCCAGCGCACAATTTTTTAGCAAAAAACGCACAATTTGAGACGGTCTGCTAATATGGGGTCCTTAATGGCGCTATACCAAGAGCCCGTATTCCGACCAAATTTGTATGTAGTAGGTGAATGACAATGGCATCGCCAAAATGTCATCTAAGATCTGATAAAAAAAATGATAATGTTTTGAATGATAAAGTTTAGTTGGCACCTGACCTTAAGTTGTCCGGAACGAGCCTGTGACTAATGCTGCTGGTCACGTCGTAACTGATCAAAAAAGAAAGCGTCAGGCGGATCGATATCACGCATTGGTTGTCCTCCCCGTTGATGAGCGGCATCAAACAGCCGAGGAAGTTGACTTAACTTGCCTTTCTAAACAGGCAAAAATTCAAAATAATGAGCACATGGTGGTAGATCTCACCGAGGGCAACAATGAAGATGACGACTCCGTGATTGTATTGCAAAATAGGGTAAGTGATTAATTTTTGTTTTGCTGCCATACAAGCGATATTTTGAAAAATTGTTTCTTTGCAGGTAAACTCTCCATCTACCTCCTCAACTTATGCTGACGCCTCAAAAAAAGCTTGCTATCTACCCGCGGCAACTGAGCAAACGCCCACAAGTGTTGTTGTTCAGACACAAAATGCAACTAAAACACAGCCAGCAGACAGAGGAACAACATTTCTAAATGTAAGTTGGCTTTTGTTGTAAAAAAGCTTTGTTTACGGATGCTTTGATTGTTCGTCATCATGTTTATTTTTTATAGAAAAATGCTGGGCCATCTGCAGAATCCTGAAATCTAGAAGCACTTGAAATGTCCATGTCTACGAGAAAGATGCGAGCCCAAGACGCCCGCATCTGCTCCTATCGGAGAAAGCTCCAACCAAATCTTGCCAAGAAGCTACCGGCAGCACCATTACCAACAACGACCATCCCAACTTAGGAGGCAACCACTGACTCCAGTATCTGTAAAACAAAACCGTCCACTAGCAGAAAGCAGCGTAACACATCGGCGTCTACTGCAGCATGTGTCTCAACGTCCACCAGACAAAAAATGACTATCGTTGATTCATCAGACTCCTCTGATGATTCCTTGACTGAATTGGATGAGGAGTCCCATGATGAAGCCCCAGATATATGCACCGCATCCGATTTTAATTTCTCGGACGATGAATCAGATAGGGGAACTCCAGCCATGCAATCGGCCAACAACTCAGCAGGAGAATCTTCAAGTGAGAAATCTACAAATTCTGAAAGTACAGATGAATGTGATGATGACAGTGACAACCCTCCAACGTATACAGAAGAGCAGATGACAAAGTGGAGAGTGGATGCCAGACCAGTACGCTACAAGATGTATCCAAATAAAAATGTAATCTTTATTTCCTACTACTATTTACTATTTCCTAGTATCGTCTTATATATAACTTCATTATGTCAGTAGTTAATCGAAATGAATTCTTAGCTCGCTGCGTCAGAAAGAGAGCTAATTAAGATGTCGTGCGTCCGTTTGTCCGTCTACTTTGTTTTGTGGGTTCTAAACCAGCCAAAACGGGCTCTAAACCAGCTAAAACAGGCTCCAAAACAGCTAAAACAGGCTCCAAAACAGCTAAAATGGGCTCTAAACCAGCTAAAATGCGCTCTAAACCAGCTAAAATGGGCTCTAAACCAGCTAAAATGATATCTAAACCTGCTTAAAGAATGAATGAATGTTTAAATGAGTACAATAATGCACGTTACACTTAAACTGTTCGTCAATCAGAATTTATTGGCAACTAGTTTCACTTATAAAATACTAATCAGGCCGATTCTGAAAAGTGCATAATGTTAGCACTTTCTGGGAGAAAAAAATGTTGCACTGTTGTGCTTTCGTCATTCAGAAAAAAAATTATGAAGTTTATGAATTTTTTATTTTATGGTAGACAAATTTTCGTTAATTTAAAAAACTTGATGACTTAAAAACATGAAAAACTTAGGACTATGCGTCATGGTTTGTTACCCCCGCCTTCAATAGCTCAGTTTATACATGGGCCACAGGGATAATAGAGAAGTTGAATGGACAGGTAAACTCAGCCGTATTAACTAACAAAGGCTATTCCCCAGAAATTTAGATTCCCAACAAACTTACGAAAATGCAGTGCTTTACTTTATTTAATTGGCAATTTGTCGATACTTTACAAATGTCACCTTCTCAGTCTCAAGACAAAAGTGTTTGACGGTCAAAAACCCTACAAGTTCCTAAGAGAGTAGCCTCTTTTTAAGGACAAATATCCAGACACTACACGGTTAACGCAAGAATCAGGAATGAGACGGTGGGAAAAAGTTATTTTCCCATTTCCGGGTTTTTACCGGTAAAATACTGTATTATACAACTGACGTTGGTGGTAAATACCACCTTACCCTATCCAAGTGTCCAAAAGAGGCATAATGAGAAAAACCCTGTTATATTTAAAGAAGCGGTAAACTGAATTTAAAAAACTAGCAACAGCAGTTTCAAACTCAATAAAAGCTTATTAACTCAATTAGCTAGAAATTTTGATTTTCGTCAATTAATTACAGTTCCCACCCGAACTGCAGTTGTGAACATTGGTGAAATTCAAAAAATGACGGCTACGCTTTTAGATCACATCTACACAAATTGTGACACTAATTGTATATCTAGTAGTACTTTAGAACTTGGTGGTTCAGATCATTTAATGACGTATTGAAGTTTTAAAAAATGTAGGGTACAATGCACGCCAAGAAATATTGAATATTGTAATTTAAAAGCCCTACAAGCCGTTGGAAAACGTCCACGAATCAGTTGTTGCGTCAGCAATTCCTCGAAAAAGTTTCCATTATAGCTGTAAAACTGTCAACTGGATTTGCTAGTGGTTTCATAAAAGTTGTTTGTGCAATCAATTTGTTTAAAATATATTTATTTTTTGAAATTAGTGTGCTTGAAGTATCCAGAGAAATATTAAGAAACAAGGTAAAAATACGAGAAGAAGAAATTTGGTTTTACGCTAGATAAACTAATTGCAAATCATAATAGAACCTTTTCGTATATTTAGTGAACTGTGGCATATTACGCGATACTTCCTACTGGAATAAATACTGCAATGAAGAGAACATCGGGAACAAACTACTTCCAAAAGCGTCTAGAAAATGCCTAAGTTATTCATGAATTTTGTGTTATCGACGGATACAATGGCTTTGAAGCTGAAAACTACTGCCAAAAATGGATTTTGCAAAAAAAATTAGGCGGAAACAACACCAACGTTACCAGGCTTGACAAGTTAATTATTGAAGGATTTCGAAAAACACAGCAGGAGCTGAAACTAGAATGTTTTGCAAAATGGCCTAGAGTGGAAGGTGGTCATAACAACTTGAGTGGATGCTCTGCAACCGTGTTGCTTTTCACGGAAGAAAAAGTGTTCATTGGACATTTGGGCAGTACGGCAGCCTACGTGGTAACCGATGGCACTATAAATAAGTTGACACGCATGCACATTTTAAAGGAAAACGATGAAGAAATAAAAAGGTTAGAGAAAAATTCTGCGGAATTGGTGGACAGATGTTTGATTGTTGTGGATAGAAAAAGGTGCTTGTGTCAACCTCTTATGGATCAAGCGAGAAATGAAAAAAGGGAGAAAGCTGTGCAAATTACCAAAGGATTGGGTAATTTTTGCTCGGTTGCAAAGGGACCGACTGAATATGAGTTGATTTCTAGCAAAGTGGAAATTAATGTGTTAAAAAGAAAGGATAATATGGATTATTGGTTTTTGATGGTTACGAGAAATGTGGAGGATAATATGAGCAGAGAAGAAATCCTTAATTTTCTTGAAAACAGTGGGAAAGATGAAGATACGGATAATGTTGCCAATGATATAGTGCAAATGGCTGAAACTAACAGACGAAATAAGGAAGATGGAACAGAACAGGAACCAATGGCAGTTTTGATGATTGATTGCAGCAAATTGGATTTTGGAGTGCAGAAAGGAGTTGGTTTTAAAAGGGAGCAAGGAAGAGGGAAACGACGTGGAAATGTTGAAAGTGTTCCAGTGTGTTGTAGAAGAATAAACCTGGAGCGAGAGTGAACTACTGAGTCTTTACATTTAGGATTGTTGTGGCCATTGGAAATATTTATTTACAGTTTACCAAATGAAAGCATTAGCAACTTATATTATGATTGATTCTGTATTTTGAATATATTTTATGTATATAAGATTTATATATTATAATGTATAATGTAGTTTTTACTGAATATGATAGAGTAGAATTTCTGAAAATGATACAAATAAACAATGAGGTATAATTACTAGCTGAAAGCAATTTTGCAGAGGACAGAACCCTAGTTAATTCACGGTTAATGTTTTTAGTTCTATTTTAAAAGTAGAATGAAAGTGTAATGTACTACAGTATATACATTATGTTATTTTATCATTCGGCAGTTGAAATATAAGGACAACGTTTACGTGTTTTATGTCGTTGTAGCTTGCACAGAAACTATATACGTTAAAAAACTATAAAAAACAAATATTCATTAATTAAACAAAAGTAGACAACAATTTGACATGAGGTTCTATCAATACAACGTACTGACATTTTGTCATTCCTTCCACAAGATTGATTTTAAAAACGGGGTTACACACATGTATTTTTTAATGTGTGAACCACCTGGTTGTAAATACATGAGATTTGTGGATTCTAAGGTAAAATACGTTTGGCACAAGCTGAAGCTATTTATTCAATACGGTTAAAATACGGCCAATTTAATTAGATGGACAGAGCGTACTCTGCAGATTATTTGTGGACGCTTGTTTTGAGATCTATTGATGCTATTTTAATATTTGGATAAACTAAACTAAAATATGATTTATAGTAAATATGGTGCCATTAAATTAGCATAGAGACAGAGAGCAGAGTAAGATGCGTAAATCAATCATACATTTTGTGGCCAGTACCTACCAATTTTCATACCGGACTAATTGAAATAAAATCTACAAGCTTCGTTGTATGTTAAAAATTTTAATACTTGAGTAAATCAGAAAATTGTTTATTAGTATTATTACTTATTTATAATAGGTAGCTAACAATATTCATCTCGTAAGGAACAACAATAACATAACTATTAACACATGAACCACCGTTCATTAACATGTTTGCAAGAAAAAGCAATTTGAAAACGTTTCTACTTTTGCATGAGAATTTATTTACCTTCATGGCTTTTGCCATATTTCAGAAAAGCCGGAGTAGAGACTTGTGTTGTATTATAATTCTACATAGAATGTTAAACAAACTGGCAGAGCTTACTGAAAGAAAACTCTCATTGATTTTATGGGGTTACATAATATAGATACATAGCTTGTAGATTTTGAAATGTCAGCATGCAACCCTTTTCTGTTCAGAGTGCAGCGGAGGAGCGGTGGTGAGCAGCGGTTCATTGCAGCAGAGCAGAGAAAAAACGGGCCGTTAACTTATTCCCGAATTTTCAAGACAAAAAGAAGTTGCAAGTGGAGTGTGTGGTGTGGTGAATAGAAGAGAAGAGATCATTATTGAGTAGCGGAGTGAGATCAATTTTTGATTGAGAGATTTTTCTTACGAGAAAAGAGAAATAGGTTTTCCACCTTTTTTACCTTGATTATTCAGTTAATTTGAGTTTTTCAGTAGTTTGAAATTGAGTTCATTACAAATTGAGTTGTGATTTTTATTCGGATTTTTTTGTGTTAAATAAAGGGGAAAGGTTTTTTTTTGTGGAATTGATTGTTGGTCGCGTGTGTGCGTGTTTTTTTTATTTGGTTTCATGTCATAGAGCATCAAGGTACGGCTACGGAGAATAACTACTCGACGGTTAGTCAAGTAGTTTTCGAACATTTGGTGACATCCGACGTGACCTTGGTGCGTTCTTTGGAGGAAAGTGAAGTAGCGACATGGCAGGATCGAAGGATGCCAACATGGATAGTGGACTAAATGACTCAACCATGGTGGCAGAGGTGACTTTGGAGGAAATGAGGAAAGTGCGAGCACCTGTGAAACGGCGGTTGGAGAAACTGGAACATGAGCTTACCCAGTTGATGGAAGTGACAAAACCCGACCTGGACGCCATTATAGTGCGCTTCAGGGAATTTCTCAACGTGTTTGATGATTTGTCGAGGAAGAATGAGGCCGTGATGCTGGAATTGACCCGGCAAGGTGCGGGGGAGGAGGAAACTGATGCTGAGTACACGGAACATAGTGGGTTCCGTGAAAAGGCAGAACGTTTAAGGTCCCGCGTGGACAAATTCACCAAACCGGAGCCAACTAAGGAAGTAGGACCTGGACAAGTCGAAACTACCCGAAAGTTGAAGCTGCCAAAAGTGGAACTAGAGAAATTCTCTGGGGACTTACTGGATTGGCTTCGCTTTTGGGCACAATTTCGGAGGATTGATGAGGATATAGGGTTGCCGAAGATTGAAAAGTTCTACTACCTGATGCAATCCCTGGAGAAAGGCACGGAGGCTTACAACATCGTGGCAGCTTATCCTCAAGCAGAAGAGAATTATGATAATGCTGTTGGGGCTCTGAAAAAACGATTCGGAGATGAGAACCTGCTTTTACAGGTGTATGTAAGACAACTGTTGGCGTTAGTCATCACTAACGTCACAGGGAGTAACAAACTTCCGTTTCAGGAATTGTACCTGAAAGTGGATTCCCACATCCGGGCCTTAGGATCCCTCAACTTGGCCAAGGCGGATCCAGCCACATGGCTGTTTCCGTTAGTGGAATCAGCGCTTCCAGAGGAGGTGCTGTCTAACTGGCAGCGCAGTGCGGATTCTGTTGCAACTGGAGGAGGTGAGAAGGATCGACTGCAGACTCTGCTTGGATTTATGGCAAAGGAAGTGCAAATCCAGCAGAGGAAAGAAATCACTGCCTCCTTCAGCCAAAGTATCAAGTTGGGAAGTACTGCGAGGACTCAACCGTCAACAAGGAAACTGGGGGAGCCTGTGCCACTGAAACGGAAGTTGCCTACTGTGTCCATGGGGTTTCATGTGAAAGATGGGAAAACTTGTGGATTCTGTGGAAAGGCAAACCACTTCACCAAAGACTGCTTTAAGGCAAAAGAGATGTCATATGATGACAGAATGAAGGTGATGAGGTCTAAGGGGTTGTGTTTTATTTGCACTCTTCCCCACCGAGCCAATGATTGTCGCAATAAGGACAAGACTGTGTGCAGCATCTGTGGGAAACAACACGTGTTTGTGTTGTGCCGTGCCTTACCCCAACAGCAAGGAAGTGGTAACCCCCCACACAAGAAGATGAAGATGCTGGAAGCACCTAAGCCGACTACATCTCAGGCAAGCAACCAGGTCAGTTTAGGAGATGTGTGTTTAAAAACACTTAGAGTTATGTTGAAGTACAATGGTACTGAAATTATCGTGAGAGTTTTCTTTGATTCGGGATCCAGTCGGAGTTATATTTTGAGAAAAACTGCAAATCATTTAAAATTGATTCCTCTTTTAGAGGAAGAAGTTATTCATGAATTATGGGGTGGAAGGAGGACAGGTGTTAGGAAACACAACGTTTATGAAATAGATGTTTTTGGAATAAATAGTGATGATCACTACAAAGTGAGAGTAAGGGAAGAGGAACGTATATGTTCCAGAATTAAAAAATTAGATCGACTTCATAAGAAAATTAAGAAGGATTTAGACCAAAATGGGATTATTTTAAATGATGTGGGTTTCGATAATGCCGAAATCGAATTGATGATAGGTGCCGATAATTACGGCAAATTTATGACTGGGAAAAAGGTTCAATTAGGTGAATCTTTAACTGCGTTTGAGACAGTATTTGGCTGGACGTTGATTGGTGAAATAGAAGAATCGACAAAGTCGATACCCATAGAACACGCAAGTGTGAATATTAGTGACAGTTCCATAACTAATTTATGGGAACTGGATTTATTGGGAATTAGAGATTCAGTAGAGGTATTTACTGAAAAAGAAAAGGAAGAAAAAGTAAAAGCTGATTTTTTAAAAGGAGTTACTAGAAATGAAGACGGGCGGTACGTAGTACGACTGCCTTGGAAATTAGGGCATCCCATGCTTCCATCCAACAAAGACGTGGCTAGAAAAAGATTGGAAAATACTTCCAAGAAATTAGAAAGCACAAAAATGCTTGCACTGTACAATAGACTATTTAAAGAATAGGAAGCTGAAGATTTTATTGAAATAAAAGAAAGCGATGCAATATTGCAGCATTACCTACCACATAGAGCAGTGATCAAGTCAGAGAGCACTACCACACCAGTGCGACCAGTTTTTGACGCGAGTTGTAAAACTCGCGGAGGTGTTTCATTGAACGACTGTCTACATACAGGAAAATCGTACATTCAGTTGATTCCTGATGTCCTACTGAGATTCAGGAAGAAAGCAGTAGGCTTTGTATCTGATATTAGAAAAGCCTTTCAGATGATTGAGGTCCATAAAGATGACCGAGACAACTTGAGATTCCTTTGGTGGAAAAATCACCGAATGGAAGTAGTAAAGATTTATAGACACAAAAGGCTACTTTTTGGAGCTACATGTAGTCCTTTTATTTTAGGAGCAATTTTAGAATACCATTTGAAGACAGTAGAAACTAAAAGAAAGTTGATTGCTGAGAAATTGTGGAATTCACTGTACGTGGATAACTGCTGTAGCTCAGAGAATACAGTAGCAGAATATTTAGAATTCAGAGAAAATTCTATCGACATTTTAGCTGATGCTAAAATGGATTTAAGATTGTGGATGTCTAACGTTGAAGATTTAGAGAACCCTGAGACAAGGGTGATTTCGGTACTTGGATTAAAATGGGACAGATCTGCTGATGAGATATTTTTAGATTTGACGGCGATTCAATTGCCGGAGAAAGCAACAAAGAGAATTGTTCTATCTACAATTTCAAAAATATTTGATCCCATAGGATTCTCTAGCCCAGCAATACTTCCAATGAAGATCCTTTTACAAAGGAGTTGGCTGAATAAAATAAAATGGGATGTAGAGTTACCCGAGAAAGATGCACAAGAGTTTTATAACTGGTGCAGTAGTTTAGAATGTTTAAAAAGCATACGACTTCCAAGATTTATTTCTGATGGAAGGAACGACCAAGAAACTTGGGAACTGCACACAATGACAGATGGTAGTAAGCTTGCTTACGCGGCAGTTTGCTATTTAGTGACCCGAAGGGGAAAAGATGTGATAGTACAATTACTAGCAGCTAAGTCTAGAGTGGCTCCTACAAAAGTAGTCACGATTCCGAGAATGGAATTACTGGGATGTCTGATTGGGGCTCGTCTCTCGAGTAGTACAAAGACAGCTTTAAAGCTGGAAAAAGTCAGACAATATAATTGGACTGACTCAACGACAGCATTAGCCTGGATATTGAGAAATGACCAATGGGGAACATTTGTGGGAAATAGAACCTCTGAAATCCTGAGGTTAACTAAAAAGAATGACTGGTATCATTTACCAGGAAAATTGAATCCGGCAGATTTGCCGTCAAGAGGATGTACACCTAAAGAGTTGTTAAACTCTAAATGGTGGGAAGGTCCAAGTTGGCTTAAAAATGAAAAGAAGCACTGGCCAACCAGTGTTGTAGAATATGATGAAAATGAGATTCTGAAAGAAAGAAGAATATCTGTTGTACAAACAATGACAAACCTAAGTACAGTATATGATGCAAGTAATGACATACTTGACAGAAATGAGATTGAATTGCTATTAGCAATTCAAGCAGAAGTATTTAATACTGAGAAGGGAGTGAAAAGATTAAGTACTCACGAGACTTTTAAGGATGAACACGGTCTTATCCGTGTGAAAAGTAAATTGACATATTTGGAGGATAGCAATTACTTCAAATACCCCATAGTACTTCCTGGAGAGCACCCAAAGGTGCGAGAAATGATAAGAAGTTTGCATGAAAAATATTGTCATGCAACTGTTGGACCGCTTCTAGTTAAGTTGCGGGAAAAATACTGGATTTTAAAGGCTAGGCAGAGCATTTCGAAAGTAATATTTCGATGCGAAAGATGTCGCAGATATGCTGCCAAGGCTGCTGTGACAGAATCTGCTCCATTACCACTGGACAGAATAAAAGATGCGGAGGTTTTTGAAGTGACAGGAGTTGATTTAGCTGGACCATTTATCACGAAAAATGGGAATAAAATCTGGTTGGTTCTATACACCTGCGCGGTGTATAGAGCAGTTTACATTGACATAGTTACTTCCTTGAGCACAAAAGCGTTTATAAAATCGATGCATAAATTTGTAGAAAAATATAGAAGGCCGACCATTGTCTACAGTGATAATGGGACCAATTTTAGAGGCTCTGATAATTTGTTCAGAGAATTAGATTGGAAATATATCCAAGAAAGTGAAGGAATTTCCCCAATAAAGTGGAAATTTAATCCTCCAGCAGCTCCGTGGTGGGGTGGTTGGTGGGAGAGGCTAATAAGGACAATGAAAGATTTACTACGTAAAGAAATTGGCTCAGTGGTCGTAACCCAAAAAGAACTACATGCCGTAGTGAAAATAGTCGAAGATGTGATGAATCACAGACCACTGACATATGTAACGGAATCTACCGAAGAGTTGGAGCCATTGACTCCAGCGATGTTTTTAAATCCTCTTGGTAATACTAGATTCCCGGAAGTGGAAGTAATCGACGGAAAAGAGCTCCGGAGTAGGTATAAATACCTAGTTGAAGTGAAGAAGAATTTAAAAATTCGATTTAAAAAGGAATATTTGTCATTGTTGGTGCATAGAAGCCCCAAGAAAGTTTCAAGACCACTTAAAGTGGGAGAACTTGTCTTTGTCGGACAAGACAACAAAAAACGCAGCCGGTGGCCGTTAGGCCGAATATTGGAGTTGATTCCTGGGACTGATGGAGTCTGTAGAGTTGCCAGAGTGAAAACTGAGGATGGGGTGATGCTCCAGACAGTACAGAGACTCTACGCGTTAGAGGCAGATCAATCAGATCCCGTGGTGAAAGCGGGAGAGAAAGTCTCTAGATTTGGGAGGGTACTGAAACCCCCAAAGAGGGATTAATTACACAGAAATGAAACGACTCCCGTCCTTTCATTTGGGGGAGGATGAAAGAAAACTCTCATTGATTTTATGGGGTTACATAATATAGATACATAGCTTGTAGATTTTGAAATGTCAGCATGCAACCCTTTTCTGTTCAGAGTGCAGCGGAGGAGCGGTGGTGAGCAGCGGTTCATTGCAGCAGAGCAGAGAAAAAACGGGCCGTTAACTTATTCCCGAATTTTCAAGACAAAAAGAAGTTGCAAGTGGAGTGTGTGGTGTGGTGAATAGAAGAGAAGAGATCATTATTGAGTAGCGGAGTGAGATCAATTTTTGATTGAGAGATTTTTCTTACGAGAAAAGAGAAATAGGTTTTCCACCTTTTTTACCTTGATTATTCAGTTAATTTGAGTTTTTCAGTAGTTTGAAATTGAGTTCATTACAAATTGAGTTGTGATTTTTATTCGGATTTTTTTGTGTTAAATAAAGGGGAAAGGTTTTTTTTGTGGAATTGATTGTTGGTCGCGTGTGTGCGTGTTTTTTTTATTTGGTTTCATGTCATAGAGCATCAAGGTACGGCTACGGAGAATAACTACTCGACGGTTAGTCAAGTAGTTTTCGAACACTTACCAAGCCAGCATACCGAACAAGAAATGCAAACAGGCTTAGCCAAGTCCAATTCATTCATGCGCATTATAATGCAAACACGTTTTTGTACACATGCACACATACAAACGCAAACCCGTTTGCTCTTGCTGCTTGTTCAAGGACAAGCCAAAACGTTTCAGTTCGTATATTTACGCTTTGATTTGAAACAGCAACAAAAACACCATCTTTCAGCTGATCACACTTGATGCGAAAGCTTTACGTAAACCATTTTATTTCTAACCGTAGACAGATATAGTGGAGTGTTTTGCTGCTTGCTTTATTATCACATTATATTTTACCAAAGTACATCATTATAGAACTAAACAAAATTATAAAATATTGATTTTTTTTGTTGTGCCTATTGTCACGAAATAAAAAATTGATAGTGCCAAAACTGTATTTGTGCTTGCTTTAACTCTGTTTCTCATATTTTTAGTTCAATTCTCCCGTGTAAAACAGTTGGGTGTGTGAAGTTACTAGTATGATTCAAGCTTCAGGTTAAAGTTTTTGTGAATTTAAAATATCCAACTAAATACTTCCTAATCCATAATGGCTACTCAGCCAGAAAGTATCTGGTCGTGGATTGACAATTTTTTATCACAAAACTTAAATAGTGAATCTGAAACTGGGAGAAATACTTTAAATGAGATTATTCAGAATTATGGAAATATTTTCAATGAGACACCAAAATCATTAACTCCAGAAATGGAACAGTTTCTGTACTTGTATCACTACGGTGAAAATATTAATATTTCTACAAAATATTCTCCAGAAGAGCAAGCAGTTTTGAACACATCTAGTCCCTACCACCAAACTTCAACAGCCTTACTGGTTTTTGCTGCGTGTGTAAAATATTTGAAAATCAGTGAAAATTTGGAACCTAATCCGGAAATTACAAAATATTTAGAGTGCTATCCATTGATGAAACAATCACACCACTGCAAAAAAAAATTGGAAAAAGAAGTACTTACCAGCACTCGGAACACGACACAGTTTTTAGTTCTGAGGCGTCATGCTCTAGCATACGAAAATGTACGCAAAGAAATTTGCAATATTGCGAAAATTCCTTATCTGGCTTTGAATCTTTCTAAGTCACCAGTGGAAACAAGCGATAGTGCTGAAGCAGCTCTAAGTTTCCTGAAAGGACATTGGTGCACTCTTATAAGCAGTATTTCTGGCACTGAAAAAAGCTGTTTTCAATATTATCAAAAGGCAGCGGATCTAGAACCGGAATTCGGTTTTTGGTGGCTCATTATCTACCTGGAATTACGAAACAAACCAACAAGTGCCAATTATGTCATCCAGACTTTACAGTTTGTACAAGAGGCTCTTGAATTTGCACCATGGGAATTACAATTGAGAACCAAAATGTGTTTGTTAAATGCTTCACTGGAGCATGCTTACCACCATAAGAAAAATTTTCGGCTTTTGACAAATTGGAATTTGTTATTGTAAGCTTACTAATTTTTTTGAAATATCAAAGTTGGTCTAGAAGATACTTGGTTTGACTTTTGAATTGAATTGAAAAAACATTCATTCTCGTTTCAGATCAATATTTGAGGAAGTTGACTCGAGAGATCTTTTGGAACTGCATACAAAATGGATAAGTTTGAGAGCTAGTGAGCTGATAATCAGATACAGCACAAGCCCACAAGAAATGGCACTTGGAGTCAAGCTTTTGGATAAATGTGTCACCGAATTTCCTACATGTTTTCTCTGTTTAGAAGCGTTAGCGCAAGCACATGAAGTAAAAATGTATTTATAGAGCAATAACAAGTTTTAGTTTTTTAATGGCTTTTTAAAATTCTACGTTTTTGATAAATTTTAGAATCATCGGTTTGATGGAATGTTTCTTGGCAAACGAAGAGCTTTGGAATTATTTAACACAGTCAAAGCAATACACCCAACAAAACAAGCCGGAAATCTGTTTTCGTTTCACATTCCCGAAATTGCTCAGAATTTCGAACCAGTGGCCTGTTCCAGTAAATCTTTATTCAATTCGTCCTTAACAGTGCCGGTCACTCCTTTGTTCACAGCTCAGACTACAAATGTAGCAAAGCAATTAAGCTGTAGTGTGGACAGATTGGTTTACAAACCAGACAGCATTTTTTATTGGATTAAGGAATGCATTGAACAGGAATTAGGGGCTATTGCCGAAGCACAGATAAAAGGATTAGGTGATATTATCCAGAACTACGGGTTTATATTTTCTGATAACAGAATTCCCATAACTCTAGAGATTGAAGAATTTCTTTATTTGTATCATTATGGGGAAAGTGAACAAGATTTTCGTAAAATTTCTCAGAACGAGCAAAACTGTTTAGTAACCAGTGGTCCATATGAATCATTATCAGCAGCGCTACTTGTTTTTGCAGCGGCTGTATGTTATACTCAAGTAAATAACTCCAAATATAACACTCAGGTTTTAAACCAAATTTTGGAAAATCATCCACTGAATAAGCAAGCGGAAAAATGCAGAAGATGTTTGGAAAATGAAATATCGAATAGTTTCAAAAACCCAGGCTCGTTTTACATTACCAGAGACCATGTATTTGCTTATGAACAAGTGCTCGAAGCAATATGCAAATTTGCTGAAATTCCTTACGATTCCTTGGAAATTCATGGACTATCTGGACCAGATTCACCTGAAAATAGTGCTCAAGCAGCTTACTGTTTTCTAAAGGGACAAATATATACTTTAGTCAAGGTTTTGTACAAAAACTGGTTCACTGCATTTCCATTATATTATGAAGCAACAATACTGGAACCCAATTGCTTTTTCTGGTGGTATGTCAGCTACCTGGAAATGAAAAATAAGCCAACAAGTGCATTATACACTGAATGCAGTTTACATTTGTCCGAGAAAGCCAACCTGCTAGCACCAAATCAGTTGCAATTGAGAACTCCAATGTTTGTCCTGAATGCTCTTGTGGATGAAGCACAAGTTAATAGGCAATATTTTCGGAACCCAACAAAGTGGGAAGCACTTTTGTAAGTTTATTTGTTGGCTTGTTAAATGATGAAGATAATATTGTTTAGTAAAATTTTTATTTCTATTTTCTAGATCTGTATTTAATGAAGTCAAACATAGGCCACGTGAGCCGTCGGAATTGCATGTTAAATGGATTAGTCTGAGAAGTAGTGAATTAGTGATTAGATTCAGTAATAACATTGATGAAGCTAGAATGGGAGTCGACCTCATTAGAACTTGCTGTAGGAAATTTGCTCCATGCAATTTAAGCCAATCAGCTTTATCTGGCATTAAAAAACTGGTATCCAAGCACAACATTTGCTTATATTTTGCTCCAATTATCAAAATTTTAAATTGTATGCTATTTTTATCTTTTAAAATTATTAGGATGGCATTCAAGGTGCCCTAGGAAGTTTGGGGATCTCAAAAGCATCCTTCAAAAACTGGCCAGAATTAAAAACACATTTAATTTTTCGATTTATTAATGCTGACGCGCTAATTAAACCTTTGCATCACTATGCGTCAAATAACCAAGACAGTTTACTTTCATCAAGTAATCCAGTATCGCCGTCAAAGACAGTCAAGAAAAAACCCAAAAACAAACAAGCAAAGTCTAAAAAAAGTAAAGCCAAAGCAATACAAACTTTCCAAAAACCTGAAGCTCAGGATGTGGCAAGCACACAAGCTACCAGTATCAAACCGTCTACATCACAAGAAGTATTTCAATTATCAAAAAAGATAAAAACCAGGTTATTGATAGGATCAAATTCTGTTGCCATGGGTGCGCCAAAAGTAGGTCAATCTAGTATACCATGCAATTCTGCCACATCTACTGCATCAACCTCAGCCGAAGTGAATCCAAGCAAATCGTCAAATTATGAAAAAGCACCAATGGCTTTTCTCAAAATATCCGACAGTACAACAAGCAGTACTCAACAGTCTACTGGAGACATATTTACTTATTGGATTAACACCATTAAAGATATTCAGCTGGAATGTCCCGTTACCTGGGTTTCCACATCAGTTCAGAGACTTCCGGATTCCATTTTGAAATTGTATAGTGATAAAACCGCTTATCTACAATCTTGTCTTAGAAAGAAAGAATTTACGCTAGAAAACAATCAAAAACCAACACAATGCGAATCCCGCCCCAGTATCACCGATTTCTCCTCTGAAAGTGAAAGTGAGTACGAAGATGATGCAGAACCATTACCAAATGACGACAATCCTGTGGTTGGTTCCGTCCAGTGGTTTTGCGCAAAACTTTGTCACGCAGCATTAGCCTTATATTTAAAACGACAAGGCATGTTTAGTCAAATTTCCACAACCTTTAAAAATGCTTTGAAAATTGAAGAAGTGTGCTCAGACTTAAACAAAGATATTTACAAGCTACATTTAGAAGCTAGTGAGCTTTGCGGTGAATACTTGAATTTAAAAGTTAGAGAATTTCATACACAACCAGGTTATCGAAGCAGATGGAAGATTTTGCAAGACCAAATGCAAAATCTCAATGCACAGTTAAAAGAAGTTAAAAACACTGCAGTAGTGCATTATGTCAAGGGTAAAATTGCAAGCATGTTAGGCTTAGCTCACGACGTTTCTCTGGGGCATTACAGAAAAGCTGCAGAACTAGAACCTAGCAATTCAATGTGGTATCAGATTATTTATGAGGAACTGAAGAAAATGAGAAAATCTGGTTTTAACAAACTTTCACCAAGTTCCGAAGAAATTCGAGCTTGTCAAAAGGCCCATGAGCTTTCACCGGATAATCTAAAATATGCAATGGATCTAGCCACAGTTAAAATGGCAGTGATTAGCGGGGCAGATGAGGAAAAGTCTAAAAGAGTGGATATGGAACGAAAACGAAAAATTCAAGAGATTCATAATTTGTTAAAGTGAGCAAATGTTTCAGAACATTTAAATGGCGTCAAACTACGGTGTTTCATCTTACCGATAATTGTCTTCATTTTTACAGATTTGTATCAGACAGAGCAGAAAAGAACTCGAGACATACAATGCTTGCAAAACTAACAACAGCGGAAATGTACACTGCGGAGGGATTTCCATTGAGGGTTATGGATGCGGAAGAAATTTTCATAGAATGTTACAAAAAATGGCCGAAAAGTAGCATGGTGCTTCATAAAATGGCCAAGTTTTATTGCAAGGTATGAAATCAATTTAAGTTTAGGCTAAAATTATTTTACGTTTGCTTATTATCTTGAATATAATTTCAGACATGTCGTAAATATCAAAATTCCCGCGAGTTATACCAAGAAGCTATGCAAGTAGCTCCAAGAAACTATCCGTGCCTTATGGACTACCTGAAACTGCTTGGGAGATATTTGAAGAGTTATTCAGAAATAGTGGAGATAATTGATAAGTATCTGCCTAGTATAAATGATAATCAACACACTGCTAACCTGATGATTATAAAAGGACAGGCCTACTGGCTACAAAAGGAGAATATTCGAGAAATGAGAGTGAATGCGTGCAACGCGATTTTGGATGTGATTCAGAACTTTCCTCACTTATCATTCAAAGTGAAGGTAGAAATTTTCATTTATTTGTTGAATTGGTAGTAAAATATGTAAGATTTCACGTACAAATTGTTTTTATAAACTTGCTAGGATGCACTGACGTCGAAGAGTTCCAGTGTTTTTGGACGATTGGAAATACCAATTGCTATATTGTATCCAATTTGCGTTGAGCAACAAAGCAAACGAGAAATGCTCAAAGGGAAAGAAATTGATGATTTTCTGGCGTTTCTGGAAAAGGATAAACGCCATGGCGCAAGGAAAACTAGAATTCCAAATTACAATCCAAGGGAAGCAACAAAGAACTCTACTTTAGACAGTTTTATTCATGAGGAGTATTAAAATACGCTTTGTAATTATGCACAAGTAGACAATATTTTGTTCGTTATTTTAAGCAATAACAAAATCTGTCAAAACCAATTTGATTCTAATTACAAACTAATAATCATTTCTGATAGAAATTGAGTAATATGAAACGACACTAGAAATCCGGTATTCTGTTATATGTGCAAGGTGATTCTGAAAATAAAAACATCAGTTTGTTTAGCACAGGATGTTGAAAAAATATTTTATTTTTTTTAGATATAGTTTTTACTTACATTGTGCAAAATTTCCACTTCCTTTCTTTGCTAATCAGTGACTGGACCTCCGACCAACACCCATTTTGTTGGTCGTGCACGGTTATTTATCCCGGTTCCAAAATCTTTCTCAGCGCCAAATATTAATGTGCCAAATGCTTTAATTGGCACATTTGTGTTCTTTGTGGTTTTAGAAACGTCTTTGCTACCTAGGTTGTTATAAGCAGATTGTGAGTTTCCCATTTTGTATATTTCAAAACTCACAGGTATATTTCGTGTATTTTTTCCACTTGCAAATCGTTGTATCGTGACTACGAAGCTAAAGATCACAACTACACAAGCAATTTTTTGTGAGCAGAAGCTTGAGCTGAACTTCTGATGTAGATTTGAGAATGGTGTCACATTTATCAAAGAAGTTGTTTGATGCAGTAAATTGAAAGAGCTCATAGTTGTATGAACTCATTTCTGTATCAGGCTGTATTTCTTCAGTGAGAGATTTTTTCCATTTTTCTGCATTCATTACCGTCCACTTAAGATTGCTTGCAAGCTTATTGTGTCAATGTGGACACAAAACTGACCTAGATTAGTTACAAGTCTATCTGCGCATTTGAAAAGCTTGATTGAATGAACCAGAACACTGAACTCTTAGTGATGTGATGCTAGGCAGCTCAAGATTCAGTGTGAACAGTAGCGTATCTTTAAAGCCGGTTTGCCAATGAAGAATTTCACTTATGCATTTGAATATGTATTTAAACAATAAACTGTATAGCCTCTTGTGTACATATATTGCAACTGCGTAATTTGCGAATTCATTTCTTTTCATACATTTAATTGAAGTAAAAATATATATTATTAAAATTTTCATACCATGATATTGAACATATATGATCTTTCGTTATAATAAATCAATCATGAATCATAATGAAGAGGCAATATTAAACTGATGATAAGTGATCAATATTATTTAAGCTATTGCAGGTTCCTTTCGCCATAATAATATATAATTTCTTTTTTCTCAATTTTAACAAGAAAGTTTCCAAAAGTTGATCCGATGGAGCAAAAAAAGGCTGGAAACATTTCAGCAGTTAATACCTAGGTAGTATTTAAGTTTACATTGTACAGCGCAATCGATTTGAGACTTTCATATAAATCCATAATATATTTTGTGACGTTGGTAGGTGTCATATGAGTTAGAGGCTACTTGTCTGAGCATTTATTTATGGATGAAGTCTTTGTTGATTTGTTGTCTCTCGTTAACCAAACTGACTCAAATTCTACCAAAAAGGATTCATGGGAATTGAAACTTCTTTTCAGAAAAGATTTTAACATGTAAAAAGTAATTTTGTTTACAATTACAATTATAAATTGAAAAATCTGGAGTACAAATTAAATTTGTGCTTTTTCACATATTAAAGACCTTATGCAAGTTATTTAAGGAGTGTGGGTCCTTGTCAAATAACCTTGCAACATTTGTAACTTTTCAGGCGATGCCTGGCAGGATTTTTTCGGGGCCCACGCATATTGCGTTCCCCATAGATAAGTGAAAGAACTATATTTTTACAGAAATAAATGTTTGTTATGATTGGTGGTTTTTAGTCTCTTGAATGACCCCTTAACCTTTGTGGCCGAGCTCATAGTTTTAAAGTTATGTCCACTTAAGTAAGTTCAATTGCTGATCCTTTGCTAGTGTCAGGACACAAAACACGTCATTTTCAAAACGTCATAACTTTTGAAATATTGATCAGATCAACGTAAAACTTTGAGTAGAATAAATCATTTTGTATGTTTTATGGTTCTTGAGCAAAAGCTTGATTCTTTATTTTGGGGCCAAAAATGGTCAGTTATGCATATCGTCCTTTATTAATGATGCACAAAATGTAAGCAAACACGGTTATTAGTTTAAGATTCCCCAAAAATGCAGGTAAATATGTAATACAACGAAACAAACACTATAAGTCGTATTATTCATTCAATATTTTTAGATTAGATATATTCATATGATGATGTTACACAAATATTACTTTGTAATACAATGTTTAATGCAATGAAAGCACAAATAAATAATTCGCAGATATTTTTCTTGAGTGGCATATCTGCTTATATGATTTCATTTGCATCGCATTTTACGTTGGATTGGCTATGTTTCTGCTTACACTAAAGTATATATGACACAAAACTATACTTGATAAAGATGAGTGAGATATTTCGTAACAATGTAGAATATAGTATCTTATCAACACGTCAAATTTTTGCAAACTACATATATATTCCCCATTATCATGTATTTGTACTCACTGATATGGAAGCTTTCTCGCTCTTAAACTGTTGCGCAGATACAAAAATCAATATATTTAACACGCTAAGCGATAAGACATTGGTGAATTGGTGTTTGCACTGCTAATCAGCTAATGCTTTTATCAGCTTTGTGTTTGATACTTTAATGCGCAGTCAGGATAGATGTGCTATTATTCAGTTGGCAACGGTTACACAAACAGCTTTAAAAGTATTGTTTTTTAAGAAAACCAAATATATTTTTCTCAAGCTTCAAAATTTACAAAATGGCTAATAGTTCATCTAGTATTTGGGATTGGATTCAAGGTTGCTTGCAGAAGTTATTAGACAACGGTGAGGAAAAAGAACAGAAATTTTTATGTGATATCATTTTAAAGTACAAATATATTTACACCAGTACACCATTGCCCTTCACTCCAGAATGTGAGACGTTCTTGTATTTGTATCACTATGGCGGCACTAAAAGCGCTTCCTTGAGTGATTTTGCAAATGAACAAGCCTCTCCGGTTACTTGCGGTTCATACGAAAGGATTTCCATAGCGTTGCTACTTTTTGCTGCGTGCGCAAAATATATGAAACTTGTTGGCGAAAATAAAAACAGTGAGGAAATTCATCAATTTCTAGGAAGCAATCCGCTCATTGAACAAGCTGGGAAGTGCAGAGTATTTTTAGACAGAGCATCTTTTTTCAGAATCTGCCATGTTTTTCCTCATAGCAAGATATGATTCCCACATTTGGCTTACTGATGGCAAATCTTCTAAAACTACGTATAGTATAAACGTTATTTTGAAAAATAAATTTTTAATTCGAAAAAACACAAAAAATCTGCAAAATTTTGTGCTCCGTAGCTTAACCGTCATAACTTTTTTGTTAATTATTTTTTGCCAGCCAAACTTGGCAGTCAACTACACCAATAAATAAGCTATTTTCATACAAGAATTGGGCACCTTACGATACTTGAGTAAAAAATGGCGTCACAAAATTTGCAAAATTTGACCCCATTTTTTGGCTAAAATGTCACCTAACGGTCATGTAACGGTAATTTTGGTTATAACGGTATCACGGCTATAAACACCAACTATTGGTCTATCTTTACCTGAAAACTCCGTTGAAAAATATTGAAAGAGTAAAAAGTTATCGCGGTTTGAATTTGTCATAATCTTTGTATGTTGACTTGTAGATAGATGAAATCGATGTATGCCTTTATTTATTACAGTACACTTCATTCACAGAAAAAAGCAAACATTCGGCTTTGAATGAATACAATAAAATTGACCACAAAGCAATAACTGTTAGCAATATCTTAAACTAGTTTATCTTGTATAAATTAACAAATCGTTACTACTAAATCTGAATTTGACATAGCTTTGTTTTACTTTGACGTTTCCTGAAATAAAAATACGGATATGGGTTAAGTAAACGTGGTCATTATTTACAAGTTTAGAGGATACATAATTTGCGATGAGAATATAAACTAACCTGAATTAGTAGGTTTTGTATGTTGTGCATGTCATTGTCGTCAATAATAAATTGATCTTGGAAATTTCCTCTCGGTGTGGGATCGTTTATTGTGCAAAGGATATCCGATGGCAATACAGCATGCGTAGCGGGGTATTTTGGCCATGTAAAGAAAATTCGTTTTCTCAAAGATGACTTTTTGAGCAACGAAACCTGCAACTCGTTCATTCCGACTTCACTGATAACTCCAACATTAAATTCTAGTCCATAGCGTAAAGCAATAAACTGGTTGACTGAGAAGGGAGAAAGGTCAACTGCATTCCCAAGACGGATAATTTTTCCATTCCTTTGTAGTGAGAACTTGCGGGCTTCAATTTGAGACTTGGACACAACTCTAAATGAATGAAAGTCTCTTGTTCCTGGTATTGTCTTTCCAGTAGAAAAGCGCTGTTGCAGCATAGCTACATGCTTTGATACGTCGCTTTTAGGAACATAAAAAAATTTCCGGTTTGTTTTGGTAAGCGAAGTTGAACAAAAATCGAACATGTCTTTTGGCGTAAGAATTTGCTGTTCACTAGGATTCCTTTTCAAGCTCTCAAGTCTGGTGCATTGCTTTACTGTGCCAGAAGCGGCATCGCATTCACCTATTTGCATATAGAAAATAAAATAGTGAAGTATATTAAAACTGTGTTAAAACGTGGAATAAAAGATTTAAATTATATAAAACGAGAAAGTCTAAACAATTCCTTACTTTTACCATGATGTGATGGAAAATACTCCCAGTCGGCTTCGAGTTGGAAGTCTTCTTTGTGATGGAGTAAGTTTATCACACTTTTGAAATTTTTGTACTGAGCTGAAGATCCGTCTGATAAGTACACAATTTTCTTTAAGTGTGGAAAATCAGCTTTTAAAATTTCTAGAAACCTGTTCTGAAGCCCGTAAAAGGTAACAGTATTATGAACGAGCTCATCACTTATGGCAACGTATGTACGATTGATGACCTTCATCTCGGACTTGTTGTAAAATGTTACGTAAAATTGATGCACCGTTGCCTGTTTCCGATTCCAATGACAGCTTTGTGCTTCATTTTGGTGAACAAATCCATAGTTCATGGCAAAGTCGACCTTTACCAGTGCTTCAGTTGGAACTTTATGAGCATTAATTTTCCATTGCTTCACAAATTCGTTTTGCATGTCGACATAAAATACGTGCTTCAGAAAACCAGGTAACAATCTTTTGATCCTTTCTTTAAAATCTGCAAACGAGTCCGTTAGTTTCAAAAACTCCATGCCATCCGTACATTTCCACTGCTAAAACGTGACATCCGTTTCCTCTATAACTCCTTCAAACATATTTTGTATTTCTTGGTGCTTTGGACACTCTGAGCACATTCCAAACATGCACTGTTCGCTTTTAGAATTACAGGGTACGTTATCGACAACCCAGGTAGGAGAGATTTCCTTCGGCAGACAGACAAGTAACTGATTCATATTTTCACAAATCTCACAGCCACACGTCTGGTGAACGAATCGATGTCCCATCCAGACACATTCCTTTGGTTTTAATAAGTAAAATGTTGTTAATGAAATATTATCGCTTGGGTGGCTCAAGATATATTCCTTATACAGCTCAGATAGACTTAGCAATAGCCTATGCTTGCCAACACGGTCATACTCCTCAGAGTTCTCGTCACGTACACGAATAGTATTTCTGTTGCCTGGTAAAATTCTGCCATTCTCTGGAGATCTGTAAAAATCCTTCACCCTAGCCTTTACTTCCATTGTGACACGGGACTTTCTGGGATACAGCATTGGGTATGAAAATGCTCCTTGTGTTTTGCTGAGTTTGATTGCGGCATTTAACATGTACCTTTTACAATTGAAAACCTCCAGTAGTCGTTTGCGTTTTATTGATTTTGAGACGGTTGTCAGGATCGTGTACTTCATACGTTTGTCTGAAGTTTTAAACTTTTCCACTGCTGAATTAAAAATCCAGTCACATTTATCACAACTTGGTGGATTTCGAGGCGGTGACCTTCCGGTGATCTTCTTTACTTTTTGCTTCAACCCCAAGCTTAGCCGTCGATACTCCTGAGGAATCTTCTTTTTGTTTTGTACAGGTGACAAGTTTAGGGAAACGCTGGCTTGCTGTAGGTCAATTGATGCACTAAGGCTTTCCAGTTCCTGGTTATCACTCGTACCTGAGCTGTCGGATTGATTGGAATCCGAATAAACTTGGTCAATGGATAACCGTGGTCTCTTGTTGCCATTATCATAGTCAGTTGACCTTCCGGTTTCCAACTCATCCATCCAATCATAGTTTATTTGGTCTTCAGCTGCTTCCCTCCGAACAATGCTCTGCCTACACTTGTTGCAAATGAGGTGTCCAACAATAAGCTTATCCTTCAGGTAACTAAATCTGGTGACAAAATCCGGTGTGACCGTTTGCTTACATCCAACGGGGACTTTGTGGTCCTGTAGACCCAGTGGGTTTAAACAAGTCCAAGGTCTCCATTTCCTAATCAGCATAATACAGCTTTGGCAAACTTGTTTCCCCGGCTCCAGATTCCTCCCCAGGGTAGTCAATTTTTCGCAAAGTGGTTCCGATAGCTGCTCCAGTCCAATTGTCTCATGATGCTCGATGAAACTCAGCGGGTTGGCACACTCCGGAAGTCCTCGTTGTCTATCCTCCAACTTGTTTCGACATCCTTGACATATTTTGTTTCCCGGCTTTATGTTCGGAGCACCAGTGTGTTTCAGAGCAAATTTTGCAGATATTTTGTACAAATCTTTTGCAGGAATCTTTTTAGGCAGGTGGGGTTGAAACCCAAACGGATTGCAGCACCTTACTCGAGCCATGCTCCAGATTTTACTAGTTTACTCGTCAAACAGAATCCTTCAAACCCTCCGGTCAAACAAAGTAACTGTCACGTCCGCAGAATTGTAAAATTATTAAATCTATTAACAAGCATCCGGGTAGGGTTTTAAATGATTTTGTTGAAATAATTGGATGGTTAGTGGTTGGAACCACCAACAAGTTGTATTCATGAACAAATCCTAAAACGTTTTGATCAAATCAGTACAGTTGGGGGTTAATTAATTTGTGGTAAGAATTCAAATCCTGAAGGTCAGCTGTTGTTGTTACAAAAAGAATTACACCGTTGAGAAAATGTTTGGTGCTCCTTAAATAACAAATACTTCATTATTATACATTATACCGTTATACTCTAGCAAGTACACATTTCCAAAGAGAGGCAATTACACACTATGCCAAATTCAAACCGCGATAACTTTTTACTCTTTCAATATTTTTCAACGGAGTTTTCAGTTAAAGAGAGCCCAATAGTTGGTGTTTATAGCCGTGATACCGTTTTAACCAAAATTACCGTTACATGACCGTTAGGTGACATTTTAGCCAAAAAATTGGGTCAAATTTTGCAAATTTTGTGACGCCGTTTTTTACTCAAGTATCGTAAGGTGCCCAATTTCTGTATGAAAATAGCTTATTTATTGGCGTAGTTGACTGCCAAGTTTGGCTGGCAAAAAATAATTAACAAAAAAGTTATGACGGTTAAGCTACGGAGCACAAAATTTTGCAGATTTTTTGTGTTTTTTCGAATTAAAAATTTATTTTTCAAAATAACGTTTATACTATACGTAGTTTTAGAAGATTTGCCATCAGTAAGCCAAATGTGGGAATCATATCTTACTATGAGGAAAAACATGGCAGATTCTGAAAAAAGATGCTCACAGTGAGGTTTTAGCTGGTAGTCAGGATCCGAATAATTTTCACATATTGAAACCTCATGCTTTAGCATTTAAGCAAGTACTTGAAGAAATTTGCAACTTTGCTAACATTAATACTGTGGAACAACACTCAGCAAATGTCACGAAAGACGAATTTTCCGAAAACAGCATACAAGCAGCATACTGCTTTTTGAAAGGTCAAATTTACACGCTGATATATCATGCGTTTAAAAAAGAGTATAACGCGTTGCCGCTATGTGAACAAGCAACGGTGTTAGAACCCCAGTGTTTCTTTTGGTGGTACGTAAGCTATCTTCAGTCAAGAAGGGAACCAACTCTGGAAACCTTAATTTATGCTAAAAACGCAAATAATTTGGCACCACAAAAATTACAACTCAGAACGGCAATGTTTGTCGTGAATGCTTTGGTGGATCACGCTGATATTTATGGACAACCTTTTAGAACTCCAATAACATGGAATGCGCTCTCGTAAGGCTCTATATTTACAAAATATTGTTTGATTTAAAATTCAATATTTTGCAGCGAAGGTTTTTCCTTGAAAATATTTTAGCGCTGTTTTTAATGAGGTAATGGCAAATCCCATGGAATCATCAGAACTTCACATTAAGTGGATAAGTTTAAGAACTTGTGAGCTTATTATAAGGTTTACCTATATACCTCACGAGAGACTGATGGGTACCACGGCGTTAGAGCAATGCATATTAAAATGGCCAATGTGCTGTCTCACTTTGGAAGCACTGGCCTCGTCTTGTGATTCAGTAAGTTAAATTTTTAACAAAATTTGGCATATTGATTGATGAACTGCTAAAAGTCATATTGTGTACCAGGATCCTTTTGGTGGAATTTTTGTGGACGCTGCTAGGTCAAAAATCCTGTACTCACGATTGAAACAGCTTTATCCCAACTGGAAAAATAGACGTTTGTTTTCATTTACTCCAACACGTATTCTTGGTTCGTATTTGGTGAAACCAACAAATTCAATACCAACCACAGCATGTCAAGAGCCAACAACATCAAACGCATCATCTAAAGCTGCAAAGCCATTGCCTATAGCTACAAAGTCATCATCTGTTGATTCAAAACCATCTACTATAGCTACAAAATCATCAACTGTTGCTACAAAGTCTACACCAATAGCTACAAAGTCTACGCCAATTGCTACAAAGTCTACACCAAAGTCTACAAAGTCTACGCCAATAGATACAAAGTCAACACCAATAGCTACAAAGTCTACACCTGTAGCTACAAAGTCTACACCAATATCCACAAAGTCATCACCTTCAACTCCAAACCCATTTACTTCATTTCATAAACCTGAAAATAAACTGCCGAGTCTTCTGCGTTTGGGTCCAGAGTCGTCAATTTCATTTTCGGGGCAACCGCCTTTCGTGTTAGAACCATCAACGTCATCAAACCCCAATTCCGTACCAGTTATACATAAAAAGCCACCAATGGCTTTTCTCAAAATATCCGACAGTACAACAAGCAGTACTCAACAGTCTACTGGAGACATATTTACTTATTGGATTAACACCATTAAAGATATTCAGCTGGAATGTCCCGTTACCTGGGTTTCCACATCAGTTCAGAGAATTCCGGATTGCATTTTGAAATTTTCTAGGGATAAAACCGCTTATCTACAATCTTGTCTTAGAAAGAAAGAATTTACACTGGAAAACAATCAAAAACCAACACAATGCAAATCCCGCCTTAGTATCAGCGATTTCTCCTCTGAAAGTGAAAGTGAGAACGAAGATGATGCGGAACCATTAACAAATGACGACAATCCTGTAGTTGGTTCCGTCCAGTGGTTTTGCGCAAAACTTTGTCACGCAACATTAGCCTTATATTTAAAACGACAAGGCATGTTTAGTCAAATTTCCACAACCTTTAAAAATGCTTTGAAAATTGAAGAAGTGTGCTCAGACTTAAACAAAGATATTTACAAGCTACATTTAGAAGCTAGTGAGCTTTGCGGGGAATACTTGAATTTAAAAGTTAGAGAATTTCATACACAACCAGGTTATCGAAGCAGATGGAAGATTTTGCAAGACCAAATGCAAAATCTCAATGCACAGTTAAAAGAAGTTAAAAACACTGCAGTAGTGCATTATATCAAGGGTAAAATTGCAAGCATGTTAGGCTTAGCTCACGACGTTTCTCTGGGGCATTACAGAAAAGCAGTAGAAATAGAACCTAAAAATTCATTCTGGTATCAGGTTATTTGTGAGGAACTCAAAAAAATGAGAAAATCTGGTTTTAACAAACTTACGTCGAGTTCTGAAGAAATTCGAGCTTGTCAAAAGGCGCATGAACTTTTACCGGAGAATCTAAAATATGCAATGGACCTAGCCACAGTTAAAATGGCAGTGATTAGCGGAGCAGATGAGAAAAAGTCTAAAAGAGTGGATATGGAACGAAAACGAAAAATTCAAGAGATTCATAATTTGTTAAAGTGAGCAAATGTTTCAGAACATTTAAATGTGGTCAAACTACAGTGTTTCATCTTACCGATAATTGTCTTCATTTTTACAGATTTGTATGAGACAGAGCAGAAAAGAACTCGAGATATACAATGCTTGCAAAACTTACAACAGCGGAAATGTACACTGCGGAGGGATTTCCATTGAGGGTTATGGATGCGGAAGCAATTTTCATAGAATGTTACAAAAAATGGCCGAAAAGTAGCATGGTGCTCCATAAAATGGCCAAGTTTTATTGCAAGGTATGAAATCAATTTAAGTTTAGGCTAAAATTATTTTACGTTTGCTTATTATCTTGAAGATAATTTCAGACATGTCGTAGATATCAAAAGTCACGCGAATTATACCAAGAAGCTATGCAAGTGGCAACAAGAAATTATCCGTGCCTTATGGACTACCTGAAACTACTTGGGAGATATTTGAAGAGTTATTCAGAAATGGTGGACATAATTGATAAGTATCTGCCTAGTATAAATGATAACCAACACATTGCTAATTTGAGGATTATTAAAGGACAGGCCTACTGGCTACAAAAAGAGAATATTCGAGAAATGAGAATGAATGCTTGCAACGCTTGGTTGGACGTAATTCAGAACTTTCCTCACCTATCATTCAAAGTGAAGGTAGAAATTGTTATTTTTCTGTTCAGTTGTTTGCAAACTTGTTTGAATGTTTCACGTACAAATTGATTTTTTTCAATAAATTTGCTAGGATGCACTGACGTCAAAGAGTTCCAGTGTTTTTGAACGATTGGAAATAAAGGGTTAGTATTTGCTATGGAGACATTTTTGGAATTGTGATATTTCGGAGCATATAAGATTTATTGAGCTACAATATTTTTTAACACTTAGTAAAGACTAATAGTTAACAATATTAACATAAATTAAGATTCTTTGGTGCCTTTGTATCCAGTGCTGTAAAGTTCTCGTTCGGCGTATGCTAGAACCCCATATCCCGATTTTCCCGATCATGCTTCCACTTTAGTTGTGATACTTTTCCAAATAGTATTGAAACCTTGGGGTAAACTGTGTGGGTTTTGTAGATTGGACTACCCTGCCTTACATAAATCCCAAAAAGTTTCGATACCTCTTGCCAGTTGAATATTAGGAGCATGTTTTGATTTTGGTCAAAGTCTTAGAAAGTTATTTTTGTAAACAAATCGGTGTCTAGATCTTGCTCGCTGCTCCTAAACCTTGACTGCAGGTTGGTGCTTCAAGCTTAGTGCGGGCTTTGATGCCCAATTTCTGAGCTTTAATTTGACCTAGCGTTTCTGGACAAAAGTTGAGTTTGTTGGCTGCAGCACTAATTGAGGTGGAAGGCTCCTCGTCGAACAACTTTGAAGTCGTCTTCAAGGTTTCTAAGGGAGCCACGGTTGCAATACGTTCTTCAGAGAACTTATACCCTGATGTTTTTGTAGTTTGATATCCCCAAATTGTTTTATGTATACCAGCCTGGCGCTTACCATCTTCTACAAAGCGTTTCATTGCTTTGATCTTTGACCTATTGGCAATATTTTCGAAGCGGGATATAGACAGTTTTACAAACGTTTCATTCTCCCGGAATTTCATGATGATGCGCTTATTTTGGAAACCCGAAAAATGCGTCATGTAATGGCCAAAGGATGAGCTATCTAACGATGCATTCAATTTTTTATCTCTTGCCTTCATTTGCATATTATCCCTATTTGCATATATGTCTCCATAACAAATACTAACCCTTTACCAATTGCTATACTGTATCAAATTTGCGTTGAGCAACAAAGCATACGAGAAATGCTCAAAGGGAAAGAAATTGATGATTTTCTGGCGTTTCTGGAAAAGGATAAACGTCATGGCGCAACGAAAACTAGAATACCAAATTATAATCCAAGGGAAGCAACAAAGAACTCTACTTTAGACAGTTTTATTCATGAGAAGTATTAAACTACATAGCTTAGCAATTTAGCCCTGTAATTACGCACAAGTAGACAATATTTTATTGGTTATTTTCAGCAATTACACAACTTATCAAAGCTAAATTGATTCTAATTACAACCATTACATATTTCTTGTTGAAATTGAATAATATGAAACAGCACTGGAAATCCGGTATTCTGTTATCTGTGTGAAAAAAACATCAGTTTGTTGAGCACAAGATGTTGAAAAAATATTTTATATGTTTTATATATAGTTTTTACTTACATTGTGCAAAATTTCTACTTCCTTTCTTTGCTAATCAGTGACTGGACCTCCGACCAACACCCATTTTGTAGGTCGTGCACAGTTATTTATCCCGGTTCCAAAATCTTTCTCAGCGCCAAAAATAAATGTGCCAAATGCTTTATTTGGCCCTGTCGTGTTTTTTGCGGTTTTAGAAACTTCTTCGCTACATAGGTTGTTATAAGCAGATTGTGAGTTTCCCATTTTGTATATTTCAAAAATCACAGATATATTTCGTGTATTTTTTCCACTCGCTAATCGTTGTATCGTAACTACAAAGCTAAAAATCACAAGTACACCAGCTATTGTTTGTGAACATGACTTAAGCTGAAGAGCTGAGCTTCTGATATGCAATTGAGAATGGTGTCACATTTATCACAGAAGTTTTTTGATGCATTAATGGAAATATATAGTTGTATGAACTCACTTATTTATCACGCTTGAGAGTAAGATTTTTTAGTTTTTTTTTGCATTCAATACCATCCACTTCAGTTTGCTTGCGAGTTTTTTGTGTCAGCGTGAATACAAAACTGACCTAGATTAGTTACAATTTATCTGCGCATCATTGAAAAGTCTGGTTGAATGAACCAGGCCACTGAACTCTCAGTAACAGAATGAAAGGCAGTTCACGATTCAGTGTAAACAGTAGCATGATGTCTTTAAAACTCGTTTGCCAATAAAGAGTTTCATTTCCTTTTCATGTATGCAAATAAAGGTAAAGCAGGTAACCAATTTCAGGTAAATCTTTCTTCCGGGTTATATATAAGAGTGGCGAATTAAAATCGATACCAACATACCAGCATTAATTTGACTAATGACAATATTTTGCTCAGTTTGAAATGCATTGTAGTCCATTTTAAAGTACTTGGTATCTATTGGCACGGCTTAATCTAATAATTATACACAGGTAGGAAGTACTTAGCTTTAATTGTTTTTTTTAAAAGAAGAGCTTAAAGCCATGTAAGCTTAGGTAAAGCGGCCCGTAACTACAGGCACTGTGAGGGGAATATGCTATTTGATAAAGCATTATTTATTGTGGGAGGGGGACAAATGTTGAAGTTTTAAAGCAGGTGAGAACTAGTTAGAAGGGGACGTGGGAGCGGGAGGGAGGATTCAAAGGCGTTTAGGCAAATATTGGAAACTTGTGCATGGTCCCACGGAAAAGTAAAACTGGCAAGTATTTTGAAGAATTAAAAATTTGCAGATTCGGTTGTGAGTTTGCTGAACGTTTAGGAGAAACGGTGGGAAGTTCTGGAAATAAATGCTGGACTTGATCAGGGATTTAAAGTAAAATTGAGGTTTCCAGTTTTTTATTGATATTTTAAAGTAGAGATATGTAACCAATTTCAGGTACTCGATTTTATTTCCTTGAATATAGAAGTGGCGAATCTAAAAATCAACACCCGGATTCCAGCACTAATTTGACTAATAGCAACATTTTGGTCAGTTTAAAAAGCATTGTGTCCCATCGTAATGTTGTTGTTGCTATCTATCCACCAGCAATGCTTAAGCTAGATATATAATACCAGGAAATAAATACTTGACCTCTCCGCACACAGGACATTAGAATGATACCAGAATTCACAATAGGCCGCCAAGTTACGAACGCTTATCTTCTGACGCAAATGGTTATATTCTGTCATTTATTTGAAGTCTGCATATTCAAATATTATTGCAGCATTTTTGGTTAATTTGCTACAACGTCTTTAAAAACAGAATCAGATACTCATTTTATAATTTACTATTATTAATTATTATTTTTAATAGGGAGGTAAAAAGTTTCCTTGCAAAAATATAAAAATGAAATATCAAAATAAATGTTTGACTGCTTTAGTCATCTATATGTTTCAAATGGTAGTCTTTGGAAAGGAAAAGTGGGCAGTTTTACCCCGAAAATTCTGTAATGTAAAGCTTCAAAATCTTGACGAATTTCTAGCTCCATTTTCCCACTGTTACATTGATGGAGGCTACGCCAACTTCCGACAAAAAACGAAGTCATCATATTCGTATTTCATGAACTTGTCAGTATATTTATTGGCGTCAAAATGCAATTTCGATGAATTAAAAAATTTGGCTATTTTGGAATAATCATATACAAGTAGAGGAACAATTTGTGACATTAAAAACATCAAAAAGTTAATTATTTTTTTAATTGCCCATTTAACTTTAACTGCGATTATTAACATTCCGCCACAAGTGCCGAGCCAAATAAGAACGCCATTAGAATTAGAGGTGTCTAAAGTACCAGAAACCGCAAAAATATTGCTCGGCACTTGTGGCGGAATCCAAATAATCACAGTTAAAGTTAACAGGGCAATTTAAAAAATAATTAACTTTTTAATGTTTTTAATGTCACAAATTGTTCCTCTACTTGTATATGGTTATTCCAAAATAGCCAATTTTTTTAATTCATCGAAATTGCATTATAACACCGATAAATGTTCAAACGCATTTAAATTTAAAACGGCTATAACTTCCATCCGTTAGCTTTATTTAAATTGAATTTTTTTGTGTTACTATTAGATTGACACTAGTTATCGACCCAAAAGGAAACAATTTCGTTTCTCGTAACTTCGAAATATGGCTGTCGGGAGTTGGCGTAGCCTTAGCCATTCAACTCACAAATTTTCGTGGCTGTGATGTTTTACCAGCATCCAAGATTCCTGTGGTTTATGCACGCTATTTTGAACGTATATCTTATTTGATTTTTCGCTTTTCTTTTATATTTCCATCTGATCTTGCAAGTAATTCTATGGTAGAAAACAACCAAGAAGACTTAGAAGGTTTTAATGTAACAAGAATAGTTAGAGTTTCTGAAGGTGACTACGCAAGTATATTTGCAAAAGCATATCGCAAAACAACAAAAAGTAATTGCTTGTGTCGAGCATATTTGTACCACGTGGCTGGTACATTCGTACTCGGGGCTATGCGTCAGAAAATTATAAAAACTTTAAATTATGTTTACTTGGATGGGAAATTCAGATTGCAATACAATTGCAAATGGAATAAAATACAGATAAATACTGTGCCAACATACGAAATCATTGTACAAGAACTCGAGTTACTAAACAGGAGCGAGGAATACAGAGACTCCAACGAATTGCTGGTCTTCACCTTTTTGAAAACCATGCCAACTTCTGTTATTACCTACATTCTTGCATTTGGTTCGAATTACACAACTCCATTCTTTTCAACCGTGCACCGCATTACAAAAGCGTCAATATATTCCCGATATCATGTGCCATGTTCTCTTTACGAAGCTTTGCGACTCAACCTAAACTTTGTGAAGTCGGCCAACGCTCAGAAGTATCTTGAAAGAGTTGATACAAAATTTCAGTTTTCTACATCAATACGGCTGACGAGTATTTCTAAGAGTTTGTCAGAAGAACAGCTTCACAATAGCACAAAAACTGTGGAAGAACTTCTTAGTATGTCTCAGTCGATTTCTATGAGAGATCTTGAAAAAGTAGCATTGTCACTGGAGAATTACATTTTGAATGTTTTTCTTATGAAAACAAATTACACTGAGGTAGACCTTGTGGAAACTGTATGTGCATTCAGTTGGCTTTGGCACCAACCTCCACAGATATTTTCACAAACAGAAAACACACTTGGCAATTTTCAACATCATGGACTCAGTTTAACTCGAAAAAGATTGCGCTTGGTAAGTTGTGTTAATATTGAAAAATCCAAGCTGAGTAATTTTATAGAGCTTTTAAGTGGACTTGACCTGTACACATGGATTGCAACAATATCAACTGTTATAGTGCTGTCCGTTTACATTAAAAACGCTTTAAATATTGTTTTTAGGGTTGAAGCATGTACTTTAAAGAATTTGAAGCGCCAGACAGTTTTCAAAGTCATGTTTGATCTGTGTGCTACAATGCTTGAACAAAGCAGAGACTTATTTATTAATCGGCTGTATACGGTGGGATTGCCTCATTTGTCGCAAGTGCTTCTAATAATTCCATTCATGTTCCTGATATTAAGTAATGCATTTAAAGGAGATAACATTGTTAGGCTTACCGCACCGCCTGCTTTTGTACCAGTAGACACGTTTGACAAGGTTGTTCTGGTTAATGCTAGCACGTATACAGTTCCTTTGGAACCAGAAGAAATGAACACATCTCCTTTCTCTGGTAAACCAAATTATATTCAAGAAAATAACCACGAAGCTTTCCCCGTTATCTCGGAATTTCGGGACTTTATCTATCGCATGATCAAATGGAGCATGCATAGCGTGAATGATAATATCAGAGTGCCAGTTCACCTTCAACGCTATTGGAACTATTCAAAATTGTTCCCAAATTGGATGTATGTAAAAAATAAGAATGACATTGTGGAGAAAATGGAAAAGTTGATTTACCCGCATATGTGGAAATGTGAAAAGTCGGCTGTGTTTGTTACTGAAAATATAGCCCATGCTGTATATCAAACTTTGCTGACCTCAAAAAAGCCAGCATATTTGTCCAAGGAAGTTATTCTGGACTACCAAACGGGTTATAGGTTAGGTGGACCTGTACCATTAAGCCACTACAATAGAATTATACGATTTCCTCAAACTGGAATTCTTGAATGGTGGAATGAGCTTTTTTCTTCTGCTTCTAGAAGATACAGATTACCGTTTGAGGTCTTGAATGTCGAGAAATCTAATCATTCGCTAGTGGTTTTCCTGATACCAGTAATTGGATATATAGTAGCGACAGCGTGGTTCTTTGTGGTGGAGCAACCGTTTGATTGCCGTAGGAAAGTTGGAGTTAGAAGGAAAAATAGAACTAAACCCTATCCAACATCAAGTTATGCCTCACATCCGTCCTCTGAAAGTCCCCAAAACCAGCCAAAGATTCCTAATATGAATCTTTTGTCCGCAAATCGGAACTCCAACGCCACTTTAAATGAAGAGTCTCCCGTAGAAATTCCTTGTGATTGAAATACTTGCACAGTATTTGTAACTACACAAGCCAACTATACTTAGGAGACCAGCCATAGCTAAACACTTGCCCTTCGTTTGGCTACTGCTTTTACAAATTATCAAATTTTCATGCACAGATATATAGACATTTAAAAGTTTGTTGGTGTATGTATCCTAAAAATGGTGAGAACATTCGCTTTTCTGCTTTCCCAGCTCCCTACAAATACAAACCAAACGTATTTTTCTTCCCGTCTCTTTCTTAAAATTGCCATATTCTTATTCTCAATACCATTGTCCACATCGCTCCTTTTCTCCAGAATCTACTGCATCTCATCTCCAGCCTCACCAAATTATCTGCCAACTTTACGGCTGCCGGCTGGTTACTACAAATTTTCTCTTACCTTTTCTACTTGCCTGGAAATTTAAATAATATCACATTTGCAAGAAAACTTTCACAAAAAAACGAAGGAAACATCCTTCAATCGAAATTTGTTTAACAGCAATATAAGTGTTTATTTTGCGTGAATAATCAAATATGTGGCCTTGATTTTTTAAAAATTTATGTTACATATTTTGTATTATAGACATAAACATATAGATAATACTAGAATATATATCACAAACTTATTTGAAGTAATATATATGTATACAGTGAAATTTAAGAACCGGTTGCTGCATTTATGAGAATGTAATTAATAACGTAGGAACGATATGATAATTACAAAGAATTTCTACGAGCAGAGTAATCAAGTAGAGTGGAAATGGAGCTTGGATTTGCAGAAAAGACATTCATATTAGGATTCTCCTGATGGTTTTGGGGTTTTCCAGAAAGCGGGCTAGAGGCATCACTTGATGGTAGATGGGATTTTATTCTCTTTTTCTTAGTACGTTTAACTTTCAAACTACAGCAATTAAACGGTTGCTCAACTACCAAGAAACAAATTGTCGCTAGTACATATCCAATTACTGGTATCAGGAAAACCACTAGCGAATGATTAGCTTTCTCATTTTTCAAGGCCTCAAACGGTAATCTGTATCTTCTAGCAGAAGCCGTGAAAATCGTTTTCCACCATGCCAAAATTCCTGTTTGAGGAAACCTTATAATCCTATTGTAGTAAATCAAAGGTACAGATCCATCTAATCTATAACCTGTCTGGTATTTCTGAATGACTTCATTGGAAAAGTATACCGATTTATTTGCATTCAGCAACGTTTGATAAACCACATAGGCTATATTTATAGAAGCAAACATTGCCGACTTTTCACATTTCCACATATGCGGATAAATCAACTTTTCCATTTTTTCCATAATGTCATCTTTGTTTTCTACATACATCCAATTTGGAAACAATTTTGAATGGTTCCAATAGCGTTGATGGTGCAATGGCACCCTTACATTTTCATTCCAATATGTCATGCTCCATTTAGTCATGCGATAGATATAGTCCCGAAATTCCGAGACAACGGGAAAAGCTTCATGGTTATTTTTCTGAATATATAAACCACCTTTCCAGCTACTCCCAACGAGTAAAGGAATTGTGTAGATGCTCGCATTAATTGCAACGAGTTTATCAAACGTGTCTACTGGTACAAAAGCAGGCGGTGCGGTAAGCCTAACAATGTTATCTCCTTTGAATACATTACTTAGTATCAGGAACATGAATGGAATAATTAGAAGCACTTGCGACAAATGAGGCATTCCCACAGTATACAGCCGATTAATAAATAAATCTCTGCTTTGTTCCAGCATTGTTGCAAACAGTTCATACATGACTTTGTAAGTTGACCGGCGCTTCAGGTTTTTTAAAGTACGTGTTTCAACGTTAAACATAATATTTGAAGCGTTTTTAATGTAGAACGCTAGCAAAGTAACAGTTAATATTGTGGCTATCCATGTGTACTGGTCGAGACCACTTAAAAGTTCTAGCAAATTACTGAGCTTGGATTTTTCAAGATGGACACAACTTACCAACCGCAATTCTGGTCGAGTTAAACTAAGTCCATGGTGTTGAAATTTACCAAGCTTGTCATCTGTTTGTGAATCTATCCCTGCAAATTGACCCCAATCCGCCCATGTCATTTTACATTTAGTTGAATGCAAATGAAGGTAATCAATTCTGTATTCAAAGTACGTTGTGTTCATAAAGAAAACACTCAAAATGTAATACTCCAGTAACGTTTCTACACCTTTAAAATCTCTCAAAGAAATTGACTGAAAGATACTAAGAAGTTCTTGTGATGTTTTTGGGCTATTCTTCGGCTGTTGTTTCGACAAGCTAAAAGCTAGTTTTACTAAAGAAAACTGAGTTGGCGTTACAACTCTTTCAAGATACTTTGGAGCGTTGGGTGACTTCATAAAATCGTGGTTAATTGGCAAAGCTCCGTAAGGACTACATGGCACACAAAATTGACAATGTATATATGCTTTTGTAATACTTTGCATGTATGAAAAGGTTGGAGTTGTGTAATTAGAACCAAATGCAAGAATGTAGGTATTAACAGAAGTGTACATTGTTTTCATTAAACTGTTGAGTAGGAATTGAGAGGATGTCTTGTTGTTCGTTAGCAATTCGATTTTTTGTACAATGATTTCGTATGTTGGCACTGTATTTATATGTTTTTTCTTACTTTCGTTATCGAATTCCTCTTCCCAAGATGCAAATCTTGTCATATACAGTTGAAGGTAATTTAACGTTTGTACGTCTTGGTGATTATATCGTACTTTGAATGTACCCGCCTCGTGGTACAAATATGCTCTACACAAGCAACTACTTTTTGTTTTGACATACGCAGTTTCAAAAGAACTTACATACCGGCGCACAATTAAAAATAATTTATAGTCTGTTTGATTTGTCACTACAAGTTCAGATGGAAATATTTCAGAATAGTTAGAATAAGTATCAAAAATTATTCTTTCCAAATAACGTGCATAAACCACAGGAATATTAGGAGCAGGTAAAATGTCACAGCCACGAAAATTTGTGAGGTGAATGTAACAGTGGGCAATTGGAGCAAGAAATTCTTCTAGGTTTTGAAGTTTTAGGTTACAGTATTTTCTAGGTAGAACTGTCCAATTTTTCTGTCCGAGGGCTATGGCTATCATATGAAACACACATATAACTAAAGCAGGCAGATATTTAATTTGAAACTTCATTTTTATACTTTTTATAACTTGTAATTGCAACGAAACCTATTTTCCTTTTATTTAAAATGTTATTAGGTAAATTATAGTATGAATATGTGATATTTTTTCTAAAAACGTTATAGTAAGTAAATTAACCGAAAAATGCTGGTTTACTGTAATGCTGCTACTTTATTGGGGAATTTATTCTAATTATTATGTATATGAAGTATAAACTACTATATTGTAAGTTAATCGGCAAGGTAAGGTTAATAAACCACAAAAATATTGTAAGGAAAATAAAAGCTAGTTTCCCAGAAGCCAAGATTATAACGCTATCTTAAATAAATTTACCAGCATTTAACCCTCTGGAGCACTGGAATAACAACTAATATTAGAAGGTAAAAAAAACTACTAATTTTGAAGTGATAGAAAATACAAATATATAAGAATGTAAAGACGATGCTTTATAAAGGAGTTGATGCCCACGTGCAAGGGGCTGCAGTTTTAAAATTAATATCCTAAAATATCACGCGTTTATATTTGAGGTATTTTATCGAATATTTATACAAAAATACGTAAGCTTTGAAATAATGATTTTTTATAGTGCTGGGCTCCGCTGCGTTTTTCAATTCTATTCGATCTAAACAAAAACATTTTGCTTGAAACGGAGAAAATTTGTTTACATTATTATAGGACTTATCTTTGCTCTGATCTTCTGAGCATCCTAAGCAATCCAAAAACAACTAATGTTGGAACACTAGAATAACAACTAATTTTAAAAGCCAAAAAGATTTTTAATTTAGGAATTGTGGAAAAGGGCTATAAATATGAGCTGTTGTAGCAATATAAGCTTAGGATGAGAGTTAACCCGCACGTGGAATACTCCAATTTATATATTATATATGCGGTATTTTTAGGTACTTTTTTCCATATAAGACCATCCTATTTAGGTTTCTAATTAAAAAAGAGTTTTTAACACTAACGGTTAATATCTTTTAGGTCCTTTTTGGGTTAGAAAAGACTTTTTTCAACGTTGACAATTCTTCGCTTTTTATCTTGATTTTTCTGCGATCCTCTTTTCTCCTATTTTCTGAGCACTGGTGTTCATGTGATGACAAATTCAGATAAACTTTTTATCATAAAATTTGAATAACAACAAACTTTGTTCGTTTTTTATTTCGTGATATTTTCAGAGGCAATATATAGTAATCGCCAGTTACCATTTGAAACAATTTTAAGGTAGTGCACGCGCCAGAATATTTAATCAAGTTTATTGTGCAGAACTGAAAATATGCCATCGTACAATGAACTACAAAGTAAGGTTAAAAACCTAATATGAACTATGAGTTATGATGAGGAAAGCTGCGCACACGCAACCAAAAATAAATTCAAACCGACAAACAACGCTACTACATCAGCCAATATTGGAATACCAGAATAGAGATGGAAAATAACTATTTGCGTCAGCAAATCAGCTTCATGGACATATCGGGCTACTTTGAAAGCCCGGTATATTTTTTATGTACTGTTCGCATCAAAGTGAGGTATGTACTTAATTCCCTGTATGATAAGTTTAGCTATAGCAAAGCTTGCAGATAGATAGCTACAAATACATTACAAAGGGCTTCAATGCTTTTCAAACTGAAAAAAAATGTTGCAATTAGTCAAATTAGTGCGGGAATCTTGCTATCGATTTTACATTTGCCACACCCATCCTTAAGCTAACAAAAAATGTACCTGAAGCTGGTTACATCTCTCTGCGTTAAAATACCAATACAGAACTAAAAATTTAAAATGAGAGTATTATGGCAAATAGATGAAATTCTGATATTTTTTAGCTTTCACAATAAAACTCTAAGGAGGATAAATGGTAAAACGATGTTTTGATAATGATAATGCCTTTTACACTTACACAAACAAGTACTAAATGGAAATTTTTTAAAAAAATGGTTTAAATTGCTCATCATCTCCACTACAATTTTCATATTGGGGGTTCCGTGATTCTCTTTTTTTCCCTCCAAGCAGCATTTGCTCTAACTTCACCACAGCTCACTGGGGCGTATAATCTAACTTTAATTCTGAGTTTAAGTCGAGTTTAAACCCGGTTTAGGATCATTCTAATCATGCAACTTAGGTTTAAACTCAAGTTAATCTAGAAAGATTATTCGAGCAAGATTAGCTCAAGTTATTCAATACGACACTTTAAACTGAAGTTAATCCAAAACTTAGGACCGGTTAGGAGTGGTCGTAAGCCAGTTTATGCTTACCTTTGAAAATCGGATTAAATTTAATCTCGCTTAATCTTAATCGCAGGATTAGCCCGAAATTTACGGAATTCGGATTAAATTTTGGATTAGACCGGATTAGTTTAAACCCGGATTAACCCAAAAGTTACATTATACGCCCCACTTTTCCCAAAGTATCCCTTAAAATACTCCCTCTTTACATTGTATTCAGACGACAGCCCCACTCAAATTGTGCCTTACTGCTTCAACAGCCCATTCTTATATTTCCACTTCCATGTCCGTAAGCCTTTCCCTCCTCCTCTTTTTGCAACCAAAAAATCCCCTCTCTAAATAAATGAAAACCCCTGTAACTAGCACAAAACTTGCAAATTGAATTGAACTTTATATGGTTATGCATGAACAAACTTGAAAAAGCAAAACGCATCGACAAAGGGTGCAAATCTATTTTGCTTTTGAGGAATTTAATAGCACATATTTAAGTCGTTGGTGATATGGTAGTGGCGTCACTTTTGCCTCTTACCACCCACCCACCTATATCGGTAATCGTTACTGTCACTTACACACCACTGACCAGCTCTAAAATGTGACAACTTTAGTAGACGATCCCTTGATCAAATTGCTTGAAAAACAGTTTGTTTTAGAACAACCTTTTACATTATGAGAAAACATTTGTTAATTTATTTTTATTGTGTAATAAATCGGTCCAAACTTTTGAATTATAAATTTACATTGAATTAGATGAAATTAGCAAAATAGCAAAAAACCTACTTATATATAATTGCGTTACTGTTGTATTACAAAATAGAGTCAGCGAGAGTGAGGTCACCTGATGTGCAGCAAGTTTGATTTTCCAAGAACCCACACGTCAATTTTTTTATTATTAGCCAATCAAAAAACAGCATCATCAGCTGAAAGTTGTCTCTGGTTGTATACATATTTTTCAATTTTATTTTAAACTGCTCCATCACATATATAAAATAGTATTGTTTGTAATGCACGCTTACTACCAAAACACCTCAGAATTTCCTAAAGAGTTTTCCAATAAAAGTTAGTCTTCTAGTCAACGTTTTGCAGTTGGGGGGAAGCTTCCATTGCGGCGGCTACACTGGACTTGGGTAAACCAACTGGCTTTAGTATTTTTAGCTCAATAATAAACTTCATAGTGCCATCATGGTTCACAATTGGATACTTAAATAATTCCTCAGCACAGTCGTAATCAAGACTTACAGTTGTAATGATGATATCTCCCTCCTTTACCAATTTTGTTTCCTGTGAATACGTAAAATACAAAACCATGATTATTGTGTAATGAAAAGTGATGGAATATAGGTTTCAAAATTCAAAATAGAGCTTGCCCTAAAATTCCACCAATTGTTCTCTGTTTTGACAAAAATACTTGCAAAGAACTCCGCAATGTTTCCAAATATTTTGGTCAACTCAAATCCAATATAACATCTTTTACAAGGAGTAGGCTTCGACACAGATTTACTGTTGTGCAAACCCACAGTCCACTTTGAGTGAAATGGCGAGTTTTTATCAGTTTCAATTATAAAGCCCTGAGAAAGTAGTAAATCCGGTTGTTTTTGCACAATAGGATAGTTGTCAATGTTCCAGATATAATTGAGAGTTACACAGGCAGTTATCTGACAATTCGGAAAGTAGAATAATGAATTTATAAAAGTGACTAACATTCTGAATAAATTTATTCAAGCAAATCAGGAAGCCGCTTAGAGAAGAAAACTTACACCTGTGCTGACTACAATCGCCGATTTCTTCGATTTCCCTGCAGAACTCATAATGAGTCGATTTAAAATTACAGCGAATACAAAATGTGTTCAAACTAAACAAGGTTTGTGCAAAGTTGATGTTCAGAAACTAAAACAGTTATTAAAGCTTTAATTTAAAAAATACGTTTCACCAAAATATTATCAGCATGTGTTTTGTTGCTGAAAATGCATTGAAAGATACGGGAAACATTTTTGCTTTGGTGAAATTGCACGCATACGACACGCATTGTTGTTTGGTGAAGTATCCCAAATAGTATACACACATATCAGTGATGGACTTGAAGACATTTCTATGCTTCACTATCAACAAGAACTCATTTTGTAAGCTACACAAACAAAGGAAAAGCTTCGTCCAAAGCTTTTTCGAATTTGGGTATACCCAATTATGCCTTTATACTTTTCTTGGTTATTTTGTGTTGCTCTAAGGCTTTTTTAATAGCATGGGTAGTAATCTCAACAATAGTTGTATATTGTTGCAGTTTGCGCGATACAAACAAATGTATTCCTACATGTTCAAAGTGCTCACAAACGGAGTGCTTAGCATAATTCTCAGAATTTAAAGAAAAAGAACACTAATTCCTTCCATGCAGGGTATCTGCACTAATACTTACCCGTATAAAATAGACAAAGGAAACCCATACATACTTACTTACCCACACTCATTGTTATGCCTACGCATTAGGAAAAAGGATTTAGAATCCAATTACAGAAAGGTATTTCACATAGTACATATTCATGATGCTGACCTACAGATCCTGTTTCATGTGGCTAAGGTATACACTCATGCATTTGGCTATTTGGAATTTCTGGTAAACAGAGAAAGAAAACATAAAATAGTGGAAAATAGTAGAATAGTTGGCCTAATCAAATCACCGTTTTAATTCTTTTTCAAAACTACTCCCAAATATTTACATTTCCGATAAAACCACAACATCAAAAATGAAGCGTAAGACCAACCGTAAAAAAATTAAAATATCAAAGGAAATTGGTTCTGCAATGACCACAGCAAATTACAGTTCTCTTTCAAGTGATGGTTATACAAACCAACCTCTCCACATTTTTCCAGCCGAGGTAACAAATTGAAAAATATTCACCCTGTAAAATCTTACATTGTTTTTAAGTATTAACTATAAAACTTTATCTTGTCATATTTCAGATTTGGGAAATGATTTTACGCCAAATAAAATCTTCATCTGATATTCAGCACTTGTCAAATTCCGCTTTATATTTTCGAGATTATTTTCTTCCTCAGCGTACATTCTTCCTGTTTCCTTCAGTCTGGAATGTGATTCAAGCCAGGGAAAAGGAATATCAAGTGAATGGACGCAACCACATTTTAAGATATCGTCAAGTGTGTTCAGTGTGGAACAAAGTGGTGGAAAACTTCTTTGCAAAACAATCTGATCGTTTTTGGTTAACACAATCACAAAGCAAGTTCGGAAAGCAAGTTTTTAAAGATTGGGATGATTTTAATAGATTTTATAGATATTTCAAAGCAAGTGATAAAGTAGGAGTTGCGCTTGGCAATTCAATAATTTTGAATTTGCCAATCTTTAGACCAATTTTAGGTTTTATAGAAAATTCAATTCATAGTCTTCAAGTAAATGTGTTTTCTTTATGGTTTACCATTTTCATGAATCGATTTGAAGATCTGGTCAAATTTTGCACTATAAAGGGATCGTCTTACGGCATTGCTAATTTGTTAGCAAGGCCGAATAACTTCAAGAGTTTAATAGCACTTAATCTGGAAGCCACTTCATGTCCCGACAATTTTGATAAAATCTCATTTTCAAAACTGGACCGTTTACAGTATCTAAGCTGCAGCGTATTGCATGCCAAAATTTTCAATCAAGTAATTCAATTTAACCAGCATATTTCCCAACTAAAAATTGTAAATGGAACAAGTGCCTATGAAATATTTTCGGGAAAACCACAACTTCCAAATTTGTGCAGACTCTCAATAGAAATCCCTTCTATGGAATGTTTCCAAAATTTGCTTCAATCTGGAGAAAGTTGGCAACTGGAAGAACTTTATTTGAAAATTGAAAGCGGCACTGGCTCACACTTTGAAATTTTGGAGAGTATTCAAAAATGTTGGGGTAAATTCTTGGTAATTTTGAAGGTTGACCTTGTTAACATTTCAAACTCGCATAAAGATTTCTATGAACGCAGTTTAGATTTTGAATGGAAAATGGAAACAGTTAAAGACGTAGAACTAAAGCTAATTTACTTACCCTGTTTGGACTTTTTGCTGCCAACTTCAACGACACTTGTCAATTTGAAAATATTTGGAAAATTGTTTGAGGCAATGTGTAGCGCAAGATATATAAGACGTCTTGCTAGAAAGCAAGTGGTACAGACTATAGGATTCGTGGATAATATGCATAGCTCAAATGTTTGGGAAGAATTGAATAATCTGAAATGGTTATCGTTTGATTGTAATGATAAAATTTATAATTATAGGCGCAAACTATGCAAATAGTAGAAGCTTAATCTATCATTATTTAAAACATACCTATTCGAACAAAATTTTAAATTTACTTACAATTGAGATTTGTTTCTTAAATTGATTTATTTTTTATGTTAATGTTAGAATAATCACAATGTCACAATTCATTTATTTATGTTACTTTTGTCACTTTAAGTAGAAGTAATGAAAGCAACTTTTTGCAATAATAATATATAATTTTGAAAAATTTTAATTTTTTTCAACTTTTTAGAGGTTATAACCACGTCCATTTTTAGCTACCTGTCAAAAGACTGACAATTTGTTATGTCCATCTAGAGTAGTGTATTGCTGACCTATTGCCTCAAATCCCGTGTAAAAATACAGTATACTTAGAAAAATATGGAGAAAAGTATAAGCCGGAACTGCTTTGTGGTGGTTTTTTTATTTGGCAACTTTTTAAAAATCTGAGAATCATCAACCCTTACTCCCTAGTACCCTTCATATTAGTCCCCACCTCCTTCCAAAATCCCCAACACTCCCACCAAAATGAATGTTGGAGCACTTGCTTCATTCCCGGTCTCCTTGTCTCCGTTTTATTCTACAGCTCACATCAACCCCCTTCCCTTAAATCGTTTCACTTAAAACCTTCTCATGATTCAGAATTTCCTCCAAACTTCCTCCATTCCTCACCCCGAAAAGCGTGACACCTAAGCCCACTCAGCACCCAATAAATTACCAAGCCAAAAATGAACACATCCCCTTTGTCTCCCTTGGTCGCCTCAGTATTCCTTCATTCCAAACCCCATTCCCAACTTGACCTTATTATCCCCCAACCTTACCAAAATGCCCCAGTCTAAACGCAATTACCTTACTAGGCCGAATTCCCCGTGCCAAATTCCCCTTTCATGTAAATCCCCTTTTACCTCCAAATCCTCATCCCCTCCAACCACATATTTTCCCAGCTTCTCCACCAACTTACTCACAATTTTTATTCCTTTGTTCCACTCATCGGAGTCATATCCCACGTACACATTTTCATCTTCGCCTTCATTCCCAAAACCTCGCCAGCATTACATACCTCCTATCCATTGTTCTGTAAATGGGACATGGGCACGTATACAATGCTCATAAGAGTGTGCACAAGCAAGGTGGGGTACTTAAAGTACCCCACATCACATTACCAGCTTTTACAATAAATAAACCTTATTATTTTCATCCCCAAGACAAAAATATGTATTAGTAAAATGAGCATACAAAGTATATATTATGCTGAGCATGAATACATGCACGCTTTTCGGTGTATTTCTGATTTTACCGAGTATTTCAATAACACTTAAGGCTTAAAGATTCTCCATCCTCATGCATTGTAATTTTAACAAAGGTTTAATACCTATAAAATGAACAATGCGTATATCTATACCTTCATACCTTCATTGTATTCACGTGTGGAATACTACTTCATTTTATTTTCAAAGTGTAAAGCAGAACACACGTGAAACATTTTCAGAATAAAAGATTTGCTTCTGCTACTTTATTTTTATTGATTCAAATTTTTTATCAAATTTTTCAATACCATTCACAAATCGTAGAAAACCATGAGTTCAAAATGGAATTCCAAGAAAACTGTGGTAACCACTGGTGTAAGTTATCTTATTTTGAAAACGTAATAAATTTTGTAAGCTTGTAAACATAGTCATTATATTTGTTTCGAAATTGTTTAGATTACACCTTGTGAAACGTACGACTTTGTTTGGAAAATTGACAACTATTCATTAGTGCAAACGCAACCGCATTACCTGCTCTCCCAAGGTTTTCCTATTGAAACGGACGCCAACTCGCCATTCCAAGTGGACAGTGGGTTTGCATCACAAATCAAATCGACCAAATGGCACTAAACTGTATCGCATTGGATGTACACTAGAGCAAATTTATGGCAACGCTACCAAATTCTATGCCAGCCTTTCAGCAGAGCCTAAGGGACGCTGGGATTTACTGGGCACTTTTCCCAGGGCCCGGGGACAAAGGGGCCCAGGGAAAATTAAAAAAAAAAGATTAAAAAAATCAATGAACGACTGTGTAAAATATATACAAAACCATACTGTAAAATTTGTATTCATACGATGATCCATCAAAATTTTTCTAAGCGTTATTAGCTATCCTCAGTTTAGTTGAACTGAAAGCGAGAAATCAATCAAAATTGAATCTTTGAAAATGTGTGTGTTTGTTCTTGAAATTTAGATTTTACATTATAGTCAGTAGACGGGGATACAAGAAATCTTTCAAAAAATGCTTATTTTACTCTAGAAAAAGCATGGTTGCCACTAATCATATCATAAGCTATGAGCAAACGCGTTTGGGCTAAAAACAACAGGGCTTCTTTCATTTAAGCGGTATTAGTATACGGTTTAAAATAATGTGTGTTTAGTTGTTTGAGACATTATAACGTGATGGACAGACGAACAAACAAACGTAGAAAACACCACGTTGTCTTAGCCACTTACTCTACTAATTTATGATGAGTTTTATTGTATCAAAAACAATATCTTTGCAGAAAAATTGCAGAATATAAGATGTTTTACATGTCCTAAGACAAATGCTATACTTTTGTATTGAGTCAGAGATGGACTTTCCCAATCCGAATGTGGTACTTCAACCTTGGTAGATTTCTACTAAAAGTATATATCTAGTTTCGAAAAAGCACATGACATCAGTGGCATGATCTGGAAGTATGTTTACGGGAACTGTTGATTTTCATTTTTACGGTGTTTCCATAGGATGATCTTGTTCAATCGTTTTTCTACCCTATTAACTCAAACTAATATTATTAAAAATAGCAACAAAAAATTTAAAAATGTGGGTTTTTAAGCAAGCAGGTATCTCAGGTTTGAAGAAAAATGAATGAAAGGTGTTGGTAATTCAATTGTTGGCCTTTCATGGTGAACGCCAAATTTTGCTTAATTTCTTAAAGAAAATAGATTTTGAGTGCAACAACTTGTCAGATAAGCTTAGAAGCATACTTTATATAAGTTCATATGGTGCTTGTAGACGTTTTGTAAGCGTAAGCTTTCAAAGTTTATAAAACCCAGTTACTGTAGTGACTGCATCGTAAAAAAATTCTAGTTCTAAACAAGTACTCTTGCTATTAGTTTTATAACACTGGATCAAATATTGTCTACGTACAATAATCTAAGGGGAAACAAAGGACTGGGATAGTCTATGTTGGTCGAAAAACAAATGCCGAACACTTAATGCAAAATTACTTGGATTCATAGCTCATAGGTCAAAGTTGGGGTCACCTAAAGTGAAATTGCATTGTACAACAAACAGCAGACACATTTGTATTCATTCGCTTGTGTACAACAAAGTCAAGTTTTTAAACCGCAATCTTGCACACGCATATGATCTAAGAATAGCTTAATCATTTTGCACTATAATGTTTGTTCAGAGCGTTTCTCTGAGTGTTAATGGCAAACTCAAATTTGTCTTAGAAAGTATGAGACATCTGACATTCTTTATTCATTTAAATTTGTAATTAGTTTAATGCCAATCTTTCGCTTTTATAACCCTATGAATATGCTGGTTTGAAAATTCGAACTATTTTGTAATTGTTTAGTTAAATTTTGGGGGCCACATTTTTAAGATCACCCAGGGCCCGAATAGTTGTTGTTTAGGCTCTGCCTTTCAGCAAAAGTTGACGATGAGTTTGACATTGTGGTAAGTGAAGTTTTGAAGTGAATTAGGATTTATAACAAATAATTATTTACAAAAAAATACTGAACATCATTTTGTTTCAATTTTTGCGTTTTTCAGGAGTCAAAATTGATAAAGCAGGGTGATCAAATTATAATTCCATACGGTCTAATTTACAACCTCAAGAATATGGACCCCAAGAATTATTCTCGTTTTCTGGACTCCAAAGGCACTTTGAAGATAAAGATTCAGTTACATATACTCAAGCCAGTTACAAAGCTCAAGACAGCTTTTGCCAAGGAAACCGACGCGCTTGTCAAACTGGAAGAAATCGACTAAATACGCAGTTTTTTCGATATCGCCTTTAATAAATTATGACTGATATTTTAATGAAAATATTTGTTCGGCATGCGCACAATTTTGTAAATTTTGTGATGTCCGTATTTTTATGGCTAAGTAAATCCAAGCACAATTTTTTTATTCATATTTTTCCAGAAATCGTGCGAACTCATTTTGCAGAATTCGGTTTGTTTGTGAATGCAGAACAGTTTTTTGAAACACGAGAATATATAGAAGGAGTTTTGGTGTTTTTACCATTTTTTGAGCATTTCGTCAAAATTGGTGTATATGTACCCTCTTGTATTGCGATTTCAAAAATAGTATTATTTTGGTTCCAGGGTGACGATATCACTGAAATATTGATGACCGAAAGTTGCCATTTTATGGTATTTGAGGAATACTAGGATTTTTGAAGATTTTTGAAGATAACTTTTGCGTGCATCAAAATCACGAAAATCGCCGGGAGGGCCATCCTAATTTTTTTAATGCTTGTTTCAAAAAAATAAACCGCAAGAAAAAATTCCGTTCCATGGTGGAGATATTTGGAAAAATGTATGGACAAGTATACCAACCTTGACAGAATTCAACGTGCCAAAAGTGACCGAATGCTGTTTCCGTCTGCTTTATCCAAACTGTCTAATTGCTATACCAAATTAAAGCCAATGCAAGACTCTAGGATCGTATTTCTCAGTTTTTTGAAATATGGACTTGAAAGAAAGTTATGACCACATTTGGAAAGTGATGCAATTTTGCACAAAATGAATGGTTTGACTAATGTGGTCATAACTTTCTTTCAAGTCCATATTTCAAAAAACTGAGAAATACGATCCTAGAGTCTTGCATTGGCTTTAATTTGGTATAGCAATTAGACAGTTTGGATAAAGCAGACGGAAACAGCATTCGGTCACTTTTGGCACGTTGAATTCTGTCAAGGTTGGTATACTTGTCCATACATTTTTCCAAATATCTCCACCATGGAACGGAATTTTTTCTTGCGGTTTATTTTTTTGAAACAAGCATTAAAAAAATTAGGATGGCCCTCCCGGCGATTTTCGTGATTTTGATGCACGCAAAAGTTATCTTCAAAAATCTTCAAAAATCCTAGTATTCCTCAAATACCATAAAATGGCCACTTTCGGTCATCAATATTTCAGTGATATCGTCACCCTGGAACCAAAATAATACTATTTTTGAAATCGCAATACAAGAGGGTACATATACACCGAAAATCGGAAAAGGTGCCCCAAAAAAGGTAAAAACACCAAAACTCCTTCTCATAGCTTAGCAAATTTAATCAGTTTATAATTATGTTTCTGAAAACACAATTTTGCCTAATTTCCTATTGTCGTTATCGTTGTAAATAAACGGAAGCACAGCAATTATCAATATCTCTGCTCTAGTGAAAATTTACATAATGGAATGACTAATGACTTTTGCATCAGTTTAATTAGTAATGCTATTGTATCGTCTTGGCGAGTAGCCTTGGTCATTTCCCCAATACGGATAAGGAACATGCCAGTATTTTGTCTGTTTTTGGTTTCCACCCACTTGCTCATAACCCCAATACTTGGTCTTTGACGAGTCCACCCATCCTTTAAAAATTGTGACGTGAGTGCCAGGCTTCAAGAGAATGTCACCACTTTTAAGATCATTCTTGCTAATAGCTGTACTGATTCCTGAAAGCGTATTGGTGTTGTAATTGGTTTCGGTTTGCCAAGCCATGGAAACATATCCTGAACAATCGGTTCTGTAACCGTCCTTAAACGCAGTTTGACTATACGGGACTGGGGGATTCAACCAGGTTTCTGCACGAGAGATAACAGTGCTCCGGGAAATGGCCGTGCTTTGACCTGAAAATATTAAATAAACTAACCTTTTCGCATGGCACTTATGTGCAACTAGTTTGTGGTTAAAGGGGCGTAAAATTATCTTCTTCTCAAAGCTTACATGGCAATTAAAATGGGGAAGCCAAGTAGTGCAAGTGGGAATTCTTTTGGGGCAGGTATCAGCTGGAATGGGAATTTCAAAAATATGCCTCAACCCTTGACGTGGGAATTCTTTGTAATACAAGGGAAACGAACGGAATATTACGTTTTCCCACCGGCACGCACCGACTTGAGAGAATGGATAAATCCGTTTCACCGCTCAGCTCAGTCATGATTACGAATGTGCTCCCCTGGCATAGCTGGCAGATAACACCTTGGAAATACATAGCTTGACCTCCAGTGACCTTTTTTAGTTATCTCTCTAGGACCCTAGAAGATAATGCTAAACGGCTGAATGAGTTATATAACATGCACCATTGTGCTTGTGCATATCGGAAGTGTTGCAAAAATATTTGATGCAAGAAGAACAACATAATTTCAAAGAGATTTATATTTATCTCAAAGTACCCCGTGCTGGAGAGATACACTTTGCGTGGTTACGGGCGATTTTCCAGCTATGCCACTTCCGGAAAATTTACATAGAAACTTGAGAAAGCAGCACATTCGTAAAAAAGTAAAGTAAAATCGTAATCATGTCTGGCTCAGCTGATTGAATAGGGGATACGGATAAACACGTTATTCCGCTCGCAAAACGTTTTTGACCAAACGTAATAATACGTTTTAGCACTCAGCCATTCAGATTGCCAGAACGGAATTTTCCGTTTTCCCGCGTTAGAGAAAGTACTCGATGAACGTATTATTACGTTTTACCAAACGTAAACACTAATATTATTATCAGACTAATTTTTAAAATGTGGAACTGGCTCAGACACTGGCAGTAATTTAAAAAATTAAAACAAGAAAATGAAATTGAAGATGTAGTAGTGGTTTACCCCAGGCAAGCACTAGAATCAGAAATGTACAAACACGTACCATGATTTTACTCATTTTGAAACTAAATTACTTTGAAACTAAAACCACTGTAGAGCAAGCTGTGCAAAATATCTATTGAATATTGGAACAAACGACAAAATAGCAGTGTGGTGGTATGATCTAATGCTGACTGGCAAATGATGCTTTTTATTTAAATCCCAATCCTTTAAATATTAACTAATGGCAGAATCCAGACTTTGAACCATTTAGCTCTGGATTTAAAAAAAAGTGCTACGAATCGTATTAATCTTTTTTGCATGATACTTTATTTACCAATTTGCTGTTTCATGTTAGCTTGATTATTTTCCATGAATCTCGTTAGGCAATATATTTTAGCAGTCTATAAATTAGTATCGAAATATGCTTCTTCTTTTGCTTTGTATTTCCGAATTGTCCGTTTTGTTTTGAAAATGCGGCTTGGCTTGAAACTAAAGTGATTGGTACGAGTTTGTGTTAAAATCGCAATATGTGAAAGTTGTCGAGCTGTAGAGATGTATATGAATTTATATGCCGAGAATTTTCTTATAGCAGTTTTTTTAGGATTTTGCTACCAAAAGCAGAAAGTTAGTTTCGATACTTAATTCAGCTTTTTTGCAATAATTTTGTTTATCGGTTTGCTTGAAACTCCCATTCATTCATTTGGGATATAAATATATTCACGCCTGCTTCACCAAACAAACCAAATCAATACAAATGAGGAAATTCTTTATGTACTCTTGTTTTATATTTGCCAGCGTAAGTTGCCTAAGCCAAAAACTTTTAATTTGTTTTATCTTGTTAATAAATTAGATTGACTGCTGCTTGATACTAAAGCAAAAAAACAAGTTTTGAGATTTTTCTTACGTAAATTGGTACAAGAAAACTCAATGTAACAACCACACTCTGTCATCTGTGCAACAGTTTTATACAACTTATCTTATGTCTTTTAATTTTATCGTCTTATTTTGTATGCTTATATCTACGTCGCCCGGGAGATGAGTTATGCAATTAAAACTAACTATTTTGGTGACTCAATCTTTTCATGCGGTATACGGATATCTGTAATTTTTACCTTTATTTATTGTTAGTGTTTAAAGTTATTTCAATGCTACAATTTCAGCTATTCAATTCATTGCTTCTACGGATATTCCTTTTTTTAGAATTGAAAAAATTTGGTATAGTAAGCCATCAGCTATATATTTCTTCTCCGGAAAGTACCTTACATTTAACGGTCTGAAATTTGTTCAAAAAATGCGGAATAGCTTTGCCAACATATATATATCCACTATTGTCAACTGTTCATGTAGGAAAGGGTAAATAGCAGAACTGAGTGATAGATTTTTATAAACCCCAAATGAATAGAATTAAGCATTATTGTTACACTTGATAAATGCACACGGAAATTTTCATCCCATGTTTAATATGCATGTGTATATTTCAGTTTTTTGGGTGCAAGGTGCAAATACCATAATACGGGAACGGTTGCACGAAAGGTTCTCATTGTTCGTATTAAAGGAAAAGCGATATAAATGGAAAGAGTACATTACAAAACTGCGCATTACCTAGTAAATTATCAAACATTAAAACAAACCATGCACACTATTGTAAGTAATTTTTTAAACAAAACAAGCAAGTAATATATTGGTTCTCGTTTTCCCCAATTTGCATTCTAGGCTTGCATAATATTTATACAACACGCAAGGCACAAACAATTAAAGGGTTATTTTTCAAGAACGTGTTGGTCCTTTCCAATTACACTCTGATTTGTGAGTCCTTTCTACTGACTGGGATTCAAGAAAACATCCGTTTGTGTAGGTCTCTAAAGCATAGGCAAACCAGTGCAGCGTGTCTGCTCTAATACTTACCCACATAAAATAGGCAAATGTATCATTGTTATGCCTACGCACTAAGAAAAAGGATTTAGAATCCAATTACAGAAAGGTATTTCACATAGTGCATATTCATGTACCTGGCCAACAGTTCCTGTTTCACGTGGCTAAGATATACACCCATACGTTTTGCCATTTGGAATTTCTGGTAAACAGAGAACCCGAGAGAAAGAAAACACATAAAATAGTTGAAAATATTAGAATAGTTGGCCTGATCAAATCACCGTTTTAATTCTTTTTCAAAACTACTCCCAATTATTTTTATTTCCGATAAACCCACAGCATCAAAAATGAAGCGTAACACCAACCGTAAAAAACTTAAAATATCAAAGGAAATTGATTCTGCAAAAACCATAGCAACTTCCAGTTCTATTTCAAGTGATGGTTATAAAAACCAACCTCTGCACATATTTCCAGCCGAGGTAACAAATTGAAAAATATTCACTCTAGAGAATCTTACATTGTCTTTAAATATTAACTATTAAACTTTATTTTCTCATATTTCAGATTTGGGAAATGATTTTACGTCAAATAAAATCTTCATCTGATATTCAGCACTCGTCCAATTCCTCTTTATATTTTCGAGATTATTTTCTTCCTCAGCGTACATTCTTTCTATTTCCTTCAGTCTGGAATGTGATTCAAGCCAGGGAATCGGAATATCAAGTGAATGGACGCAATCACATTTTACGATATCGTCAAGTGTGCTCATTGTGGAACAAAGTGGTGGAAAATTACTTTGCAAAACAATCTGATCCTTTTTCGTTCACACAATCGAAAAGCAAGTTCGGAAGGCAAGTTTTCAAAGATTCTGATGATTTAAGAAGATTTCGTAGATATTTCGAACCAAGTGATAAAGTAGGAGTTGCGCTTGGTAATTCAATAATTCTGAGTTTGCCAATCTATAGACCAACTTCGTGTCCTACCTTACGTTTTCTAGAAACCAAAATTCATGGCATTGAACTATGCCTGTTTGATGCAAATTTTACACTTTTCATGATGCGATTTGAACATCTGGTCAAATTTTGCACTATAAAAGGATCGTCTTACGACATTGCTTATTTGTTAGCAAATTCGAATGACTTCAAAAGTTTAATAGCACTTAATCTGGAAGCCACTACATGTTCCGACAATGTTGATAAAATCACGATTTCTAAATTGGACCGTTTACAGTATATAAGCTGCAGCCTTTTGCATGCCACAATTTTCAATAAAGTAATCCAGTTTAACCAACATATTTCCCAACTTAAAATTGTAAATGGAACAAGTACCTATGAAATATTTTCGGGAAAACCACAACTTCCAAATTTGCGCAAACTTTCAATAGAAATCCCGTCTATGGAATGTTTCCAAAATTTGCTTCAATCTGGAGAAAGTTGGCAGCTGGAAGAACTTTATTTGAAAATTGAAAGTGGCACTGGCTCACACTTTGAAAGTTTTGAGAGTATTCAAAAATGTTGGGGAAAATCCTTGGTAATTTTGAAGGTTGACCTTGTTAACGTTTCAAACTCACACGAAGATTTCTTTGAACGCAGTTTAGATTTTGAATGGAAAATGGAAAAAGTTAAAGACGTAGAGCTGAAGCTAGTTTATTTACCATGTTTAGACTTTTTACTGTCAACTGCAGCAACACTTGTCAATTTGAAAATATGTGGAAAATCATTTGAGGCGATGTTTAGCGCAAGATATATAAGACGTCTTGCTAGAAAGCAAGTGGTACGGACTATAGGATTTGTGAATAAAATGCATAGCTCAAATGTTTGGGAAAAATTGTCTAATTTGGAATGTTTATCGTTTGATTGTAATGATAAAACTTATAATTACAGGCGCAAACTCTGCATACAGTAGAAACTAAATCTGTCACAATTTAAGACATACCTATTCGAACAAAATGTTATGGTTACTTACAATTGAGATTTGTTTCTTAAATTGATTTACTTTTTATGTTAATGTTAGAATAATCACAATGCTACAAATCATTTATTTATGTTACTTTTGTCACTATAAGTAGAAGTAATGATAACAACTTTTTGCAATAATAAATAATTTTGAAAAATTTCAATTTTTTTCAACTTTTTAGAGGTTATAACCACGTCCATTGTTAGCTACCAGTCAAAAGACTGAAAATTTGGTTTGTCCATCTAGAGTAGTGTATTCTTGACCTATTTCAGCAAACCCCGTGTAAAAATTTAATATACTTGAGGAAATATGGAGAAAACTATAAACCTGCAGTGTATTGAAAAATTGAATGAAGTACAAATTTGTGGTATTTTTTTAATTTTAAAAATCTGAGAATCATCAACCCTTACTCTCTCGTCCCCTTTAAGTTAGTCCCCACCTCCTTCCAAATCCCCAACACCCCCACCAAAATGGATGTTGGAGCACTTGCTTCATTCCCGGTCTCTTTTCCTCCGTTTTATTCAACAGCTGCTCCGCACACATCCACCCCTTCCCTTAAAACTTTTCACGTTCACCCTCTCATCATTCAGAATTTCCTCCAAACTTACACCATTCCTCACCCCAAAACCCTGCCACTTAAGCCCACTTAGCACCCAATAAATCACCAAGCCAAAAATGAACACATTCCGTTTGTCTCCCTTGGTCGCCTCAGTATTCCTCCAACCCCCATTCCCAACATGACCTATCATCCCCCAACTTACCAAAATGCCCCGGTCTAAACGCAATTACCTTACTAGGCCTAATCCCCTTTCATATTAAAACCCCAAAGGGTTCCTCCACCTTTCTCAGCCCCTCCCACCTCTTCCCCTCCTCCTCATCTCCAGCTCTTCCATAATCCAATCCTTCAGCTTTCCCTTAATCACCGCAGCCGTACTTACCCCAAACGCACCCTGAGAAACGCAATTACTCTCATTCGGAAGGATTCCACCTTGCCCCCAATTCGTAGCCCCAATCAAACTTGAACTTTATCTTCGTCCCTTTTACCTCCAAATCCTGATGCCCTCCAACTACATATTTTCCCAGCTTCTCCGCCAACATCCTCTCAATTTTTAATTTTTTTACATTCACTCATCCTCCTCATTGGAGTCGTATCCCCCGTACATATTTTCATCTTCACCTTCATTCCCAAAAGTTTACCAGCACTACATTCCTCCTATACTTTGTTCTGTAAATGGGCCATTGCACGTGTACAATGCAATGCTCGTAATAGTGTTCACAATGTGGAGTACTTAAAGTACCCCACCACATCTGCAGCTTTACGATAATGAACCATATATTCATTCAATGGATTTTATCCCCAATACAAAAAAAACATTGGTAAACTGAGCAAGCAAACCATAATATATTACGATGAGCATGAATGCATGTGTATTTCTGATTTTATCAAGTATTTCATATACCATTTAAGCCATAAGGATTCTTCATCCTGGATGAGGATTCCTCATGCATTCATAGGGACTTTAACAATAGTCGGATAGTGATGTTGTTACTACCTATGAAATAAACAATGTGTATGTCTATACCTTCATTGTATTCACGCGTGGAATATTATTTCTTTTTTTTTTAAAGTGTAAGACAGGAACACACGTGGAACATTTTCTGAATACAAATTTTTCTTGATTCTTTTACAAATTTTTGAGCAAAATTTACAAAATCAATAAGCTTTTCACAAATCGTAGAAAAATATGAGTTCAAAATGGAATTCCAAGAACAAAACTCTGATCACCACTGGTGTAAGTTAACTTACTTTGAAAACGTAATAAATTTTATATGCTTGTAAACATAGCTATAATTTGTTTCCCAATTATTTAGATCACACCTTGTGAAACGTACGACTTTGTTTGGAAAATTGACAACTATCCATTATTGCAACAGCAACCACATTACCTGCTCTCCCAAGGTTTTCCTATTGAAACTAATGCCAACTCACCATATCATTCCAAGTGGACAGTTGGTTTGCATGACCACGCAAACCTGGATGGTTCTAAATTCGTTTGCGTTGGATGTACACTGGAACAAATTTTTGGCAGTGCTACCAACTTCTATGCAGGGTTTTCAGCAAAAATTGACCATGTTTTTGATCTTATGGTAAGCTGTTTTATAAACTGATTAGAAAATATATATATAGCGTAATTGTTAAATAAAAATAGACTGAACAACAAATTCACTGAATTTGCACCTTTCAGGAGTCAAAATTGGTAACGCAAGGCGACCAAATTATAATTCCACACGGCCTAATGTACCACAACAATGTTAAAGAATTGCGTTATGTTGGAAGTTCTCTGACCTCCAAATCCAAGGGCACTTTGACGATAAACATTCAACTACAAATACTCAAGCCAGTGACAAAGCTCAACACAGCTTTAGCCAAGGAAACTGAGACATTTGTGAAACTGGAACAAGTTGACTAAAACTGCAATTACAGAATATGCATTTTTTTAAAAGCGACTGTAAAACATTACTGATATTTACATAAAAGTTTGCAATTTTGTAAATTTTCTGGGATTTATTTATCCAAAAGCAATCTTTATTATAATTTCTAAAGAATTGTTACAAATTCATTTTGCAGAATTCAGTTTGCTTGTCATTGCGGCACAATTTTTAAAGCACAAGAAAATAGCTTATTTTAACATTTTTAATAGAATTTGTTCTACCTTCCAAATCAATTTCACAGGTTGTCTTTTAAAACTTATTGTGGTGTTGATTGATTGCCATTAACATATTCTTGAGTTTTACACTCTCTTCTGATATTTTGACTTTTTGATATAAAGACGATTTAAATGCAATAAAATATTTCCACAGATTGAAGTTGTTACTTTAAAAACTTTTATTGGTGTTTGGTCATTCTAATATTTAATCAGTTTATTAGGATTTTGATAACACATAATTTAGCATAATTCTAAAATTCCGCATTGTGCAATATGAATATCATTGCTTTAATGAAAATATACAGTGGAATGACTGTTGTCTTATCTTGTTGACAAAATAGATTGACTGATGCTTGATACTAAAGCAAAAAAATACTATTTGAGATTTTTTAGTAAATTGGTACAAGAATGCTCAATGTAACAACCACACTCTGCCATATGTGGAAGAGTTAACTGTTGTATAAATACAACTTATCTTATATATTATGTCTTATCGTTTGATTTTGTACGCGTATATCTACGTCGCACAGGAGAGTTATGTAAATAAAACAAATCATTTTAGTAACTCAATCATGTTTTCCTGCAGTTTACTTATATCTGTAATATTTACCTTCATTAATTTACGGAAAATTGTTTCAATGCTATGATTTCATCCACTCAATTCATTCCTTCTACATAAGTTTAATCTGTAATGCTATTGTACCGTCTTGGCGAGTAACCCTGATCATTTCCCCAATACGGATAAGGAATTTGCCACTGGCCAGCTTGCTCATAACCCCAATACTTGGTCTTTGATGAGTCCACCCAGCCTTTAAAAATTGTAACATGTGCACCAGGTTTCAAAAGAATATCCCCACTTTTCAGCTCATTCTTGCTAATAGCTGTGCTGATTCCAGAAAGCGTACTGGTGTTGTAATTGGTTCCAGTTTGCCAAGCCATGGAAACAAATCCTGAACAGTCCCTTCTGTAGCCGTCTTTGTAAAGATTTCCATTATAGAGAACTGGGGGATTGAGCCAGGTTTCTGCGCGGGAGATAACAGTACTCCTGGAAATTGCCGTGCTTTGACCTGAAAAGATTAAACAAAATTAGAGTTTTCATGTGATTTTGTTTTTTTTAATGTAGACAGTGGCAATTATTCAATAAAATTAAAACAGAGATAGATAATAATTCAGGTATTAGTTTACCCCAGGCAAGCACTAAAATCAGAAATCTACCAAAACCTAGTATGATTTTATTCATTTTGAAATCAAATCACTTTTTGAAACTATTATATAACGAAATGCAAAATATCTATTGGGTAATCCAATATGTGGTATGTTGTAATGCTGACTGACAAGTGCTGCTGTTTGTCCGTAATCTCAATGGTTTCTATATTAAGTCATGGCAGACTCTAAGCTGTGTACCATGTAGCTCTGGTATTGAAGATACAAGTTTAAAGAATCGGATAGGCATTAATCTTATGCATGACTTTTTACTAACCATGTTATAAAAAATGTTTGCTATTTCATGTTAACATGATCTTTTTCCATGAATCTTGTTTGAAAACTGGTAAACATTATCGCAGTTGATAATAGAATCGAAAGATACTTCTTTTTCATTATTTCCGCTATATCGTCCGTTTTCAAAGGCGGCTTGGCGTGCTGCTCAAATGATATGTGCCTTTGTGTGTATTGTGCCTAAACGACAGGAGTGGGTTTGTGGTGTCAAAAGCATGTCAATAATAGCCTGCAGCTTAATGATTACTGATTTCAAAAATGGGATTCAAAATCTACGTAATATTTTTAAACGGATGTTGGTACTAAAATGTCGGTTTACACAAGATCATTATAAATCTAATTGAGGCATTAAAAAGCATAATGTAGCACACAATTCACAATTTGTCAAAATATATAGCAGTATAGACGCACATGTTGCAAACAGATATTTTTCATTCAGATCGTTCAATACTTAGTTCTGCTTTTTGCAATAATTTATTTATCAGTATCAGTCTGTGTGCTCGCATCAGTCATTCATTCATTTGGGATTTGAGGATGCTTGCTCCAGCGAACGAATTAAATGAATATAAATGACAAACAATTTAAATTCATCCTCTGGGTTATCTGCCAATGTAAGCTGACTAATGCTAGGTTTATGGTTCAACGTAACGTGCTCTTGCTGTCATCTTCCCTTCATGTACTTTTCCTCTCCTTCATACCGGTGTATTTATGCTTCAAGCCTTCACGCGAGCATCACTTTCACGTAACGATAACGTAACTTCACTTCAGCCTGGTGCTCAAAATTTTAACGTTTTACTGGAAAATTTAGCATTTTAATGACTAATTTGAGTAAATGGTTATAAATAGGATAAAATAAAATGGTTTTTAGCGAAAAAAAATTTGATGATTTTTTTGTATTTTATCAAAATTAATGCTTGATTTTAACTAAATTCAATTAAAAACGTGTTTTAAAAAGTTATACTATCTACAAAAACACAAATATTATGTTAATTTGTTTAATTTCAGTTAAAACTGTAGCTTCATTTTGTCATGATGATGAAAAAGTAGAGCACTGCTCTACTTGCCGCATGACAGCAAAAATCATGCCAGCTGACTGCTTTGCTGACGTTAAGCATAAATTGCCGCGCAGTACGTTATGCTGAGGTGATGCTGCTTGACGACGAAGCAAGATGACGTTAAGCATAAATCGCTTGCTTCGACAGCAAGAGCAAAAAAATACATTGTGCTTTTGCGTTACGATGAACCATAAATCCAGCATAAGTCAGCATGTTTTAATTGACCTTATCTTGTGGACAAACCAACTTAATTAAAGCTTGTAGCAAAAGCACGAAAATATCTTCTGAGAAATGTTTACAAACTAGGTACAAGAAAGTTCAGAGTGACAAAAACATAGGGCAACACTTGTACAACTCACAATGTATAGTGACAGCGGAATATTAATTATCTATTTAATCTAAAAACGCAGGTTTTTCAAGCGCCTTTAATAAATATTACTGATATTAATGAAAATACTTGTTTGGAAAGTGTACAATTTTGTGAATTTAGCTAAATTATTCTTGCAAAATTAAGTTTTTTTTGTCAATGCAGCAAAAACTTTTTGAAACATGAGAATTTCGCTTAGTATATTTAATCAGTTTATCATTATAATTCTGATAACATAATTTTGCATAATTCCATATTACGCATTGTAATTAAACGGAAACACAACAAATATCAATATCTCTGCTCTAGTGAAAATTTATATAGTGGAATGACAAATGACTTTTGCATCAGTTTAATTAGTAATACTATTGTACCGTCTTGGCGAGTAGCCTTGGTCATTTCCCCAATACGGATAAGGAATTTGCCAATATTTTGTCTGTCTTTGGCTTCCACCCACTTGCTCATAGCCCCAATACTTGGTCTTTGACGAGTCCACCCATGCCTTAAAAATTGTGACGTGAGTACCAGGTTTCAATAGGATGTCACCGCTTTTCAGGTCATTCTTGCTAATAGCTGTGCTGACTCCAGAAAGCGTTCTGGTGTTGTAATTGGTCCCGGTTTGCCAAGCCTGAAAGGGGTAAAATCTTAGGTTAAGGAAATATAGGTTAAGCTTAGAATCGGAGACGGTGGCTCCTGCTTGGTGCGGAAGGGAGAAGCAGTTGGTATAGAGTCTCCAGCTATAGGAAAATAGGATAAGTTAGCAAGTGTGTAAGGGGGTTAAGATTTAGGTAGCAATACACCACAGAGACATCGAAAAGTAGATTGGTAGCGTGCTTAGCACTGTTCCGCTAGCAGAAAAGCTGGCTTTTAAAAGGTTTTAAAGGGACAGAATGCAAAGGGGAGTAGATAGCAAAGCAAGGGAAAGAAAGGAGATAAAAGCCACGCGGAAAACAGGCTATTGCGTTCAGTAGTCAATTTTCATTTCAGCCGAAAGCACCAGTCTTCAGATCTTCAAAGTAAGTCAAGTGCAAGTAGCGAAACTTTGGTTATAATTTTTTGGGAACATTCCGGGAACTTTGGGATTAAGGAATCAATCTTGTTTTATAGGTTCCGTTGTGTTATTCCAGCGTTTGGTTTGTGTTACCTCTTGCGTTCAGTCTAGCGTTCAGTCTTGCGTTCTGCCGAGTGCAGTATTCTTAGGTTCAGAGGAAGGAAGGGCAGCCTGGGTGGTAGCCTTGGATAGCGGTCATTAGAGGAGGAGGAATTTGCAAGCAAGTATTAAAATACACGAAAATTTGGGTTTTTATGGAAAGAATATAATTGGAAGTGTATATCAAGACTAAAAAGTGTGTAAATTGTTGTAGGAAGCAAAGAACGGGTATTCGGGAGCACGATAGTCCATTGGTGAAGGCAGCGTGAGCATAATTGGTGAGTAAACGGAAACTAATAAGTTGTATGATGGGGCGATAATAGAAAGATTGTGTTGATAGAGCAGTCCTTCTATTTTGATTTATAGGTAATCAACACCGATTTTGTGCAAAGTAGCAGTCTCTTAGTAGCGGCTTGTGGGTAGAATTCTTTGGGTAAAGCCGGAACGTGAAAACCAACTTTAAGGTCAACCGTGTGAATTTTGATGCTCAAAAATAATCTCCTTAGTTTCCGAAGTCGGGTCAAGGGTTTGCAGTAACAGTATTAGCAGTGACAGTGGTAGCAGTACTCTATTAGGAAGTCAGTAGCGTATCAGTCCACCCGAGTTCGAGAGTTTTACATCTAGCAACGCAGTTCAGTGTTCCACCTCCTGTGAAGCATTGTCGTATCACTCGCTAGTCATCGTTATCATTGTAGCAAGGTGAACTATAACACAAATTACTATAAATCTGAGATCTTTCTTTTTCTATGTACGAATTCAGGTAGGATAGTCGCGTACTGTGAACTTCCCTCCGAATTCCAGCAAAGTCGCCAAATCGGGTTAAGTCATAAGACAATACCCACTTTCTGACGCAAATCTAAATCTCTTTCTATAAATGCAATGAATGCTATTCTATATGAACCTTCGAGGAAAGCTGTCTCATATTACCCCATAATGTACATAGTCATGTAAGCATTATACTATTTAGCAATTAAGTAAGGAATTCCTGCAGGAAAATAGGAATAGTTTCTGTATTACATTTAACAAGCAAATAATTTTTCGTTCAATTTTCAATTCTGGTTTATGTTTCAATGTAAATAAAATAGCAAATCAATTTAATTGTTAACACGAACGATAACCGCTTTTAATAACCATGCACCTTATTTATGGAACATTGCTTGCAAATATTCAAACTAATTTGTAAATTTCAAGGAAGGAAAGGAAAGAGGAGGAAAGGGAAAAGCCTGTTTTATACAAACTCACTGTTTGATTTTCACTTCTTTTTCCTTTTTGTCATTTTGCTTCCCGCTCGAAATGCATTTGCTTTTCATTTCTCTTCTCATAGTAGACTCTCTCTCTTCTCTCTTCTAAATGCACAGCTGACGTGAAAAGCACGAGAAAGTGACGCGAAAAGCAAACCTTTTATACTTACTGTAGTGAAACAGGAAGGAAAGAGACGAAAAAAGCAAGTATGTAACAGACTAAAGGGAAGGAAAGGGTAGGAAAAGGAAATGGGAGGAAAAGTAAAAGTGTGGACGGAAATGTTCCAAAACGCTTCCGAAAGTTCATGAGATTTCCCGATTTTGTAAGAGAATTTACCAATCAACTTAAATATTGATTTCATAGATTACAACAGAGAATGAAATGTTTTAGCTTTTTAATAAACTTTCTGATTGATACAAAAATTTTCTGACTTTCCGAACAAAATCACTTTTCCAGTTTTATGCAAAACGTTTCCCACTTTTAAAATGAGTTTGAATTCCCACTTTTTCCAAGTTCATGCGAAAACAATCTATTTTCATGCATAGTTGTTCCATTTTAATACAAAACTTTTTTAGTCCTATGCAGTCTGATTATGCATTCCAACTTTTTCCTGCTTTATACAAAACAATTTTATTTTCGCACAAAACGTTCCCGATTGGAATTTTTTTACATCCAAGTTTCATACGAAATTTCTCCAAATTTCCTTTTAAAACCTCGAAGTTTCCATTAAATATTTCCATATTCATACGAATTTTTTCAAATTTTATGAATAGTTGTTCGATTTTAATATAAAACAATTTCAGTGTAAAGAACTAACGCCACAACACTTTAAACCTAAAGACGGCGACGCGAATGCTGATTTTATACAAGAATTTTCAATAGTAAACTAATTGCCCAAATAAAATAAGTAAATTCAAAATTCTTGACCAAAAATATTAAGTGAAATCCTTCACCCACTTTTTAGAAATACTTTCGGGTAAAATCTCAAATGTTCTCGTTTAAAAAATAAAACTCCCGTTTTCTATATTAATTAATTGTTTTTTTTTAACTTTTACTATTTTACAAAGTTACCTCACTTCAAAATTACCTATGTATGCTTAATTGAACAAATATGCAAAAAAATTTCCATAAAATGTGTCCAAAACATACCACTTTTATATTGAACTCATCAGTAATGTGTCCTAATGTTATATGTCAGCGGGAAATTTTTAAATTTTGTGTCCACCGGGAAATTTTTTGTGTACCATTGGATACCGGGAAGAAAAAGTTTTTTCCAGCGGCGATTTGCTGTTTCATGTTAACTTGATCATTTTCCATGAATCTCGTTTGGCAATTGGTATATATCCTCGTCGGGGATATGTGGTCGGGCCACTCCATCGATGTATCACGGACCCATGCCGGGGGCGTATGCGACAATTGGCAGCAGTCGTCCTTCACATCACCACCACCATCATCATCATCATCATTCACAGATTCATGCTATGGCGAGAATGGCTCCTGGTGGGCACATAATTAGCCCAAGTGCTAGTGAGGAGGACCGTAGTATTGACAGAATTGCATCGACTTTTCGTAGTGACCATGACTATGCTAGCATGTTATATGACAGACTTGGAGAAATGTCTCCATTGGCAACAGATAGTAAGAGCATGGGGAGTGAGTTGGGGGCACCGGCTGCTATGCCCTTACTGCCTGACATGCCTACGAGGTCTCGGAGACTGCTAGGGTTCAGCACCCTTTGGACTTAACGAAGGAACACGGGGTGGGGCTAGTTTCAGGCTATATAGTCTATATATTAGTATCGGAAAATGCTTCTCATTTTGCTCTGTACTTCCGAATTGTCATTTTTTTGAAAATGCGGTTTGGCTTGAAATTAAAGTGATGTGTGCATGTGTGTGTTACAGATTGCAATATGTGAAATAGGAATATATATCAATTTACAAGCCGAGAGTTTTCATATACTTATTTATAGGATTTTGCTATCAAACGCAGATTTGATACATAATTCAGCTTTTTGCAATAATTTTGTTTATCGGTTTGCTTGAAACTCCCTTTCATTCATTTGGGATATGAATATATTCACGCCTGCTTCCCCAAACAAACCAAATAAATATGTATGTTGAAATACTTTATTTACTCTTCTTTTATATTTGCCAGCGTAAGTTGCCTCAGCCAAAAACTTTTAATTCGTTTTATCTTGTTGACAAATTAGATTGACTGCTGCTTGATACTAAAGCAAAAAAACAAGTTTTGGCTCATGTTTGGTGACTCAATGTTTTCCTGCAGTTAGTCTGTAATCTATCTGTAGTTTTACCTTTATTTATTTACGGAAAGTTGTTTCAATGCTACAATTTCAGCTATTCAATTCATTGCTTCTACGAAAATTCATTTTTTTAGAAAAAAAAGTTTGGTATAGTAAACCATCAGCTATAATATATTTCCTCTCTGGAAACTACCTTACATTTAACGGTCTGAAATTTGTACACGAAATGCGGAATAGCTTTGCCAACATATACATGCCACCATTGTCAACTGCTCATGTAGAAAAGAGTAAATAGCAGAACTGAGCGATAGATTTTTATAAACCTCAAATGAATAGCATTAAGCATTATTGTTACACATGATAAATGCACACGGAAATTTTCATCGCATGTTTAATATGCATGTGTATATTTCAGTTTTTTGGGTGCAAGGTGCAAATACCATAATACGGGAACGGTTGCACAAAAGGTTCTCATTGTTCATGTTAAAGGAAAAGCGATATAAATAAATGGAAAGAGTACATTACAAAACTGCGCATTACCTAGTAAATTATTAAACATTAAAACAAACCATGCACACTATTGTAAGTAATTTTTAAAAAAACAAGCAAGTAATATATTGGTTCTCGTTTTCCCCAATTTGCATTCTAGGCTTGTATATTTATACAACACGCAAGGCACAAACAATAAAAGGGTTATTTTTCAAGAACGTGTTGCTCCTTTCCAAGTGCACAATGATTTGAGAGTCCTTTCTACTGACTGGGATTCAAGAAAACATCCGTTTGTGTAGGTCTCTAAAGCATAGGCAAACCAATGCAGGGCATCTGCACTAATACTTACCCACATAAAATAGACAAAGGAAACCCATACATACTTACTTACCCATACTCATTGTTATGCCTAAGCATTAGGAAAAATGATTTAGAATCCAATTACAGAAAGGTATTTCACATAGTATATATTCATGCTGCTGGCCTACAGATCCTGTTTCACGTGGCTAAGATATACACCCATACGTTTTGCATTTAGAATTTCTGGTAAACAGAGACACCGAGAGAAAGAAAACACATAAAATAGTTGAAAATAGTAGAATAGTTGGCTTGATCAAATCACCGTTTTAATTCTTTTTCAAAACTACTCCCAAATATATTTATTTCCGATAAAACCACCAAATCAAAAATGAAGCATAAGACCAACCGTAAAAAAACTAAAATATCAAAGGATATTGGTTCTGCAAAGACCATAGCAATTTGCAGTTCTAATCCAAGTGATGGTTATAAAAACCAACCTCTCCACATTTTTCCAGCCGAGGTAACAAATTGAAAAATATTCACTCTGTAGAATCTTACATTGTCTTTAAATACCAATTATAAAACTTTATTTTATCACATTTCAGATTTGGGAAATGATTTTACGCCAAATAAAATCTCCATCTGATATTCAGCACTTGTCCAATTCCTGTTTATATTTTCGAGAATATTTTCTTCCTCAGCGTACATTCTTCCTATTTCCTTCAGTCTGGAATGTGATTCAAGCCAGGGAAAAGGAATATCAAGTGAATGGACGCAATCACATTTTAAGATATCGTCAAGTGTGCTCAGTGTGGAACAAAGTGGTGGAAAACTACTTTGCAAAACAATCTGATCCTTTTTCGTTCACACAATCACAAAGCAAGTTTGGAAAGCAAGTTTTCAAATATTGTGGTGATTTTATTAGATTTATTAGAAAATTTAAAGCAAGTGGTAAAGTAGCAGTTGCGCTTGGCAATTCAATAATTTTCAATTTGCGAATCTATAGACCAACTTCGTGTCCAATTTTAGGTTTTCTAGAAACCAAAATTCATGACCTTGAACTAGGCCTGTTTGTTACAAATTTTACTCTTTTCATGATTCGATTTGAACATCTGGTCAAATTCTGCACTATACGTGGATCGTCTTACGACATTGCTTATTTGTTAGCAGAGTCGAGTGACTTCAAAAGTTTAATAGCACTTAATCTGGAAGCCACTTCATGTTCCGACAATGTTGGCAAATTTTCAATTTCAAAACTGGACCGTTTACAGTATCTAAGCTGCTGCGATTTGCATGCCACAATTTTCAATAAAGTAATTCAATTTAACCAACATATTTCCCAACTTAAAATTGTAAATGGAACAAGTAGCTATGAAATATTTTCGGGAAAACCACAACTTCCAAATTTGCGCAAACTCTCAATAGAAATCCCGTCTATGGAATGTTTTCAAAATTTGCTTCTATCTGGAGAAAGTTGGCAACTGGAAGAACTTCATTTAAAAATTGAAAGTGGCACTGGTTCACACTTTGAAATTTTAGAGAATATTCAAAAACGTTGGGGGCAATCCTTGGTGATTATAAAGGTTGACCTTGTTAACGTTTCAAACTCGCAGGAAACTTTTTATGAACGCAGTTTAGATTTTGAATGGAAAATGGAAAAAGTTGAAGACGTAGAGCTGAAGCTGGTTTATTTACCCTGTTTGGACTTTTTGCTGCCTACTTCAACGACACTTGTCAATTTGAAAATGTGTGGAAAATCGTTTGAGGCTATGTGTGGCGCAAGATATATAAGACGTATTGCTAGAAAGCAAATGATAAAGACTATAGGATTTGTGGATAAAATGCATAGCTCAAATGTTTGGGATGAATTGCCTATTCTGGAATGGTTATCGTTTGATTTTAATGATAAAATTTATAATTATAGGCGCAAACTTTGCAAATTGTAGAAACTAAATCTATCATTATTTAAAATATACCTATTTATAGAAATGTTATAGTTTGGTTTTTTTAATTGATTTATTTTTTATGTTAGTGTTTGTATAATCACAATGTTACAATTCATTTATTTATGTTACTTTAAGTAAGAGATTTGTATTTAAGATTTGTCACTTTAAGTAGAAATAATGATCAAACTGTTGACTCTAAGCTTATAAGTCAATTAGCTAGCATATTAAGTACAATAAATAATTTTCCTGTTTGTATAAACAACCTTTGCTTGACTTCAAGTATACTAAAAAATAATTATTTTGCTGTTAATCTAAAATGTGTTTGATGGGAGAAGCGAGGACAAATACCAGTTTCTCAGTTTTCAATGCTAAGCTTTGATTTTCGGTATCTTTTTACACATGCATATTAATTTTTTTGCAAAACAAGATGCACAAATTCAGTATACTTAAGGAAATATGGAGAAAAGTATAAACCGGAAGTGCTTTGAAAAATTGAATGAAGTACAAATTTGTGGTAGTTTTTTTATTTGGCAACATCTTAAGAATCTGAGAATCATCAATCCTTACTCCATCATCCCCTCAAATTAGTCCCACCTCCTTCCAAAATCCCCAACACCCCCACCCCAAACTTCCCCTATTCCTCATCCCCAGAAGCGTGCCACTTAAGCCCACTCAGCACCCAAATAATTAACCAAGCCATAAATGAACACATTCTTTTATTTCCCTTGGTCGCCTCAGGTGCCCCCCCAAAAAAAAACACCTCGGTATCCCTCCTCTCAAACCCCCATTCCCAACTTGACTTTATCAAAATGCCCCAGTCTAAACAAAATTATCTTACTGGGTCTAAATCCCCGTGTCAAATTCCCCCAGATAATGTTATGTCATGTCATGTTAATACCCCAAAAGCATCCCACAACCTTTTCAGCACCTTCCCCTCCCCCTCCTACTCCTACTAATCCCCAGCTCTTCCATAATCCAATCCTTCAGCTTTCCCTGAATCACCGCAGCCGTACTTATCCCAAAAGCACCCTGAGAAGCGCAACTACTCTCATTCTGAATGATTCCACCTTGCTCCCAATCCGTAGCCTCAATCCAACTTGAACTTTATCTTCGTCCCTTTTACCTTTAAATCCTCATCCCCTCCAACTACATATTTTCCCAGCTTCTCCGCCTACATCCTCTCAATTTAATTCTTTTTACATCCACTCATCCTCCTCATTGGAGTCGTATCCCCCGTACATATTTTCATCTTCACCTTCATTTCCAAAAGCTCACCAGCACTACATACCTCCTATCCTTTGTTCTGTAAATGGAACATTGCACGTATACAATGCAATGCACATAATGGTGTTCACAATGTGGAGTACTTTAAGTACCCCACATCTGCAGCTTTACGATAATAAACCATCTATTCATTCAGTGGTTTATATCCTCAAGACAAAAATATTAGTAAATTGAGCATGCAAAATATATACGGTTTGGATACATGTACCCTTTTCTGTGTATCTCTGATTTTACTTTTACCGAGTATTTCATAAAGCCCTTATGGCTTAAATATTCTTCAGCCTCATATGTAAAGATTTTAGCAATAGTCGTATATAGTGATGTTATTACTACCTATGAAATGAACAATCTATACCTTCATTGTATTCACGTGTGGAATACTAATTCATTTTATTTTCAGCGTAAGGCAGGAACACACGTGGAACATTTCCTGAATAAAAGTTTTGCTACTTTACGTTTATTAATTCTTTTACAAATTTTTGAGTAAATTTTACAAAATCAACACATCATTAAAGTTTTCACAAATTGTAGAAAACCATGAGTTCAAAATGGAATTCTAAAAAAACTGTGGTCACCACTGGTGTAAGTTATCTTACTGTGAAAACGTAATAAATTTTGTATCCATTTAAACATAGCATATTATTTGTTTTACAATTTTTAGATCACATGTTGTGAAACGTACGACTTTGTCTGGAAAATTGACAACTATTCATTAGTGCAAATGCAACCGCATTACACGGCGAAACTATAACGATGAAATCGACATATATCACGCCTGGAATCTGCATTTTTCCATGTAACGATGGACGCACCGGATCCCATGTTAACATATTTACTTTTTAAAAATGTAACGAGTTAACTCGTAGCCAATGTAACTTTAACACCCGCCCAAGTTAGTTATTTACATACACACTCGGTGAGCTTTAACTGAAAACCCCGGTAATGCTTACACGAAAACTGGAAGCCACTTAACCTCATTCCATGTAAAAGAATAACACTGCATTCATGTAGATTTAACATCAAATAATGGTAATGAACAAAATTACAAAACTGGTTAGCATAAAATAATTGAATAATTCCGCACGATAATACAAGACAAATTCAATTTAATTCAGTATTTCCACAATACAAACTATTTTAAACAGTAATTTATGTTACATCTAGAAATTCTCAATTGTGTCTATAATCAAACACAGAAGGTATAACGAGCATGGCACTCCAAGAACTTGGATGTGCCATGCTCTACAATAACTCTATACGTACATGCTTAAAAATTACACTTTGGAGCAACTTGACTAGCTAAAGCTCGAACCGACGCCAACAGGGGATCCTTAGAATTGAAGGTCTTGTTGAAGATGACATATGCAATGAACTGCCAACAAGCTTTGTTCTCCGGTGGAAAATCGAGTCCAAGGACTATAAAGGACTTGAAACATGTGTCAATTGCTGACAGAAATGATGGCTCGCAAGGAATCAAATCTTCTGATGCGGCAACAAACGATTGACTGATGGATAATGTGGACTTGCTTCCTATTATTATGATTCTGGGATAGGTAGGTTGGCCATCCTTCATTCCTTCCAACACACTTATGTTTGACTGCAAGGGAAATGCGTAAAAAATTAAATCAATGGTATTTTTAGAGTAAAGATCAAAATACAAACATCTTAACACACCCCAACAAACTGTACCAGGGAATCCAACTGATCCTTTTGGCTTACACGAACAAGCGTAGTCTTTTCACTTTTTCGAGTAACCTTCGGACCACGTCCAGACTTTGCAAATATGATAGTTAGAAGCATTAACCCCAGAATGCAATGTTGATCTGTAAGAAGGGCAAACATATTATCACAAACCACAGCACTAACTAATTATTGTAAACTTTTGTACATACCATCAGTCAAATTGTCCACGCAAACCTCAATTCCTAGACTTTCAATCGAAAATCCTTTGAGTTGAAGGCAATACTGCACAATAGTTTTAGAAACTGAACACCATCGCTCGTAAATTCTATTTTGCAACTTTGGGTGACGATAATTAAAGTCTTGAACAATCTTAAATGAATACAAACAAGGATTTGTACGTTAGTATTATAAACTGCACAACGAGATCTCGTGCAGTTAAAGGTTTAAGCATTTGTTAATATTAATGTACCATTCCAACTGTGTCAAAAAGCCGTGGGAATTTCCTTCTTATGTCGCTCGTTGGAATTTCCCTGATCATATTACGTCTCCCAAATATAGTCGAACGCATCCGATCCTTCACTTCATCACTGCCCATATTTGTTTGAAGAAACAAAATATCACATTCGCTGATCGTTTCATCTTAATTGAAAAAGCGGGTTTAAGAAATCATATCCTGATCAAACAATACTTCACCAAATCATTTCTACTACCATTGTCTTCCGAAGTCCAGCCAGAAGCCTCATGCGCTGAACTCTGGCTAACCTGCTTGGTTCTACCAGTAAGATTTCGCCTCTGATTTGTTAGCTTTTCATGTAAGTACCCAGATGCGTGCGTGTATCCAGTGGTATTAAAGTACCAGATTTCATATCCACCATCCACTTCCCTTGTATTTCCGAGACCAGGATAAAGGTTGACCAGGTCCTTTGCTATCGATGTCATTGTCTCCTTTGGTGGACTGTAATAACATGTGTTTATGAGGTAAATGGACCAAAACGATTCAATCTTTCAAGTTTCGTACTTACTATTTTCCTTCCTCCTTGAGTACAGCATCAATAATGACCTTCGAGATTTTAGTGCGGTCCGAGTCCCGAACAAATAAACCGTTAGGTAGTCGCGTTTCAAGGATAGTTTTTACATCGGGATCCGCCAAAAGGATTTCATTCAGATCCTGCAAACGAATAAAAGCATGGCAAACTTTTCTACCGTAAATTCGTAGATGATTAAAAACTCAATCTTACAAAATGATATCCTTTTTCGTTTACTGCAGGCAGTTTTCGCTTTCGACTGAGTTCGGTAGTCCCCTCACGCTCCAATGACAGCGATACATTCTCCACTTCGAATTCATTAGCTTGCGCATCTTCGAATGATGGAATGTTGGATGATAATAAATCACAGTCCTTTCCAGTTTTCTGCATTTAATTTTTTTGTTACTTTCACAGGCCCTACCTACGTACGTATGCAAACTATACTACCTACTTTTGTATCATCTTCAACACGAGATCTCGTGTTGAAGGTGCCTATTACCGCTAAACTAGCTAAAACACCCATCTCGGAAGCACAATATATAAATTATTATCATTGTTTTTCTCATTTGACTGCATTGCGTACAACGGTAAATAAAATCCTAAATCGATTGGCTTAATCAATCGCGTAGTAAATGATTCATTAGTTAACAAAAATGCACCTAATTCCCGAACATAACAACCGAAAAACATATCTACCATCAAACTAACTACACCGTCAATTTCATAAATGTTTTGTATCAGTCCAAATTCGTAAGAGTTACATGAAAATCCAATATAAACGTAAGCACCCTTGATTAAGTTATTTCCACGAAATTCTAAGCAGGATATTTGACTCACAGTATTATTGTTCAGGTTATTTAGCATCGTTTGAAGCCGTAACAAATCGGAAGTACCTACTTCACCTTTCAAATATGGCTTTGTGTCAGCTAGTTTTTGGATAAACAACTGCATGTTTTGAAAACTTTTTTGCATTTGAAATCTATACGAAACTGTTAGTGGCACATTTATAAAATTTGAGCAATTGATTGCCGTGTTTTTGAAAAATCTATGGACGGATTCAAAAGTCATACACCAGTACTGTTTAAGAGGTCCAATTTCCCTTATTGAATACACATAGTGTGTCATGTGGTGGTGCTTTGGTTTTAAATGTTGATTTGTTAATTCAATATATTCTTGGAGAAATTCTTTAATCAGTGAATCCAATCTCAAAAGCATGCTTGGGTTGAATGAGTCGGTAATCAGTAATAGGAATACATCACGAAGAATCATAAAATTCTTCCAGTACCGATTTTCTCCACTGACAAAATCGCATATCATTAGTGGCAGCATTAGCAACAAGGTATAAGTTTGTCCAGAGTTTTGACTGAATGTTTAGAGTTTAGAATGCGTTTCTCCTTTAAAAAATGATTCCCTAAATGCTGAGGGCTTGGAGCTGACTAAATGTTTACCATATTTAAAGGACTTTATGCGAAGGTTTAGCTCCTCAATGGTCACTATTCGTTTTTCGAAAAAGTGATTAAACATGTGTTTCAAGTAATCCGGAACAACACCTTCCAAAAGGTCGTGCATTATATCAAAGGCAACCATTTTTGTAACATGATGATATGGCAAGTCATTCAACACAGAGCTAAACTTGATTCCCGTTTCAGATAACGAATTTCTGTTTACATCAGCATCGTAATTTGTTGGTTCGCGATATACTGCTGTAATTTCTGAGGTTAATATTTGGCATGATTCACGTTTTAGTTTACACCTTCTACATGGATAGTTTGCTGTGAAACCTTCAGTAAAACCCATTACAGTATGGATTCCCAAATTATCGCCAACAACCTGCGCTAAACGGACTTTTACATTATTATCCTTCAACACGAGATCTCGTGTTGAAGGGAAGGAACTAATGTCTATTCCTTTCTCCCAAAGCTCTTTTAGCTCATCCACAATAAATCTCATTACGGAGTTTGCATTCTGTAGCATTTTAAAATCCTCTGTTTTGAGACTGGCTAGCAAAAAATAATTAGCCTTACTTCCAAGCATAAAAGCAGGCATATCAATCACAGACATATAAAACTGTGCAAGCTTTTGTTTGCCTGCTTTAGAGCCTAATGCGTTACAAGTTTCAATATCATCATAATACGCATTAATTAGAATAACGTTTTTTTCTTCAGAATTAAATTGTTTCCCATCCCGATAGTGTGATAAGGTTTGACTGCTTCTTTCTTGATTTGCAAGTATAGCGTCTAACATTCCAGGTATTTTAAAAATACTTTCTAAAGTAGATCTAATCGAAACGTATTGCATTGTGATGGGTTTCAAAACTTGTTGTTGAACGCCTTTTTTTGATTGATAGACGAGGTCACTATCTAAAACAATCGACCTACTAGGTACAAAAAATCCTTCCTGCTTCATTATGTTGTTCAGCTTAGTTTTGGATGGAATTAGGTCACAAGGGTCTCTGAACTTGTTTAAAATGGACTTAATTTCCGTTAGCATTCCAATTTGCTCATCCCTACATTCGCTTAATATGTTCTCTATAATTACATTAACCAGATTATTGACTTCTGCAGCTATTCCTTGCCACGATGCTAATGATATCTTTCCTGATGACAGTATAGCTGAAATAAATTGCGACACAGCATGTAATAGCTTTGGAGGCTCCTGTGTATCTGCAGCATCATTCATAGGTGTGTCATTCATGTCATCATGCTCATGCTCCGAGATGTTTTCTATAAAATCTGTAAAATTAGTAGTGCCAGTATTACTAATATCTGACGCTATGGTCGGTGATGTACTATGAAGTATTTTAAATGACCTCATATGCCTCAAAAAACTCCGCAGATTAGCAAACTTATGATTACAGTGCAAACATCTAAATTCTGTTGACTTTGACACTTCATGCTTATTAATATGTGATAAGAGGGATTTGTAATTAGAAAAACGATCTTGACATAAACAGCAGGCATAAACCTTTCCAGCGTTAATTTGTTCAATGTGAAGCATGAGCTTTCGTCTAGGACCCAACGGCGCTACCAGACTCTTCAAATCATCATCCGTAAGCAGGTAAAATGATTCATCATCGATCTCCTCCTCTGTAGAAAAATTAAATTGCAAATTAGTTGATGAGATGCAATCTTTGTACCAGTAACAAATCTTGTTATTCATGTACATACTTTCAAAATTCCCGATGTATTCCCCTAGCCTTAAACTATTTAGAATGCTCCTCCACCGAGCCATCCTGGCTAGCAAATAATTTTATACCAAGCTCTTGGTATAAAACTTTCGCTGTTGATTCCTCGTAAATCCACTAAATATTGAAATAAGTGATGACAAATGCTAATTGACAACTAATAAACAGGAAAGTATTTTGCAGTTAACTCGGTTTCCACAATTAGACCACGTTGCATACAGGTAGACAGTTTTCGAAAGCAAAACTAATCAAAGGACACTAGTGTTGTGAATCGAGTATCGTGTCGCTGTCTAGAATGGTCTTCTTGTTGCAGCTGCAGTAACCGATCATCCGAGTTTGGCCTCAAAATATAAAACAATACATTTCGTATTAAAACTTACTCCTGAACTTTTTTTGCTGCGTGGCTACGGACGAGGTCAATGATCTATCATGTACTTAAAATCTACAACTCTTGCACTCCGAGTTCTCGTAGTGCAAGTAGTAGGGTGTGCCAAAAGACCAGTCTTTTCATAATTTTTCGTCGTCCATTCACCAGCCGACAGCATATTATCGTGCAAAATGGAGATCCAGACATTATCAAAGTGGAAACGTAACCAATTTATAATTGGTTATGAGCCCAACAAAACTTATGAGGCCTTTCCTCATCTAAGATCGCGGATCTTTGAGGAAAACTGCAACCGTCCTTTTGCAGCAGATATCCCTAAGATTACCCGAAGCCTACTTCCTAATCGGATGTTTCATTTCCTTCCGGAAGATGAAAATGAAAGTAAGTATGCAAATAGTACATTTAAATATGAAAGTATAACAACACACAAAAATTACACTGTATGTACAAGACGAGTAAATTACTCTATCAAAAAAGCTGATTCCATGCTGATTTTCCGCGTTTTTGCAGTTCTTGGTCATCCGTACTATCATGACATTGGAGGGTTCACTTTACCGGAATCTTACTTGGATCAATATGGGAGACGACAAGAAACGTTCACAACTCAACTCCCTGTGGTTGAAAGCATCAGCGAAACCGAAGAGCTACATCGACTGATCGAGACTATTACGTCAAGTCCTGAGCAGCATTTATTCATTTCCATTGAAATCAATGAGATTACTAGCTATAGGGGCATTATTTGCAACATTTTCATATACTTTAACGGTACTGTCTACAACGTTGATTCGCTGAAGTTAGGAGATCATGTAAGGCTACTATCTAAAATATTCCTGGATCCCAACATTATTAAGGTGGCTTACAACCTGGATTTCATTTGTCGGTACTTGAGAAAGACTTTTCGTTGTTTTTTGTTGGCCTGCTGGACATTATGAGTCTTTTGCCGCTACCACTACAACAAAAGGGCCTAGTTTCAGTTCTGAATACTTACAATATACCTGAGAAAATTACTGATTTTTCACTAACTGATTTTCGATTAAGACCAATCAAAGAGCAACAGCAGAAGTACGCAGTTCAGAAAATTGTCTATTTGGCGGATCTCTACTTTAATGTCTTGGCTGACTGCAGTCCAAGCAGCTTTCATAGTTTTCTGAATAACTGCCAACGTGTTAGGGATATTCGATATAAAAAACCAAAGGAATCTATTCCATCTCATTTCCGTCAGGATAACCGCCTATTGTACTTAGCAATACTGCGCGATGCAGTTGCAAAGGCTACTGATGTAAATCCGGAATACTTAGCTCGTAATGAGGCTTTGGAACAACTTGTGAAGAAGCACGGAGACCCCAGTAGGTTGTACCCATCTATTTACTTGCATTCGTATTTTCGCAAGTATAATTCCGGTATCAGACTTGCACTTGAAGGAATAAATCCTATAAGATCGTTGGAACCTGAATTCCAAGAACTTGGAATGCAGGTTCCTACTTATCCCTTGCATGCAATTAAGAAACGGGATCGAGTTAGAAAGGCAGTTTTCAAAAAGTGGTGAGTAGGTACAAGGTTTACAGAATTGTTATATTTTTCTACATAAACAGCGTTTATAGCAAACGGTAGAGTGTGTTTTAGAAAATATAGAATTTGTGCACCACATTTCTTGAGATTAGCGTTAAGGTATGCCCTGAGTTTATTTTTAACAGTTTAGTTTTCAGTTTGTGAGTTTGTATTGTTTCCAAAATTTTGGTACAAATATAATAATATGAAATAAAAGCATTGTAACCTGTGCTATTCCGTTTAAATGATGAGCATATCTTTATTTATCATTCGCGGTTTGGGTTTTGACTCTTGTAGCTTGTATATATGCAAGATGCATGCCAATCTCATCTTGATACGGATTAATGTAAATTGTTGATAAGCGCACCTGTTTTCTATTGCAATTTCACCATTCCAGCCAAACGGATTCATATTCAAATGATAATACTTCATTAAGCGTTAGTAATAAAGTGTAGGCGTTTGTACGCTCGTTTAATGACGATAGAATTTTCTATCTCTTAAAAACAACCATAAATATTAAGCATTTGTAAAGTGAATATATTTCAATCTCGCTTACGACTGTAGCAAGTGTTATTGGATCGTGAATAGTGTTTTCTATGAATATTTCTATATGAAGACTTCGATAATTAAGGCATTGTTCAAAATAGCTAATTAGAAAATAGAGTAGGTAATTTTCAGGTTAATGGTACAACAATGTTGCAAGTTCCCTCGTCGAACTTTACTGTCAATTGTGCCTAGTTAAAAACAAGCATAATATTGCAAAAATGTTTGTATTCACAGTAGGTTTGAATGGTATATTTTATGTGATAGTTGTACACAGACAAACTGGAGTAGCCGGATACTGATGGTTAAGGGAGAGTGAGGCTTCAAATGATTTGAGTCATTTATAATGAAAATGAGAATTGCATAATGGATGATGAAAAATTGACGAAGAGTAAACGCATCAGAGCGTGTAAGCTAAAAAACCTAAACTGAGAAAATAATGCGTTCCCGTTCTCATTTTTACCCGTCCATGTTCATTTCCTGTTGAGTCCTTTGCCTTGTCTGCTACTCTTGAACTATTGTGCACATTGGTGTCATTTTTGCCATTTTCTTCACTAAAATAGTAATGATATTATAATGGCCTTGTAGTGTGTGTAGCTTTGTTATTTCAATGCCTTTTCAGCGAAAACTCTAACCAACTTTAGATTTCTTTTTTAATTTTCTCCCTTTCTTAATTTTTATACGCGAATAAAGCAACAAACGGGAACAAAAGACAAGTCAAGTTGCAAAAGTTCCTTTTGCAATTGTAAACACATTTCCTAAACAGCTAAAGCCTTTCTTCTACTAAAAGCAAGTTGCACTCTGTTTTTGCAAGAGTACTAAGGTCGAAACACTCCCACTTGTTTCTCTCTTGCTCTTCTGTATCATCATCAACCCAATCTTTCTCTGCAGATTATTTTTCCATTAGGTTTCTTCACGTTTCAGCATAAAAAGGGCAGTTGGCATATTTCATCCCTTGTAACTTTACTAAAAAGTAACAAAAATAACTGTTAGGATAATTAATATACTCATCCTTCTAGTGATGAACAGGTGTGGTTAGCGGTGGTTGCTACATAATTTTCATGCAATACAGCATCAAGCTAGAAACAAGTTCCAGCAGCGCAATATGATGAGTTGTGTCATTGAAATGTGTAAGAGGATGAACACGAAGCAACATTTTGTCAGATAGGAGCATCTCAAAGCACTGGGTGTACTGAGATTTGGCACCAAGCAGATGTGCATTTGAGAACACATCACCGATAATGCTGTGACTTGTTATGATTTTCTCTCTTCACCACAAACAAGTCATAAAAATTGTATCCCGTTAGACATTCTGGCGTATTATTATTTCTTGGAGAAGCCCTTTAAACCTTAAACATTTATTCAGTAGCTGATTCACTTTGTCTTGTCTTCGGCTCTATTACAAACTTTGAAAGCACTAGCTTGCAAGAACTAACCCGTGGTTGAAATGAATTAATTTTTTGTGAGTTAGGATCTGTGTATTATTCATTCTTCATCCGAGCTCTATTACCTGCTTCAGCTTTCACAACAAGATCTTGTTGTGAAAGTCTTTTACCAGGAGTAATGGCAAAGGGCAAGAGGAAAAGGTAAGTATGATTAGTGTATGTACTTACATTGTTTTTTGTTGAATGTCAAATAACTAATTAAATGGTATATTGGGTTTTACAGTAGTTTCAAAGTCAATTGGCTAGCAGAGACGAAACGCAATGAGGTTATTTATGGCTGTGAAACGACTCCATTGTGGCAGAAGTATTCTGATCTAAAAGACAAGATATGGAGAGCGAACAATGCAGATGTTCACCAGCTTGACCTGTCCACTTTGTCATTGAGAGAGAATGCTATCGTTAATGGTGGGTGAACTAAATGAACTTGTTTTAAAGTGTTGCCTGATTATAACCAGTAAATTTGTTTTTCTATTTTAGGAAGTTCTCATCCTTATGAAGACAAAATAGGTGGCTTTGCCCTTGACCCTGCTTATCTTGCTAAATGCAAGAACTATGTTACGACGCATAACTTGGAATCTCTCTTCCCTAATCCTGACCCTATAATGATTGATGACAAGGAAATGCTAACAACTTTAATCAATAAATTAGCAGCAAGGAAGCACGTTTATCTTGATTTAGAGAACCATAATTATCGAAGTTATCGTGGGATTACTCCTATTCTGCAAGTTTCTGATGGGAAGGACATTTACCTTGTGGACACTTTAAAGCTTGCTGCTTCCATGAAATTGTTTGAGGATATATTTTTAAACCCACGAATAAGCAAAATCTTTCACGCCGCGTCTAACGATATTAAGTGACTGGAAAAGGATTTCTCTCTATATATAGTAGGACTTATGGATACACAGATCTTGTTCCGGGAGCTTAGAGGTGATGCAAATGTTGGCTACTCCAAAATGGTGCAGGAAGTATTTCCTGAAGCTGGACTAGACAAGGGGGTTAGGAACACAGATTTTAGAGTTAGACCACTCCATTTATCCCAAATCAAATACGCTGCACTGGATGTTTACTACTTGCCGTATTTCTATTTCAAAATGGTGCAACAGCTAAATGAAACTCAGTTATCATCAGTGGTTATTAAATGTCGGGATATTTCCTCGCTTCGCTTCCAGTTTCCAAATCTGCTCAAAAATGTTTTGAAACCTGAAGACTCGGCTCCACTTAGGAATCTCAAAATTTTGCGGGATCTCGTGGCAAGAAAAGAGGATGTCAATCCCGAGTTTTTGTGTACAGTTTCGTCTTTAGAAAGGCTTGTTTTAAAAAACCAGAATCCTGAGTGCAAAACAGTAGCATCTTATATGCATTCAATCTTTTTGGACTACGATGCAGCTATTCGTGTAGCACTAAAAGGAGTCGATCCGACGGAGGTCATGAAAACGGTATACCGCGATCGCGGTATACCGTTCCCTTATAGATCGCCCATGTTTTGTTTCAATTGTGGGAGCAATGAACATTGCAAACGAGACTGTCTTGAGCCACGCTCGCTTGGAAAGCAACTTAAAAAGCTACATTATCAACAGCATCCTGAGGAGCGAGTTCGTCAAACAAGACGTCGAAACGCCAACCGAAAAATGAATCCGGAAGCACGGCGAAAACACAACATTAGAACGAATAGACGGAAGCTATTGCGTCGACGTGAAAAGATTAATCGACTTTTTCAATAATGTTTGTAGACTATTTGTGTGTTAAATGAAATTGTAGTGTCGTTTAGAAGATATTATGTGTTGAGTTTACTTAGTTGTAGCCTGCTTATTTACAGCATTTATAATTATTGATTGATTAATGTAGCATAAAGGCCTTATTAGGTTAGTGTTAACTACGGTGCAAAGTGTTCTCGGTCAAGGAATAGCCCTTGTGAATGGCACTACCACCACAACATCAAGGAGGAAAGGCAGTATCTTCGTTTGCCGACTTTTCATCCCCATCCAGTACCAACAGCCAACCAACAGCGTCTTTAAAACCCAAGGAGGTAATCAAACCGGTTCCTCAAAACTTTAGTAATTTTTCCAATGACAAACAAAGACGAAAATATCTACAGTTCGGCAGTGGTAGTTTTAATAGTGAGGACTTGGAGGGAGAAAGTAATCTTAGCACTCATAGCACGACTGGTTTCCTTGCTCATATGAACCAGCCCTCCCCTTCCGAAACTCGACAGTGGCAGACTGGCAGACACGCAAGAAACAGTGGATAAGGTGGCTACCAACTGACAGCAGGAAATTATTGACAGATCTGTCAAAATATCGGATCTACTAGACAATCTTGTCCAGTTCTTTGTAGAGCTGGAAGAGGATCCCTCGGTTACTGCGAACCAAACCCCTCCATCGTCATTGGTTAATGTTTTCAGTGCCAAGTGTGTCAACAAGCATGGCTCCTTCGAAAGCGTTATCAATGTCTACCTCCACTTAATCCTCCTTTCTCAGAAACAAGTAGGTGAAGCCCTGTCACATCAACAGCAGCAGGATCACCGGAAAACTAAGAGCAAGCGGAAACGTCAGAAGCAGCTTTTGATAAACATTATCAATCATTTTGCAATGGTGGCTGAGGATGCGCTCAAGTTCTTAATAGCACACCAGAAGATCCTAGTTCCCGCATGCGAGAAGTTGCTCGACATGAGAAACAATTTATATTATTTTTAAGGAAAGCTATTGCAGAACCTCCCCCTCAAATTCTTCCACAAATGAGCACCGTGTCCCTGGAGAGGATAAGAAGAGTAGAGGACTTGACCTGGCTAGAAAGGCATTATCACGCATACAGGGATCAGGAGGCGAGAATGCGAGAATGGTCAGTTGTTTGAACGTGGGGGCAGGCACTCACTGGTGGTCCACCTGGAAGACGACCACAAAAGGAATGTGGAAATGGCTGTTAACGAAAAATGGGGTTTTGTTACTCCTAAAGCAATTGGATGACTCCATAGGCTGCTCTGCTAAGACTCGTAGTGCCACGCAAACCGACTTTGTGGAAATACACGCCAAGATCTTGGAAAAGTTCAAAAAGCTGGCTAGGAATCTGTTTTTGGAAAGCAAGCAAGATAAGTTACCTGAAAACTGTTGCGAAAAGCTAAAGGACTCGTTGTGTCAGTTGGAGGTTAAATTCTATCGCATAGAAAAGATCCTAGAAGAGATTCCACAACATTTAAAACGCGTGATTGGGGTAGCGGACCACTGTTCCAGACAACTTGTTCAGGATTTTAAACTATCAGTAGAGGAGCAAATTGAGAATCCTCCAGTGTTTTGGACAAGTCCCAATGAGAATCTGTCGGAAGAGTTTTTTAAAGCGAGGAAAGCTGGCTGTTTTCCTTTTCTGTGGAGCATCGTTGCAAAAATATTTTTTGGAGGAACTAGTGGGGAGGGAGCAAGTGGCAAGTTGAATTTTTTGGGAGGAAGTCAGAACAGAAATGGAGGATTTTCAGAAGGAAATCAAAATTAAAGAGCTAGAAGATGGTTATGGAGTTGTTTTGAAAATCCCTGCTGATAAGAGAATAGCGGAGGAAAACGAGGATTCGCGGTTTGCTTTTGAAATCGCAAAGTACATGTAAGACCATCCACCAAAAGCTTATGAAAATCTGAAATTGAAATTAAAACTCATTTTTAACCAAAGTATTTTTGCTTTCAATAGCCAAGACCATCAAGCAATCAGCAGCAGATTAGAAGCCCCTCCGCTAACTGTTCCAGAGGAAACTCCTCCACTTTCTTCAAGTTCTGGATCTTCTCCTGAGGAAGAGCATCAGCAATTACTCTAATTACCAGTTCAATTGTACTATAAAAAATCTTTATCATAGAAAAAATATTTTGTTATGTTTAAAATGGAAAAGTTTTGGATAAACTCAGTTAGATGTGAATGCTAGGATAAGGTTCTTATCATACAATAATTTTAATCGGTACAGTATTTAGGAATTTACAACAGCCATGCAGCCAACATTATGGAATATTAAATAAATATGTGTATTCATGAATCTGTCGTATACTTTACTTTAATTTATGTTATTTAGAGAGAGGTACATTGAATACTGTTATGGAGAAAGTAACATTGCTTCCATGTTACGCATGACATTTTGGTTGTAACGGTTACCCTGGAATTCCAGGAAAAGTTAGTCCTGGCGTAAAAAATTGTAACGACATATTTCGTTGTGTACCTGCTCTCCCAAGGTTTTCCTATTGAAACGGACGCCAACTCGCCATACCATTCCAAGTGGACAGTAGGTTTACATCACAAATCAAATCGACCAAATGGCACTAAACTGTATCGCATTGGATGTACACTAGAGCAAATTTATGGCAACGCTACCAAATTCTATGCCAGCCTTTCAGCAAAAGTTGACGATGAGTTTGACCTTGTGGTAAGTGAAGTTTTGAAGTGTATTAGGATTTATAACAATTAATTATTTATGAGAAAATACTAAAAAACATTTTGTTTCAATTTTTGCGTTTTTCAGGAGTCAAAACTGGTAAAGCAGGACGATCAAATTATAATTCCATACGGTCTAATTTACAACCTCAAGAATATGGACCCCAAGAATTATTCTCGTTTTCTTGACTCCAAAGGCACTTTGAAGATAAAGATTCAGTTACAAATACTCAAGCCAGTAACCAAGCTCAAGTCAGCGTTTGCCAAGGAAACCGAGGCGCTTGTCAAGCTGGAAGAAGTTGACTAAAGACGCAGTTTTTAGAGGGCTTTTAATAAATATTACTGATATTTTATTGAAAATCCTTGTTTGGAAAGTGTACAATTTTGTAAATTTAACTAAATTAATTTTGCAAAATTAAGTTTTTTTGTCAATGCAGCAAAATTTTTTTGAAACACTAGAATATGGCTTAGTATATTTAATCAGTTTATCATTATGATTCTGATAACATTTAATTTTGCAAAATGTAATATTAAACTGCATTGTAAATAAATGAAAACACAGCAAATATCAATATCTCTGCTCTAGTGAAAATTTACATAACGGAATGACTAATGACTTTTACATCAGTTTAATTAGTAATGCTATTGTACCGTCTTGGCGAGTACCCTTGGTCATTTCCCCAATACGGATAAGGAATTTGCCAATATTTTGTCCGTCTTTGACTTCCACCCACTTGCTCATAACCCCAAAACTTGGTCTTTGATGAGTCCACCCAGCCTTTAAAAATTGTAACATGTGCACCAGGTTTCAAAAGAATGTCCCCACTTTTCAGGTCATTCTTGCTAATAGCTGTGCTGATTCCAGAAAGCGTACTGGTGTTGTAATTGGTTCCAGTTTGCCAAGCCATGGAAACAAATCCTGAACAGTCCCTTCTGTAGCCGTCTTTGAATAGATTTCCATTATAGAGAACTGGGGGATCGAGCCAGGTTTCTGCGCGGGAGATAACAGTACTCCTGGAAATTGCCGTGCTTTGACCTGAAAAGATTAAACTATAGTAGAGTTTTCATGTGATTTTGTTTTTTTGTAATGTAGAAAGTGGCACTTATTCAATAAAATTAAAACAGAGATAGATAATAAATTCAAGTATTAATTTACCCCAGGCAAGCACTAGAATCAGAAATGTACAAAAACATAGTATGATTTTATTCATTTTGAAATGAAATCACTTTTTGAAACTATTATATAACGAAATGCAAAATATCTATTGGGTAATCCAATATGTGGTATGTTGTAATGCTGACTGACAAATGCTGCTGTTTGTCCGTAATCTCAATGGTTTCAATATTAAGTCATGGCAGACTCTAAGCTGTGTACCATGTAGCTCTCTGGTATTGAAAATACAAGTTTAAAGAATCGGATAGCATTAATCTTATGCATGACCTTTTACTAACCATGTTATAAAAATGCTTGCTATTTCATGTTAACATGATCTTTTTCCATGAATCTTGTATGAAAACTGGTAAACATTATCGCAGTTGATAATAGAATCGAAAGATACTTCTTTTTCTTTATCTCCGCTATATCGTCCGTTTTCAAAGGCGGCTTGGCGTGAAGCTCAAGTGATATGTGCGTGTGTGTGTATTGTGCCTAAATGACAGGAGTGGGTTTGGGGTGACAAAAGCATGTCAATAATAACCTGCAGCTTAATGATTAATTTGAAAATTTCAAAAATGGGATTCAAAATGTACGTAATATTTTTAAATGGATGTTGGTACAAAAGTTTCAATTTACACAAGATCATTACAAATCTAATTGTGGCATTAAAAGAGCATATTGCAAAAGTTGCAATTTGTCAGAATATATAGAAGTGTAGACGCATACAGCGCATTTCGGAAACAAATTTTTTTCATTCAGAACCAGGGTGGCGGAATGTATACATGTAACATGGAAAAACAATTAAAAATTATTTTTACATGTAAAAAATACTTAGAATTTTTCCATAGACAATGTAAATTATGGAAGTATTTCTAAAAAAAATTGATTTTTTTAGCAAAATAAAACGCAGTGTTGGAGTATTAAGCTTTGAACAAGTTTATAAACTACACTAAACAGATTCATTTGCTTTTAAACTAATTAAAACCATCTTTTGATTCTCCATAATAGGTGTATAACTAGTCATATGGCTTCTCTGGCTGTATTTTACCATTTTGTCATGTTATTTCCCTATTTCCATGTATTTATACATTTTTACATTTAAAAATGGAAAAATTCTTTATATCCATGTAGAAAAAGCCACCCTGTTCAGAACGTTCTGAGATGTTAATGTTACCAAGTGAGTTGCACTGCAACACATAGTTCTGCTCATTGCAATAATTTATCTATCCGTCATTCATTCATCTTCTGGTGCATCTGCCAACCTATGTTACCTAAATCAGCATGTATTAATATGCTTTATCTTGTTGACAAACCAAATTGATTGAGGCTTGTACCCAAAGCACGAAAAAGTCTGAGAAGTCTTTACAAAAGTGGGGTCAAGAAACCTTAGCGTGACAAAACCACATCCAGTTATCAATTGCGCAACATATATTATACAATATATTATACATATTATATTATGGAATAGATGTCGAAGATATTATGGAATTATTGGGTTTATGCATCAACTGTACGTTTTTTTCATATAATAAAATAATATACCACCAAGAAGACGGCACAGCAATGGGATCACCTGTATCTCCCGTATTCACCGAAATAGTTCTTCAACATATAGAAGACGCCTATTTTATAAGCTTTCTATTAGGTTTGGCTTGGTAAAGTGAACTATCATCATGCCAACTGCTTATCATCAGCAAACCAAATTTCCAAGAATATTTCCATGTACTCATTTCCCCAACATTTTCCCTGGAACGTCCCACTTCCGCCACCACTCAATCTCCTCATCATTTTCCTTTATATCCTTAAAAAGCAACGGAACGCAACACCACAAAACCACCACCATGTTTTCCCGTTAGGTCATGTAGTGTACAAGTTCATAGTACCTCCACCAGCACCTATCAATCCATGCTCCCTCCCTAGTCCCCGCCGTATTTGTCCCCACCTCATTCAAAAACCCCCTTGCATATACCACCAAGCAAAAACCAACCAACACAAACCACAACCACTCTCCTTCCCTCCCTTTTATTCAAAATCCACCCCAACATCTGCTCCTCATAGACAGACCAACCCCCTTCCCTCCAAACTTTTCATTTTCATCCTCTCATCTTTAACATTCTCCTCCAATCTCCCTCCATTCCTCACCCAAAAAGCGTGCCACTTAAACCCACTCAGCAGCCAATAAATCACCAACCCAAAACAAAACACATTCCCTTGGTCGCCTCTGGTGCCCTCCAAAACACCTCAATCTCTCATTCCCTCCAACCCCCACTCCTAATCGCCCCATGCAAATTCCCCAAAGCTTCCCCACCATCATTGATAGCTGGATAACTTATTGACTCACGAACTTGAACAATTTAAAAAACCAGGAGGTTTTTTCTAAACTTTTGTATGCCAACATGAGCATTGCAAGAAGCTGCAAACACAAACAGAATATCTCAACACAACAATATATTATTACTCTAATGCTAAAACAAGTCAAACTACCCGAAACGTTTAAAGAATGGAAAATATATGCACATAGGGATTAGCAGAAACCAACAGAAAAGCAACCTGCATGCGCTCCTGCATGAACTTGGTGAATGCAAGATTTTAGCGGATTACTTTCACCGAGCAGAGCCGCAGCGAGAAGCTTCCCTTTCCAACACAAAGTGCATTTAGCAAATGTGAGCAGTTTTCCTTTCAGGAACACCATGGGGCACGGCCTGAGATATAAGCTTTGCTCTATGCACATTTTACCAAATATGCACAAAGCCTGGATCTCTGGCCAAGGGGTAGGGTAGCAGTTCACTAGGCATTTCATTGCAGACTGCATATTTGGTAAAATGCTCATAGAGCAAAGCTTATATCTCTGGCCGTGCCCCATGGTGTTCCTGAAAGGAAAACTGCTCACATTTGAATATTAACAACAGGAATATCGGACTAGATATTCATGCATGGATACCATTAGTGATGGAATTGTTATAAAAATGTTTATAGATAATTTTATAATTTTTCATGTATGCAGTACTCTAAGCTTCAATTTTCTTTGTTCAGCTTCGGCAAGACTTGTAAATTATAACTCTTGAAAAAGTTTACGGCAAGTAAACGAAAGCTCGGGTTAAAAATAAATGTCAACCTCGCTAGCCACAAAAATGTCTCACGATACTTCATGCTGTTTGTAAAATTCTTATAATAAGCACTTTTTCCCTGGCTTTCAAAAAGGTGGTGGGATCCATGATAACAAACAGTGCTCTTCTCCACAGTTAATACAAAACTTGCTAATAAAAACGGTGGTTTCAAAATATATTTTGCAAATATTCGAATACCAGCTACTCTACCGCCAAATGATACTAGTTTGGAGACAGAGAATGGCATTGTAATCAGACTTCACAACCATTGTATCATTTTAGGATTGATTTTCTTGCTGAATAGTTTACACGCTTTGATAGCAGATTCCAAGGTATGTATACTATATTTATTACTTTAATGGTTAGTTATATTTGCATAATATTTCCACAAACCGCCAATTTGGTTGGTAAAAATGGTAAAAGTCCACTTTCACGTAAAACTATCACACTATTTGTATTTGCTTACAGTTGGTTGGTTTAAAGTTTCTTTGCCTTTTAATGTTGGAACACTTAACTGTTTTTAAAGAAATAAACACATTCATATTTGAAGAGTGTATACGTTTAAACATTCTGTTAAAAAATGTAAATACATTTACACGTGTGCATTTTATAGTAATAACTGTTGACCAACACCGTTTGAAGAAAGCACGAGTGATTTTGGTTAAACCTTTCAAAATAAGTTTCGTTCTGGCAACAGTACTATGCCAATTACAACTCTTCCTGGGCTTTCTAAAGCGAATATATATAAAAACGTACTCCACATATATCGAACTGTATGCTATCAGCAGACCAATCAGGTAGATATAAAACAAAGTTTTCACATTGGAGTCTAGACCTAAAGCTTTTATCCGCTGAAAATCCCTTTTAACATGACTTCTTGTAAAACTTAGTCTAACACCTGACTGCTCCTGTTTGCTGTAAAACCACTCAAACTGTCTAAAGATTCCATTTTCTTGTAACAGCTGAAAATGTTTTGGCAAATTTGAACCTCTTGACTGACTAAACAACCATATTAGTGTATCTTTCAAAAATGTAGAATTGGATTTAAAAAACTTAATGTAACGGTAATGTCTTTGCAAATATTCATACTCCCTGTCAATTCTCTCGACGTTATCAACGTAAACTGCTTTTTGTGAGCAATTTACAATTTGCTGCTCTAATGCGGAATCAAAACTGCTTTTGTACACTAAGTTATGTAGAGGGTGTGGTGTTTTGACATATTTTTCTAGACCTTGTCCGTATACTAAAATTTTAGTTAGTTTTTCTTGTAAAAATGGATTAGCGGGCTTAACGGATGCTGGTTATGTTCTTCACTCAAGCTTTCGAAATTTTATTAATTTCTTCTTCAGTTTTTCTTCTTGATTCCTGTATGTTTTTGTAAACTCTTCAAAATTAAAATCTTTCTCATAAAACTTATCAGCTAATTGGGTTGACATTTTTAGTGCGGCGTCCCAACCAAACTCAGTAGCCCCTATTCCAAAAAATTTATGTTCCAAATCATCATTCCAAGTCCGCCAATCCAACAGCGATAAGTGGTCAAGACGTGCATGTATTTTGAAATCCAGTGCATTCTGCTTCGTAAAATTTAATACGGTTGGATCATACAGTTCATAAAAGGAACTAATACTTGACTTTTCCTTTGGAGCAACGACCCCAGTGGTAGCTATGCCTTTATAAGCGTTAGTAAATATTATTGAAAGTAGAAGCCAGAGTCCCAGAATTGTTTTCAAGCTCTGTATTTTAAATATGTAGTTTTGTACTCCGTAAGCATACTCAACAAGTGTAGAATACGCAAAGAAGAAGGCATTGAAATTACTTTTGTTTTGATTACTTAGTTTTAGAGTTACATGAGTAACCACTGCCAAAAATGTAACACAGGACACTATACCTAACCAACTGTCCATTTGAAATGGCTGAAGGTAGTAGGCCCAAGACTGAAATTCATAAGAAAAACAAGTTATAAATTTATATCCAGTTTGTCTTACAACGATCTCTTTCCACTGGCTCTGTGAAAAGTCGAATTCTGAAGCACGAGAAGGAGATTCTGCTTGTATTGCAGGAAGATTGTTTATGAAATTTAAGCTGCAAAACTTAATCTTATCGTCATAAGGTATTATTGACGCATTGTTTAGTTTAAGAAGCATATGAAATATTGCATATTTGAACGTTAGCACGTTTGCTGGTGGCAGTCTAAATGGATTAACAAGTTTATCGTAATCAAAAAATGTAAAGTCACTTTTGTCGCGTAACGGATTTAATTCAAAGACCCACATCTTTGAAGCTAATGCTGTAGGAATAAGCTTAAAACTTTGCAAATTCCATAACGTGTTAAGGTACACACCACTTTTAGAACAGTATTCTTGACTCTCAGAAAATGGGCCAAAATTGCAGACGTAACAAAAATAAATGGCTGTGCTGGGAACACTCAAGTGAAAATCAAAAGATTGGTTTTCTGACTCCATACTTAAAATCCAGACGTTTCCAGAATACTCCAAGGTAGTATGCAGCTTTTTGTGAATTTTTGGAAATGTTTCATTTCTTTCTGTTGATATAACGTGAACAATGTGACTTAATGCTGGCTCTTTAGTAATTTGATATGTGCCAAGATGCGTTTTAGAGTAAATAGTGGTTACAAAAAAGCTTCTGACTTCTTCTATTGCCGCACTATATGAAGACAAAAGCATTGAGTTGCTCCAACTAGCTTTGGTTTTTGGCTGATACACTTTCCCAACTTCTGCGTTGAGCAAAACCATAAACAAAACACATCCAGGCATTCGTGTTTTTATTGGATTAAACTTAATTTGAAGATCATGCTGGATGTCTTTGAAGTCAGTGGTCCGTAGTTCTTGGGTCCTCTGAACTACTAAATGTAAATGTTGTAATGTTTGGTGGGTTGACAACATTTTGGGAAAAGTATATATGCGCATGTTTTAAAATAAAGTGTATATGACAGTCTAGTTCTATTATAGTGTACAAATTGTTGACATTGTAGAAAAACTGTGTATTATTTCTGTAGTACAAGCTACTGTTTTCAGCAGTAACGAATTTTAAACTGGCTAATATACACCACACGAATATCAGTTTGGATGCCATTTTTTTCAAACAAATTTTGTCTGGCAAAATGCTTATATAAAAGAAATAAAGAAACACTTGGAAAATCAACCAAATTTTGTGGCTAAACTTACTTTTAAAAAATAGTTAAAATTTACTGCAAAAACTTGCAGTGTTGTGTTATACTTGTTATACTTGCAACTTGTGTTATACTACTTTGGTTGGACGTGTAAAAGAACACTACAGAGGTAAGGAAAATATTCAAGGTGAATTTTAACTAAAATTTGTTTTCTTGTTAGAAGTTGAAAAGTAAATTAAAGTAATAGCTTTTTCTTTGGTATCACAAAATATAATCAATTTAATTGAATACCTTGCATATTTGAAGTACCTGCTGAGTGCTATTCGCCCACTTATGTATCCTAATTCTTACCTACTACCTTTTTGAAAATGCTCCTATTATTATTTTGATCAAAAGACATCAATCCAGATAGCCGTAATCCTGGAGTCTTTTTGTTTTATACAAAATAAAATGGTTTCAAGTTGTAGAAAAAATTATAAACTCTTATGAACAATTAAACACCTTTAGTTGTTGTTCCCTGTTATAATTTTTTGAAAGTTATAAACTCAAATACGAGGAAATTGAATATAGTAACCATGATTACCTAATATAAACTACTATAAAGTAATTTTGCAGATGTAGTCTACTTACGCTAAGCACCTTACCTTATCTGTGACGTAATCTAAGTATAATATTTAAACGGCCATATTCAAGTTCTTATTACGCCGGGACCCTTTCATAATACTTGAATCAATTTTTCGTACCATGCGCACCTGTATCTGAACAAAACCCGACTGCAGTATAAACGTATATAAGATGTTCTTTTAAATGAGTTATTATTTGTAACCACTGGAGTTTTGGTTGTCAAGCAATGAATGATTGTTTTACCTGGGCTGTAGCTCTGAAGCTCATTCTTCCGAAAGGGTTTTGCAAAAATAGGACAATGCGCACCCGAATATGGACAAATGCGGACTTGCGTTTAATAGTACTTAGGTTGTTCTTCCAAACGAGCTATTAATTGTAACCACTTGACGTGTAGTTGAGAAATTAGGATAGGGTCCCAGGGTACAAAGAACTTGAATAAGGTCCTTTGTATGTTCACCATGTACATTTGATGTATTTTGAACTTAAATGTATGGACTTATGAGTATATGTTGGATGCTGTGCTTGGTATTATAGATTTAGAGACTTACGCTCATATGCTAACGGGATTTATCTACTAACCGCAAATCAAATGGAGAGTAGACTTTAAGAAAATATATCTAACCGAAAAACAAAAACTAATTTACTTATAAACATATTTTGGATTTAATTTACTAATTTTAAAATGTTCAGGTAGTACACGTGCAGAAGACTTAATCGAAAGTGTTTTTATGTATTCCTTCTTTCAAATGGTATACATTTTCAAGTTGTCCTGTGACTATGACATACTACTGCAGGAATGTTAACTTCTACCCTCGGCATATACAGTGATAGTCCCTATCCGTCGTGTGTATTTTAAGGAAGAGTTCACTAAAGCCAGGTATCAGCTGATGAAATCATGCGTTTTCATAGTACAAAAATGCGCGACGTTGTAGCGCGAATGTACCCATAGTAATCGATCCACCACATATGCCGAGGGTAGAAGTTAACATTCCAGCCGTAGTACACGCTAGAAACAATAACTATAGTATATGGTTTCACAAGTTTGCTGTTAAAAAATCCGTATGCATATGCAAACCCTTTGGTTATGCTCAAAATCCAAAGAATTGTTCTTTTTCCACACATTTCTGTTTCCTTTTTGTTTCAAAAGTTACTGTTTTTGTATTTATATAATTATCCATACTAATAAAACATCATTAGCATTGGTATCATCTTTCAACGACTTGGATATTTCATCAAATATAAAACCTTTCCAAAACTGTGCCATACACGTTATTGAACACGCATACCATACACGCATGTAGTTTGATTATGTACGTATGCGTACCAAATGCAAACAAAAAGTCTTGAATCGTTTGATATGCCATTCTCTAGTTACCCCCAATATGCAGTTTGGTTGGTTAGAATCCAAAAAGCCATTGCAGATTCACAAATTCAACTCTGAAAGCCATATGCAGGTTTATTAGTTCAAATCCGGGTTAAAATCTTGGTTGGTGGTTTAGATGTATGGCCGTCAATATATGTACAGTTACAATGATATATTACCATTGTACATGAATCTTGAAGATAATAATCAACCGCAATGAGTAAACTGACAATGAACAAAAAGCACAGTCTAATGATTCTGGATATTTACAATGGTTTCAGTGGAAACAATTGTTTTACCGAATGAAAAGCTCACGGGGTAATTGAATCAGGATTTGTGGAGCGGTGGTAACGATGGTTATTTTTGGTTGTCATCGCCATTTGACATAATAGCATTGGCAGTTAAGCAGACATTCTGGTAATTTTAATTAATTTGTCATTTTGAAATGTCTTTCGTTGGCCTATATGTACTTATTTGGTTCGCTTAGTGTCGCTTTTTATTTACTTGGCTTCTTTACTATATTTCTAGTCAAAGCGGTCGTTGATCATTTTATTGTAGTTTCAAGTCAAGTGCTATTCCTTTCCATTCTGATATTAAAGATATAGTTTGCATGTACGCATACTAAAACCACAAGTTGTAACAAACATTCTAGGGTTCATCTTTATCAGATATCACAGTGCAGTGATATTGATGCTTTCAAATTTTATACGTAAACAATATTAATATACAATATCAGTATCAATATCACCAAAATTTTATTCAAGTATACAATTTTAAAATGACTTTGAAGTCCTTCCAGATAGAAATGATACACTATATCACCTCACCAACATAGGAACTACATTATGGTACGTATTTTTTGGGCACATATATACTAGAGTACTTCAGATATTTGCGAATTATAATTAAGATTGCTTATTGGGAACTATGATCTTTAAGAACTTTAAGAAATGCATTGCAAGTTCGTACCAGTAAGAATGAACTATAACAGAAAAGATTAAAGAAAATTGAATAAAATTATGGGTATAAATATCCATAAAGGTTTAGTGATTCCGGAAGAACTGCTGTTATTTATTTTCATTTTCATCCAGTTTGCTAAAGCGTCAATAATATTGTTAGCAGTTATGGCTGGCTTAGTAGGGGTGGTTCTTGTAGTACTTTGAATTCCACATCCAGGAATATGTTTCCCAGATCCATCTATTACTACTTCAAGTCCAAATGTAGCGATAACATTGCCAATTCCTTTTGCTTTTATTGCAGAATTTCCATGGTTACTCAAAAAAGTAAAACCACTGTTATGATTTCGTAATTTTGCTGAGGTCATAGGTTGGCTTCCAACCAAGCCGCTAATCAGCAGTGTTATCTCATAATCAAACGGAATGTTTTCCATTATCTTTAAAAATGAACTTATGGAGTATTCAGTGCATGGACTGATTTCAAAGCTTTGGGAAGTTGAAAATGATCGAGATTTTTCCACGGTTTTGGTTTGTGAATGGTTTGCTTTGCTTAGTGATGACCAAAGACTTTGTTCAAATCCAATTTTTGTATCGGCAGATGGAAATAGTTTACCGATCGACAAGCTAGTTTCCGCTGAAAATACAGTGCTTGCTTGGAAACTAGTTTCTATTGAAATGGAGTCCATGTTAGAAAACGCTTCGCTTTTGCTAATCTGAAAAGATTCAGTGTATTCCCTTGTTTCCGAAAACTCTTTTGTAATTGTTGCGGATCTCGTATTTAGAATTGGTATTTTAGATGCCCCGTCAATATCTCGCGATCGAAATGGGAACGTTTTGGTAGTAATTTTGAACCCAGTAATGGTGGCATGTATCCTAAATATATTACACGCATTATCCTACTAAATATGTAATTGATTTTAACACGATGTATATATTGCTGTATTTAAATAAACCGATTAATGATCATTTGGAATACGTAGCTGAACCAAATGGAGAAATGTATATCTGTCTGATCTGATCTGATCCTCTCACCTTATTACCCCAGGGGATGAGAAAGCAGGCTAAATATCAATAGGGTTATTTCCCATGCCCCAATGAATCACTGCACCAAATCTGGTGCGATTCTGACCAGTTTTATGGTCAGGTGGGTTACCTCCCCCTTCTACCCCAGGGGGATGACCAATCTGGCACAAAGTCAACAGAGTTCGTTACTATGGCCAAATAAATCACTGCACCAAATCTAGTGCGATTCTGACCTGATTTATGGTAAGGAAGGGTTACCTCCCCCTATTACCCCAGGGGGATGACCCATCTTGCTCAAAATCAACTGGGTTCCTCCTTTTGACCCAATGAATCGCTGTACCAAATTTGGCGTAATTCTGACAAACGGTCTGGCCTGTATCGTGCTGACACACAGACAAACATGACAATCTCATTACTAGTTTCACTATGCTCAGCTACGTAATAACTTACTTAAAGCAGCTTTTCGGGGTATTACATGGCTCGAAGGATTTGACGTCACTGAATGGAAGTAAATTCGAAAGTTTTATATAATGTATTTTTAGTTTTTCATAATAAGGCGCCATCCACTAATGGCGTCACTTTAAAGAGCCGATTTTTCGAGTGACCCAATGACCCCTGTCACTATTTTTTTACGTTTGAGGATAGGGCACTTAACAAAGACCGTCACTTTTTAACCATAGTGACCCACTGATCCTTTCAAGTGACGTCAATAATGGATGACGCCTAACAATAAAATTTAGAACAAGTTGAACAAACCTAAAGGAATACCATCGTGACTTGTGCTCCATATGAATGACATGAGGATTTGCACTGGCAAAATATGAACCGGCCCTCAAATCACGCCGAACCTCTCCGGAGCAGTTCGTGGCATCTGGGTATATTCTAATACAGTTACCGTGGTTGTCAATTGATCCAACCTTGCCCCAAAGGTATCCTGGTAACTCAATACAACCACAAACATTGGTGTATTGTGCACTAATGTTTTTGTACCAAGGCTCCCTGTAAATATCTACGTTTATTTGCTCTCCACCTTCCTCATTGGTGCAAAGTTGAAACGAACTGATTTTAGTGTGAAAACTTCCCATGGAAATTCGGTTCAAGTCCAATCCGTTTGTACCAATCTCTTTCCCATCCGATGTAATTTTTATGCTGTATCCTTTACAAGAAGGGTCTTCATACGCCATTATACAATAAGGGGTTTTTACAGAGGCGATATGATCATTAGCATATTCGGGTATGTTGTTGCAGCCACTGTTTGGACTAGCTTCATACATTAAACCTGTTTGTTTAAACATTGATATTAGATCAGAATTTGCTACATCCTTTGATATAACCAATTCAATTTTAAATATGTTTTGATATATGCGAACAGCCATTTTTAAGCTGTAAACTCACAGAACAATTTCGTTGAATGTCGTGAAGACACTATTTTGCTAAATTAGGCTTAAAATGCCGTGTTACAACTTTGGACACTACAAATTGTGTTAAAATTTGCATTTTTAAATATAACTATTTACCTTTGTAGTTGGGTTCATCGTAAAAGCCTATTTTTGAGCTCTCTGAACTGGCTGAGAGTATTATAAGCCAAGTACACAGCTGCAAAAATCATACAAAATATTACTACTTACAGTTAACCTAAAAAGCAAACGCAATGCGGTTATGCAGTACTTACCAGTGCCTTCATTTTCCCGACTGTCATACGATAGCTTAAAAATACACATTTGCAGTCAGCTTTGAAAAACAAGAAATCGTTCCTGTTTATAGTCGTGCGTCGAGTTGTTGTCGACAAAGAATGAAATAATAACAAACGTTTTTTAAAAATGGAGCACATAAGGAATACTGCAGTTTTGGAAAGAGAATCATGAATAAAGAGGGAAATAGTTTATGAAATGCGCATTTATGTAATCTGAAGTGGTTCGCTGCTTACTTAACTATAAAGTCCAATAAACGTTTCAGAAACACTCAAAATCGTTTTACCTTGAATATGCCATGGAAAGATACAAGCCAGAATAAACAGAACACTTTTGATTAAAAACAGAATGATGGATTTCTGACATTATTGTCCGTCAAACGTTTTGATAAAGTCAATCAGATTCCCGTTTCCCACGAGTTATTTGCAGTGCAGTATTTGCAAATACTAAATGCATATCTTAACAAACATGCTTGCTCATACATTTTTACGTAGAAGTGAAATCAACAAGTCTGTGTAAGTGATAACATCTTTATCAAATAATCTCGGACAAGCATTACGACAGCCCTGAAAAACAAATACACAAGGATGTCGAACGATCCACTTTAGAAACAGACCCAAACGTTTTTATTACAATGTGTGAAAATCAAAAACTACAAAGTCGATCAAACATACATAACCCACTTTTGACTGGAAATAAACTGATAAATGATAACAGCCGTTGTGCCTAAATACTGTGCGGAATTGTCCTCAAAGCATGTTGGTATAGTCAAAAGGACTCACCTTTGCACACAAATTATTTGCAGTGTACAAATAAATGCATATCTTAATAAACATACCTACCTACTCATGCTTTTGTAGGTAAAACGGCAATTCACAAGTCCGGGTGGTGATAATACCTTACCATGACCCAAAAATAAAACGTTTTGCATACAGACTTTGTTTACGTTCAGAAGATATGTTTCTTCCGAGAACATAAACCATTCACGAATAGAGATAGGCTTTGCAAACAATTTATTTAAGCTTTATTCACACGTAAAACATAAAAAAATTGAAAGAGATGATGTCATATTTTCGAAGAACTTATATGGTTGTTCGTTTTCTCGGATCTTCAACAGAGCCTTCATGAATGAGAAGTTAAATGAATAAACTAGTGACGTTGTTGTAGTATATGAATACTTCTCAAGTATCACATAAATGAGTGCCTTGTCCAAGGATCCAATCTTAGCTCAGTGGTCTAGAGCGACATTCCGGCAAAGTGTGGTCGCGGGATCGATTCCCGCAGATGGATCAGATTTTTGGTTCAAGGCAGCTCTCTCAACGCAACTCTCCTACGTCTCCATCCTTTGGTAGAATGCAACGACCGTTCATTCTATATCAGTTGTTAAATAGTTCTAGGTATATAGGATGAAGAGTAAAGTTAAGTCTTTCACAATATTAATTTAAATTAGTGCTCCACACCTTATATTACGTTAAGGCTATATTTTCAGCGGAATTTGATTCTGAATTCAATAATTTATGAGAACCGAGTTCACAGTTATATCAGTGGTCAGGTTATTGCCTACCAGGGCAGTTGATCTCTCAACAAAGTTAAATGAGCCGAATTTAATCTAATCCTGTCAAAACTTTGATAGATTTTTTAGTTCGTTTTCACCCCTAGATTCAACATCCATTAGTCTTAATTTGCCCTGACGATGTATAAACCAGAGCCATGCCACCAATCGAAACAGTAAAGAATATCAATCCATTGACTACAGCTAGGCAAAATATTCTAGTAAGAGACAAGCAAAGCCTCTACAACTTTATCCATTTAATCGCAGTTGCACTTAAGCACAACGAATCAAATACCAAGATCATAAGTACTGTTAGAATTACGTTCTGTTGCATTTCATTAAGTAGAACGCCAAGTAATTAGACGCAAGTACTTTAATGAAAATGCATTAAATCTGTGCTTGTTTTAATTTACCCATGAACACTGGCAAAAACATTCACCAATAGTGACGCACATGGATATTTGGTATCTGTTGAGCAATAGTTAAAAACGCGCAAACAGTACATTGTTATCCGTACGTTTTTCATAATTCTTGTTACTACACATTACTTTGTCTATATTTTACGTACGTCATAAAAATAAAAAAAACGATTATTAAAGATTCTACAAAATATAAAAGTTTTCAATTTATTGGAGTTTATTTTCAAAGCTGCTACGAGAGATTTTGCATTTTGGTTTGTGTTGATTTATGCTTAGCAGTTTCTTCGGATAACATTTACTTACCCAATACAGAAGAAACATACATTTCTTTATGTTGACGACTTTGGCGTTGTTGTACAAAATTTAAAAGTCATGGAGCGTAAAATTTTAAAATATCGTAAAACAAATAATCATTTAGTCAGAACAGATTATAAAAAATAATATTTCAAATAATTGGCCGCAGCTAACAATAAATGTATCTGAAAATTTCAAGAATTATTGCTATCTGTAAACACTAAAAGGAATTTTTCATCGTAAATCGAATCTACAAAATAAGTTCTATCAAGTGTGCATTCAAACTCTTCCAGCATACTCGTGGGAAACGAGATAACTAGGAAAACAAATCACATGACAAATAACTTTAATTGAAGATTTTCTGAAAATTAGAGTTTTAGATAAGTAGAGAACTAAGCTACCAAAACATATTCAAGACAGCTAAAGTTGTTAAAACTGCATAATTATTGAAACATTTTGCTAATTTTTGTATCATATTTAACTTTAAAATGCTCATAACTTCAGTAGAATACCAGAGTAGAGTCTTTTGTATACCATATTCAAGCTTATTAAACAATTATTATGATTAATTTAAAGACTCATTCAGTTTGAGTTACGTCAATAAAAATGTCACTTTTTACATACGTCAAAAGCCATGTCATTAAAAACCGTTAATTTTTATCTTTTATTTGTTCGCGCAGGCTCTTAATCTTAGTCACACCTGCTCCTTTCTTTTCAATCCTCTTTTCCAGTTTTTTCCTCCTTTTCAAAATATCCTCATTAATTTTATGATTTAATTCTATTACCACAATCGTATCCTTCAATTGTGTACTCAACATTTCACCCTGAGTGCTACTCACAATTTCCATTACACTACTCACATCTTTAACTTGGAGCGTTTGCACCTTTGCTTTTGCTTGTTCATTTTTTTGAGTTGCAGTCATACGCACGTCATCTGTCTGGATTATACTATACATAACTTCAAGTAACAGTAAAGCTCAGGAAACGATCCACATAATTCAAGTCAACAGAAACATTATCAGCATGAGTTTTAGTTCCATATAGTTTCCTTCGGTTAGAACTCGGGTAAAAACGCAATACCCTGTACACCTCTTTCACACCAATCAGCATAGGATTCCCAGTTTTTCTATTTTACCGGAAATCCGCCTTCTTTTATGAGTTGGATAGTTTTCATAATCCAGTATCTGTTAACTGTATATGTAATAAGGTATTGATGTCTTTTGGTCAGTTTTTCAGACAACAGGAAACACTTTCTTGAGCTATCACGTGATCCGTTTACTACGGCTTTTTCTAGAGAGAGAAAATATGCCTCATCTTTTTGGTGTATAAGAGCATATGCTCCAATCAAAAAACCTGTATGTCTTGTATGATTGCCTAATGGTTTTGTTGTTGTATATACTACCTTCTAGAAAACTTGACAGTTTCCTTTTTCCGAACTCTTTCTATCTAAATTTCCATTCCAGAGGATCGTCAAAATAATTAGTTGGCCACAAAAGTTTAAATCCATTTAGAAGTATCTTGCATGGTTGTATGGCCTAGTGTCTTGTATGGTTTTTCGTGTACAAAAACAGTAAAACGAGTTGTGACTTCGTTTGTGTAGTGTGAACATATAAACAACCTAAGTAAGCTTACTAGAAACAAGATATTTGTGCGTTTGGATGCATTTTCAATCGACCAACCAAGAAACTCCTCTACCAATTCAAATACATTATTTGTAAGAGTTTTACCGTCATATGGGGAATTGAAGAATCGCGTAAAAGCTAATATTACAATTAAACAAAACACACGTGGTGCTGAGATGATTCCCATCTGTGGGTGGGCCATCCACTCCCGTCGATCAAAAGTGGTTCGCTCCCAACCCTTAATTACCCAATAACTTTGACTTCACCCTAGCTACTTGACTAAGATCCCTACACAGCCAAAATAGCCCACCGGATGAAATCCCAAAAAGAAATTATGCTAAATAAATGGCTAATAAAAACCTCCAGCTAATTATTAATCCTTAATTAACTTTATTTTATAGCCCCCAAAATATTTAACAAAACTTCACAAAAAATCTTTTACTCAAAAAGTTACTAATTCTCTCTTGCTCAGTTCAGCCCACAAGAATCTTACTACTAGCTTGCTTACCGTCACGGTACAACGCAACGGCCAGCCCAACACACACAAAAGAATGAACAAGAATTATCTGGAAAGGAGGGAAAGGCAGTGCACAATGCTCTCCCCTCGCTTTCCCTAACCTAAATTTAACCGCTAAAAACTGCTCAATGGTAGACGCTTTCCTCCTCAACGACACCATCCATGATTTCATGCTAGCCGTAAACCACTCCTTACTAAAATTAGGAAAATATTGGGTGAATTGTTCAGGCCACTAATTAAAGATGCAAATCTTTTATCCGACAGCTCATGAGAGTAGTTGCTGTTCGGTCATTTTTAGTTGAAACTGAAACATAGCAACAATAGCATTGGAATATATGAAAACGCCAGTTGCGTCCGGCTACAAATGAAATTTTGTAATGAATCAAGACTAAATTCAGAAACCAAAAAACAAATTTGAACAAGGTAGTTTTATTTTAAACTAATAGAAGCAAGAAACGATGCTCAAGTGGTTGTTAAATATCCAGCAGAACACCCTGTTCGGTTATATGATGCAGGCTTCATCTAGAAAGGTTAAATAAAGGATATTCAAGTGAATTAATGAGATGAAAAAATCAATATTCAATCTTTATTAATTCTGTCGGGCAGTTAATTTTATGTCGTTTGCGAGAAGATATTCAATAGTTGATTTCCTTTAAAGCATAGAATACTTTAATATGCATGTGTTGATTGGATTTGTTGCCGTAAATTAGTCGGTTACCATGGAACGATATTGTGTTAAAACTAGCACAAGATGACGAACTCTAACATGCTAAGTTCTTATTTGTAAGACTATCTCATTCACTGGCATTATTTTAATTGGTATGTGTGGTTATATGGTTAAAAGAATAAAGTCTCGTGAGAGTATTTATAAAGTGTAAATTATGCTAAGTCTGCTTACGTCGTAAAAATGTATATTAATATTATGGAAATTTTTCATCTACAGTACCTCGAAGTTTCAAATTATTCTTAAACGTAAAGGGCTTAGCTTTGTCATAAATTGTTTGTTTAGGTATCTTGCCAGAATACAAAAATCTGGTTCACGGTTTTTAATGAAAACATATAGAGAAAATGATTTCTCATTGGAATAAGAATTCTATGTGGTCACCAACTTTCGTTTAGGCGTCGTCCACTAATGACGTCACTTTTAAAAACCGATTTTTCGAGTGACCCACTGACCCCTGTCACTATTTTTTAACATTGTAGGATAGGGCACTTAACATAGACCGTCACCTTTGAACCCGAGTGACCCACCGACCCCTAAAAGTGATGTCATTAATGGATGACGCCTTAGTGGCAAATGACGAACTGGGTGTGTTTTGCTTTGAAAGCAATTTCAACCAACAGGATATAATACCGTGAAAACTAAGACACGAAGGCTTTTTTATTTCGACATTATAACTCTAACACTCTTTCCAGGGTTCATTTTCTCGCAACTAAAACAATCATAATGTTGCTCTTAACTTTTCTGGGAACATTACTGAGTATAGGAGTACTCAGTTTCCAAGAGAAATGTTACCAGAATATTCATTTTAAAATAACATTTCCAATTTTCAATGCTATGAGTCAAAACGAGGGAAATTACGAATTACTTTTTCACTCACTGGCACACACTCCCAATACATACCACCACACTCTGAGACAAATTGTGTTTCAAAACTTCAAAACAGATATTGGAATCGGATACTTCACCAAACATACCCAACCCTATCATATTGTAATTGCTCCAGTACGGAATAAACACATTAATGATCAAATATTTGAAATGTTTTTGCAAATAAATGCGCATCCCACAACTCTGTTTCTACTATTTACTTGCACTCCTATAAGAAACATTCAGGCAATGTTTTCTACCATTGCCATAAACACACCTGCAATGAAACTTGTGATTCAAACTGTTTCAACCAAAATGGGCAATAATTTTCAAGTTGATATTGTCTGTAATGGATATTGTGGAAACTTTGGAACAATCAAAAAGCCGTGCAGTCAATTGAAGAAGATTGCCCTAAATCCAGTTTTATCTCATCACGCAAATTTCTGGAATGCTAACCAACGAGCTATAATTGTACCAATAGAACTTCGGTATCCTGCGTATTTAAAAATGTTTGAAAATGACTTTAAAGCCTGTAATCGATTACTGTTCAAATCCTTTCGCCGCCTGTTTTGCACTCACCGTATAATGTCTGCAATTGTTCTATCGGAAGTGCATAATCTAACTATGAATGTACATACAAAAAGAGGAATTGCTGAATTGGGGAATTTGGGAAAATTTGATACATCCTTAGTGTCTCAGTATTTAACCGTTTCAACTAGCCAAAATATGATGAAATACAACAGCATACAATTAACGTACTGGAAGAAAACCGGACTACAATTATCAGAAATTACTGAAAGTAAATTTTTGTATTGTCATAGCTTTCAGAAAACAATGCATGATCAACCACTCAACTTTGTGGTTTGGATACTTGCGCTTTCTCCAAATATTTGGGCAGTAACGTTCTTCAAGGTGTTACTATTTCTTTATTTTGCTGTGCGCAAGTGTCGGTATTACGATGCATTGGGCTTGTTTGGAGTGTTTATTGGAAATTCTTTACCCCGGAGATTTGAAAGTGTTAGGACAATCATTTTGATTCAAATCGTTGGACTATTTATTTGTCAGTTCTATTCCAACGGAACCATAACTGTAGTTACTGTTCCACTGAAACCAACATTTTTTCGTCTTTAAAAGATATTATGGATGGTGGCTACAATATTATGTACTATTTAAACAGAATTTGTACCAAATTGAAACCGCATTTCAGCGAATTGGACAACTGGACAAACTATATAAAAGCTCGGTTCATGTTTCACGATCATTTGAGATGATAAGCAAGTATGCTTTCAAACGCTATGCACTTTTACATGACTCCAGCGGCAGTAAAGCAGGAGAGTTGAGAATTAAACAGCAAATTATCAAGAAATTTGGATACACATATATTCGTTGCTTGGTTCTGCCGCACAAAGGTCCGATTATGATTTACTTTCTGGAAATATACACAGTTAATAGAAAATGGGTATTAGAATCATTTTCACGCATTCAGCAAGCTGGATTACCAAATAGATGGAATATTTGGGCAGAAGAAGCATGGTATACTTCAAAGGGCTTTATTAAGGAAGGGTTGTACAGTCCTTACCCAGTTACTGTAATACCAGCAGATGAAAAAATTGACATTAAGAGTGTAGGAAACATCTTACTTTTCAACTTATGCGTTATATGTATAGGGCTTACTGTATTTGCAATTGAGTGTGATGTACAAATAAGATATTATTATAGTCGACTACAAAATATTGTGTATCCATCCTATACTCGAAAGATTTTTGAACGTTCTAAAACCACACATCGCAAGGTACGAACATCAAGATTTCCAAAACTTAAAAAGCTACTGAAAGTTTTACTGTAAAACTGCATTTTCAGAACACTACTAACTAATACAATATTCACTTCCAATTTTAACAGAATCATATATCTGAATATATTAATGAAGTAACGTATTCAATAGATTTAAGCATTTACAAAGTTTAAGTTATGTACATTAATCATGTTTGTAACATAGCTGTTAAAATTATTTCAACAAAAATCATCCCATTGGCTGGTGTCCTATGTAAATCCTGCAATACATGCAACCGCAAAGACACTGGATATTTTATTGTTGCATTGCTTATATTAAAACTAAAGTTAAAATATACTGGTTATTTACTTGGTTATTTATTGCAACCGATAAGCATTACTAATCTCACAAATAATTGCTTACAAGGTATGATGGTATTTGACTGATTAACCAAGATGTAGTATACCACGTCGTGTTCAGCGTTTTGCATAGATTCCAAATCTGCGATAATTTTCAGCGGCCAGCTGGGAAAGTATCTGAAAGTTGGATACAACTTCTTTTTGTTGGAATTTTGACACGTACCTGGTTGCACGCAAAGCACAAATGTCTTAAAATTTTTAGTGTTGTGAAGAGCATGTACTTTATAATGGTTTGAATTATCTGTACAAAATGACTAAGAATAATACCTTTATATTTCAAAAGAAAAGTGGAAAATAACAGCATATTTATCTTAAAATATATTTTAAAAGCTGGCCGGCTGACCTGTACCTGAGGCATTCCGTAATGTATCTATATTTTATTTAATAGCAATCTGATAGACATGGAACTTTGTGTACGTGATAACTCAATATTTCAAAATTTGGAAAATTCTTGACGCAAGTATTGTAAGGAGGATCTTTACATGAGAAGTATGTAGTGTGTCAGTGATAGTGTGTCTTCACTCCACAACTTCAGATGGCTTCCCATTCTGCATGTGTTTAGATGAACACGAAGAAGAGAAGGTTGACATTGCCCAGCTCAAGCCTAGAACAAAGGCTTAGACCTGCTTTTAGTGCTTTACTGCCAAAAACAACTTTCTCTTTTCGTCTCCATCTAAGCCCAAGCAGAATGGGAATCCCGCTTAAGTTTTGGAATGGAGTGCAGCGCAGTATTATGCACATTGCTTTTGAGCTGGCCTTTTGGTCTCGGTTTATGTATCATACATTTTTTGTCTCATCTTACTTAGTTGAGGTCACTTATTGGTTCAATAAATAAGTCAGCGTTGCGCAACAAAAATTTGTGTTGAATTATTATGCAATTTGTAGAATTCGTAGCACAAATATTAGAAAACTCCAAATAATGCATTACAAGTAATTGGAAGCAAAACAAAATCAATATCTTTGCTAATTCAAAAATGCTTTCTAGAATGATTTTCGGGCAACATTATTAATCTATAATATAATTATACCCTTTGGATAGTACCTGTATGGTGGTTTCCTTTTTTTAAAAATCGTAATTCTTATTTGGATGCGTGATAGTATAGAAGGTATTACCATTATGAAAACACAATTTTACCGTTTATCCTCATTACGGTTTAATTGTGAAAGCTAAAACTAGCAAAAATTCAACTATTTGAGATAGTAATTCAATTACAAGTTTTCTTGTACTACTTTTTAAAGTATAGAGTTGTGACCAATTTCAGGTACATTACTTGTTGACTTAAAAATGGGTGTGGCAAAAATAAAAATCGATAGCAACATTCCTGCACTAATTTGACAAATAGCGACATTTTGTCCAGTTTGAAAAGCATTGTAGCCCTTCGTAATGTATTTGTGGCTATCTATCAACAAGCTTTGCTATAGCTAACTTTATCATTCAGGGAATTACATTTGGAAGCCAAGAGGACATGTACCGGGCTCTCAACGTAGGCCAATATGTCTTTAAAATTATTTGCTGACGCAAATAGTTATTGTTTCTGTCACTCATTCCATCTTTACGTATTCTGGTATTCGAATATTGGCTGCTGTAGTAGCATTGTTTGTCGGTTTGAATTTATTTTAAGTTGCATGTACGCAGTCTTTCTCAGAAGTTCATATTAGGTTTTTAACCTTACTCTGTAGTTCATTGTACGATGGCATGTTTTCAGTTTGGCACATGAAACTCGATTAAATATTCTGGCGCGTGGACTACCTGAGCTTGTAGCAATTAGTAAATTGCATTTATACTTTGCCTTTAAAAATTATCCCAAAATAGAAAACGAGCAAACACGTTTTTGACTTTTTAAATTTTGTGCAAAAATTCTTATCTGAATTTGTCCCCACATCAACACCAGTGCTCAGAAATAAGGAGAAAATGGAAGTCGTAGAAAATTCAAAATAAAAAACGGGCAATTTTTGATATTTAAAAAATATTTTCTAACTCAGAAATGACCTAAAACCATCAGTGTTAAAAACTCTTTGTAATTAAAATACTGAATAAGATGATGGTCTTACATGCATTAAAGTACCTTAAATACAGCCAGATATATAATTTTGGATATTATTTTCAGTATCCCAGCCCCTTCCACGTGCGAATCAACGCCCATTTCAAGCTTGTTTTTTGACGACAGCTCATACATATTTTGCCCTTTTCTTTCACTCCAAAATTAGTAATCTTTCTGGTTTTCTAAAGTTAGTTTCTGTTCTAAGATTCCAACTCCAACATTAGTTGCTAAAGATGCTTGAAAGGTTGGAGAAAAGATAAGTTATACAATTTTTAAAAAATAACCACGGTATCAAAAAACGGGTTGTTGTTTAACCCAAGTAGGATTTAACAAAGTAACGTTGTCCAGAACTATAAAAGCATTTTTAAAAATCTAAACAGCTTAGTCCTATCTGGGACAAAGTACCTCAAAAATAGCCGCATAAAATTACTTTAGAATGTTAATTTTAGTATTCCAACCCCATTCACGTGTACATAAACTACACTATAAAGCTTTCGTTTCCACTTCTTCACCTTGTTATACATTTTTCTTTTCTGTTACTCGGATATTAGCAATTTTTTTAGCATTCTTAGTTATTTGAGGTAGAGTTGTAATTGGTTTCCGGAGAAGTTTCCTTAGAAAATTTTTCGGGTTTACTAACCTGAGCTTGCAGTTTATCTTAAAACATCGTAGTTTAAGCTTATGCAATAATTAAACTAAAATTTCTGTACAAATTTGCTACATTACTGTAAACCAGCGTGTTTCGGTTATTTTACTCACTATAACTTTTTTAGACAAGGATCACATATTCATTCTATAAGTCACCTAATAGCATTTTTCATATAGAGAAAATAGGCGTCATTGCAAATACAAATATATAAACAGTATAAAAATGAGATTTCAACTTAAATATCTGACTGCTTTAATCATCTCTGTGTTTCATACCGTAGTCCTTGGAAAGAAAAAGTGGGTAGTTCTACCCACAAGATACTGTAACATAAAGCTTCAAAACCTTGAAGAATTGTTAGTTCCGGTTGCCCACTGTTACATCCAGCTTATAAATTTTCGTGGCTGCGACGTTTTACCTGCACCTAAGTTTCCTGTTGTTTATGCACGCTATTTTGAATTTAAACGTACCGAATTTTCTACATCCATTCTATTTCCATCTGAGCTTGCAGGTAATTCTATTGTGCCTCGAGAAGCAAATCATAAAGATTTAGAAACTGCTAACAAAAGCCTAGTACAAAGGGTTGCCTCATTTTATGCAGAATTCAAAGACCTCTATCTAATTCCATTTGAGAATGCGTATTCCAAAACCAGAAGTAATTGCTTGTGTAGATTATATTTGTACCACAAAGCTGATACATACGTATATTCTGGAAATAGCCTATTGCGCTATTGGTGGCACTGGACGGATGTACTCGAATGGAAGCAAATGCACATAAATACAGTGCCAACATACGAAATCATTGTGCAAAAACTCAAGTTGCTAAAAAAGAACAGGAAATATAAAAATGCTCATCAATTACTACTCGAAGATTTAATAGCAGGGATATACACTTCTGTTATCACCTACATTCTTGCATTTGGTTCCCAGTACACAAATCGATTCGTTTCAATCGTGCAACGCATCACAAAAGCTTTTATAAATTGTCAATATTGCGTGCCATGTTATTCTTACGAAGGTGTGCGACTCAATCTCAATTTTATGAAGTTGCCCAACGCTCAAAAGTATCTTGAAAGGGTTGTAACACGATCTCAGTTTTCCATGGCAAAAACATCTTACTGGATGAAAGGACAGCTTCACAATAGCATAACAAAGTTTAAGGGCCTTTTCAGTATATTTCGGTCAATTTCTTTGAGAAATATTAAAGATATTGAAACGTCACTTGCGATGTACATTTTAAGAGTTTTTCTTAGGAATGCAACCTTTATTAGTCACCATGATTATTATTCAAGTGAAAGTAAATGTAGTATAGCAGATAGTGATGATTTTTATGATGAATGGTTCAACGTTCCGAAAATAGATTTAAAAACAGAAGACAAACTTGGTAAATTTCAACTGCATGGACTTAGTATAACTAGAAATAGTTTGCGGCTAATGAGTTGTGTTAATATTAAAAAATCCAAGCTGAGTAATTTTATCGAGCTTTTAAGCGGTCTGGATCTGTACACTTGGATAGCAACAATATTAGTTGTTATATTGCTGTCCTTTTACATCAAAAATGCTTCGAACGTTATTTTTGAGGTTGACACATGTACTATAAAAAGGCTGAAGCGCCAGTCAGTTTTCAAAGTCATCTTTGAACTCTGTGCAACAATGCTGGAACAAAGCAGAGATTTATTTATTAATCGGTTGTATACCGTTGGGTTGCCTCATTTGTCGCAAGTGCTCCTTATTATTCCATACATGTTTCTGATATTAAGCAATGTTTTCAAAGGAGATAATATTGGTAGGCTTACCGCACCGCCTGCTTTGGTACCAGTAGACACGTTTGACAAAGTTGTTCAAATTAATGCTAGCACGTATACAGTTCCTTTGCTTCCAGAAGGAAGAAAATCACGTATCAATAAATCTAAAAAATCAAAGTATATTCAAGAGAATAACCATGAAGCTTTTCCCGTTACCTCGGATTTTCGGGACTTCATCTATCGCATGACTATTTAGAGCATGGAGTATGAGGATGATAATATAAGGGTGCCAGTGCACATTCAACGCTATTGGAACCATTCAAAATTATTTCCGAATTGGATATATGTGAAGAACAAGAATGACATTGTGGAGAAAATGGAAAAGTTGATTTACCCGCACCTGTGGAAGTGTGAAAAGTCGGCAGTATTTGCTGCTGAGAATATAGCCCATGCGGTATATCAAGCTTTGCTGAATGCAAATAAACCGGTATACTTTTCCAACGAAGTCATTCTGGAATACCAAACAGGCTATAGTTTAGATGGACCTGTACCTTTGAACTACTACAACAGAATTATACAATTTCCTCAAAGTGGAATTTTGCAATGGTGGAAAACGATTTTTACGGCTACCGCTAGACGATACAGATTACCGTTTGAGGCCTTAAAAGAGGAGAAAGCTAATCATTCGCTAGTGGTTTTCCTGATACCAGTAATTGGATGTGTACTAGCCACAATTTGGTTTTTTGTGGTGGAGCAACCGTTTAGATGTCTATCGAAAGTTAAGAAGGAGACGGCCAATAGGGTCAAACCATTGCCTTCTGTCTCATATCAATCCTCAGGACAGCAGCAAAACCGCCAAAAGGATTCAAATATGAGTGTATTTTCTGCAAATTCAAACACCAGTTCCAATTCATTTGTTCATTCCACATATAGGAAATCCTCATTGTAATTTTCTCAATATTACTAAGTTCTTAATCACGCCTGTCTACATTGACTAAGCACACAGCTAAAATCAGTTTTATGTTATGCTGTAAGACGTTCACGGCTTAAAATATTTATAGACAAGCCATTATTCACAACGGTCATGTATATTAACATTTTGTCAAGACAACTCCCCATCCATAGTAAGTTCTCATGTTATATTATATTTCTGTATTATTATAACCAGGGTGGCTTTTTCTATATGTATAAATTGATTTTGTCCATTTTTACATGTAAAAATGTATAAATACATGGAAATATGGAAATAACATAGAAAAATGTTAAAATACAGCCAAAGAAGCCATATGACTATATTTACATCTATCGTGGAGAATCAGAAGACGGTTTAATGTCATTTAAAAGCAAATAATACGGTTAAGTGAAGTTTAAAAAATTAAACTCAAACACTGAGTTTTATTTTGTAGAAAAAATCGAATTTTTCTGGAATATTTCCATAATTTACATTGTCCATGTAAAAATTCCGCGTATTTTTTACATGTAAAAAATAATTTTTACATGTTATTTCCATGTTACATTTATTTACATCCCGCAGGGTAACGTATATTTTTAAAGTTTAACAAAGAGAAGGAGTTTTGGTGATTTTTTATATTTTTGAGCACTTTTTCCCATTTTCGTCTAAGTTCCATACGTACCCTTTTGAATTGTAAATTCAAAAATAGTATTGTTTTGGTTCCTGGGTGACAATATCAGTGAAAAATAGATGCTGTAATGTAACTTTTGCCAGTTTCCTAAGAATATTTGAATTTTCGATGTTCTTTGAACATAATTTTTTTATGCACCAAAATCAAGTAAATCGCCGGGATGCCATCCTAAATTTTGTAAAGCATGTTTCAACAAACCAAACCACAAGACAAAATTTCGTTCCATGGTGGAGATACTTGAAAAAATGTAAGAACAAGTATTTCAAACTTGAAAGGATTGTGCCGTACTTGAAACAGGACACTGAGCACACATCTCGTTTTAACTTAAAAAATGGATACTTATTACGTAGAGGGTGAGAGGTGTCTAAGAAAATTTGATTATATCCATTAAGTACGTGCGCCTATAGAGCATCAATCGTAAAAACTTGTAAATATGTTTACTAAAGTATTGCGGGGGGTTTACCATTTTAAATATTGTGATTCCAAATTGAAAACAGAATCTGTATTTATCTATTATGTTTTGTAATGAATAAGTATATAACAAAATTGTTAGATAAGGCTAGAAATGTGTACAGGTAAATTTTAGGTCAAAACTTGCTTCACAAATAATAATATCGTTAAAACCTTAGAATTTGCTTTTATAACTTTCAAAGTTGTTTGTATACTAACCTAACAGGACCAAATACTTAATGTTGATCAGTGCACTTGTCACATACAAGTCTTGAAATTTTTGAGTTAAGTCACGCTGGATTAGTTAACACCGGAAATTATGCTTTGACAAGCTTAAAAGTAGAATATTTATTTAGGATGCAACAATGAGTGAAACTACCCAAGGTGAGTATCTACGGGTGATTTCAAAATGGATTCGAAATCTGCAGGAACTGGTGTAAGCAACTAAAATTGTATTTTAACCTTCATTGTTCCGTTAGAATCAACATATTTAGCCAGGTCAAATGGATTTCCCAAATTAAATGGCAAGCTGTGTCCAAGCTGAATTTGGTCACCGGGAGTAAATCTTCTTATTTCCTAAATCACACATACATACAAAGAATACAAGAGTAGCTTATTACGATCAATTTGTGAGATTTAAAAATAAACAAAATATTTTCATCAGCAGACCTTGCAGTCCCAGATGCCATCAAGTGTAGCAGAAAAACGTACAAATAGACTTGCAGCCTGACCAGTTATATTATCCAGAGTGAACGCTGGCCGGAAACCAGTGCTGTAACGGAAAGAAGCGTTGCACAATCCTACTGTCCACTTGTAGTGATACGGTGTATCAGATTTCGTAGTTTCGGAGTTTGTGTGCCACTCACAGCCGTAGATCTCGGACGGGACCATCTGTAGATTATAATTTTTCTCATAATTTTGAATTTATGCGTCTCTTTTAACTTAATCAAATTAAAATAATAACTGATTGAAAATATTGGTCGCTTACACCTGTCTTGATAATTTTCACGGTGTTCATGATGCCAATGGATTCCACAAATTGGTTTTGGAATACAAAATAAGTAACACTTTCAAATTTTAGAGATATTTGGAGATTTTAAGAGTAAAAAATCTCAATACATTAACAAAACCTCTATATTCAATTTGATTTTGATTGCTTCATCTGTTCTTCTAATATTGAAGGATATGTATAAAATTTGTGAGCTGACTTCTGAAAAAAGGTGACAAGAAGTTGATGAGTCATCAGCATAGTTCTCTGTATGCATATATACTGTATACTATAATAATATGTCGTGTGCTATCTCGTCCAGTTTGTGAAATTGGAAAAAGTCTGAAGTACTGTCTAAGCGTATCTTGTGTTTATGCCCAATTTCCGCACTAAACACACCTTATCTATATAAACACACAAAGCTGTACTTCAAGCTGTACTGAGAGCACCAGTAAAATGGACATGTTCCTTTTCGCACTTGTCCATGCAATTCCCTAAACACTAAACACTGATATGTATTTCTAGTCCTGGAATTTACTCGCATTTTACTTTAATGCCAGAAGTAGGTACTTACTGCATGAAGTTTTATAATAATCGGCAGTGTTCTTTCGAGGTTGCTAATGATTCCGAGTAATATTGTTTAGTAATACATTCAATACATGCATACAAAATAACAGTAGCATTGTCGTAACAAAATCCTGCATACAGTAACAAAGTCACCCACCAGAGTGCAAAGTCATGCACAACAACATACTTTGATATTATTTAGCAAAAAAAACATTTATGCATCTCTATAGAGTCGAAGGCTCTTTTTGTATTCAAATATTTGCAATAGTAATGAATATTGCACAGAAATTTAAACCCTAGGTGGATTTTATACTGAAGTATGACTCTGCTAACACATTAAACATGGTTACAAATGGTTATGGTTATTTTCTGTATATGATAAAATATCACAAATAATAGTCTGACAGATTTTTTGACAATTGGCTGCTGTTTTATTTATGGTGCTGACACAATCAGACTATTCGCAAGATAGATTTAAGACACAGTAATTTTATAAGTTAGGTAGCTTCACATTGAAGCAGACATTTTTATACAAGAATAATTAAGTTTATTGTGCTATTGTCTTTTTCATGCTGAAGGTCAAAATGTTTCATTGGTGTTTGTGAACTTGTTTTCCAAGGCTTGTTGTGCTGGTATACCGACAACAGTAATATTTATTTTTTTCGTAACGAAAATGTGTTAAATTCTACATTTTTGGATGCTTCAATTTAAAAGTTAATGTGATGAAAGTCATATAATTTTTAAAAATTTATAACTCTAACATGTTTTTAATAATTTTTCTAATAAATTATTAATTAAGTTTCACATTATTTTTATAAACAACTGAATTCTACTCATGAGAAATCATAGTTAATGTTTGTCCAATGTACACAATACAATTGACAATTATAATGATTTCTGGATACAGCAGCGGTTGTATTCCTTTTTTGAAGTTTCCAATACAAACTGAACAAGAATATGTGTAGTGCACAGCAAAAATATTGTCAAGTCGGGACTAATTTTCCATAAATGTATATAGTTTTCTGAATTTGTCTGCTTATTTTGAATTTTGCAAACTTTACACAAAAATGTGGGTGCTTATTTTCAGACTCAGATAAATGCATGTAAGATAAATAGCTTGAAAAGCTGTTTGGCCTCAAAGACGCAGTCCAGTATTCATAGAGCAATTGTAAAAGAGAAAAATATCGAAACACAAAAACCTAATCGATTTTCTTGCAAAGCCTGAAAATGGTAGAGAGTCAATATGTACTATGCAGAGGTCAAAGCTTAATTATGCGGTACAAACCAAAGACGTCAAACAATAGTCGTTCTGTGGCTAATCATATTAAACGCAAGCTTGGTTCTTGGCGGAATTAAATGCTTCGTTATAATTTTCCTATATTTTCAGAGTAACTTAGTGTTTTTACATTTCTCAATTGCGATATATATTTTCTCATGAAACCATAAAAGGACCTTATTCAAGTTCTCAGTAGCCTGGGACCCATAGGACCCTCCCTTAATTTCTGAACTACAAGTCGGATGGTTACGTTTTATAGCTTAATCGAAAGTGCAACTCAAATACTATTACACTATGGACCACTGCTGTCCAGATTTGTGTGCGCAGGATCGCATGCAGATCACTCAAGATAAAAACAACTTACCAATCTCTTTTGAGTTAGACTAACAAGGTATGCTATTTGACTGTTAATCGCAATTGGAGATGCGATATATCACATCGTGTTCAGCTTTTTACGTACATTCCAAATCTGGTTTCAGTTTGGTGTAAAACGCAAGTTTGGAGTTTTAAACAATTAATTATTAATCGTAATTAACGTACAAATACGCGCGCTTGACCCCAGCAGAATCCCCAAGGTGCCCCTCTCTCTACACACACAACACACAAAAACATTGCGCAAGGGCAACATCACAGCACACGCAGCAGCACTGCACTGTGTTGTGTGTGTAGAGAGAGGAGCACCTGGGAGATGCTGCTGGGGTCAATCGCGCGTATTTGTACGTTAATTACGATTAATAATTAAGTGTTTAAAATTCCAAACTTGCGTTTTACACCAAACTGAAACCAGATTTGGAATCTACGCAAAAAGATGAACAAGATGTGATATATCGCATCTCCAATTGCAATTAACAGTCAAATAGCATACCTTGTAAGCCCAAAATGCTGAAAACCACCAGGGAAGGTGTTTGTTTTTGGGTCTAATTTTCCAACTCTTGCCAATGCAGCCATTTGACAGAAAAATGACTATCTGCGTCAGAAAATAAGCTTTCGTGACTTGACTACCTTAATAGCTTGGTATTTCACCATTGTCCTGTTTGCATAAAAGTCTAACATGCAAGTTTTAAAGTTAGTTAGAGCAACGCTGGTGGACAGCAAGCTACAAATAGATATACTACATGAGCTACAATGTTTTGGAAACTCATGAAATCCCTATATCTGAAATCAAATTTGAAAACTTTGTTCTGAATAAAATCTCCTTTAATGTTTTGAAGCAACACAGATGGAAAAAAACTCGCATCCCGTTTTTAGCATTTAATAGAAAACACCAACTAAGTTGTCCAAACGTTTATCAGATATTATGGTTATAGTGTATTGTAACCAATGATAGTTTTTTAGTTGTGTCGCATCTAACGCATTATGCATTTAAAACTTTGGAAGCCTCACTCACAGATTAGTAATGTGTCTAGTTTGAACTCAACTAACAAAGTCTAGCCTGAGTTTTTACGTTAGATTGTATTGCGATCAAATCCAAACTTAAACTTTTGTGAAGAGCACGAACTCAAACAGGAAAGTACACAGTATTCATTCGTGCACGCATTCTTGTTGCTGAATGTTATTCTATAAGTGCACTAAAACGAAAATATAGGATTATGTATGAATGCATGCAGCATGAAACGAAGAAAATAGAGTGGTTTTTTATTTTATAAATTCATGCATGTTGTAAACAATCCGTTTCAACTCAAGCACAATAAACCTGAATCCAAGGCAACATAATATTCACTAGATATTCACTGTTACTATCATGATACCAATACCAAACCAGACAAACAAGCACACACATCGCTTTGATTGTGCTTTTTTCAAGGTCATTCCATTGCATGTCACAAGTAGGTGGAAAATTTTGATGAAAAAATAAATTTGCGCCCAGCTCATTTCTGACTCGGTCAGATGGTTTTGTAATCCAGTGCATGAATTGATAAAAAAAATAAATATTTCGCAACCAGCGATTTTAAACTATATCAGCATTTGAACAAAGTCATTTATAAAAATGGAAACGACTGAGCCGGAAACCGCTATAAATTCTGGTGTAAATGAAAATACTAAAGATTTATTTTTACAATAAATAACTACATACATACATGTATATAAAAAATAAATATTTCTTGCTTTGAAATCATAGCTAGTTGCGTCCGAAACTTTCAGCTATTTCTGGAATATTGAAAGTTTTGCTCTAGTTCAGCAAAACCACAAACTATTGTTTGCTCAGCGCTTCAGTATAGAAACGAGTAAAAATTCTGACTTTCACTCAAAGTGGACGATAGGTTTGTTTGATACCAATTTTAAAAATAAATGGGAAGGAAACAACTTTACAGTGGGATGTGTTCTGGAGGAAATTGCTGGAAACGCTTCGGAGTGTTATGTATCGTTTTCAGCCCACCAGTTAAAAACAAAAACTCCCGATAACGTATGTTATTTATATTCTTAATCAACATAAATTTTTTAGTAAAGACAGAATTTTTAAACTGTTCGCCGATTTTGATTTTCCAGGCAATGAAGCCGCTAAAGCAGGGAGAAAGTATTTTACTGTCAGACAGGTTTCCATACAAAGACATATATTCCATCCAACCCTATCTAGATGACAAAGGCAGCTTCTGCTTGAAAATCAAACTCCAAATTCTGAAGCCCGTACCAGCCAATTTTGCGACAGAAGGTATAAAGTCAATGACAATTTCGGAGATGAAGTAGGCAATAGAAAACTTGTGAGACAAAATAAAAAAGTTTTTGGGTAGCCAAAGAGTCGTGTAGACCAACATATTATTATCAATGTATAATTTTTAAGTTTGCTTTCATGTGCATTTTAGAAAATATACGTAAGTATTCTTTGGTTCTTCCAAGCTGAAAGTTTATTGACATCCATGATTTATACTAAACCAATTCTTAAAACCTGTAGAAACAAATAGCTGCAATAAAGGGATCAGATTCTTGATTAACGCAAACCAATTGGTAAAGCACATATTTGGGCATAGATCTTTGGCAATCCGCACAAGCACGATTTACTCCGAAAAAGAATGCTACCGTAGGAGATGACATGAATTGAACTGAAATATCTAGTTCCTGTTTTACATCAATTTATGCACATGCTAAGCTCCTTACGTCATTTAATTTAGTAGATTTTAGTAAATGTGTGCGTATTCTTTTTTGCTAACTACAAACTCATTTACCATTTTCTTCTCATCACAACACCAAAGATGACTTCGTCATTTTTGTATATCAGTCTGTTGCTCTGATTGAAAAAAATTAAGTTTGATATGAGCCGCAAGAGCTTATTCCCTGAATTTTGATGATTTATTCACCTATTCCCTTGCGAATGTAATCTAAAGTATTTATTTTGAATTTTATTGTCAATAATTAGACCCTAAGCAGGTTTAATATGTTTGCAGGAAACAATGCAAATAAACTCAACACACATTATTTCCTATTGGGGGTTACGTGATTCTCTTTCTTTTCCTCCAACCAACATTTGCTCTTTTCCATAAGGATCTCTTAAAATACTCCCTCTTTACATGGTATTCAAACAACAATCCCATTCAAATCGTGCCTAACTGCTTCAACAGCTCATTCTTATATTTTCCAGTTCCATGGCCGTAAGCCTTATCCTCCTCCTATTTTTGCAACCAAAAAATCTCCTCTTTAAATAAACGGAAACCCCTATAGGGCGCCATCCACTAATGACGTCACTTTAAAAAGCCGATTTTTCGAGTGACCCACTGACCCATGTCACTATTTTTTAACGTTAGAGGATAGGGCACTTAACAAAGGCCGTCACTTTTTAACCATAGTGACCCACTGACCCTTTAAAGTGACGTCATTAATGGACGACGCCTAGCTAGCACAAAACTTGCAAATTTAATTGAACTTTATATGGTTATGCATAAAAAACTTGAAAAAGCAAAACGTATTGACAAAGGGAGCAAAACTATTTAGCTTTTGAGGAATTCAATAGCAGATACTTAAGTCTTTGGTGGTATGGTAGTTGCGTCACTTTTGCCTCTTACCACCCACCTACCTATATCGGTAATCGTCAATGTCACTTACGCACCACTGACCGGCTCTAAAAAGTGACGACATTAGTAGACGATCCCGTGATCAAATTGCTTGAAAACAGCTTGTATTTAGAACAACCTTTTACATTATGAGAAAGCATTCGTAATTTATCTTTATTCTATGCAATAAATCGGTCCAAGCATTTGAATTATAAATTCACATTGAATTAGATGAAATAACCAAAATAGCACAAATCTACTTATATATAGTTGCGTTACTGTTGTATTCTAAAATAGAGTCAAAAAGAGCGGAGGTTGTTTGATGTGCAGCAACTTTGACTTTCCAAGACCACACACGTCAATTTTTTATTCATCAGCTAATCAGAAAAACATCATCAACTGATCGTTTTCTGTGTGGTTTGGTACCCGCTCATTCAGGTGATCATATATCCTAATGCTATTTTCTGATTGGCTATTAATTTTAAAAAAATTGACGTGTGCAGTCTTGAAAATTCAAACTTGGCACACATCAAATGACCTCCAATCTCTTTGACTTTATTTTAGAATATACCAGTGCAATCATGTATTCAAATTTGTCGCATTTTTTACAATATTATTTTAAACCAATCCATCACTTATCTAAAACAGTAATCTTTGTAATGCACACTTACTACAAAAACACCCCACAATTTCTTATACAGGTTTCCAATAACATCTATTCTGCTAGTCAACGTTTTGCAATTGAGGGGAAACGTCCATTGTGGCGGCTACACTGGACTTGGGTAAACCAACTGGCTTTAGTATTTTTAGCTCAATAATAAACTTCATAGTGCCATCATGGTTTACATTCGGATACTTAAATAATTCCTCAGCACAGTCGTAGTCAAGACTAACAGTTGTAAGGATGATATCTCCCTCCTTTACCAATTTTGTTTCCTGTGAATACGTAGAATACAAAACCATGATTGTTGTATAATGAATTTTAAATACAAAGTGATGGAATAATGGTTTCAAAATTCAAAATAGAGCTTGCCCTAAAATTCCACCAATTGTTCTCTGTTTTGACAAAAATACTTGCATAGAACTCCGCAATGTTTCCAAATATTTTGGTCAACTCAAATCCAATATAACATCTTTTACAAGGAGTAGGCTTCGACACAGATTTACTGTTGTGCAAACCCACAGTCCATTTTGAGTGAAATGGTGAGTTTTTATCAGTTTCAATTATAAAGCCCTGAGAAAGTAGTAAATCCGGTTGTTTTTGCACAATAGGATAGTTGTCAATGTTCCAGATATAATTGAGAGTTTCACAGGCAGTTATCTGACAATTCGGAAAGTAGAATAATGAATTTATAAAAGTGACTAACATTCTGAATAAATTTATTCAAGCAAATCAGGAAGCCGCTTAGAGAAGAAAACTTACACCTGTGCTGACTACAATCGCCGATTTCTTCGATTTCCCTGCAGAACTCATAATGAGTCGATTTAAAATTACAGCGAATACAAAATGTGTTCAAACTAAACAGTATTTACACAAAGTTGATGTTCAGAAACTAAAACAGTTATTAAAGCTTAAATTTAAAAAATACGTTTCACCAAAATATTATCAGCATGTGTTTTGTTGCTGAAAATGCATTGAAAGATACGGGAAACATTTTTGCTTTGGTGAAATTGCACGCATACGACACGCATTGTTGTTTGGTGAAGTATCCCAAATAGTATACACACATATCAGTGATGGACTTGAAGACATTTCTATGCTTCACTATCAACAAGAACTCATTTTGTAAGCTACACAAACAAAGGAAAAGCTTCGTCCAAAGCTTTTTCGAATTTGGGTATACCCAATTATGCCTTTATACTTTTCTTGGATATTTTGTGTTGCTCTAAGGCTTTTTTAATAGCATGGGTAGTAATCTCAACAATAGTTGTATATTATTGCAGTTTGCGCGATACAAACAAATGTATTCCTACATGTTCAAAGTGCTCACAAACGGAGTGCTTAGCATAATTCTCAGAATTTAAAGAAAAAGAACCCTAATTCCTTCCATGCAGGGTATCTGCACTAATACTTACCCGTATAAAATAGACAAAGGAAACCCATACATACTTACTTACCCACACTCATTGTTATGCCTACGCATTAGGAAAAGGGATTTAGAATCCAATTACAGAAAGGTATTTCACATAGTACATATTCATGATGCTGACCTACAGATCCTGTTTCACGTGGCTAAGGTATACACTCATGCATTTGGCTATTTGGAATTTCTGGTAAACAGAGAAAGAAAACATAAAATAGTGGAAAATAGTAGAATAGTTGGCCTAATCAAATCACCGTTTAAATTCTTTTTCAAAACTACTCCCAAATATTTACATTTCCGATAAAACCACAACATCAAAAATGAAGCGTAAGACCAACCGTAAAAAAATTAAAATATCAAAGGAAATTGGTTCTGCAATGACCACAGCAAATTACAGTTCTCTTTCAAGTGATGGTTATACAAACCAACCTCTCCACATTTTTCCAGCCGAGGTAACAAATTGAAAAATATTCACCCTGTAAAATCTTACATTGTTTTTAAGTATTAACTATAAAACTTTATCTTGTCATATTTCAGATTTGGGAAATGATTTTACGCCAAATAAAATCTTCATCTGATATTCAGCACTTGTCAAATTCCGCTTTATATTTTCGAGATTATTTTCTTCCTCAGCGTACATTCTTCCTATTTCCTTCAGTCTGGAATGTGATTCAAGCCAGGGAAAAGGAATATCAAGTGAATGGACGCAACCACATTTTAAGATATCGTCAAGTGTGTTCAGTGTGGAACAAAGTGGTGGAAAACTTCTTTGCAAAACAATCTGATCGTTTTTGGTTAACACAATCACAAAGCAAGTTCGGAAAGCAAGTTTTTAAAGATTGGGATGATTTTAATAGATTTTATAGATATTTCAAAGCAAGTGATAAAGTAGGAGTTGCGCTTGGCAATTCAATAATTTTGAATTTGCCAATCTTTAGACCAATTTTAGGTTTTATAGAAAATTCAATTCATAGTCTTCAAGTAAATGTGTTTTCTTTATGGTTTACCATTTTCATGAATCGATTTGAAGATCTGGTCAAATTTTGCACTATAAGGGGATCGTCTTACGGCATTGCTAATTTGTTAGCAAGGCCGAATAACTTCAAGAGTTTAATAGCACTTAATCTGGAAGCCACTTCATGTCCCGACAATTTTGATAAAATCTCATTTTCAAAACTGGACCGTTTACAGTATCTAAGCTGCAGCGTATTGCATGCCAAAATTTTCAATCAAGTAATTCAATTTAACCAGCATATTTCCCAACTAAAAATTGTAAATGGAACAAGTGCCTATGAAATATTTTCGGGAAAACCACAACTTCCAAATTTGTGCAGACTCTCAATAGAAATCCCTTCTATGGAATGTTTCCAAAATTTGCTTCAATCTGGAGAAAGTTGGCAACTGGAAGAACTTTATTTGAAAATTGAAAGCGGCACTGGCTCACACTTTGAAATTTTGGAGAGTATTCAAAAATGTTGGGGTAAATTCTTGGTAATTTTGAAGGTTGACCTTGTTAACATTTCAAACTCGCATAAAGATTTCTATGAACGCAGTTTAGATTTTGAATGGAAAATGGAAACAGTTAAAGACGTAGAACTAAAGCTAATTTACTTACCCTGTTTGGACTTTTTGCTGCCAACTTCAACGACACTTGTCAATTTGAAAATATTTGGAAAATTGTTTGAGGCAATGTGTAGCGCAAGATATATAAGACGTCTTGCTAGAAAGCAAGTGGTACAGACTATAGGATTCGTGGATAATATGCATAGCTCAAATGTTTGGGAAGAATTGAATAATCTGAAATGGTTATCGTTTGATTGTAATGATAAAATTTATAATTATAGGCGCAAACTATGCAAATAGTAGAAGCTTAATCTATCATTATTTAAAACATACCTATTCGAACAAAATTTTAAATTTACTTACAATTGAGATTTGTTTCTTAAATTGATTTATTTTTTATGTTAATGTTAGAATAATCACAATGTCACAATTCATTTATTTATGTTACTTTTGTCACTTTAAGTAGAAGTAATGAAAGCAACTTTTTGCAATAATAATATATAATTTTGAAAAATTTTAATTTTTTTCAACTTTTTAGAGGTTATAACCACGTCCATTTTTAGCTACCTGTCAAAAGACTGACAATTTGTTATGTCCATCTAGAGTAGTGTATTGCTGACCTATTGCCTCAAATCCCGTGTAAAAATACAGTATACTTAGAAAAATATGGAGAAAAGTATAAGCCGGAACTGCTTTGTGGTGGTTTTTTTATTTGGCAACATTTTAAAAATCTGAGAATCATCAACCCTTACTCCCTAGTACCCTTCATATTAGTCCCCACCTCCTTCCAAAATCCCCAACACTCCCACCAAAATGAATGTTGGAGCACTTGCTTCATTCCCGGTCTCCTTGTCTCCGTTTTATTCTACAGCTCACATCAACCCCCTTCCCTTAAAACGTTTCACTTAAAACCTTCTCATGATTCAGAATTTCCTCCAAACTTCCTCCATTCCTCACCCCGAAAAACGTGACACCTAAGCCCACTCAGCACCCAATAAATTACCAAGCCAAAAATGAACACATCCCCTTTGTCTCCCTTGGTCGCCTCAGTATTCCTCCATTCCAAACCCCATTCCCAACTTGACCTTATTATCCCCCAACCTTACCAAAATGCCCCAGTCTAAACGCAATTACCTTACTAGGCCGAATTCCCCGTGCCAAATTCCCCTTTCATGTAAATCCCCTTTTACCTCCAAATCCTCATCCCCTCCAACCACATATTTTCCCAGCTTCTCCACCAACTTACTCACAATTTTTATTCCTTTGTTCCACTCATCGGAGTCATATCCCACGTACACATTTTCATCTTCGCCTTCATTCCCAAAACCTCGCCAGCATTACATACCTCCTATCCATTGTTCTGTAAATGGGACATGGGCACGTATACAATGCTCATAATAGTGTGCACAAGCAAGGTGGGGTACTTAAAGTACCCCACATCACATTACCAGCTTTTACAATAAATAAACCTTATTATTTTCATCCCCAAGACAAAAATATGTATTAGTAAAATGAGCATACAAAGTATATATTATGTTGAGCATGAATACATGCACGCTTTTCGGTGTATTTCTGATTTTACCGAGTATTTCAATAACACTTAAGGCTTAAAGATTCTCCATCCTCATGCATTGTAATTTTAACAAAGGTTTACTACCTATAAAATGAACAATGCGTATATCTATACCTTCATACCTTCATTGTATTCACGTGTGGAATACTACTTCATTTTATTTTCAAAGTGTAAAGCAGAACACACGTGAAACATTTTCAGAATAAAAGATTTGCTTCTGCTACTTTATTTTTATTGATTCAAATTTTTTATCAAATTTTTCAATACCATTCACAAATCGTAGAAAACCATGAGTTCAAAATGGAATTCCAAGAAAACTGTGGTAACCACTGGTGTAAGTTATCTTATTTTGAAAACGTAATAAATTTTGTAAGCTTGTAAACATAGTCATTATATTTGTTTCGAAATTGTTTAGATTACACCTTGTGAAACGTACGACTTTGTTTGGAAAATTGACAACTATTCATTAGTGCAAACGCAACCGCATTACCTGCTCTCCCAAGGTTTTCCTATTGAAACGGACGCCAACTCGCCATTCCAAGTGGACAGTGGGTTTGCATCACAAATCAAATCGACCAAATGGCACTAAACTGTATCGCATTGGATGTACACTAGAGCAAATTTATGGCAACGCTACCAAATTCTATGCCAGCCTTTCAGCAAAAGTTGACGATGAGTTTGACATTGTGGTAAGTGAAGTTTTGAAGTGAATTAGGATTTATAACAATTAATTATTTAAAAAAAAAATACTGAACATCATTTTGTTTCAATTTTTGCGTTTTTCAGGAGTCAAAATTGATAAAGCAGGGTGATCAAATTATAATTCCATACGGTCTAATTTACAACCTCAAGAATATGGACCCCAAGAATTATTCTCGTTTTCTGGACTCCAAAGGCACTTTGAAGATAAAGATTCAGTTACATATACTCAAGCCAGTTACAAAGCTCAAGACAGCTTTTGCCAAGGAAACCTACGCGCTTGTCAAACTGGAAGAAATCGACTAAATACGCAGTTTTTTCGATATCGCCTTTAATAAATTATGACTGATATTTTAATGAAAATATTTGTTCGGCATGCGCACAATTTTGTAAATTTTGTGATGTCCGTATTTTTATGGCTAAGTAAATCCAAGCACAATTTTTTTATTCATATTTTTCCAGAAATCGTGCGAACTCATTTTGCAGAATTCGGTTTGTTTGTGAATGCAGAACAGTTTTTTGAAACACGAGAATATAGAGAAGGAGTTTTGGTGTTTTTACCATTTTTTGAGCATTTCGTCAAAATTGGTGTATATGTACCCTCTTGTATTGCGATTTCAAAAATAGTATTATTTTGGTTCCAGGGTGACGATATCACTGAAATATTGATGACCGAAAGTGGCCATTTTATGGTATTTGAGGAATACTAGGATTTTTGAAGATTTTTGAAGATAACTTTTGCGTGCATCAAAATCACGAAAATCGCCGGGAGGGCCATCCTAATTTTTTTAATGCTTGTTTCAAAAAAATAAACCGCAAGAAAAAATTCCGTTCCATGGTGGAGATATTTGGAAAAATGTATGGACAAGTATACCAACCTTGACAGAATTCAACGTGCCAAAAGTGACCGAATGCTGTTTCCGTCTGCTTTATCCAAACTGTCTAATTGCTATACCAAATTAAAGCCAATGCAAGACTCTAGGATCGTATTTCTCAGTTTTTTGAAATATGGACTTGAAAGAAAGTTATGACCACATTAGTCAAACCATTCATTTTGTGCAAAATTGCATCACTTTCCAAATGTGGTCATAACTTTCTTTCAAGTCCATATTTCAAAAAACTGAGAAATACGATCCTAGAGTCTTGCATTGGCTTTAATTTGGTATAGCAATTAGACAGTTTGGATAAAGCAGACGGAAACAGCATTCGGTCACTTTTGGCACGTTGAATTCTGTCAAGGTTGGCATACTTGTCCATACATTTTTCCAAATATCTCCACCATGGAACGGAATTTTTTCTTGCGGTTTATTTTTTTGAAACAAGGATTAAAAAAATTAGGATGGCCCTCCCGGCGATTTTCGTGATTTTGATGCACGCAAAAGTTATCTTCAAAAATTTTCGAAAATCCTAGTATTCCTCAAATACCATAAAATGGCCACTTTCGGTCATCAATATTTCAGTGATATCGTCACCCTGGAACCAAAATAATACTATTTTTGAAATCGCAATACAAGAGGGTACATATACACCAATTTTGACGAAAATCGGAAAAGGTGCCCCAAAAAAGGTAAAAACACCAAAACTCCTTCTCATAGCTTAGCAAATTTAATCAGTTTATAATTATGTTTCTGAAAACACAATTTTGCCTAATTTCATATTGTCGTTATCGTTGTAAATAAACGGAAGCACAGCAATTATCAATATCTCTGCTCTAGTGAAAATTTACATAATGGAATGACTAATGACTTTTGCATCAGTTTAATTAGTAATGCTATTGTATCGTCTTGGCGAGTAGCCTTGGTCATTTCCCCAATACGGATAAGGAACATGCCAGTATTTTGTCTGTTTTTGGTTTCCACCCACTTGCTCATAACCCCAATACTTGGTCTTTGACGAGTCCACCCATCCTTTAAAAATTGTGACGTGAGTGCCAGGCTTCAAGAGAATGTCACCACTTTTAAGATCATTCTTGCTAATAGCTGTACTGATTCCTGAAAGCGTATTGGTGTTGTAATTGGTTTCGGTTTGCCAAGCCATGGAAACATATCCTGAACAATCGGTTCTGTAACCGTCCTTAAACGCAGTTTGACTATACGGGACTGGGGGATTCAACCAGGTTTCTGCACGAGAGATAACAGTGCTCCGGGAAATGGCCGTGCTTTGACCTGAAAATATTAAATAAACTAACCTTTTCGCATGGCACTTATGTGCAACTAGTTTGTGGTTAAAGGGGCGTAAAATTATCTTCTTCTCAAAGCTTACATGGCAATTAAAATGGGGAAGCCAAGTAGTGCAAGTGGGAATTCTTTTGGGGCAGGTATCAGCTGGAATGGGAATTTCAAAAATATGCCTCAACCCTTGACGTGGGAATTCTTTGTAATACAAGGGAAACGAACGGAATATTACGTTTTCCCACCGGCACGCACCGACTTGAGAGAATGGATAAATCCGTTTCACCGCTCAGCTCAGTCATGATTACGAATGTGCTCCCCTGGCATAGCTGGCAGATAACACCTTGGAAATACATAGCTTGACCTCCAGTGACCTTTTTTAGTTATCTCTCTAGGACCCTAGAAGATAATGCTAAACGGCTGAATGAGTTATATAACATGCACCATTGTGCTTGTGTATATCGGAAGTGTTGCAAAAATATTTGATGCAAGAAGAACAACATAATTTCAAAGAAATTTATATTTATCTCAAAGTACCCCGTGCTGGAGAGATACACTTTGCGTGGTTACGGGCGATTTTCCAGCTATGCCACTTCCGGAAAATTTACATAGAAACTTGAGAAAGCAGCACATTCGTAATCATGTCTGGCTCAGCTGATTGAATAGGGGATACGGATAAACACGTTATTCCGCTCGCAAAACGTTTTTGACCAAACGTAATAATACGTTTTAGCACTCAGCCATTCAGATTGCCAGAACGGAATTTTCCGTTTTCCCGCGTTAGAGAAAGTACTCGATGAACGTATTATTACGTTTTACCAAACGTAAACACTAATATTATTATCAGACTAATTTTTAAAATGTGGAACTGGCTCAGACACTGGCAGTAATTTAAAAAATTAAAACAAGAAAATGAAATTGAAGATGTAGTAGTGGTTTACCCCAGGCAAGCACTAGAATCAGAAATGTACAAACACGTACCATGATTTTACTCATTTTGAAACTAAATTACTTTGAAACTAAAACCACTGTAGAGCAAGCTGTGCAAAATATCTATTGAATATTGGAACAAACGACAAAATAGCAGTGTGGTGGTATGATCTAATGCTGACTGGCAAATGATGCTTTTTATTTAAATCCCAATCCTTTAAATATTAACTAATGGCAGAATCCAGACTTTGAACCATTTAGCTCTGGATTTAAAAAAAAGTGCTACGAATCGTATTAATCTTTTTTGCATGATACTTTATTTACCAATTTGCTGTTTCATGTTAGCTTGATTATTTTCCATGAATCTCGTTAGGCAATATATTTTAGCAGTCTATAAATTAGTATCGAAATATGCTTCTTCTTTTGCTTTGTATTTCCGAATTGTCCGTTTTGTTTTGAAAATGCGGCTTGGCTTGAAACTAAAGTGATTGGTACGAGTTTGTGTTAAAAATCGCAATATGTGAAAGTTGTCGAGCTGTAGAGATGTATATGAATTTATATGCCGAGAATTTTCTTATAGCAGTTTTTTTAGGATTTTGCTACCAAAAGCAGAAAGTTAGTTTCGATACTTAATTCAGCTTTTTTGCAATAATTTTGTTTATCGGTTTGCTTGAAACTCCCATTCATTCATTTGGGATATAAATATATTCACGCCTGCTTCACCAAACAAACCAAATCAATACAAATGAGGAAATTCTTTATGTACTCTTGTTTTATATTTGCCAGCGTAAGTTGCCTAAGCCAAAAACTTTTAATTTGTTTTATCTTGTTAACAAATTAGATTGACTGCTGCTTGATACTAAAGCAAAAAAACAAGTTTTGAGATTTTTCTTACGTAAATTGGTACAAGAAAACTCAATGTAACAACCACACTCTGTCATCTGTGCAACAGTTTTATACAACTTATCTTATATGTCTTTTAATTTTATCGTCTTATTTTGTATGCTTATATCTACGTCGCCCGGGAGATGAGTTATGCAATTAAAAGTAACTATTTTGGTGACTCAATCTTTTCATGCGGTATACGGATATCTGTAATTTTTACCTTTATTTATTGTTAGTGTTTAAAGTTATTTCAATGCTACAATTTCAGCTATTCAATTCATTGCTTCTACGGATATTCCTTTTTTTAGAATTGAAAAAATTTGGTATAGTAAGCCATCAGCTATATATTTCTTCTCCGAAAAGTACCTTACATTTAACGGTCTGAAATTTGTTCAAAAAATGCGGAATAGTTTTGCCAACATATATATATCCACTATTGTCAACTGTTCATGTAGGAAAGGGTAAATAGCAGAACTGAGTGATAAATTTTTATAAACCTCAAATGAATAGAATTAAGCATTATTGTTACACTTGATAAATGCACACGGAAATTTTCATCCCATGTTTAATAGGGTGCCGGCCCGTTCCCCGCGGATCACTTTCCCCGCGAGGAGTCGTTTCCCCGCGGGTTCAGTTCCCCGTGGACCCCGTTCCCCGCTGAACCTGTTCCCCGCGGATCCAGTTCCCCGTCGCCCTGTTCCCCGCAGACCTTGTTTCCCCGCGCGGAGTCGTTTCCCCGCGCGGAGTCGTTTCCCCGCCAAGACTGTTCCCCGTGGATTTCCACATGGGCCATTATAAATACACAAAATAATACAACGAAAAGTTCATCCAGATACTTATATACCTAAGAATGTACGATAGGCTAAGCCACAAAATCTTGCAGAACTATTCGTGTGAATTTACTTAAAGACCATTATAGATAAACAACCAGCATACTTACAATACAATTATTGCGTATGTAGAGCGGTCAGTATGTATTTACAAATAACTATTTATAATCCGTTTTTGTGAGGTAATAAATCATTATCTTAGCTATCATTTCTATCAACTAAACGCTCTACTATTCTCCAAGAACGGAATGGGCTATCCGGTATTAACAAGTTAATATATGTTACAAACTGATAAAGTTTACAAGCGTATGAACCTTTTGTAAGTTTTAAGTCGTTAAATCTTTGGCAACCAATTCCTTTTAAAAAATAAAATGTTTTGTTAGTTTTGAATTATGCTTAAATTGACACTACCTTCTAACTAAAGGCAATTACATTTTAAAATTCTGTAGCTAATCGCAGTACTTTACTGAAGATTAAATTTTTCACAGTATTCATTTCAACAATGTCTAGGTAACAACAAAGTCATATTACATTTGGTAAGGAAAAGCATAAGCATATTGATCACGCCGATTAAATACATTTTGATTAAATCTAGCCTCCATTGCATATAAAATTGTAAACTTTTAATCTTGACAATTTGTAAAGTTTTCTATGGTTACCGAAATTTTCCCTGTAAGGAATATATTAGCTTACATTGAGCAAAAAATTGTAACTAATGTAATCCGGCCTTGGTATATTCAATGTAAAGCCATTGCAAATTCAATCGTCTTTGTAGACTCGTAGCTAAAATAGTAAAAATTAATAACGTACAAACAAACAATACATTTTGCTGCAAATTTAAAGCACTTAAATTTTTTAAAATATAATATGTTAAATGCATACGAGATAAACAAGCATGTGAAGTCTATTTTATTATGTTCGCCTTATTCTAATTAATTGTATATACATTTTAATTGTAGAGATTATGTACATGTAGTAAATTAAAGCAGTTGACCAGTATACCTGCTTTCTACATTACAAATAAAATACTAAGTAAAGTTTTAGATGTATACAAGGCATTGACAACTTAGTATCATGCATTTTCATTATAGCTGTATATCTATAATTGTCCCTAGGTAAATTCCCATGAATAGTTCGGCAAGATTTTGTGGCTTAGCCTATCGTACATTCTTAGGTATATAAGTATCTGGATGAACTTTTCGTTGTATTATTTTGTGTATTTATAATGGCCCATGTGGAAATCCACGGGGAACAGTCTTGGCGGGGAAACGACTCCGCGCGGGGAAACAAGGTTTGCGGGGAACAGGGCGACGGGGAACTGGATCCGCGGGGAACAGGTTCAGCGGGGAACGGGGTCCACGGGGAACTGAACCCGCGGGGAAACGACTCCTCGCGGGGAAAGTGATCCGCGGGGAACGGGCCTAGACCCGTTTAATATGCATGTGTATATTTCAGTTTTTTGGGTGCAAGGTGCAAATACCATAATACGGGAACGGTTGCACAAAAGGTTCTCATTGTTCGTATTAAAGGAAAAGCGATATAAATGAAAAGAGTACATTACAAAACTGCGCATTACCTAGTAAATTATCAAACATTAAAACAAACCATGCACACTATTGTAAGTAATTTTTTAAACAAAACAAGCAAGTAATATATTGGTTCTCGTTTTCCCCAATTTGCATTCTAGGCTTGCATATTATTTATACAACACGCAAGGCACAAACAATTAAAGGGTTATTTTTCAAGAACGTGTTGGTCCTTTCCAATTACACTCTGATTTGTGAGTCCTTTCTATTGACTGGGATTCAAGAAAACATCCGTTTGTGTAGGTCTCTAAAGCATAGGCAAACCAGTGCAGCGTGTCTGCACTAATACTTACCCACATAAAATAGGCAAATGTATCATTGTTATGCCTACGCATTAAGAAAAAGGATTAAGAATCCAATTACAGAAAGGTATTTCACATAGTGCATATTCATGTACCTGGCCAACAGTTCTTGTTTCACGTGGCTAAGATATACACCCATACGTTTTGCCATTTGGAATTTCTGGTAAACAGAGAACCCGAGAGAAAGAAAACACATAAAATAGTTGAAAATATTACAATAGTTGGCCTGATCAAATCACCGTTTTAATTCTTTTTCAAAACTACTCCCAATTATTTTTATTTCCGATAAACCCACAGCATCAAAAATGAAGCGTAACACCAACCGTAAAAAACTTAAAATATCAAAGGAAATTGATTCTGCAAAAACCATAGCAACTTCCAGTTCTATTTCAAGTGATGGTTATAAAAACCAACCTCTGCACATATTTCCAGCCGAGGTAACAAATTGAAAAATATTCACTCTAGAGAATCTTACATTGTCTTTAAATATTAACTATTAAACTTTATTTTCTCATATTTCAGATTTGGGAAATGATTTTACGTCAAATAAAATCTTCATCTGATACTCAGCACTCGTCCAATTCCTCTTTATATTTTCGAGATTATTTTCTTCCTCAGCGTACATTCTTTCTATTTCCTTCAGTCTGGAATGTGATTCAAGCCAGGGAATCGGAATATCAAGTGAATGGACGCAATCACATTTTACGATATCGTCAAGTGTGCTCATTGTGGAACAAAGTGGTGGAAAACTACTTTGCAAAACAATCTGATCCTTTTTCGTTCACACAATCGAAAAGCAAGTTCGGAAGGCAAGTTTTCAAAGATTCTGATGATTTAAGAAGATTTCGTAGATATTTCGAACCAAGTGATAAAGTAGGAGTTGCGCTTGGTAATTCAATAATTTTGAGTTTGCCAATCTATAGACCAACTTCGTGTCCTACCTTACGTTTTCTAGAAACCAAAATTCATGGCATTGAACTATGCCTGTTTGATGCAAATTTTACACTTTTCATGATGCGATTTGAACATCTGGTCAAATTTTGCACTATAAAAGGATCGTCTTACGACATTGCTTATTTGTTAGCAAATTCGAATGACTTCAAAAGTTTAATAGCACTTAATCTGGAAGCCACTACATGTTCCGACAATGTTGATAAAATCACGATTTCTAAATTGGACCGTTTACAGTATATAAGCTGCAGCCTTTTGCATGCCACAATTTTCAATAAAGTAATCCAGTTTAACCAGCATATTTCCCAACTTAAAATTGTAAATGGAACAAGCACCTATGAAATATTTTCGGGAAAACCACAACTTCCAAATTTGCGCAAACTCTCAATAGAAATCCCGTCTATGGAATGTTTCCAAAATTTGCTTCAATCTGGACAAAGTTGGCAACTGGATGAACTTCATTTGAAAATTGAAAGTGGCACTGGCTCACACTTTGACATTTTAGAGAGTATTCAAAAATGTTGGGGGAAATCCTTGGTCATTTTGAAGGTTGACCTTGTTAACATTTCAAACTCGCAGGAAGATTTCTATGAACGCAGTTTAGATTTTGAATGGAAAATGGAAAAAGTTAAAGATGTAGAGTTGAAGCTAGTTTATTTACCCTGTCTGGACTTTTTGCTGCCAACTTCAACGACACTTGTCAATTTGAAAATATGTGGAAAATCGTTTGAGGCAATGTTTAGCGCAAGATTTATAAGACGTCTGGCTAGAAAGCAAGTGGTAAGGAGTATAGGATTTGTGGATAAAATGCATAGCTCAAATGTTTGGGAAAAATTGCCTAATCTGGAATGGTTATCATTTGATTGTTATGATAAAATTTATAATTTTAGGCGCAAACTTTGCAAATAGTAGAAACTAAATCTATCACTATTTAAAATATCCCTCTTTGAAAGAAATGTTAAAGTTTTGTTTTTTAAATTGATTTAATTTTTATTTTAGTGTTAGACAAATCGCAATGTTCCAATTCATTTATTTATGTTACTTTTGTCAATTTAATTTGGAGTAATGATCAAACTGTTGAGTTTAAGCTTATAAATCAATTAGCTAGCATATTAAGAACAATAAATATTTTCCATGTTTGTATAAACAACCTTTGTCAGTGCACCTTTACTTGACTTCAAGTATATTAAAATATTTATTTTGTTGTTTCTTGTATATGATTAATGATTGGTATGTCCGAAAGGATTCATCTAAAATGGGTTTGATGGGAGCAGCGAGGACAATGACCAGTTTCTCAGTTTTCGATGCTAAGCTTTGGTTTTCGGTATCTATTTAGACAGGCATAACTTTTTTGCAAAGCAAGATGCAAAAATTCAATATACTTGAGGAAGTATGGAGAAAAGTATAAACCGGAAGTGCTTTGAAAAATTAAATGAAGTACAAATTTGTGGTAGTTTTTTTTTATTTGGCAATATTTTAAAAATCTGAGAATCATCAACTCCCTCTCTCGTCCCCTCCGAATTAGTCCCCACATCCGTCCAAAATCCCCTACACCCCACGAAAATGGATGTTGGAGCACTTGCTTTATTCCCGGTCTCTTTCCCTCCGTTATATTCAGCAGGTGCTCCGCCCACATCAACCCCCATTCCCAACTCGACCTTATCAAAATGCCCCAGTCTAAACACAATTACCTTACTAGGCCTAATTCCCTCGTGCCAAGTGCCCCTTTCATGTTAATACCCCAAAAGCTTCCCCCGCCTTTCTCAGCACCTTCCACCTCTTCCCCTCCTACTCATCTCCAGCTTTTCCATAATCCAACCCTTCAACTTTCCCTAAATCCCCGCAGCCGTACTTACCCCAAAAGTACCATGAGTAGTGCAACTATTCTCATTCATCCTTGCTACCAATCCGTAGCCCCAATCAAACTTTAACTTTATCTTTGTCCCTTTTACCTCCAAATCCTCATCCCCTCCAACCACATATTTTCCCAGCTTGTCCACCAACTTCCTCATAATTTTTATTCCTTTGTTCCACTCATCGGAGTCATATCCCATGTACACATTTTCATATTATTATTCACCTTCATTCCCAAAAGCTCACCAGCATTGCATTCCTCCTATCCATTGTTCTGTAAAGGGGCCATGAGCACGTATACAATGCTCCTAATAGTGTGCACAAGGTGGAGTACTTAAAGTACCCCACATCGCATCACCAGCTTTTACGATAATAAACCATATTATTTTCATCCCCAATACAAAAATATGTATTAGTAACTAAAAGTAGCAAGCAAAGTATATATTATGCTGGGCATGAATAGATGCACACTTTTCTGTGTATGTTTTCTCTTACGACGGAGGATTTCATAAAGCCCTTAAGGCTTAAGGATTCTTCATTCTAATGCATTTGTAGGGATTTTAACAATAGTCGTATAGTGATGTTGTTACTACATATGAAATTGACAATTCGTATATCTATACCTTCATTGTATTCACGTGTGGAATATTACTTCATTTTATTTTCACAGTGTAAGGCAGGAACACACGTGAAACATTTTCTGAATAAGAGTTTTGTATTTGCAACTTTATTTTTATTAATTCATTTACAAATTTTTGTGCAAATTCTACAAAATCAATACATCCTTAAAGTTTTTACAAAGCGTAGAAAACCATGAGTTCAAAATGGAATTCTAAGAAAACTGTGGTAACCACTGGTGTAAGTTGTCTTTTGGAAACCTGATAAATTTTATATGCCTGTAAACATGGCTATTATGTTTCCAAATTGTTTAGATCACACCTTGCGAAACGTACGGCTTTATGTGGAAAATTGACAACTATCCATTAGTGGAACAGCAACCACATTACCTGCTCACCCAAGGATTTCCTATTGAAACGGATGCCAACTCACCTTACCATTCCAAGTGGACAGTTGGTTTGCATCAACATTCAAAACCGGATGGTTCTAAATTCGTTCGCGTTGGATGTACACTGGAACAAATTTGTGGCAGCGCTACCAAGTTCTATGCAGGCAGGAATGAGAAGGTGGGATAAAGTATTTTTCCCATTTCCCGGTTTTTACCGGTAAAATACGGTATTATACACTTGACGTTGGTGGTAAATACCACCTTACCCTATCAAAGTGTCCAAAAGTCCAAAAGAGGCATATTGAGAAGAACCCTGTTATATTTAAAGAAGCGTTAAACTCAATTTTAACAAAACAAGCAACAGCAGTTTTAAACTCAATAAAGGCTATGGAAATAAAGGAGAAGGGCATCAAAAATAATATATTAGTTAGCATACAAAACATTAGTCGACACCGGGAAATGCTGTGCCAGTGCCAGACAAATCTGTGTTCTATTGCCGGAGGAGTCTGTGTCAGAGTCGGAGTTATTTGATTAGCGAGATCAATATTTGATAAAAAATCAATCAGTTTCAAACAAACTCGTACTGAACACGAGACATGAGCATGACATGACGTGTGGAGTCTTGGAAAATCAAACTTGTCACACATCAAACGACCTCCACTCTCTTTGAATCTATTTTAAATTACAACAGTAGAATAATGTATCCAAATTTGTCGCTAGTTTTTACAATATTATTTTAAACCAATCCATTATATATGTACTGTATTATTTGTAATGCACATTTACTACCGAAACACCGCAAAATTGCCTAAAGAGTTTTCCAATAAAAGTTAGTCTTCTAGTCAACGTTTTGCAGTTGGGGGGAAGCTTCCATTGCGGCGGCTACACTGGACTTGGGTAAACCAACTGGCTTTAGTATTTTTAGCTCAATAATAAACTTCATAGTGCCATCATGATTCACATTTGGATACATAAATAATTCCTGTTCAAAGTCGTAGTAAATACTGACAGTTGTAAGGATTATATCTCCCTGCTTTACCAATTTTGTTTCCTATGAATACATATACATGATTGTTGAGTAATGAATTTTAAATAAAAAGAGATAAAATATTGGTTTTAAAAAATTTCAGATATGCCTGACCTTGAAACAAGGAGAATTGTTTTCTGTTTTAATAAAAATACTGGCATAGAACTCCGCAATATTTCCAAATACTTTGGTCAACTCAAAGCCAATATAACATCTTTTACAAGGAGTAGGCTCCGACACAGATTTACTGTTGTGCAAACCCACAGTCCATTTTGAGTGACATGGCGAGTTTTTTTCAGTTTCAATAATGAATCCCTGGGACAGTAGCAAATCCGGTTGTTTTTGCACAATAGGATAGTTGTCAATGTTCCAGATATAATTGAGAGTTTCACAGGCAGTTATCTAAAAATTCGGAAATTAGTACAATTAGTTTACAAAAATGACTAACATTCTAAATAAATGTATTCAAGCAAAACTGGAAACCGCTTAGAGAGTAAAACTTACACCTGTGCTGACTACAATCGCCAATTTTTTCGATTTTCCTGCAGAATTCATAATAATTCGATTTTAGAATACATTGAATACAAAATGTGCACAAACTAAACAGTATTTACACAAAGTTGATGTTCAGAAGCTAAAACAGTCATTAAAACTTTAATTTTAAAAATACTTTTTACCAAAATTCTATCAGCATGTGTTTTGTTGCTGAAAATGCATTGAAAGACATGGGAAATATTTTTGCTTTGGTAAAATTGCACGCATACGACACGCATTGTTGTTTGGTGAAGTATCTCAAATAGTATACACACATATCAGTGATGGACTTGAAGACATTTCTATGCTTCACTATCAACAAGAACTCATTTTGTAAGCTACACAAACAAAGGAAAAGCTTCGTCCAAAGCTTTTTCGAATTTGGATATACCCAATTATGCCTTTATACTTTTCTTGGATATTTTGTGCTGCTCGAAGGCTTTTTTAATAGCATGGGTAATAATCTCAACAATAGTTGTATATTGTTGCAGTTTGCGCGATACAAACAAATGTATTCCTACATGTTCAAAGTGCTCACAAACGGAGTGCTTAGCATTATTCTCAGAATTTAAAGAAAAAGAACCCTAATTCCTTCCATGCAGGGTGTCTGCACTAATACCCATACATACTTACTTACCCATACTCATTGTTATGCCTACGCATTAGGAAAAAGGATTTAGAATCCAATAACAGAAAGGTATTTCACATAGTACATAATCATGTTGCTGGCGTACAGATCCTGTTTCACGTGGCTAAGATATACACTCATTCATTTTGCCTTTTGGAATTTCTGGTAAACAGAGAAACAGAGAGAAAATAAACACATAAAATAGTTGAAAATAGTAGAATAGTTGGCTTGATCAAATCACCGCTTTAATTCCTTTTCAAAACTACTTCCAAGTATGTTTATTTCCGATAAAACCACAACATCAAAAATTAAGCGTAACACCAACCGTAAAAAAATTAAAACATCAAAGGAAATAGGTTCTGCAAAGACCACAGCAATTTCCAGTTCTAATCCAAGTGATGGTTATAAAAACCAACCTCTCCACATTTTTCCAGCCGAGGTAACAAATTGAAAATATTCACTCAGTTGAACTTTACACTGTCTTTAAGAATTAATTATAAAACCTTATTTTATCATATTTTAGATTTGGGAAATGATTTTACGCCAAATAAAGTCTCCATCTGATATTCAGCACTTGTCCAATTCCTCTTTATATTTTCGAGATTATTTTCTTCCTCAGCGTACATTCTTTCTATTTCCTTCAGTCTGGAATGTGATTCAAGCCAGGGAATCGGAATATCAATTGAATGGACGCAACCACATTTTAAGATATCGTCAAGTGTGTTCAGTGTGGAATAAAGTGGTGGAAAACTACTTTGCAAAACAATCTGATCCTTTTTCGTTCACACAATCACAAAGCAAGTTTGGAAAGCAAGTTTTCAAATATTGTGGTGATTTTATTAGATTTATTAGATATTTCAAAGCAAGTGGTAAAGTAGCAGTTGCGCTTGGCAATTCAATAATTTTCAATTTGCGAATCTATAGACCAACTTCGTGTCCAATTTTAGGTTTTCTAGAAACCAAAATTCATGACCTTGAACTAGGCCTGTTTGTTACAAATTTTACTCTTTTCATGATTCGATTTGAACATCTGGTCAAATTCTGCACTATACGTGGATCGTCTTACGACATTGCTTATTTGTTAGCAGAGTCGAGTGACTTCAAAAGTTTAATAGCACTTAATCTGGAAGCCACTTCATGTTCCGACAATGTTGGCAAATTTTCAATTTCAAAACTGGACCGTTTACAGTATCTAAGCTGCTGCGATTTGCATGCCACAATTTTCAATAAAGTAATTCAATTTAACCAACATATTTCCCAACTTAAAATTGTAAATGGAACAAGTAGCTATGAAATATTTTCGGGAAAACCACAACTTCCAAATTTGCGCAAACTCTCAATAGAAATCCCGTCTATGGAATGTTTTCAAAATTTGCTTCTATCTGGAGAAAGTTGGCAACTGGAAGAACTTCATTTAAAAATTGAAAGTGGCACTGGTTCACACTTTGAAATTTTAGAGAATATTCAAAAACGTTGGGGGCAATCCTTGGTGATTATAAAGGTTGACCTTGTTAACGTTTCAAACTCGCAGGAAACTTTTTATGAACGCAGTTTAGATTTTGAATGGAAAATGGAAAAAGTTAAAGACGTAGAGCTGAAGCTGGTTTATTTACCCTGTTTGGACTTTTTGCTGCCTACTTCAACGACACTTGTCAATTTGAAAATGTGTGGAAAATCGTTTGAGGCTATGTGTGGCGCAAGATATATAAGACGTATTGCTAGAAAGCAAATGATAAAGACTATCAGATTTGTGGATAAAATGCATAGCTCAAATGTTTGGGATGAATTGCCTATTCTGGAATGGTTATCGTTTGATTTTAATGATAAAATTTATAATTATAGGCGCAAACTTTGCAAATTGTAGAAACTAAATCTATCATTATTTAAAATATACCTATTTATAGAAATGTTATAGTTTGGTTTTTTTAATTGATTTATTTTTTATGTTAGTGTTTGTATAATCACAATGTTACAATTCATTTATTTCTGTTACTTTAAGTAAGAGATTTGTATTTAAGATTTGTCACTTTAAGTAGAAATAATGATCAAACTGTTGACTCTAAGCTTATAAGTCAATTAGCTAGCATATTAAGTACAATAAATAATTTTCCTGTTTGTATAAACAACCTTTGCTTGACTTCAAGTATACTAAAAAATAATTATTTTGCTGTTAATCTAAAATGTGTTTGATGGGAGAAGCGAGGACAAATACCAGTTTCTCAGTTTTCAATGCTAAGCTTTGATTTTCGGTATCTTTTTACACATGCATATTAATTTTTTTGCAAAACAAGATGCACAAATTCAGTATACTTAAGGAAATATGGAGAAAAGTATAAACCGGAAGTGCTTTGAAAAATTGAATGAAGTACAAATTTGTGGTAGTTTTTTTATTTGGCAACATCTTAAGAATCTGAGAATCATCAATCCTTACTCCATCATCCCCTCAAATTAGTCCCACCTCCTTCCAAAATCCCCAACACCCCCACCCCAAACTTCCCCTATTCCTCATTCCCAGAAGCGTGCCACTTAAGCCCACTCAGCACCCAAATAATTAACCAAGCCATAAATGAACACATTCTTTTATTTCCCTTGGTCGCCTCAGGTGCCCCCCCCCCCCCAAAAAAAAACACCTCGGTATCCCTCCTCTCAAACCCCCATTCCCAACTTGACTTTATCAAAATGCCCCAGTCTAAACAAAATTATCTTACTGGGTCTAAATCCCCGTGTCAAATTCCCCCAGTTAATGTTATGTCATGTCATGTTAATACCCCAAAAGCATCCCACAACCTTTTCAGCACCTTCCCCTCCCCCTCCTACTCCTACTAATCCCCAGCTCTTCCATAATCCAATCCTTCAGCTTTCCCTGAATCACCGCAGCCGTACTTATCCCAAAAGCACCCTGAGATGCGCAACTACTCTCATTCTGAATGATTCCACCTTGCTCCCAATCCGTAGCCTCAATCCAACTTGAACTTTATCTTCGTCCCTTTTACCTTTAAATCCTCATCCCCTCCAACTACATATTTTCCCAGCTTCTCCGCCTACATCCTCTCAATTTAATTCTTTTTACATCCACTCATCCTCCTCATTGGAGTCGTATCCCCCGTACATATTTTCATCTTCACCTTCATTTCCAAAAGCTCACCAGCACTACATACCTCCTATCCTTTGTTCTGTAAATGGAACATTGCACGTATACAATGCAATGCACATAATGGTGTTCACAATGTGGAGTACTTAAAGTACCCCACATCTGCAGCTTTACGATAATAAACCATCTATTCATTCAGTGGTTTATATCCTCAAGACAAAAATATTAGTAAATTGAGCATGCAAAATATATACGGTTTGGATACATGTACCCTTTTCTGTGTATCTCTGATTTTACTTTTACCGAGTATTTCATAAAGCCCTTATGGCTTAAATATTCTTCAGCCTCATATGTAAAGATTTTAGCAATAGTCGTATATAGTGATGTTATTACTACCTATGAAATGAACAATCTATACCTTCATTGTATTCACGTGTGGAATACTAATTCATTTTATTTTCAGCGTAAGGCAGGAACACACGTGGAACATTTCCTGAATAAAAGTTTTGCTACTTTACGTTTATTAATTCTTTTACAAATTTTTGAGTAAATTTTACAAAATCAACACATCATTAAAGTTTTCACAAATCGTAGAAAACCATGAGTTCAAAATGGAATTCTAAAAAAACTGTGGTCACCACTGGTGTAAGTTATCTTACTGTGAAAACGTAATAAATTTTGTATCCATTTAAACATAGCATATTATTTGTTTTACAATTTTTAGATCACATGTTGTGAAACGTACGACTTTGTCTGGAAAATTGACAACTATTCATTAGTGCAAATGCAACCGCATTACCTGCTCTCCCAAGGTTTTCCTATTGAAACGGACGCCAACTCGCCATACCATTCCAAGTGGACAGTAGGTTTACATCACAAATCAAATCGACCAAATGGCACTAAACTGTATCGCATTGGATGTACACTAGAGCAAATTTATGGCAACGCTACCAAATTCTATGCCAGCCTTTCAGCAAAAGTTGACGATGAGTTTGACCTTGTGGTAAGTGAAGTTTTGAAGTGTATTAGGATTTATAACAATTAATTATTTATGAGAAAATACTAAAAAACATTTTGTTTCAATTTTTGCGTTTTTCAGGAGTCAAAACTGGTAAAGCAGGACGATCAAATTATAATTCCATACGGTCTAATTTACAACCTCAAGAATATGGACCCCAAGAATTATTCTCGTTTTCTTGACTCCAAAGGCACTTTGAAGATAAAGATTCAGTTACAAATACTCAAGCCAGTAACCAAGCTCAAGTCAGCGTTTGCCAAGGAAACCGAGGCGCTTGTCAAGCTGGAAGAAGTTGACTAAAGACGCAGTTTTTAGAGGGCTTTTAATAAATATTACTGATATTTTATTGAAAATCCTTGTTTGGAAAGTGTACAATTTTGTAAATTTAACTAAATTAATTTTGCAAAATTAAGTTTTTTTGTCAATGCAGCAAAATTTTTTTGAAACACTAGAATATGGCTTAGTATATTTAATCAGTTTATCATTATGATTCTGATAACATTTAATTTTGCAAAATGTAATATTAAACTGCATTGTAAATAAATGAAAACACAGCAAATATCAATATCTCTGCTCTAGTGAAAATTTACATAACGGAATGACTAATGACTTTTACATCAGTTTAATTAGTAATGCTATTGTACCGTCTTGGCGAGTACCCTTGGTCATTTCCCCAATACGGATAAGGAATTTGCCAATATTTTGTCCGTCTTTGACTTCCACCCACTTGCTCATAACCCCAAAACTTGGTCTTTGATGAGTCCACCCAGCCTTTAAAAATTGTAACATGTGCACCAGGTTTCAAAAGAATGTCCCCACTTTTCAGGTCATTCTTGCTAATAGCTGTGCTGATTCCAGAAAGCGTACTGGTGTTGTAATTGGTTCCAGTTTGCCAAGCCATGGAAACAAATCCTGAACAGTCCCTTCTGTAGCCGTCTTTGAATAGATTTCCATTATAGAGAACTGGGGGATCGAGCCAGGTTTCTGCGCGGGAGATAACAGTACTCCTGGAAATTGCCGTGCTTTGACCTGAAAAGATTAAACTATAGTAGAGTTTTCATGTGATTTTGTTTTTTTGTAATGTAGAAAGTGGCACTTATTCAATAAAATTAAAACAGAGATAGATAATAAATTCAAGTATTAATTTACCCCAGGCAAGCACTAGAATCAGAAATGTACAAAAACATAGTATGATTTTATTCATTTTGAAATGAAATCACTTTTTGAAACTATAATATATAAAGAAATGCATAATATCTGTTGGGTTATCCAATATGTGGTATGTTGTAATGCTGACTGACAAATGCTGCTGTTGGTCCGTAATCTCAATGGTGTCAATATTAAGTCGTGGCAGACTCTAAGCTGTGTACCATGTAGCTCTCTGGTATTGAAAATACAAGTTTAAAGAATCGGATAGGCATTAATCTTATGCATGACTTTTTACTAACCATGTTATAAAAAATGCTTGCTATTTCATGTTAACATGATCTTTTTCCATGAATCTTGTATGAAAACTGTTAAACATTATCGCAGTTGATAATAGAATCGAAAGATACTTCTTTTTCATTATTTCCGCTATATCGTCCGTTTTCAAAGGCGGCTTGGCGTGCTGCTCAAATGATATGTGCCTTTGTGTGTATTGTGCCTAAACGACAGGAGTGGGTTTGTGGTGTCAAAAGCATGTCAATAATAGCCTGCAGCTTAATGATTACTGATTTCAAAAATGGGATTCAAAATCTACGTAATATTTTTAAACGGATGTTGGTACAAAAATGTCGGTTTACACAAGATCATTATAAATCTAATTGAGGCATTAAAAAGCATAATGTAGCACACAATCCACAATTTGTCAAAATATATAGCAGTATAGACGCACATGTTGCAAACAGATATTTTTCATTCAGATCGTTCAATACTTAGTTCTGCTTTTTGCAATAATTTATTTATCAGTATCAGTCTGTGTGCTTGCATCAGTCATTCATTCATTTGGGATTTGAGGATGCTTGCTCCAGCAAACGAATTAAATGAATATAAATGACAAACAATTTAAATTCATCCTCCGGGTTATCTGCCAATGTAAGCTGACTAATGCTAGGTTTATGGTTCAACGTAACGTGCTCTTGCTGTCATCTTCCCTTCATGTACTTTTCCTCTCCTTCATACCGGTGTATTTATGCTTCAAGCCTTCACGCGAGCATCACTTTCACGTAACGATAACGTAACTTCACTTCAGCCTGGTGCTCAAAATTTTAACGTTTTACTGGAAAATTTAGCATTTTAATGACTAATTTGAGTAAATGGTTATAAATAGGATAAAATAAAATGGTTTTTAGCGAAAAAAAATTTGATGATTTTTTTGTATTTTATCAAAATTAATGCTTGATTTTAACTAAATTCAATTAAAAACGTGTTTTAAAAAGTTATACTATCTACAAAAACACAAATATTATGTTAATTTGTTTAATTTCAGTTAAAACTGTAGCTTCATTTTGTCATGATGATGAAAAAGTAGAGCACTGCTCTAGTTGCCGCATGACAGCAAAAATCATGCCAGCTGACTGCTTTGCTGACGTTAAGCATAAATTGCCGCGCAGTACGTTATGCTGAGGTGATGCTGCTTGACGACGAAGCAAGATGACGTTAAGCATAAATCGCTTGCTTCGACAGCAAGAGCAAAAAAATACATTGTGCTTTTGCGTTACGATGAACCATAAATCCAGCATAAGTCAGCATGTTTTAATTGACCTTATCTTGTGGACAAACCAACTTAATTAAAGCTTGTAGCAAAAGCACGAAAATATCTTCTGAGAAATGTTTACAAACTAGGTACAAGAAAGTTCAGAGTGACAAAAACATAGGGCAACACTTGTACAACTCACAATGTATAGTGACAGCGGAATAATAATTATCTATTTAATCTAAAAACGCAGGTTTTTCAAGCGCCTTTAATAAATATTACTGATATTAATGAAAATACTTGTTTGGAAAGTGTACATTTTTGTGAATTTAGCTAAATTATTCTTGCAAAATTAAGTTTTTTTTGTCAATGCAGCAAAAACTTTTTGAAACATGAGAATTTCGCTTAGTATATTTAATCAGTTTATCATTATAATTCTGATAACATAATTTTGCATAATTCCATATTACGCATTGTAATTAAACGGAAACACAACAAATATCAATATCTCTGCTCTAGTGAAAATTTATATAGTGGAATGACAAATGACTTTTGCATCAGTTTAATTAGTAATACTATTGTACCGTCTTGGCGAGTAGCCTTGGTCATTTCCCCAATACGGATAAGGAATTTGCCAATATTTTGTCTGTCTTTGGCTTCCACCCACTTGCTCATAGCCCCAATACTTGGTCTTTGACGAGTCCACCCATGCCTTAAAAATTGTGACGTGAGTACCAGGTTTCAATAGGATGTCACCGCTTTTCAGGTCATTCTTGCTAATAGCTGTGCTGACTCCAGAAAGCGTTCTGGTGTTGTAATTGGTCCCGGTTTGCCAAGCCTGAAAGGGGTAAAATCTTAGGTTAAGGAAATATAGGTTAAGCTTAGAATCGGAGACGGTGGCTCCTGCTTGGTGCGGAAGGGAGAAGCAGTTGGTATAGAGTCTCCAGCTATAGGAAAATAGGATAAGTTAGCAAGTGTGTAAGGGGGTTAAGATTTAGGTAGCAATACACCACAGAGACATCGAAAAGTAGATTGGTAGCGTGCTTAGCACTGTTCCGCTAGCAGAAAAGCTGGCTTTTAAAAGGTTTTAAAGGGACAGAATGCAAAGGGGAGTAGATAGCAAAGCAAGGGAAAGAAAGGAGATAAAAGCCACGCGGAAAACAGGCTATTGCGTTCAGTAGTCAATTTTCATTTCAGCCGAAAGCACCAGTCTTCAGATCTTCAAAGTAAGTCAAGTGCAAGTAGCGAAACTTTGGTTATAATTTTTTGGGAACATTCCGGGAACTTTGGGATTAAGGAATCAATCATGTTTTATAGGTTCCGTTGTGTTATTCCAGCGTTTGGTTTGTGTTACCTCTTGCGTTCAGTCTAGCGTTCAGTCTTGCGTTCTGCCGAGTGCAGTATTCTTAGGTTCAAAGGAAGGAAGGGCAGCCTGGGTGGTAGCCTTGGATAGCGGTCATTAGAGGAGGAGGAATTTGCAAGCAAGTATTAAAATACACGAAAATTTGGGTTTTTATGGAAAGAATATAATTGGAAGTGTATATCAAGACTAAAAAGTGTGTAAATTGTTGTAGGAAGCAAAGAACGGGTATTCGGGAGCACGATAGTCCATTGGTGAAGGCAGCGTGAGCATAATTGGTGAGTAAACGGAAACTAATAAGTTGTATGATGGGGCGATAATAGAAAGATTGTGTTGATAGAGCAGTCCTTCTATTTTGATTTATAGGTAATCAACACCGATTTTGTGCAAAGTAGCAGTCTCTTAGTAGCGGCTTGTGGGTAGAATTCTTTGGGTAAAGCCGGAACGTGAAAACCAACTTTAAGGTCAACCGTGTGAATTTTGATGCTCAAAAATAATCTCCTTAGTTTCCGAAGTCGGGTCAAGGGTTTGCAGTAACAGTATTAGCAGTGACAGTGGTAGCAGTACTCTATTAGGAAGTCAGTAGCGTATCAGTCCACCCGAGTTCGAGAGTTTTACATCTAGCAACGCAGTTCAGTGTTCCACCTCCTGTGAAGCATTGTCGTATCACTCGCTAGTCATCGTTATCATTGTAGCAAGGTGAACTATAACACAAATTACTATAAATCTGAGATCTTTCTTTTTCTATGTACGAATTCAGGTGGGATAGTCGCGTACTGTGAACTTCCCTCCGAATTCCAGCAAAGTCGCCAAATCGGGTTAAGTCATAAGACAATACCCACTTTCTGACGCAAATCTAAATCTCTTTCTATAAATGCAATCAATGCTATTCTATATGAACCTTCGAGGAAAGCTGTCTCATATTACCCCATAATGTGCATAGTCATGTAAGCATTATACTATTTAGCAATTAAGTAAGGAATTCCTGCAGGAAAATAGGAATAGTTTCTGTATTACATTTAACAAGCAAATAATTTTTCGTTCAATTTTCAATTCTGGTTTATGTTTCAATGTAAATAAAATAGCAAATCAATTTAATTGTTAACACGAACGATAACCGCTTTTAATAACCATGCACCTTATTTATGGAACATTGCTTGCAAATATTCAAACTAATTTGTAAATTTCATTTAAAATCGTAGTAACTCTCCTGAGTTCAGAGCCATGAAGTCCGATGTCATGAATTTAGCATAAAATAGTTAAGGAAAATTCCAGAATCCACCTTTTCCCTTAACAAGCCATGGAAACATATCCAGAACAGCGGTTCTGTAACCGTCTTTAAACGCAGTTTGGCTATAAGGAACTGGAGGATTTAACCAGGTTTCTGCGGGAGAGATAACAGTGCTCCTGGAAATGGCTATACTTTGACCTGAAAATATTAAGCAAAATTAGTATTATTATCAGATTGATTTTTAAAATGTGGAACTGATTGAGAGAATGGCTCTAAAATAAACCGAAGTATTAGCGGTTTACCCCAAGTATGCACTAGAATCAGAAATGCACAAAAGCGTACTACGATTTTACTCATTTTGAAACTAAATCACTTTTAAACTTAAACCAGTGCAGAGCAAACTGTGCAAAATATCTATTGGATATTGGAACAAACGACAAAATAGCAGCAGTGTGGTATGATATAATGCTGACTGGCAAATGATGCTTTTTATTGAAATCCCAATCGTTTAAATAATAAGTCAGGGCAGAATCTAGACGGTGCACCATTTAGCCCTGGGATTACAAATGCAAGTTCTGAGAATCGTATTGGCATTTATATTTTTTGCATGAAATTTTACTTACCGATTTGCTGTTTCATGTTAACTTGATCATTTTCCATGAATCTCGTTTGGCAATTGGTATATATCCTCGTCGGGGATATGTGGTCGGGCCACTCCATCGATGTACCACGGACCCATGCCGGGGGCGTATGCGACAATTGGCAGCAGTCGTCCTTCACATCACCACCACCATCATCATCATCATCATTCACAGATTCATGCTATGGCGAGAATGGCTCCTGGTGGGCACATAATTAGCCCAAGTGCTAGTGAGGAGGACCGTAGTATTAACAGAATTGCATCGACTTTTCGTAGTGACCATGACTATGCTAGCATGTTATATGACAGACTTGGAGAAATGTCTCCATTGGCAACAGATAGTAAGAGCATGGGGAGTGAGTTGGGGGCACCGGCTGCTATGCCCTTACTGCCTGACATGCCTACGAGGTCTCGGAGACTGCTAGGGTTCAGCACCCTTTGGACTTAACGAAGGAACACGGGGTGGGGCTAGTTTCAGGCTATATAGTCTATATATTAGTATCGGAAAATGCTTCTCATTTTGCTCTGTATTTCCGAATTGTCATTTTTTTGAAAATGCGGTTTGGCTTGAAATTAAAGTGATGTGTGCATGTGTGTGTTACAGATTGCAATATGTGAAATAGGAATATATATCAATTTACAAGCCGAGAGTTTTCATATACTTATTTATAGGATTTTGCTATCAAACGCAGATTTGATACATAATTCAGCTTTTTGCAATAATTTTGTTTATCGGTTTGCTTGAAACTCCCTTTCATTCATTTGGGATATGAATATATTCACGCCTGCTTCGCCAAACAAACCAAATAAATATGTATGTTGAAATACTTTATTTACTCTTCTTTTATATTTGCCAGCGTAAGTTGCCTCAGCCAAAAACTTTTAATTCGTTTTATCTTGTTGACAAATTAGATTGACTGCTGCTTGATACTAAAGCAAAAAAACAAGTTTTGGCTCATGTTTGGTGACTCAATGTTTTCCTGCAGTTAGTCTGTAATCTATCTGTAGTTTTACCTTTATTTATTTACGGAAAGTTGTTTCAATGCTACAATTTCAGCTATTCAATTCATTGCTTCTACGAAAATTCCTTTTTTTAGAAAAAAAGTTTGGTATAGTAAACCATCAGCTATAATATATTTCCTCTCTGGAAACTACCTTACATTTAACGGTCTGAAATTTGTACACGAAATGCGGAATAGCTTTGCCAACATATACATGCCACCATTGTCAACTGCTCATGTAGAAAAGAGTAAATAGCAGAACTGAGCGATAGATTTTTATAAACCTCAAATGAATAGCATTAAGCATTATTGTTACACATGATAAATGCACACGGAAATTTTCATCGCATGTTTAATATGCATGTGTATATTTCAGTTTTTTGGGTGCAAGGTGCAAATACCATAATACGGGAACGGTTGCACAAAAGGTTCTCATTGTTCATGTTAAAGGAAAAGCGATATAAATAAATGGAAAGAGTACATTACAAAACTGCGCATTACCTAGTAAATTATTAAACATTAAAACAAACCATGCACACTATTGTAAGTAATTTTTAAAAAAACAAGCAAGTAATATATTGGTTCTCGTTTTCCCCAATTTGCATTCTAGGCTTGTATATTTATACAACACGCAAGGCACAAACAATAAAAGGGTTATTTTTCAAGAACGTGTTGCTCCTTTCCAAGTGCACAATGATTTGAGAGTCCTTTCTACTGACTGGGATTCAAGAAAACATCCGTTTGTGTAGGTCTCTAAAGCATAGGCAAACCAATGCAGGGCATCTGCTCTAATACTTACCCACATAAAATAGACAAAGGAAACCCATACATACTTACTTACCCATACTCATTGTTATGCCTAAGCATTAGGAAAAATGATTTAGAATCCAATTACAGAAAGGTATTTCACATAGTATATATTCATGCTGCTGGCCTACAGATCCTGTTTCACGTGGCTAAGATATACACCCATACGTTTTGCCATTTAGAATTTCTGGTAAACAGAGACACCGAGAGAAAGAAAACACATAAAATAGTTGAAAATAGTAGAATAGTTGGCTTGATCAAATCACCGTTTTAATTCTTTTTCAAAACTACTCCCAAATATATTTATTTCCGATAAAACCACCAAATCAAAAATGAAGCATAAGACCAACCGTAAAAAAACTAAAATATCAAAGGATATTGGTTCTGCAAAGACCACAGCAATTTGCAGTTCTAATCCAAGTGATGGTTATAAAAACCAACCTCTCCACATTTTTCCAGCCGAGGTAACAAATTGAAAAATATTCACTCTGTAGAATCTTACATTGTCTTTAAATACCAATTATAAAACTTTATTTTATCACATTTCAGATTTGGGAAATGATTTTACGCCAAATAAAATCTCCATCTGATATTCAGCACTTGTCCAATTCCTGTTTATATTTTCGAGATTATTTTCTTCCTCAGCGTACATTCTTCCTATTTCCTTCAGTCTGGAATGTGATTCAAGCCAGGGAAAAGGAATATCAAGTGAATGGACGCAATCACATTTTAAGATATCGTCAAGTGTGCTCACTGTGGAACAAAGTGGTGGAAACCTGCTTTGCAAAACAATCTGATCATTTTTCGTTCACACAATCACAAAGCAAGTTCGGAAAGCAAGTTTTTAAGGATTGTGATGATTGTATTAGATTTTATAGATATTTCAAACCAAGTGATAAAGTTGGAGTTGCGCTTGGCAATTCAATAATTTTGAATTTGCCAATCTACAGACCAATTTTAGGTTTTCTAGAAAATCCACTTCATAGTCTTGATCTGAAAGTGTTTTCTATAGGGTTTACCCTTTTCATGGTTCGATTTGAACATCTGGTCAAATTTTGCACTGTAAGAGGATCATCTTACGACATTGCAAATTTGTTAGCAATGTCGAATGACTTCAAAAGTTTAATAGCGCTTAATCTGGAAGCCACTAAATGTTCCAAAAATGTGGATAAATTTTCAATTTCAAAACTGGACCGTTTACAGTATCTAAGCTGCAGCGGTTTGCATGCCACACTTTTCAATAAAGTAATTCAATTTAACCAGCATATTTCCCAACTTAAAATTGTAAATGGAACAAATACCTATGAAATATTTTCGGGAAAACCACAACTTCCAAATTTGCGCAAACTCTCAATACAAATCCCGTCTATGGAATGTTTCCAAAATTTACTTCAATCTGGAGAAAGTTGGCAACTGGAAGAACTTTGTTTGAAAATTGAAAGTGGCACTGGCTCACACTTTGACATTTTTGAGAGTATTCAAAAATGTTGGGGAAAATCCTTGGTAATTTTGAAGGTTGACCTTGTTAACGTTTCAAACTCGCACGAAAATTTTTATGAACGCAGTTTAGATTTTGAATGGAAAATGGAAAAAGTTAAAGACGTAGAGCTTAAGCTAGTTTATTTACCCTATTTGGACTTTTTGCTGCCAACTTCAACAACACTTGTCAATTTGAAAATATTTGGAAAATCGGTTGAGGCGATGTGTAGTGCAAGATATATAAGACATCTTGCTAGGAAGCAAGTGATAAAGACTATAGGATTTGTGGATAAAATGCATAGCTCAAATGTTTGGGAAAAATTGCCTAATCTGGAATGTTTATCGTTTGATTGTAATGATAAAATTTATAATTATAGGCGCAAACTTTGTAAATAGTAGAAACTAAATCTATCAGTATTTAAAACATACATATTTGAAAAGAAATGTTATAGGAACTCACAAGGGCGATGTAATTTTTAATTGATTAATTTATTTATGGTAGTCAGGCTTGTCTAATCACCCCATTTTTGTCAGGTGATTAGTGATTGGGATTAAATGAATGCTTTTTTTGTATAGTGATTGGTGATTAGTGATTAATACCTATCCCAATCACAGGTGATTAGGTGATTAAATGCTAAACAAAAATGCAAGTTGGATTAGGATTAGTGATTGAGCTTAGTTACAGATTTTTTACTTGGGCAATGTAATATTGGAACAGAAAACACAATTTATTAACAATATATCACAGCTAAGTATTTTAACAGCATGCCAGAGCTAATTATTTTTATGCTATAATGTGAAGGGCTATATTCATTAAATACTAATCGTAAAACAAACGCAGGTATATGGAGGTGTAGTATCTGGGATTAAGCCGTGATTAAAGGTTACTGATTTCGGGATTAGTGATTGTGATTAAATACAAAAAAATTGAAGTGGGATTGGTGATTAAGTGGTTTATGTTTCAATGTAAATAAAATAGCAAATCAATTTAATTGTTAACACGAACGATAACCGCTTTTAATAACCATGCACCTTATTTATGGAACATTGCTTGCAAATATTCAAACTAATTTGTAAATTTCATTTAAAATCGTAGTAACTCTCCTGAGTTCAGAGCCATGAAGTCCGATGTCATGAATTTAGCATAAAATAGTTAAGGAAAATTCCAGAATCCACCTTTTCCCTTAACAAGCCATGGAAACATATCCAGAACAGCGGTTCTGTAACCGTCTTTAAACGCAGTTTGGCTATAAGGAACTGGAGGATTTAACCAGGTTTCTGCGGGAGAGATAACAGTGCTCCTGGAAATGGCTATACTTTGACCTGAAAATATTAAGCAAAATTAGTATTATTATCAGATTGATTTTTAAAATGTGGAACTGATTGAGAGAATGGCTCTAAAATAAACCGAAGTATTAGCGGTTTACCCCAAGTATGCACTAGAATCAGAAATGTACAAAAGCGTACTACGATTTTACTCATTTTGAAACTAAATCACTTTTAAACTTAAACCAGTGCAGAGCAAACTGTGCAAAATATCTATTGGATATTGGAACAAACGACAAAATAGCAGCAGTGTGGTATGATATAATGCTGACTGGCAAATGATGCTTATGTTATCTGTACTTATGAGAAATTTGTATACATCCACTCTCGTTGCAGATATGGTTTTTCAACCACAACCCACAAAATTGCCAGGTTCATTAGAGTACTTGCTTGGTGGAGTAAATGATAGTTTTAAAAAACCTATATACACAACCCAACATTATATGGAAGCACTTTTACACAATTATATGCACCTTGGTGTAGCGGATGCCAATGAAACAGCAAAACATATAAAGTTAGTATTAGATCGTTTCTTATGGGTTGAAAGTGCTGATGGAATAATACCGGTAAGTGGTAAATCAGTAGCCTATCATTTTAAGTGTAGTCTTTCAGTTCACAGTTTCCGGTTGAAAAAAGAAAATTGCAGAAAAAAATTAACACCAGAGGGCTCAGAGTTTATTTTTGTGTACTACCATGACGACATTCTGAAGTACACTCCACATCTGCGACTAAAACATTCGATTGCTGTCATGTCTAATAACTTGTTTGATTATTACGACAACAATGGCCAAGCCTATTTGTCAGATTTGAGTGTACGCTGGACTTTGTTTTGTTCTGAGGTGCTTTATAGACACATGATAAGAATGTATGGCCATTTACTAAGCTCGAGAATCTACAACAATTTACGCCAAGCTTACCTCACACATGTTTTTACAAAATATATAAAATTAAGATTTGGAAAAAGAAACAAAAGAATATTTACAAATTTGTACATTTAAGCTGATAATTACACTAGAAAACAAGAAAATTCTGTTTCGAAAAGCGCTAGCGATGAAAACGTGAGACATTTTAAAATTCAAACTGAGCAGATATCTAATGAAAACCCTGAAGCAGTTAGTTTGTTTACCGTTTCAGTTGCCTTTAAATGGTATTTTATATTGCTGGTGGTAGGAATAGTTGCTTCTCTTATTGAGATGTGTTCTACTGTATGCAACATTTTAAAAACGTGTGTTTAATACTGCAGTTAATACTGATGTTTGTCAATGTGCTTGCATTTTTGGTTGAGCAGGTCGTATGTCCTTCAAGCATTATGTTACACACTAGAAAATAAGCAGATCTTTTTGAGCCCTGTTCTGGTACTTTCAATGCTTGTTCTATTTATAGATTAAACCCAAAAGATCCTATATTTAATGGAAAAGCTGTAAAGTGCGCCAGTATTTTGTCTAAAGGTTTTATAGGTCGCCGTTAATCTTCTAGTCTCATCGACGATTTTTGGTAAACTATTATCATGACAAATCGATTGGTGGAAACCGCAAATTAAGTTTTAATGTAAGAAAAATTGTAAATATGTCTTGTTTAGATTTATTATATCTTCTTTAAAAATAAAGTAAGTGTGAAATATAAGTATATTATGTCAGCAAACGTAATGTTTGTGTGGTATAGAAGATGAAATGAATGAAGTTTGTTATGCTATGTAAGAATATTATGTTTGTACTAAATTGAAGTCGAAAGAAGTGGAATGTTGCGTAAGCACATTCCAGGTAACATGACACTATTATTATTGCTGGTCATTGAATAGGCCAGCACATACACATAATTATTGTTACTTTACTAATGTTAAGCCGCGTATATAAATAGACAAATAAACTGATCTCGAATCAATTGTCTCACACAATTCAACAGTAAGATTGACTAAACATGAGCAAATTATCATCAGGTTTGGAAATACAATACAATATTATATGGCATGTAATTTTTTACCCCTAAATACACATTAATCCATCCTTTTATTATCATGCCTCATCCTCTCGTGCCAAAAAATTAATCATTATTAGCCCTTAAATGATTTTTTGAGGGATAAACAATTATTTGGTGTTCAAGAGCATAAAATGCATGTACGTCATCATTTGTCAGGTATGCATAGGTATTGAAGGCAGGTCTACATGGTTCAGAAGGCATTTGCCTGGCAACAAGTAAGCAGCATCATGAGCAGTAGCAGTGACACAGAATCGGAACAAGAGCGTGTAGTTCTTGCCCCAAAGAAACGTCAAGTATGGTCCAAAGTTTCGTTTTCCGAGGAAGACTTTAAGTGAGACTGGGAGTTTAAAAAACAGAGATAATTTTAAAAATAGTGAAGTGACTGAGTACTACTACCGTACTTACGGAGGGATGGATTATAAAGCTAAGTTGAGAGAGTTCTTTCAGGTGCAATTTTTGTGTTTCTTAGCAATAACATCGGGCATTGTAATCATCGGAAATTGAATTTTGGCCTTTCAAATGAACAGAAAAAAGTGGTTTTGAATATTTTGCCAAAGGGATTACTACTCCAAACAATGTATTACTAACATTCCAGGGCCAGTGCCTTAAAAGATGCAATTGAATAATTTTTTCCAGAGGCACCGTACAAATCTGATAAAACGAATAATACTCTAGAATCACAAACAACAACACACTTTTCCTCAAAACGAACGAATTTACCCCGACAAACTTTTCCCCAAACCGGACATTCTTTCCTTGTCCTATTATTCCCCGACATTTTTCCCCCTAATAACACATTCCGGAACAGCCTGATGATATTAGGGAAAAAAGATCATATAGAAAAAATCTACGTCATGGTCAATTAAGAGTAAGCAAATACAACAGAATATTGGCAATGCAGTCTTAACATATAATTTAAATTGAATGATCATACAACATTTCCTATCTTTCTATATACAAACTTGGGTGTTTTTATTTGATTGCTGACTTTGTAAATTTATTTGTTGTCAAAAAACCAAAAACACTATATTTTTAAGTAAGGAAAAAATTGTCAGGAAAAAACGTGTCGGAGAAAATTTTTGAGTAGGGAAAATTTGTCCGGGGGAATTAAATCACCAACTCGCTCCGCTGAAAACCGACCCATCAATAAAGTAGATATAAGGCTGCACTTTAAACTTAATTTTGAATAAAATGACAAAAATAATTGCTTATCCCTCAGAAAATCATTTAAGGGCTAATAATGATTAATTTTTGGGCACGAGAGGATGAGGCATGATAAAATGAGGAAAAACAAATGTTTTTTTGAGGGTCGACTGAAATATTCCCATATTATATTGATTAAGCTTAGGTACAAACTCATAATTTTAAAATATTAGATTGTAATGCGGTTGGCAGGTCTAATTTTAAATACATAAGGCATACTTGTTCCAGTTAGGGGCGGTTTTAAATTGTAACATTCAATTTTCAATCCTGTATCCATCATATGTACTTAAATATGCTATCGTAATTTCGTCTATCCATTTTAAATAAGTTTAAATTTATTCAGCGTCAATAACACTTTAAAAATTTAATAAACCTGCAAAACAGGACATTTAGCAAACTTGCGACCATTGTGATCAAAAGGTGTAGCCAAAATGCTGAAATTCTGCTAACAAATTTTCATTTGTCTAGAAACACTGCTTCTTTATATGCTGTGTAGCTTAAAAAGGCTTGATCTCTTGATTATTTCGACTTTAACGGTCAAACGGTTATGCACTTTAATAAAATAACATCAGAATCGTTAATTTGATCAAAAATTGATCTATAATCATGTGCCACATGCTTTATGTCATTTGTATAAGTTTTGAAATCGTCGTGACCTTTGACCTTATAATTGACCTTTTGGAATCATCTGCTGATAAGTTTGAATTATGGTGCTTTTGAAGTTTTGCAAAAAGAATTTTTCAAAAAAGTTGAAAAATGCGGCTTCTGGAGACTTCAAATCATAAAAACTGCTATAACGGCCATATGATTTCGAATTTTGAAAATTTGACATTGGATTCGTTAATTTGGTCAAAATTTTATCTATAATCATGTGCCGCATGCTATAGGTCACTTGAGAAAATTTTGAAATCGTCGTGACCTTTTGACCTTTCGGGCTCATCTTCGAACTCATCCGAGCGAGGATGCTTGTGAACAATATGCAAAAAGAATTTTTCAAAAAAGTTGAAAAATGCGCCTTCTAGAGCATCTACAGACAGACGGACAGAAGGACAGGACAAAACTAATAAACCTGACAAACAGGATATAGGAAACTTGCGACCCCACATGTTTGTTTGTTTGATACCCCACATGCCATGTAGTTTTAAAATGCTTGAACTCTTGCACTTTTTTGGCTTTAACGGTCAAACGGTTATGCATTTTGAAAAATTGACATCAGAATCGTTAACTTGATCAAAAACTGACCTAAAATCATGTGCCGCATGCTATAGGCCATTTGGTAAGTATTTGAAATCGTCGTGACCTTTGACCTTAGAGTTGACTTTTTGGAATCATCTCCAGAATACATTGAATTATGTTGCTTTCGAAGTGTTTCCAAAAGAATTTTTCAAATATCTTGAAAAATGAGGCTTTTGGAGCCTTCAAATCATAAAAACTGCTATAACGCCCATATGATTTCAAATTTTGAAAAATGGACGTTGGATTCGTTAATTTGATTAAAAACTGATCTATAATCATGTGCCACATGCTATAGGTCACTCTGAAAAATTTTGAAATCGTTGTAACCTTTTGACCTTAGGGTTGACCTATCGTGCCCATCTTCGAACTCATCTGAGCGAGGATGCTTATAAACAATATGCAAAAAGAATTTTTGAAAAAAATGAAAAATGCGGCTTGTAGAGCACCAACAGACAGACGGACAGACAGACAGACAGAAGGACCAGACAAAACTAATAACTTGCTTCAAGGTCGCAGGTTAATAACTTGCTTCTTAAGTCGCAAGTTAATAATTTATGCTTCCGTAGAGCAGCAAGTTGCAATTTGAAAAAGATAAGTACTTACCTATACTTTTTCAGAAGAACAGTACATTTAACAATACATTCAGTATATGCTCGGCTCGATGATTAAGAACGCAATCAAACTTGTGTCAGTAATTTTCGATCCAGTGACAGTATTTTTTTCCAAAGTGTAAAAATAGCTTGAAGTTCAAGACTGCAATCTCACGAATTTGGTTTTTAACGACCTTCTCCACAAATACACGTTTTATACTTGACATTATTAGTTAAAAGCATTTTACCAATTAAACTGACCAAATTCAAACAATAGAAATGCAAAGCTAATGCTTCTAGAACGTTTTTTCATTCGTAGGTTCAATAACAGTTTTTTCTAGACGATGTTTCTTTGTTTTCATTGAGTTTCATCTGTTAAACCTTTATTAGAGAAAAATGCTGAATGATGACGATTTTGATATTGTAGTACATGTTTTGTCCATTGTACCAGAAACATGAAACGTTATTTGCATCAACTTTAGACATTCGGAATTCCAATTAGTTACATCATCAACATCAGTTAAAACCAAAGACAAGATTTTACAAACGGCAAATTTTATGCAAACTTCATCTTGTAATGTCCACTAAAATACCAATGACAACCTGACAACGAAAAATAGTTTGATCCGTAAAGCTCACCTAAGAGCTGTGGCATTGTTATTTATTGAATTATTTTACGATAATCTTTACCCTACATAAAACAGTTTGCTCTGGAACTTAAATAAAAACTTGGTCAATAAATGACTGAGAGCTTTGTTTATCTTTGCTTTTGTGGAGACAATAAATCACAAAGTACAACGACTTAGTTACAAAGATAAATTCCATATTCTGTTTCTCTAACACACTTTTCAGCATGTGCAAGTCAATACAACTCCATAAAAACGATCATTTTGAACATTTATATACTTCCTTGACTAAATTTTATAGTTATGACGCAGTGCCTTTGGGCATCACCAGAACTTTTGATAAATGAATTTAAGAGATTTATTACCGATCTACTTTTTAAACTGTTAGGACTACACTTAAATTACAAGTGCTTGAACGATTATAAATTTAGATAATTGTACAAGTAAACAAGTAACACGAAAATACTGAGAATTCACAAACGGATTTGCTAGTTTTTTCAGTTTTTCAAAAGTAAGCCGATAAACTTTATAATGGTAAGAAGTTTATAAAAAATTGCAATTTACATTTTCGCTCTATGGAATATATATATAAAGCGAAAACCTTATTCGCGAGATATCATACTTGTGATTTTGTGTTTTATTCATTTAGTGTAAGATCGCACATCCTCTTTCGGGTCATTGCTCTAAGATAATATAGTTTATACTATGGCAAAATATATCATATTTTTTATCGGAATTGGATATTTCATGAGAAAACAAACACACACTGTCAGTGAGTAAACAAATCTTATTGTTTATTGCTGATAACATTTTCAAGTCAATCTTTATTCCAGTTTTACAGTAGTAAGCTTGCATACAAAAACTGATAACAAACTGTGGTAGTTGAAGTGACCGTTTCAATTCCCATGCTTTGTAATGACCAGTAATCCAAAAAAAACCTGCTTAATTACTGCCTCAAGTATTTTGTTTGTGAAGGCTTATACGCAAAAGCAATCATTTTGCTTTAACTGCAAATATTAGCGCAGTGCATACGATTGGGGTAGAATGTCCAGTTTTAATCCAATATTCTCATACGTTGCCTACTAAGATAACTAACATCAAAACGCTGAACAACGGTTGATTTTTTACAGTTGCAACAATGTTTTATATGACGGCAAAACACTGTTTATGTCTCACCTGATTCGCCGTTTGCGTACTGTATAATCTTAGTTTTACAAATTTTCAGCTGGGGTTTTCAAAACTGTGTTGCATGGTATTAACTAGCCATTGTGTATTTTTGTTTGGTGTATAATAAATTGTTTGGTAAATTATTTGGTTCGGACGGGGTATATAAAATTGTCCTGTTATTCTTGAATATTTTAGTGACAGTATCTAATAAATCGGCCTAGCTAATAACTGATTTGCAAGTGAAAACACTAAATGGTCAAATACAGAAAGGATAATCTAATGGACTATCGTGTTAACTCGGTTTCAGCAATTTAGTGATGCCTTATATTTGTCAAACATCGGCTAAAAACTTTACGTATACTAAAAACATCTGCGTATAAAGTCGAAAAGGCCAATAGAAAAGAAGATCTATTTCAAAAATTTTACATCTATACTTTTTATCCTGAAAGTGTGTTACCATTTCATTTTTCATTAAACATAATTGATTTTAAATTTATTCCAATCAGATGAATTTTAAGAGACATATTCAAAGTAATGATTTCTCTCTTCCTCTCATTTCTAGGGTGTAAGAATTAAATTTTAATCAAATATATCAAATAAGTTCAAAATATATCATTCACCTGTTCACAAAATGGAACCGTGGCAAATTGACCAGGTTAACTATAATCTACCATCCCTTTTGTCAAACACCGATTGCAATGCTCAACTGCTTGCCAAACTGAAATCAAGAAAGTTACTTAGTGATACTGACGTCGAATACATAGTAAGTGATTAATACACAATTTTTATTCAAATTCATTGAATATGTACTAGAGTTTAGGCTCTTTGTTTGATAATCAACAGGAAGCGGAACCAACAAAACAATGTGAGGCAAATCGGATGTACAATATTTTGAAAACACGAACAAATGCATATTACGAACTGATAAATGCACTATCGGCAAACCAGCAAACAGGTGCCGCTAGAATTCTCCTGCGCATTTCAACCGACAGACTTAAAAGCTTAAAGGTTCATTTCCTTGGAATTCAAACCCAGTTAAAGAATCTGGTTGACAATCGTCAAATAGGTGCGATCCAGAAATGGGTGAATGATAATATACCAAGCGACGAATTATTAAAAGTGCATCTAAATTTTGTAGCAGAGAAACATTTACAGTTGCTTGCGAATACGATTCCAGAACCGTATTCCCTATATATTCCAAGGCTGCTTACCCGTCGGCTTGTTGTAAATCCTGAGGCTTTTCAAAGGATCTCACCAGATATTTTTGTTTTTAAAAATATATCTGAATCTCGGCTCAACAATTTTGTTCGACATGAAATTGATTCTTCAACAAATCAGCTTCAAAACAGAAACGTAACATCTCGGTTCATAATTTCGGATAGCGAAGACGACTGGGAACGAATCTGCAGAAAAGTTGATTGCCCTGTTCATTTGATAAAATATGAAAAATCGTTGGATATATTTGAGTTGGAAAGAACTTTGGGTTGCTCGATGGAATTTTACGAATACTTGCGACAAAAAGGTGAAACTCTTTCAGAGGATATGTTTGTAGATATGTGTTTGAAAGAAAGAACAAATGTGTGCATATGTGACTTACCAGGCATGGGAAAATCTTTGTTGCTTGCAAATCTTGCTCGAAAAACCCAACAACGGTACAGTAATAGTGTTGTCGGTTTTATTCAATTAAAAGATCTCGTACCGGAAGAGGAAAATGGTTGCAGAAGGGAAACGATTTGTATAAAATCTAAAATTTTTAAAGCTATCTCAACGTCTGCGTTTGCAGGTTACCTTTTAAATCAAATAACAGGAAGCATGAATACTAAATTCGAGCTATTTCTTGATGGCTTGGATGAAGTTCAAGGTTGTCATTTAGAATCAACGATCAAATTTCTTTGTAAAGTCAGTGAAGGCATACCTACCGCTAGGATTTACGTAACATCTCGCCCGGTAATGCGTAGTATATTGGAAGGAGCACTTGGCGTAATTGCTTATGACATTCTGCCATTTACACGGGAAACGCAAGTCAGCTTTCTTACATCATACTGGGTTCAGCACAACAACAAGAACAATGTTTGTAAACTAAATGAATACGCATTAATACGACTAGAAACTATAGCAAAAGCGCTAAAAGAAAACGAAAAAGACATTGCAGGGATTCCGCTTCAGTGCAGACTAATCGCGGACGTTTATGCTGAAGAAGCTGAGATTTATGCCGATCCTGAACGTACCGTAGTAGTCAGACCTACCGATTTTACCGCAACATCACTTCTGCAAATATATTCAAAATATGTGCAGAACACACTTAAGGAAACCAGATGTAACTTTGCCTGCATGCACACGAAGAACGTAGCTTCGGCACAGTGCAATATGGATTGTTTTGTAAGAAATTTTCATGTTTGGAAAGCTCTTGAACTTCTTTTCCCTAAATTTACAGTGACACTTGCTTCATTTGTACCTTTTTCGGTCGAGGCCATGTATAGGCGTCCAAACCTTGAACATTATAGTCGGCTTAAAATATTGTCTTCAGGACTACTCACAATAACAGAAAATGCCGGATGCTCAAAAGTTCAATTTGTTCACCGAACATTTGCGGAGTATTTGGTGGCTGATTACTTTGTAAAGGCAATATTTGTTAATCATTCTAAAAATTTTTGTGGTGCAGACCACCACAGACGTTTTCAGCATTATGCTCTGAAAAGAATATTTTCAACTGGACCAACAAATACTCTTTACGAGTCTCTAATTTGCGCATTTGGTTTATTGCCATATCGTATTCCAGCCCAATCTCTTTGCAAAAACGTAGTTGCTTACTTTGTAAATACAATGGTAGCACCGAAATCACAAACTGTTGGATATTTGCCTACGTTGTACGTACCGTTAATGGTTAAAGGCAACTTCCTGCATGCTTTACCTGAATGTGTGCGGGAAGACTATGAAATGTTTATTGACCTTATTATTAACCACCACGAACATCCTGAGAACTCTATTTTTAATCTTTTCTATCAAAATCAACATTTTAAACGTACAAATGAAATAGCAGAAACAACTTTAAATTTGGCAGTGAAGTACAGCAGCATCAAAACAATTGAAAAACTGGTGAAGTTTTTTTCTGAACGTTGCTATCTAGAAGCAGAACTGTTAAATAATATGCTCAAAACAGCCACTTGGGCTACCGGTTGCGATATTTTTTCCCTCGTTTTCAAAAAATTGCAACTAGAAAATATAACATTTATTAATTGTTGCGTGGAGTTTACGCACCTTGAGGATGCTGATATATTTAAACTCATGCTATTGATTGACGAAACTCCGCAGTCACAGTGGCGTGTACATTTGCCTGAACCATGTCAATTTTGGGATAGTGCCAGTTTCTATAACTGCGAATTGGTATCCCCCGAAATAAATATGAAAGCTGTGAGGTTTGTAGACGCCAACGAAGCATGCATATGGGAAGCCGACCAGAATGGTTTAACTATGCTTCACTTGGCTACAAACTATATGTCCACACAAAAATTCTTTCAATTGTGTTATTTCCTTTTTGTTGAGTGGAATGCTGAGAACTCTCTCCATGTTAGTAATGGATGTGGCAGTGTTTCTCTAAAAAAACTAGTGCATCTACTACATTCATTTAGCTTTAAAGTAGCTAACACTAAACCAGATCGCTGTTATCAGGATGGAAGAGTAAAACTGTATAGAAATTTTGATTTGGAATTATTCTTTACGGCGCTCCAAGAAATTCAAACATTTCGATCAAAATTTGAAAAAGAATGTGAAATTTTATTATTTCTGGCTTTGAAATTTGGGGAAGTGGAACTTGTTAAGCTGCTACTTTCCTATAACCATCGATTCCTTGAAATGAGGTTTTGGCATGACCACAGTAAAACGCCTTTAATGATAGCAATGAAATACAAACAAGAACGTATGATCAGTTTTTTAGTATCAAAAGGAGCAAATATTTACAATGTGGATGGGTTAGGAAACACCATTTTGCACTTGTTGGCACACACTAAAAACTGTAGCTTGTTTCACGAAGTTTTGAAGATTTTGGGTAAACTTTGGCCTGAGGAAAATAGGAGAAAGACGCGTAATACCGCAAAATCTGCAACTTGCGCAGAAAAAATTGCTTCAACAAGAACCACTCCGAAGAACCTGACTGAGTTATTCAACTGGAGAATGGAAGGCTCATTACAGACTCCACTGCACTACGCATGACAAATTTATCTAACATACCATTGGAAACCTTACAATTATTTATGATTGGTGGAAGATCCTTTGAAAATTTTCCCAAACAGAAGAATGAAACATTGATTGTTAATTTAAACCACGACGAAAACATTTTATATTGTGCATTGGACAACAAGCAAAACTTGAATGTAATCAAATACTTAGTCAACCATGGGGCAAACTGGTCAAAACGAACCGATCCGTTTAGCTACAAAGTACTGGATATTTGTAAATTGAGATGTCTTTCTGATCATCGAAAATACTTTGAAAAGTTAGTATGGTGGCATAAATTATCGATTTGTTTGGGTTGGGCATTTTAATTTTTTTCTTATTTCTACTCTTTAATGCAAAATAAATAAAATAAATTATAACCTCAAGCCTTTACATTCATGATTTAAAAACTGATTATACTTAATGCACGCTGCTGTAGCAAAGGAGGTATTCATAGAGTTTCTAGTACCAATCAAACTAATATCAACTAAGTGTCTATACAAATATAAACTTTGTTACTGTTAAAACTATGGAAAAGCTAAATATGTAACTGGGTCGACTATAACTTGTATGGTAAAAGTAAGTCCAAAACATTTAGCAGATTGTTTTTAAGCACGCAAGCACGTGTATGGTTTAAAGCCAATGTTTTAATGCGGAACTAAGATAACAAAATCTATTATTGCTTCCTAATAAAGTGGGTTGCCTTCCCAGATTATGTATTAAAAATTAAAGTATTGCTTTAAATTTAATTCTTTAACCAATGCTTTCGCTAGCTTCTTAAATGCATGTCAAGATATACAGAGCATCATTTATTAAGCTTTTTAAAAACATTGCAAAATATTGAGTTTAATGGCGATTTTAAAGCCCGAACATCTTCTATCATTATAATGTACAAATACTTCTCCATCCAAAAAAGGAAATTGAAGTATATATCCCTTCCCAGTCGTTCCATCAAAATTAAGTTTAAGCTTCAGTGCCTATTTCATCTTTTTATACTTTGGTTTTATAAAGTATTAGTTGTGCAGTCACATATTCATATACCCGACTGAAAATACTTTTAGCGTTATTTGCAATGTTTAATTCTCCTTGTACACCGATATATTTCTTAGGTAACCTACCTGTTTGCATGTCCATGTTACATGTTACTTTTCCGAACACAACAAGTTGTTCATAGCTAGAAGTAAATGCAAACATTTAAATGATAAAAAGGTTATCCAAATGATAATTATTTTCAGATGGACTACGTCGTCACCTTAGAATGTCCTGAGTGCTCTTGAAGTTCTGTAAGGTGTACGGCTTATACTTAAAATTCCCAGGTTTACGCTCTATCTCAGAAGTAATTTTAAGCTAAACACTAATATTGTTTTAATAATGCTTCAAGTTATGTCAATTCGTCCACTCTTTCAGTCCTACTGTCTAGAAGCTGTCTCATTGACATTTACTTGTTATAATTTTTCTAGCCTTGTTGAAGTTTCATTAAAAATTTGGCGAATAAAACAATAATTTGTTTTAGTCATCCACTATCATCATATTTGGTTGCTCAGCAATACAAAAACATTTCGCAAGCAAATCTCATTAGTGTCTTCTTGATTTTCAGTGGTATAAAAATACTTATGTCAAAAAGCTTGTTTGTGTTAAATTTAAGCCAGTTCTAACTAAAAATCATTATTACGTAGCTGAGCATGCATAGTACAGAGGGTTATTTTTTCTGGTTTGCTGATTTGTATCGTCATTTTATAAGCGTTTACCAGCAAGCTGCAGAACTTACGTTGGTATGGTCTTAAAAAGAAAAGTTTGTAGTTTTATTTTTCACAAATCACAAAAAAAATATAGTAGAAGTTGTCATCAAAACTTTCACCGGAAGTGTACGTCGCAAAGCTAGGCTTTCCAACGATATTTCTTCCATAAAATGGCTGCAAAAAGCGAAGGAAACTTACGGTATCACTGTTTCGGTGAAGACCAATTACAATTTGATCAACTGCAACCAAAAAACCCGCTCACCAAAGGCTGTAGGAAAGAATACGTCACCTAGAAACCGGAGCCGGAGAAAGCGTACATCGGACCTCCTCTGGAAAATCAGTTTGTAGCACCTCCAAAATGAACTCTATAACCAAAATGATATGACTAAATAATGCACTGTGTCCCACCGTAATATAAAGAAAGCTATTTGGAAAGATTTCGATAATTATATGTTCAAAAACGCCAATTGTCTATCATTTTTACAACTTTTCATCATTGTTTCTGACTAGATTGGCCACAAGCTTTGTCAAAAAGGTACAAGAAAAATGCGGAAGACACGTTAAATCAAAGAAAACACTCCAACAAATATATGGAAACCGATCCAATGGACATTGGTAACTTCAATTACTTTGAACAGCAATTTATTTATAAAGAAAAGTTGCTTTGGGACGTCAATTTGGAAACATTAAAACAGGTATGAGAGAAAGCGACCCCAGAAACTGTACAAAATTTAATGAAGTAGTACAAGTACCCATATCTTCGAGTAATTTTAAACTCCGGAGAACACTTTTTAAAAAAATTCATGATCTACCCACGCAGAATGTAAAAGTTATAGTGTGCACAAAATCGGCAAACTAGAAAAAATAACGCTCTGTAAAGCTAGTATTGAGAATGTCATAATTGTCTGTTTGTCTTTCTGTGTGTGTGTGAGCACGATACACGCCAGACGCCTTAGGCGTCGTCCATTAATGACGTCATTTTAAAGTATCAGTGGGTCACTATGGTTGAAAAGTGACTGCCTTTGTTAAGTGCCCTATCCTCTAACGTTAAAAGATAGTGACAGGTGTCAGTGGGTCACTCGAAAAATCGGCTTTTAAAGTGACGTCATTAGTGGATGGCGCCTTATCAGAATCACACCAAATTTGGTGCATGATTCATGGGATCGTGAAGGGAAACCTATCAAATTTCAACCTGATTGTTAATGTTATCCCCCTGCGGTAATACGAGGAGATAACACCACTGACCATAATCATTGTCATAATCACACAAATATTGGTATAATGATTCACTTGTTCAAGAAAAATAACCACATTGATTTTGAGCCTGATTTGTTGCCCCCCTGAGGTAATAGGATAAGGGGAGTGAACCAGAGAATCTGACAGACATATATTTAATCGCTTCAGCTGCGTATTTGAAAAGATCATTGGTCAGTTTATTTTTTGTTCTCAACTAACTTCAAGTAATATTCAAGTATACGTTCTCTTCGAAACGTAGAAATTAAAAATTATTACTCAATTCACAAAAACAACAGACACCGTTGCGGAACGTTTGCTTTGAAGTGTTTGTATAACCAAACTTTCTTACAACACGTCAGTTATATTTCAGAACATCAATAAAAGCTACTGAAATAATATTTCGTCTGCTACGCGTACAACGAGGTAACATAAACTATTATTCTGTTTGGTTGCATAAATCCTCGTCACGTAACAAAAAACAATATGTATCTCAAAATGGTTAAAGCAAAACTTAATCTGCAAATTCAGTTGTCGGTAGTTTTGACAACTTTTACATATAGTACACAACATGTACTAAATACGACAAACATATTGCTGTCAAGTTGTACTGTTGTCTTTGACTTTGCAAACCCAGAGATAAGCTGTTTAAATGGCCAAACACTAGAACACCTGTACCTTTACAAAACTATATGTTTCCCGAGTCCTGCAGAAAACATGTATCTTGTGTTGCATTGAATAAAAACGCCGACAAGCTCTTGTTAAACGGTTCAATTGGAAAAGATCTGGGGCGACTATTTGCAGCTTACAAATATTCCAGTGATTCTATGGACTCCATAACTTTGTATCGTACACTGCATCTTCAAAAACATCAGTTTGTCTGCGTTGTTAGGTTTCTTACAATTAATTTGGTAAACGATATGATTTTATTTAGTCCGATGGACTACAAGTTTTGGTATAATTCTGGACTTCTATGGCCTCTAGTTACACAGTTTGGAATAGCACCGTTACCGAATTATATTTCCTCTAAACCCTTTACTAAAGTTAGCGTTGATTCTAGGTTTGGTCTTGCTGTGATTTTTGCTGCTAAAAATCTCAATTGTACCTACGTCGGGATTCTACCTATTAGCAAGTCAACATCAAAAATTAGACTGTTTTACAACACGGACTTACTTCATCTTTTTAATATGAATTTACTCTGCGTCAAACACTTTACACTCGAACACAGCTTCAAAGTATTTTTCAAAAATATACGCAGAAGTAAAACAGTTAAAAATGCTGACTATCTTCTTAACCCTGAAGACGAACGTTGTACGGCCACACAAATTATTCAAAGCTATTTAAACTGTACTTATGAATTTGTGGAACATATTGCAGGGTTCTGTGACGTAAGCTTATGGCGACATTTGAGCATTATGCGTATGGATTTCCATAACATCTACTACCACACTTCACTTCTGTTTCCGGAAAATCCTCGTGGGTTCCGGTACATAAGAATAGTTGACAATGCAAGACACCATCATTCGACATACTTGCTATCTATACTTTTTCCGCTCAACTGGTTGGTTTGGTTGTGTTATCTGAGTTTTCTAGTATTTATGGCTACCTATCTTTGGCTTGCTAACTTTAAACAAGACTGTAGGACAGAAAGAAATGCTATATTTTGGCTTTTTGCAACTATAGAGCAATGTGGTGAAGATAGTTTCAAAAAGAAATCGGTTATAATTATGATGTGGTTAATATTAGCTGTTTTAATTAGGAACCTATATACCTCTACACTTACCACTGATATAATATTTCAAGCGGAGCCAGAACATTTACCTGGGGCAATAAAAGACCTGCTGTTAGTTGAAAAAAGGAGTGTTGGACAAACCATTTGTTCCGGGGAAAAGAGGATTCGAATTCCGATGGAATATTTTTAAGTTTCAATATTTCCTTTGTTCGTAGTTCATGGAAAGCTTGTAATTTCGGTGTGCTTTTCCATGAACATAATTATTAGGTACATATAATTTTTATACTGAACTTATGAACTTTGTACCAAGAGGATGATGATTGTAAAGACGTGACTTCCATTTTTGTAAACGTTTCTTTGTTAGTTCGAAGTGACACAGCTTCCGGGAGGAATGTAACTTTCTTTGCCTTGCCAAACGTTTGTTTCCGGTGCGATTGTAAGGAAGGGTCAACTTCCAATTTTCTTTGTTATTGAATATTTTGCACATCCGGTTAGAGTTCGAATTCTCTTTGGAAGTCACGGTATAACAGCAGCTTGTAATTTCTGTATCATTATCAGTCCTCTTGAGGCATCATACCAAACAGAGCAAGCCCAAAAACTCTCAAGGTTGAGCCAACAAAGAGAAGAAAGTCGGTCTTCGGACTAGATACACTTAACAAAGCTACCGTTATTTGTCTATTTTGGGAAATAATAAAGTTTAAAGTTCCTTTTATTAATTTGGAATCGTTTGCTATTTATTTCCATATAGTCTGGAATAGTTTGACCCAGCATTAAATTGCATTGGGGTTCCAGATGTTGTCTCACGTTAGTGAGTGGTCCTTTTTGAGCATTATCATCACCATCTTATGTTCCAAGTTTGGGGACACCATTTATACCACGAAAACAACGCTTAATTACCTTTACTTTGATTACTTTACGGTGTTCAATACAAGCTATACATACACAGAGCTACAAGCGCAACAGATACTACAAAGCTTAAGTTGGGTATCTGATGATAACGAAGTTGAACTGTTGAGTGGAAGGTCGGTAGCGCCTAGTTTTTCGTGTCAAACGGATTTCAAATATTTGACCCAGGAACATAATTGCAAAACCTTGGGTACAGTTGTAGTTAACGACTTCGTTTACATGTATAACACTATTGCTGACGTTAGATCAATGATACCGTACGCAGCTATCAAGCAGTTCAATTACTACGATAACAATGACCAAACCTACATTTCTCGTACTTTCAGGTGGAAATTAGTTTGCTCGTCAATAATTTATCCAATCGTAGTAAAACAGTATGCGCAACTATTAAGTTCAGGAATTTATAATTTGTTGCGACAATATGTTCTCACAAATCAACTAACGGAGAAAATAAAAGCCGGATGGAACCAAGAAGGCTTCAAAAATACATTTGCAAACTGGTATGTGTATGCATATGACTACATTAGAAAACAGGAAAGTACAATACAGTACAACATTTTCAATGGACAGATTACACATTTTAAAATTCAAACTCAGGCTGAAATATTTGCAGAGCCAGAACCAGTGAATTTCTTTAACGTATCAGTTGCTCTTAAGTGGTATTGTATATTGGTAATAGTAGCATTTGTTGTACTTCTTGCGGAAACGTATGCAAACAATAATGGCAGTCGATTGAAAAACTATTTTATAACAAAGGCACATCATGTAAGTACTGTAATTGTCAAGTTCTTAGGTGATATTATGCACAAGTTATTATGGATTATGCGCAGCTTAATTATTGAACTCTATCAGCAATTAAAGCAAGTTACTGTTTGCATGGGTATATTGTCTATAATACGTAACTAATGTTCTAGCATATGTTACGTTTAATCATTTGATAATAGTAATATTTAATGGAACACTATATATTTTTTATGAAAATAAGCGTATTTTGACTTTTTAAAATGGCTGTTTTCTTTTGAGGATCAGTTATAGGAATTATCTGTTCGCATCACCTACGTTTAAGAATGAAAATCCTATAGTTTAAATCAATTTAGGTTAATTCACATAATGTTTTTAAAAATGTTGCTGATAGTTACGCCTATATATTACATTCACATGACAACTATTGTTTAGATAAGAGTTCTTATGAAGAATATAAATCATGTTAAATAGGGCAAAATGCAACAATAGTGGTTGGTTTCAATGAACACATTCCAGTTATCCATTTATTTGAGAAAATTTACGATTGTCAAATTATTGTGGCTTACACTTTATGTGTGTATGTAGCGGAGTAAGCACTCTGCCTAGTCGTCCTGATTATAATTTTACAGAAGAGTTGCTTAATAAATAAATACATAATATAAGGGTCACCATAATCTTTGATATGTAGCAGAATATGACTCACAAATTTATAATGGATGTATGTACAACACGTACAAATTGTATAACAAGAGCTTTTTTGATAACCCATATGAGTCTTGAATAATTTATGCACACTAAGCAAATATACTAACTTCAAGGTTCAATATTAATATAATAAATATTATATTCAAGGTTCAGTGAACAAATCATTAGATTTCTATGGTTTTCTTGCGAATACTATACATTTGCATACAGCTTGATTGTAATATTAAGCAGCAATACAATTATGCAAAAAGACGAACTCCACAAAATAAAATACATGTGCTTCAATCCCGTGCTATTTATTCGAGTCGAGTACGCTGTGGTCAGTTTTGTTATATTGACAGGAACGTCTTCGGAGACTACTTGTGGACTATGACATTACGTTCGTTTGATGCAATTTTAATTTTTGATTAAATGATTGGATCTGCTAGGAGCTTAATTCAGGATAGTAGTTAGATCTCAATAGCAAAATCTATGCATCTATTTTTTATAATGGAAGTGTATCAACTTGCGTGTACATAAATTTTATGTTCCACAAATTACACTTCAAAACAAACGGTTAAAATATGGTCAATTTTATTACACGGACTGTGCATCCTTTACAGATTTTTTGTGGATGCTTGTTGTTCGATCTGTTGATGCTAGTTGAATGTTTGGATAAATGAACAAATGCAAAATTACAATATGATTTCAAGTAAGTATGGTGCAATTAAAACAGCACAAAAACAGAGAGCAATGTGTGAATCGGTCGTACATTTTTTGTTTCCAGTATTTACCAATTGTCATACCGGTCTAATAAAAAATTAATGCATATGCATGCAACTTTAATACTTGAGTAAATCAGATAATTGTTGATTATTTATTTATAGGAGATAGCTAATAAATTCATTACATAAGCAACAACTATATCATATGAATTAACACACAAGCAATCGTTCATAAATATGTTCGTAGGAAAAATAAAAATTGAAAACCTTTGTAATTTTGCATGTGAATTTATTTTCTTCTATGACTTTTCCATATTTGAGAAAATCCTTAATAGAGACTTGTGCGGTATTATAATCCTACACAGAACGCCCTAACAAACTGGTAGAGCTGTCCAAGCCAGCTTACCGAACCAGACAACCAAACAGGTTAGCCAAGCCAAAATCACTGATGCGCATTATAAAGTAAACACGCTTTGGTAGGTATGAACACACACAAACGCGAACCCCTTTTGCTTTGCTCTGACAGCCTGTTGTTGCTTTTTCAAGGACAAACAAAAACGTTTCAGTTCGTATATTTACGCTTGTATTTGAGACAGCAACAAAATCACCATCTTTCAGCTGATCACACTTGATGCGCAAGCTTTTCGTAGACCATTATTTGTAACCATAAACAGATATAGTGGTGTGTTTTGTTGCTTGCTTTAATATCACATTATATTTTACCAATACATCATTATAGAACTAAACAAAATTACAAAATATTGATTTCTGTGTATTGTGTCTATTGTCACGAAATAACAAATCGATTGTGCCAACTGGGTTTGTGCTTGCCTTTAACTCTGTTTGTCATATCTTTTAATTCTACTCTCCCGTGTAAAACAGTTGGGTGTGTGAAATTAATATTATTTTTCAAGCTTCAGGTTAAAGTTTCTGTGAATTTAATATCCAACTAAATACTTAGTTTACAATGGCTACTCATTCTGCAAGTATCTGGTCGTGGATTGACAATGTTTTAGCACAAAACTTAAATAGTGAATCTGAAACTGGGAAAACTGTTTTAAATGAGATTATTCAGAATTATGGAAATATTTTCAATGAGACACCTGAATCATTAACTCTAGAAGAAGAGGAGTTTCTTTACTTGTATCACTACGGTGAAAATACTATTTCCACAAAATATTCGCCAGAAGAGCAAGCAGTTTTGAACACATCTAGTCCCTACCACCAAATTTCTACGGCCTTACTTGTTTTTGCTGCATGTGTAAAATATTTGGAAATCAGTGAAAATGTGGAACCTAATCCGGAAATTACAAATTATTTAGAGTGCTATCCATTACTAAAACAATCACACCACTGCAAAAAGCTTTTGGAAAAAGGAAAACTGACCAGCACTCAGAACACAACACAGTTTTTAATTCTGAGGCGTCATGCTCTAGCATACGAAAATGTACGCAAAGAAATTTGCAATATTGCAAAAATTCCTTACCTGGCTTTGAATCTTTCAAAGTCACCAGTGGAAACAAGCGATAGTGCTGAAGCAGCTCTAAGTTTCCTAAAAGGACATTGGTGCACTCTAATAAGCAGTATTTCTGGCACTGAAAAAAGCTGTTTTCAATATTATCAAAAGGCAGCGGATCTAGAACCGGAATTCTGTTTTTGGTGGCTCATTATCTACCAGGAATTACGAAACAAACCAACAAGTGCCAATTATGTCATCCAGATTTTACAGTTTGCACAAGAGGCTCTTGAATTTGCACCATGGGAATTACAATTGAGAACCAAAATGTGTTTGGTAAATGCTTCACTGGAGCATGCTTACCACCATAAGCAAAATTTTCGGCTTTTAAAAAATTGGAATTTGTTATTGTAAGCTTATTAATTCTTTTGAAATATCAAAGTTGGTTTAGAAGATACTGGTTTGACTTTTGAATTGAAAAAACATTCATTCTCGTTTCAGATCAATATTTGAGGAAGTTGAGTCAAGAGATCTTTTGGAACTGCATTCAAAGTGGATAAGTTTGAGAGCTAGTGAGCTGATAATCAGATACAGCACAAACTCACAAGAAATGGCACTTGGAATCAAGCTTTTGGAAAATTCTGTCACCAAATTTCCTGCATGTTTTCTCTCGTTGAAAGCATTAGCCCAAGCACATGAAGTAAAAACTTATTTATAGAGTAATAACAAGTTTTAATTTTTAATGGCGTCATTTTAATGTTTACTTACTTTTGATCAATTTTAGAATTATCGGTTTGATGGAATGTTTCTTGACAAACGAAGAGCTGTGGAATTATTTAACAGAGTTAAAGCAATACACCCAACAAATCAAGCCGGAAAACTGTTTTCGTTTCACATTTCCGAAATTGTCCAGAATATTGAACCAGTTGCCTGTTCCAGTAAATCCGTCCGCAACCGTGCCTATTACTCCTTTGTTCACAGCTCATGCTACAAATTCAACAAAGCAACTAAACTGTAGCAGGAACAGATTGCTTTACAAACCAGAGAGCATTTTTGACTGGATTAAGGAATGCATTGAACAGGAATTAGGAGTTATTGACAAATCGCAAATAAAAGGATTAGGTGATATTGTCCAGAACTACGAGTTTATTTTTTCTGAAAAAAGATTTCCCATAACTCCTGAGATTGAAGAATTTCTTTATTTATATCATTACGGAGAAGTTGGAAACGGCTTTGGTAGAATTTCTCAGAATGAACAAAACTGTTTAGTAACCAGTGGTCCATATGAATCATTGTCAGCAGCGCTACTTGTTTTTGCAGCGGCTGTATGTTATACTCAGGTAAAAAACTCCAAATACAACACTCATCTTTTAAACCAAATTTTGGAAAATCTTCCACTGAATAAGCAAGCGGAAAAATGCAGAATATATTTGGAAAATGAAATATCGAATAGTTTCAAAAACCAAGGCTCGTTTTACATTACCAGAGACCATGTATTTGCTTATGAACAAGTGCTCGAAGCAATATGCAAATTTGCTGAAATTCCTTACGATTCCTTGGAAATTCATGGACTATCTGGACCAGATTCACCTGAAAATAGTGCTCAAGCAGCTTACTGTTTTCTAAAGGGACAAATATATACTTTAGTCAAGGTTTTGTACAAAAACTGGTTCACTGCATTTCCATTATATTATGAAGCAACAATACTGGAACCCAATTGCTTTTTCTGGTGGTATGTCAGCTACCTGGAAATGAAAAATAAGCCAACAAGTGCATTATACACTGAATGCAGTTTACATTTGTCCGAGAAAGCCAACCTGCTAGCACCAAATCAGTTGCAATTGAGAACTCCAATGTTTGTCCTGAATGCTCTTGTGGATGAAGCACAAGTTAATAGGCAATATTTTCGGAACCCAACAAAGTGGGAAGCACTTTTGTAAGTTTATTTGTTGGCTTGTTAAATGATGAAGATAATATTGTTTAGTAAAATTTTTATTTCTATTTTCTAGATCTGTATTTAATGAAGTCAAACATAGGCCACGTGAGCCGTCGGAATTGCATGTTAAATGGATTAGTCTGAGAAGTAGTGAATTAGTGATTAGATTCAGTAATAACATTGATGAAGCTAGAATGGGAGTCGACCTCATTAGAACTTGCTGTAGGAAATTTGCTCCATGCAATTTAAGCCAATCAGCTTTATCTGGCATTAAAAAACTGGTATCCAAGCACAACATTTGCTTATATTTTGCTCCAATTATCAAAATTTTAAATTGTATGCTATTTTTATCTTTTAAAATTATTAGGATGGCATTCAAGGTGCCCTAGGAAGTTTGGGGATCTCAAAAGCATCCTTCAAAAACTGGCCAGAATTAAAAACACATTTAATTTTTCGATTTGTTAATGCTGACGCGCTAATTAAACCTTTGCATCACTATGCGTCAAATAACCAAGACAGTTTACTTTCATCAAGTAATCCAGTATCGCCGTCAAAGACAGTCAAGAAAAAACCCAAAAACAAACAAGCAAAGTCTAAAAAAAGTAAAGCCAAAGCAATACAAACTTTCCAAAAACCTGAAGCTCAGGATGTGGCAAGCACACAAGCTACCAGTATCAAACCGTCTACATCACAGAGCTGGGATAACGCATATTTTGCGTTATACGTTACCGTCAATCGTTATTTTGAAAATTCATCTGCGTTATCGTTACCGCTACTCGTTATTTTAAAAATTCTTTTGCGTTATCGCTACCGCTACTCGTTATTTTGAAAATTCTCCTGCGTTACGCGTTACCGTTATTCGTTATATTCAGAAAAAACGCGTTACTCGTTTGCGTTACTTTTTACAGAGTAACGAGAAAACGCACCGCGATACAATGCGTTATTTGTAAATTTGTATGATTTTCAACCTTTAATTGTAGTTAATGAGTACCAGCAAGAGAAATTTACACAATTGTTAAGACTTTTAAGAGGTTTTCTTGCAACAAAACTACAGGAAAATCAAAATATGCAACCAAAATTCTGTGAAAAAACGCATTGCGTTATCGCTACCGCTATTCGTTATTCCGAAAATTATTTAGCGTTATCGATTCCGTTACTCGTTATTCCTAAAAACATTTTGCGTTATCGTTACCGTTATTCGTTATTCCGACAATTATTTTGCGTTATCGCTACCGCTATTCGTTATTAGCGGTAGCGATAACGCAAGTAACGCGCTACTGAAAATAACGCGTTATCCCAGCTCTGCTACATCACAAGAAGTATTTCAATTATCAAAAAAGATAAAAACCAGGTTATTGATAGGATCAAATTCTGTTGCCATGGGTGCGCCAAAAGTAGGTCAATCTAGTATACCATGCAATTCTGCCACATCTACTGCATCAACCTCAGCCGAAGTGAATCCAAGCAAATCGTCAAATTATGAAAAAGCACCAATGGCTTTTCTCAAAATATCCGACAGTACAACAAGCAGTACTCAACAGTCTACTGGAGACATATTTACTTATTGGATTAACACCATTAAAGATATTCAGCTGGAATGTCCCGTTACCTGGGTTTCCACATCAGTTCAGAGACTTCCGGATTCCATTTTGAAATTGTATAGTGATAAAACCGCTTATCTACAATCTTGTCTTAGAAAGAAAGAATTTACGCTAGAAAACAATCAAAAACCAACACAATGCGAATCCCGCCCCAGTATCACCGATTTCTCCTCTGAAAGTGAAAGTGAGTACGAAGATGATGCAGAACCATTACCAAATGACGACAATCCTGTGGTTGGTTCCGTCCAGTGGTTTTGCGCAAAACTTTGTCACGCAGCATTAGCCTTATATTTAAAACGACAAGGCATGTTTAATCAAATTTCCACAACCTTTAAAAATGCTTTGGAAATTGAAGAAGTGTGCTCAGAATTAAACAAAAATATTTACAAGCTACATTTAGAAGCTATTGAGCTTTGCGGGGAATACTTGAATTTAAAAGTTAGAGAATTTCATACACAACCAGGTTATCGAAGCAGATGGAGGATTTTACAGGAGCAAATGCAAAATTTGAATACAAAGTTAAAAGAAGTAAAAAACACGGCAGTAGTGCATTATATCAAGGGTAAAATTGCAAGCATGTTAGGTTTAGCTCACGACGTTTCTCTGGGGCATTACAGAAAAGCTGCAGAAATAGAACCTAGCAATCCATTGTGGTATCAGGTTATTTATGAGGAACTGAAGAAAATGAGAAAATCTGGGTTTAACAAACTTTCGCCAAGTTCAGAAGAAATTCGAGCTTGTCAAAAGGCACATGAACTTTCACCGGATAATCTTAAATATGCAATGGACCTGATTACTGTAAAAGTGGCAGTGGTTAGCGGTGCGAATGAAGAAAAATCTAGAAGAGTGGATGTGGAAAGAAAACAAAAAATTCAAGAGATTCAGAATTTGTTAAAGTGAGCAACTGTTTCAAAATATTTAAATATGGTCAAACTTACATTGTTCCATTTCACCGAGAATTGTCATTTTTACAGATTTGTAATGGACAGAGCAGAAGACAACTCAAGACATACAATGCTTGGAAAATTGACAACAGCGGAAATGTACACTGCAAAAGGATTTCCACAACGCGTTACTGATGCAGAAGCAATTTTCACAGAATGTTACAAAAAATGGCCAAAGAGTAGCATGGTGCTTCATAAAATGGCCAAGTTTTACTGCAAGGTATGAAATCCATTTAAGTTTAGTCTAAAATTGTTTTACGCTTGCTTATAATCTTGAATATAATTTCAGACATGTCGTAAATATCAAAAGTCGCGCGAGTATTACAAAGAAGCTATGCAAATTGCTCCAAGAAACTATCCGTGCCTTATGGACTACCTGAAACTACTTGGGAGATATTTAAGGAGTTATCCTGAAATGGTGGATATCATTGACAAGTATCTACCTAGTATAAATGATAATCAACATGTTGCTAACTTGATGATTATTAAGGGACAGGCTTACTGGCTACAGAAGGAGAACATTCGAGATATGAGAGTAAATGCGTGCAACGCTTGGTTGGATGTGATTCAGAGCTTTCCTCACTTATCATTCAAAGTGAAGGTATAAATTTCCATTTTTTCTTCAATTGGTGGTAAAATTGTTAAGACTTCAAGTACAAATTGTTTTTTATAAATTTGCTAGGATGCACTGACGTCGAAGAGTTCCAGTGTTTTTGGACGATTGGAAATACCAATTGCTGTATTGTATCCGATTTGCTTTGAGCAACTAGCAAAACGAGAAATGCTCAAAGTGAAAGAGATTGATGATTTTCTGGCGTTTCTGGGAAAGGATAAACGCCAGGGCGTAACGAAAACTAGAATACCAAATTATAATCCAAGGGAAAGAACGAAGAACTCCAATTTAGACAGTTTTGTTCATGAAGAGGATTAAAATACATAGCCTCACAATGACAACAATGTCTTGTAATTAAGCACAAGTTGACAATATTTTGTTGGTTAATTTAAGCAATAACACAGTTTATCAAAACTCATTTGATTCTAATCACAAAATAATAATAATTTGATGTTGATTTTGAATAATATGAAACAGCAACTTTGGAAATCTGGTATTCTCTTATCATTTTTAACAAGGCGATTCTGAAAATAAAAGCATCAGTTTGCTTAGCACAATATGTTGAAAGAATAATCTATAGGTTTCTAATTTAGTTTACTTACATTATGTACAATTTTCACTTCTTTGTTTGCTAATCCGTGACTGGACCTCCGACCAGCACCCATTTTGTAGGTCGTGCTGGGCTGTTTTTTCCAGTTCCAAAATCTTTTTCAGCCCCAAAAACGAATGTGCCAAACGCAGTGTTTGAAATTTTAGTGTCTGATACGTTCTTAGGAACTTGTTTGATATCTAGGCGTTCATTGGTAGATTGTGAATTTCCCATTTTGTATATTTCAAAAATCACAGATGGATTTCCTGTATTTTTTTATCCACTGCAAAGTGTCGTACCGTTATCCCAAAGCTGAAGGCGACAACTAAACCTAAATTTTCTATTTTGGGGAACCAAAGCTTAAGTTGAAATTCTGATCAGGAGTTGAGAATGGTGTCACGTTTATCAATGAAGTTGTTGATGCATTGAGTACAACGAGTTCATAGAATAATTCATTAGCATTTACGACTTGTGTGAACTCATTTATGTATCTGGCTTGTGCGAGGTTTTTTTTAGTTTTCCTGCATTGAACACAATTCACATTAAGATTGCTTGCGAGCTTCTTGTGTCACTGACCTAGATTAGTTACAAATTTATCTGCGCATTATTATTAAGAAGCATGATTAAATGAACCAGGCTACTGAACTCTCTGTAATGTAGTGCAAGACAGGTTCAGATTCAGTATGAACAGTTACATTTTCTCATAGCCTGTTTGCCAATGTCGTTATACATACTGTGTTTTCTTCAAAGAATTATCAAATCAGGTGTCATATAATATTGCAAATTGACGGGTAAAGATACGACATAGAGAAAACATCAAATTCATCCATTTATCTAGTCACCAAAAGTTTCGTACGAAACCAGTTGTCTGGGCAATGTCAAATTGTCAATGATTTTACTTTTGTAGCCATTGCTTACTAGGTCAAAAAGTGCCGCTCGCAAATCGAGAAATTCTATACCGCTTGAAATCCGTTTTGTGTTAGAAGCATATTTAAACTTACCTGTTACACTGTTTGGGATTTAACAGGGAACACTGAGACGCTGGTACCAGACTATATTAGACTTTGTATTGAATTTAGTAAAACTATGTTTTCTATACAAGTAAACTGCGTAGAATTCGAATATCAAACAAAATTTACGGTATGTGACGGTTTAGGAAAGTAGACAGGCTGTGAAATCAAAATACTTTATGCTTCAAAACTCAAAATATAGTTTCAGTAAAATAAATATGAGTATTTTTGTCTTACAAAGTTCTTGTAGAATCTGGTTGTGATTTAGTCATTGAATTTTCTATCAACAACCAGTTGATGGTGTTCGTGTGTGGTGATGATATAAAAATAAATTGACAGTGAGAGTGCAACAACATTTAGTAAATACCCTTCGTGCTCATTGCAAACACAGGTTGAAATTGCGTATCAACTTTCTAGATTAACAACATTCTGCAAAGACGTCATACACTGACACAGTTTCATATCCGGCAAATCAATTTAAAACCGAAAAATTAGTCTAAAGCAAAAAATATGATGCATGACTGATCATTTTTACGTTTTACGCATGTACGTATAGTTGTATGTTAAAGTAAACTGAATGAATAATTGAATGATGTATGCAAACAAAAAATCTTGAGTCGTTTGTTATGCCATTCTCTAGTTACCCCTAATATGCAGTTTCATTGGTTTATTAAAATCCGATAAGCCATTGCAGATTCACAGATTCAATTCTGAAAGCCAAGTGCAGGCTAATTAGTTCATATCCGGGTTAAAAACTTGGTTCGTGGTTTAGATGTATGACCGACGATATATGCACAATTACAATGATATGTTACCATTCTACATGAATCTTAAAGACAACAACAAACTGCAATGAGTGAACTGGCAATGCGCAAAGCAGTCTAATGATTCTGACTATTTACAATGCATTCAGTGAAAACGAATGTTTTGACAAATGAAAAGCTCACGGGATAGTTGAATCAGAATTTGTGCAGCGGTGGTAACGATGGTATTTTTCGGTTTTTATCGTTATATAAAATAACAGCATTGACACTTAGGCTGATATTCTGGTTACTTTAATTTAATTTGTCATTTTGATTTGTCTTTCGTTGGCATATATGTACTTGCTTGGTTCTCTTTGTGTCGCTTTTTATTCACTTCGCTCCTTTACTATTTTTCTGGTAAAATTGCTCGTTGATCATTTTATCATATTTTTTTATCATACGTCCTCATCTTAATAACACAAGTGAAGTGCTTATAATTTCTATATGAAATTACAGATAAAGCCTGCATGTCCGTAATTTTATTCAAGTATACAATTTTGAAATTTCTAACAATCCTTTAACTATCTAGGCTTTGACTTCTAATGCTAATGACAAAATAAGAGCCCCGGTTAAGTCCTCCCAGAGAGAAATGATACGCTATATCACCTCTTCTACATAGAATATAAGTATGGTGCATATTATTGGGCAAACATATACTAGAGTACTTAGTAGCTTATTAGGAATTATGAGCTTTAATAACTTTATACATGCAAGTTGGTACCAGTAAGAATGAACTATAACAAAAAGGATAAAAGGAAATTGTATAATATTATTGGTATAATTATCCTTAATGGTTTAGTAATTCCGGAAGAACTGCTGTTACTTATTTTTCTTTTCATCCATTCTGCTATATCGTCAATAATCTTGTTGGCAGTTATGGCAGGCTTAGTAGGGGTGATTCTTGTAGTACTTTTAATTGAACATCCATGAATAGGTTTCCCAGATCCATCTAATACTGCTTCCACTCCAAATGTAGCGAGAACCTTGCCAATTCCTTTTACTTTTATTGCAGAATTTCCATGGTTACTCAAAAAAGTAAAACCACTGTGATGATTTCTTAATTGTGCTGGGGTCATAGATTGGCTTCCAACCGAGCCGCTAATCAGCAGTGTTATCTCATAATCAAACGAAATGTTTTCCATTATCTTTAAAAAGGAACTTATGGAGTATTCAGTGCATGGACTGATTTCAAAGCTCTGGGAAGTTGAAAATGATCTAGATTTTTCCACGGTTTTGGTTTGTGAATGGTTTGCTTTGCTTAGTAATGACCAAAGACTTTGTTCAAATCCAATTTTTGTATCGACAGATGGAAATAGTTTACCGATCGAGAAGCTAGTTTCCGCTGAAAATAGAGTGCCTGTTTGGAAACTAGTTTCTATTGAAATGGAGTCCATGTTAGATAACCCTTCGATTTTGCTAATCTGAAAAGATTCAGTGTATGCCCTTGTTTCCGAAAACTCTTTTGTAATTGTTGCGGATCTCGTATTTAGAATTGGTATTTTAGCTGCTTCGTCAATATCTCGCGATCGAAATGGGAACGTTTTGGTAGTAATTTTGAACCCAGTAATGGTGGCATGTATCCTAAATATATTACACGCATTATCCTACTAAATATGTAACTGATTTTAACACGATGTACTGTCCGAAATTAGAAAAGATATTGGAGCCGTACAAGAGGAAGGGAATTACCGCACAAACCAAACACAAGCAGCTGATTGGCTGGCCTTAATCACGCGTCTGACTTTGTCCGTGTGAGCGTAAGCTACTTTGTAGTTTAAACAAAAAAGGCGGTAATTCCCTTCCCCGTGAAGGAATTTATTAGGATCTTCCAAAAAAAGAGTATATATTGCTGTATTTAAATAAACCGATTAATGATCATTTGGAATACGTAGCTTAGCCAAATGGAGAAATGGATATCTGTCTGTCTGATTATCTGATCCTCTCACCCTATTACCCCAGGGGGATGAGAAAGCAGGCTAAGTATCAATAGGGTTATTTCCTATGGCCCAATGAATGACTGTACCTAATCTGGTGTGATTCTAACCAGTTTTATGGTCAGTTGGGTTACCTCTCCCTTCTACCCCAGAGGGATGACCAATCTGGCACAAAGTCAACAGAGTTCTTTACTATGGCCAAATAAATCACTGTACCAAATCTGGTGCGATTCTGACATGATTTGTGGTAAGGAAGGGTTACCTCCCCCTATTACCCCAGGGGGATGACCGACCTTGCTCAAAATCATTTGTGTTCCTTCTTTGGACCCAATGAATCGCTGTACCAAATTTGGCGTGATTCTGACAAACCGTCTGGCCTGTATCGTGCTGACACACAGACAGACATGACAATCTCAATACTAGCTTCACTATGCTCACCTACGTAATAACTTACCTAAAGCAGCTTTTCGGGGTATTACATGGCTCGAAGGATTTGACCTCACTGAATGGAAGTAAATTCGAAAGTTTTATATATTCTTGGTTTTTCAAAATAACAATAAAATTTAGAACAAGTTGAACAAACCTAAAGGAATACCATCGTGACTTGTGTTCCATGTGAATGCCATGAGGATTTGCACTGACAAAATATGAACCAGCCCTCAAATCACGCCGAACTTCTCCGGAGCAGTTCGTGGCATCTGGGTATATTCTAATACAGTTACCGTGGTTGTCAATTGATCCAACCTTGCCCCAAACGTATCCTGGTAACTCAATACAGCCACAAACATTGGTGTATTGTGCACTAATGTTTTTGTACCAAGGCTCCCTGTAAATATCTACGTTTATTTGCTCTCCACCTTCCTCATTGGTGCAAATTTGAAACGAACTAATTTTATTGTGAAAACTTCCCATGGAAAGTTGATTCAAGTCCAATCCGTTTGTACCAATTTCTTTCCCATCCGGTGTAATTTTTATGCTGTATCCTTTACAAGAAGGGTCTTCATACGCCATTATACAATAAGGGGTTTTTACAGAGGCGATATGATAATTAGCATATTCGGGTATGCAGTTGCAGCCACTGTGTGGACTAGCTTCATATATTAAACCTGTTTGGTTAAACATTGATATTAGATGAATAGAATATTTGCAACATTCTTTGATGTAACCAATTCAGTTTTCAAATCTGTTTGATATATGCAAACAGTCATTTTTAAGTTATAAAATAACACTACATGTCGTAAAGACTCTATTTTGTTAAATTGGGCTTAAAAATTCCGTGTTACACCTTTGGACACTACAAATTGTGTTAAAATTGAGATTTTTAAATATGTATAACTATTTACCTCTGTAGTAGGTTTCATTATAAAAGCCTATTTTTGAACTCTCTGAACTGGCTAAGAGTATTAAGAGCCAAGTACACAGCTGCAAAAATCATACAAAGTATTATATTATATAGTTAACTTAAAACGCAATGTGGTTATGCAGTACTTACAAGTGCTTTCATTTTTCCCGAATGTCGTACAGTAGCCTAACAATAACACATTTGGAGTCAACTTTTGATATTAGTTAGAACCTAACAACCTCTTTTCAATATATGTTTGTACTTTCAAATCACTTGCCAATGTAGAATTAATGTAATTTTAATTTTAATACCAATGCGTTCTATTAACTTCTTTGTTTCACTTTTTTGTAAAAATCATTCAAGTTGTATTTTAAAGAAAAGTATACGTTCAAGGAAGTATACAGAGCATGTGCTATTATACAAATGCAACAGGATTTTATTTTCAACTACACAAGCCGGCAGACGTATCCCGACCTCTTATACGGGTAATTTTTAAAGATAAATTATTTATTCGTTGTAGTTTCATCGAACTTATTTGTACACACTTGACTTTGTTATTGTATATTGATGAAGTTGATAATATACTGGCTTAAGAACGTACGGATAACGTCTTCCGTAAGATGACAAATGTTTTTGCTGTAAACGTTTTGCACTTACAGTTTACTTTTGTATTTTTGGTTTCTAAATTAGCCTAGCTTTCAAAAACAAGAAACCGTGCCTGTTTAACGTCGTGCGTGGAGTTTTTGTCGACAAAGAATGAAATAGTAACAAACGTTGTTTTCAATGGAGCACATAAGGAATACTGCAGCTTTGGAAAAAGAATCATGAGTAAAGAAAAAATATTTTATGAAATGTGCATTTATATAATCTGAAGTGGTTCGCTGTTTACTTAACTATAATATCCAATAACCATTTCAGTGAAATGACTTCACAAACACTCAAACCCGTTTGACCTTGAATATGCCATGGAAAAATACAAGCCAGAACAAACAGAACACTTTTGAATAAAAACAGAATGATGGATTCTTCACATGATTGTCCGTCAAACGCTCTGATAAAATCAATCAGATTCCCGTTTGCCGCGAGTAATTTTCTGTGCAGTATTTGCAAATACTAAATGCATATCTAACAAACATGCTTGCTCATACATTTTTACGTAGAAGTGAAATCAACAAGTCCGTGTAAGTGATAACTTCTTTATAAAATAATCTCGCAAAAGCATTTCGACAGCCCTGAAAAACAAATACACAAGGATGTCGAACGATCCACTTTAGAAATACACCCAAACGTTTTTATTACAATGTGTGAAAATCAAAACTACAAAGTCGATCAAACATACATAACCCACTTTTGACTGGAAATAAAATGATAAATGATAATAGCCGTTGTGCCTAAATACTGTGCGGAATTGTCCGCAAAGCATATTGATATAAATAGTCAAGAGGACTCACCTTTGCACACAAATTATCTGCAGTGAACAAATAAATGCATATCTTAACAAACATACCTACACATGCTTTTGTAGATAGAACGGCAATTCACAAGTCCGGGTAGTGATAATACCTTACCATGACCCAAAAATAAAACGTTTTGCATACAGACTTTGTTTACGTTCAGGAGATATGTTTCTTCCGAGAACATAAACCAGTCACGAATAGAGATAGGCTTCGCAAACAATTTATTTAAGCTTTATTCACACGTAAAACATAAACCAATTGAAAGAGATGATGTCATTTTTTCGAAGAACTTATATGGTTGTTCGTTTTCTCGGATCTTCAACAGAGCCTTCATGAATGAGATGTTAAATGAATACACAAGTGATGTTGTTGTAGTATATGCATACTTCTCAAGTATCACATAAATGAGTGGCTTGTCCAAGGATCCAATCTTAGCTCAGTGGTCTAGGGCAACATTCCGGCAAAGTGTGGTCGCGGGATCGATTCCCGCAGATGGATCAGATTTTTGGTTCAAGGCAGCTCTCTCAACGCAACACTCGTACGTCTCCATCCAGAGATGGCTGAAACAGCGGGTTTCTACATTAAAACCTGCCGGGTTGGGTTTAAATGGGTAATAACGGGTTTTTGGGTTTTAACGGGCATTAATGGGCATTAACGGGTTTTATTTTATTATAATACATATATGTATATGGGGCCATAGAAAATGGCGCCTTTTATGGGTTTGAATTTAACATGGGGTTTTAATTTTGCCCAAAAAACCCAGCCCAACCAGGTGCCGGGAGGGGGCGTTAAAACCCGGGCAAAAACGGGTTACCCGGCCTAGATTTTAGCCCGCGAGCCATCTCCGTCTCCATTATTTCGTAGAATGCAACGACCGTTCATTCTATACCAGTTGTTAAATAGTTCTAGGTATATCGGATGAAGAGTAAAGTTAAGTCTTTCACAATATTAATTTAAATTAGTGCTCCACACCTTATATTACGCAGGGCTATATTTTCAGCGGAATTTGATTCTGAATTCAATAATTTATGAGAACCGAGTTCACAGTTATATCAGTGGTCAGGTTATTGCCTACCAGCGCAGTTGATCTCTCAACAAAGTTAAATAAGCCGAATTTAATCTAATCCTGTCAAAACTTTGATAGATTTTTTTAGTTCATTTTCACCCCTAGATTCAACATCCATTAGTAATACTTTGCCCTGACGATGTATAAACCAGAGCCATGCCACCAATTGAAACAGTAAAGAATATCAATCCATTGACTACAGCTAGGCAAAAGAATCTAGTAAGAGACAAGCCAAGCCCCTACAACTTTATCCATTTAATCGCAGTTGCACTTAAGCACAACAAATCAAATACCAAGATCATAAATACTGTTAGAATTACGTTCTGTTGCATTTCATTAAGTAGAACGCCAAGTAATTAGACGCAAGTACTTGAATGAAAATGCATTAAATCTGTGCTCGTTTTAATTTCCCCATGAACGCTGGCAAAAACATACACCAATAGTGACGCACATGGATATTTGGTATCTGTTGAGCAATAGTTAAAAACGCGCAAGCAGTACATTGTTATCCGTACGTTTTTCATAATTCTTGTTACTACACATTACTTTGTCTATATTTTACGTACGTCATAAAAATAAAAAACGATTATTAAAGATTCTACCAAATTTAAAAGTTTTCAATTTATTGGAGTTTATTTTCAAAGCTGCTACGAGAGATTTTGCATTTTGGTTTGTGTTGATTTATGCTTAGCAGTTTCTTCACATAACATTTACTTACCCAATACAGAAGAAACATACTTTTTAATGTTGACGACTTTGGCGTTGTTGTACAAAATTAAAAAGTCGTGGAGCGTAAAATTGCAAAATATCATAAAACAAATAATCATTTAGTCAGAACAGATTATAAAAAATAAAAACTAATAGTTCAAATAATTGGCCGCAGCTAACAATAAATGTATCTGAAAATTTCAAGAATTATTGCTATCTGTAAACACTAATCGTAATTTTTCATCGTAAATCGAATCTACAAAATAAGTTCTATCAAATGTGCATTCAAACTCTTCCAGCATACTCGTGGGAAACGAGATAACTAGGAAAACAATTCACATGACAATTAACTTTAATTGAAGATTTTCTGAAAATTAGAGTTTTAGATACCGTAAAAACTCGGATTATACCCGGACCTCTGTTTATACCCGGCCTCGAATTATAGCCGGGTCTAGAGGCAAAAATTTGAAATTTTGCCCTGCCCCGGATTATGTCCGGGTCAAAAATGCTTTAGTATGAATTGTAAACAAAGGCATATAATAAGTACCATTTTTGAATAAAATTTTATGTAATTATGCTAACTAATGAGGTTTTAGGTACTTAGCTACAGTGCTAACAAAATTTCACACAAGAAAACTTACAAAATCGCCAATACTTCAAAATATTGCATGAATGTTTTGCGATTTTACCATCAAACTATGTAGAAAACTCGTAAATTTGGATTTTTGCCCTGCCCCGGTTTATAACCGGCCTCGAATTATAGCCGGGTCTGAGACCTCAAATTTGAAATTTTGCCCCGGGGCATAAACCGAGTTTTTACGGTAAATAGAGAACTAAGCTACCAAAACATATTCAACATAGCCAAAGTTGTTAAAACTGCATAATTATTAAAACATTTTGCTAATTTTTGTATCATATTTAACTTTAAAATGCTCATAACTTCAGTAGAATACCAGAGTAGAGTCTTTTGTATACCTTAATCAAGCTTATTAAACAATTATTATGATTAATTTAAAGACTCATTCAGTTTGAGTTACGTAAAAAAATGGCACTTTTTACATACGTCAAAAGCCTTGTCATTAAAAACCGTTCATTTTAATATTTTATTTGTTCTCGCAGGCTCTTATCCTTAGTCGCTTCTGCTCCTTTCTTTTCAATCCTTTTTTTCCAGTTTTTTCCTCCTTTTCAAAATATCCTCATTATATTTATGATTTAATTCTATTACCACAATCGTATCGTTCAATTGTGTACTCAACATTTCACCCTGAGTGCTACTCACAATTTCCATTACACTACTCACATCTTTAACTTGGAGCGTTTGCACTTTTGCTTTTGCTTGTTCATTTTTTTGAGTTGCAGTCATACGCACGTCATCTGTCTGGCGCCATCCACTAATGACGTCATTTTTTAGGGTCGGTCAGTGGTCTTTCAGTGACAGTGACGAATAGTGAAATGGGGGTGCACGGGGAGAATTACAAATTTTCAATTACAAATGACACATATTACAAAAGAGAGAATTACAAAACCCAAAATTACAAATGAAAATGTACATAAATTACAAAAAATCCATTCGTCAATTTTTCTTTAATTTTACACTAAAGACTATATAAATTTCAAACCAAAACATCGATTCAACTAGTATTCATTTTTTTACTCACTCATCAATTCATATTGTGTTATAATGTAATATGTATGACATTTTACTGAATACTATTGCTACGTACAATATAGAGCGACACTTTTCTTTCGAAAGTGATGCTTTTAGCAGGCAATATGTAATTTTCTTCTAAAATTTTATCTGGGTGGTATGTATAATGCTGGAACTTTATAATTATTATACAATCGTCTTTAAATTAAATTTATAAACAGTAGTAGTATCAGGACACAGTGAACTCCGTTTTTGTGCGTACATTTGAAAGATGAGCAATAGTGTATTTTATAAAAACAAGCAGCAAAAAAAAATCTTATTTTTGCCTTCGTAATATTCGATGAAAAGATTCCTTACTGATGAACGATATTTTTCAAAGATTAACACTTTTCATGTGAGCTCATTCAAGTTACTTTTGAAATTTATATGAAATGTTTCTCTAAAAAGTACTCAATTTCATTTAGTTGTGCTCGAAAATGTATTCTAAAATGATGGTTTGAGTTTTTGTAATTTAAGTACTTAGGACAAAAAATACATTTGTAATTTGAGACTTTGTAATTTAGAATTTGTAATTCATGTATTTTGTAATTTGTGGTTTTGTAAATCTCCCCTAAGACCGAAATGGGCGGGTGCGTGGCTAATGACAAAAGAGACGTCACTACCGTACAACCAAAGAAATATCCTCCATTGAATTCGTGCAAACAAAAACACAGTTATCCTCTTTGTAATTGGGTTTTATCTCAAAATATTATTTCTAGAACAATCTGTATGCAAAGTAATATAGGTTACTGCTATTTAAGAGTTTCATATTAAGACATCTAGTATTAAAGCTTGTACAGGTATAGTTTGGCTTTCTGTAACCAGCATACTTGCGAATTTGAAGTTTAATATTGATAGAAATAGCCTTTATTTTAAATCTAAAACCAGTAATTAAAGGCCAAAGTCATGCTAAAATTAATTTTTGTTATCTTTGCTACAAAACTCTTCAACAAACCTTCAGACGATGCAATTTAGCATTTCAGAAATAACACCAACTTTTAATCACAGACTTCAAGGGTATTTAACAACAAATTAGTTTGCAATGAGGTACACTGAACTTCTGAAACTTCATCATAATCAATCTTAAAATATTGAGGTTTCAATTTGTGTCATGTGACCTTACGTAGCCTTAGGTGACATGACAAGTGGGGTCAGTGGTAAATTGAAAAAGTGACAGCATAATGACAGGGGTCAGTCAGTGGTCCAAAAGTACCGATTTTTAAGTGACGTCTCTGGATGTTACTATACATAACTTCAAGTAACAGTAAAGCTCAGGGAACGATCCACAGAAATTAAGTCAACAGAAGCATAATCAGCATGAGTTTTAGTTCCATATAGTTTCCTTCGGTTAGAACTCGGGTAAAAACGCAATACCCCGTACACCTGTTACACACCAATCAGCATAGGATTCCCAGTCTTTCTATTTTATCGGAAATCCGCCTTCTTTTATGAGTTGTATAGTTTTCATAATCCAGTATCTGTTAACTGTATATGTAATATGGTATTGATGTCGTTTGGTCAGTTTTTCAGACAACAGGAAACACTTTCTTGAGCTATCACGTGATCCTTTTACTACGGCTTTTTCTAGAGAGAGAAAATATGCCTCATCTTTTTGGTGTATAAGAGCATATGCTCCAATCAAAAAAACCAACAATGTGTCTTATATTATTGTCTAATGGTTTTGTTGTTGTATATACTACTTTTTAGGAAATTTGACAATTTCCTTTTTCTGAACTCTTCCTATCTAGATTCCCATTCCAGAGGATCGTCAAAATAAATAGTTGGCCACAAAAGTTTAAGTCCATTTACAAGTATCTTGTATGGTTGTATGGCCTAGTCACTTGTCTTGTATGGTTTTCGTGTACAAAAACAGTAAAACGAGTTGTGACTTCGTTTGTGTAGTGTGAACAAATAAACAACCTAAGTAAGCTTACTAGAAACAAGATATTTGTGCGTTTGGATGCATTTTCAATCAACCAACCAAGGAACTCCGCTGCCAATTCAAATACATTATTTGTGGGAGTTTTACCCTCATATGGGTAATTGAAGAATCGCGTAAAAGCTAATATTACAATTAAATAAAACACACATGGTGCTGAGATGATTCCCATCCATGATTTCATGCTAGCCGTAAACCACTCCTTACTATAATTAGGAAAATATTGGGTGAATTGTTTAGGCCACTAATTAAAGATGCAAATCTTTTATCCGACAGCTCATGAGAGTAGTTGCTGTTCGGTCATTTTTAGTTGAAACTGAAACATAATATTTGCAATTTATCCTTCAACAATAGCATTGGAATATATGAAAACGCCAGTTGTGTCCGGCTACAAATGAAATTTTGTAATGAGTCAAGACTAAATTCAGAAACCAAAAAAACAAATTTGAACAAAGTAGTTTTATTTTAAACTAATAGAAGCAAGAAACGCGGCTCAAGTGATTGTTAAATATCCAGCAGAACACCCTGTTCGGTTATATGATGCAGGCTTCATCTAAAAAGGTTAAATAAAGGATATTCAAGTGAATTATTGAGATGAAAAAATCAATATTCAATCTTTAGTAATTCTTTTGGGCAGTTAATTTTATGTCGTTTGCGAGAAGATATTCAATAGTTGATTTCCTTTAAAGCATAGAATATTTTAAAATACATGTGTTGATTGGATTTCTTGCCGTAAATTAGTCGGTTACCATGGAACGATACTGTGTTAAAACTAGCACAAGATGACGAATTCTAACATGCTAAGTTCATATTTGTAAAACTATCTCAATCACTGGCATTACTTTAATTGGTATGTGTGGTTATATAGTTAAAAGAATAAAGTCTCGTGAGAGTACTTATAAAGTGTAAATTATGCTAAGTCTGCTTACGTCGTAAAAATGTATATTAATATTATGGAAATTTTTCATTTACAGTACCTCGAAGTTTCAAATTATTCTTAAACGTAAAGGGCTTAGCTTTGGCCAAAATTGTTTGTTTAGGTATCTTGCCAGGATACAAAAATTGGGTTTACGGTTTTTATTGAAAACATATACATAAAATGATTGCTCTCTGGAATACAAATTCTATGTGGTCACCAACTTTCCATTAGTGGCAAATAATGAAGTGGGTGTGTTTTGCTTTGAAAGCAATTTCAACCAACCGGATATCATACCGTGTAAAGTAAAACACGAAGGCTTTATTTCGACATCATAACTCTAACAAATTTCCAAAGTCCATTTTCTCGCAACTAAAACAATCATAATGTTGCTTGTAAGTTTTTTGGGAACATTACTGAGTACAACAGTACTCAGTTTCCAAGAGAAATGTTACCAGAATATTCATTCCGAAATTACATTGCAAATTTTCAATGGTATGAAGCAAAACGAGGGAAACTACGAACTGCTTTTTCACTCGCTGGCCCAAACTAACAATATATACCACCACACTCTGAGGAAAATGGTGTTTCAAAACTTCAACACGGATATTGGAATCGGATACTTCACCAAACATACACAACCGTATCATATTGTACTTGCTCCAGTACGGAATAAATACATTAATGATCACATATTTGAAACGTTTTTGCAAATAAGTGCGCATCCCACAACTCTGTTTCTACTATTTACTTGCACTCCTATAAGAAACATTCAGGCAATGTTTTCTACCATTGCCATAAACACACCTGCAATGAAACTTGGAAGGGATTCCGTCAAATCCTGTCAAAACCATGTCAAAACCTAAAGGCAATGTCTGTGGTGGTGGTTACTGTGTGCCAAAGTGAAATAATTCAATGCCGAATTCACACCGAGTCAGATTTAGTAGTTACATAAATAATGATCTTTATTGAACTTTAAACAACAAGATTTAAATGACTTTATTATGGCTCGCGACAGAACAATAATAATTTTCACTGCAGTTAACAAGTTGTATTTTCCCTTTATCCCCTTCACTACTCGCGAGCCTGGCTCTTTATCCACCAGAGCAAACTCCACGAGTTTTCCACGTCTAAAACTGTAGTCACAAGTCTTGATAAAGCTGTCTGCTCCTCCAGCCCAACCTCTATCCCCTTACTTCACGAAATTTTTTATAAGTCCAAATTTCACTGAACTGATGAAGGCAAATCGATGGTTAGTCGGACAGAATGCACCGCTTACCCAAGAAGTTGGCTTGCTTTTTCTCGTCCAATGCTCAAATCCTAGTCAGGGCAGCTCATAAAGTTTTACTTGACTTCTACAGACTTTATCAAACTTAATGGACAATACAACAATTAGACAGCTTTCATCCTTTTGAACATATACTTTGAAAAATGGGCATTCAAGTCATGCATTTAGATTCAACAAACATTTCAAAAGTTAACAATGATCAGTAATTAACACATACATGTAAATTTGCACAAACTGCGAATTTTGGAAAGTAATCTACTCTATGTTAAACTCTACATTTAGATTTCGCACCGTCCATCCGGCCGTATTGGCAAAGGGGTCGGTGTGCATTCAAGCGGAACGAGCTGCTTGCTCTATGCTCCTATCCTTCCTATACATTTTATCAAAACATAATATTTTTCTCTCATCTGGAAAGTGAATATTTTTTCAATTTGGGTTAATTTTCCTGACGCCGTCATGCATTAAAATTTAAAACTAACTTAAATTTTCTTATGAAACTGAACCTCAAAAACAGTTTGAGAGTTTGAAACGTGCAATTATCTTAATGTAACATACAATTATCCTCTATTTAATTATTGCCCATAAGAGCCTATGTTATTTCTCTTATGGGATTTTACTATGGCCAAAACTCATCTCACAAACTTGTCAGTTTTCTACTGAATTCTCAACATTACCGGCCCCTGATTTGCCCACTTGTTCTAGAACGGTGGACAAATCACTACAGGAAAGCCCGGTAGGGCATATTTTGGCGACAGGCCGTTTGAAACGATGAACCGTCTGGGTGCGGGGGTCTCGTCTGATGACCTCCACAACTCGCACAACGCTGTCTTTCCCTGGAAATGTCTGTGAGACAATGGCTTTCTTCCATTGACCCCTGGGTTTTAACTCGTCCACCATAATGACGACGTCTCCTACCTTCACCGGCTCTCTGGTGGCGTTCCACTTGTTCCGCCGGAGTAAATCAGGAAGCACCTCCCTGCTCCATCGTTCCCAAAATCTGTTAGCCAGCACTTGTGCTTTTTCCCACGATTTCCCCCACTGCCCTTTCTTGTCTGTCACTTCGCCACACAAGTCGGATGAGTTGTTGGCGACATCGTTGGGGTCTCCGGAGGCAACCCCAACCCCTCGGAGAAAATGGTTGGGCGTGAGGGCACTGTCGTCGTTTGGGTCGTTTGATACATAGGACAGCGGTCTGCTGTTAACCACATTTTCCACTGCCTTCACGGCTGTTAACAGTACTTGGTCTCGGGGATAGCTTTCTTTGAGCACTTCAGAGAGCGCCCGTTTTACTTGCTTGATTAATGATTCCCATGCTCCCCCCATGTGCGGTGCTGCTGGGGGATAAAGTGCCAAATTAGTCCATTGTATTTTACCTGTTTACCAATTTCTTTTGCCGCTGCTATGAAATTGGTGCCGTTGTCACTGTAAAGATGCCTGGGGAGCCCACGTGCGTCTACAAAACGTGACATCCCCATCATGGTTTCATCCAGACTGCGCCCTGAGATTAACTCTATGTGCACAGCTCTCGTCACCATGCATGTCAGGAGAAGCCCCCACTGCTTTTCGTGACGTCGTCCCACGGTCACCTCTATTGGACCAAATAGATCCGCTCCTGTGTAGGTAAAGGGTGGTTCATACGCCCTTGTCCGGCAATCCGGGAGCTTTCCCATTTCCGGGAAAATCGGACTTGCTTTTCCAAGCTTGCACGGTAAGCATCTGCTCCATGCTCGCCTTACCGCATTCCGTCCACTTGGAATGAAGAACCGCTCTCTGAGGAGGTTGAACACTGTATTTCGTCCACAGTGCAAATTTTTGTGGTGTTCAGCGTCGATCAGGAGCTCCGTTATACGGTTATTTCCTGGTAGCAATATGGGTCGTTTCACATCTCCTTCCACCGAGTCTGCTATACGCCCTTGAACTCGTATGACACCGTCCGTGTCACGAAATAGTTTTGTCGTTATGAGTATTTTCTGTGCATCCTTGAGTTTTATATCTTTTTGTGCGGCTCTCAAGACTGCTATTTCGGCAGCTTTCAAATGTCTTCCTGCTAGATTAGACGCAATGTATACGCCGTTTAGATTTGTCCAAGGAGAAGATGGTGCTTCTTTCGCTTTTATTCGCTGCAACCAATATTCAGCCGCAGCTAAGATTCCAGCGGTTGCTCGTAACAATCGATTATATGAAGAGAATCGTGCACTGTCTGGCACAATATCCAAATACATGTAGTTTTCTTCATCTACATGAGCAATTTCTTCTCCTGCAGCTGTGCAGCACACACTTTCTGTGACAGCTTTTTCTGGCCATTCATCTTCTGGTCGTTTTAAGAAGGCCGGCCCCGTGAGCCATCGGCTTTCACTGGTCAATTCGGCGGGTTTACTGGATCTTGTCCCGTCGTCTGCCGGGTTTTTATCAGTGCCAACCCACCGCCAATCATCCATGTTTGTCAGTTTTTGAATTTTTGAGACCCGGTTTGCTACAAACTCCTTGTACCGGGCCGAGTCACTCTTAATCCAGGAGAGTGCCGTACTGGAGTCACTCCAAAACACACATTTCTGAATTGTTATTGGTATTTCGTTTAGGAAGGCGGCGGTCATCTGGCTTCCTATTAATGCAGCGCACAACTCAAGTCTGGGGATTGTTGATTTCTTCGTCGGAGCCACTTTTGTTTTCCCCAGGACAAATGAAACTTCCACGTTATCCTCATTTTGTACTCGAAGGTAACAAACTGAGGCCATTGCTTCAGTGGAGGCGTCTACAAACGTGTGTAATTGCGTATAAGAGTCACCATTCAAATTTCCGTACCATCCTGGTATGGTTATTTCCGGCAGGTTTTTTAGCTGGTTGACCCACCTTGTCCATCCCGCCTGGATTTCATCCGTGATGGGATCATCCCATCCTATTCCAGTTTTCCAAACCTCCTGGAAAAGTATCATGGCTTTTATCTTATAATGAGCCACGAATCCCAGTGGATCAAATAGCGACATAATTAGTCCGCACATCTGCCGCTTTGTCGGTCTTTCTCCGGCCATGATACCTGGTTTCACCTTATTGAAATTTAGTCTGAAAGTGAACACGTCCTTCTTGGGGTCCCAATATAACCCCAAAACTCTCTCAGTCTCTCCGATACTTTTCTGGTCTCCGTCTAGCCGCAGAGCATCGGGTATAGACTCCATGACGTTTTTGCTGTTGGATAGCCACTTTTTTATGACGAATCCTCCGTCTTTGTTTATGTCGGTTATTTGTTTTCGGAGAATAGACACTTTCTCCTCCGTGTCGCTTCCCGTTAGGCAATCATCAATGTAAAAGTCTTCTCTAATGACACGAACTGCTTCGGGATATGTTTCCATGAATTGCTCGGCATTCTTGTTTTTTACAAAAATGGCAAATGACGGAGATGAGGTTGCGCCAAAGATCATTACGAGCATCTCGTAAACGTCGGGTTTCTTGGATGGGTCACCATCTCTCCACAGAAATCTTTGTGCTTGTCTGTCCTCTTCTCGAATGAAGACACGGTGAAACATATCTTCAATGTTGCCACAAATTACAAATTTGTGTCGTCGAAAATTCCATAATATGGCAGGAAGCGGACGTATTAAATCCGGCCCCGTGAGGAGGAAGTCGTTGAATGATTTTCCTTCTATCACTGCTGCACAGTCGAAAACAAGCCGAAATTTTCCAGGTTTGTTGGGGTTTACCACTCCAAAATGTGGGATGTACCCTGTCCTGGTCGTATTGACCGCAGCTTCCTCCTCTGATAATTTTCGAATGTATCCTTTGTCGAGGTATTCCTTCACTTTTTTGTGATACACATCCGCAAATTCATGATTCTTTGTCATTCTGATCTCCGTCTTTCTTAAACGGGACACAGATTCATCATACATTCTTTCAGGGAAAGGGTCTGCCGTTTTCCACAGCAAACCTGTTTCCCAACGCCCATCTGGCTGTCGTATCGTAGTTGCTTCCATTATCTCCAGGGCCCTTTTGTCTTGGACTGATAACGACGTTGAGTCATCCTCTTTTTCTCCAATATTGTCGAGTTTAAAAGATTCAGTTATCAGCTTGTCTAAGGTGGCGTCCAGGTCAATACCACTTGAATGAAAAAGGGATCCAATGTGGTTGGTCTCCCCAAACTTCCCTTGTAACGCCCATCCCAAATCTGTTTTCACTGCAATAGGTTGATCTGGGTCCGCGTACAAGAGCTCACGGTGCATAGTTAAATAGCCATGATCGCTCCCGATAACAATCTCAGGCTGCACATTTCTGAGACGTGGTCCTTGAAATCTCCTCAAGTGCGGCCAACGGAGCTTGGCGGTATCCACATCAATTGAGTAGGGTCGCAATCCAATTTGTTTTACTGTGATTGCTTCTTTGACTTCATGCCATTTAGACCCCTTTTGATTTCCAATAATTGAAAAATCGACAAGTTCAGCGTTGTCTTCCTTCACTACACCACCCGACATTGTAGTGTAGCGAAAATCTATCGGTTTCCCTTGAAGGCCAATGTCTTTGGCTAGGTCATTTGTTATCAAAGTGCGGGTGGCACCGGAGTCAAGTAGGGCGTGGGTCTTTCTCAACCTACTTCCGCATTTTATCTTTACTGGAACTATTGGCAAGGGGCCGTCTGTCCCTTTGATAATTGCAGCTTCTACTGCTGCTGAAAGTCCAATATTTCCTGTTACTTTCTCTTCTTGGGCGGAAGAGGAAGTAGTCGGCTCATTTTGAGCTTTACTTGTCTTCCCGTCAGAAGATCCACTTGTCTTTCCCCAAGAAGGTTTAGAGTGTAAAAGCACATGATGCTTTCTTGTGCATCCGTCAATGCCACACACTTTACCTTCTTTGCACTCTGCTGTGCGGTGGCCTCCCTTAAGACAGGAGAAGCACACGCGAGCTTCTCGTGCTAAATTCCAGCGTTCGTCGACTGATTTTTTCTTCAAACTCCAGCATGAGTCAATTCTGTGGTTTCTAGCTTGGCAAACATTGCATTCACTTGCCTTTTCGCTGCTGGAGGGTTTGTCTTGTTGGGTTTGCCCTTCAGCTACTGCGATAGTTCCGCGCCCTCGTGAATTGTAGGATTTCTCTTCCTTCTGCTCTGTTTGCTTGCCAAAGTTGGGTCTCTGATTTCTTAGGGCACCCTCTACCTTTGCTGCCATCCACTTAGAAAAACTTTGTACATCTGTGGCGCTGATGTCAAAAAGCACGCAATGCTCAGTCCATGCGTCCTTATACAGCTGAGGTAATTTGTCTACGAGGTCACGTAGTAAATGTGAATTTTGCAAATATGCATACATTTTGAACGTTTTGATATTTTCCACCAAGGCTGCCACATTTGTCCCAAACTCGATTATAGTTTCGGGTACACGCGTGTCTATTCTCCTGCATGCTTTCACTTTTTCTGTTAAGTGGTCAATAATATATTCAGGCCTACCGAAGCGACTCTCCAGTGTATCCATCACGGCCTGAACGTTCTTGGGATTGGTCATGAGATGCTGAATCGCATTTGTCGCAGCACCCTTCAAACTCCTCTCCAAGCGAGTCATATTTTCGTCATTTGAGAACCCAAATCTTCTCAAAGTTCGGTCATAGTGGGCTTTAAATTTAATCCATTGTGCCGGATCTCCATTGAACTCCGGCAGAAATTTGTCACTTGGCCCTGCTCTTTGTTCACGGAGTAGTTTTAATTGCTCTGTAAGAGCAGCCATTATCACCTGGTTTCCGTCTGATGCCCGGTGAGGTCCTCGAATTAGTGAACGCCTTCCGTCGTCAGCTACACTTACGATGCTGGAAGTGGGCGACGGTGTACGCTGCCTCCTGTTTTGATGCACCGGTTGGGGTTCTAGCCGTGACCTTCTCACTTGATGCCCGGCTTCAGCAGCAGGGTTACGAGTGTGGGATGAGGTGTTAGCTCGAAATGGCACTTTCACTCTCTCCGCCGACGCTTCATATCGCAAGGCGTCGACTTCAGCTCTAAGTTTCTGGTGGATACCTTCGACCATCCTATCACGGCGTTGTTCAAGTCGTGTCAGCTTCTTTTTCCTAGCCGCTAATTGGTCGGCCAGCTCGTCCACCACGGGCCCTGGCTGAGCCCCTTCAATAGCTTCTTCGTCGTCTATAATTTCGTCTCGAAGCTCTGCAATCTTGTCCCTGAACTGCAGTTTTACCTCAAGGCGTTTGACTTCAGCTTTTGCCTCAACGGCTTTTATTGCGTCCTCTTGGGCTGCACTCATTTCCCAAAGCTCGGCGTCTTCACGTCGGCTGTCTTTGTCACTTAGAACTGGCGCAGCTATGTTGTAATACGGATTTACGGGCAGTGCCAATTGATTTCTAGGCATTATTCCATGCGCCTCGAATCCGCGGCCACTGTGTTCTGCATCGGCATCCCCTTTCACCATTTTGTCGACTTCATAATCGATCTGGTCCTCAATCCTTTTGATTTGAGCCACGTGGGACTCAATCATGTCGTTCGCGATGGTCAACCGCTGCTCAGCGTCTGCTTTCTCCCGATTTTCCTCCTCGTTGAGGTCATCGGGGTCGCGGTGTTTGTACTTATTCAGTATCTGAATCAGTTCCTCCCTCCGTTCCTCCGAGATCTCCAGTTGGGATCTTTTTTCTTGGAGTTGGTGCTGTAACCGCTCCATTGTCACAAACAAATTATGTGTTCACTAAACACACAATTACACTGCACTGGATTTCTGGCTTGAGATGAACACGGATGAAGTCTTCAGATTGTGGACACAAATTGTGGACACGTACACGTATGTTGAACACGGGTTGTTGCCACTTGTGATGAACACAGATTGTGGACACAAATTGTGGACACGTCTAAAGAACACAGATTGTGGACACAAATTGTGGACACGTCTAAAGAACACAGATTGTGGACACAAATTGTGGACACGTCTAAAGAACACAGATTGTGGACACAAATTGTGGACACGTCTAAAGAACACAGATTGTGGACACAAATTGTGGACACGTCTAAAGAACACAGATTGTGGACACAAATTGTGGACACGTACTTTAAATGGTAATCACTCAATTATGTCGCACTTTGGCAGTCGTCGTCAATTAACTTTCACTGACTGTTCACAATGAAAGCACAAGACAGCACACGCAATGCACTGCAATAGTTTTCTCGGGGAATAACCGGCCCCGTCACCGCTTTTTCCATCAACCACTAATGGAGGTCAAAGGTCACTGATCAATATACACGCAAAGGTCACCGCAGCATGTATAATACGGTTGTGTTTGTTGGGGATATTGTCGGCCCCGTCACAAATTCACAAAAATTCAAATTTTCCAAAAATTTTGTTTTGGGTCAAAGGTCACTAATCACTTGACACAGAGGTCACCAATCCACAGTTTCGGCACCAATGGAAGGGATTCCGTCAAATCTTGTCAAAACCATGTCAAAACCTAAAGGCAATGTCTGTGGTGGTGCTTACTGTGTGCCAAAGTGAAATAATTCAATGCCGAATTCACACCGAGTCAGATTTAGTAGTTACATAAATAATGATCTTTATTGAACTTTAAACAACAAGATTTAAATGACTTTATTATGGCTCGCGACAGAACAATAATAATTTTCACTGCAGTTAACAAGTTGTATTTTCCCTTTATCCCCTTCACTACTCGCGAGCCTGGCTCTTTATCCACCAGAGCAAACTCCACGAGTTTTCCACGTCTAAAACTGTAGTCACAAGTCTTGATAAAGCTGTCTGCTCCTCCAGCCCAACCTCTATCCCCTTCACTTCACGAAATTTTTTATAAGTCCAAATTTCACTGAACTGATGAAGGCAAATCGATGGTTAGTCGGACAGAATGCACCGCTTACCCAAGAAGTTGGCTTGCTTTTTCTCGTCCAATGCTCAAATCCTAGTCAGGGCAGCTCATAAAGTTTTACTTGACTTCTACAGACTTTATCAAACTTAATGGACAATACAACAATTAGACAGCTTTCATCCTTTTGAACATATACTTTGAAAAATGGGCATTCAAGTCATGCATTTAGATTCAACAAACATTTCAAAAGTTAACAATGATCAGTAATTAACACATACATGTAAATTTGCACAAACTGCGAATTTTGGAAAGTAATCTACTCTATGTTAAACTCTACATTTAGATTTCGCACCGTCCATCCGGCCGTATTGGCAAAGGGGTCGGTGTGCATTCAAGCGGAACGAGCTGCTTGCTCTATGCTCCTATCCTTCCTATACATTTTATCAAAACATAATATTTTTCTCTCATCTGGAAAGTGAATATTTTTTCAATTTGGGTTAATTTTCCTGACGCCGTCATGCATTAAAATTTAAAACTAACTTAAATTTTCTTATGAAACTGAACCTCAAAAACAGTTTGAGAGTTTGAAACGTGCAATTATCTTAATGTAACATACAATTATCCTCTATTTAATTATTGCCCATAAGAGCCTATGTTATTTCTCTTATGGGATTTTACTATGGCCAAAACTCATCTCACAAACTTGTCAGTTTTCTACTGAATTCTCAATAAAACTTGTGATTCAAACTGTTTCAACCAAAATGGGCAATGCTTGTCAAGTTGATATTGTCTGTAATGGATATTGTGGAAACTTTGGAACAATCAAACAGCCGTGCAGTCAATTGAAGAAGATTGCCCTAAATCCAGTTTTATCTCATCACGTAACTTTCTGGAATGCTAACCAACGAGCTATAATTGTACCAATAGAACTTCGGTATCCTACGTATTTAAAACTGTTTGAAAATGACTTTAAAGCCTGTAATCGATTACTGTTCAAATCCTTTCGCCGCCTGTTTTGCACTCACCGTATAATGTCTGCAATTGTTCTATCGGAAGTGCATAATCTAACAATGAATGCACATACAAAGCGAAGAATTCGTGGATTGGAGAATTTGGGCAAATTTGAAACATCCTTAGTGTCCCAGTATTTAACCGTTCCAACTAGCCCAAATATGTTGGAGTACAACAGCATACAATTAACGTACTGGAAGAAAACCGGACTACAATTATCAGAAATTACTGAACGTAAATTTTTGTATTGTCACAGCTTTCAGAAAACAATGCGTGATCAGCCACTCAACTTTGTAGTCTGGATACTTGCGCTTTCTCCAAATATTTGGGCAGTAACGTTCTCCATGGTGTTACTATTTCTTTATGTTGCTGTGCGCAAGTGTCGGTTATACGATGCATTGGGCTTGTTTGGAATGTTTATTGGAAATTCTTTACCTCGGCGATTTGAAAGTATTAGGACAATCTTTTTGATTCAAGTTGTTGGACTGTTTATTTGTCAGTTCTATTCCAACGGAACCATAAGTGTAGTTACTGTTCCACCGGCTGAAACCAACATTTTTTCGTCTTTAAAAGATATGCTGGATGGTGGCTACAATATTATGTACTATTTTAAACAGAATTTGTACCAAATTGAAACCGCATTTCAGCGCATTGGACGACTGGATAAACTATATAAAAGCTCGGTTCATGTTTCACGATCATTTGAGATGATAAGCGAGTTTGCTCTAAAACGCTATGCATTATTACATGACTCCAGCGGCAGTAAAGCAGGAGAGTTGAGAATTAAACAGCAAATTATCAAGCAATTTGGATACACAGATATTCGATGCTTGGTTCTGCCACACAAAGGTCCGATTATGTTTTACTTTCTGGAAATATACACGGTTAATAGAAAGTGGGTATTAGAATCATTTTCTCGCATTAAGCAAGCAGGATTGCCAAATAGATGGAATATTTGGGCAGAAGAAGCTTGGTATACTTTAAAGGGCTTTATTAAGGAAGGGTTGTACAGTCCTTACCCAGTTACTGTAATACCAGCAGATGAAAAAATTGACATTAAAAGTGTTGGGACGATCTTCCTTTTCAACTTATTCGTTATTTGTATAGGGCTTACTGTATTTGCAATTGAGTGTAATGTACAAATAAGATATTATTTTAGTCGACTGCAAAATATTGTGTATCCAACCTATAGTCGAAAGATTTTTAAACTTTCTAAAAGAACACAAGGCAAGGTACAAACATCCAGATTTCCAAAACTTAAAAAGCTACTGAAAGTCTTATTATAAATTATAGCATTTTAAGAGCATTACTAACTTATTACTAAATCCAGATATTATTTAACAGAATCTTTAATAGATTAATGAAGCAACATATTAAATATATTTAGTTATTAATAAGGTTTAAGTTATGTATGATTCTAAGATTGCTGTTAGAATTATTTCAGCAAAAAGTCATCCCAATGGCAGGTGTCTTTTGTAAATCCTGCAACATATCCAGCCACTGTTGGTTGTATTACTGTTGTATTGCTTAAATTAAAACTACAATTAAAACATACTAATGATTTACTTGGTTTGCAGCAACTAGCGTTTATTAAAATGCTTCATTTGAACCGCTGGCAAAACCCCCAGAGGACACAATTTACCACCTTGAAGACACAAATTTTTTGCCACCCCTAGAGGACACAATCTATTTTGCCACCCCTAGAGGACACAATCTTTTTGCCACCCCTAGAGGACACAATCTATTTTGCCACCCCTAGAGGACACAATCTTTTTGCCACCCCTACAGGACACAATCTTTTTTCCACACCTACAGGACACAATTTACCACCTAGAGGACACAATCTTTTTTCCACACCTACAGGACACAATTTCAGGACACAATCTTTTTTCCACACCTACAGGACACAATTTCAGGACACAATTTAATAATAAGCCTATTCATTGACAAATAACGCTACGCTCACTCAATTAACGTTACTCATGAGCAATTAAGGCTACCCATGAACAATTAAGGTTACGCATGAACAATTAAGGCTACCCATGAACAATTAAGGCTACTCATGAACAATTAAGGCTATTCATGAACAATTAAGGCTATTCATGAACAATTAAGGCTACTCATGAACAATTAAGGTTACTCATGTGCAATTAAGGCTACTCATGTGCAATTAAGGTTACCCACGAGCAATTAAGGTTACCCACGAGCAATTAAGGTTACCCACGAGCAATTAAGGCTATTCATGAACAATTAAGGCTACTCATGAACAATTAAGTTTACTCATGTGCAATTAAGGCTACTCATGAGCAATTAAGGTTACCCACGAGCAATTAAGGTTACCCACGAGCAATTAAGGTTATCCACGAGCAATTAAGGTTATCCACGAGCAATTAAGGCTATTCATGAACAATTAAGGCTACTCATGAACAATTAAGGTTACTCATGTGCAATTAAGGCTATTCATGAGCAATTAAGGTTACCCACGAGCAATTAAGGTTACCCACGAGCAATTAAGGTTACCCACGAGCAATTAAGGTTATCCACGAGCAATTAAGGCTATTCATGAACAATTAAGGCTACTCATGAACAATTAAGGTTACTCATGTGCAATTAAGGCTACTCATGAGCAATTAAGGTTACCCACGAGCAATTAAGGCTACTCATGAACAATTAACGTTACCCACGAGCAATTAACGTTACTCATGAACAATTAAGGCTATTAATGAACAATTAACGTTACTCATGTGCAATAAAGGCTACTCTTGAGCAATTAAGGCTATTCATGAACAATTAAGGCTACTCATGAACAATTAAGGTTACTCATGAACAATTAAGGCTATTCATGAACAATTAACGTTACTCATGTGCAATTAACGTTACTCATGTGCAATTAAGGTTACTCATGAACAATTAAAAGAGGCACTTTTTAATAAACTATTGACTACTAAATACTACGTCTACGATGTTTAAAGACGCTGTGTACAAAGTTAGTATTTTCTCAGGAGGAAACGATAGGATGCTCATGACTCCCATGGTAAAGTATATAGAGGCAATTCATTTGCATATTATCATTTTACTATTATTGTGATGTATGTATTTATACTACTGAAATCTTGATACACTCCCGTATGAATTTACTAAAAATAGAACTAAGCTAGGCGGTGTGTGCCAAAATGTGCCAAAAACCAAAACGTGCGATGTTGCATGCACCCGACATGTTCGGTGCTTCGGAAACAATTCAGAAGTCATTTCTGTTATTGTATTGGATGGAAAGTGTTTCGTAAAACTGTAGTATAAGCAGACGAAGTTCTAAGGATATCGGTTAGTAGAGAAATTGTTGTTGCAAGGTTTGAGAGAGGCATCAAAATATTATCAAATACCATGTCGATTGCGTTTTGAAAAAATTTGCAATCGCAACCGTTCCAAATGTAGATTTTATTGGTTCATTCAAATTTTAGAATAATGTTTTTGTCACATTATATTGTAAGCGTAGGAGTTTGGGTTGGAATAATTTGTTACGCATCGTATCAGTTAATTCTAGATGTCAGAGGTATTCAAAGCATGGTATAACGTGAGACTAAGCAACAGACAGATTTGTGCAAGTGCTTATTTTCTTATTACACTTATGTAGAAAAAATTGGCTGGAAGCATGGACAACTAGAAAAAGATTCCCCAGATCATGAATTTGAACTATTTACAAAAGTCTGGCCTCTTTTTATTACGCATAATATGCTTCATACATGGATACATTTGCGGATGCAGCATGTTTTTGTAAGTATCCTTTACTTTCATGGGCCATTCCTGATTTAATCTCAAATTAAAATGAAGTGTTTATTTGAGTCGAGGCAAATACTTTCAGTTATTATATCCATCAGCCTTATGTGGCATGTAATGGGCTTTGCGTGCACCTTACTGTCAACAATGTTGGTTTGTTCTTATCGTCTGGTGTTTTTCTTCAAGTCAAAATTTATCCTTTATACGTACGCAATTCTGTCAACGTTATCATTGAGAATTATTGAACAGGTATTAATGATGAAAGTACGACTTTTATAGAAGAACACCCATAATACCCATGATTGAAAAAATAATTTGTGATTTTTTTCTATTCTCAATATTTGATTGTTAAGTGTGTTGGAGCAAACGAGTTGGAAAAATATTATTTTCACATTTCCGCTTATTTAAATACTCTGCGTTGCATTAGTTTTGTGATGGACGCATGGCCCCGCAAAGAAGAAAGTTCAACAGTAGATTTAATTTCATACTGCCTCTACCCTACGTATGTTTTGTTTGGCCCCTTCGTTTCATATACGGATCACATTTTGTAAGAACTTAATATCCATAAATAAGTCTGTCACAGTTCATACGAATAATCCAAAGTTTCATCAAAAGATGTAGAAATACGGAACATGGTATGGTCCACTACTAAATTGATTCTTGCGTTTGGAGCTAATCAAACGATTTCATACGTAATACCTGTAAGAATGGTGTCAAGCTTTCACTTATTACATGGGGATTTATCACGCTGGTCTATTTGCGCCTGCATATTTTGGAACGGTGAAATATTACTTATATCAATGCAAGTCTAGGCACCTTCTTTGTTTTTAAAGCAAGTCTTGCTTATTTAGGAATAAATTTTTTTCTGAAGTACTACATTATTTATGGAAATGCCACCATACTAGCCTCAATGACCGGTCGACCCATGCAAGCACTTCCTTGTTGTACAGCTTACATGTTCAGGTTTTCCTATCAATAAACTTCCCAGTTATTGTAATGAAATCATTCAAATAATGTCGTAGCTATTTATTTTGCAGTTACAACCAATTGTGGAGACGATTCGATGTTGGGATGTTCATATTTACAAAAAGGTTTTAAAACATAAAATGTGATTCTCGTAAACCTTGTAGTAAGCCTTACGCCAGTCCAAATTTTCTTGTTCTACCTAGATACATTTACAACGAAGCCAAAGCATTGTATGCAAAACGCAACTGGCCAAACTGGAGCTGTAATATATTGTCCAAAATCACCAGCTTTGTATTTGTTGCAATTTGGCACGGTTACTCGCTTAGTGTAGGATTTTGGGTGGGGGTCAATCTCGTATCTTCAATTGCTGAAACCTTTGTTGTTTATACATGTAACAAGGTAAAAGTCTCATGCAAAACTTCAAATTTTACAAAATTTGATTTGCACGTTTGTTTGGGCAGTTCCTGTGCAGTGCAGTGGATGAAAACGTGCACATGAACTTGTGTGTGAAAAGCTTGCTTTTTCTCCCCGTTACTGTATTATCGGTGATGGGCAATGCAATTATCTGTTCCTCTTTCGAATCAGCAAAATCATTTGCGACAGCAATTATGAATGGAGGTATGATAGTAAACATGATTCGAACAATACTAATGCCGTGAAGATACTATTATAATATTTATGATTCAGATTTCTATGCAGTGGATGTGCTTGCATTTTTTTACGTTGCCGTTTGCTGTGGCGTTTGTTTTGATGATATGAATAATAAAAGAATGTAACACAAAAATTTATGCTATGCAGATATTTATTGGAATATAGAATAAGGAATCACTCTATTCAGTAAATTTGAAAAGAAAATTGAAATTAGGAGTTCGTCACTACGCTAAAGTTAAGTTTTAAAGAAGCCAGTAAGAGTCGGTCGACATTGTAGACCAGTTATCTATAGTACGGATATTTTGCCTCATAATTTGGTGTTCGATTATCCCTACCAGAATCATTTTGTCCCCTGCTCTCTTCGTCACTACGTTTTTTTCTCATTTCAGGGGATTTTTTGGGTTGGGCTGTCTGGGTTTCTTTGTTGTTTTGATTCGACGATTCATTAGAATTATCGTTCTTTTTTTCGTCTTTTTTTGCCTCTGCATCTTTGGCTAAGCTCATTTTCTTTGCTTCGACTTCAACGGTCGACCAAAAACAACCTTTAATCAGCTTAAAAATGAAAAAAGCCATTTGCGGAATTACGCTAATTGTGCAAACTACCAAAATTGCAACCAAGAGGCCATATGCGTCCGGAGGGAGTTTACACGTATGATTTGTTGCTGCCTGAACCATTGGAATACTTGGTGTCATTGAATAAACGAGCCCACCTAAACTGTGCATACGAAATAAGGTGTACGCTAACAAAATTGATTGCAATGCATTCCAGCAGACAGATATTACGTTCAGTTTTGTCGTCACAACGCTTTCGTCAACTTGTTGTAAAGTATTTTCATACAAAAAGTCAGGATTAAAAATTTCGTCTTTATGTCGAAATTTAAGGGAGTCTGTGCTGCTATCATCAGAAAAATGTATGATATCACGAGACGTAGTAAAATGAGCGGGAAGAAGGGCCTCTACAGTTAATACGTCTGACTTACTACAAATTTTGCTTGTTGACCTTGTAATGAGTCTGCCGTCTAAATATAATTTACAGGAGCATGGTGTCAAAATTTTCAATGCGCCAAATACCACTGCCTCTTCGATTGTTCGGTTCTCATTCGGACATCTTATAGTTAGAGAGTTTGGTTGGACGTGGGTAGCAATAAACATCGAATCAGTCAATTTGGCAATTTCCGGTGTACTGTGTTCTGTACATCGAATTGGACAGCCTTCCTTAATTTCCTCTGTTGTGCCACCTGAAACAAAGTAGGTTCAAATGCATTTTTAACTGTAAATGCATGTGGTACAACGCAAAACTGTATAGTTTAAAAAACGTATGCAAAATACAATTTTCCTGTTGTTTTACCTGACAAAATTATGGACACGCAGCTGGAACTAGTATCGTCCGCTGAACTTGGAGGTATTTTGCATTTTCGGCTGTTAACCGGATCGCAGCTTGCAGCGTCAACTGCTGAAACAGGATATACAATGCCCGTGCGTTTTTCCCGAAGAACGAATGTAGCGTCAAGAGAAAGTACACACGTCTGCTGGCTCCAAGAAAACTGGATAGGTCGTACCTTTACATTTTGTGAAAAATTGCGTCATAAGCTTGATTGTGGTTTGTGAAAGTTTATTCGGATTACTTATACTAACACAGCCTACCTCATACAGTTGAAGCACGCTTCCTTTCTCCTTAAGGGGAACAGACATTCTGATTAGGCCTCCGTTATCGTCATAAATGCACTTGACCATTTTGTCCAGTGTGTAGTAAAGTGAATGCTGCAGTGGAATAGCGAACTCAAGATCGTCTTGAAACGTGTCTTCAAGCTCTCCAAGGGTGCTGTGTAGTAATGTGGGGGGAACATAAAGGAGTGGGAGTTGACTGGAGCGGCACGACTGTATAAACAATTTTGAAAATAAAAACAGATTAATAAAACTTCCATAAACGTATAAATTATGTAAATAATTTCTTATCTAAATAACGTACATGAAAAGCCGACGTTTGCATGCTGTACATGATGGATGAGAACAATAAAGTAGTAGTATCAGCAAGAATTCTAGTTGACTGAGAGTAACCTTCTTGGACAACTTGAATGTCGAGCGAGTGACTTCTAACTTGATCGTCAAGGCGATCAGTGAAATTTCTGAGGTCCTTGTTGTCTTCTAAAATTTCTGAAAATTTATTCTTTGCAAAAGTTTCGAACTCTGAAGTCTTTTTCACAATCTGAGAGAAGCTAGCACGATCAACGGGAAGATAGGCTTTTATGGTCGTAAGAATGCTTAAAATCTTTTCGTCGCTCACAAAAAGATCGGAAACATAGTTAAATAGGTCATCCACTCCAAGGAATGCAGCGGCAGAAGCTGCAGCCTTACCCACTCCTTGCCAGAAACCAGGCGACCTTGGGAACCTATGGCTGCGCCCAGATTCCTCAGATTTGGTTACTTGCCGCTGAGCAAGACGCTGCCTTAACAGTTCGTACCACTCAAACCCCGCTGCCGATATTGTTGCATCTGCTGGGGGCGGTGCTTTTGTCTTCTTCCACTTCGGCAAGAGGAACAGCGGAATCAACAGCGTCCTGTGCAATATCCTCTTGTAGACCTGTTTTTGTCAACATCTTGTTGGCTAGCGTAAGTAAAGTCAGGGAGTCAGAGTTGATGTCGTTAAGTTGGGCTGTCAGTTCACAAGCTTCACTGTATGGCCGTTCCGGACAGTTAAATGATGTAAGCTTAGGTAAGTCCGGGACGTCTACAATACAACGACCAAGTATTAACATTTTTTGCATATGCTGATTACCTAATTGCATATCCATTATAATTTATGGCTACGTGAATTGTAAATAAATAAATATTCACATACCGGGTATAAGGAAATTAATTTCTTGTTCTTCTGAATACATTACAATATGCTTCAACTCGGTAATCACAACGCCCTTACTGATGGCGACCTGAAGAGAATGATCCTCATCCAATTCATCACTGGTGGCGCCCCCAGAACTAAAACATTTCAGAACAGAAAATGAGACATTCTAATATAAATGTGAAGAACCTTTCCAAGAAATATAAAATTTCAATACCACGACTAATCCTTACCAAAGGAAAAACAGAAGTGGAAACAAAGTCCAGCAGATTCGGGACATCCTGGCAGCAATTCCTTGGAACTTTAAATCAGTTGTATTTCACTGGAAACCTGAAAACTTAATGAGAGCAGCGTATGACTTGCGCTTTATTTATATGCGGTTGTTTTATCATAGCATGTCTATGAAATTTATGGAACGGTACACTTTATGTAGCATTTTAACTGTTTATTCATAAAGTTACAGCGTGACCATGTCATTCAGGTTACTACCAAATCACATAATATTTATAACCTGATAAGACCAATTTAGTTTTACTAACTTGTGAGTATGCTAGATTTGTAATTATAAAGAAAGCCCAAATTATTCAAAGTTGTAGTCTGACTTGGCAAGCCAAACTGATGTAACCCTTCTATCAGAGAGAGTATATACTCTATGAGATTTGGTTAGTAAACCATCGTAGAGGTGACGTTCTTTGTTATAAATAATGGTAGATGTAAAATGTGGAAGAATTGTGGGGTCATCTGATACGTGCATTAAGGTGTAAGCAAACACCGTATAATCCGTATTCTTGATTGTCTGTTGTAAAGGTAAATCACGTTCCGTAGTCCTTTCACCTCCTCCATCCAAGCAATAAAGAAAAAAATGATGCTTGAAAAGCAAATCGTAACTGCACAATAATTCAGTTTTGCATTCCCTGCAATGTAACGACTCATGATTAAAATAATTCATACGCTTTAGAAACTGTTCCACAGTCCCCTCCCAAATATGCTGAGTATTGTAAGTGGCGTTCATATTTTCCTCTGTTGCTTCTCGAAAACGTGTTGCCTTTGGTTGTCCAAAATTAACACATTCCGCATTATTGCACATGTATGTTTTTTTAAGAGGAAACCAATGCTGTATACCTTCAAACCCTGATTTTCGCTCACTACTATAAATGTTAGCTTGTAAGTTATCCACCTGGATTACATTTTTTAACCAAACCTCTTTTGCTTCATTCAAGTTTCCTTCATCCAGTAACTGCAAACATTGCATTATCTGCTGATCTTCAGGTGACACAGCCATTTCAACGAATGCCCTAAACTCTATACTCTGTCTAAACATGAAAAGAAGTATTTGCAGGGTAGTTTCAACACTACACGTATTTTCTAAATGCAAAATCTTATCCCCATCTTTAATTTTTCCGCCCCAACGGACTATCGGTATATCCAAGATTGTTGCTTGTGTTATTTTGGCAGCCAGTGATCTCCTGGATTTGCGGAACACATCAGTTTGAGATTCCGGACTGCCTTCTGTTTCCTTTAAGGAACCCGCTTTAGTTTTGCCAGCATCATTTTTTTGGATGGGTGCTACATGAGGATGAAAATTATTGACATGAATTGTTAAAACGTGCTCGTCCACACTTCAATTTGGAAACTTACTTTTTTTCGATTTCTGATTATTTGAGCCAGTATTGGATCGACCAGGCTGGGTTCCACACTCTGGAGACATAATAGGAGAGAAGTCGCTGCCAGGATATGGGGGTTTATAGGCTGAAGACTTCTTGGCTTCTGTTGGTGTTGAGGTGTAGGTAGGGTTTGGCTTCTTTCCGCGATTTAGTATCTCCGTTTCATATTGGACGCAGGAACCTATAATTATCATTTAATAATTAAAAGTTACAGTAACTCCTAAGTACATACCAAAGAACAAAATTAAAGTAAATGTTTCGATTGCGTACCCTCTACAAACTTGAGCTGGTTCCTGAAAAACTTTGAAATGCGATGACGACTCTTGCCGTTATGGTAGTTGTTTTTTAGTATGTTATGGTACGCCTCAATGACGTTATTTGTGTCTTCTCGTACAGGCAACCCAAGAACACTGAACACTGTATGGCTCAGCATTGCGTAGTAAGGAAACACCGTTTGCTTTAGGTAGTGCAGAAATGCTGGGCTGTAGAAAGAGTTCTTGTTGTCGTCACCCAAATCCTGGTTATTTGTTTCACTTGCATTATCAACTGCTCGATCAATAATCATTGCTGCATATTCTCCAAAAGGTGAAAGTTTATAAAACGGGTCTGCTACGGTTAGTGTCGTTGAAGGAGTAAAACTCTCCCAGGGTTTTATACCTGCAAATTTATCCTGCATGAATATCTAATAATGAAAATGTGTGAGTAGTCAAGTAGCTAGAAAATTACCTGTTCGGTCAGTCGGCTTTTTGATGTTTTCAAATGCAGACAAGACTTCATCCGTTTCATATTTATAAGCGCACAGATCAGCGATTTCCCTGACAAGCCTATCAAGTGACCACAAGTCCTTACTTCTAGAAAGGTGGCCCCCCCAGTTTTCCAGCGTTTCATAGAGTTCTTTATCTTTATTTTTGTAAAGCTCGCCCACCTTTTTTTTGAAGGCTCGCAGAAAGTGAAATCTGCAAATATGAATCGCAAAGGGCTTGGCAGTATCCTTCCCTACCAGAAGTTTCCACAATGCCTTCATTGTTTCTGCTGTTGTACAATTGTTGAACAGGCTGTTAATGGACCCTAGCATACTTGTCGAAAAATCCACCTAATTGAATGATAAATAAAAAAATGCCGGTCATGCATTTTAATAATTAATATCATAATCATTTAATCAGTTCTTTGTCCGCCTCTATTGTAAGTACTTACCTCGATTTTACTGATTCCATAATACGGCTTTCTTACATTTCCAGTGTACCTAAGACTGCAAAAACAATACAAATTTCTAGCTAAATCTTAACTGTATTGTGTCAATTTATATACCCACACATAAAAGTACGGCAAGATAAGTTATACTCATACCTATGAAAAAAATGATGGAGGCAGAACTCCAGCTCCGGAACAGTGGCTTCTGACAAAACAAATTCCAGTAATGGGATCGGAGTGTCACCTTTTGGATGACGTTTCACCAAAGTGTACAAAGTACCCCCCTTTTTTCAAAAGGCTTCGATAAGGGATAGAACATGGCACCAGTTCCATCAAACTGTAAGTAGACCTCCTTTTCAAAGTTGATGCAACGACGAAGTAACTCAATTTGTTGCAATGTGTAAGCAATTAAAACTAAAGGCTTCACTGCAAAGTATCGAATGTAGCCGGGTATGTTGCTTTCCTTTTGTATGTCTTCCTGCATCTTGTTCATTGTCATTACAACATCCAGTACTACATTTGGGTGCATATCATCAGCCGAATTCAACTTTGAAAACGTAAATGCTTTGTACAAACACATAATACAAGTATTTTCAAATAGTACATAGAAAGTTAAATTTCAAAAATACCTTTTCGCTAATCCGTCGAAACGCAAGGTTGCTAGATACTTGGTTATAATTCCCTCTATTAAGCAGGTCTCTATCGGCTGTTTGAAACCGCATCTTTCTTTCCGCAACGGGTTTTCGTTCCTTCATAGCCTGTTGGGCTGCTTCCTTTTTCTCAAACGTCATTTTTCTGTATCGCACATCTTCAGCAGTGTGGCTTATCTTCCCAGACATACACCTGAAAATTGCACGGATTACGATGAAATGATAAGCACATATGACCTTTTTTGCATTTCGAGTATCGTTTAAAATACTTACGCCACATCAACTTTCATTGCTCTGCCAGTCTTTGGAGGGCATGCTACCACAAACTTCCATTTTGCAGTGCAAGTCTCTTGCACGCATTTTCCTTGAACTGTGAAAAAGTTACCCCATCTTGGATTTTGATTGATTCTTTTATATTTAAACGACAAGACACATCCTTTTTTGACCCCATTAAAGTAGTCTGAAAAACTGTTTGCATATTGTGCAGAACATGTCCATTTGTTCTCCAGTCCCACCGGTTCATCTTCACCTGATAACTTCTCTGCTTCTTTTGAAAAGTAACGCGTCCACTCTTCTGGTGGCACACTAAAGGAAAATGGCGACTCGTCATCGACTAGAATAAGTCAGATTTGCAATATAACCGACCACTCAAACAGTGAATATATAAATAATGTGAAAGTTTACCTCCCGCTTGTTTTGGCTTTTCACTTTCTTGAGAAAATGAAACCTCAGGTTCATCTGGTTCTTTTGCTGCATGTGCGTCATACCTGCAGAATACGAGAAAAAATTGTGACGAGGACACGTGAGGTTAAGTAACAAACTAGTAAAATGACAAAACCATTTACCGTGCCATCTCGTCGTCAGAACTTTCAGATTCATGCCGGGGTACTATTGGCCTCCCCCGTGAAAGAATCGATTTTCTTGGGGTGGCTAGAGGCGGATCAGAAACGGGAATGTCAGGAGATAAGTCATGTTTTGAAGAAGTTTTCGGTGCTGGAGTTGCGGGTTTTAAGTTTTCTAAAGTACAAAAACACATTTTATATTTTGTTGTTGTTATTGTTTGTCTACATAATAAACGAAAGCTAGAATGACCAATCTCTTACTCTATTCAACGTTGCCTTCGTCACTGAAAATCAAATAAAATACGTATGTTAAATACATAACAAGATCGTGGGTTATCAATCTAATCTATCTAAAGTATACACCGTTTTATACAACTTAAAAAAATAAAATGAAAGATTGCTACCTTAACTTATCCCACTCGCTCGATGACGACACGTCGCTAAGTTGGTCTTCCAGGCCGTCCTTTCTTCTTGCAAAAAAGTATTGTCAACATTTTGTCAAATCAATTTCATATTGTTATGAATATTTGAATCAAAACAAACCTTGTGGTCTTAGATTTGCGCGTTTGCTCCTGAGGATCTTCGCTCACCGATATGAATTCCGAATGCATCGACTCCTCCAGTAGAGAAATTTCCGCGTTGTAGTCGATATCTTCTTCTTCTTCATCATCACTGTCGATTGTGTCCTCAAAACCCGACAATGCATCAGAATCTGAAGTGACATCGCCAAACAATGCAGGAATTGTAATTTCTCCCCTGCAAATTCCACATTCAGTTGCGACTCCAGATACAATATCGTAACTGCTGATTCCTCCGCAAACAGTGTGAAGTAGCATGTTACAGGAGTCGCCTTATTTCAAAAATATTGCATTTAAAATTAAATATAATATAATGGACAACGGGAAATCTTCAGCGACGTTAACTTACATTTCACCAGCGGAAAATATGGATTATTTTAAAACGACGTTGACAATAACCGTGGCCTTGCATGTCATCTTCAGCTTGGTCTTGCGAAGGTTCCACAGTTTGTCCACCAGCTTCATTGCAAATTTCATTGTAGTAAAGCTTTAAAAAATGACACAATAGATCAATTACATTTGTTGGAGTTCAAAGTATATACAGCAACAGCAACTTACAACTGTTTTTTTCCAGTTGCATAACCAGCACTGCATGACAAAAAGCCTATCGCGGACGTTTGTTTCGACGCCGGGGAACGCCAATTTAGCAGCATCCCCCCAAACGGTGTTTTCTAGGTTGAAATTTCTGGATAGCAACTTGCGTCTTTTTCCACCTGATGCTGTGTAAATAGCACGAGCTATTTCCCTGCCAGATACATGATGCCAATGTAATGTCTCACTTCGCCCCAAAAAAGACATTTTACCACTTGAAAATATTTACTCAATGACAACAACAACAAAGACGAAAACGCAGCTAGATCCGACACTATGTTGTATGAGCTTAAAGCACACTATAAGGAGTAATGCATTTCACGCTATCCTTTTATATGTTTATCAATGAATGCCAAGCCATGTTTACCTAATCAAGCTATACATTAATTACTAGCACTAATAAAAAATTAATTTCGCAGGAGGTGTGAGTAATGTGTGTTAAGGATCAAAGTATGATTTATTATTTGTCATTCATCTGTATGATTTATGTGCACTTTTACAAATGCCAAATTTATTGATTAGTTTTGACCTCTAGTTTATGTGTCCAAAAGTGCGAACGGAATTTTCCTTTCTCTGGAACGGATCTGACTGGTAGATTGTAAAACAAAACGTCATCCTTGAAAATGCCAGCTATTGATGAGACACTTTTAAAAAAAGGCGAGGACACTGATGTCGTTATCAACTGTGGGCCTTTCCTTTTGTAAAACTTGCGAACGAAATCTGGAAATGGTAAACAAGACGACAAAAAGTATGTCCCGTAATCCTAACAGCATGAACAAACAAACAGAAATGGTAATTGCTTGCTCAGTTTAGCATGATATTAATTATAACAATAGTTTCGAATCGTGTTTGCACACAACTCATATAATTGAATATATACGTACACTTCCATCAGAGAAGTCTTTCCGCTGATCGCAGTTGAATCCTTCGCAAAACTCGTATATGTGATTTCCGGTTAACGGGTTTCTGCGAAAAATATTGCTTATGAAGCTCACTTCAAAGCTTAAATTATTATAATGCAACGTCTTTCATTCGAACCTGAAGTCATACACGCTTATTTTTGTTTCCTTTCCTATGAGTAAGACCTCTGCACGTTTTGTTCTCAAAGCTTGAACGGTTTCGTTAATGCCCACAAACGGCTTGTTGCTTGATGCCATCATAAGATTTTGCAGCATTGCCAATAATTTTCTTCCTTGGACGTCGTCCAATTCCTTGGTTTTTTCCATAGCCTGGTTGTGCCCCTGAAATTAAAATATATACTTATATAGTTATATTGAAAAGAAATTTAACGGTTATTTTAAGTTTTTACCTCTTTTCCACATCGTTGCACTGGTGTTGGGCCGGATTTCTTCCACCAATCCAAGATGTCCTTCCGAATTTCAACCAACTCTTTATCATTCCAGTCAACGCGTGTTCCTCTCGCAGGAGCTAAAAATAAGTAGGTATTTTTAGAAAAAATAACAATATCTGCTCAGAAACACTGATAACGCAGATTTTTACTTGAGACCTTGAAAAATACTTACAGAGCAGAAAAAAAAGTATTAGGAAACTCCACATTTTGATCGGCTTAGTATTTCTTTTTGCAAAATGCTAGTGCTCTTTGCTAGTGACTTAAGAAGCCCACAAGCTGCGAGCATATATATAGCCACCCAACACCTTATCGCCCTCAGTTTTGTTTCGGGTGACATATTGCAACGGGTCATTTACTTTTGTGCCAACGTAGGTCAGCAAGGAAAATGTGCAGTTTAAAGTGTATAGTGATACTAGCAGTGGTGATTAGCATTACCATTCATAATCACGCAGTCAATTCTTGTAATACGGAATACAAGGAAATTCATTACCATACGTATGACTGCAATGAGGACTCCGAAATGGTTGGCATGTGGGTTGCTGGGCAGGGAAAGACCAGGAGGTTTTTGGAACGAAGGGATACTTGCCAAAAGGTTATAAATATATACATAGTATAATAAATGTAACTTAGTTTCAAATCATTCATCATTTTTCAGAAACCACAAGAATTGCTGGTAAAAAATGACAACTTATTGCCAACAATCGCAAGGGAGGCAACTCCAGCTCGTGTAGCCGGTGAGATTTCTTCCACTCCTATCTTATATTAACGTAACAAACTGAAAAATGCGAGTTAGCTTGTTCACGTGCAACCAATCTGAATGTGGTTTATTAATGATAATACAATGGTGCTGCATAATGAGGGAACAAAAGCAAATTTGTGATCCATAATAAGACATTGTGTTTAGCAAGATTTCATTTCATTATTATGCAATAGGCAACATAAAATAATACGTGGTTTCTATACTTTTTTTAGCCTCGTTTGTGTATAACTTTTACACAGCCAGACACAAAGTAAGTGAGTATTATTACGCAAACAAAGTTCATTAAATTAATCTCAAATTGCAAAATATTTTTTGAAGATTTTTTGGGGTGTACAAGACGTAATAAGAGCAGTTAAGGAGGGCAAAACATTAAACATCTTAATCGACCAAGACGTCAACTACTTTGTTATGCAAATGAAACCTTCGAAGGGGGATGGTGAATGAATGGTGGTTTATGAAGAAATATGGTCCAGTAGAAATATCACCGACGGGCTTAAGCCAAAGGTAACATGTGTTAATGTGAATATCCATCGCGTTATCGTTCAGGTCTTACTGTGGTTTTAACCATTTCATTTTTATCAGAATGTAGATATCATTCATTGCGAAAACCTATTTGTGTATTTGGCAAGAGAATCAAAAAATAGGGATTGGTCGGTCACTATTACAGATCATCAAAACTCTAATTCAGAATATAGGTATGTAAAATATTGATAAGCTTTCAGTCATGCAAAAGAAGTTCTAAGAAGTATACCATTCTTTTCAAGGTTCCACCAAATTACGAACGGCATTGGAGGTTTTTTTTCTAAGCAAAGGTCACCAAATTAGTGATTCGTTTCAGTAACTATTTAATTGTCTCATAAATTTCCTAAATTGCTAAATTTGTCAGATTTAAAAGTTAAAGTTTTGCATAATCACTTTTAACGATACGATGAACTGTGTCATTTTATGTGTTATTTTGTCATCCATGGCAGGTAAACTAATTAGCAAACGAACGATTGTATACTAATAAAATTACTGAAAATAGTAAATCATGTTATGCATATATAGCTCCAGCTTTTGGCGTGTTTTATTTACAAAAGCAAGGCATTCTATTGGAGACTATCAAATTACACTTTTGGCACAGAGAGATTGAGAACATAACGCAACCTTTCATTTGCACACTGGAGGTAAGCAACGGAAATTAATTAATTAGGATAATGAAAAGCTCATGTAAGTTCACTTTTAGGCATACACTCAGTCAGTAAGGAAGCTGCAAGCTTTTACGGAAGTAAGCCAGGAGGAACGAGGTACTTTAATCATTTATTTAGTGATATCATTTTTTTATGAAAACTGATTGCCACTTTTTATTTCATAAAGACGCACTGAAAGTTTGTGTCCCAGACATTGATGATTTCGATTGTTTTGAGGACCCGCCCTGCGTCTCAGGAGTTACCGAAGTCATGAAGGGATTAAGTAAAGGTAGCTTAAAGTACGTAGTTTTCAATCACAGGACTCCTGTATTTACCGCATTATTGAACGGAACAGACGGAGGTCAACCTTTTCTTGTACATACATCATCTATGGAAGATGTTCTCAAGCAGGTTAGGTTATAGTCTTAAATCTAAATTATTTTAATCATCTGAATAATATTGTGCCTACCGCTTTCATTGCTATAACTAATTATGCGAAACTTTGTGTCAATTTTAATGCAGTTTGACATTTTAACCTGCCAACCAATAGCCTTGGCGCTTAGGGTTCATCCTGATTACATCCAATCGTACGTTATAAGAAACTCTGATCCCGAATTCAATGCCTCTATTTTTAATCCCATACTAGGTAACCGTCTGGTTTGAAATGACAAGATAAGAACTTTCAAGTAGTTAATCATCGAAAACTGAAAATGTGATAATTTGTTATCCGCAGGTCGCAAGATGAGGACGTAAAGTCATATCAGAGAATGGTTCAACTTCATCTTAAGATTCATCAAGCGAAAAGTCAAGTTGGTAGTGGTGCTAGGTGGTACGTGTCAGTTTGGAATTTTTTTTCTAATTTATTTAAATGAGCAAGCAAGCATGTTATCGACATTAACAAGTGTCAAGTTAATTTGAGGTTTACAAAATAAGTTTTTTCTTCATCTTTGGGAGTGGTTCATAAGATAACAAGTTTCTGTAAAATTATCTTTCATGACACTAAATAGACAGTTCTGCTGTAATTTTGTCTGTCTTATCTAATAAGCTATATTTTCTTGTCTATATACATGTTATAAAGCTGTCTTTCTCCCCTATTCATAAGACCTACAAAGTTCAGTACAAATATCCCCTTGAGATATCTTGTTTACTACAATTTTACATGGAAACATGAATATAAGATTTTAATTAAAATCATGATCATTATTTCCCACGATTTGACACTTTTCCACCTAAAACTTCAACAGCATACTAAATGTTATTATAAGCACGTAGAATGAGGTGTAGCGTCCATGGAAGGAACTTCCAGAAGAGACTGTCCATCCAGGTGCAGCTTCAAAAATTTCAAAGGAGCCTTCAGTTTCCTCTGAGTCCACATATTCAACATAAGAAGTATCTTTCAGTATTGTAGGACGAGTAGAAGGAGTAGGAGGTGCCTTCGCCTTTTCCGTTTTCCGCGGAATAATCACCAGCCCTTAAAAACCAGGGAAATAAATTGTAGAAATCGTAACATTATGCATAAATGAAAACACACATTCATATTATCTCACCTGCAATTCCCTGATAGCTTGTATGAAATCTATAGTCGTCAAAGTCCCTGTTGAAACTTGTAATTTGAACAAGCAGAGTGTGATTTTGATGAGACTGCGAAACGTAATCAATGAATGGTTGACAGGATTTGAAGTAGTATAAGGTCCCATTCTGTAAAACAAGATATAAGCATTCTTGTACTATAACTAGTAAGTTATCATAGAAATTAGCATTAGCATAATCAATTTTACCAAAAACAAGTCCTTCCCGCGAAATGATGGGTCAAAGTTCATGTGAACAACGTGATCTGATCCCGTTAGTGCATTAACATACACAATAGTTACTATGTATGTCCTGGATGTAACGACCAAGGCCAAAAGCTCCCTATCCAGGTAAGCGTCTATTGAGTTTTTAAGTCCAAGGACACAATGCGGTGAATTTTCACGAATGCAGGAATCTACGTGACCTATAAAATAGTAAAAAGTTTGTAGTATAGGTAAAGCAATATATCTGTATTATGCATCATCATAAATCATTTTTCAAGATAAAAACAGGCTTACTAATGATGGTTGTTTCATCTTCTGGGGACCATACTATTGCATGCTTGTCAATAGCTTGCTGAAGACGCTGTCAGGACGAAATAGAAAAATAGCAAATGCTTTATAGAAAAAAATCTGAATAAAATCTATAAATTTCTCCATACCGCTGGAAAGCACAGATTACTTCCAGTAGGCTTTTCTACCACACTTTGTGGAAAACCGGACATTTTCAACCCTGCAGAAATATAGTATAGATAGTATAGTATATTTTATTTTTTATCGTTGAAGTTGAAGCAAAATATAAATTTCAAGTTATTTAATTTATCGTACCAAATATGCCATCCGACAATGTAATCATAGGGAAGTTTTCATTGTCAAGAAGGCAGGGGGTGTACTCAAACACTTCTACGCTGCTGCCAGCATTCATCTTTCTAAATACCGTCAGAAGTGGGGCACTCTGAACAAGTTTTAGTATTCTTCCATTCTTAAAGCCAAACATTATAAATTGGAATTGATTAAACGTGTATGGTCCTTAAGCGTCAATTAAAAACCATCAAACTACCTGCAAAGTTGTTCTACCAGGTTCCAAATTTCTTCGGAAGAGACGCACAGAAACAAACTCTTCCATTGTTTTTGTGTCGGCGTATACCTCCACGCAGTAGGGCATTTTCGGATTTACAAACACAAACGCAACTTCCTTATCCTGAATGGCCTTGAAGGCTGCATCAGGGCCAGCAAAACATTGGTCGGAAGTTTTTGATGCGTTAGGGCATACTTTTAGCATCCGCAGCATCGAATCTTCCTCCATTTCCGATAAACGTTTTGTGGATCTGATATGCTCTTGTTTTATATACTGAAACATAATAATTGCTTATAGCTGGGATAACTAAGTAGGTTTTAGTAAACAAAAGCTTAATATCTTAACTGTCGGGACGCAAAGCTACTTACTTCCTCAGTACACAAAAACCGATTTGAATCAGTTCCATCCTTCAAAATGGGGAAAATTCCTCCAATATGATCATGAACCCGGTGAAATAAAATCTGGTGACCTAAATAGCCCACATGTTTTAAAATTCAATGAAATCTTAGCGGGCTCAACCACCGCAACCACCCACACTTCACTTTCAAACACCTTAGTAACGCTATAAAATTAGGTTGTTGATAGTTACTAAACAGCGTATTACATAAAGTATTACGTAATGCTGTGTGGCACGGGAGCCAATCTAAATTGCAAGGTGAGTACATTAAAGTTTTACCAAAACGCACGTAACCATCCTTAAATGAGTGTGAGGTATCTTTGACGGACTACTCGTACTCATAAATAACCTACGTTTGGGCTTTTTATGTTGAGTATTTGTGTTGCTTTAAAAACGGGTCCCATAAACTCTAGGAAATTAGAAAATCTAGAAGACTACGAGGTGGTTATGGGAGGCATGCGGTAAACGGCCCTTTGTAAAAGTACTGGTGACTTACCGTTAGAAAAACCAACAGCGGATGCAATAAAAAATAAAATTGTGGGATAAAGCTTCCTCCCATTTTTTTTGCTCTTTTTGCAAAATTATGCATGGCTAGGAATGCTTCGAAGAGGAGTTTGCAAGCGTGTAATGTTCACATACACAATTATAGAAACCAGTATTACTGACACTGCAAAAACGCCGTCTTACGATTGTCTGACAAACAGTATGGGGTAAAGTAAGATGTAACATTTAGTGTAAGTTTGTTGATTTCACTGGCTGTTTCTTCCGCCTTAACGATGACGTTGTTGTGATGTGTAGAACAGTGGCTTGACACTGACACCGCACAAGTGCCTTCCGCGTCTTAAGTAATCTCGAAATTTTAGACAAAGCACCATGTAAGCATGGAAAGTGATTAAAAAGGAAAATATTTGTAAGAAAATGGAGGTCAGAGATCAAATCGATTTGCGTGTGATGCATAACTTGGTTTCTCACTTTTCAATAAATATTACTCTTTCCTTTCACACCTTATCTAAAGCCATTTGTCAATCGCATATTGATGATGATGATAAAAAAACAGTAGACAAAACGAGATTTTATGTCACAGGGCACGTATTTTATTACAAATGAATGAAAATATATGTACGTCACACATCAAATACCTATATGTTTATACTTTTCTTTTCATTCACGTTTGCGTGTTACTGGCTTCAAAAACACGCATGACTCTGACTTTGCCCGAAACATAGCTTGGAAAAAAAGTGTTCAGATTTAAGTTGAATGCCAACCAGCAACCAGCAATCTCGACATGCCAAATGAATAACTTGGAGCTAACCTGGAAAGATTCCATTAACCCTTCTTTCAAGGACAAATCCAACCACAATGTTGCGTGGGGGTGCAACTGGGGAATTAGGAGGAACCGGTGGTGGTGGATAAATACTTGCAGCAGCAATGTATGCTGACAGATATCGGTCATCAAGACTGCCAGCGTCACTACTTGATGCGTCGTAATTTTCATCATCATTTTTGTGTTGGGTGACTTGATCCAGGTCACAATCTTCCTTATAATCCTGCTCCCCACCTGCCTCTTCTCCATCCGCTGTTTTTTGGTCATCATCCATCGAAGCCTGAATGGGGCCATTTTCCAGCTTGTCCATCCCATTAAAGACCGCCTCAGTCACCATCCCATCACTAGCAGAGTTCTGCACCTCTTCAATTTTATCACTTTCCACTTGATTTTCCTCCTGGTGGTACAGGACACCCCTTGGAAACACGCCAAAGTCTTCCTCGCTTGGTTGTCGACTATAAATTATGCCATTGAATTCGGGATCCGAAGAAGATAAGCTTATGTCACCCCAGTATGCCTCACTAGGGATAGAACGAACAGACATAGTGTGGTCGTCAAATGACAACCGATCTGCCTCTCTATTTAAAACATTAAAATACAAAATTTTCATTATTCTTTAAGTCATTTTGCTTATTTCAAATTCTAATGCCTAATGCTAACAAACGAATTCCCAGATTATTATATAGTACCTATAATAAAATACAGAATTCTCCTCAGAGTGTTTTGAACAACAGGAGCCCATTTTGAAAAAAAATCAATCAGTTACCGATTTTATAAATAAGAAAAAACGATCAAATAACAATGTGTAAATACTTATTAAAAGCTGAAAGAAAGCTTGTGTGCCTACTTGATTCTAAATTGCATATGCTAATATCAGTAGCTTTGTAAGATAATGAATGCGGTACTTTGCAGAAACGCTGGTAACTTGTGTGTGTGTGTTCAACATATATAATACACGCATCCGTCCAACGTAATAGAACAATTACAGAATTTTATCCTATTCTTTCCAGCATTTTGTGTTGGTCTATACGTATAAACGCACCGATTTATATGACATCATTTCCTCAAATCTTTTGCGTTATGGCATGTATTTGAGTTGACATGTATCTTAAAGGTAGACCTTTTCCTTTTTGGACTGAGATTGCCGAGTGAGAAGAAGAGATGCTACTGTTCTGGTTAAAATAATTGGGTAAATACGACAACATATAAAGCACAATTACTTGCATGAGTACCAGACGAAAATACTTTTTTGGCCATTCAATATTTTTTTACTGGTACAGAATCATAAAGTAAAAAAAATATTTCTTGTGGTGTTAAACTTTGCAGTAGTTTGTTCGTTTCTGCTGCTCATGAAATACAATTTTTAAGCTAAGCTAAGTTTGTATGAAAGAAATTATGTTGGAATGAAAAATATTTTAAGTTTAAACGCTTTCGCACTTGTTAGCCGTGGAGTCTCATGCCTGTCTGAATGATGATAATATTGTTAGGTTTGTGACTAGGATATTACATATCCGAGTATAATTAGAATTATAGGTACCCCATACACTCTCGACTTCTAACATAGACTTTTGAGCTCGTTTCGACTCGGAATAGAAAAAGAAGAAAAATAATTCATCTCGTAAGCAATCTAAGTTGGTCATTAGTCATTAGCTTCATTTACTCCACATGGTTACATATAACATGCATAAGTATCTAGAAAGGGCTACAAAAATAATATTGAATGAATTTTACATTTCTTAAAACTCTCGTTGTTGTTCAGTGGAAGGATGTGTGGATTACGCAAGCAAACCCATACAAGCGCATGTGGATTTTTCGATTTCATGATGCTGTAAGCAAACAAATTTATTAGAATAGAAGTCAGAGATCATATTTGTAGATACCCATACACGTTTTACACGGAAGCAGTAAAGCAGTAACAGTATTCCAAAATAAGTCACATATCCATTGAAGTCAATGAAAAACTACTGGAACTGAACTGAGTCTGTACGAATCAATTCTAAATAGTTTTGAATCTGGGTGCGGTAGCAATTCTTAAAAAGGATACAGAATATCTCAGATCATGCAGAGGCACCCTGAGTACGCACTCCAAAAAAGGGTAAAATGCAAAAACGTTTAGCACAGTAAACCAGATTTCATTTCCTCTACATGTTTAAAATATTGCAATTTCTTTTCTATTATGCGGGACCAGTTCTTTCGTATAAACGTTTTTGTAGGAAAGAAACAGTTAGCAATTTTGCAATAGCATTCATTAACGACAAAATGCTTGATGTTGTAAAATGTGTGCTTTCTACAAACTCCCACAAAGCCTCTCATGATAATGTAAACGCTTCTATTTATACTCAGTTGCTTGAAATCAAGTCGCTTGAATAAAGCTAATATTACATGCCGTCTTTCCTATTATCCAGCTACAAATGCGAAAGTTTGTTTTGTAGAAAACGTTTATGCCTCGGCTTAAAACGAGATCGCTGCTTTCTCAGTGTAGTATTATTTCCCTTTATTTTCTTTAATGTGGCAAAATGGATGGTTTGCATGGAATATAACTTCGAATATCATGCGATGAAATCATTCTTACGCTTGAATTTTTAGGTAGTGGTTGCGCAAAATACTGATTGACTAAATAAAATATATTGTAAATATAGTTGTTCAGAATTTACTTCTGAACAGTTACCGAATAATTAACTTACGTGCATACAAAGAATTTTTGGTTAACTTTTGGGCTCTACAGTGAAGACAAAATGGGCTGTATCTGTGGAAAACAGAAAAAACCAACCAAAACGTAAGATTGTAAGATTTTGAATGTATCCCTTGTTGATTTGTGAATTTGTTGATATTTATATTTAACGAAAAATATTCAATTGGAAGGATTGAAAAGAAAGAATCTGAGTGCTGTCCCCGAAACAAAAGTTTGGATGATGGATTTCTTAACGTTGGTCCTGGATTTAGCGTGTGTGTCTGTGGCACCCTACCACATGCGGCACCCGGATTGGCAAAAAGTGATTCCATTTCTATTTCCTCATCCACAAGCACTATTGTTCCTTCCGTTGAGGATGAATTGGCCTTTTGCAGGAGGGCAAGCGTCGGATGTTTAATCGTTCCTCCAGTTTCGTATGATGAATTCACGGGAATTGACGGAAAACTGATTGGATACGTTGACAATTTTCGTAACCTCCCCTCCCGTTATGGCTTAGGGTCGTACCCGTTTTTGGATCGGCGCGATATGAGCCATGCCTACACATATTGTAAGAGCATATCATAATTATATTTTATTGAACAAAGTATATTTTGTTTGCAGATGCTCCTAATTTGTTACGTCTCTTGTGTTTTAGATGTGAAAAGGGTTGCTTCGAGTGACTGGGTTGACGCTTTAAGGTTCATCAAAAAGTGACTTGTGGAACTTCTCCATACTTGTCAAGTTAATTTGTCAACAACGAACAAAAATGAATGAATAAAATGCCACAAAAAAAGAAACGAGTTTTTGTATTTGATGCGTAAATTATTTTGCATTTATTTCACGTTTATGAAATACCAATCATAGGAACACTTCCTGTAACATAGCTGTCTTATAAAAACTTATAATATTAACTCTACTACGACCGTGGTAACACAATTCATGAGCACTTGAGCACTCACAATATTAGGTTGCGTTTTAAGTTTCAATGCTTCACAATGGGGGACGCATGACATGACTAGGTAATATCATACCTCAGAAGTATGCCTTGGGTGAAGGGCAACCATACAAGCTTCCCAGTCTTCAGAAAGAGCCCTGCGCAAACCTTCAAATCAATGAAACATAATATTTAGTTTTGGTTTTATAGTCGTAGGGGTTTGTAAGATACTAAACACAATCATTTGCTTACAAAAGGAACGCAGACGCCTTGTTTTATTAGCAATGAATGGGAACGATCCGTTGTCTACACGTGACACTTGGTTAAATCCGTTCCATGCATAACCTAGTGGTTGCATGCCGTCATCGGAATACTTTTGGAGGCTTCTGTCCATAACTATTATGCCACCACTGCACTGGTGAATTTGTTCACTGAGTTTACTGCTTTCGCGAACAGGAAGCCTTGCTCGTTTGAACCTGACCGGGACTGGGTACGAGAACTCGGAAATCTCCAGGTGAAATTGTAGTTCCTCTGTGTACGTTGTGTGGGCGGAAGACACACTTGCTTTTCGCATTACCCCTGACTCTGTAATATTTGTTGCATTGCCTTCATCAAAGGGTTCCTTCCTACTTGGATAAGAATCTTCTTTCTCCGAACTGAAAGACACCATATGCATGTAATATTTTAAAACCATTCAAAGTAAAAACATTACTCCTGTCGTCTGTGTGCTTTATACTATTTGTGTATTTGGTGGTTAGTATGAAAAACACTTACTTAATACAACAACGGAAGCAAGATAATACTTTCCCCATTTTTAACATTCCTTATAAGATTTTATTTTTCCCTTATCTTATCTTTACTCAGTCACACTACAACTGCAGAACCAACTGTTAACTCAGTTAAGTAAAGTTTTTGCAAATGCAAATTTGAGATTATATGATAAAATTGAGTTTGCCAGTGCGCACTGGAGTCGTGAGTAGTAAAGACGTATTAAAAAATAGAACGTTTTCTTATTTACTCCTGCATCAAACTTTCAAAGATTTTGGATATTTGCAACGTTGAACTAGCAAATTGGATGTTTAGCTGCACTGCTCTCAAATCACCTAATTTATGAACAATGATGATATTTTATGCTCAAGAGCATTGCAATGTACTACTGAAATGAATCTCTACACACGTAGTATGCATTGTCCTTCTTGTTCTGCACAATAGGTTTTCAAGTGTTCATGTGCTTTCTTTCATACAGCTTTTTCCCTCCCACTTCCAGCAAGCTTGTACAATAATTTAGTACAACACAAAGTATTTATTTCTTTATTATATAGTCAAATCTTGTTTTATTGTAAAAATGATGCCAAGTTGAACTTTTTGATGAAGACGTATGGTTTACATATTAGGTGTAAAGTTTTTAAAATATTGATACGCATGTGCCACATTATTGCTTCCTGAGGAGTTTACAAAAGGTATAGAGTGGTCATGTACAAATCCAACCACGCCCTTTCCAATTTTATTAACGATTTTTTCCCAATATGATGAGTTCGATTTTAGTAATGGTTTAGAAATTTTGTCCGTTACCATTTCACGTAATAGATAGGCAAAAAAATGCTCCCGTTGTGTTATTTTACGATTCTGAAACATGAGCAATGAATAATTAATTATCATGTATACATTTGTAATGCAGCAGTAATCTATTAATTTAAGTATTGGGTTCTTGCCACATGAGATACTTCATCAAAAGAAGTAGTAAAGGCTATGAAAAACTGGCCGTTTTCTTCATACTCATAGCGATAAATTGTTTTATCATGATCCAGCATCAAATGAATTGTTTTGTTTTGCACCAGGTGTAAATGCACTTGATGGGGACCACGAAATACAAGGTGTGGATTGTTGAGTAATTGTAGCATGTAGTAATCTAAATAAAAAAGAAATACTTTTAATTGTACCTCAACAACCCACGATTGTGTAAATTTTTACATACATGCATATTTAAAGCTTTGTGGCCCATTTTTCCGACATTCACAAAGCTTACGATTATACGTAACGCATTCCTTCCATACCTACAGTTAGGAAAACAGATTTTAGCATATATGGTGTAGTTTTCTGTGTCCAAATGAATTATAAGCAATTTACTTACCAAGCTGTAATTACTTATTGTTACATTAGGCCGCACAAGTAATAACCGTCCACAGTATCTGGACAAATAGAGAAACAAATTATATTTGAGTAAACAATATCTATCTCATTGTAAGTTTTATTTCGTGACATTTGTTACGTGTTGGAGATTCGATAAGCGCTTCCCGCTAATTACCAGGAAAAAAAATGTTTAGTATATTGTTTGAAAGACTATTTAAAAAATTGTATCAAAAATATATTACATTTCCGTTTATAAAATTTTGAAGTTCACTTTGAACAGCTTGTGACGGTTTGTATGAGCTTCGAATGCTCCCTTCCACATAATTTTTAATCGTCAGTAAAACCACAATACATGTACAAACAAATTTCATTTTAATAAAGAAATTCATGTTTAAGTTAAACAAAACAGGAAACTTATTTCTGCTTTATCTTAGCAAGCGTGAAAGTATGAATGAGTAAAAACTCTTTTCTTTGTCCGTAATGACCTTCAAGGCATTTCATCGCAAACGCAACGCTGTATTTCTAATTTTAGAATCCACACCGCATTTTTTCATCGATAAGCTTTTCAGAAGACTACAACATTGCTTCACCTTGTCTTGTCGTAATGGTAAGCTTTATTTTTGGATTAAAGTTTTTATGCTAAGTTTGTGTTCAGCTTAGAAGTTGCCATCTACAGGTTACATTATAAGTTATTCCACGAGTAAATCATCACTTTCAAATCCTGCTCAAGTGAAGCTGCAGATGTCTTCATGTGTCTCAATGTGAGTATTTTATTACAAATCTACTTGAAGCGTGCAACACAACCTAACTGTTATGTATTCTTTCCGCATTATTGCGAAATCATAAGCGTATGAATGCAATTATTTTATTTCTTAAGGGATTGTGTATTGAGTAACTATTTGCGGATGTTGACACCAAAAAATGAACTTTCTTGAATTTCAAAACTTTTACCACATAATGATAGTAGGACTGCAGAAAATAGCCCGTGCAAAGTTTCAGCCCTCCAAAGTAGCTGTGGCGTCGGTGGTGACGAAAAACCGTTTTTGTCGATGTCCACGGAATAAAATTCGAATTTCTCAAAACAGGATAGCTAAAGGACTGGGATTTTTTTTGGTGGAGCTTAAGGGGTAAACGGGGTATTAAATGACGTACAGACATCACATTATTGCGCATACACAATTTGGCAAAAAAATATTTTTCGGAAATTTTCAATTTTTTTCTCCACTTTTTAAGGGTTTTAGCCGCGACCATTTTTCAGAACCATCCATAAATCTTTAAATTTATTTTTCCTGTCTAGAGTACAGTATTGCTGAGCTACTGCAGCAAATTTCGTGCAAAAATTCGATTTGGTTGAGAAAATCTGGCCAAAAGTTGAAACCGGAAGTGACTCAAAAAGTTGATCAACGTAGAAAATTGGCAATATCTTTTTTTCTTTACAACATTTTAAGAATCTGAGAATATACACTCGAGCTAAGTGCATTAGGATTCATTTGACACCATAACTGCCAATATCTGACCACTGACCACTGTGGTCGCCTAGGCTACTTTTGTCCCTCAGTTCATTCAATAAAATGTCCTGTTCAAGCAAGCACAATCACTCGTTGTATGCAATTCTTCAAGTTTGTGTAGAAATTATACTTTCAAAGCAGCTTATTGTTTTAAGAATCATTCACTTTAGTACCTACAGTCCATGAAACTTAAGAATTGCATACAACGACTGATTGTGCTTGCTTGAACAGGACATTTTATTGAATGAACTGAGGGACAAAAGTAGCCTAGGCGACCACAGTGGTCAGTGGTCAGATATTGGCAGTTATGGTGTCAAATGAATCCTAATGCACTTAGCTCGAGTGTATATTCTCAGATTTTTAAAATGTTGTAAAGAAAAAAAGATATTGCCAATTTTCTACGTTGATCAACTTTTTGAGTCACTTCCGGTTTCAACTTTTGGCCACATTTTCTCAACCAAATTGAATTTTTGCACGAAATTTGCTGCAGTAGCTCAGCAATACTGTACTCTAGACAGGCAAAATAAATTTAAAGATTTATGGATGGTTCTGAAAAATGGTCGCGGCAAAAACCCTCAAAAAGTGGAGAAAAAAATTGAAAATTTGCGAAAAATATTTTTTTGCTAAATTGTGTATGCGCAATAATGTGATGTCTGTACGTCATTTAATACCCCGTTTACCCCTTAAGCTCCACCAAAAAAATCCCAGTCCTTTAGCTATCCTGTTTTGAGAAATTCGAATTTTATTCCGTGGACATCGATAAAAACGGTTTTTCGTCACCACCGACGCCACAGCTACTTTGGAGGGCTGAAACTTTGCACGGGCTATTTTCTGCAGTCCTACTATCATTATGTGGTAAAAGTTTTGAAATTCAAGAAAGTTCATTTTTTGGTGTCAACATCCGCAAATAGTTACTCATTATGTCATTGGTCGATAGAATTTTTGTGTTTTCATTTGTCATGTTAGCAAAATTAAAACAGAACTATCTGTATTTATTTTTAAGCTTGCTGAACATTTTCATCTCCTAATTAATTTAATCGAATGAACTTAATGTATTGTTGCCAATGTATCCTTCATATCCACGCTTACATTTTGCTATTAGTAATAATATTATCCTTTCAAACTACACAATTGACTTGCATTTATTACATTAGTAACTATAACAGCTCACTATTACCTTTTATTGCTCATGGACACGCCTGATAAAAAATTGACGATTTCCATAACGAGTGGCTCCGTTAGTCTAGAGTCGTTTGTCCTTCATGGTAACATTTAAGTCATGACCCGTACCCCGGGTAAACCTTGACCAGTCAAAGGTGACCAGTAGCAATTTTTTAATAAAACCTTGATATCTTGTTTATTTTTTCACAAAATTTTCAACAGAGGTATCATTTTGTTTAAAATTTTATGGAGCACAGAATGCTTTAATTTGTTTTAAAAGATATGTAATGCGTGGTTTTAGAGTGAAGATATTGGGAGAAATTCATGGAGAATGACATTTTCTAAGACTACTTAATGTGCACATTTTGTTCAAAGATATTTTATGTGCAAAAAAACGCTTACCTAAAGCAAATATTAATGGTATTCTGGTTTATTAGAAATATTATAACTTCTACGCAGTTTATCCAAGGTAAATTTGTCAAGAAAGCTTATAAGCAAAATGATATTTGTGCATAAAACTTGAAGAATGAATACGCGTAACCTTAATTGTTCATGAGTAGCCTTAATTGCACATGAGTAACCTTAATTGCTCATGAGTAACCTTAATTGCTCATGAGTAGCCTTAATTGTTCATGGGTAGCCTTAGTTGCTCATGAATAGCCTTAATTGCTCATGAGTAGCCTTAATTGTTCATGGGTAGCCTTAATTGTTCATGGGTAGCCTTAATTGTTCATGAGTAGCCTTAATTGTTCATGGGTAGCCTTAATTGTTCATGGGTAGCCTTAATTGTTCATGAGTAGCCTTAATTGTTCATGGGTAGCCTTAATTGTTCATGAGTAGCCTTAATTGTTCATGAGTAGCCTTAATTGTTAATGGGTAGCCTTAATTGTTCATGGGTAGCCTTAATTGTTCATGGGTAGCCTTAATTGTTCATGAGTAGCCTTAATTGTTCATGGGTAGCCTTAATTGTTCATGGGTAGCCTTAATTGTTCATGGGTAGCCTTAGTTGCCCATGAATAGCCTTAATTGTTCATGGGTAGCCTTAATTGTTCATGGGTAGCCTTAATTGTTCATGAGTAGCCTTAATTGTTCATGAGTAGCCTTAATTGTTCATGAGTAGCCTTAATTGTTCATGAGTAGCCTTAATTGTTCATGGGTAGCCTTAATTGTTCATGGGTAGCCTTAATTGTTCATGGGTAGCCTTAGTTGCTCATGAATAGCCTTAATTGTTCATGGGTAGCCTTAATTGTTCATGGGTAGCCTTAATTGCTCATGAGTAACGTTAATTGGGTGAGCGTAGCGTTATTTGTCAATGAATAGGCTTATTATTAAATTGTGTCCTGAAATTGTGTCCTGTAGGTGTGGAAAAAAGATTGTGTCCTGAAATTGTGTCCTCTAGGGGTGGCAAAAAATTTGTGTCCTCAAGGTGGTAAATTGTGTCCTCAGGGACCAGAGGCTGAACCGCTTAACATTACTTATCTCACAAATATTGCATCTCACAACTTGTTTTACGTCTCACGTTTTTCAACTAGTTTTACAATAACCCAAACAATTAGAACATCTTTTCAGTATTTCTCAGTTCCATAGTCTGTCAATTTCGTTGGGTATGTACTTATTGCTATCCGAAAATAAATACTTTTTAAGTGGACATTGGGGTGTTTTGTTGTCCGCTAACTCAGCAAGCCAACTTAGCGGAGTTTTTGACTACCTTAGCGGACGAAACTAAAAAATTTTCAAAGTTTGATCTTTAAGGCATTACCATTATGAAAACGCTGTTTTAACATTTATCCTCCTTACAGTTTTATTGTGGGAGCTAAAAAATATCAAAACTTAATCTTAAACTTACCTACTTCCCATTGTTAACTTTTAATTTTTCAGTTAAGCATTGATTTTTAAGTAAAGAAATTAGCCAATTTCAGGTACATTTTTTGTTGGCTTAAGAATGGGCGTGGCAAATGTATAAATCGATAGCAACATTCCAGCACTAATTTGACAAATTGCAACATTTTGTCTAGTTTGAAAAGCATTGTAACCCTTTGTAGTGTATTTGTAGCCATCTGTCTACAAGCTTTGCTATAGCTAACTTTATCATTCAGGGAATTACATTTGGAAGCCAAGAGGATATGTACCGGGCTCTCAACGTTGGCCAATATGTCTCTTAAATTATTTGCTGACGCAATTAGTTATTGTTACATAGTTGACTCATTTTATATAGAGAATTACCACAATACTTTATACGCTTGTGGTCAGTCAACCCTATCGCTTTACTGCTTTGAAAAGATGTTGTTGAGGAGAGAGTCGTTATGCCATTAGACTGTCTGTAGACTCGATGCGTGGCATTATGCATGTATTCATTCTTGTAATATTATATGAGTAACTAGAATGCCGTTGACCGCGTGCGTGCGTGCAATGTTGTATGAATGTTGTATGAAACTGAGGAGCAGCGTTGAGACTCGTCATTTCAGCCTTGACGCTTGCTCTGATCAGAACTTAACCAATAAATAGCTCTATGAAATATACTCACACAACACTCTATTCATCTTCCCTTGTTATTTACTTGGAGCATAGCCACCGAAATCATAAAGTTCATAAAAAGAACTCGATTATTACATATTATTGTTTCTGTCATTCATTCCATCTTTACGTATTCTGGTATTCGAATATTGGCTGCTGTAGTAGCGTTGTTTGTCGGTTTGAATTTATTTTAAGTTGCATGTACGCAGTCTTTCTCAAAAGTTCATATTAGGTTTTTAACCTTACTCTGTAGTTCATTGTACGATGGCATGTTTTCAGTTTGGCACATGAAACTCGACTAAATATTCTGGCGCGTGGACTACCTGAGTTTGTTGCAATTAGTAAATTGCATTTATACTTTGCCTCTAAAATTATCCCAAAATAGAAAACGAGCAAATACGTTTTTGACTTTTTAAATTTTGTGCAAAATTTTTTATCTGAATTTGTCACCACATCAACACCAGTGCTCAAAAATAAGGAGAAAAAGGAAATCGTAGAAAATTCAAAATAAAAAACGGACAATTTTTTACATTTAAAAAATATTTTCTAACCCAAAAATGACCTAAAACCATCAGCGTTAAAAACTCTTTTTAATTAAAATACTGAATAGGATGATGGTCTTACATCCATTAAAGTACCTCAAATATAGCCAGATATATAATTTTGGATATTATTTTCAGTATCCCAGCCCCTTCCACGTGCGGATCAACGCCCATTGCAAGCTTGTTTTTTGACAACAGCTCATACATATTTTGCCCTTTTCTTTCACTCCAAAATGAGTAATCTTTCTGGCTTTCTAAAATTAGTTGCTGTTCTAAGATTCCAACTCCAACATTAGTTGCTAATGATGCTTGAAAGGTCGGAGAAAAGATAAGTTATACGATTTTTAAAAATTACCACGATATCAAAAAACGGGTTGTTGTTTACCCCAAGTAGGATTTAACAAAGTAACGTTGTCCAGAACTATAAAAGCATTTTGAAAATCTAAACAGTATAGTCCTATCTGGGACAAAGTACCTCAAAAATAGCGGCACAAAATTACTTTAGAGTGTTAATTTTAGTATTCCAACCCCATTCACGTGTAAATAAACTACCATATAAAGCTTTAGTATAAACTTCTTCACCTTGTTATACATTTTCCTTTTCTGTTACTCGGATATTAGCAATTTTTTAGCATTCTTAGTTATTTGAGGTAGAGTTGTAATTGGGTGCCGGAAAAGTGGCTTTACGTTCCTTACATAATTTTTCGGGTTTACTAACCTGAGCTTGCAGTTTATCTTAAAACATCATAGTTTAAGCTTGTGCAATACATAATAATTAAACTAAAATTTCTGTACAAATTTGCAGCATTACTGTAAACCAGCGTGTTTCAGTTATTTTTCTCACTATAACTTTTTTAGACAAGGATCACATATTCATTCTATAATTCACCTAATAGCATTTTTCATATAGAGAAAATAGGCGTCATTTCAAATACAAATATATAAACAGTATAAAAATGAGATTTCAACTTAAATATCTGACTGCTTTGGTCATCTCTGTGTTTTATACTGTAGTCCTTGGAAAGAAAAAGTGGGTAGTTCTACCCACAAGATACTGTAACGTAAAGCTTCAAAACCTTGAAGAATTGTTAGTTCCGGTTGCCCACTGTTACATCCAGCTTATAAATTTTCGTGGCTGCGACATTTTACCTGCACCTAAGTTTCCTGTGGTTTATGCACGCTATTTTGAATTTAAACGTACCGAATTTTCTACATCCATTCTATTTCCATCTGAGCTTGCAGGTAATTCTATTGTGCCTCGAGAAGCAAATCATAAAGATTTAGAAACTGCTAACAAAAGCCTAGTGCAAAGGGTTGCCTCATTTTATGCAGATTTCAAAGACCTCTATCTAATTCCACTCGAGAATGCGTATTCCAAAACCAGAAGTAATTGCTTGTGTAGATTATATTTGTACCACAAAGCTGATACATACGTATATTCTGGAAATAGCCTATTGCGCTATTGGTGGCACTGGACGGATGTACTCGAATGGAAGCAAATGCACATAAATACAGTGCCAACATACGAAATCATTGTGCAAAAACTCAAGTTGCTGAAAAAGAACAGGAAATATAAAAATGCTCATCAATTACTACTCGAAGATTTAATAGCAGGGATATACACTTCTGTTAACACCTACATTCTCGCATTTGGTTCCCAGTACACAAATCGATTCGTTTCAAACGTGCAACGCATCACAAAAGCTTTTATAAATTGTCAATATTGCGTGCCATGTTATTCTCACGAAGGTGTGCGACTCAATCTCCATTTTATGAAGTTGCCCAACGCTCAAAAGTATCTTGAAAGGGTTGTAACACGATCTCAGTTTTCCATGGCAAAAACATCTTACTGGATGAAAGGACAGCTTCACAATAGCATAACAAAGTTTAAGGGCCTTTTCAGTATACTTCGGTCAATTTCTTTGAGAAATATTAAAGATATTGAAACGTCACTTGCGATGTACATTTTAAGAGTTTTTCTTAGGAATGCAACCTTTATTAGTCACCATGATTATTATTCAAGTGAAAGTAAATGTAGTATAGCAGATAGTGATGATTTTTATGATGAATGGTTCAACGTTCCGAAAATAGATTTAAAAACAGAAGACAAACTTGGTAAATTTCAACTGCATGGACTTAGTATAACTAGAAATAGTTTGCGGCTAATGAGTTGTGTTAATATTAAAAAATCCAAGCTGAGTAATTTTATCGAGCTTTTAAGCGGTCTGGATCTGTACACTTGGATAGCAACAATATTAGTTGTTATATTGCTGTCCTTTTACATCAAAAATGCTTCGAACGTTATTTTTGAGGTTGACACATGTACTATAAAAAGGCTGAAGCGCCAGTCAGTTTTCAAAGTCATCTTTGAACTCTGTGCAACAATGCTGGAACAAAGCAGAGATTTATTTATTAATCGGTTGTATACCGTTGGGTTGCCTCATTTGTCGCAAGTGCTCCTTATTATTCCATACATGTTTCTGATATTAAGCAATGTTTTCAAAGGAGATAATATTGGTAGGCTTACCGCACCGCCTGCTTTGGTACCAGTAGACACGTTTGACAAAGTTGTTCAAATTAATGCTAGCACGTATACAGTTCCTTTGCTTCCAGAAGGAAGAAAATCACGTATCAATAAATCTAAAAAATCAAAGTATATTCAAGAGAATAACCATGAAGCTTTTCCCGTTACCTCGGATTTTCGGGACTTCATCTATCGCATGACTATTTAGAGCATGGAGTATGAGGATGATAATATAAGGGTGCCAGTGCACATTCAACGCTATTGGAACCATTCAAAATTATTTCCGAATTGGATATATGTGAAGAACAAGAATGACATTGTGGAGAAAATGGAAAAGTTGATTTACCCGCACCTGTGGAAGTGTGAAAAGTCGGCAGTATTTGCTGCTGAGAATATAGCCCATGCGGTATATCAAGCTTTGCTGAATGCAAATAAACCGGTATACTTTTCCAACGAAGTCATTCTGGAATACCAAACAGGCTATAGTTTAGATGGACCTGTACCTTTGAACTACTACAACAGAATTATACAATTTCCTCAAAGTGGAATTTTGCAATGGTGGAAAACGATTTTTACGGCTACCGCTAGACGATACAGATTACCGTTTGAAGCTTTAAAAGAGGAGAAAGCTAATCATTCGCTAGTGGTTTTCCTGATACCAGTAATTGGATGTGTACTAGCCACAATTTGGTTTTTTGTGGTGGAGCAACCGTTTAGATGTCTATCAAAAGTTAAGAAGGAGACGACAAATAGGGTCAAACCATTGCCTTCTGTCTCATATCAGTCCTCAGGACAGCAGCAAAACCACCGAAAGAATTCAAATATGAGTGTATTTTCTGCAACTCCAAACACCAGTTCCAATTCATTTGTTCATTCCACATATAGAAAATCCTCATTTTAATTTTCTCAACATTACTACGTTTTAAATCACACCTGTCTACTTTGACTAAGCACACAGCTAAAATCAGTTTTACGAAAACGGAAAGTCAATCGGTTTTAGAGATATGGTGTCCACAAAAATCGAAATTACATTATATTATGTTGTGCATGACTTTGATCTTTGATGGGTGACTTTGTTACTGTATGCAGTATTTTAAAAAAATTGTTACGGTAATGCAACTGTTATATTGTATGCATGCATTAAATATATTACCAGTCAATATTACGCGGAATCATAGGCAACCTCGAAAGAACACTTCACCGACTATTACACTACTGCAATACTAACTCCATGCTTTAAAGCGAGTAAATGACAGAACTAGTAAAAATTGTTACTGTTTAAGAAATTGCATGGACAAGTACGCAAAAAAAGAACAAGCGCTCTATACTGATGCGTTTAGTGGTCTAGGACTCTCGGCCTTGTGTATTTATATAGCTAAGTTCTGTGTATTCTGGAAATTCAACATCAGGACAAAGTGGGCTTATACAATACATCAATTCAAACCATTTCTCAAGCACACTTAAAAGAACAAACTGGAAGAGATAGCACATGCCGTATGGTACACATGCATACAGTGCCCCATGCTGATGACTCATTAGTGATGAGTCAGCTTTTTGTTATCATTTTTCAGAAGTCAGCTAACAAATTGCATGCATATCCTTCAATATTAGAGGAACAGATGAAACGATGGAAAATTGAGTATACAAATTTTGTTATTGTTCTGAGGTCTGGAAGTTTCTTTATTTTCTGCTTCTGCAATCTCAAAATATCTTTAAAATTTGAAAGCGTTTCCTCCTTTGTTATTCCAAACCAATTTGTGGAATCCATTGGCATCATGAACGCCGTTAAAGTTATCAGGACAGGTGTAAGCAACAAATATTTTCAATCAGTTACTATTTTAATTGGATTAAGTTCTGTTAGACGCATAAATTCAAATTCAAAAGTAAAAAAAATGTTTAATCGACAGATGGTCTTGTCCGAGATCTACGACTGTGAGTGGCATATTGAGAATTTTTATCTGGTGCAGCAAAATCCAACCATTTTACTTGCTCAGCGTTTTACCATTGAAACTAAATCCGACACACCTTACCACTCCAAGTGGACAGTAGGATTGTGCAACGCTTCTTCCCTTTACAGCTCTGGTTTCCGGCTAGCCTGCACTCTGGATAATATAACTGGTCAGGCTTTTTCAGCTGCATTTGATAGCGTCTGGGACTGCAAGGTTTGTTGATAATAAAATTTTTATTTGTTTTTGAAATTCAAAAACTGATCATAAGGATTTACTCTTGTGTTGTTTTAGGATATAAGAAGATTTACTCCCGGTGACCAGATTCAGCTTGGACACGCCTTGCCATTTAATGTCGGAAATCCTTTTGACCTTGCTAAATATGTTGATTCTAACGGAACAATGAAGATTAAAATACAATTTCAGTTGCTTACACCAGTTTCTGCAGACTTTGAATCCACTCCGTGCAAGCGTATGTTGGTTTGGGTTATTCATTAATGCGCTGTCATTAATAAATATTCCATTTTAGGCGTGTAACTTGTTTTTAGCTTGATTTATTCAACTCCGTTAAAATATGTTTGCGTGAATAGTACATGATGGATCATTTATAAGAACTTTGTATTGTGGAGTTGTGACACAAAAAGGTTTGAATGTAATATAATATATTAACATATTATGTTTAACGAATTTATATTTTGTAAAGCTTTGACCTAAAATTTACTTGTTTTTTTTACCATTTTTGTGTCACGACTATATATTTTAATACATAATGAATAAATAAAATAATTACGGTTACTAACTAATTATTTTAAATTACAAATTTGCGTTTTACACAAAAAAGCAACCAGATATGCAATCTACGCAATCTGGATGTGCTATATGACATTTTGGTTAATCAGTCAAATACCTTGTGAGATTCAATTATTTGTGAGATAAGTAATGATTATCGGTTGTAATGAAGTATTTCAATAAATAATTGTATAATAAAACTTTCAGTAGCTTTTTGTAGTATTATGGATTATGTAGAGAATATAATATGTGTATGTAACTAATTAAAGATGCAGTAATAGTGTGATTATTACAAGGTATTTCTACGGTTGGACCTATTAAGCAAAGTGGTGCCGGTGTTCGTATTTGCGGAAAACATAGCCATGTGGGAATTATTTTGATGGTTTTCTGAGGTTACTTGATGTGAGGCATCTCTTGATGGTGTATGAGGTTCTATTTTGCCTTTCGTCTTGACTCCAACCTTCATACCACAATGGCAACTAAATGGTTGCTCAACCACACAGAACCAAATTGTCGCTAGTACACATCCAATTATCGGTATCATAAAAACCACCTGCGAGTGATTGACCTTATTGTATGGAAAGCCAGTATTTTTTGAGGACCATTTAATTCTTTTAGCAGCAGCAGTGAATAACCTTTTCCACCATTCCAATATTCCTGTTTGAGGAAGTCGAATAATTCTATTGTAGTGATTAAGTGGCACAGGTCCACTTAACCTATAACCTGTTTGGTATTCCAGAAACACTTCTTTTGAAAAATATACCGGTTTGTTTGCATTTAACAAAGTTTGATAAACCGCATGAGCTATATTCTCAGTAACAAATACTGCCGACTTTTCACATTTCCACATATGAGGGTAAATTAACTTTTCCATTTTTTCATCAGTGTTGCCTTTTTCTTCTACGTACGTCCAGTTTGGAAATAACTTTGAATATTTGAAATAGTTTTCAATACGAGCGACGTATTGCGGGTGATTAGTTCTCCAATTGTTCCAACTTTTCCTGTGCCAGAGGTAAAACACATAGTGGTCAATATTATTGCCCCACATTTGATAGAAAAAGTTCAGAAATTCCGAAATAACCGGACGTGCTTCATGATTATTAGTTTGAATATAGTTTTTGTCTTTTCTCAGTGGACTTTGCAAATAGTTTGCTTCGAGCACTGGAACTGTATAGATGCTTGCATTACGTAAAACAACTTTGTCAAACGTATCCACTGGTACCAAAGCCGGTGGTGCAGTAAGCCTAACAATATTATCCCCTTTGAATACATTACTTAGAGTAAGGAACATAAATGGAATTATTATAAGCACTTGCAACAAATGCGGCACTCCAACATACAATCGATTATTAAATACGTCGCTACTACTTTGTTCCAGTATTGCTGCACAAAGTTCAAACATAACTTTGAAAGCTGATTGGCGCTTAATACGTTTTGATGTACAATTTTCTACCCTAAGTAAAATAGCTGAAGCCTGTTTAATGTACAAGGATAAAATGATTACAGTAAATATTGTTGCTATCCATGTGTACACGTCCAGACCACTTAAAAGCTCTAGGAAATTACTCATCCTAGATTTTTCAAGATTAAAACAACTTACCAAGCGGAGTCTCTTTCGAGTTAGACTAAGCCCAAAATGCTGAAATGCACCAAGAAACTTGTTTGTTTTTGGCTCTAGGTTTGCAAACTGGTGCCAATGCTGCCATTTCCTGCATGCAATCCTACTGTCGGATGTAACGTAGTCGTACAATTTATAAAAGTAAGTTGTGTTTGCAAGCAAAACATTCAAAATGTATTGTTCAAGATGCCCTGACATGTCTTCAAGACTTCCCTGAGACACTCTCCGAGTAATTCCTAGAAGATCTTTCAAGTGTTTTGGACTACTCTTAAGCTTTTTTGTAATAATATATTCGGTAACTATTATTGAAGAGTGGGGTTTGCTAACAAATGCTTCTAGGTAACTGGGAACATTAGGCAACTTTACAAAATCCATACTAAGTTGGATAGGCCCGTAAGGAGTACACTGCTGACAAAATTGACAACGTACAAATACTTTTGTAATTTGTTGCACCTTTGAAAAGGATGCAGCTGGGTAATTGGAGCCAAGTGCAAGAATGTAGACATTAACCGAAGTATATAAAGTTTTTACCAAGGTTGCGACTAGAAGTTCATATGATTTTCTATATTCATTGCTTTTCTCTAGCAACCTGAGTTCTTGCACAATGAGTTAGTATGTGGGCACCGTGTTTACTTGTGATTCTTTCCACTTGTTTTGATATTCATTGTTGTACTTGTAAACAGAATCCAATGATTTTATCTCTTTATCAGGAATTTTTCTATTTCTAATAAAAGTGCCAGCCTTGTGGTACAGATATGCTCTACACATACAGTTACTTCGGGTCTTGAGATACATGTTTTCAAACGAATTTACATAGCTATTTTCAGTACCAGATAAATTGTCAAATTTTAAGAAATTGATGTAACCTCTTACAAAAATAGAATCACTTGCAAGCTCAGATGGAAATATATTAGCTGACGAATGTGCATATCCAACTTCAAAGTAGCGTATATAAACCACAGGGAATTTGGGTGCTGAAAGAACGTCACAGCCACGAAAATTTGTGAGTTGAATGTGACAGTGGGAAAACGGTGCTAGAAATTCTTCTAGACTTTGAAGCTCAGCGTCACAATATGTTCTCTGTGGTTTTATTTTTCCTTTTCCAAAGACTACTGTGGCAACCACACAGATAAGTAAAGCAGTTAGACGTTTGGATTGAAAAATCATTTTTATGACTAAAACTTGCTGCAAATTGTTTCTGCTGATTCAAAGTGCAACGTGAGATTAAAAAATAAAACTGTGATGGGAAAGAGTGCTTTTAAAAATTGTTAAGTAAGGATATTAAACGTTATTTGTTTGATTTTATTTGTATGCCAAACCTACTCTTGTGAAATCCAACAAAATAATATATGCCAACTAGAAGTTACGATATCGTACAAAGAACCACAAGTGAAATTCATAAACGCCAATAAATATATTTATGCAAAGTAAAACCTCTTCAACAATAACACAATTTAGAACGTTATTTCAAACAACTCAATAAGCTACTAATGTTGAAATACTAGAATAACAACTAATATTAGCAGGCTAAAACATTTTAAAACTATTTTTAAGTGGTAAACAAACTAATAATATATACGCAGTTGGAAAAACAATCTTAGCATGAGAGTTGACGCACACGTGAGAGGTTTTAGAATATTGAAACCAAATTAGCAAAATGTTTTGCAGCTTTTTTAGGCACTTTTCCAGACAAAAACATGGTATTTAAGGTTTGATTAAAAAGAGCTTTTAATACCGATGGTCAGCGTCAGCGCTTCTATGTGAAAATATATTCGAGTAAGATAAGACTTTTTTATGTACGCCTACCAATATCCTTTTTTAGTTTGCAACTTAATACCGATTATTTTTTCTCCTATTCTCTAAGCATTGATGTTATTATGATGCGATGACATACGCAGGTGAAAATGTTTGACATAAAAGTAGTAATCTGGCCGGTACAACCACTAATACTAGAACACCAAATAACACAGAAGTGAAATAAACGATAGAAGCAGAAAAATAATTTGACATAAAAATAATTTACGGAAAATTTTTGACCGTAGGTTAAAGCACATATTTGGGCATTTTGCAATCCGTCAAATACGATTTTACTTCGAAAAAGAATGCTACTCTAAAAAATCACATTAATTTTGCGTTTCCTTTTTAACTCCATCTTATGCAAATGTCCAGCTCCTTACGTTATTTAGTAGTAGTAGTAGTAGTAAATGTTATGATAAGTAACAACAAATAAAAATAAAGTGTAAATATCCTATTACATGTTATTTATTACGGTGAGATCAGTAGTTACTTAAACAACGCAATCGATTATATAAATAAACTGTTCCACAAAACACTGGATACCCTTGCCTATACAATATACAAGAGCAACTTCCATATAAAAGATTAGCCCCGGATTCACAAACAAAAAATATTAGCGATAAAACAACGCCGCACATAAAAGTTACAAACAATACCAAAACGTTTCCTTTTAATGATATGTTAGATTCAGCGGTGTTTCTAGATTGGAATTTATGGCGGAGGTTGTTCAATTCCAAAATGATTTTATTTAGCCAATCCCAGAATCCACCTTGATCTGTGCTTTTTATCCTTTTGATAATTTTAGGAGGTATTCGTCCACCAAACAAAAACAAAAGCTTGTATTCAAACATGGTGTCTTTTGAGAGAGAAACCCAGTCGGGGTTCCTTGCATTCGTTTCAAAAGATTTACATTTCCATTTGGGCAAAATGACCGCAGTCTTGTTACACTTAACAAATCGCTTTTCCATGACTTGGTAGTACAGGTCCTCTAAGGGTTCATATGTTGAATTTATTTGACCATTTGAAATCAAATCCTGCAATTGTTCCAAAACTTCCAACGATTCGGGCAGTATATTCGAACTATTGTACAAACTTTCTTCGTTTGTAAAATTGATTGATCTTTCGTGTTTGTTGAAAATGACAAGGTCATTATAGAGATTTTGGACATGAGTAATAATGTACGCGTCAATAATAGAATTACCAATCTCGGCAATACGTACTACGCCTGAAATATTGTGCTGACCCATAATCACTCGTGATTTGTTTAAGGGAATAATGTCCTCATTCCAGTTTATAAAGTTGTAGGAAGAATATGCATCTGAATAAATTGCAAAGTCGTGAGTAATTAGATCCGATAAGTACTCATAAGGAACATGTTGGCGTGGTGAAATTAGATTGTTGATATTTTTACTTTTATAAGCGTTGCTTAGAACAAGCGCAACGATTGCATAAGCTGCAAGAAATAGCTTGTGGTCGGGCAGTTTCTCTAGCAGAATACCTTGTTCTAGAAAGAGTTTAATCCAACTGAATATACTGTTGTGTAGAGTTACTTGCTTAGTTATTTTTATCCAGAAGTAGAAAACCGCACCAGAAAATAATAAAGCCAACCATGTATATCCATCGAATATGCTGTAGAGTTCTGCAAACTCCAGTGGACGTTTCTCAGGAACAGCGCATGCAACAAATCCGTATGCTCCTATTGGATTGGATATGGCCACACCGAAAAACCAGTACTTGCTCATATCCAATGTCGAAATATACAGAGCAGGAGGAAATTCAGTTCCTTGATTCAACTGGAAACTGTGTTCATTCACGCAAATAGTTTTAATATTATTTGGGGAGCGGTACTTGTAGGAAACATTTCCCAAAAATGAGAACAATAAGTTTATGTAAGCCGCACTAGTATCTTCTTTTATGTTTTGAATCAGCAATCTGCTTTTTGGAACCTGGCATTTTTCTAAAAATTCCCAGAATTTAAACGCATTCATAGAATCGTCACTAACAAGCTAGTTTGTTTGGGTTTGAAACCCTTGGTTGTAAATCTTCTGATAGTTATGCTGACTCCAGTTTTTACTATTGAAGCAGTTTAGGTGCACTAGAGTGTATGAGACGATACAAATTTTAATGATAGTTGCGTAGTCATGAGCACTAAAGTCTACAACGACAGCCACAAGGACAAAATTTTTATGCAGACCTCCCCTCCTTTCCTTGGAATCATCTGTTGAACAACCATAGCCTTCAACACATTTCTTCCATGCATTAACCGTTATGTTTTTGACTATGTTTACATGAAAGGTAGGCATTGAAGGGGAAAGTGTACGGTCAAATTTGCGCAGTACATAATCTCTTCCTGTTAAACCGGTTCTTTCGTAGCACCATATTTCATGATAGTATAGTTTTGTGGGGACCGATATGTAATTGCTTTCGTACAAGTGCTTGCTAGGAAATGCAGAAATCCGAATTTCACAGTTCCAGGGTTTAGAATTTAGTGTGAAGTTAAAAAACTGAAAGTGTATACACGTTCCTTGCCATGGATTATAATAATCTTCACTATTCAAGTAAAGTTCGGGACACGGAGGTAGCATTTTATGCGAATTGTAGAAGTTAGAGTTGTTTACAATTTCCTTAAACATCCAAGCAGCATATATCCTAGAAGTATTGAAAGCTGATATATATCCCAAAACGGGAACTCGGATAACGTGAGGCATGAATGAGTTACGTGTTTGAATAATGTCAACGTTGTGAAAGTTTGTTACGTGTACAAAACAACGCGAAGTTTGAAATGGTACTAAAATATCTCCAATGTTAACAGCAGGAGACACTGATTTGATTTTTTGACCATCATTATATGATTTAAGAATAGAAGCTTTGACTTCTGCACTGAGGCTTTGAATCATTTCACGAATATCTGCTGCTCGAAACTTGTAAATGCTGTCGGTACTTTTTGAACCGTTGGATTGTAATGTGTTCACCTTTACGATAGAGTTGCCAAAAGTGACTAAAGTTGCGATAGTTGCCAGCATTCTGAAAAACTTTAATCATAAAGGCCAAAGTTTGCTGTACAGGTTAAAATCAGTGGTTGTATTTAGACTCCAACAAAGTGTTTTGATTGAAAACAACCAAACAAAACTAGCATGTCGGAAATAAATTACTAACTGTCTATATTACTTCAACCACGTGATGTGTTTGATTCAGTATGCTGGTTAGCTACACTTTAAACGTGCTTTATAAACCAAGTAGAAACGTTTGCTTTTTCCTATAAGTTTTATGTAAGTTTTACAGTATTTAAAACCTTTCCAAATTGCTTATTTGCACCTTTATCCAATTTTGCTTTATTTAATTTTGCTTGAATTCTCTGTCAGACGGTTTATTAGAAATAGCTGAAACTTTTTTTTATCTTTTAAAACATTAAATAGGTTGGAGGCATATCTCTAAACAGTCTTGCGATAGAATTGTGATTGCTTTCCCTAAATGTGCATAAATATAAAATGAAACTACATTTCTTAGCGTACTGAATTGAATAATATAAGGTTTTATACCTGCTTGAAGAACTAGCCAAACAAATAAAACTCTTTTACATTTTAAGTGTTAAACAATCAAACAGTATGGAACTATTTAAGTAAAAGTTTTTCCTAAGCTGCTCCCCAAAATCCGTTGGCTTGTTACTGATATTAATTACAATATTTAATTGCAAAACAAATATTGTTTCTCTTTACTTACTTGTTCAACGTTTGTCTACAGAAAGTCCTTGTAGATTTAGGTTATTTGTTCAACACTCTAGACATGGGTTATTATGCTATTTTAACGAAGCTATGATGATAAATAATAGCGCGATTATTAAAAAACCATCGCAGTTAACTAGATACCCAAAACCAAATGTAAACCAACCTTGTACTTTTTAGATGACCAAAATTGTATTAACGTTGTGGTAACAATTGATAATATTAAGTAGACATCAAAAAGTTTTGGAGTAATTAGTTTGAAGTGATTTCGATAAAACCTCGAAGTGTCAACATAATTTTGTTTTCATTTATTTAGTTTTGTCTTTTTTGTTTTTCAGAATAATTAAAGATCTTTGCACATATTTGCTAATAGAAGTACCTATTAAAAATAAGATCTTAATAAACATTTTGCAAGCAGTTCAAAAAAAAACAACAACAAAAAATACTGTTTCTAATTATAAGCCGCTTATATAGAAATTATTAAAGCAAATTTATATATTGTTTACAAATTATTAATTATTATTTCACTTATGCTAGAGTACATATTGGAATTCTTAAATTGGAAATTGTAAACTCAGTATAGAAATTGCGAGGCAGTGTTTTAACTCATGGCTCAGTTATTGTACAAACGATTTGAGGATTATAATATTTGATATTGAGGACTCTGGTTACTAAATATATGTTCTTAGCACTTAAAGGCCCAGCAAGCATTTCTAAATTTTGGTCTTTGTTTTTGCAATGCTTTAAGTGTACAGCTAAAAAACAACTTGGTTGTATAAACAATCTTTCTTAAGAAATGTTCTGTTATTAAAACGCGTAAACATAATTATCTATTTTCTTTGCGTTTAAAAAGTATGTAGCTCTGTAAGCTTGTAGAACATTGCAATTTGCAACCCCTTTGGTGATAATCTTTTTAAAAGAATTACTGATCATTATTATTTGCCAACAACGTAGTAAGCGGGTAACACACGTCGTCTGTCAAAAACGTCTGTAAAAATTTGTGTTTCCTAATTCTTAAAATCCCTTGTTTCCATTTGGCATAAACAATTTTGATTAAATTATTACACAAATTTTGGCATATACTGTTTGAACGCCATCAATGTAATTTTATATTTGCCGCTTAAAACAGCATAATTGTTGCTTTGTGACTGAAAAATGGCATGTGGTACCTATATGTTTTATACTATTTTAATTAGTTACTATAAATTAACCGAGTGTATTAACTTTGTGGAAATATTTCCAAATCATTCTGTTGTGACAAAAAGATACAAAAACCAAGGAATAGATAGAATTGATTTAAGACCTAATATTCCAGAATGCAATTTCTGCTTCGTGTCAATTGCAAACTTTAAAGGAATAGATTTAATACCAAGTGATGTTCCAATTTTGTTACGACGACCGACACTTATTTGTACATGGAGAGATAGAGATCAAATAAGAGATTGCTTTTATCCATTTATACTCTCAAAACAGAATACGACCCGTCACAATCCAGGAGTTGTCGGAATTTCAAATTTCTGTCCTTCAAAACTCATGCACACAGACTTTCTAACCGGTATGAAATATTCAAGCCTAAATCAGGATTACCAAATTTGTATGCGGATAAGTTTACGTAACTATGTCGTCTCCTGCCGTTCTTGGAATACAGAAATTGACATACATATTCTACCAATTGCAAATCTTGAATTCAACATAAATGGTGCTAAATTGCCTGCATATAAACTATGGTTTTCTGCAACTAAAGATTACAGTGCACCTAGTTGCAGCGTACACATTGTTTTGGTTGAGAACACGCTAAATTATAAATTGCCTAAAATGTATAGAAAACGCATGGTAGGATCGAGTTTTCTAATAATTTCGAATATTATCGGATCATTGAGCAGCGTACGGTATGTCCATTTTCTACCAAACGAAGGTGTATCCAACTCAAGTATAATTATAGTCCAAACTGTAGACACTAGAAATTTGGATTGGCTTGCACTTGCAAATTATAAAAGCATTTCGGAAATACTAAAAAGCAAGCAAAATGCGTCTTACATGTTTGGAAGAGCAAGCGGAAAAGTGTCCTGGTTTATGAGAATACAGACAGAAATAATGAATTTCAAGAAAATTTTTCGTAGTAACGATGTCGAGACTTTACTAAAGTTAATGATTGTGTCTCTTTGGAAACGCGTCTTGCATACAGATTTTCTTCTTACTAACAACAGTATTACCAACCCAATACAAACGGAATACGAACTAAACGTGGGCTTATTTGGTGGCTTTTCAGTTGACAGCACAACTTATTATGTTGCTTTTCCTCTATTTCAGATGAGGTTTATTAGTTGTGGCGTGGTTGGTAGGGGGAAAATTCATGTTAAAGCTTTACTAGCCAGTTTTCAAATCGACGTTTGGTATGCAATTGTGACTGTATTGCTTCTTGCATTACCAATATGTATCTACATCTTACAACGTCAAAATAGCGTTGGGTTACAAATAGGGCAAATTATCGAAATTCCTGTTAAGCTAATTCTAGAGAAATCGGGTCCGTTTCCAGAGAATTTTAGCAAAACGTTAAAATGTCGACTAGTTTCCGCATGTTGCTTACTTACCGCATTAGTCATAAGCAACGCTTATAAAAATGACAATGTTTTAGACCTAGTGTCTCCAAGAAAGGTTTTTCCTCTCAAATATTTTAGTGAGCTTGTTGCTTCAGAATACACTTTGTTTTCAAAAGTTCAACACGTTTTTAAGTTCCCTAAACAATCCAGTTGCATGGTGAAGTCTAACACGGATGGTGGTCAAAATGTAAAATTTTTGTTTACTAATAAAACTGGGAAAAAGTGTTTGATGGCGATTTCCGAACTGGACTATGAAAGGAGAATACTGAGGACCTTACAAGGAAGCGAGAATCGGTTTCACATTCCCAAATTGTTTAATAAAACGCTAACTCTCAGCCGGATTTCCCCGTCAGTAAATCAGCGCCTAGAAAACTTTCTAAATAATAAAAATGCATCCAATAAACTATTCAACACAATTGCAGCTAAGGAGGAAACCATATATTCAAAAGAAATGTTGAAGAAATGCGACAATACTGCGTTTTTAATATACGAAACACAATTTGCTGAATATGAAGCAGCCATTCGACCAATTGCTGGTCAACGGTTGTCGATTGGCAAAAAATTTTTGGTGAACAACGGAATCAAGTTTTCTCTGAGTGGCTGGATTCCTGATTTTATTCACAAGCGCATTAGAGGTGTGGAAAGTTCCGGTATCTGGAATTGGTGGAGTAAGCTGATTACTAAAGATATTGCAAAATTTAAGGAAGTGCAGAACAAAAAAGCTTACAAATTTAGTGATCTGGATTCATCGACCGCTAAACCTGCCCAGCTTACTGAAAAAACGAAAATTATATTTTACATGTTACTGATTTGTCTTTCAACCGGAATATCTGTGTATATATTAGAGTTATGCAGTGCTTTTGTTTTGTCTCCAATACTGCGGGTAATCAGCTTTAGTTGCAGTTTAGAAGTACTTTTACGTCACTATTCATACGGTGTTGGAATTTTATGAATTATGTTTTAAATGCTTTTAAGTATTTGCCATAAGCTTTGTAAAGCATGAACGAATACATATTTATATCGACCATATAATAAATTGAAAAACAGTCTTTTCTTAGTATGTACATAGTACAAAATAGTACTTCATAGAAGCGTGGAATTTGGTGCGACACGTCGCCTTTATGTATGTCTATATTTTTGGGCGTTTAACCTGGTATACTTGGAAATTTAAATGACATGAGGGCAATTGGTGGTGAACGTTGATGGGTTTTGGCGTTGGGTTCTATCGATGTACAATGTTTCCTATGTGATTCCAATACGTAGTACAAATTGGTAGATTTGAAAGCAGCACCTCACTGATGATAGCTTTATTCCCAAATTTTAATTTTAAAAAATTATAAGTATACTTGGACCGTTTTGACTGTCCAATATAATTTATTTGGGTCATACAGCCAAAATGGTGCTATCTTATTCTGTCACGTAAGAAGGTGTGACAGTGAGTTTCCTTAGATAAAAATTAATTAGCTAGATTATGCCTGCTGAATATTTCATTATGGTTTTTAGCCTGTTCCTGTTCCAACCCTTGGCGCGTGTGCTTTTACGCCTACTTCACTTCCATGGCTAGTAAATTTATTGTATTTTTTTAATAAACTTATTAACTTGAAACATTACTAATTGTTCTGAATACTTATGCTAAAAATTCAAAAAGCTACAGATTAAAACAAAAGAGTCAGTCAAAAATATATAGAAATGCACAATATTGGCTAAAACACATTGCTTGATAGCTAGGTGCACAGTGCACACATTCTCAAGAGACTAAATGTTGCGGACTCATGAAAAAGAAGCCATCGGCTTTGTTCTACTTTCAAATTTGATACAGCGGGAGCCATGCGGTCTGGTACGGCGGCGGAGATGATTGTGTACTATCCTTCGTCCTTGCTCAGCGCAGTCGACTCGTCATTATTCACTTGTCTCAGGAACTTGGTGAAGGAATTCGTCTTGTGAATTTTGAGATAACTTGTCGTTATTTTCAGTCTAATTATTGTTCGGAAAATTATTGTGATTCCATTTGGGAAATAAATAAAAGCTCCTGCTGTCTGTGTTTATTTGGGAAACACGGGCATTTACGGTCGGTTAGCCATCAGCATTGGACGTGTAACGGGGAAAGGGATTAGTTTAGCAGGCATTAGGGAAACTAGACATTTTAAATCATTCATCCGTGCACCGAACGAGATAGGACAAGTGCCTGATTCGGGGAAACCACATCACTAAAGATCACACAAACGAAAATACAGCACAAAATTTATTAATACACATTACTAGGTGTTTTATGTCACATTTACTTTACAGCTTTCAAAGAATAGTTCAAATGGCATTTTATACCACATTTTCATAAACGAAACAAAGTCAAACTAAAACCGTTACAAAAAGGAAATGACACGATTCTTTAAAATGATTTTATGGCATAAAGTCGACACAGTTTGATTCAATAACGTGCTAAGTTTTTCAATATTTTCGATAAAAAGAAACGCGAGTCCCACCAAAACTCCCACGCCATACATAATGAAAATTACAATAGTGTTTGCACTCAAAATCACTGAAAATTCTTGTTCTCTAGCACTTGTAGTGTTGTTATTTAAACCATTCACTATTCTACGCGCTTGTTTTGCATACTTTATTTCCTTTTTTCGTTTTATTAAGTTTTTGAAAAAAATTGTAAACGCCAGAGGACCAAATGCAGTTACATCTTTGAAATATCCAGGGATCTCCCCAACCATAAAATGACCAACCTTTTGTAGTTTTCAGTAAGCCATTTCCACCCCTGGAGTACAAACGTCGACCGTTTGAGTTTGAAGCCAAGTGATGCAGTTTAACACTGTACTCTAACTCATCCATATTGTGAGACCAATCTATTATAGCCTGCTTTACACAAAAGTCGGGTTTGTTTTCATACAAGTATTCCAAACCTCCTACACTTGACCATATGTTTAGTACATCACCCGCTCTTGCAATCCTCATCACCAAACGTTCTTCTTTAGTATTACCGATGGCCAACGTGTCATTGTATTGATTCACGTTCACAAAATCAGATAGAATCAAAAACACACAAAACGGGGAGTTTGAAATACTAATATGATAAGGATGGCATACATGACTTGGTTCCCTTTCAAACTTGAAATTATCTGAGGCAGCTTTGAAGGAGAACAAATAATTTTTGTCTAAAATCTCCTCAAATTGAGTGTACAGCACAGGATTTGCTGGCGCAGTCAGTTCTCCAATATTATCGCCAATGTAAAAATATCCAACTACGTAGATGCAAACAGTCCACAATTGAACAGGCAGTTTTAACTTGTCACTACGTATTTCACTGTCTTGGAAAAGAAAAGTACGAAAAACTGTTATACCTACATAAACATACTTATAAATACACGACAGAATTCGTTTTCCAGGTATCCGAATTTTAGACACTTTTGTCTGATTAATCAAAACTAGAAAAATGACAAATAATAGTAGTAATATCCAAGTTGTAATATCAAAAGCGGAAACAAAACCATTGAAAGAAACATCTTTGTTGACGTATCCACCGTCGCAAGTATAGAACTCGAGGGAAATACTGTCTTCAATAATTGAGGGAGTGCGTAAAACGTCAACTTCAATTCCAAACAATTTCGTAATTCCATCTGGAGTGTATCTAAGCATAGTAATTGTTGCGTTACTAGGTATCACAATATCCAACAGAGCTGCATTTAAATTATTTGTTGCAAGACCTTTCGCAGTAAACTTTATATATTGACTGTTGTATTCGTACAAAGCCGCCCAACCAATTGCAATATGTTCTAGTTTTCTGCTTAAATAACTGGTACCGGTTATAAGCACTTCCCTGATTAATAAATGGCTCCCCAAGAATAATCTGTTGCCTGGATATGTTCCGGTACAGTATTGACAATAAACTTGTACTTTTACAGAGTTTGCTGGATATATCTGAATTAAGAACTTGTAAAAAGGGGTTTGACCAGTAATGTCTCTTCCAAACACATATCTTAAATCCAGTATAGAATTATGCGAATATTGGGTAGTTTTGATACACCAATTTTCTATTACAATCCCATCATATGGGCGCATATAACCTTGGTTACGCTTTGCAGAAGTAAGTGATTTTTTAAATGGCAAATCTCCCCAAAAGTAGCTAAAATAATGTTTAACAACTGGATTTAGTATATAAGGTAAATGAATGCTATATCTCATATCAAACGCAGATCTCCATGTATCGTGCATTTGTAAAGCTTGTAAAATTTGTACGTGCAGGATCCTGTACCAACCAGCTGTGGCTTTTGAACTGTGTTTAGGCATGTGCCAATTTTTCTGGTTGGTTCTCCAAATAAACGGATCCCAGTTTGGTATTTCCATTGACAAGTCGGTGAAATTTTCAGTCGTTTTGGATACAACAGTTGTGCTATGAAGCAAGTTAGGTGGTAGGTCACAATTCAAAATATTCAAGAAATGCAACAAACTTGGACCTCCATTGGTTGGAAGTATAGAATTCAAAATGTCGGTAAGAGCTGCAACTGAGACCGTGCATTCGTACATACGATTGCGTGATGCCGTAACAAATATGTTACAGAAACCAAGTATAAAAAGTTTAAATGAACATTGTTCCACAAATTTGACATCCATTTTGATTGGGCTACGTGCAGTTAGGATACACTGACTTTTTTCTTCTGAATGCAGATGCAATAATCGATTTAGTTCAGATACTTCAGTTCTTCTTAGTTTTTAGTAAAACTAGTCAATGTGTTAATTATCACCATACGATGTTTAAATATGATGTACTTTTTTGATATACTCTTTCGATCAAAAACGCTAAAGCTTAAACTTTAAATCTCACATTAACTAGTTTTTGCGCTTTTCAATTTACGGACTATGTTTTAAGAAAGACATTCATATATTTTGACATCAGTAAAAGTAATAGCAAGTTAAACGATTCGGAATGCTTTTCAGAATATAAACTAATTTATAAACGTACTGGCCAATACATTTCCGTTGTATATTTTTAAACAAAGAACTCAGAGAATTTAATATGTTTCAGAAAAGTAGCAATGCGATGGGTTTTTGTTCAGTTGCTTAGCATGGTAAAAGTATATCTGATGTACAGAATCCTGGTATGTTCGATTATTTGCATATGTCCCGGAGAAAGCAATTTGCTAATTAATACAAACTTTCCAGCATATTTATAACTGGCACGTGCAAGTTATTTTTCTTAAACATTTTAAATCAATATTTTTAACCACTTAGTATCAAGTTAAGCTGATTAAGTCTACATTAGCTGCTTATTTAAAGTCTATACAAAATTTGAAGACAAATACGTTCAATGTGGTATATAAAATATCTGTGTTTTTGTTGGACTAACTTAGCATTTTTCTATATGCGAGGAGATATAATATGCTGTATTACTTCTAAATAACCTTCCACAGCTTCTCTTTGAAGATTCTTAAAATAGAGAAGCAACTTCGGGTACATACTTATTTCTACAGAATTTATCTTGAAAGTGGCGAGTGTAAAAATCGATATCAACACAAGACCGCTAATTTGACTAATGACAACATTTTGTTCAGTTTGAAAAGCATTGTAGTCTATTTTAAAGTATTATCTAGTAGCTGCTTATTTATAAGTGATAAGCTGCGTTGGCTTATACCTTTACAGGTAGGAAGTACTCATCTCATTTTTCAATTTTAAAGTAGAGTCAGATAAGCGGACGTAACGTAACGTAGCTAAAGGTATTTTTGGGGGTTTAGTATTTCACCATTTTTTATTCCAGTGCTCCAATATTAGAAGGAGACTAGATTTTTTAAAGTAGAACTTCACTTCAGAAAGTATAATGTTATGACGCAAATAGTTATTTTTCACACATATTTTTATTTGCTTTAACTTCATATGATAATTTCCAAGTTTTTCATCCGTTACCATAGAATTTGATAGTTTGAATTTGGCAAGTTGTGAAGTCAAAACGATTCGTCACCAATTTGCGGATAGGTGTAGTGCTAAAATCTTTGTTAAAACTTATTATCACATACTCCTTGTCTAGCTCACGCCTTGCTGCTAATTCAGATTTGCAAAAAGTATCAAAATGATTTTGCAGTGCAAATTTTATGCAACTGTTTTAATAACATGTGTGCATGCCACCGTTGTCTTTGGAAAACGAGCTGTTCAAAGAAATCAGCAAAAAACTTACTGTGCAGTAGTGCTAGAAAATCTGGAAGAATTTCTAACTCCATTTTCCCACTGTCATATTCAACTCACAAATTTTCGTGGCTGTGACGTCCTACCTGCCCAAAAATTTCCTGTGATTTACATACGATTTTTTTGGATTCCATATGGATTTTATTTTGGAAATTATAAGAGCTGGAACGATTACTTTTTTCCAATGCCAATTGAACGTTCAGATAGCATACCCTCAAAATTGACTCGACGACAACTCGACTCAATGAAAGAAATCTCTGAGCACTATTTAAGTTCATTTACGCAGCCGTTTCTGAGAAGTCGAAACAATTGTTTATGTAGAGCATATATATATCCAGAGGTTGGTGAGTTCAGTTACAAGTACGCAAAACAGATGAGACATTTAAGATACGTTTATAACAATATATTTCCAAACAAATTGAAGCAATCATACGTAAACACGGTGCCAATATACGAAATCATTGTGCATGAAATTGCGTTACTCAAAAAATATAGAAACTCCCCTGATTTTGTACGCCAAATTTTAATGGAGGATAAACAGTTTGACCAATATCAAAGGATAGAAAATCAACGCGCCTATATTAATACCTTCATACTTGTATTTGGCTCTGCTTCGGATATTGCATTCTTCTCCAATGTGCAGCGCATTAAAAATGTAGCAATATATTGCCAACATTGTGAGCCATGTACTCCTTTCAAACCTATTCAACTTAGCCTTAATTTTGTAAATTTACCGAATGTTCTAGAAAACCTATACGTAATTGTTAACGCATTCAAATTTTCTATCACACTAATTTCATCTTCTCTTGAATCTGCAATACCTCAACTATACAATAGTCCAAAAAGTTTAAAAGATTTTCTTGGAATCGCTAAGACAATTTCATTGAAAAATCTTGAAAGCGTTGCGGTCACACTTGAGCATTACATTTTGCATGTTGTGCTTATGAACACAACCTACAAACATTTTCATCGCTATAGCAAATATCCTATGTTAAGCAATCCAAATACATGTAAGGGACGCTGGCAGGTATGGGCAGAGTTTCCAATGTTATTTCCAAAAACAGAAAACTACATTGGAGCCTTTCAACACTCTGGACTTAGTCTAAGTCGAAAACGATTGCGCTTGATAAGTTGTGTTAATGTTGAAAAATCTAAGTTGAGTAATTTGCTCGAGCTTTTAAGTGGCCTTGACCTATACACTTGGATAGCAAATATTATAACTATCACCGTTTTGTCGTTTTACATTAAAAACGCTTCAGGTATTATATTTATAGTTAAACATTGCAAGCTAAATAGTTGCAAACGTCAGTCAACTTACAAAATTATATTTGAACTATGTGCAATAATGTTGGAGCAAAGTAGAGACTTATTTATTAATCGCTTGTATACTGTTGGATTGCCCCATTTGTCGCAAGTGCTTTTAATTATTCCATTTATGTTCCTTGTTCTGAGCAATGTATTCAAAGGAGATAATATTGTTAGGCTTACTGCACCTCCTCCTCATGTACCAATAGACACTTTTGAAAAAGTTGTTCTAGTGAATGCTAGCACGTATACAATTCCCATTGAAGCTCCTGGATTTGGAAGCTATGTCCAGGAAAACGGTCATGAAGCTTTTCCCGTTACCTCGCAATTTCGGGACTTTATCTATCGTATGGCCAAATGGAGCATGGAGAATTTGGAAGAGAATATTAACGTTCCAGCGCATCTTCAACGCTATTGGAACTATTCGAAATTGTTTCCAAACTGGATGTACGTAAAAAACAAGAGCGACATTGTGGAACAAATGGAAAAGTTGATTTACCCTCACATGTGGAAATGCCATAAGTCGGCAGTATTTGTTACTGAGGATGTAGCCAAAGCATTGTATCAAACGTTGTTGAATGCCAAAAAGCCGGCGTATTTTTCAAAAGAAATTATAATGGAATACCAAACCGGCTATAGCTTAAGAGGATTTTTACCATTAAACCACTATAATAGAATTGTTCGACTTCCTCAAACAGGAATTTTGGAATGGTGGAACACGTATTTTACAGATGCTACAAGAAGACTCAAATTGCCAGTTGGAAACAAGGATGTACCAAGACAGATGACAAATCACTCGTTGGTGGTATTCCTGATTCCAATATTTGGAAACCTATTAGCAACAATATGGCTTTTGCTAATTGAAAGACCATTTAAGTGTAGATTACATTTTGAAACTGTTGTAAAACGCACCAATCCTAAATTACATTCGAAATTACTCCAATCAGCCTGTGTGGATAACACAAAACTTGATTTGCCACCAGAAATGTCCCAAAGCCTTCCCAAAAACTTGAACTGTATTAAAGTCGGCTCCCTGTCCTCAGTTTCACAATATCCGCAAAGCCGTAGGAAATCCTGGTGATTATATCTCTAGCCCTTCGACGCACTAGCCCCTCGATGTCCCCTTGTTCAGAAACAAGCCATGTTTCTACAAAATTTAATGTATTAACTCTAGTTTAGTAATTCAGACATTATCGTGCATTTTAATAGTTCCGTAAACATAACTTGAGATATATAGGTCAGTATACATTCAAATACAACAAGAATTATTTCATCAAAAAATTTCAAAATAAAGTGTATGAAACAAATTTTTAACTTAAGTTTATGATATGAATTAGATTTAAACAACATACCAAATATATTTATCAAATAAATGGTAAATATTTCTAGTAATTTGAGCATGTACAATAAAAACCAAAGCTTATTTCAATAAGATAGCTACACTTCTGTAAACTTACTTTCAGCTTTTATAACTGTTGCTATTCCAACGTAGGAAACCAATACTAATAAATTTCACAAAAGTCTGCTAATTGAAAATTATTCGAACCCTTCTTAAGTCATTAATGTTTCTAGCTTAAACAGTACAAAAGGGACGGGAAGGTGGGGGGACATGTATTCACCTGTGGTGTACTGTTGTGCTAAGTGGGTTAATGGAGAATGCTCTGAGGTAAGCAACGAGGGATTGGGATTTTACAATCATTTTTGAAGGAGCTGGGGGCTGATTTCTAGGAAACCAGGAATTAAGAGGATTGATAGGTGATCCAGTAAGTACCAACAATTTCTACATGAACCCATGGGATTCCCATGATGGCAAAGTGAAGCTTGGAGGAGATGGATTATTCGGCAAGGATCCTGGTGACATAACAAAGATAGAGGTTTTTAAATAGCGAGGAAAAATTTTGGATGAGGAATTGAGCTCTTTCCTAATTTTTTGATTTTGTCGTAGTGGTTTAATTGACATTAAAGAATAAAATGAGTAATCAGACCGATAGTAAGGTGATAGGTAGGTTAAAAGGTGGTGGAAACGGAAGTTGTGAATGAAAATGGCTTCATGACGAAACGTTGGGGAGGTGAGAACATAAAGTTTTTGGAAATTTTGTATGCTGCTTAAGAGTTAGCATCAGATTTTAGTACAGAATGAAATGTAGACGAATACGTAAAAACAATATTTTGGTTTATTTTTTTGCATTTCAAACAGGAAAAAATTGCGTTCTGATTTTATTACCTGGCATATTTAATGCCTGCTGCAAAATTGGGTTTTTTCTTCATTTGGATTTGATAGGGAAGTTGGGAAACGTAAACGCACTTCATTTTTATGTATTTTACCGTATCTTGAGGTTCCAAATTTCTCATTGATTTTTCAATATTAAAATATGTAACCATATTTGGGTACAAATTTCTTCCGGCTTATGAATGGGTGACAAATAGAATCGATATCAACACAGGAGTGCTAATTTGACAACACTTTGCTCAGTTTAAAATACATTGTAGCCCCTTGTCATGTAATTGTAGCTGTGTATCTACTAGCACTGCTTTGGCTTTTAATTATACAAAGGTAGGAACTACTTACCACAATTTATATTTTAAATAGAGTGTAAAGTCACGTATGTCTAGATAACACGGCACATTTGTAGAGGTGAATGGACAAATATTGGGATTTTTTAAGGATGCGGGTACTAATTTGAAGGGGACGAGGGAGCGAGAGGGTGCGAGGACTTACAGGTGTTTTGACAAATTTTGGAAACTTTTGCATGAACCCACGGAAACGAAACCGGGAACGACTTGGAGAACTCAAACACGATTCGGTTGTGAGTTTGATGAGAGTTCTAGAGAAACGGAGGGAAATTCTGGGGACGTAGGTGGACGTGAGTAGGAATTTTTGCATTTTACTTTATAAATATGAAGTAAAATTGGGGTTTCCAATTTTTTGTTGATTATTTGAAGTAGAGATATGTAACCAATTTCAGGTACACGATTATGCTTCATCATAGATGGGAGTGGCGAATCTAAAAATCGATAACAACATTCCGGTTCTAATTTGACTAATGGCAACATTTTGGTCAGTGTGGAAAGCATTGTGTCCCTTTGTAATGTAGTTGTAGCTATCTATCTACCAGTGTTGCTTAAGCTAGGTATATACCCGGAACCTTGTATGGAAAAATTCTCATCTGCAGCAGTTATCACACCTACATCCGTGCTCACAAAATAGGAATAAGAATATAGTAAATATATATATTATAATATATAATAGGTCACAAAATATATAGTCGCAAGATATTTTAGGATATTAATTTTAGTATGTCTGCTCTTACGGCATGTGCAGCAACTTCCATGTAAAACTTTTTGCTTCTCACCTTCTTTTATATTTTCCATCAGTCCTTAGGTATTGAGTCACGTATTCATTCTCTAATATACGTCATATTTATGTAAGAAGGAAATAAGTTTTTTCGCAATTATAAATATATAAAAAAGTATAAAAATGAAGTTTCAAAATAATTATATGACTGCTTTAGTCATTTTTGTGTTTCGTACAGTGGTGCTTGTAAAGAGTTTCAATTTGAGTTTGCTATTATTGGAAGGAAGGCCAAAGTGGGCATTTCGACCCATAAAATATTGTAACGTAAAGCTTCAAAATCTTGAAGAATTTCTTGCTCCATTTTCCCAGTGCTACATCCAATTTACAAATTTTCGTGGCTGCGACGTTTTACCGGCACCCAAGTTACCTGTGGTCTATGCACGCTATTTTGAATTTTCATATTCAACTCGTGAAGTTGATAATTATTTCAATTCTAAAATATTTCCCTCTAATATAGCAAGTAGTTCTGTTGTAGTAAATTATGACATAGGATGGAGAGAAGTGGATAACATCACAACAAATTCATTTCAGAATGCTTATCTTAAAACCAGAAGTAATTGCTTGTGTAGATTTTATTTGCACCACGAGGCTGGTACATTCGTAAAATACAGAAAAAATATACAAACCTTAAATCATGTTTACTTGGATGCGATAACGGAGTTGGATTACTTTTCCAGGTTGTCGAGAAAAAAGCGGATAAATACTGTGCCAACCTTCGAAATCATTGTTCAAGAATTGGAGTTGCTAAAGAAGTACAGGGAATATGAGCAGGCCTATCAATTATTCTTCAAAACAATTATGAAAACAATCCTCACTTCTGTTGGTACCTACATTCTTGCATTTGCTTCCAGTTACACAACCCCATTTATTTCAAGCGTGCAACGCATTACAAAAGCAGTTATACAATGTCAATTTTGTGTGCCATGTTTTCCTTACAATTCTGCGCAACTCAACCTTGATTTCATGAAATCGGTCAACGCTCAAAAGTATATTGAAAAGGCTGTTACACGATCTCAGTTTTCTATTGCAATAATACGGTATACCCCTAATCGTTTGTCACAAGACAAGCTTTTTAGTAGCCCAAAACATTCAGAGGAACTTTTTAGTATTTCTCAGTCGCTATCTTTGAGAGATCTTGAAAATGTAACAGTGTCACTAGAGAATTACATTTTGAGTTTATTTCTTATGAACACAACTTACACTGCAGCAAATATTGAAATCAAAGACTTCTGGGGATCGATTGGATCTAGCCATCCAAGTATTTGTAAAGTAAGATGGAGGTATTGGGGCCAATTTCCAGAGATAGAATCACAAAGAGAAGACAATCTTGGTAATTTTCAACATCATGGACTTAGTATAACTCGAAAAAGATTGCGGCTGATGAGTTGTGTTAATATTAAAAAATCCAAGCTGAGTAATTTTATAGAGCTTTTAAGCGGCCTGGACCAGTACACATGGATAGCAACAATATCAACTGTTATAGTGCTGTCCTTTTACATTAAAAATGCTTCGACTATTATGTTTAACGTTGACACACGTAAATTAAAGAACCTGAAGCGCCAGACAACCTACAAAGTCGTGTTTGAACTGTGTGCAACAATGCTTGAACAAAGCAGAGACTTATTTATTAATCGGCTGTATACTGTAGGATTGCCCCATTTGTCGCAACTGCTTCTTATTATACCATTTATGTTTCTGATATTAAGTAATGTTTTCAAAGGAGATAACATTGTTAGGCTTACTGCACCACCTGCTTTTATACCAGTAGACACGTTTGACAAAGTTATTCTGGTAGACGCTAGCACCTATACAATTCCTGTAAATGTGCCAGGTACGGGACATTATACTCAAACAAGTAACCATGAAGTTTATCCTATTATTTCGGAGTTTTTAGACTTTCTCGTTCGTATATCTGAGAATCGTGACGCATGGAGGAGTAAGAATGAACTGAAATTGGAAAAGTTAAGTTTGCCAAATCAACGCTATTGGAACTATTCAAAGATATTCCCTAATTGGATGTATGTACAAAACAAGAGCGATCCTGTAGAGCAAATGGATAAGCTGATTTACCCGCATCTATGGAAATGTGAAAAGTCGGCTGCATTTCTCACTGAGAATTTGGCTTATGTGGTACATCAAACATTGTTGAATGCCAAAAAACCAGTATATTTTTCAAAAGAAATAATTCTAGAATACCAGCTAGGTTTTTCCATGGAGGGACCTGTACCTTTGAATTATTACAATAGAATTATTCAACTTCCTCAAACAGGAATTGTGGAATGCTGGAAACGAATTTATACGGTAGCTGCAAGAAGAATTAAATTGTCTTATAAAAATGCGGGCACGGATAGCGAGAAGAACAATCACTCGCTGGTGGTTTTCTGGATACCAGTAATTGGATATGTAGTAGCAACAATTTGGTTCTGTGTGGTTGAGCAATCAATTATTTGCCATGGATGTAGTTTGAAAATTAGACTTATTAAGAAAAATAGAATAAAACCCCACCTTCGTTCAAGTGATGCCTCCGATCCACGTTCTGAAAATACCCAAAACCGCAGAAAGAATCCTAACATGCATGTTTTTGTTGCAAGTCCGAAACCCAGGTCTACTTCACTTTATCCATCTACCCGTAGAAATTCCTTGTGATTATTCCATTATTACTACATTTTTAATTACCCTGCATACAAATAAATTTCTTCAAATAAGTTTTATATGTATGTATTCTAATAATATGCATATGTCAATAATATACATAATCCAAAATGTTTAACATAAAATTATTTAGTTATTCACCCACAATAAAAACTCAAATTGCCGATAAACAGATTCCAGGATTTTTATCCAGTTTTATTGTGTAACTTTTCTTCAACAAGAACCAACAAACAACAAAAATGTAATAGTAAATTTTCAGGGAAGTAGAAAAGGTAATTGGAAACAGATAGAGACCAGTTGTAAAGTTGGCAAATAAAATGCGATGCTTGGAGGGAGATGCAGTCGTTTATAGAGAAAAAAAGGGATCTGGACAAAAGCACTGACCATGAGAATTCGGCAATTTTAAGCCGTAAACGGGAAGAAACAGGAGTTTAGTTTTGATTTGTATAGAGGTGGGGAAGCTGGATAGTATAAGTCCACAGTTTTGAGTGTATTGGCTTCCAATTGCGGGTGGCATGCTTTTTAGGTGAACAATTGAAGCTCATTACTGGAGAAGGAAGGAATTAAGGAAGAGGGGGTGCATTTTATGTACAAAATGAGTCAGACGCATATAATATCATATTTTTGATAAATGTAATCATGAAATAATAGCAGAAAAATATTGTTGGAATAAATATATAACGCAATACAATGTTCATGTCAAGAAGCAGGACTGTAGTTTTCTAAATTTCCAAAAAATAACATAAATGTGAAGAAAAAATATTAATGGATAGCAAAAGCGCTACAATGAATCCAAAAACGGTGAGCAAATATTTTAAGGATCAAAGGGTATTTGCTGGGATCGCTAAACTAGTCAACCTGCACTCACATTTTAAATTCGTTTTGGAATTAACATACAAAACTAGATACGGAATATTGATACATGCACGGAGTTAAAGTTGATCCGAATTAAACTTAACGTCTAACACCTGTAATTAAAAACTGTTAAAGTTTAACTTTAATTACTCCTACTTTAATTTTTGTGTATACTCACATGATAATTTTTACGTTCTGCTTCGTTATAATATAACTTTTTTTTGTCTGTATACTTATCTTGACTATCGATATATATACATTTGTCCATGGTGTAATAACCTCATTTTTGTGGGTCAAATCTGCAGGTAATGGCGTAAGCAACTGAAGTTGTATCTTTGGCATCATTGCTCCTTCAGAATCGATATACTTCATACAGTCGAAAGGATTCCCTATATTAAATGGCAATCCGTGGCCAACACCTATCTGGTCGCCGGAAGTAAATCTCTGGAGTTCCTGAAAAAAACACGTAAATGTTGACGTAGGTGTTTTAAAGTAGCAACTATACACACTACGAATATTAACAAACCATACAGTTCCAAACGTCTTCAAGTGTAGCAGAAAAGCGCACAAACACACTAGCTGCCTGACCAATTATATTATTCACAGTGCAAGCAAGCCGAAAGCCGGAGCTGTAACGGGAAGACGTTGCACAATCCCACTGTCTACTTGGAGTGTTAGGGTGTATCGGATTTTGTTTCAACGCTAAACGCTGAGAAAATAAAATGGTGGGACTTTGCTGCACTTGATAAAATTTTTCGATGTGCCATTCACAGTCGTAGGTCTCCGATGGAACCATCTGCAGAATATAAATTTTTACATTGTTGAATTATAACTGATGCATTTGATTATATTTAATCTAATTAAAATATTAAATTGTTGAATATATTTGTCACTTACACCTGTCTTGATAATCTTAACGATGTTCAGGATGTCGGTGGAAAAAAATGGTTTGGAAGACAAAAGATTTAGAATTTCAAATTTTGTATATGCCTGGAGATTTTGAAATGTAGAATAGTGTTTTTAAAATACCCCTGATGAGGATTCAAGATTGGATCGAAACGTTGGGTTGGATTTTAATAAATCGTATCTCTACACTCGTTGCATTTTCCTACATTTTATTTTACATATAATGTAGAAATATACAAACTCCAAATTTTGCTATCCAAAAACAAATCCAAATACAAGCTGTGTGTTTTTATTTCATCAACATTGAAGGTTATGTATATTTTTTTGAGCTGGTTTCGGAGAAATACTATCATAAACTGACTCGTCAGTGTAGTTTTATATTTTCTTACATATTATAGCAATATTTCTTCTGCTACATGTTCCCAGTTATTTTTTTTAAGTATGCTTGAAAAAAATTTATAATATTCGTACAGCTTGCTTTTCGTACAGCTTGCTTGCCAGCTTGCCTTTTTTAGTATACACAAAACTTACCAAAATACACTATGCGCAAAATGTAACTGCAAAAGTAGTACTCCAAGACTAGTAAACAAATCTATAATACACGCATGTTGTTTTTCATACCCTTCAATGCAATTCTTTTAAACTTGCAAGTTTGTGATATTTAAAGAATCTACTTGTCTTGAATGTTTAAAGCACAGAGTCAGTACTTCAAGAACGAGTGTTCCTCGGGGTCTCTATTGATTAAACTTTATACAAGCAAATAGTACAAGAATACTGATGATGTGGCTTTGAATAGCATTTTGGATATAACAGTGGCTTTATGACGTCTGTAAAAGTCATATTACCCTTATTAACAGAAACGTCACAAGTGTGCGCAACACAGACATATTCTTTAACATTATCTATGTTAGCAAAGCATCAAGAATGAAGAGGAAGGCCAGGAGGATTTTATACTGGTGAATGCATTTGATCTCACATTAAACATTTTACAAATTATTAAGATTTATTTTCTTTATCACGACAGCAGATATCATAAATAAAAAGCTGATTATAATCCAAATCGTGTGCAGTGGCTGCAATTTTTATTTTCTTAACTTTAGAAAAGTTGTAAAAGTATATTATTTAAATGAATATTTTGAGACCTGATGTAAACATTCAATGCTTGGAAACCATATTACATTATGCGTTCAGTGACGCAATAAATGTTGACGTTTGTTTATACAAAAAAACCTTCATATTTACGTTGATTTTTATCATCTAGTTTAAATAAACTCAGACGTCAATTACTAATGACGTTTTCTTAAAAATCCGAATTTTCGAGTCAATTCTATCACTGTTTTTAACATTAGACGATAGAGCACTTAACTCGGACCGTCACCTTATAATCCTAGTGACCCATTGATTCGTAACAGGAACGTCATTCATGGATGACCCCTCAGGACAATAAGAATGTATAAATTTGTAGATATACATTTTGTGTATTTTATTAACAGCGTATTTGTAAAGCGTTGGCGAACAAAAAAAGCTACAATTACATTATAAATAACTTGTTTCATTTTTGCATTTACTGAACCTTGCCTATCCAATATTTAATCCAAAATCTTCCTTAGCAATACTGTTGAATTATAAAATACACTAATCCGTTAATTGCAACAAAAACAGAAACCCTATTTTAAAACCTATAAATGGGATTTTCTAATGGTATCTTACGGGAAGTAGTATACCAAATACCAATCATAGTATGTAAAGTTTAGTAAAAACAATCACTTCCAGTTTTTAAGAGATCAAATACACAGAAAATTGCTGGTCAGCTAGTTTTATAACTATACAGAAACTATTTTATTATTATATTTTACAGTTTTCAAATTTAAGTACATTTAAAAGTTTAAAGAAACCTAAGCTGATTTAGTAACGAATAAAATCTTTTAAATGCTTATTACGTGAAGCAAAGCGGAGGCAGCAGTGGATTTAGCTAAATTTAGGATTTTTCTGTAGTCAGCTGCACGCCACCGTTTCCAGCGGCAGGAACAGATTTCAACACTTTAATTTGTAGCTTCAGCTTCATGGTTCCATCAGAATCAACGTACGTGCTGTAACGCAATGGATCAGTGACGTTGTACTCCATATCGTGGTTAAAAAGAATTTGGTATCCTGGTGTAAGCGTCGTAACCTCCTTAAACAAAAACATAATCTAATGTTTAGTACAGATAATCTACATGTTGGTTTATTAAACTTATTTAAATTATCACAAACAAAATATCATCATACCTCTAGATCAAAGACATCTACAAGCTGAGCAGAAACACGCAGGCTGACACTCGATGCCGTTCCTAAAATCTGGTTCAGGCTACATCCCAGGCGAAAGTCCGAATGATGCTTTTTTCCGACTTTATAAAACCCTATTCCAGCTTAGAATGATAAGGCGTGCCTGGTTTTGTTTCAATGAACAAGAGTTGACGAAGTAGCAATTCCGGATTTTGCTGTACCCTGACAAAATTCTCGATATCCCAATCAATATCATAGGTCGCAGCGGCAACCAACTGAAAATGAAATACAAATTAGGCTTTTTAAATATTCATTTTTTAAATAAAATTTGTCGAATTGGCTAGCTTTGGTTTCAAATTTAACTACACACGTTTAATTATTTTATTTTTGATTTACTTACCCCCGATTTTACAACAAAAGATGAACTCATATTGCAATGCAGCAGAATATTGAAAAAGGCAAAACGGTTTCCACTTCTGAGAAGATCGCAAAATATTTACAAACTGAAACAATTCCAAAGTTGTTCAAAAATATTAATTTAACGAAACAAACATAAGCTTTTCCAGAGGAACGTTTCCACGAGCATGTTTAAAGACAGACTGAAAAATATCCTAATGATTGCGCTTGAACATGTTACATGTAAAATTGTAAATGTCCAGTGTGATGGTTGACTATTATGCATTTAGGTGTACATGAGCTCGGGTTCAAGGATTGATGACTAATCAGGGTTTTAACTTCATATACCTAACATGCTTTACTCATGAAAAAACGCTTACCGTCTATACTGAGAAATGAGCTGACGATGCAAGCAATGCGAGTAGTACTATTCTCTGAGCCTAGTTCCTTTCTAATCATGAGACTATCATGTGATTTCGTTATGTTAACTGTGAAATTGTATGCGGAGATCGTCTCAAAGAAGGCACTGATGCATGCTCATATTTTCCATTATATTTAGTCGGCTGCTTACCAGAACAAATCTTTCCTTCATTTAATTTATACTGTTAACTGTTTTTTTAGATTAAAATAGAGAACAGTTGTAGTGACGTATCTTAATATAAGAAATCAAGACAAAATGTAAATATCGGATGGGTTCAGGCTCCTATGAACGTATTTACTTGAAAAAGGTACAACTGTGTACATGGTATTTATGGAATTGTAAGAAACTCATTTTTAAATTGAGTTATTTATAATAATATGATTACCGAGAGTTTAGCTGGTTTTAGTAGGTCCAATTATTGTGTCCATTAAATGTTATTCTCCGGGACCATTTCGAAACCAGTTTTCAAAATTAGAGATTTGTGTTCCAACATCTGCATTTGAACATTCAGATTCATAGTTCCATTGGAGTCACGCTTTTCCTGTCGTTTTCTAAAGGCGACTCTGAGGGTGAGCTATTGTTGGTGATTTTGCTTTTAGGGTTTTTTCGGATTTTGGACTGGAGCTTTCCCTTGCAGAAAGGAAAAAAATTGAGCAGCGACGACGTTCACACCCGACTTTATGTATAAGCCGCTATTCTCAATCCATTGCTCTGTATGCATACACAGCACAGCAGATGAACAGACACATATTATGCGGTGCAGGGGAGAATTACAAATTTTAAATTACAAATGACACATATTACAAAAGAGAGAATTAAAAAACCCAGAATTACAAATCCAAATGTACATAAATTACAAAAAATCAATTCGTCATTTTTTCTTTAATTTTACACTGAGGACTATATAAATTTCAAATCAAAACACCGATTCAACTACTTGAATTCATTTTTTACCTTTTTGGAAAGTGATGCTTTTAGCAAGCAATATTTACTTTTCTTTTAAAATTTTATCTGGATGGTGTGTGCAATGCTGGAACTTTATAATTCTTATACAATCTGCTTTAGATTAAATTTATAAACAGTAGTACTATCAGCACACAGTGAACTCCGTTTTTGGGCGAACATTTAAAAGATGAGCAATCCTGTATTGTTTAAAAACATACCTTCATGCAGCAAGAATACAATCTTATTTTTGCCTTTGTAACATTCGACGAAAAGATTCTTTACTGATGATACGTATGAACAATATTTCTTAAAGATTATCGCCTTTCATGTGAGCTCATTTAAGTTAAGTTAAATTTGAAATTTATATGAAAGATTTCTCTAAAAGTACTCAGTTTTATTTAATTGTGCTCGAAAATGTACTCTTAAATGTTGGCTTGAGTTTTTGTAATTTAAGTATTCAGGAGAAAAAAGACATTTGTAATTTGAGACTTTGTAATATAAAATTTGTAATTCATGTATTTTGTAATTTGTGTTTTTGTAAATCTCCCCTAAGACCATGGTATGCAATGCACTCCACCGAAAAGCTTCTTTCTTAAGCTTTCGTCGATGGAGTGCTTTGCAGTCGAAATCCTTATGTAAATTAGAGTCTTTCACTGTACGGAAATTCTTGTTTATAAAAAAGTATGCTCAAGCCTACTTTGACCTTTAAACATTTATTAATTACTCGATGATAAAAGATTTGAATTAATTTAGTTTGATATGCATCATACTTTGGCTTTTATAATGGATCCAACTGTGTGCTGTTATTGAGGTTATTTTACAGGTTTAGTTCTAGTGCAGAGAGAACAAAGGTGGCAAATTTCCTCTCTCGACATGATAAACTTACTCAGCATCTTGGTTAATCATAGAATGTCTAATGCAACCACAAACACATTTTATTTCTTGGTGTGCTGCTATACATATATATATCTACATTCTCTATTTAAAAGTATGTACCGTAAAAACTCGGTTTATGCCTCGGGGCAAAATTTCAAATTTGAGGTCTCAGACCCGGCTATAATTCGAGGCCGGTTATAAACCGGGGCAGGGCAAAAATCCAAATTTAAGAGTTTTCTATATAGTTTGAAAGTAAAACCGCTAAAAATTCTTTCAAAATTTTGAAGTATTAGCGAATTTGAAAGTTTTTTTGTGTGAAATTTTGTTTGCATTGTAGGTGAATACCTAAAACCTCGTTACTTAACATAATTACACAAAATGTTAATAAAAAATGGTACTTATTATATGCTTTTGTTTACAATTCATACTAAAGCATTTTTGACCCGGGCATAATCCGCACTCCTCAGAAATCTTCCATATCCTACTAACTAGGTTAGGGGAACGGTTACGGAAAAATAGCAATTTCAGGGGAACGGTAATATTCTGGCCGCCAAAGGCGGCCGGAATATTTTTGTTCCCCTGGACCGTTATGTCAAACTTTGCGTTCCCTTATGAAAACTTTGCGTTTTTTTATTAAAACTTTGCGTTCTCTTATGAAAACTTTGCATTCTCTTATGAAAACTTTCCGTTCTCTTATGAAAACTTTGCGTTCTCTTATGAAAACTTTGCGTTCTCTTTTGAAAACTTTGAGTTCCCCTGATAATGATTTAATTTCTAGTACAAAATGCATTTGCACTCTCCTAAAACAAGCTTTGCATTTTTATCTAAAAACATTAGCGTTCCCTTGGAACGACTTATAAATGCATTCTCTAATAATAATATCTGCGTTCTCCTAAAATGCTGTGCACTCTCTTATAGTTAGGAAACATTATCATTTCCCTAAAACGGGCTTTACGTTCCCCTATAAAAGCATTAGAGTTCTCCTAAAACAAGCTTTGCGTGCTTTAATAAATGTATTCGTGTTCCCTTAAAACTTTGTGCTCCGCGTTCCCCTAGAAAACATGCAGTCGCCTACAATTAAAACTAAGTTTCAAAAGCACAAATTGCAAAACGTTCTGGTAACTTACACTAAGATTTTCATGAACAAAAATTTGTCGTTCTCATCACGTGTTTCCAAAATTTACTTCTTTCCTCAGCTGTTCCTAAATTAAAACATAAAACTGCCTGTTGACATATCATGAGCATTATCAAGAAATCGTGTACAAAAACTTGTTAACGGGAAATCAAGGTTTTGTGTCAGCATTGAACACTCAGTGTTCCAATTTGCGTGAGTTAAGTTGTAGTTTGCAATATGCTGAATACATTTTTTGTATTTATTCCCACACATTTTACCTAATCCATTTTTCAAGCTTTATCTTCTAAAAATTTTGATTTTTTTCACTTTTAAGCAGCAACGCAACGTTTGGAAAAAGGCATAAGGAAGTTGTGTTTTGAAAATACATGTAGGTATCTACATTTTCAATGTATTATTTAAGGTTTGTATTAAATATAATATAATAGTAATTAAAGCTTTAAAACATTAGTAGCCTTTAAATAATTATTTGCCGTAAACCATTTAAACCTTAACAAACAAATTCCTGTAGAAAACACTTAAATTATAAGTTAATCTTTTATCGACAGAAGATTTAATCAACCTATTTTTAATTGTATATATATTTTACTATATAATGTCATTTATGCTATTTAGTTTTAGTATGGTAAGATATAATATTTGAATTAAAGTACATATGTCACCTTTTAAAGGTTAGTTTTCTTACGTTTAAGTAATTTGCGTTGTTTTGTTCAAAATTTTGTTTATACCGCTGCATCTTGTTTCAAGGTTCTTTAGCTATTGAATTGTAATTATAGTTGCTCTAAATTCAATTTCGAAGCACCAAACGACCAGTAAACAATTTAAGTCAGGTAAAGTAATATTAATATATGGTAACCATGAATAACGACGAGATAAAGCAGAGTCTACTTGACAGTAAATTTGTATGCACTGCCAACTCTATATACAAAAGCACTTATGCGTTTAGAATAATTTCAAGCTAACGTTTTCGTTGCATCAAACTTTTGTACTTGTGAGTGAATAATTCACTGGCTCTACTGTTTCGATTATTATTTAACATCCAAGATATTTTTATAATATGGCAGCAATATTCCGCCATCCACCGAAATAATGAGGTGGTCAAAATAATGTTTTGTGAGTTGTGAGTTTGTGAATTAAATGGACGTAAGTCAGTAAGTTGTAGTTTATACCTTTGCCTCTAATTAGTTACACTTTGTCCAGGTATTCTTCTAGTGATGGGACTTTTTTTTGGCTGAATGGTCTTTCACGACATAAGCATTCAAAAACAATGTTTTCAAAATGTTTCAAACTCAAAGTGAGCGGTCTGTTCCGGGCAAATATACACATGCTTTTGCCACAAGCTCAACTTTCAGGCTATTGTAAAAATGTTTGACCATTTTTGAAGGCAAATCTGCTTCATGATTTATTTCATCTAAAACTTTGCCAAAATCAATCGCCATCTTTGTTTCGTACTGGAGAAAACGGTGTGATAGTTTTACACATTAGTATGCATTTCTGGAACAAACCATTCCTGCCTTTTAGTTTCGCGTTAAATACTCCAAATATTTAGATTCTTCATTTTCGCTCATTTTTGCAAGAATCGATCTATGTGCGATTGTGTTTCTAAATGCTGTTGAATTCTGTTTTAAAGTTAATAAAATCTCGATCCATCTTTCCATCGGCAGTAACGCTGGGCTTGTCAAAATCGCGGTCCTGATTTTATATACGGTACAATTTATAGAATTGCCTCTTTTAAAATTGGTTTTAATATTGAAAATCGGAGGTGTGTAGTGGAAGCTATAACGATTTAGAAGAAAGTTGTTCCGAAGAAACAACTCCAAGTTTGACCTACCACAACTCCGACGTTTGCAAAACGACCACTCCTGTAACTTCTAAAAAACATCCTCATTTAACGCTCTTTCTAAACTCAACAACTCATTAACACAAGTTGTTTGTAGTAAACTTAACTTGAAACGTCTGGTCAGCTTACCAAATACATGTTTGCTTCGCCATTAGAATCCTTTAAAACAGAAATTACGCATTATATATTTTTCAGTTTCCTAAAATATCCAGTAGTTTGAGTTACGCGAGCGCTTTCGTTATTAGTTATGTATGTACTATTTATAAAATCGATTTAGAAAAACGTGAAGATTTATGTCCTTTTTCATTGGCTGATCCACAAATAGTTGTTTTTCCTAATGTCTTGTAATATAAGAAGATAATATAAATTTAGCCCAAATTTTTTTATTAATATAGAATAATAGATATCAAAACAACTTTCCTAAAATTGTTTTCAGACAACCGACTACTTTTTAAAAAATAGGTTTTGTATGTTGCGTTCTTCAGAGCTAAATTCTAGCATAGTCAATAATGTCAAGGTGCGGTCACGATTGTCCACGTGTTTAAGCTGTTGGCATTATTAAGTTCTTCTACGAATAATTTACCAGTCGTTTTGTACCAGCGTTACTAATAACACTAGCGTTTATTGTATCTATTGAAAACGTGTAAAATGTGCAATTTCTAGATTTTAGAAAAAACATCCTGGAGCATATTTAAGGCCAAATAAAATCGAGTCGAATCCAATATTTTTTCTAGCATTTATTATTTTCTAGCGGAATATCAAAGACTCTAAATACTTTAAAATTTTACATGTTTAAAAAGTCTTTTAAGTTCATATAATTTTAAAGTTAAAGTAGTTGATTTTTTGAAACCTAAATTCGGAAATCAATTGAAGGATCTTTAACATATGTAAGTTTGTAGGTATATTTTTGCCAAAGTAGCAATATACTTTTAGCATAATGTCACTATCCCACCTTGAATATAAGTTGATTAAATTGATCAACATATATTGTACGCAGCCGTATGTGCCTAATCCATCAGGCTGTTTTCTATTACCAAATCCCAAATTTTATTATCCAAGTGTTAGGAAAATTCGAAAAAGTATACAGCTTGCCGTATTTCTGTATTTTCTTCTTATGTTTGTACGCGTATTGCTACTCATACAACACTGGGAGTCTTACAATTACTATAAATTAGAACAGTTCATGATGTGTTCTACAGGAGTTACTTTAACCACGTTTGGATTAGTGACGTATAATATAGTTGAAAATATCGGCATGGTGGCTACATATTTGTGCACCGAGTCAAAAAAGCAAGTTGTGACAAATATTCACGAAATTACATTGATTCGTAAATTATGCGCTTATAGTTTGTTCTTATTAAATCTGGTAGTACCTACAGCAGTATCATCGTTGCCATTTGTTGTGAACTATTCACCCATAGATTTTCTGTGGTTAGCACTAGGTGGAAGTCACTTGACGGGTATTCTAAAGTGGGTGTTCAAAATCCTGGAGTTACTACTTAATGTTGTAGTAATTACGTATACTGCGGGAATAGTAGTTTCCCTGCTTCTAGTTATATTGTCATTCAGTGAGAACATTGAGCACGTTTCATCAGAATTATGTAAGGTGAATGAACACAATTTCAAAAAAATTTACAGGACGTACTTAGTAATTTGTTGCCTTTTTAATATTGCTAATAGTATAGTAAGAATGTTTTTACTGGCCTTGGTTGTGTTTGTCATTGTACAATCTTGCCTATTCAATTTTGCAGTATTTTGTTTGCAAAGTGAACTCCCCATGTTGACATTTGTAGGTTGCATTGTTGCCTCAGTGCTGCTGATGTTAAATCTTTTGCTTGGATGTGTTCTGCAGGGATATCCGTATGAAAATATTCAAACGTACGTGGAAAAAAGTCAAAAAAATTTCATACTTGGCAAATTGGATAGAAAATTAGCAACGTCGTGCTGCCGTGATGTTGGGTTTAAAGTTGGTGACATAATTCGCATAAGAAAGTATTTAGGAGTTTTATGCAATGAAATTATTATAGATAATACAATTTCTTTATTGCTGCTTAGCTAGAACAATTTCTCTGCAAAACAACATTTTTTGTACTGAGGTTTGCATGAATAAAATACAAGTTGAAACACAATCAGGATCTGTGTGTGGAAGTTCAGGGTATATTTCTTATTTTAACTAACAACCAACGAACAACACACTAATTATATAAACTTACATAAATATCTGCACTTACAGATAATGTCCTGATTCATAATATATTATGTGAATTTTGACGAACAGACAAAAGATTCTTTGGATTTGTCAATAGCTGCTTCAACGTCCCTTGCTTTGAAATCTTTTTACAAAATATTATCACATATTTACAAATGTGAAAATGCAAAGCGGCGTTTCCTTTGCCATCAATTGCGTCAACATTCACGACTAATTTTGATTTCAAGATATTGCCACCTTTAAGAAATAAATCAAGCTTTTCTAGATTATGTTTACTTGAAGATGCTCCCCGTAAAAAGGAGTGCAACGGCGTTTCCAGAGAGTAACTTTTAGGCCAGTTAAACAGCTCCAGAAGGTTGTTTGGTTTGGTCGTATCCGTTGAAAGAAGCTTCCAAATAAAAGACGGTTTATTCCTGAGCGTGCCACGGTATTTTACAACTTCATAAAAAATTCATCTTTTCCAGTCTCTATCAAGTAATGAAGTACTGTTCGACCTTCCTCATCCACCTCAAATATGCAAGCGCCTTTATTCACCAGCAGTTGGAACATCTCACCACTTACCAGCCAAAAATAGTAATGGAACTGACTCAGACTCGTTGTGTTCATAAGCAAAACACTCAATATATAATGCTCAATTGACGCTGTTATGTCTTCAAGGTTTTCTATAGAAATTGTCCGGGCGATGCCAAAAAGCTCTTTACAACTTTTAGCACTATTTTCAAGTATAGAACTTTCCAATTGATTACTCATTGTTATAGAAAATTGAGATCGTGTCACAAGTCTTTTCAGATAGTTCGGAACATTGGGCAAACTCACAAAATCGGGACTGAGCTGCACAGGTTTGTAAAGAGAAAATGGCGCACAAAATTGACAATGTATTGCTGCTTTTGTAATTCGTTGAAAGTTTGGAAATACTTTGGTTCTGTAGTTGGAACCAAATGAAATAATATAGGTATTGACAGAAGCTTGCATGGTACTTGCAATGGTTTTGACTAGTAATTCATTGGAATTTATAATATTTTCCTCGTTCCTTAGCACCTCTAAATCATTCACAATTATCTCGTATGTTGGCACCGCATTTATAAATGACTCTTCGACAGAATACCTCTCTTGTGCTTGAAAATTCCTTTTTAGCAAAATTTTATGAGCATAATTCAAAGTTGTTATGTGTTCCTTAGAGCTAAATTGTTCCTTAGTGTAAAATGTACCAGTCTCGTGGTATAGATATGCTCTGCACAAGCAACTGCTTCGGGTTTTGAGGTACGTAGTCTCAAATAAATTTGCATAAATGTCTGTAAAATTTTCTGAAACATTCATAAAACTTTCATATCCCTTATCATCTATTACTATTACAGATTTGCTTTCAATCTCATACGGAAATATTTCAGCCCCCCAATAAGCACGTTTGACTTCAAAATAGCGAATGTAAATTACAGGAATTTGGGATGCAGGTAGAACGTCACAGCCATGAAAATTTGTGAGTTGAATGTGACAGCGGGAAAACGGAGCTAGAAACGTTTCCAAGTTTTGAAGTTCTACCTCACAATATTTTCCAAAGACAACACTGACAACAATACAATTGACCAAGGTTGTCATACAATTGAATTAAAATATAATATTTTAATGATTTATTTGTTGCTAGCTGTACTCAAATGTTTTAAAGGTTAAACATGACACGTCAGCCAGTCACGACGTTTTAAAGTTTCCCAAAAATGCTGTTTAATTTTACTATTTAGTTACCTTTGGTAAGTGTCCAGCATGTGATGACTTCTATTCGATGTAACACAAAATTCATCAATTAAACTGACTAAAATTCAAAATTATTTAAACAAAATAAAGCTCCATGTGTACAGAGGATATCGCACTCTTAAAACGAATTCGGATATTGAAACTTATATGCTATACTAGTTCTATACTAGTGCTATTTCTGAGGTACTTTGAGGGTTAGGCAAGAGCATTTAATATACGTGTACAACTGTCTAGTACTAGATCTAGTGACTGGTTGTCGCTATGTAACTTTGGATGAGACTAAGTAGTCTTAGAGGCATAGTCTAACGGCAATTTACTATATGCAACAAGTTCAGAAAATAAGCTTCCCTGACTTGACGGTCTACTTTAAAGAAGAGTGTATTTTCAGCGTTCTATTTGCGTAAAATTGAACCATGTATTTCTACGTATTATAAAGTTAGCTAATGCAACGCAAGTAGAAAGACGGCTAAGAAATGTGTTAGACCAGCCACAATGCTTTCTGAAATGACCAAAATGTTGCTATTAGTCAAATTAACGCTGGAATGTTGGTATCGATTTTTATATTTGCCACTCCCACCTATACGCTCTAAGATAGATGTTCCTGAAATTTGTAACTTAAAGAATTCAATAAGAAATTGGAAACCTCGAATTAAAATAAAATGCAGACAAAAATCTAAAAAAAAATCCACAGCAATTGAATGTTTTCGTAATGACAATGCTCATTAAAATGGAACAAAGTTTAAAAAATTATTTGTAAAATTTACAGAAGCTCTTAAAAGTTTGTACGTACTACTATGATTATATAAGTTGTAATTTTTTCAGCCTTTTTAAGATTTCCATTTTTGAACCAAAAAATCATACTTAATCAATATGAACTGCATTGGTCGTACAATGAACTACAAACCAGGGTTAGTAAACTCAACTTAAACTTTAACTATTCAAAACGACAAACAGGGATAAAAAAAGCAGAAACAACTTAATGCGCCATAGAATAATTTTTATTGTTTTGACTGCCTACTTTGATATCTGGTGTCGTTATGTTCTATTCGTATATAATTGGAGTTTATCATCTCCACTACAATTTTCCTATTGAGGGTTCCATGATTCTCTTTCTTTCCCTCCAACCAACATTTGCACTTACTTCACCACAGCTCACTTTTCCCAAAGGATCCCTTAAAATTAAAATACTCCCTCTTTACATTGTATTCAGACAACATCCCCGTTCAAATTGTGCCTTCAACAGCTCATTCTTATCCCCTGGAGCATTAAATGCTCCCAGAATGTCCATAAACCTGTCCTGTCAATTTGTCGTGCTTCTTTCGCCATCTTTCACTTTCATGTCCGTAAGCCTTCCTCTCCTATTTTTGCAACCAAAACATCTCTCTAAATAGATGGAAACCCCTATAACTAGCACAAAACTTGCAAATTGAATTGAACTTTATATGGTTATGCATGAAAAACTTAAAAACTTACACACCACTGACCGGCTCTAAAAAGTAACGACATTAGTGGACGATCCCTTAAATTTTCGAACAAGTTATGATCAAGTTGCTTGAAAAGCAGTTTGTATTTAGAACAACCTTTTACATTATGAGAAAACATTTGTTAATTTATTTTTATTGTGTGTAATAAATCAGTCCAAGCATTTGAACTATAAATTTACATTGAATCAGATGAAATTAGCAAAACAGCAAAAACCTACGTATATATAATTGCGTTATTGTTGTATTCTAAAAAACTCAACGAGAGTGAGGTCAATTGATGTGCAGCAAGTTCGATTTTCCGAGAACCCACACGTCAATTTTTTATTGACAAATCAGAAAAAAACATCATCAGCTGAACGTTTTCTGTGCCCTTTCTTGCTTGCTCATTCAGGTGATAATACATCCTATTGCTATTTTCTGATTGGCTGATAAGTAAAAAAATTGACGCGTGGAGTCTTGGAAAATCATACTTGGCACACATCAAATGACCTCCACTCTCTTTGACTCTACTTTAAATTACAACAGTACAATAATGTGTTAAAATTTGTCGTATTTTGTACAATATTATTTTAAACCGATCCACCACTGATCTAAAACAGTAATCTTTGTAATGCACACTTACTACCAAAACACCTCAAAATTTCTTAATCAGGTTTCCAATAACATCTAGTCTTCTAGTCAACGTTTTGCAGTTGAGGAGAAACTTCCATTGTGACGGCTACACTGGACTTGGGTAAACTCACTGGCTTTAGTATTTCTAGCTCAATAATAAACTGTTGTGCAAACCCACAGTCCATTTTGAGTGAAAGGGCGAGTATTTATCAGTAGCAAATCCGGTTGTTTTTGCACACTAGGATAGTTGTCAATGTTCCAGATATAATTGAGAGTTTCACAGGCAGTTATCTGAAAATTCGGACATTGAAGTGATGAATTTATAAAAGCGACTTCCATTCTGAATAAATGTATTCAAGCAGAACTGGAAACCGCTTAGAGGAAAAATGTACTCTTGTTCAGACTACAACTGCAGATTTTTTCAATTTTTCTGCAGAATTCATAATTAGTCTATTCAAAATTACAGTGAATACAAAATGTGCTCAAACTAAACAAGTTTTACACAAAGCAGTTGAATGATACGGGAAATATTTTTGCTTTGGTGTTACTGCACACTGCACGCACAAGACAAGCATTGTTGTTTGGGGGAGCATCCCAAATAGTATACGCACATATCAGCGATGAGCTTGAAGACATTTCAATGCTTCAATATTATCATGAACTCATATTGTAAGCTACACAAATAAATGAAAGGCTCCGTTTTAGGCTTTTTTGAATTTGGGTATACCCAACTGTGCATTTTTAATTTTCTGAGTGTTTGGTATTTCTACAAAGCTTTGTCCAACAGCATGGGCAATACTCTCAACAACAACATTGTCATATTATGAAATATACGAACAAATGTATCCCTACACCAAAGTGCTCACAGACGGAGTATTTAACTAAATTCTCAGAATCTAAGGAAAAAAATCCCTATTTCCTTCCATGCATTTGGAGCGGGTAAAAGCAGATGATATCAACAAAATTCAAAAATTTTCTTGAAAAAATTAAGCTTCATTGGTTTGTTAACTGTTAGAGAAAAACATCACGAACAAACGTTTTAGTACATACGAATTAAATTTACTTCAATCGTGGCACTATGAGTTCAACATGGAAATCCAAGAAAACTGTGAGCACAACTGGAGTAAGTTATAAATTCTCTGTGAATAAAGCTGAAAAGTTATAAAAAATATTCCAGTGAAACAAATTTCGGAATTACATTTACATTTATTACACCTTGTGAAACGTACGAATTCATTTGGAAAATTGACAATTACCCATTAGTGGAAATACAACCGCATTTTATATTTCCCCAAGGATTTACAATCGAGAGAGACGCCAACTCTTCATTTCATTCCAAGTGGGCGGTGGGTTTGCATCACCATTCTAATGAGCCGGATGGCGCTAAACGTTGTCGCATTGGATGTACACTGCAGCAAATCTGTGGAAGCGTGGCACAGTTTTATGCAGGCTTTTCAGCAAAAAACGACCAACGCTTTAATTTCTTCACTCTAAGTTAGAGTTTTATTGTTAAAATTTTGTAATTTGAATTAAAAGGTTGTGCTGGTTAGTCAAATAATAACAACTAGTGCGAATATGAATTTCTACAGAAGTCAAAATTAGTAAAACAGGGAGATCGAATGATGATTCCATACGATTTATTGTACAACTACAACAATATTACAGCCTCGAGCTATGTTGGATCCAAAGGCACTTTGAAGTTAAATATTCAGCTACAAATACTAAAGCCAGTAACACAGTTCAATTGAAATTAAGGTTAGCAAAATTTAAGGATTTAGAAACTTTGTGTAATGGACGAACACAAGAGCAACAAAACATTTTAATTAATTAATTAAACAGGAATTTTCGATAAACTGCATAATTTAATTTACAGAATTAATTTGTACATACATCATCGCAATTGAAGATTTCAAATTATGTAGGTTTGAAGGTACCTTAGACCACCAGCGTAAATTTTAAAAAGTACATATCATTAAAACGGTTTAAAATAACACCTAAATGGAAGTTTCAAGTTGAAACTTTCAACTGTTAACATTAAGTATTAGTTTTGCCATTTGTAAACCTGTGTAATCAACCGCCATTTGTTAGAGTTTACACATATTAAAATATTAAACAAATATAAACAGGCCAATCTGTACAAAATTTCATTTGGGATTGTGTGAAAATTTATCACCGTTGAAAAAAAGCCTTTCCAATGTGTTTCCAGTTTTCACAGAAATTTAATCAGCAAAACATCTTATCACACATTTTAATTGAATTTTATTTTCAAGGAAGTTCATTATACTGTCGCGGCTAAATGGTAAGCGATATCAGTGGTTGTTCAATTTTTACGCATAATTGTTGCTTTTAACGACTACAATTTCATTCAAAACACGACTCATGCTTCAAAAATTAAGACGTACAATCATGACCACAATTAACTTATACACTGCATAACATACATACTGTTCAAATAGGCTTGTGCTTGATTTAATTTTTCTTATGTTGAATTACAAGCTTTTTTGGGATCTAAAATTGAACGACAAGGAAACATGCCCTTTCGTTCACACATTCAAAACCAATTTGCTTTCCATTCTTCACTAATAACCACAGCAAACGGAAAAAAATTCAACAAAGATTAATCATAGGAAGGGTACACTACTCTAGACTTGTAAAATCTCTGGGTCTTTCCACAAACTTGAGATTGTCGCTTTCGTGTTTTGTGGTTCAAAATGCATAGTACAGATACCGAAAGCGAATGTATCACTTATACATCGTGGATTTCCTGACCCGCTCCCATCTATTCAAAACCAGATTTTTAGCTCAGGACAATGGAGTTCTCGAAGAAAGGAAATCGAGCTGAGAGAGACTTTAAACTGGAAAGAAAGAAACTTCACACAACGCAGCGCGTTGCTTGTATGCATTTTTGAACATAATATCATAATGATGACGATAGCTGTTCATATAAACGCAATTTTAGTATGCATGTTTTAAGTAGTTTTGATTGAAACTTCTGAATATGCTATTCCTTTGTATTCCTACAGCACCGAGTATTCTATAATTACAATTTGTACACCTAGCCCAGGAACACAAGATTGCATACGCACAGTCCCATAACCAATATAACAGTACTGTTATCTTATGGATGATGCTTTTACCTGGATCTCGTGCTTGCCTCATCAGATGCATGGACTACTTTGACTGAACACTAATCTATTTTGCTTGTATAGTAAATGATAGAATTTTTGTCTGTCAGCCAGTAGCGCAACGTTAGCAACATTATTAAACATTGCTTATCAAGACATATACTGTTTTGGCACATTGCAGAGTCTTGTCTGGTCAAAGAAAAGCTGCTCTTGGTATTAAATTAGTGACCTCATTTCATGTGTACAAATTTCATTTTTATAAAAAGCTATATTACTAGGCTTAAATTGTCAAATGTTCATTTCTGCGTGTGTAACCGTAACTAGAAAAGCCGTTTTACAAACCAGCATGTATCAAGAATGCATTAATACGTAATGAAATACCGATAGACGAAACCTCCTCGTTTCACGCTTTCTTGCTTTACATGCAGGCATTAAATTGTGCGATGCAGGATAAACAACGTTTCTGCTGTAAATACAACAGCAACAGTAGGCATTTTCAATTCTACGAGTCCATAAGTTCCTCGGATTCGGTTCCATAGTAACAACAATTATGTGAGAATGAGCCCGGAAATATGAAAATATTATTGACTGGAATGCGTTACGTGTTAGTACATAAATGGCATACCCTCACAATAAATCATCATCCTTGTTTAGGTTGATAATCTAATATTGTCGAGGGTTTGATTTTATGAGGTTTCAATACAGTTAAAACTTAAGGTATACAATTCAGATTAAAAGGTTTAAAAATAGGCTGTAATCTATGGGAACATAACCTTATAAATGGACAAAGAATCTTGAGTCTTGAAAGTGCTACAGTGACAACATAAAAAGCAATAGTATAGACTGGTTTGTTTCAATAAACTAGTGTGAAAAAAGATTTAGGGAAAGGAAGAAGGATGTTGAAGCTGTTGGTAATTTTAATCTTTGAATATAGCAAGAGTGCAGATCGTTCACAGGAATTAGTAGCACAATACGTATTAAAATGCCAAAATGTTACTGGATTTATGTTCTTACATGCACAATTTGCAAGGTAGTTTTCAGTCAAATTGAATGTAAATCCAAACAAAAATAAGAAAGTATGAAATTTAACGATATCAATATCATGGATGTATATGAAAATCTTTTCTAACTCTATGAGAAAATCAATATATAAACATTCATCATGTCGTGCATTGCGCGCAAACTCCATTGAAACCATGCATTCCCATGCAAACAAATACAATTCCATCGTACAACATGCAATGTTCATTAAATGTACTTCATTTACATGTTTACTTAACTCGTAATATTCAGAGTATGCGATATCCCTTTTTGTGCTTTCATCTTTCATTCACTTGCTTAACATTTTAACAGTACACGCTTCGCGTATTGCTTTGCATAATGCACTGTGCACTGTGAATGTTTCACATGCACATGTAATATTTTGTCATGAATTCTTGCACCAGCTACCAGCACCGCATGCTAATATGATGAGTCTCCCCATTCAGCAATCATTTGGATTCAGTTGTGTTGTGCTAGAAAATATATGCAGTCCGTGCTCACATTTTGTGTTGTGTGTGTGACCCTGCCTGGCCTGACGGTTATCTTAGTAAGTAAGTAATAGCCCACATTTAAATCTACTAATAATTATACAGTTATATGGTTAAAGTGGGTAAACAGCTGCCCATGTGCAAACCGGCTGACCTGTCACTAACGCTATATGCGTAGAATAGTGCAAATATTTGCTGAATTTTATTTTTTGGTTTATAGTGCATTCCAAAATATGTATTATTATGATTTTGTCTTGGTGTTTGCTTGGATAGTAAAAAATTTCTTCGTTGTCCGGTTGTATTTCCTGTAGAAAAATGGAGGAATGAACTAGCATGGCGGCAATGAAGTAAGATCCGATTCAAAACAAACGTCTGGGCTACGCCATTCACAATACTGCACATAGAATAGCAAGAACCGTAAGGTCTCCTTTGATTAGTATTAAAAGTTTTTTATTTGGACTTTGTGTCTACACACAGACTCCAACTACTTCACCCGCATTTTAGCGTTGGTGCTCGTCCCTTTATGTCCCTAGGAGGACAAATAAATTTTCAATCTGAAGAAGAATCTTTCGGACCCTGGATGCTCTGGCATCATTGCACCAACAACAGAACAACCACTAACACAATTGCCACAACGCCATTAGCCAACGATGAGACATTGCTGGGGACCTGCCGAGCTTTTGCCCCATTTTTTACAAACCCCATGCATAAGGGTCAAGCTGCCAGGTTTGGGGTAATTAAAGGCAGTGAATAGTACACAGGGGCTCCATAATTTTCTACTATTTCTTCCCTGAACATAAGTGCGGAATCGGTAAACGTATGTCTTTTGTGCTAAACCAGCTGCCCAAGCGATTAAATCATAATGTCCCGAGCTGATTTTGCATCCTGTGTTGAATTCGGATAATTCTGTGGAAGCTATCATGGAGTGGGCTCCCCTTATGCATGCGTTTGTGATTGGATATGGGCTAGTACGAGACCCGAAAATTCTTACTACAGTGAGCCAGTTGATTGAAAGGCTAAAGAATGCTGATGCGGATGGATTATATTTAATTAATCAAAAGCCAGATTTAGTGAAGTGATATTCTAAAGTAATTTTAACTCCATATGGAATATGTCAAGCCTGCGTCATCAGCGTCTGCTGAAAATGTTCATGAGCATGCCGCAGCGTTTGGTCATGTTTCTGTATTACATAAAAGAGAAACCGATGTAGCTTTAAATGGACGACTTACTGTTTGTCGTGCTGGAGGTGAGTCAAATCGTCGTTATAGGGGAGAAGAAGGTTTCTTGGCTGGTTCATTTGCCGTTTTTTTGTATTGAGCGATGGATTTGGTGTCCACGCTGCCGCAGCCACACCTCGAAACTAGTTGGCGGTTAATGCCATTTTTCGTTTAACTAGAGAATGCGTCCGGTTAACTTATTCACAGCATGGCAGATCCACCACACGACGTCAAATTTAGACCACGACATACAGCTGCTACTCGTGCCCGTAGAGATATCATGGTGAGAAGCCGAAATATTGCCATGAATTTGTAATCAAGCGATATACAGTACCAACCAAAAGACTTCCCCTGGTTCACTATTTCAACTGTCAATGACTCATGAACAAATTTTAAACCGCTCTTTTGGAGACCGGATTTTGTAATCTACATACATTTATTCTGCTCCTAGTATTCAGATAAGGAAAAGGCTGCGGTTTTTTGTTTTACTATTCTATGAATGCACAATTCCAATGGAGGCACACTCATCGTTAGCATGGCAGGTTAAGCTAACCGCTTTACGAGGTTTGCTACATTCGTAAGGTTGTCCGTTGTTTGTTTTCATAATTGAACAGATTTTTGTTCTGCATAGATTCGTTTCGTAAAAGTAAAAATGAAATTGCTATATAGTTGAGTTAAAGTATTAAGTCGATAAATCAAATCGATGAGGTACTAAATCTTCATATTGCATTTTACTTGCATGGTTAGACTCACTAATATACTCTGAATCTTGCTGTATAAGTGAATTTTTGTAAAATAAATTATTTCATGGGGATAAAGTAATGTTTATTAATATAGTAATATCCTACATTTTATTTTATATTGGAATGATCTGATTACGGTACTTGACGCAACTAATCGAAGCACCATAGAAAAACCTCTAAATCGTTGAATGTGACATCGACCCAAAGCCTTAAAGGAATGCAGAAACGTATATGTAGAACGGTTATAACTTAGAACAAGAGAGTTGCAGATGCTGCAGGTGTCTGTGTTACCTGAAAAGGTAATGTTATTATGGAAAGTTTTTCGTAGAATAAGAACAAAAAACAAAAACATTTACACAGAATTAAATTAGACAAAAAACATTACACCATTTTTAGGAATAACAATGATAAGAGCATTAACTTAGGATTGGAAACGCTGTCTTCTCTGAAAGTGAATATACGTACAGACACATCTATTATACAATATATAAAAAACTTTTCTATTTCTACCGATACTAACGGTTCGATAGACTATTCAGACTCTGTTTAACTTGTATGAGTCTGCATGTGTTCCATTGATATCAGAAACGTGGTTTCCTTTCCCATAATGTTTGCATTATTGTGAAATTCATCTTACATTTCATAGTGCATACCAAAGTTTTATTTTGATTTTCGAATGCCAATTCTGAATAGCATTAGTGTTTGTTGTTTTGTTTTTTACAGATTGTAATTGTTACAGATACTTCAACAAACCCAAACATTTGACGTGTGAAATTATTAAATAATTACATGAAAGTTTACATTTTATGTACAAAGTTTTTAGCTATCAAATTACGTACACTAGGCTTTCACCTGTGCCGTTGGTACATCAAAAAATATATATGTGAGTTCACAACGTTGAGTTTGATTGTAATATGAATCTATCTTACTTTTTTTATCTTTAAAAATTAACTCAGCGTTGGATTGATGCATCGCTGTTTGTAAATATCTACTTTAAATTATACCTTTTTATTAATTACTTTAGAAATTTAATCATCGGGGAAAGAAAATCAGCTATTTAGTTAAACTACCTGTCTTGAATATATAGGCAGAATAAAATGCGCAAACACATTAAACGTATTAAAGTTCTTTTAATCCAATGGACGTTATTTGTTAAATAATGGTAAACCATTAAAATGCTGGCTGCAGAAAAACCTAATTTTGACACCAATTAACCTGGTTTAATGCCCATTTAGCCCATCTACAATAGGTAAAACATTTGTATAATAGATTATAATGGTTCTAATTGACCCAGGTTAGCTGATTGTGACACTTTAAGCCCCCTAATAGCCTGATTATGACCCCACATTACCTGATTTTGACCCCAAATTACCTGATTGTGACCCCAAATAGCCCGATTTTGACCCTACATAGCCTGTTTGTGACACCGAATAGCCTGATTTTGACCCTAAATAGCCTACATTTATCCCCGAATAGCCTGATTTTGACCCTAAATAGCCTACATTTGTCCCTAATGCATGACGCAGCGAGCTAATAAGACATTATGTAAGTTATGTTGTTCTTGAATGTGAAGCCACATGCTTTCTTAACATATTCCAGAACTGTGTTTGATTACAGAATTTTCCTTTTAAAGTGTGACAGTGCCAAGATGGTTGATGATACACTATCCGGTAATTCCACTCTTAAAAGAATGTTTAATGCATCCGTAAATTGCATTACCACAGTTCCATGTTAAAATAAACAATAATTGTGACGCAGCTACGTTACGCCGTGAAAAACTTATTGAGATCTACAATCTACAGATATTCAATGCTCCGAGGAAACAATACCAACTACATGAAATGTACATGGAAGCAACAATTCCAAAAACTTATAAAATTATAATCATGGGTGAGCGTGGCATAACCAAGGATTTGGTGAATCAGATAAATGTTGTACTACTCATACCCTAGGCAATAACTATATCGTTTGGCCATACAGTAGGCTAGATCTTTTAACATAAAATGAAAAACTACTTTATTAAGGAACATGAGGTTATAATTATATTCTGTCTTATTGAACCAAATAAAATTACCTATACAAATACCAATGAACACCTTCGGTATAACACAATAACACAACGCTTGCTGTGTGTGTGTTGTGGCATCCAAAATTTCATGTCGACAGAGTGTAATTCGGCATAATATATGTTGATTGGTTGATAAGTTTTGGAAATTGAACATCTTACTGTGGGGCATAAGCGACGGATTAGCTTGTTAAATTGCAAGTGTGTATACTCGACAGAATATAATAATACAACAATACTGTCGCAAAATATACTACTGTATAGTGTTGAAACGGTGGTTTTTCATTCTGCCTCAGTTCTGGCGGAGGGATTCAGTTTTGGGGATACTGGGAAAGACATGTGCTGAGCACCTCGAGGGTAAAGCCATGCAGCAGCAGCAAAAATATACGCCCTAAAATCGTCATCATCATCCTCGTCCACCGATGAAGCAGCAGCACACCACCACATCTACTACTACTTCTCCTTAATAGCTTGCCAAGTCCAGATGAGCAAGCTGGAACGTCTTCTTTCTACCTTGCGTAGAGCAAGCTTAATATTTTGTCGTTGCGACTTTAACCATTAAATTGAACTCAAACTGCTAAAACTGTCTACTGGTCACTAATAAATTTTACTGGTTGCACTGGTCGTGTGATCCGAATCTTATTCTGAAAAAAGTGTGATGCGACTGATTTTTGGGTGCATAAAATTTAGGCACTCCCATACTCATCAAACATTAACTATTGAGCTCCTAAAAACGCCCTATTTATGAACAAATATGATGGTGGTTATTTAAATGAAAGAGATGATTAGAAGAATATTATATTATGCATAATTTAAATACTTACGTACGCAACTGTCAAACAATTTGCTTGTACGTTGTTGTTGTTTTTTTTGAGAAATTTAGTTAGCGCAAAAAACAATCGTGTCTGACATATGTTTGAACTTATATAACTCATTTGTGAAAAAACTACATATCCTATTGTTTGATACGCTTTTCGTTCAAGCATCAATAGCGTTGCCAGGTTGGGAGCCCGAAATCGGCGAATGTTTGTACTGGACAAATGCTTCAAAGCAGATACTGTAGTGAAGGTGAAAGGAAATATACACAAAGAGTTACACCACGGGCGCGTTGACACGTCAAAAAATTTTTCGTTTGAATTTTTAAAACTTTTATGATGTCATATAGTAGGAGTGCCCACAATACGGTTTGCCAAGTTTCAGCTCCTCATGTTGTTCTAAGGCGGCTAGGCAAAGGTTTAAATTTTCAGTGTTCGAAAAATGGAAATTTGCTAATATCTCAGATCAGAAACACAATTGGTCAATGGTGTTTTTTTGCGATAGTTAGGCACCGTTGAACCCGTTCTTCAGATACAACTATGAGCGCTGACCAACTATTCAATTTTTGCAAAAAATAATTTTCTCAAACTTTTGGGAGTTTCCCGAACTCAATTGAAAATTTTGTTTCTGTTTGATAGATTTGTGAGGTTATTTGATTGATGTCCATGTTAACATTTATATGCTTTATCAAACGCAAAAAACCGCTTGTAAAAATATTACAACTTACGGAAGTTATGACGAAAAATGTAAAACATCAAGAATTTTTCAGGTAGTTTGAGGACACTTGCATACAGATAACTTCTGTATGGATGATCAGATTTCACCATCATTATGCTTGTTTGAAAGCCCGACTTTTAGTCTACCAGAATACATAGAAGCAGGTCAAATATGAATAGGTTTGATTGAGTTCAGTTATGAAAACCAAAAAATGTGCTGGTAGCCAAAACGGGACATGCAGTAATGAACACCGCATAACTTTCCTCTGGAGTTTTAAAGGTAAAGTTAACTTTATATTTTATGTGTGATCATTTGAATGGATTTGTTTGTAATGAAATGGTATTTGTTTTCAGCTGCAAATAAAAAGAACATAATTTTATTTTATTTTAGTTCTGTTTATCAAAAACTGGGAGGCGGTTGCGAAAAAATTACATCCAGTATACGTTCAGATTTGTTTAGGTAAGCAATTGCTTAAACAATCATTTGATATTTAAAACTATGGTTATGTTGAATTTGAGGATTATGCAAGTTTCTTTTATAAAATATCGTCGGTGAGACATCTATGTGTAAGTCATGAACCAGCACAACCCCCAGAATTGAATCAATAAACCTGCATTTGGCTTCCAGAATTGAATCAATAAACCTGCATCTGGCTTCCAGAATTGAATCAGTGAACCTGCAATGAGTTTCCAAATTCTAACCAACGAAACTGTATATTTGGGGTAACTTGAGAACAATATACCAAAAGAATCAGGATTTTAGGCCCGATCGTCTAATCAACATTTCTCGCATGTGCTAGCGGAATGGGTACTACTCTATAATTCTATTCCATACTGTTCTACATTCAATTCTAATATAAAGCAGGAATATGAAAAAAAACTGATAATATTTTATGAAAAAGTATTTACGATTATAAACAAATATGAGCAGGTATATGTTGGAATAATCTATCTATAAAATGGAAATATTTTAGTGCTTGTATTGTGCAGGAAAAACAATCCGGAACACATCTCTTTCTGCAGAAACGATATTCGAATAGAAGTGTCATGTCTTGATTTGCAACGCAACCATGGTAAGCAGGTAAATAATCTATTGTTTTTCCGACATCTGTTGCAATCTTGCATCGCATTGCATCTTAAATACATACCATGACATGAGTAGTAGTTTTGTGCTAGTCTAACGGGGAAATATGTGTTGTATTACCTAAAATTTTAAAAAGTGAATGCGAGGAGTTGAAAAAAGCTAATTTTTGCACACTATTGACGAGTTACATAAGAAACAACTTACTTACTTTTCAGAATGTTTGATGCTTTTTACGTTCGAAACTTGCATGCGGGAAGTCGAGAAGAAAAACTATTTTAAGGATAAAATATTCATGCGTTTTATTAGGTTAAGGAAACTGTTTTTTCTTGCTACTAATATTTAACTTGCCTTTTCTAGTTTGTATTTTGCTTGTATAATAAATAATAGAATTTTTGTCTCTCAGTAGCAACGTTAACAATGTAATTAGCCATTGCCTATCAAGGCACATATTGTTTTGGCAGCATGCAGAGTCTATTCATGTAAAAAAAGCAGCTATTGGTATTAAACTAGTGGCCTCGTTTGTTTACATAATTCATTATTCTGGAAAGCTATATTACTAGTTAAACACTAGAAAACATTGAACCTTACATGGTCGTTTGTTTTTCGGCGTGCGTAACTGAAACGAGAAAATTCGTTTTTATAAACCTACATGTATCAAAAATGCATGCATGATTTATGAACGTAATGAAACAGACGAAACGCAGGTAACACGCTATCTTGTGTTACCTGCAGGCATGAAAATGTGCGGAGGAGAAAGGACGCTCCTTTCGTGAAAGCAGCAATAGACCTGTCCAGTTCCACGAGTCCAGAATATTATAAATGTTTGGCTTAGTCGGAAATATTGCAAGAAGGGAAGCAAATTTCATTGCAATTGCTGAACATACAGTACTTCTGGACTGACGCTGAGGGCTTATTACATACCAGTCGCACAAAGGGTGTCATATTATTATAATTCATGGGACTCGTTTATTTGAAAATGTAATTGGGGTTGGTGGTATATGTGCCATAAAAAAGTACAAATGGGTTAAGATTTGATGTTGTATCGTCTCCTTCGTTCTTTTCGGGAGGGTTTGTGTAACTCAAGTTGTGTATATCTCCGTCTCTGGCTCAACCAACCAGCCAGGACTTAAAATCCAGTCAGCACCTTTCGAATAGCAGCATAACTGTAAGTGAGATTTCAGAAATGCCCAAAGCACCATACAAGTGCAATATTTGTTAGTTTACAACACAATTTCTAAGTAAATTACAGTGATTTTATATGCAAGTACATACAAAAAGCCTTGCAAGTTAGTCCCGCAACAAAGGATTTTCAACCAAGTTTGTGCTAAAGCATCATACAAACACAGTTTATGATGAAATAAGACCCTTTAATTACGAAAATTGGACGATATTCAAACAAGGGTGCATACAGGAGAAAAACCATACAAATGTTGCATTTGTGACAAGTGCTTATCGCAGAAGGGGAATCTTACTGCACACATGACAAGTCGTACTGGCGAAAAACCTTACATGTGTCAGATTTGTAGTTAAAAAAATTCGCCGCCCGCAACCCTTATGAGAAACTGTAAACGGTTTCATGGCAAGAATTAAAATTTTTGATTTCCAAACGAATTTTCAAAAACTAATACCTTTCTTGCTCAAATGTATTTCCAGCGTGGTACAAAGGATCAAGCTGAATCCTTCGGTTGCGTTTTACATTCTATAATTCTACAACGCCACGCCTTTATTCAGACAAAAGAACAACCTTTTAGCTGTCTCTCGTGCAAAGAAAGTTTTGCTGGCAAGGACACTTTGAATCGTAATTTCAATCGTAAGCACTCTAATGAATCATCATAAATGTAGTGGATTCAAAACACGAAGTTGTCTACGAGCATATATGCTAAGGCGTTTGGGTGAAAAATCTCACAAGTGTTAATATTAAGTAGTAAAGTTCAATATTTGCAGAAAATTGATACGAACAGCTGGCCTAAAACGCAACATCAAGCAATTACACAATATGCGAAACTTTTAATTACAAGATAAGACAAATTGTAAATACCAGTTCTGTACTCTAGTATATAAAAATACCATAACCATAAATAACATTTTTACTATTGTAGTATTGAAAAGATAAACAAAAGGAATAAATTTTGAGTTTGAGTTGAAGAGTTTGAGTTTTGAATAAATATCAGCCTATTTAGCTAAAACATCACAATGAATAATCATTATGATTATTTATGCAATTTGTTTTTAAATATCAGGATTTTAAAAATTATATCTACAAAATGGTAAATAAATACAAAGCTCTAGCAATTTTTTCTTTTGAGTAAATAATTATATTAACCAGCGCCGTGGTGGCACAGAGGGCCAACCATGCACTCTGCGGCTACCTCGCCCAAGTTGTTTACTCGCTGGGACAATAAGTATGTGCTGTGTTCCTCTCAGTTTGAAATTTAGTGTTGTATTACTTACAATTTTTATAATATTTCTCGTAAAAAGCAGCACTGTGGAATAAATAAATCAGAGTCTGCAAAATTCAAAATGTTGAATACGCGGCTAGGACCCTCTCTATCACTTAGAAGGGATTCTTTCCCAAATTACATACAAATAATTATATTTATTGCTTTAAATTCTTTGTTTCAAATAAATTATGGTGTTGCAATTTTTTGATATTATAGTAGCAGTTTGCCACATGTTCACAGATGTGAACATAATCAAACAGAAAGCTTTTTACGTGAAGTATTTCACACTACAAAAATTGTAACGTATTGATACTTTATTCGGCATTTCTATATATAACATCACCTTGTTTTAAAATGTTTCCCTTACCAACTGAAATGATAACTGTAGCTGCATACTGTATTGTTAATGCATTTTGATGGAAGGGTTCGGGTAGGAAATAATTTCAAATGAAGGTTTGATGTTAAAGTTTCGTGTTTTGTTTTTAAATATATTCTGTACAAATAATTTTTATGAAAAAATGAGCTCGCGGTGATAATAAGCGCTTATTTGTGCTCATAACCTCAATATCATCATGGTTTCAGGCACAATCACCGCGTACGGTGTAAAAGTTTTGTTGTGCGTCGCGTGAGTAGAAAGTGATTGAGTGATTGATTCGACAGTTTAATTCTGGCATTCTGTATATAAATGCAAAGTTGAAGCCTTGCATTTATGATGAAATTTTTTCCCCTTTTTTCCTTAGGAATAGCTAGTAATTAATATACAAAAAAACTCCTTGCTTGAGTAAGACCAAAATGAATTATGAATCTCTTTTCATATAAGAAAGTATATTTAATGTGAACAGACAGAAACCAAATCTAAACCTGCAAAGCGCGAATTTTATTCTTTAGCTCAAGTGAAGGATGGATAGAAGGTGGATTTGGAAAAATATTAGTTTAACTACTGAGGAATATGTTGGAGTCTTGTGTTGTTATTGTTTGGAAACCAGGAGTTTTGTTGATACACAGTAACACGTTAATAAACACAATATTAAATACTCAGTGAAAAGGTGTAGTACCTCAACAACATTATTCAAACTTTTGACCGTTACCATTTTTTTAAAGCACCTAATATATGTATCTTGCTACAAATATAAACAGAAGGGCCGGTTCAAGAAATATAGTATTCTTAAGCTACAAATTGTCTTGGGTTTTCCTAATCTTTACAACAATAATACAGCCACGTATTTGTTAAGAATATTCAAGCAGAGTACTCTAATAAGAAACAAATTGTTAGTATCTAAACCAAAGATGGCTCGTGAGTTTAAAATCTAAGCCGGGTAACCCGTTTTTCCCCGGGTTTTAACGCCCCCACCCGGCACCTGGCTGGGCTGGGTTTTATGGGCAATAATAAAGCCCCATGTAAAATTTAAACCCATCAATGTCACCATTTAATATGTCCATATATATATGCATGTATAATAAACCCCGCCCCCCATTTTTGCCCGTTATAACCCGTTATTACCCATTCAAACCCAACCCGGCGGGTTTAAATGTGGAAACCCACGGGTTTAGCCATCTCTGATCTAAACCAACATTGTGAGATTGCTCTAAATCCATTTTACTTCATCTTGAAAACCCTTGTTTTTAAGCAGAATAAATTTTAAGGCAAATGCTATAACATGCAAAAGGTACTTCCAAACATTGTGTTGTTCTTCACAATAAAATATGTTTTGCCGACTTTTGTTATCATGAAGTGCCATTCGTACAACATTGTCTGACGGCTAGGTACAACTAGAACATGGACTTGCAAAATATAGAATTCAGACAAAAATTCATTGAACAGCAAACAAAATGAATGAAGGTAAGTCGTTCCTTCAATTTTGCTTTCATTTTGAACAATGAAGCAACGAACGAAATGTTGTTAAAAATTGTACTTTTTTGTAGCCATGCCATAATAAAACTTATTGATTAGAGTAATGTGAATCTACACCAGGAATGAAAAAATCCCGTCCAAAACGAGAAAATCCCGTCTCCCGGTAAATACTGATATTTACCAAAACCACTTTTGGACGGCTTTTCGTTTCTGACTTACACAAAAGTGTGTGAGTATTTGCGACTTTGACTCGCTAAATCTTTACAAGTTATTAAAGTGCGAAATATAACGCACATAAAATATGCAAGATTTCAAATACGAAGTATTTCCTAAAACTCGATGAAAATATGTTAACATTTTAAAATAAAAAGTGGAAATGATAAGCACAAAGCATGGAATGAAAAAATATTAAAACGTTACAATAAAATTTCATAATTTGGTAAATTATAGTGTGTAGAAATTTCTATTTCTATAAATTTCTAGAAATTAGTATGCTATTCAAGCGTAAAAACATTAGGTTTTGTTTCTGAAAACCAAACTTGTTTTAGCATACAATAACATTGTATTCGTAAAGTAACAGACAAGTTTTGCTGCTTATGACTTTATGTTTCGCCATGGGGTTGGCATTTTTGGTAACCTTGGTTTTTTTCCAATTTTTGTTTGCAGATTAATTTGTAAGTATGTTAAAGTGTAATTACTTTTTGGCGAAACATTATTCGAATAAAGTACGTAAACATTTTGAGTTATAAATAAATAGTAAATAGTTTCTCAGTATTTAACACTTCCAATTACCTCATATATGATATTGTCATAGCTTTCAGAAAATAATGCATGATCAGCCACTCAACTTTGTGATCTGGATACTTGCGCTTTCTCCAAATATATGGGCGCCCTTTATGGAGTTACTATTTTTGTATGTTGTATGTTGTATGTGCAAGTGTCGGTTTTACGATGCATTGAGCTTGTTTGAAATGCTTATTAGAAATTATTTACCTCGGCAGTTTGAAAGTGTTAGGACAATCATTTTTATTTAAATTCCTGGATTGTTGATTAGACTGTTCTATTTCAACGGGACCATAAGTGTAGTTACTGTTCCGCCAGCGAAACCAACATTTTTTTGTCTGTAAAACATATGCTGGATGGTGGCTACAATATTATGTGTTATTTTAAACAGAATTTGTACCAAATTGAATCCGCATTTCAGTGCATTCGACGCTTGGATAAACTTTATAATAGTTTCGTTCATGTTTCGCAATCATTTTAAATTTTAAGCAAGTATGCTCTAAAATGCATTATTACATGACCCTAGCAGCAGCAAAGCAGCAGAGTTGAGAATTGAACAACAAATTATCAAGCAATTTACAGAGTATCAATAATGGACGTCAATATTTAGGAAAAGTGCCAAAATATGTACAGGAACGTAGAGGGCTGTTGGATTTTATACTGGTGCATGCATTTGTTCCCACATTTAACATTTTACAAATTATTATACTTTATTTTCTGTATCATTAGAACATTCGAATTGGACAATTGGAATGCTGATTATAATCCAAATCTGGCTGACTGCAATTTTGAGTTTAGAAAAATTGTCAAAGTACATTTTTTCATGAATGTTTTGAGACCTGGCGTTAACATGTAATGCTTTAAAAACCATAATACATTTTGTGTTCAGTGGTGGAATAAATGCAAAGTTAGGGTTTGTTGGAAAAAAACTTTCATATTTATGTGGATTTTTGTAAATTGGCTTATTTAAACTCCGACGTCATTCAATAATGACGTCACCTTAAAAAACTAATTTTTTGACTTTTTCCTTTCATAATTTTTAACGTTCGAGGATAATATTTAATATAAACTGTCACCTTATAACCCTTGCGACCCATTGATCCCAAAAAGTGACGTCATTTCTGGATGTCCCATCAGGACAATAAACAACGCATAAATGTTTGGAAGTATTTTATTAGCAACGTATTTGTAAAGAGCTAAAATTACATTATAAATAACCTGCTTCATTTTTGCATTTACTGACCCATGCCTTGAGCATACTAAGCAATGTCGCGATTTTGCCTTTTCCTTTAGATGTAATTAATGCTGTCTATCAAGAAAAAGCTGAACAATGAAATCCCGAGAAAAAATATTGAACAGAAAGAAGAATGAAGAAAAGTGGTAGCGTGTATACATAATCCTGTACTAAAGAATATTACTCTACGGCAAGAATTCCATCTGTTAAACGTCGACGGATTGCAAATGCCTGTTGTTTTATTGTGCTTGTTTGTTGTGCTGACGCAATTAGACTATTTGCAGGGTAGAATTAAGACACAATGGTTAGGTAGCTTTACGTTGAAGCAGACATTTTTACAAAAGTAAGTTTATTAACTTGCGACCTTGAAGCAAGTTATTAGTTTTGTATGGTCCTTCTGTCTATCTGTCTGTCTGTTTGTGGATGCTCCACAAGCCGCATTTTTCAACTTTTTTCAGAATTTCTTTTTGCTTATTGCTTAGAGGCATCCACGCTTGGATAAGTTCGAAGATGGGCCCAAAAGATCAACTCTGAGGTCAAAGGTCACGACGATTTCAAAATTTTCACAAGTGACCTATAGCACGTGGCACATGATTATAGATTGCTTTTTGACCAAATTAACGTATCAGATGTCCATTTTTCAAATTTCGAAATCGTATGACCGTTATGGCAGTTTTTATGGTTTGAAGGTTCCAGATGTTGTATTTTTCAAGATTTAGATCATAGATAAGATTCAAGATTAAGTAAATGTTTTCTGTTATTTCGAGTTTTTGGTGGCTGGCTGGGTCGTTATCAGTAACAGACCCACGTTCGTGAAAATAATTTAAACGATGAAAATTTCCAAAATGAACAATTGGAAATGCTTATATAATTAGTTAACAAAGTGACGAGGACGGTGTTGTTTAAAAGGTCGTTTGCTCTTTTCTGCGTGCACAACCGTTACTAGAAAAACCGTTTTTACAAACTTACATGCACCACGAATTCATGCATGAACGTAATGAAATACCGATAGACGAAACCTCCTCTTTTCACGCATTTTTGCTTTACCTGAAGGCATTAAAATGTGCGGAGCAGGACAAACGACGTTTCTGCACTGAATGCAGCGGCAGCAGTAGATATTTCCAGATCCACGAGTCCAACATATTCTGAATGTTTGGCTTCCATGAATGATAGAATGAATGTCGGAAATGGCACAAAAATGGGAAAAAATTTCATTACAAATGCTGAACATACAGTTTTTATGGACTGACGCTGAGGGACTATTACATACAAGTCATACCATAGATGTCATAATATGATTCCAGGAACTCGTTTATCTAAAGAACTCATTGGAGTTGTTAGATTTTTGCCATAAAAACCTTAAAAGGACCACGATTTGACATTGTAACGTCTCCTTCGTTTTTTTCGGATTGGGTTCCACAATAGCAAAACTTACGTGAGCGCAACCAAGAAGCTAAGCGCCGAGGACGCCAAAGGGTGAAGTCGACCCGGCCCCCAGCTTAAAGGGCCCCACACGAAGCAAAATAGGCAATATTTAGTAAAATTGTTAGATATTTTGCTTATAATTTTAAAAATTTTGGCCTCGCTACGCTCGCCGTGTATTCTTTATGTAGAAGTTATGCAAACTTTTCCTGGAAATCCCTTAGATTTTCTCCTTACATTTTTAAAACTGGGATTTTAACCCTAATTCACTAAATCGGCATTACAAAAGTAAAGTATCAGACAAAAAGGCGCCCACTTTCTCCTACCCACACCCGGACCCTCACTTGCCCTTTCGGTTGACGTTAAGCCTCTGGGGCAACCTGTAAGTACATAAATGGCATACCCTTAAAATAAGTTATCCTCTGTTCAGGTTGATAATCCAATATTGTGGAATGCTTGATTTTAAGAAGACATACACTGGTTAAGCAGCTGCCCGCATCCCAAACCGGCTCTCATGTCCGGATCTGTCACAAGGGCTATATGCGTAGAATATTGCAAGTAATTTTTGACTTGCATATTTGGGTTTGTAGTGCATTCCAAAATATGTATTATTAAGACTTTGTTTTGCTGTTTGCTCGGATAGTAAAGAATTTCTTCGTTGCCCGGTTGTAAGTCTTGTAGAAAAATGGATGGATGACCTAGCATTGCGGCAATGAAGCTAGCTCCGATTCAAAACAAACGTTTGGGCTACGTAATTCAGAATACAGCAGATAGAGTAGCAAGTACCGTAAGGTATCCTTCAACCAGCATTACTAGTTGTTTTTTTGACTTTCTGTCAACAAACAGACTCCAAATACTTCACCACCATTTTAGCGTTGGTGTCCGATCCCTTATGTCTCTAAGAGGACAAAATAACTTCAATCTAAAGAAGACTCCGGATCCTCTTCCATCATTCAGCAACAGCACAGCACAGCCATTAGCCAACGATGAGACATTGTTGGCAAGCTGCCGATATTTTATCCCATCCGTTACAAACACCATTCATAAGGAGCAAGCTGGCAGGAGTGGGGTAATTGGGGGAAGCGAAAAGTACACGGAGGCTCCGGACATTCCCTCCATTTTTGCCCTGAAAGTGGTTGCGGATTTGGGACACGTCTGTTGTTCTAAACCTGCTGCTGTAAGTAATCATACAGCTGATAGTGCATCCTGTGATGGATTGCGGATAATTCTGTGGAGGGTATCATGGAGTGAGCATTCCATATGCACGAGAACGAGATCCAAAAATTCTCACTACAGTAAGCCAGTTGATTGAATGGGCACAGGAGGCTGATAAATTTTAAGCAGTATTACCTTTAATTAATCAAAAGCCAGATTTAGTGAAGGGATACTCCAAACTTCAAACTCTAAAAACTTCAAAGTAGATTTTTTCGGTTATGCCGTTCTGGAGGAAGATGTCATACATGCTCCATCAGGGTCTGCTGAAAAATGTCATGAGTTTGCAGCTGCGTTAAGACCATGTTACTATATTACTTAAAGAAAAACCTATGTGGCTTCAAATGGACAACTTACTGTTTGTCTCGCTGGAGGTGAGCCAAGTCGTCGTTTTGGGAGACAAAAAGATTTGTTGGCTGGTTCATTGGCCGTCCGTTTCCACTGAGCGACGGGCTTGGTTGGCCGTGTAGCTTATTCACATCGTGGCTACTCTTGCCCGTAGAGGTATCATGTTGAGAAGACGAAATAATGCCATGAAAGCTTTCCCATGTTTACTACTTCCTCTGTCAATTACTGATGCGCAAATTTTTAACCGCTTTTTCAAAGACCCGATATTCTAATCTACAATCACAATCGTACAATTGTTTTATCCCTAGTATTCAGGAAAGGAAAAAGCTGTGGATTTTTATTTTACTATTCTATGATTACACAATTCCAATGAATTATTTTATTGATAGGATAGTAGGTTACGCTAACCCCTTTACGCGGTTTGCTACATTTGTAAGAATGTCTGCTTTTGTTCTCATGATTGAGACAAACAGACTTTTGTTCTATAAACTTTACATTCATTTGTTTCATAAAAGTAAAATGACCATGGTTATTTAGTTAAGTTGTAGTACTAAATCGATACATTAATCTCTATATTTTATAAAAGACGTACTAAATCATCAAATTGCATTTTACAAGCATGGATAGACTCAATAACATATTCTAGATCTTGCTTTATAAGTGATATAATATATGTATAATCATACTTCAATATTGTATAATAATATGTAAATGTATATTATTATTATTTCACAATATTCTACATTTTGTTATATACTGGTCTTATCTTTTTACAGAATTTGGCGCAACTATTCCAAGCACCCCAAACAATCTCCTTATTGTTGAATGCGACCGAAGCCCTAAAGGAATGCAGAACCGTACAATATCTAGAACGGTTAGAACTTGGAGCAAGAGAGATGAAGCTGCTGCATGTTTCTGTGTTACGGGATAAGTTAATGTTACTATAGAAAGTAAATTACTAAAAGCATTAATTTGGAATTGGAACCGATATCTTCTATGATTGTGAATATATATAATCTTTTATTTGTACCGATAATAATGGTTCAACAGACTATTTAGATTCTGTTCAACTTACATAAGTCTGCATAAATCTATAAATCTATCTTACTTTTGTTTTTATCTTTACAAATTAATTCAGCGTTGAGCTGATGCATCGCTGTATGTAAGTATATAATTAATAATTAATTAACGATAGCTTGAATTCATTACTTTAAAAATTTAATCATCGGGGAAAGAAAATCAGCTATTTAGTTACACTATCTGTCTCGAAAGTATAAGTAGAATAAATTGCACATATACAATATACGTAGTTGTGTTATACCAATGGACTTTCATCGTTAAATAAGACATACTGTAAGTGAAATTGTTATTGTTATTGTAAAGCCACATGCTTATATTACAGTATTTTGTTGTAAGTAGTATTTTCAGTAAGTCCGACATTGCCAATATGATTACGGTAAATTGCGCCACGTGAAATGAAGAATGTTGAATGTATCCGTACATTGCATTACCACAGTTTTATGGGAAATTTAACGGTAACTGTGCCACAGCTACGTAACCGCCGTTAGACTATGCCGATGAGGTTCAAAGTCCATATTCTGTTATTTAGGGAATTCAAAAACGTCATTTTCAACGATTTCAATTGTGAAAAAACCATACCAAAAACCACCATTTTTCGTTTCCATGCTATTGATATTAAACTATAATCATGGGTGAGCGTGGCATATCCAATTACCTGTTGGGTAAATGTTGTACTGAACATACTTTTGGCAATAACTATATCGTTTCGCTGTACAGTAGACCAGATCTTTAAACATGGGGTGAAAAACAACTTTATTAAGGAACAAGAAGTTATAATTATCTTAATGAACCAAAGAAGAGTACGAATACGAATATCAATGAACACCATCGGTATAACGCAAAACCTATTGTGAGCGTTTGCAGCCATGCTTTCATGTCGACGGAGTGAAATTCGGTATTCCAATTGGAAATTGGAATTCTACTGAGGGCATGAGTGACGGATTATTTTGTTATTTTGGTAAATTGTAAGTGTGTATTTTCAACAGACTATGATAATATTGTTTGATTGTTGTTATTCACATGAAAGAACAGATTAGAAGAATATTACAATGTGCATAATTTAAATATTTACGTGCGCAACTGACAAACATTTCGCTTGTACGCTGCTGTATTCTTGAGAAATTAATTTGTCACGAAATCCAATCGTGTCTGATGTATGGTAGAACTTATATCTCATTATATATTATAATATATATATAACTCATGTTACTTATAAACAGAAATAATGTCTAATATTTGATCATAAAATTGTGGAAAAGCCCACTTTATTTCATACGCTTTTCTTTCATGCATCAATGGCGTTGACAGTTTTGGTGTCCGGATACGGCAAAAGCCTGTACATTACAAATGCTTCCGGCAGAAACGATAACGAAGAGGAAATGAAATTTACACCAACTACCAACTCACTCTACCAAATTTTTAAAAATAAGCATATTTTACGTTTACGTACGTATGACAAGATATAGTGCACGTGTTGAGGTCTGGAGTTTTAAATTAATTAAAATTAATTATTTTATGTGTGATCATTTTAATGAATTTGTTTGTAATGATATGATATGTTTTAGCTCCATATAAAAAGAACATAATTCGATTTTATTTTATTTCTATTTATCAATTACTGGGAGGCGGTTGCAAAAATTTACATCCAGTATACGTTCAGATTTGCTTAGAGTAAGCAGTTACATAAACAGTCTTTTGTTATTCAAAACTATGGTTATGTTGAATTTGAGGATTATGCAAGTTTCTTTTATAAAATATCGTTGGTGATACATCTATGTGTAAGCCATGAACCAGCACAACCCCCAGAATTGAATCAATAAGGGTTACATCTTAGTATCAATTTTATCACAAAATCAACAAAGAAACTATTACTTAATACTTCCAGTTTCTTCCTTCGCAGCGAAATGAAGTATGTCCATGTGTTTTTTCTCTCGCCGTGTGGTTTACAGAAATCTATCTTGCATCAATAGTTTTATCTTTTTTATAGTAAGTTACATAAATCAAGGACATCACGACATAATGATTGACAGCTTCATTACGCTTTCATGTTTTCATCTCAAAAGTAAAATATCACAATGTTATAGTCATACATATATATGAATATTGTAATTATTCATTACTTGTGGCGTTTACTGCCATATGGAATGGGTCAGCAAACAACCCATGCCAACTAAAAACAAAGTGTACGAAGTGTTATTTTTAAGATATTGTGCTAAACGCATATTACCCATCTATATGTTCGGAACGTCTAATCAAGTAATATTGCATGTGCTAGCAAAAAGGATACTAATCTATTATTTTATTCCATACCGATGTACATTCTATTTTATAATAAAGCAGGATAAGGCGCAAAAGCTGATAATATTTTATGAATAAACACTTACGGTTGCCAAAATATAAGCAGGTATTTTGTTGGACTTATCTAGCCACAAAATGGAAACATTTTTGTGCTTGTATTGCACTGGACCAACAATCCAGAAGAAATCTCTCTCCGCAGAAACGGCATTTTAAGTCTAATTGTGGTCTGGCATGTTTATTGTATTGATAATTTAGTTATTACGTAGCTGAGCATAGTGAAGCTAGTTACGTAGCTGAGCATAGTGAAGCTAGTATTGAGATTGTTATATTTGTCTGTCTGTCTGTCCGTGTGTGTGTGTGTCAACACGATACAGGCCAGACGGTTTGTCAGAATCACACCAAACTTGGTACAGTCATTCATTGGGTTATCAGGAGGAACCCTATTGATTTTGAACCTGATCGGTCATCCCCCTGGGGTAATAGGGGGAGGTAACCCTCCTGACCATATACTTTGTCAGAATCATACCAAATTTGGTATCTTGATTCATTGGGTCATGAGAAATAGCCCTATTGATTTTAAATCTGATTGGTCGTCCCCATGGGGTAATAGGGGGAGGTAACCCCTCGGACCATTAAACTTGGTCAGAATCGCACCAAATTTGGTACATTGGTTCATTGGGTCATGAGAAATAATCCTACCACTTTTAACCTGATTTCTCATCCCCCTGGGGTAGTATGGTGAATGGAGTCAGAGAATCAGACAGACAGACATCCACTTGGCTCAGCTACGTATTTGAAATGATCATTAAATCGGTTTATTTCTATTCGTTAATTTGTCACGTCTCAGAACTTTGCTTTAGGTACACTAAGCAAACGCTGGCTGGCTCATTGGCTTTTTATCGTCAGTATATTAGAAATTCCTTATGTCCAAGTGGTATAAGGTATTAGGTATCCGTAGGGGTTTGTGGAACCCAAGTAATGTATACCCCTGTTTCTGGCTCAACCACCCTTCGTTTAGACGTATATTTGCCTAAACCTAATTTGTCTTTATAAAATCGCATTCATTGATTGTTTCGTGTTTTTATTGACCCCTAACCCCGAACAAAAATTTTATTTAGGAAGTTACCTCTAATATCTATCTAAATCTGAAGATGTAAAAATCAGGCGTGGTGTTACCCGCGGTGTTTTTTAAAAACCCTCAGCCCAAGTAAAATGGGTTTGAATGGGGTTTAATTTTTTATTTATATGCATTAAAATGGAGCCATAAAAATGCCCGCTACGTAATTCAAATAGCGAACTTATCAAAGCTCATTTGTATCCAAAAACCTATCAAAACCCATGCTAACTTTGTATGGATAAAATTGGACAAAAAGGATGCCTTGTAAAAATGCTTGATCGAAAGTTATTATCAGTTGAATGTTCGAAATCTGAATTTTAAAAGGCACTACCAGGGATCAAAGCGAATAGCACATATGAAACCAAATTAATCTATCTAGGATCAGTATATTTTAGAATTTTGTAGTGGCCTGGTCCTTGTGCTACCGCAATTTAAAAAATTTGCAAATAATAAGTGAACAAAATGTAACTGTACTGTAACTTTCGTAATAAGCGATTTCAGCTTATTTTTATGGAGATGGGGGAACCCATGGGACAACCAGATTTTTGCAGGTTTATCCTGTCGTTCCATTGGAAGTGATTACAAATGCAACAAATCTTGACCATCTGCATGCATGCATAATTCTGTTGGAGTAGTTCTTCGATACAATTTATGATGTCTTCAATAGGAACCTTAGTAAAAAGGGAAATGACATCAAACGAGACCAGTTCATATTCTGGGGGAACAACTATGTCCGCCATATGAAAAGTAGACTTTTCATATGTGTTTTTTGTTGCGAAATCATCTTTTGCCAGGGTTTGAAGAATTGGTTTCAAAAACTTCGCCAGTTTGTATCTGAGTTTCTGTAGTCAACTATAGGTCGTGGGAGCCTTCCTTCCTTGTGTATTTTAGGCAATCTATAAAATTTCGGCATGCGAGAGTGAGGGGACATAATGGATTTGTACTCGGTCTCTGTCAAACGTTTCATTTAATGAAGGTTCAAGCACGTTGTTTGTATTTGGTCTTCAAACATCTTTGTTGAATTGGAGTCTTCGTTTTTGCCCGGGTTTTCACGCCACCGCCAGGAAACTGTTTGGGCTGGGTATTTGGGCAATAATAACACCCCATGTTAAATTCAAACCCATAAATGGCGGGATTTTCTATGGCCCCATATTCATATATCAGTATATATAAGAGGTGATTGCCCCGTGTGTCAGAGACACAAGCATACTGCTCCTATAATACAAATTTCAATCCCTATAGCTGCCTTGTCAACCGCAGTTAAGCGGCTAGCGTTCCGACTAAGAAGAAAACAGACACTGAGGTGACAGTATCGAATTCTACCGGGGGCAATATTTTTTCCAATTTTATTTCTTTACTAAACACATCACACTCCCAGTCGACCCAACAAAAAAATTCTCAGTTTCCAGGAAGCAAGGGATTCCTTATAATTCCCTTTTTTGACTGTCTGTCAACACGTTTTCTCAGAAATGACAAAATCCATTACAATCAAATTTTGTCTACAGATCCTGAAGAACTGAAAAGAACCGTATTGAATTTCAGGTCAATTGGTAAACTCCAAAGGTGAAAAGTCACCAGTTGTCCAGTATTCTTAGTATATTCGACACATCATGCGGAATATTATTTAAAGCCCAGTTTGATTAGGGTTCCAAGTCCGCCGTCTGTCAAAATTTGAATTCCCAGGCTCTAAAATTAGGCCTTGAGCTGAAAATATGCAACACAAATTCTGTGGCATGCATGTTTTTGTGGTCATTTTAAATGCCGCTTTAAATGTCATTTGTTTGTCTCCTATGTCAGTTTGATAGTAGTGTTACGTAATTTTGTTGTTGTTGTTTTTCGTATGCTGAAAACGCATTCACATTCCATTTTAGGACATACATACCTTCGTGTCTAAAGTCTCAATACCCGGTTTGCCATTTTAATATTCTCTGAAAGCGGCTTTCGGATTTAAATCTGGGATTAGTGATTAATCATTGTGTGGTCTAAGTCTTATTAATATTATTTGCCATCTGCGGCTGTTGTTATTAAAATCTACCAGTAGCTGTTTTTCGTGATTATGCTGTTAGAAGCATTGAAACCGGTTTTTCAGGATAATAGAGCTGATCAGTATATACCAATTTATGGATATTACTTCCTGGACTTATTCAAATAAGACCTCAAATACGCTACGGACGGTAGGTTTATACAGACTTGAAGAGCAATCTCAGAAAGGATACTGAGGTCTGAAGACATCGACTGCTTAATAAAAGCGAGATGGAATTTAGCATTGCGTAAAAAATAAAACCAGATCAGCAAACTTTTTTATATAAGTGCGAGCTAAAATGACTCAACAATAATGCATATTTAGAGCTGGATTTTTCAAATTTTTTGACAAAACCTCATGCCAGATGTTGAGCATTCATATCTGAATTCTGAAATCTATCTAACTGTCTGAATCTTATTTAAGCGCTTGAAACCGGAAAAAAGAATCAGTTGCTCGTTCGCATTGAAAATTACTCTAAAACCGTTTTGAACCACATTCTAAAGTCCTTCCTTACAGTTATAAAATTTAACAACATTTTGTTTTTTACTTTGATACATCAGGAAAGGTAATTTGATGGCAACGGGATGAAAGAAACATGTTTAAAATGAAATTAAACATGATTGTGAGTAAGATGCAGACTTCGCTTTTTAGCTTCGCATTTTAAGCAATAAAAGATCTAAGTGGATTTAGGATGATGACGACCAATGATGTAAAAACGTGGTTGAAATACTGAACATTTCTGTATTAGTATACAAATTGTTTTGACGTTTTAAAAATTATAGTATCAAGTAATTTAACTTCTTTGATATAATAATACAAATTTAAAAAACTGGCATACAAGTGTTGCTAAGGCTTGCATTTTTGGGCGTGATAAATAAATGTAAATATGACAAGCATGAAGAATATTTCAATCAAAAAGAGCATCGAAATTTATAAAGGATAAAAAATTTATGCGTGGCCTCGTGGTGGGTTTAAATGCTTTTTAAGGATAAAGAGGGTAAAAAGATTGGAAATTCAATGCAGATTGAGTTGTGATGGAAATGGGAAATTGTCAATGAAAGTGAAGGTGATTCACAAGAGATGGAAACCTTTACTGGAAGTAAGCTGATCATTTTGTGGCATCAAATTTTACTACAGAAGAAAGTATCAACAAAAATGATTTAATACGAATTTGTTATTTTAATTTTTTTTATAACATTCTAAATACTTATTACTTTGTATGGAACTGTTTTTATTCGAAGCTCAGTAAACTATGAGGCGTAGTGTTATGCGACGTATTTTAAAATAAACCGATTTAATGATCATTTCAAATACGTAGCTGAGCCAATTGTATGTCTGTCTGTCTGATTCTCTGACTCCATTCACCATACTACCCCAGGGGATGAGAAATCAGGTTAAAGGTCATAGGATTATTTCTCATGACCCAATGAATCAATGTATCTAATTTGGTGCGATTCTGACCAAGTTTTATGGACCAAGGGGTAACCCCCTATTACCCCATGGGGATGACAAATCAGACTCAAAGTCAATAGGGCTATTTCTTATGACACAATGAATCACTGTACCAAATTTGGTGTGATTCTGACTAATTTTAAGGTCAGGGGGTTACCTCCCCCTACTACCCCAGGGGGACGACCAATCTGGCTCAAAGTCAACAAGATTCCTTACTATGGCCCAATAAATTACTGTACCAAATTTGGTGCAATTCTGACAAAGCATATGGTCAGGAGGGTTACCTCCCCCTATTACCCCAGGGGGATGACCGATCAGGTTCAAAGTCAAGAGGGTTCCCCCTGATAACTCCATGAATCACTGTACCAAGTTTGGTGTCATTCTGACAAACCGTCTGGCCTGTATCGTGCTCACACACACACACACAGACAGACAGACGGACAGACAAATATAACAATCTCAATACTAGCTTCACTATGCTCAGCTACGTAATAACAAGCTTTTACTACAATTTTACAACAATGACAAGAGAGAATGACAACAGTACGAATGACTGACGAATGACCGAATGACACAGATCCATGGTTTGCACTTCCTTATATAGCCAAGATTCTCCTTTCTTTCCTTGCCCTATGGCTCCAGTTAGTAAACAACCAGTATCCTTAGTAATGACTGCAGCCAACTTGCAGTCAACGGTCCGTTGCCCAAACAAATTGTTTACCAAGTAAACCACCCACTCACGCACGTATATCCTAGGTGAATAAAAATACATAAAAATAGGAGCCGGGCTTTACTCAAAGAGTCTTACCGTCAACCATCACTATGACCCAGACCACCCTCCATATCAATATGCCCGGTTCTAATTACAGCTTTGTAGGCCATAACAGTTTTATAGAAAACTTGAGTAAATTTTGATTAGCTTTATATAAAGGCTTTTCTGTTTCTTGTCAGTTTTTAAAGTAGAGAAATGTAACCTATTTCAGGTACATGTGTTTTACGGGTTTAGGTTTATTTGAAGGTGGTGTTTCCCCAGGCGGATAAAACACTGGGAACAAAAACCAGGTGGTTACGAAACACAGGTGCGGACAAAAAGCAGGCGGAAATTTGTACAGGTTACAAAGAAAACAGGCGACTATTTTACAGGTGAATGAATTTCCTGTCTTGAACAAATGTGCATAGTACATTTGCAGCATCTTTTCTCCACAACATTCAAAAATGCTAAGACAACTGATGTACGAACACGCTATGCCACACACTTTCTATATTATACCTTAAAATTGCACGTTGCTTTTAACTTATCCTTACGATTAACCAATTTAGTTTAACCAACCAAGATCTGCTACAATTATCTACTGGAGCAAAATGTACCAAGTTATTACTTTAAGTGGTACAAGATTTTACTTAGTTTTACTGCAAATATAATGGAATCCTCAATGCATGATTTCTGGGCGTTTAAGTTAACCTTCAGCATTGTTACAAACATTTATGCGCAACTATTTACTTTCATAGTTCGACTTCTGATGGCTGGACGTTTTGTTTGGTTTAGGCCGTTTTACCTAATAGAAACCACAATTTTACGAGCTTGTCTTGGAAACAATAAGTGAAGGGAAGTATGAATGCAGTAATAGCTGTTATCCTATCAGCTACTTTACAAGTCTGCCACTTTCATTATGCAAAATCTTTATTGTGAAATTTGTAAGGTCTCTAAAGAGAACAGCACGAAGTGGACAGAGATTTCACTTTGTTCATTAAGCTCATTTTCATTTTTGAGCTTCGGTACAAACAAAATGTAAGTGTTAAAGACGTAAATATACATTTCGGGATGTTGAAAATAAACCCACGTTTTGAAGTAATCAGACGGATTCAAAAAACAGTATACTACTACTCCGTTGCAACGGTAAAAACACAAATAATTCTTCCTGTTTCACGTAGAAGCTCAATATTGGTTAAGTGATCGTAAATGTGCTAACTATGGTACATATATGATAACAAAATAAAATGCTTTTAAAGTGTTTATATTTTACAATTTGCATTTGAAATTTGACTCACTTTGAAGCGTCTGTAATTGCCAAGCAATCGCCTGTGCAAATCTTCACCTGTGAGTAAGAAGGCGTGAAGGCGTGCACTCAAAATTAAAAGTTCCTGGAATTTAAAAGTTTTTGCATAATCTAAAAACATATACGTCGGAAATAATCCACACCAAGTTTCAGTGTCTCAAGTTTCTCCAGTCTCCAGTGACGAATTACAAAGGTTCGAATTTTGAGCATCAAAAAAGGACTTGTTGAACCGTGATTCTATCAGGATACAGAGTTGGTGGCTGAAACTTAGTTGGAAAATAAGTCATGGTATTAGATATTATTGGTGATAATATTATTTTGTGACCACGCATCTGTAATTTTTTTGAAAATTATTTCCGAAAAAAACCCAAAAATTTTAATTTTTTTTTTGATTCAAATCGCTGTAACTTGATAAGTTTTGGATTCTTGAACTAACCAAAAGGTTGAGCACCGAAATGTTTTGATGTTCTATCTACCGCCGAAAACCGTTGTCAAATAAAATTTCGTAACATGGAAGTTACGCATAAAACTGCAAGTCAACACATTTTCTTGGACCGACTTCCGTACATTACGAATGAGTGGCGATTCTTCCACTTACTTCTATGCGCTGGTTTAGAACGTTTTTAAAAGCTCTAAAAATGCTTCGAACTCGACATTGTGAAAATAGGTAGAGCTTGCGTCAGGTCGTCGTTCACCACTAGTCACCTAGGCGTCCACCCAACGGGAACACAAAGTAAAATTTACGTTAAATATTTGTTGCTTCAATGTTTCAATGTTATTTTTGTGTGACACTGACAGTCTAGTCAGCTTTGGTGTACCAATTTCGAGAAAGCCGAAAACTTAATGTTATTAAAATGCTAGATTTACGTTTAAATATTCACACAAGATTGGTTCAAAAGAATTTATGTGTACAGAACGTGTACTACACGTTACAAAAGTCACAATATCTCAATGTTGATAATGTCACTCAGAAATCACGTTCGTATAGGAAAGTGTATTCTATGTTAGGTTAACGTTACAATTGTCACTTTTGTTTTTAGCTTCTAATTTTACGTATTTTTTGATGATTTTGAGAAAAGTATTATATCTGAAAGCTCAAAATTACATACAAACGTAAAATGAAAAACGCTTTATCATACAAAGAAATCAGATGCCCGCCTAGTTGATACACACTGAAATAGTTTGCGCGCAAAGTCATCAGACAGTTCCAAAGTTGCCATTGGAGACACCTGGGTCAATGCAGCCTGTAATCTAACTTGAAGTTAAGACTAGGTCACAGGTCATACCTTGGATAATATTACTGTGACCAGCAACAATGAATGCAGTATTGTAGTTAGATAAGTAAATTAACTTATAAAACATTGTAAAACTGATACGGCAGATTATGTACACTGCATTCGCGCTGCTGAAAGTGACATTTCAACGTAAAAATCACGTTAAATTCACGTTGGATTTAACGTGATATTAACGTTAATACAATGTGACTGCAACAATGAATGTGAAATAAACGTAAAATCAGTGGCCAAAAATAACATTATGTCAATGTGAACTATGTAACGTGAATTTAACGTTTTTGTTCCCGTTTGGCAATTTTACAGAACAAGGTGTCAAAATGATTTTAAGAAACTGTGCTAAAATATGTTTTTTCATATTTTTGAATTTCGATTTCTAAAAAAAGTTATGCTCGTTTTTCTATAATTGTGACACTTTTGATCATACCCGATTTCATCAATACTTTAGTTGGCATTTGATATGTTTAAGTAGTTACAAGGTCATTATGTTTACCACAGATAAAGCATATGTAAAAATAATTTGTAGCTGTATATTTACAGTGTTGGTTTAGTTAGCCGCAGTGCCGAAAATGTATCATACTGGAAAATACAAACCTGACTAAGACATGAACAGGACACTAGAAATATACCAGATTTTCAATGTAGGCCACGGTCAAGCCACGAAAGCCTAAATAGTAATTTTTCTGTCGTTTGTCTTACCTTTTCCTAAACTGGTATTCTATTATTGGTTGCTGTAGTAGCGTTGTTTGTCGGTCTGAATTTATTTGCAATTACATCCACAAAACTAGTTTTATAAGTTAATATTAGGTTTTTAACCTTACTTTGTAGTGCATTGTACAATGGTATTGTTTTTTTTTCGGCACATACAATTTGATTAAATATTCTGGCGCCTGGACAACTTGATCGCTTTGCAATTAATAAATTGCAATTTTACTCGCAAAAAACAACCCTGACGTTTAGAACAGCGTGGACGTGTAACCATTGCTCACGGGTTGGGTGACCCAGTTTAACCCGGGCTTTTGAATACCCAGCCCCCTTGTTTTAAGAGTGGGTTTTGGGTAAAAGTGTGTTTTTTTAAATTATTGAAAAATACAATTTTTGTAAATAATTGACCTTTTGCTGCTTATAATATCAAAATAGTCCAAAATATGCATAGCTTTTACTTTCACAAATCATTTATTAAGCACATATTTTGCAACACTACTGCCTCTTGGGGCGCCAAATTCTTGGCGGGTGCTGAGTTAAGTGCATTTATACATTGTCAATTTTGTGTGCCATATGCTCCTGACGATTCTTTGCAACTCAACCTGGATTTTGTGAATTTCCCCAACGCTCAAAAACATCTTGAAAGAGTTATAGCACGACCACAGTTTTCTATTGTACTAGTTCATTCTTATGTCGGAATAGAACAGCTTTACCATGGCGCAAAAAACTCATACGAGCTTTTTAGTATTACAGTCTATTGAATCTTCTTTGAGAGATCTGGAATTTGTAGCAGAGTCACTGGAGTATTTGATTTGATGCTGAACACAACCCATACCTACCCTGATGAAAACATATCACCAGCTTCAGAATTGGTTGTATCAAAATATCCCAATGTATATAACATTAGCGAGTTTGAGTATTGGAACCAAGTTGGTTCAACCAACTTCCAAAAATATCTTCAACAACAGCAGAAAATCTCGGCAATTTTCAACAATATGGACTTAGTTTAACAAGACAAAAATTGCGCTTGGTAAGTTATGTCCGTCTTGAAAACTTCAAACTGAGTAATTTACTATTACAATTACACATGGATAGCAACAATATTATTATATATTACTATTATTTTGCTAGCTTATTACATTAGAATGGCTTCAAATATTATGTTTAACGTGGAAACACGTACTTTAAAGAACCTGAAGCGCCAGTCAGTCAGTCTGGATTACCAAACAGGTTATAGTTTAGGTGGACCTGTACCTTTGAATTACTACAATAGAATTATTCGTCTTCCTCAAACAGGATTTGTGGAATGGTGAAAAACGTTTTTCTTGACTGCTGTAGAAGATACAGATTACCGTTTGTGGCCTTGAAAGATGAGAATACTATTCATTTGCTAGTTGTTTTGCTGATTCCAGTAATTAAATATGTACTAGCGACAATATGGTTTTGTGTGGTTCAGAAACCACTTAACTTATCAGGTCAAAATGGGGTGTTGCCAACCATAAAATGCTCCTATGTCAACTGCTTACCCCACACAATAACCCAGCACTGTTTTGCAATGGAAGTGCGCATGCATAACTGAAATGTGACAACTTACATTCTTCAGAAGTAGCAGGTCGTTTTCTCAGGCCAAGTCGGTTTGACACGTCCCCAATATCCCTCCTGGTTGTGGTGATGGCACCAAAGTGATGACGCTATCGAAATCACCTTTGCGATATAACTGATGTACTAACAAATTGCGCTCAATAACTTCTCTCTTCTGATGCAGAAAGTAACCACCCACAACACAGTACAATTTACTTTTTGTGTGGATCAATATAGTCCACTATAAAATCTACTGAACTATTTATTCCGTCAGTATATACGTATGCACACAGAGTTTATGTAACGTTCAAAACTTACTAATTGCTGGCAAAACAATTACTTCGACACTGACAACAATTACTAGAAAATATTAACAATGATGGCTACTACTATACTACGCTTTTGCCACTTGGCTCATTCCTCCTGTCTTCAGCTCCGTGTTCCGTCTCAGTCCCAAGCCAATATCGTACCGTTCCTCTCTTACCATTTTCCGACCGAAAAGCTGAAATTACTCCAAGAAAGAAAAATCTCTCCACTCAACCTCATATTATTTTTTACATGCTCATCGCATCTTTACGTGTACATTTTCCCATCACTCCTCGCTCGCATCTCCTTCTCTTACCAAGTAACTGTTTTCAGGTACGTCTACCTATTTTTTGGTAGATGGCCTGCTCTACCCTCCTCTGGGCTTGACAAACTTTAATTGCAATTTTGCTTTCAAAGTGAGGGAAAAGCGAAAAATAGAGTAAAACCCTATCCACCTTCAGGTGATGCCGCAGTTCCGTTCTCTAAAAATTCCCATAGCCACCAAAAAATCTTATTATGAATGTCTTTTCTGCTCCCAGCTCCACTTTATTTGATTACTCCACCCGTTGAAATTCCTTGTCATTTTCTATTCCTGCAATATTAATTAAGTACACACATCTACAACTTTCGGCAACCACTCAAGGCTATTTGCATCTCTATGTTTGCTACAAAGTTGAACCCGTTTTTACAAGTTCTCACGTATCCATGAATACAAATATTTTGTATATAAAATAAGTTTTCAGGTGTTATTCGTTTATACGCAACCATAATATCTATATATAAAATAAATATAAACAATAACAAAAGTACCTATTTAATTGCTTACCATTAAACCCCAAAAAATACTTAATATTGACAAACAAAATTTCTCAAATTTTTGTAGTACTTTAGTGATTTCTCTTCATTTCATAAATCCAATTTTTCTTTGGTCGCAAAAAATCTGACACTTTGTATGAATCATGGGATTTTTACAATATTTATTGTTTATTCCATTATACTGCAGTTAGATAATGAAATAGTAGGTATTATTGGGGCGCATTACTATTAGTGCGTTTGGTGTCCAGCTAAAAATTTGAAGATAACATTTTAAATTATCAATTGGGGAAACGAGTTCAGATTGCATGCAATACTAACGCCCGGTTCAGGGTTCCTCAATCAATTAAAATTCGAAACCACTCAGTTTGTTGGGCAAGTAATCAGGATGTCATATCCCCGTCGTAACTACATAGTGAGTGCTTTTACAAAACTCTGATGTCTGCTTTCATTGAAATTTGTTATGCTGCAAGTTCATGTCCAAACATATTTTTTTAACTAGAGCAGCAGACTGATATAGAGTAACTATTTGCAATGGGGATCACCCAAAAATCAACTTTCTCAAATTTTCAAACTTTAACTACCTACGGATAGTAGGTCTTAAGCAAAGGGTCCATGCCAAGTTTCAGCCCTCCAAACCAAGTATGGCATCAGTAGTGACGAAAACATATTTTGATCGGTTCCACTGTAAACAATGTCAAATTTCTCAAAACTGAAAAGCTTTTGGACTGTGATTTTTTCTGTGACTGGATATATGAGTCAAACAATCATGCAAATATGGCGACTTTTTATATTTACATTTTTTACAAAAAAAAATTCTACTCAAATTTTCATGAATTCTTCATAGTTTTTTTACTTCGAACCGCGTCCATTTTGGGTTGTAGTTTAAAAGGTCACAAATTTATAATGTCCACCTACACTGCAGCAAACTGTTTGAAAAAATTCATTCAAAATATCGAGATATCGGCAAAAGACTAAATTACCGGTGCGAGTTTTGGGGATGTACTTGTTATGCATCACCCGAGGCTTGGCTAATAATCAACCAATCAATCCAACAAAATGTGGAAAATATGCGGCATAACTGGCACTTACTCTGACATCAATTGCAGCTTGATTGTTTGGAAGCCGACACTTATGCTGAGAACCCTCAAATTCCGAAAAAGTGAAAAATTTTACAAAATTTTACAATCTTTTTTCGAGATCGAGATTTTAAAAATCTGAGGATACAGAATTGAGCTTAATGCATTGTGATTATTTTGACACCGAAACTGTAAGTATCCGACCACTCAGACGTGAAGACGGTTTGTCTACTTTTGGCACTTCATAAGAAATGCCTCCAAAACATGGGATTCCATGGCCGTGATCTCCTACGGAAGATAAAAATAAACTGGAAGAAATAAACTTACGCAGTACTGTGAAAGGTCCTGTCCACATTGCTCGTTTACTGTTCCGTTTTTAGTTTGTAAAAACATGCTCTTAGCATTTAATTTGTAGAAAATTTAATATTTAGTTGGTTGCCGCTGAGACCTATGACACTGATTTGGATATTGAAAACTTTGCAACGGTACAGCAAAACTAGGAATTACTACTACATCGTCAACGTTTGTTCATTGAAACTAAACTGGGCACAGCGTACCATTGCAAGCTGACAATAGGGTTTTTAAAAGTGGAAAAATTATTGTCAAGACTTTTGCCAGAGTTGTAGCCTACACCAGATGTTTGGATAGGTATCTAGTGTATGCCAGCGTTTTTCTGCTAAGATTGAGGACGATTTGCACCTCACGGTATGCTATTTTCTGTGAGATATTATTCATACATTTGGACCGTATCTATCGTTTTTAGAATTTGTACTGAGTGTTGCATGTTATTTATGCTTTACGAGGTTAAGACACTCACGCCAGGATACCAACTAAAGTCAACTTGAGCACAAAATGGAGTACAACGTCACAGATCTATTACGTTGCATCACGTATGTTGATTCTGACGTAACCATGAAACTGAAACTACAAATTAAAGTGTTGATATCTGTTCCTGCGCACTGGATATGATGGTGTACAACTGACTACAGGAAAATCCTAAATTCATCTGAATGCACTGCCGCCTCATCTTTGCCTTACGTAATAAACATTTCAAAGATTTTATTTGTTAGCAAATCGGCTTTGGTTCTGTTAAAATTTTTAAATGTACTTAAATTTGACAATGTTAATTATTTCGTTTTTGTTTATAAAACTAGCTGACCAAAACTCAGATTTGCGTTTTTGACTTCCTGAAAACTTGAAGTGATACTTGTTACTACTTATTGCGGTCGGTATACTACCTCGCTTAGGATACCATTATAAAAGCCCAATCATCGATTAATAATTGGATATCGGTTTTGTTGCAATTAACGAACCAGTGTATTCTATATATCAATGTTATTGTTAAGGGAAATTTTGGTTTAAATATTAGATAGGCATGGGTCAGTAAATGCAAAAATGAAGCAGGTTATTTATAATGTAATTTTAGCTCTTTACAAATACGTTGCTAATAAAATACTTCCAAAAATTTATGCGTTGTTTATTGTCCTGATGGGACATCCAGAAATGACGTCACTTTTAGGAATCAATGGGTCGCAAGGGTTATAAGGTGACAGTTTATATTAAATATTATCCTTGAACGTTAAAAATTATGAAAGGAAAAAGTCAAAAAATTGTTTTTTAAGGTGACGTCATTATTGAATGACGTCGGAGTTTAAATAAGCCAATTTACAAATATCCACATAAATATGAAAGTTTTTTTTCCAACAAACCCTAACTTTGCATTTATTCCACCACTGAACACAAAATGTATTATGGTTTTTAAAGCATTACATGTTAACGCCAGGTCTCAAAACATTCATGAAAAAATGTACTTTGACAATTTTTCTAAACTCAAAATTGCAGCCAGCCAGATTTGGATTATAATCAGCATTCCAATTGTCCAATTCGAATGTTCTAATGATACAGAAAATAAAGTATAATAATTTGTAAAATGTTAAATGTGGGAACAAATGCATGCACCAGTATAAAATCCACCAGCCCTCTACGTTCCTGTACATATTTTGGCATTTTTCCTAAATATTGACGTCCACTATTGATACTCTGCAAATTGCTTGATAATTTGTTGTTTAATTCTCAACTCTGCTTGCTTTACTACTGCTATAGTCATGTAATAATGCATTTTAGAGCATGCTTGCTTAAAACTTGAAATGATTGCGAGACATGAACCAAACTATTATAAAGTTTATTCAAGCGTCGAATGCACTGAAATGCGGATTCAATTTGGTACAAATTCTGTTTAAAATAACACAAAATATTGTAGCCACCATCTAGCATGTCCTTTAATGACGAAAATTGTTGGTTTCGCTGGCGGAACAGTAACTATACGTATGATCCCGTTGGAATAGAACTGACAAATAAACAAACCAACGATTTGAAAATAATGATTGTCTTAACACTTTCAAATTGTCGAGGTAAATAATTTCTAATAAACATTACAAACAAGTTCAATGCATCGTAAAACCGACACTTGAACATAGCAACATACAAAAATAGTAACTCCATAAAGGGCGCCCATATATTTGGAGAAAGCGCAAGTATCCAGATCACAAAGTTGAGTGGCTGATCATGCATTGTTTTCTGAAAGCTATGACAGTATCAAAATTTATGTTCAGTAATTTCTGATAATTGTAGTCCGGTTTTCTTCCAGCACGTTAATTTTATGCTGTTATATTCTATCAAATTTGAGGTAATTGGAACGGGTAAATACTGAGACACTAAGGATGTTTCAAATTTTCGCAGATTCCCCAAGCCAGCATTTTCTCGTTTTTATGTGCACTAATTGTTAGAATATGTACTTCCGATAGAACAATTGCAGACATTATACGGTGAGTGCAAAACAGGCGGGGAAAGAATTTAAACAGTAATCGATTGCGGGCTTTAATGTCATTTTTAAACTTGTCTAAGTACGCAGGTTACCAAAGCTCTATTCGTACAATTATAGCTCGTTGGTTAGCATTCCAGAAATTTGCGTGATGAGTGAAAACTGGATTTAAGACGACGTTCTTTTTTGATTGTTCCAAAGTTTGCACAGTATCCATTACAGACAATATCAACTTGGCAAGTATGGCCCATTTTGGTTGAAATGGCTTGAATCGCAAGGTTAATTGCAAGTGTGTTTATAACAATGACATCCAATGAAATGAAAATGTCCAATGAAAATATTATCAGAAAAGTTTTCATAGGACTGCAAGTAAATAGTAAAAACAGAGTTAAGAGATCTGCACTAATTTGCAAAAACGTTTCAGTGTCAAAATATCATTATTGTCGAAAGATAAGCAAGAGATTTTTTGAGTGTAACTGTTTGAAGATAGTTTTTGTTGAAGTTTGTCAAATAATTGGGGGGATATTATATTTTAATTAAGTAAATAGTTAATTTTAGAGTAAGAATTAGCTGGAGTACTTTAGAAGCCATATATAGCATAATTTCTTATGGGTATTCCTCCGGTGGGCATTTGATTGTGCACGGATCTATGTCAGGTGCTGTCGCATTGGGTGTACATTGCAGCAAATTTGTGAAAGCGTTGCACAGTTCTATGCAAGCTATAGAGCAAAAATTGACCACTTGTTTAACATAACTGTACGTTATAATAGATTTAATGCGAATTTTGTAATTGATATTTAAACGATGTGCTTGTTTGACAAAACAGAACATTAATGAATTATTTGTGTAAATCTTTATTTTTACAGAAGTCAAAATTGGTGAAAAAGGGTGATCAAATAATGACTCCTTACGTTTTGGTGTACAACCGCAACGATATTACAGCCTCGAACTAAGTCTTGTTGGACTGCAAAGGCACTTTGAAGATGAATATTAAGCTACAAATTTTGAAGCCAGTGACAAAGTTCAATTGAAACTAAGCCTGCGTAACATCCTTTTAACTTGAAAGGTAGATTAGTAGAGACTAGTAAGTAGATCTTTGCAAAACAGACAAATATCTGAGCAACAAAACATTTGGAAATGACCTGGTTTCGTATTATTATGATAAGAAATCATGGTTGTAATTTTTTTACTAAAGAAAGAAACTTTATCTTCATTAGTATTTCTTGATAAACGGTCCAATTTTATTTAAAAAATTAATTTGTAAACGCGCAGCATAATAATTGAACACAAGATATGTGAGTAGCTCAGGCCATGAGTAAATTTAATTGTCAGTATCTGTAATTTACATTTAGATTAAAAATTGTGCTTTTGGGTTTTTTCAAGTTGAAAAGAATTTTTAAGAAGGTACATTGAACTTAATAATTGTCGACCGCCTAATTTTTATTTAGTTTAGAAATTTACCTGACATTCCCACTTTTGAAGTGTTACAAAAAGAATACACAGTGCAATACATAATGTCTCTTTGCTGGTTCAGTCGGTTCCTTGAATTTTTTGCCGTTATGTGCTTTAATTTATAAAGTAGGAATCGTCAATAAATGCTTTTAACCGACCGCTACATTTACCAACTTAATTAAATGGATGAATTTGACTTTGTATTTATGTATATTTTGCCACATTTTTCGGGACAAAATTTAGACGCCTAGTTGATGCATAATAATGATTATCAAAACGTCGTCTATTAAGTATCTACAAATATATATTTCGCGATACTGATTCGATACCCCATCGATGTCTACAGGTTTGGCGTGGAGTTGTAGACGCTTAACATGTATCTTAAAGTATGCATCATTTGGGCACCACGAAGTGTTCCATTTGAGCGTCAAATCGACGGGTGTTTTGAGACGTCGAAACGATGTTATTTAGACAATAAAATGTTTGCTGGGTAATATTAAGTAGATAGCTGAGACCACCAGGATAAATTTAGGATTTAGAGTTAGATATCATTGAGACGAAGATCATTAGATATCATAGTTATACATAAAATCGCAGCTAAATGGAAGTTTTAACTCTTAACAAAGTAGTAATTTTTAAAAATTTGTAAACCTTTGTTATCAACCGCCATTTGATACACACAAGCAATACAATTATGCATATTAAAGCTGTATATATATAATATACAAAATATACACTCATACAAATGTACAAAATATATTTATTAGCATCATTTAATAAAAAGGCCTTTATAGCGTATTATTTTAATTAAAACCTAAAGACTTTTATTAAAAGAGATTACAATAAAAACAGCCTGTTTGTTAAAAAAAAACTCCACTTAAAAGATTTTTAAATATATTTCCAGCTTATGCAGAAATTCAATCAACAAAACATCTCACTTGTAGTGTGAATACATTATAATTTAAATATGTCTTTTACCACATAAGTCCATAGCACTGTCATGGCTAAATGTTAAGCAAATTTAGTGCCATTTCAGTTTTTACACGCATATATGTTAATGTTTCTACTACACTTTCATTCAAGGCGCGACTCGAGCATTCACGCTCAATAAATAGATTGGTAATTACCAATAGTATATGTCACACAACATCTCTTGCTTATCAAAAGTTTCCACCGTTTTTCCTGGTTTCAGCTGCTTCATCAGACTCAGTATTCAAAATTTTAATGCATTGTAATGCTGCCGTTTTTTAAAAACAATTTATTTTTTGTATTTGAAAAAAAAATCTTTTTATAAAATAAATATTGTTTCGTACTTAATTTAATTCCTCTTCTGTTGACTTACAAGCTATTTCCGGATCTAATAGTGAACTCATTTGAAAACTGCATTTTTGTTCACCCATTTAAACCCAAGTCGCCTTTACTTCTTCACTGATTGGCAAAGCAAACCAAGAAAGCTTCAACAGAACTTGTTCAACCTTAACCCTTCAACCCTCTACATGCATGTTTTATGTCAAAACGATAAATACGTCATCACCCTTGCTTAAATCTTCTAAGAGAAGGATATACTCAGTACATTCTAATACTTTTCTGCAGTCAAGGGAACATGATTACATGAGCGAAAGCGAAATGTTTCTTGCCGTGCTCACCTCTTGAGGAACAAACATTACACAAAAATACTTTGTTGTGCATTTATGATTGTGGAAGTGTTTGATTGAACTTTCAATAACAATAGCATGAATTCTTCATGGAGGTCTTCAAATCCAGCAAGTGTGATAACCACTGGTATAAGTTAAATTATTTCATTATGTAATTTTGGACCATGTTTTGATTTCACAAACTTTGTGTTAAATCGTTACAAAAGATACTTATGTAAGTTACCAAAAATTTACAGATCCCATCAGTTTAAACGTACGACTTGTGTGGAACATCGAGAATTATCTGCTATTGCAACGACAGCCAAACTTCTTAGTCACCCAGGGTTTCACTTTTGAAACCTACGCCAACTCTCCGTGACATTCAAAATGGACCCCTGGATTGCACCATAATTCTTTCGAAAACGAACATATTAACAGCTAGATTTGTCATGTTGGCTGTGAACTAAATCAAATTTTTGGCATCGTTACGGAAATATATACCAGCTTTTCGGCTGGAAGTACAACTGACAAAATAACTGTTAGTCTGATTTTGGTAACATTTTCGAACAATTAGAAAGCGATTATTATTATATGTTATGCTAACCAAAACTTGGACTTTTTCAGAAGTCGAAGTATGTGAAACAGGCCGATCAATTCCTGCTTCCTTACACGTTGGCTTATTTCCATATCAGCGTCACTTCAAAAAATTATTATGATCTGTTGAACGTTTATGGTACTATGAAGTTTAGAAATTAGCTTCAAATACAAAAGCCAGTTAAATTCCCCAAATTTGAAACGAGAACAGAAGCACGCATCAAGCTGGGACAAGTTGATTGAATAAACGATTTTATAACAAATGCTAACCTAAAATCATTTCCAGTCCTTGACAAGATTAGGAAAACCCGAAGGACACTCGTAGCAATATGAATCATGGAACTTTTATACAGCAAGCAATTAACACACTTATGGTGGATGTGAAAGCTGGAATCCAATGGAAAAGTCAGTATTTCCATAGTGTCCAAAATAAAACCAGAATAAAACCAACATCAATTTTCTCGACAAATTAGATTCTAGGGTGTTTTTTGCACTTATAAGTTAGCTTATCTTTGGGCAATTTTAATAATATTTTGCAATTTTAACAATCACAATCTGAAAACAAGATCATCATACCTACTTCTCCTATTTATTTGTATGGAACCATCACAATAAACACTTTCGCAATTTTGTTGCAATCATTTCTACAAATGTTTATAAAAACTACGTTGGCTTGCACTTAAATACGCATTCCCATTATTAGCTCCCTGCTACAGCAGAGGAGCTTATTAAGATCTGGTTTGTCCGTCTACTTTATTCTTCCCAAATGGGCTCAAACTAGCAAAATGGGCTGCAAACCAGTAAATTTGACTTTAAACCTACAGAATGGGCTTTAAACGAGTAAATGTGGCTTTAAACCAGCAGAATCGGCTTCAAATAACAAGAATAGGCTGTAACCTACCTACAATAGACTCCAAACCTGCTAGGCTGGTATCCAAGAACTTCGTATACTTTTAGCAGCGAGCGTTTCTATGCTTTACCATTGACTGGTTTTGTTTGATTACATTTTTAACTCAAAATTGTTACGTACTATATTGCAATAATTTTTCGCCAAAAAGTAATTACACTTTAACTTATTTACAAATTAACCAAAACTTTACCAATTCTGCAAAACCAAATTGCAAAAACGAAGGCTAACCAAAATGGCGACCCAATACCAAAACATAATAGCAAAATGCCATGTTAAATTGTAATGATCATATTAAATTTCCGAAATATCCAGTTTCCTTCATTATTGAACCGCGCACCATAAAACCACCATACCATCAAATCAGGAAGCAAATGTCGTCCTTTCTCCATCCCCAAAAGTTTCCACCATACCCACAAGACATTCAGTAAATCAAAAACCGAATCTCTCCTAAATTCCTCAACTTCCTTAAATTCAAATAGCTTTGTTTGTTTTCAACTGCTTTAGTGTTGTTTTTTGTTTATGCTTCATTTATTTCTGCAAAAACAAACTATGTTTAATATATATTTAATAAAATTGTTATTTACTAATTCTACTAGTTCATAATATGTTGCACTAGAGTTAATACATTAATATTACTACCCACTATTTCATAGATTTCTGCCTTTTGATGTAATAATACAACAAATCCTAAAGACTTACAAAAGCTTTCCTTAAACCCTGCTGTCTCTTAGTCTTATTTGTAGTCTTCACCACCGAGTATCCTCTAATTAAAAATTGTACAACTAACTTATGAGCACAAGCTTGAACACGGAAAGTTAGCACTACCAACACAACGGTACTGTTATGTTATGGATGTTGGGATGTGCTTGTACTTGCCTCTAGCATCATCATCAGATACATGAACTACTGTTGTTGCAAATTTCTCTCCCAAAGAAAGTGAGTGGAATGACGATACAAGTATTTTAATGATAAAATATTCATTCGTTTTATTCGGTTAAGCAAACCAAATTTTTAGATAGGTATGTTTTGGTTTGATGTATCACTATTTTTATTGCTACTAGAATTAAGCTTGCCTCTTCTGGTTTGTGATATGCCTATTGTATTGTAAATAATAGAATTTTTGCCTGTCAGTCAAAAGCGCAATGTAAACAATTCTATTAAGCTTTGCCTATCAAACACTTACTGTTTTGGCAGCTTGCAGAGTCAGGTTAAGTGGAAGACAAGCAGCTTTTGGTATTAAACTAGTCCTCTTCTTCCTCTTTATGTGTACATTCAATTCAATAATCCGAAAAGCTATATTAATAGTTAAACAAAGTGCCCAGAACGTTAAAGCTTAAATAGTCGTTTGTTCTTTTCTGTGTGTGGAACTGTTACTATAATAGCCGTTTTTACAAACCTTTAATTATCAAAAATTCATGCATGAACGTAATAAAAAACCGATAGACGAAACCTCCTCTTTTCACACATTCATGCTTTACCTGTAGGCATTAAAATGTGCGAAGCAAGACAACCGACGTTTCTGCTGTGAAAGCAGTGGCAGCAGTAGACATCTTCGGTTCCACGAGTCCAGCATATTAGGAATGTTTGGCTAAGTCGGAAATGGCACAAGAAGGGAAGATTTCATTGCAAATTCTGAATATACACCACTGCTGGACTACCACTGCGGGCTTATTATATACCAGTCATACCATAGATGTCAAATAATAATTCCTGGAATTCGTTCATCTAAAGAAGTCATTAGGGTTGTTGGATTTTTTCCCGTTAAGAAATACAAAAAAACTACGATTTGATGTTGTAACGTCTCCTTCGTTATTTGCTCAGATTGGGTTCCATAAAAGCAAAATCTACGTGAGCGCTACATGTTAGTACATACTATCACAAATCAATCATCATCCTTGTTCAGGTTGATAATCCAATATTGTTAATAACTTGATTTTATGAACTCATATAATACACTTTTGAATTAAGTTATATAATACTGTCTAAGAAATTAATGGTCACAAGGAAATAAATATGCCTAACTCGAATAAACCTTTTCACATTACCTGATGGCCCTTGAACAAACTCCTGTTTAATTTAATCCTGCAAATCCTATAACAAAATGACAATCATATATTTGGTTTTAAAAAACATAGGCCGTAATTTGTAACATGTATAATCGATGGGAATGTGACTATATAAATGGACGAAGAACCTATAATCTTGACATTGCGAGACAAGCGGTGACAACATAGAGCCAAGTAGTAGTAACGACTGGTTTGTAGCAATAAACGATTGTGAAGAAGGATTTAAGGGAAGCAAATGAACGAAAAAAGGATGTTATAGCTGTTTGTAATTTTAACCTTCGAATAAACCAATAATACAGATGGTTCACGGGAATGTGTAATTGTACAACCAACAGCATAATATGTATTGAAATGCCAAAATGTTACAAGATTTGACATTTACCGATATCGATATCATGGATTTATAGGAAGAATGTTTTCTCTGTAAAAATAAAAAATAAATTCATCATGACGTGCCTTGCGCAAAATCTCCATTGAAAACATTTCCCATACGAACTAATACAACTGCATTGTGCGACATGCAACGTTCACTAAATGAACTTCATTTACATTCACTAATATTGAGGGAATGCTATTTTCCGATTTCCTTTCCCTTTATTCATCTTTCATCTACTTTCGCACACATTTCAACAGTTCCACGTGTACAGCAAACACGTCAAATAAGACAGTACATAGACTAAATGTTACGAGAAGGTTGCAAATTATACGCTTGACGTATTGCTTTGCAACTTGAAATGTGAATGTTTCACATGCACATGTAATATTTTGCCATGAATTCTTGTACCAGCGACCAGCACCACATGCTAATGGGTCTCCCAACTCGTCAATCATTTGGCTTTTGTTTTGTTGTGCTAGAAAATAAATGCAGTCAGTGCTCACATTTCGTGTTTAATGTGTGACCCTGCCTGACAGTTATATTAGTAAGTAAGTACCTAATAGCACACAATAATATATACTATTAATTACACAGTTTACTTGTTAAACTGGTTAAACAGCTGATGTGCAAACCGGCTCTCATGTGGCCTGCGCGCTATACGCGTAGAATATTGCAAGTATTTGTTGACTAGTAATTTTGGGTTTGTAGTGCTTTCCAAAATATGTATCATAAGATTTTGTTTTGCTGTTTTCATGGTTAGTGAAGAATTTCTTCGTTGTCCGGTTGTAATTCTTGTAAAAAATGGATGAATGACCTAGCATTGCGGCAATGAACATAACTCCAAGTCAAAACAAACGTCCGAGACACTGCTGCGAGCTTTAACCCATCTCGTACAAACGCCATGCACAAGGAGCAAGCTGGCAGGAGTGGGGTAATTGGAGGCAGGGAAAAGTACACAGGGGCTCCGGACTTTCCTTCCATTTCAGCCCTGAAAGTGGTTGCGGATGTGGGACACATCTTTTTGTGCTAAACCAGTGATTAAATCATACAGTGCCGAGCTGAAAATGCATCCTGTGATGGATTCCGGATAATTCGGTGAAAGGTATCAAGGAGTGGGCATTCCGTATGCATGCGTTTGTGACTAGATCTGAGCTTGGACGAGACCCAAAAATTCTCACTACAGTGAGCCAGTTTATTGAATGGCTGAAAAATGCTGATGCAAATGGAATATATTTAATTAATCAAAAGCCAGATTTGGTGAAGGGATACTCCAAATTAATTTTAATTCCAAACTGAAATTAGAGTTTTCTCGGCTATGCACTGCCGTTCTAGGGGAATATGTCAAGCCGGCTACATCAGTGTCTGCTAACGTTAAAAACGCTAAACGCCACGCTAACGCTAAAAACGTTCATGAGCATGCAGCTGGGTTTGGTCATGTTACTGTACATTACATAAAGCAGAAACCGAAGTGGCGGCTACTTACTGTTTGTTGTGCTGAAAGTGGGTCAAATCGTCGTTGTGGTGGACAAAGGGATTTGTTGGCTGGTTCATTGGCCGTTCTTTTGCGTTGGGCGAGGAGCTTTGGTGACCGTGTGGCTTATTCTCATCTAGGCAGATCCACCACCACACCCTTAACGTTTGGCTCTTTACCAGGACATACAGTTCCTACCCATGCCCGTAGAGATATCATGATGAGAAGACAAAATCATGCCATTAATTTGTAATCAAGTGATATACAACAACAAGCAAGAAACTTTCCCTGGTTCACTATTTTTCCTGTCAACGACTGATGCGCACATTTTAAACCGCTTTTTCGGAGAACGGATATTGTTATGTACATACATTTGTTCTACTCCTAGCATTCAGGTAAGGAAAAAGATGTGGATATTTGTTTTACTCTTTTTATGATTGCACAATTCCGATGGATTATTTCATTGATAGCAGAGTAGGTTAAGCTAACCGCGGTTTGCCACATTCGCAAGTTTGTGCGTTTTTGTTCTCATAATTGACACAAAAAGACTTTTTTTGTACGTATGAATGTAAGTTCATTTCATAAAAGTAAAAAACTTTCGCTACATAGTTGAGTTATAGTACTAAATTGATAAAATAAACTCTTATAAACTATTAAAACATGTAATAAATCATCAAATTGCATTTCACATGCATGGATAGACTCAATAATAAATTCTAGATCTTGCTCTATAAGTGATGTTTTGTATATATAAGAATATTTCATATGCATAAAGAAATATTTTTTAATATCCTTCATTTTCAGTTATATTAGTCTGATCTATTTACAGGATTTGACGCAACTATTCCAAGCACTCCAAAAAAGAATGTGACATCAAGCCAAAGCCTTAAAGGAATGGAGAATCGTATATGTAGAACGGTTAGAACCTAGAGCAAGAGAGATGAAGCTGTAAGTGTCTGTGTTAATGGATAAGCAAATGTTAGTACGGAACGTATAATATTAATAAACGTGAATAATTACAAAAAACAATTAAACAAAATTAATTAGGCGAAAAGCACAATTTTTACGAATAAAAATGGTAAAAGCAATAATCCGGGATCGAAAACGATCTCTTCTATGATTGTGAGTATACATACATACATACCTATTACTCTTTATATGTAAAAACTCTTTTATTTGTACAGATACTAATGGTTCGATAGACTATTCAGATTATGTTCAACTTGGATGATGTCTGCATGATAGTGCTTCAACGATACCAAAAGTGTGGTATCTTTTCCCACAATGTTTGCATTATCATGAAACCCATCTTATATTTGATAGTGCAAACCAAAATATTAGTATGAGTTTCGAATACTAATCATAAACAGCATAATTGTTACAGATACTTAAAGAAACCCAAACACTAGACATGTGATATTAATAAATATTTACTTGAAAATTACTTGACTCTCACCTGTGCCGTGGGTTCATCAAAAATGTAGAGGTTAGTTAACCGAAAAATGTAAACTTCTTGTTTTCCAAATAGCAATTTATTTGTAATGTAAACTTAGCGTGAAGTTTTTTATTAAAAATGAAGTTAATAATAACAACTTTGAGTTTGATTGCTAATATGAGTCGATCTTACTTTTGTTTTTATCTTCACAAATTAATCCAGCGTTAGGTTGTTGCATGAATTGTTAGAATGAGTGCGCAAGCGACTGCTAAAATAGTTGTTATTTTGGTGGTCGATGTCGCTTTTATGTCTCTTATTATTTATGGGCGTTTTTCCCGTTGGACGTGGGAATTTAAGAGACATCAGGGGAATTGGTGTAGTTTGAGGGGTCATGTTGGTGGTTCCCATCGATGTAAAATGGTTCCTATCTGATTCCAACCCGCACCTCGAAAGGCCGGCTTCGGAATCAGGTAGGGCCACTTCACATGCACTCTCCTCCCTTGCTTCCAGTCTGCACCCGGTTGGGCCGACTTCGGAAGCACCGCCGAGGAGGGTGCTTTGATGGGTAGACCCTACAGGTAGACGCCCATGCCGTAACACGGACATCTCCTGCTCTACACCAACTCCAACATTGCTGACAATGGTGTTATTGTCAGTTGAAGAGGAAAGTCTATGCTGCACCATAGACTTCCCCTTCTTATGTTGGTGCTTATGCTTTACATCCATAGGCTTCGGTGGGGGCATGGTGAGAAAATAACTCGACGTTTCGGTGCAAGTCACCTTCTTCAGGATAAGCGTTTCTGGAGATGTTGTCAGTTCAACTTCCAAAAACGCACTCTGTCTTGGATTCCGCACGCACCTGATTCCGAAGCCGGCCTTTCGAGGTGCGGGTTGGAATCAGATAGGAACCATTTTACATCGATGGGAACCACCAACATGACCCCTCAAACTACACCAATTCCCCTGATGTCTCTTAAATTCCCACGTCCAACGGGAAAAACGCCCATAAATAATAAGAGACATAAAAGCGACATCGACCACCAAAATAACAACTATTTTAGGTTGTTGCATCGCTGTATGTAAATATATAATTACTACTTAATCAATTATACTTTCAATTAATTACTTTAGAAATTTACCACGACACTATCTGTTTTAAATGTATAGGCAGAATAAAATACGCAAACACATTAAACGTAGTTGTGTTAATACAATGGACGTTAATCGTTATAGAAGTCTTAACATTTTCCAGCACTGTGGAGGATTACATAGTTGCACAGTATTTTGTTTTTAAAGTGCGACAGTGCCAGATGATTGATGACACACTACGATGATACGGTAGATTGTACTCTTAAAAGAATGTTGAATGTATCCGCACATTGCACTACCACAGTTCCATGTGAAATTAACGGTAATTTTGTCACAGCCACGTAACCGCCGTAACACTACCTATGCCGATCAGGTTCAAAGTCCAAATTCTATCATTTATTCACTTCAAAAATGTCACTTCCAACGACCTCAATTGTGAAAACCATTTTTTTCGTTTCCATGCTAAAGATAATCAATCTTCCAAGGAAACAATGTTAACTCCATGAAACGTACATTGAAGCAACAATTAAAATCTTATAATTATAATTAAAACTATTATCATGGGTGAGCGTGGCATAACCAATCAGGTAAATGTTGTTCTTCCCATTCATTAGGCAAAAACAATATCGTTTCGCAATACAGTAGGCCTGATCTATATACATGGGGCGAAAAACAATTTTATTAAGGAACAAGAGATTATAATTATCTTCTGTCTTAATGAACCAAAGAATAGTACCAATACAAATAACAATGAACACCATCGGCTTAACGCAACGCTGTTATGAGCGTTGGCACTCATAATTTCATGTCGGCCGAGTGTAATTCGGCATAATATATGAAGAGTGGTTGGATAATGTTGGAACTTGGAAGTTTTACTGTGTTTACGCGACGGTTTACGGCTTGGCTTACATATGACGGCTTGTTAAGTTGTAAGAGTGATGGATGTTATTTACATGAAAGAGTTGATTAGAAAAAAATATTATAATGTGCATAATTTAACTACTTACGTACGCAACTGACAAACATTTCGATTGTCCATTGATGTTTTCTTGAGGAATTAATTTAGCACGAAAACCAATCGTGTCTGATGTATGGTAGAACTTATATAACTCATGTTATTTATGATCGGATGTAATCTTTAATCATAAAAATGTGAAAAGCTACATATCCTATTGGTTCATACGCTTTATTTTCAAGCATCAATAGGGGGAATCCGGATTCGGCGGAAGATAATACAGCACAAATGCTTCACTGCAGAAACGGTAGCAAAGGGGAAAGGAAATAAACATAAAGTTAATCTACCGGCCTTTTAAACCTAAGCATACTTTTCCTACGTATAGCAAGATTGGGTTACGCACTGCTGCATGTTTATCGGATAAACTTTATCCTACCATCTCGTGCTTAATTCTGGAATTGGTAAATATATTTATCTATTTTATGTGTGACCATTTTAATGGTTTTGTCTCTAACAACACATTGATATTCAAAACTATGGTTACATGAAACTTGAGGATTATGCAAGTTTCTTTTGTAAAATATTTATTTGATACGCTGGCAATGCCACCTTCATTTTTATCTAGCCTTCACCTGCCACCTTCAATTTTATCAGAAAATGATGTCGTATTTGTTAATACTTCCAATTTTTTCATTCACAGCGAAACATAACATGTGTTTCCTCACGTAGCGTTGCTTTCACATATTATCTTGCATCAACTGTATTATCGTTTTACGTAAGTTACATAAATGAAAGACAGTACGACATATTGATTAACAGCTTCATCACACTTGCATGTTTTATCTCAAAGGTAAAATATCACAAAGCTTAAACATTTGTAAATGTTCATTACTAGTGGCGTTTACTGCCATGGAGAATGTGTCAACAAACAACACATGCCAACTAGAAAACAAAGTGTACGAAATATTGGTTTTAAAGATATTTTACTTTACGCAGAATATCCATATAAGGTATATATGTTCCGAACGTCTTATCAATTATTCCTTCATGTGCTAGCGGAAAGGATACTATTTTATTACTCTGTTCCACACTGTTGTTTATTCTTTTCTATTAGAATATAAAGAACAAAAACGTATAATATTTTATGAATAAAGACTTACGGTTACGAAAATATGAGCAGGTATACGTTTGATTTATCTAGCCATAAAATGAAAACAATTTTGTATTGTACCAGGAACACAATCCAGATCACATCTCTTTCCACGGAAACGGCATTCCATTCGAAGCGTCATGTCCTGTTGTGGGTTTTGCAACACAAACATGGTAAGCAGGCAAATAATAGAAAAATAGAAATTGTTAAATGGAATAACCCCATAAGTTGCAAAGGTATTTAACTACCCAAGTTAAACTATGTGGCACCTAGATGTGCGGAGGAGAGCGATAGAGGACGAATTTGCTTTGTAAGCAGTAGATGATAATATGCGACGGGTTTGATATTTTAAAGGATTATTTATGTACCTAGCGCAAATCGTACATTTGTGAAAAGAGTATACATTGTTTACTTGCTGTGTGAGTTGAAACTGGTAAAGCAGTATCAGCTTTCAGTGATCCCATAAAGTATTTAAACGTCTTAATGTTACGGCTTTCTAAGTGGTGTATTGCTTCTACCTTGCCAGTGATGTTGTATAACGGATGCGTTCACAACAGGTTTTGGGTTACAAACAGTGCATTACAAAGTAAACGAGCACAAGTCGTTAGTCGTTATAAAGTGGTCACACAAATGACTATTACGGCTTACGTACGATTCAAAAAATTAATGAATTATTTGGCGCCAAGCATAGTTGAAGTTTGTAAAAATGGTTTCCAACATTTTGTAGAGGCGAAAATGGAAAATCAGACATGACCTAGTTGTGCTTCACAAGGATTCAAAAATAACCAAACTGGCTTTAAAAAGTTTGAATGTGCATTGTGGTCCATAAATTTCCTCTCTAAGCAAGAAACTTAATTCGAAGTTAGCAATTTTACTTGCCTAAAACGTCTTGAAGTATTGACCTAAAAACACTTGAGGGCAGGTTTGGAAGCCCAGTGCTTGCGCATTAAAACGCAATAAAATCCCGGCGCAATTCCTAAAAAGATTTTTTACGAATAAGCCATTGTAGGAAAAACCTTCTTTCGAAAACCAGGAAAAACTGCCGTGACCTCTAAGAAGAAGATGCTGGTCATCACGTACAAGAAGTCAAACCATAAAGTTAAACATGCTATTTGGTAGACCATTAACAGGTCTTCAACCCTGGATATTTGCTTTAAAAATATTTGTTATGTTTGTACTATTAAGCATTTAAATTGGTGTCTTTAACTATGATCCACCCTATACCTCAACAATGTTATTCATACTATTGACCGTTACCATTTTTTTTAAACACCCAATTTATTTATCCTGCTAAAAATAAAAACAGAAGAGCCGGGCTACTGATACGGACCTGATTTTGCTTTGCTTGTTCGCTTATGTAGAATCCGAGTCCCGCGGAAATCTTAAAAAAGAGTACTGCTCAGCCTTAATAGCAATTGAATAGCAGTAGAATTATAAACAGTTTATAATAATTAATTTTGATAAAATGTAGATAACAGCGATAATGTCTTAATGGCTAGTTGCACAATTGAAAAGTGTAGTCAAAAAAACTTAAAAGCATTATTTATTTATTTGAGCAGAAGGCTTATCAATGTTCCGCATAATATGTAAAATAGCTTAATAATTTGAAAGAACACATAATAAGTCAGAAAAAAATCACTTTTAGTTAATTCATCTGCTTCATAAGCTGGCATTACTGACAAAATAAGTGATCGTATATTATTAGACACAAAAATTTACAAGCTATTTTTTCTACGCATCATTAAATTTTTGTCTAATGTGCGTGACACAGTTATAGATTGCATAAATTTCTATTTGCCTAAATCAAGCCTTAAAAACCAACACCGGTATGTATTTTTATAAACTGTTCGGTATATTTTCAAGTTGGTTTTAAAAAAAATTATTACAATCCGTTATACTTATGATTTATCCATTATACGTAGAACAATTAAGGCCCCAAATCAGGGCCTAAATAGTTAAACTTAAACAAATAGATTGTGGATTCGTAATCCAGGTCAACAATGGACCTAAATCATGTGCCGCACAGAATGGATCCATTAAATTTGCAGATTTGAAAATTAAGGCCCTGATTTCAGGACCTTACCATCCGAATTTTGACAAACGGACTTAGGATTCGTAATCCTGGTCTAAAATGGACCTAAAATCATGTGCCGCATGATATAGATCCTTTGTAAAAATGTTTTACCGTTAATGTCCCCCGATCTTTGTAGTTGACCTGTTCACCTGAAACTAAATAGGGTTCTGTCCGACCTCCACTAGAGTCTATATATACCAAGTTTGGTGGAAATTATAAAGAATCTTCGATTTGTAACAAGAGCAGATAGCAAAATACAAAGCCAGATGTAGCCTTTGTAAGCCGCTAATAATTCATGAAATTGAAACGAAGTCAACGACATTTCAAAACTTACAAACCGAAGGTTTTCAACCAAAACATGCATTAAAAAGAGAAAACTAGTATCGACCAGGTTGGTTGTTATAGTACTCTATAACTACACGTTTCTGGTCTCTTTACCAGTTTTTTCCAATTGCAGACGTGTGAGCCTTTCCTTTCTAATTCAAAGGTGTAATTAACAATTACATCTATTACAAGGAATGACTATGACTGTCTATTTTCATGTTCCTGTTTGTAACGTTTTCAGCGAAAAAAATTCAAGACAGGGTTGCCTGGGTCACATTTTTCATGAAAATCGGTGAATAGGGGAAATTCTAAAAAATTCCACCGTAAATATTTCAAGTAGTTTGATCATTTGGTGGTAGTGCAATTTCAATGAGCAAATCGACGAAAAACTTTTGAATCCAGATGTTTAATTGAAAGGTGTGAGTTGGCATATAACCGTAGAAACTAATTTCCGGTAACAACACGGAAATATGCGTTATACTTGCTGCTGCTTCTCTTGTGTCCATTTTGATACAAACCGCTGAATGTGTTCTTTTCATTCATTGTTATCGTGTACGTTCACACTGTGAATATCAAAATGAATGTGAAAAACTTGTGAATTTTTAAAAAATCTAGTCTGGGGTTCAATTCCATAACTAAAGGATATTCTTGGTATCCATAATCTGGTGGAATCAATTTAATTTGTGCCTCACACTTCCAAGGCTTTGTAGCAGCTGCAAGGTTGACAGTATTTATGGCAACGCAGTGGTCTTGTGAATCGTACCATAAGTCACTTAGATTTACAAGGGTAGTTCCAAAATATTCCATCCTAATTCCAAAATTCTTCACCATAAGAAAAGCTGTCATTTAAGCTGTATAGTCTCTTCGAAATCGTCACAAATTTTGTTCATGATATTTTTTATTTCTTGTATATGATGACCAACACAGTAAAAATCATATTTCGTAGCACTACTGCAAACGTAGTTGGTAATACTAAGTTAACATTGGGATAGTTGTAAAACAACCTGGCATTTCGCTGTGGACAAAGGGGATAATAGCTGGCGAAGGTTTTGTATCACTGGAAGCGAATTTTGTTTTTTGTTCTCAAAGTTCTCGTGATTGGTTTGGATCATTTTTATATCAAAGTGCTTTAGTAGTCCATGTGCACCGGAAGATAACCAAAGTTTTGGAAGAGATTTGTCTGTGGTGAATAAGTGAGTTATTGAAATTGGAACTTTTTCTTGAGAATACAAAGTGGTTATGAAGCTAATAACCAAACTTACTAAATTCTGTACGAACCTTTAGTCGTTAACTTTTTTCTCAATTGATATATCATATTGTTAAGTATGTTTTTTGCATCTACAGGGAAATTAAAAGAATTTTTTATATGTAAGCATGACGAAATCATTAAATTTGACCTTTTAACCTGTCTAAATAGACACACTGGGTGTCTATTTAGACACGTGGGCCTTGACTGTATTCAAACCAGTAAACACTCTATTTATACTAATAGTACTCCTTTATGATATATGGATATTTGCATAAAACTGGGCACGTAAGAAAATACGCAGGCTAACCACCATTCAAGTAATTTCCTATTACGGATTTCCAATCCAAAACGTGAAAGATTAACTATTCTAATTCTAATTTCGGAAATTTACATGTAAGTATGACTAATATACAACTGTTCCCTGTTAACTGCAAAAATTTAATTGCCAATAATCAATGTAAATATTGCGTGTTTTCCTTAGCATATAGAGCTAATCATTCATGGGCTTAATAATTCGTTTTAAATCGCGGACGTGGAAATTATTTTGCGACTCGGCGACGGCGTTTCCGTGATTTTTGGCCAAATGCCGAGTCTTTTTTTTAGAAACTCGGGACTTTTTAAATTCCAGGTACCCCTTGGAACGGAGAAAATTTTTATTTTTTTCAAAACTCGGGATATTTAGGGTAAACTCGGGATTTTTTTTTAAACTCGGGTTTTTTTTAGAAACTTGGGTTCCCCGAGATTGCGTCGTCGACCTAATTAAAAGAATTTCCATGTCCGTTAAATCGCACACATATAATGTTTACACTTTCAAGGGATTTACTTGGAAGCCTTCCTATTTAATGCTCACCAAACTATGAGAGAGAGACACCAAACGGCGTATATGGGCATTGCCACTTTTAGTTCAATACTAGGTTAAAACCAATTTTCCTTCTAACAACGTCAGCACACTAGGAAGCAAAGTACCACTTATTTATTATTAGTCCAAGTAAAATTGAATTTTTAATTATACCAAGCAATACCCCAAATTACATTTTCTACTTGCAAAAGGTACCTCCTTACCTTCTGTTTTTATCTGAAGCATAGCATTCCACGGGAACACAAAATCCATTTGAAGAAAAGAAGTACATATTTCTCTGTTATATTTGGAAATATTCGTGTTTTAGAGATAAGTAGCTTTCTTGAAAGTAATAAGCGTCCTTCAATTTCTTTTGTCAAAGAAAAGTAGCGGGAGTCTTAATATTCTGAGAAAGGTAAATGTAAGAATTACTAATTTTGTGATTCCGGTTATTTGTCAATTTTGCATTATTTCTTCATTTATTCAAATCTTATCCAGTAAACTTGACCTATTACGGATTATACACCATAGATGTTCAGCAAGCCAGGATTTTAAAAATTGAAATTTGCATACGGCGCGGAACGACTCAACAAAAATTTTGCTTTTAGTTTTGCTCTGTGCCTGAAAACTTTATTTATTCAATTCTGGTCTGGTTTATCTGGTATTACCTGTTTTAACCCAAATGGGGGGACTGGTTTAGTTTATGCGAAAAAAATCGATCTCTATCTGAAAAATCAGACTACTTAGGAATATTCATTCCATTTGAACAACAAATAGAGAAATATACAGACTAATGTTTTAATATTTTAAAGGTAAAGAATATCTTACTTGTAAGTTGCAGTACAGGGAATTCCATAGAGATTAAATTTCAAATTTCCACGACAACAAGAACCGGTAATTTCTTCACCAATGGGCTTTACTATAACTAACCTGCAAAAAATTAAAAGTTTGATTTTTCGAAAACAAATCCTAAAATTTCGCCGAATTTAAGCACGGTTTTTGGATCATTTCTAAGTCGCAGCGCGGCATAAGTTCTTAACGAAACAGAATTTTGAGAAGCGTTTTTTTTTGCTAAAGTTGGCGTATTGTGTGGGGCTGCTGGTCTAGACACCAAATTGTTTAAATGCTATCTTGAAATGGCACTAAGTAGTATTTAATTTGCAAAAATAATTGCATTTTTGCAAAAAAGTGTTTGCCAACTATTAACTGGAAGGACACGAAAGCTCAAATTTTGCACGATAATAACTTGTATATTTATGTAAACAAATGCTAAATTTGGCTGAAAACCAATGAAACACAAAAAAGTTATAGTCTGCCAGCTGTCCATTTGCAATATTTTAAAAAAATTTCCTGTTTATTCAAAATTTTGAATTTTTTTGAAATGTTTGTTATGAAATGCTTGTTAAAGGTAAAATGTAATCAGTTATCAGAATATGAGTAAATTCTGAGATGGGCGAGAACAAAAATTTAATTTCTAAAAAGAAATGCTCAAAGTGAAAATTGTAATAGTTTTTAGTGGTAAGGTTATGATATAATTCAAATATTAGATATTGATGTATGTACTTTAATTCATAGAATTCATGCTTGTTTGAACTCTTTGTTTGAATAGTATATCCTGATGATGACCATTGTGTATGGTTGAAAGCTAGGCTTAAAACGTATTATCAAAATGACCGCTCAATCCGTGCCTTCGAAACAGAATATTTTTTTGAATACCGTGGTACAAACACTGCATCTGTAAAGTGTTTCGCCTGTATGACAATTCGCACTAAATTGTCTCCTCTGTGCATAGCTTTTGTCACAATTTGAACATTGGTACGGTTTTTCTCTGGTGTGTAATCTTGTACGACTTTCCAATTCATGCTTGAGTGCATCGGCAGTGCATCAATTAAATATTTTACACAAGAAACTTGCATAATACTCAAGTTCCATATAGCCATAGTCTTGAATATTAAAGGAATCCTTTGAAAGCATTGTTACAAACAAAACCATTAAATTTGTCACACATAAAATATATAATTAATTTTACATTTAAAACTCCAGAATTCAGCACGAGATGGTAGGATAAACATGTCGCAATGCGTATACCAAATATTGCCGTATGTACGTAAAAAATGCTTAGGTTTAAAAAGTTGGTAGATTGACTTTTTGTTTATTTCCTTTCCCTTTTGCTACCGTATCTGCTGTGAAGCATTTGTGCTGTACTAGCTTCCGCCGAATCCGGACTCCCAACCTATTGATGCTTGAAAAAAAGCGTATGAAACAATAGGATATGTAGATCCTTTCACATTTTTATGATTAAAGATTACATCTGATCATAAATAACATGAGTTATATAAGTTCTACCATACAGACACGATTGGTTTTCGTGCTAAATTAATTTCTCAAGAAAACAGCAACGGACAAGCGAAATGTTTGTCAGTTGCGTACGCAAGTAGTTAAATTATGCAAATTACCTTCTAATCAACTCTTTCATGTAAATAACAACCATCAAACAGTAATATCACAATCTGTCGAGTAAACACACTTACAACTTAACAAGATAAACCATCGTCTATGCCCCTCACAGTAAGACTTCGAAGTTCCAACAATCACCAACCACTCTTCATATATTATGCCGAATTACACTCTGTCGACATGAAATTATGGGTGACAACTCTCATCACAGCCGTTGCGTTAAGCCGATGGTGTTCATTGTTAATTGTGTTGGCACTATTCGTTGGTTCATTAGGACAGAAGATAATTTTAACCTCATGTTCCTAAATAAAGTTGTTGTTCACCCCACGTTTTAAGATCTGGCCTACTGTATAGCGAAACGATATAGTTATTGCCTAGGGAATGGGCAGAACAACATTTACCTGATTGGTTATGCCTCGCTCATCCATGATTATGGTTTTAATTATTACTATAAGTTTTTGGAATTGTTGCTTCCATGTACATTTCATGGAGTTAATATTGTTCCCTCTGAGTATTGAATATCTGTAACATGGAAACGAACGGAGAGTGTAACGGCGGTTACGTAGATGAAGCACAATTACCGTTTCACATAGAGCTGTGGTAATGCAATGTACGGATACATTTAACTTTTTTAAGAGTGCAATTTACCTAATAATCGGTGTATCATCAATCATCTTGGCACTGTTGCACTATAAAAAGAAAATACCGTAATCTAACTATGTAATCTTCTACAGTTCTGGAAAGCACGCATGCGGCTTTACATTAAATCACGATTTTACTGACAGTATGGCTTAACGATTAACGTCCATTGGATTAATACAACTACGTTTAATGTGTTTGCGCATTTTGTTTTGCATATACAAGACAGAAAGTGTAACAAAATAGCTGATTTTCTTTCCCCAATGAATTTATTTTTGACGTAGTTAATACAAGCTATAATTTATTATTTACCAATTATTTATCGATAAATCAAATTGATGCCATCAATCATCGAAGTAAGATTGATTCATATTAACTAAAAGTTGTTATTATTAACTTTCTATTTAATGAAACTACATGCCGAGTTTGCACTAAAAATAAACGGCTATTTGGAAAACTCTTATTTTATTATATTATATACTACATTTTATGAACCAAGGCTCAGGTGAAAGTCTAGTATTCGTAATTTGGTAGCAAACAACTTTACTTATTACAAGAACTTTGTACGTAAAATATAAACTTTCATGAAATTATTTAATAATCTCACACAAAAGTTTGGGTTTCTGTAAATATCTGTTACAGTTATGCTGTTTATGATTAGTATACAAAAATGATACTAATACTATGGTTTGCACCATCACATATAAGATGAGTTTCATGATAATGCAAACATTATGGGAAATGAAGCCACGTTTCTGGTATCACTGGGACCCTATCATGCAGCTTCATGCAATATTGTGTAATAGGTATGTATGTACGTATATTCACTATCATAGAAGACATCTTTTCCAATACCAAATTAATGCTCTTATGATTTATATTCCTAATAATGGCGTAATGTTTTTTGCCTAATTTAATTTTGTTTTTTGTAATTATTCTACGAAAAACTTTCCGTATTAACATTAGCTTATCCATTATCACACACACTTGCAGCAGCTCATCTCTCTTGTTCAAAGTTCTAACAGTTCTACATAACCGTCTCGGCATTCCTTTTAGGCTTTGGCTCGATGTCACACACGATTTAGGGGTTCGTCTGGGATGTTTGGAATAGTTGTGCCGAATTCTGGAAATAGATCGGACCCATATATAACAAAATGATGGATATAAGGATATATTTCTATGTATTTAATTAAAATTTTGGATAACACTTGCAAAAACTTAAACAGGAAGATCTAGATTTTAAATTTGTCCTCTTTATGTAAATTTTAGAGCTTTTTGTATCGATTTAATTCTATACCTCAGCTATATAGATGTAGCCTTTATGCTTTTATGAAACGCATCTATGCAGAGCAAAGGTCTGTTCAATTCTGAGAACAAAATCGTACAACCTAACGAATGTAGCAAACCGAATAATGCGGTTGGCTTAAGTTGCTATGCTATCGATGAAATAATTCATTGAGATGTGCAATCATAAGACAGTAAAATAAAAATTCACAGCTTTTTCCATACCTGGGAACAATTGCTGGAACTAGTGCGGGCAAAGCAGCTGTATTTTCTGGTCAAGGGCCAAACAAGAGGGAGAATAAGGAGAAGTAAATCCGATGTCGTAGTGGAGCTGCCATGCTAACCGGGCACATTTTCCGGTTAAACGACAAGCGGCATAAGCCGCCAAAATTTTGGAGGTGCAGCTACAGCAGAACGGTCACTAAAACCCGTTGCCCAATGCACTAGCGAGCAAATCTCGTTTTCCCCACAGCGACGATTTGACCTACATCCAGCATAAACAAACAGTTGTCGCCGTCCATTTGAAGCCACGTCGACTTCTCCTATATTATTTAATATAGTAGCATGACCAAACGCAGCGTCAAGCTCATGAACGTTTTCAGCAGACACTGATGGAGCAAGCTTGACATCTTCTCCCAGAACGGCAGTGCATAACCGAGGTAATTCTACTGAGTTTGGAGTTAAAATTACTTTGGATGTTTAATTGACTAAATCTGGCTTTTGATCAATTAAATATAGTCCATCCGCATCAATAATACAAAACTTATCACCCTCCTTCAGCCATTCAATCAACTGGCTCACTTTTGTGAGGATTTCCTTCACACCAATCACAAACGCATCAATACGGGGATCCCACAGAATTATCTGAATCCAACACTGGATGCACAATCGTCGAGGAACTGTTTGATTTAATCACCGGTTTAGCAAGACGTATCTCTAATCCACTCAAACATTATGGGCAGAAATGGCCGGATAGTATGGAGCCCCTGTGTACTCTTCGCTGCCTCCAAATACCAAAATCCTGCAAGCTGGCCACTTACGCATTTTGTTTGTAAGGGATGGGATAAAAGCTCGGCAGCTCTCCAGCAATGTCACGCATATTCTTTTTCAGATAGAGAGATGATAAATAACAGAATATGATCTTTGAAAACTCGATTCTGTCCTTTTTGAGACCGAACACCAACGCTAAAATGGCGGTGAAGCAGTTCGAGTCTGTGTGCTGACACCAGGGATGAGTAAATCCCACCATTTTAATAAATCCCATCCCAGTGGGAAAAAGGTTTTTCCCGGGAAAAAGTCCAAAATGTCCAAAAGTGCCTTAAATACACTGGTAAATGAGATATTGTACACATTCAATTTGTATCACTTTGCCCCATTTAAAAGGCTTCTTTATGATCGAAAATTAAAGCTAACCCTTAAATTAAAAGGTTTTAGGCAGCTGACTGCAGAAAATCGCCCAGCTTGGCATTGTAAACAGCAGCTCAGTATTATTAGTGGTCGTGTACTAGAAAATATAATATGCTCATCATTAATGGAAGTAAACTCCACCGGCACAAACACCACAATTATCGGCCCTGACACAACAATTTACGATTGGCATGTTGACATCATCATGTCAATGACATGTAAAAGAGATGCATGAAGTCAACCAACAACCAGGATTTGAAACAAAACCGAAGAAGGTATCTCGGAATGACTGGGATAGACAGGACAGGGACAACGGTGGTGGTGGGGAGTGGTAAATTTTACACCAAGCCTAGTACCAGTCGACCTTTAACGAATGACCAGATTTGGGAAATTGTGACCAATTGTACGGGAATTAGCTAACTGCTTTGAATTTTTAGATTTTACAACATGTCAAGGTCTCCAGCTACGTTCATTATCGGCGAGTGTGCCTTGAATTAAAATGGGCCTTGATTCCATGTTCCACTCTAATGAATGATAGCATTCGTTAAATGCACTTCTTGTCATCTGATAGTCATGCTCATGCCCCGTGTTCAGTACGAGTTTGTTGGGAACTGATTGATTTTTTAGTTAATCTCGCTAATCAAATCACTCCGACTCTGACACAGACTCCTCTGGCAAAAGAACACAGATTTGTCTGGCACTGGCGCAGCATTTCCCGAGGTCGACTGATGTTTTATAGCATGCAAATTGTATGCTAACTAATTTATTATTTTTTGATGACATTCTCCTTTATTTCCTTCACATTTAATGAGTTTAAAACTGCTGTTGTTTGTTTTGTTAAAATTATTTTACCGCTTCCTTAAATATAACAGTGTTCTGCTCATTATGCCTCTTTTGGACTTTTGGACACTTGGATAGGGTAGGGTGGTATTTACCACCAATGTCAAGTGTATAATACCGTATTTTACCGGTAAAAACCGGGAAATGGGAAAAATACTTTATCCCACCTTCTCATTCCTGGCTGACACAAAGTCCATATAACTGCTTTTATTACTGGTCAAAGGAGACGTTACGGTACTTGCTATTCTATCTGCAGTATTGTGAATGACGTAGCCCGCCAATTTGTTCTTTATCGGAGCTTGTTTCAATGCCGCAATGCTTTACAATGCAAGCTCGTCCCTCCGTTTCTCTACAAGAACTACCACCGGACAATACGAAAGCTTATTGCTATCCGAGCAAACAGCAAATCAAAATCATAATAATGCAAAATTTGGAATGCATTAAAACCCAAAAATAAAATTCACCCAATACATACATGCTCTATTCCACGATATAGCGCCTGTGACAAGAGACCACATGAGAGCCGGTTTGTGATGTGGGCAGTTTTTTATTCAGTTTAATCAGTGAACAGTATAGAATTAATAGTAGATTCAAATGTGTGCTATTACTTGAAATAATTTACTTCAAGACAACTGTCAGGCAGGATCACACATTAAACACGTGAAATGTGAGCACTGACTGCTGAGTTTACCATCACAACACAACAAAACCCAGATGATTGCCGAATGGGGAGACCCATCATCATCAACATCTGGTCACTGGGTCAAGAATTCAAGGCAACATGTTATATGTGTACGTGAAACATTGAAAGTTCACAGTGCATTATTCAAAGCAATAAGTGAAGTGTATACAGTGCAAATCTTTCGTTGTGTAACTGCTAAAATGTTTTGTAAAAGCAGATGAAAGATGAAACAAAAAAATGGAAATTGGTAAGTTGCATCTCTCAGCATTACGAGTTTAGTAAGCATGTAAATAAAGTTCATTTAATGAACATTGAATGTTGTAAAATGCGGTTTTATTAGCTTGCATGGGAAATGTTTTCAATCGAGTATGTGCGCAATGCAAGACATAATGAATGTATATTTTTTGATTTTCAAATAGAATTTTAAAAAAAATTTTCCTATAGATCCATGATTTTGATTTAATGAAATTTTGATCCATGAATTTCAAACATTTAATTCGACTGATATATGCTACTACCTTGCAAATTGTGCATGTAAGAACACATATCCAGTTTTCAAATTTAACTCCAAATCCAAATTTCAATACATATCATTCTACTGGTTCTACGATAACACATTCATGTGAAGCGTCTGTACTATTGCTATATTCAAAGATTAAAGCAAACAGCTTCAAGCTCCTTTTTTCTTTTCTTTCCTTAAATCCGCTTTCACAATCTGTAACTAACCAGTACATACTCTTATTGTGTATTTTGTTGTCAACGCTTGTCCTGCACTGTCAAGACTCTTTGGCCCTTTATAAACCAAATATATGATTGTACTTTTAGCAGAAGATTTGCATGATTAAATAAAACAAGAGCTTGTTCAAGAGCCATCAGGTTATGTAAACACGCTTATTCGATTTAGGCATATTCATTTGCATGGGATCATCGATTAGTTAGACTGTTTTATATATCTTAAGTTTTAGCTGTATTGTATGACTTCATAAAATCAAGCTCTCGACATTACTGGATTATCAACTTGAAAACTATCAACATCAAAGACGATGATTTTTTGTGAGGGCATACCATGTATGAACTAATACGTAATGCATTTCAGTCAATAATATTTTCATTTTTCCGGACTCTTGCTTACGTACGTTTTGCTATTGTGGGACACAATCCGCGAAAACAACGAAGGAGACGTTACGACATCAAATTATAGCTTTTTGGTAGTTATTTAGGTAAAAAACTCTACAACTCCAATGACTTCTTAAAAATAAACTAATATGCCTGGTATGTAATAAGCCCTCAGCGTCAGTCCAAAAGAACTGCATGTTCAGCATTTGCAATGAAACCTTCCCTTTTTGGGCCATTTCCGACTAAGCCAAACATTCATAATATGCTGGAGTCGTGCAACTGGAAATGTCTACTGCTGCTGCTGCTTTCACAGCAGAAACGTCGTTTGCCCTGCTCCTCACATTATAATGCCTGCAGGTAAAACAAGAAAGCGTGAAAAACGGAGGTTTCCTCTATCAGTATTTCATTGCGTTCATAAATCATGCATGCATTCTTGATACATGTAGGTTTGTAGAAACGGCTTTTCTTCTAACAGTTACGCACGCAGAAAACAACAAACGGCCATTTGAGTATCACCGTTCTCGACCTTTTGTTTAAGTAGTAATATAGCTTTTCAAAATAATGAATTATGTACACATGAAATGAGGCCACTAGTTTAATACCAGGAGCTTTTTTTCTTTGACCAGACTCTGCAAGCTGCCAAAAGAATATGTGTCTTGATAAGCAATGGTTAATAAAAATGTTAACTTTACGCTACTGACTGACGGACGAAAAATCTATTATTTACTATGCAAGCATAGTACAAACCAGGAAAGGCAAGCTAAATCTTAGTACACACAATAAAAATTGTGATTTATCAAACCAAAACATACCTCTACAAATTTAACTTTTTTGAATAAACGGTTTGCTTAACCGAATAAAACGAATTAATATTTTATCCCTAAAACAGTGCTTCTCATCATTTCACTCACTTTCCTTGGGGAGAAAGCTGCAACAAAAGTAGTCCATGCATCTGACGATGCTGGCACAAGATGCAAGTACAAGCACATCCCATCATCCATAACATAACTGTACTGTTGTGTTGCTAAGAATAATAATAATCAGTTTATTGTCCAATGGATAGCAACAACATTTTTGCATATTACACCACCGACATTGCATTGTTACAATATATATTTTACATCGTTTTTTAGTAGTAGTCATTGTAGGTTTTAAAAAATTTAGTGCAGTTTTCTGAAAAGTTATAATTATGTGTATTTTATATTTTACAGTCTTAAATTATAATTATTAGCTATTTTTGTTTAGCATTTTATTGATAACATAGTCAATACATGAAGCATATCGTCGGTGATACATCTAAGCCATGAAGTTCATGGCATGAACCAGCATTTGAACCCAGATTTGAATCAGTGAACCTGCATGTGGCTTTCAGAATTGAATCAGTGTGTCGCAAAATTGGCTACTTAATGGTGTTGGAACGGTGGTGTCTTATTCTGCCTCAACTTTGGCGGAAGGATTCAGTTTTTGGGGTTTTGGGAAAGACTTGCGCTGAGCACCACGATGCAGCAGCAGAAATTTACGCCCCAAAATATCATCATCATCCTCGTCCGCAGGAGCAGCAGCAGCCCACCACCACCACATCAAATATCACTTCTCCTTCAGAGCTTGCCTTGGCCAGAAAGGCAAGCTGGAGCTCTCCTTTTCTGCCTTGTGCAGAACAAGTTATCATTTTTGTAGTTGGGCCTTCTGCCATTTAAATTTGTAAAATAATAAATTACTCTTTAATAAAATTGACGAATAACTACTAAAAACTGCCTACTAGTCATTGAATAATTTTCTGGTTGCACTGGTCCTGTGATCTGTACCTTTTTCTGAGAAATAATGTGATGCGATAGATGTTTGGGTGCATAGAAGTTAGGCACGCCCATACTCATCAAACTTAAATTGTTGAGGGCCTATAAACGCCCCATTTATCAACACAGTGAATCAGCAATGGCTTTCCAGATTCTAACCAATGAAACTGTATTTTTGGGGTAACCGGAGGACGATATGCCAAAAAATCCTCCATAAACTCCTGATCATTTTAAATTCCCTTTTACCTGTGATTTTTATCAGTCATAATGATATATAACTGTAATTTTGTAAATATACGCTGGTGGTCTAAGCTATCTATATAATATGAAATCTTCAATTATTTTATGCATTTACAAATTAATTCTGTAAATAAAATTATGCAGTTTATCGACAAATACTGTAGAAGATTAAGTGTTTGGTTTTGTTTAGGCATAAAATTACAGCCAATAATATTTTAGAAATAAAACAAGGTATATATTTCCAAATATTTTGATGCTCTTGTGTTCGCTCTTTAAACAAAGTTTTTAAATCCTTATTTTCAATTGAACTGTGTTACTGCCTTTAATATTTGTAGTTGAATATTCAGTTTCAAAGTGCCCTTGCTGTCCAATAAGATATAAGTTGATGCTGTAATATTATTGTGGTTGTGCACCAAATCGTATGGAATCAATGTTCGATCTCCCTGTTTAACTAATTTTGATTCCTGTAAAAATTTATATTGGCACAAGTTATTCAATAATGTTATTTTTCGTCTAACAAGCACAACCTTTTAATTGAAATTTTAAAATTTTAACAATAAATCTATAACTTACAATTTTGTTAAACCGTTGGTCAATTTTTGCTGAAAAGCTTGCATGAAAAATTAGATATAGTACACAGTTAGGTATACCCAAATTTGAAAAAACATTTGGATGGAGCTTTTCCTCTGTTTGTGCAGCTTAGAATAAGTTCTTGATAGTGAATAGTGAATACGTACAATAGTAAATCACTGAAGTTTCTCCGACCCATGAATAGAATTGGTGTATACTGTTTGGAACACTTCACCAAACAACAATGAGTGTTTTGTGGGTGCATTACTAAAACTAAAATATTTTCCTTGTCTCAATACATTTTCAGCAACTAAATACATGTTAATATTAATAATATTTTGGTGAAACGTTTTTCCAAACTAGACCAGTCAATGGTAAACCATAAAAACGTTTGCTGCTAAAATTAAACAGTGTTCTTGATAACTGATAACATTTTTTTGCTGATTTAGACCCATTTCTTGCTGATTTAGGCCCATTTTGCTGGTTTGAAGCCCATTTGTGTTGGCTTAGAGCACACTGAGAAAAATAAAGTAGACGGACATAGAGACACACGACATCTTAGTAAGCTCCTCTGCTATAGTAGCGAGCTAATCTTAATCATTTAAGTAAATGCATGAAATATTTTATACGTCAAGATTTTCAATGTAACCGCAGCTAACTTCCGTTTATTACAAACAGCTTTATTTCCACTCATGCACAATTATTTTTTCTACGTCTGTAATTTAAGCCAACTTCCGTGTAAGATGAAAAGTACCCAAAATGTTTTTTGGATATACCCTTTATCAAGTTATTTCAAGGGATAAGGAAACGCTTTGAAAAAAATCATTTAAAGGTTCATCCAACATGCTGGAATCTGGCATTTTGCAATGCTGGGCAAACCTTTAAAACCACCGCACGTTAGAAAGAAATACGCTTACAGCTACTTATGTTCCAAACAAATTTGAACTCGATGGAAATATTTTGGCAGGGTTTATGATTTGGTTAAGTGCGTTGTTTATATATGGTTTGAGTTCTACAATGGAATTTCTTTGCTATATTATCTGTCTGTATATTGCTTAACTGTTATAATTTTTAATCGACGTAGGGTTGGTTATGGTCAAAAGTGATTATGATTTTGTTGAACTTTTTGAAGGTTTATAGGCTGTAATGTGCGAATTATTTATGCAAACTATTTTTAGTAACGCTCTAGTATGTACAAACCTTCGCTTTCTTGACGCACTACAAAACTATTTATAAGTTGAACTTTATACTGTTTTTTTAATAGTTATGAGCGTGCCTAGCCCACATTTGATCACAGGTACCAATTTTAAAGTTTCAAACACAAAATAAAAATTAAAGCGATATTCTTTTAATCCTGTCACTTAATTGAGTTATTTGTTTCACAAATAAATAAGTCAAACAACTATGATGTCTTAGTTAACTGGAACGACGAAAAACATTTTAATTGCAAACACAAACTAGAACATAATTTTTGCATGTATATTTGTGTAGACTATCCATTCAACAAAACGCAAATTTATGTACTCAAATCCACTTAACATAATTTCTAAATTCATAAAAAAACGAAATCATTACAAATAACAAAATTTTAAAACAGGTTTAACCTAATAAATTCAGCTTATAAATTAACATTTTGAAAAATTTTATGCCATACTTATGAGTTAGCTAAATGCAGTATTTTTAAACAAGTATACTCTCAAATACACGTGCTCGCTTTGCTGGATGCCATTTTTTTGCTCTGCGTTTGCGTTTTGGTTGCCCATCCCGGTGTCCAGCTTTCGTTTGCTTGCTCCGCAAACAAAGCCACTTGCTCAAAACTTTTGAAACAATTCTTTTTGAAATATTCCATCAACTCTTTTTCTGTCACTTTCATCTCTAGTCGTTTAGCCAAGCTTAACAACTTCCCACAACTTTGTGTAGTGCACTACTGCACTAACATTTAATCCAGCAACTATCTGACATTATCCACCATATACTTTTGTGATGCATAAGCCAGCTCCTCTACAGTTTGTGGATTTTTCCACGAGTACAACAGCTTGCCACTGTGCAAAAAAAAACCGGACGTTTACCGACTGCGAAGATATGCCATCAATTTGCAAAACGCCGTTATTCACTTCAACCACGTCCTTCTGCTGAAACATGGTCTGAAACACGTCACTTCGTGCACAAAGTATTGATCTGTTAACCAAAAACTTTTTACTGTCATTGGCAACAATTTTTGTAAGTTCTGCTTTATCATTACGGATCGGCGATGTCTCCAAGTTTGTATAAAGTTTTTGTAAGTCAGACTGTAGATTTTGCCCAAATTTACTTTCAAAGTTAGCGAAACGTGATAGCATATCAGGGTCCGGCATTGCAGTAGAGTTCTCATTGAAAACAATAACCGTGCGTGACGTTAACCTTTAAGGAGCTAGAGTTTGACAACACGTTACAAATGTCATCTTTCATCTTACAAATGCAGACAAAATTTCAACAATCTGAAAAACCTCATTTTGGCATATTTAATTGTGATTATTTTGACATATCATTTATATCAGCTGGAATCGTTGTTGACGAGTTATAGTGCAAGACGTCAGGTACGCTCAGTCAATTTTCAAAATTTGGGATGTTTTCAAAATGCGAAATCTTACCCCTTCGTTTACCTAGCTTGGCCGAATTTTTCCCCAACTACAAAAAAATCAAATTTTTTACGTATTCTGATACTTAAAACCAAAAAAACAATGAGTTCAAAAATTTCCAACTTTTGAAAACTGAATGAGTGTGCCTAACGTCATGGACTATAACTCGTCAACAACAATTGCAACTGGTTAAAGTGATACGTCAAAATTATCCTTATTAAATATGCCAAAATGGGGGTTTTCAGATTGTTGAAATTTTGTCTGCAAATAAAGTTATGGTAGTTTTTCTGTCGTAAAATCACTTTTAATAAAACATCCATCATTTAGTAATTTGTTAATCATTTTTAGTCTGTAAGTTGTCAGACGCTTTCTGTGAATGGGACAAGTGGAGCATGTCTTGGGCATTCTAGGTTGCTTTTAGCTATCCCACAAAAGTTCCTAAAACAAAAGTTATGCAACTTTAAATTCATGAATGTCTGCATTAATATAGGTATAGACCTACATTTTCTTGCATAGCTCCCCAGGTATCAAATATTTTTTCACACAAGTTTCTGCATCTAATAGCCCGTTAAATCTTCTATAACGGTCAATATTTTTGTATTCACAGAAACCCGAAACATGAGAGTTAATGCACCATTTATTTAAAAAATTTAAAAAATTTCTGGTTTTTCGAAGAAAATCATTTGTACAAAAACATACGGAGATGGTCGCTTAGCAATATTTTCACGAATAAAACAAAATATTATGCCAAATTTAACAAAAAAGTTTCATCCCGAGAAAGTTTGCCAATAGTGAGTGACGGTGAGACAAATTCCGTTTTTGATGCTAAAAATTCATAAGTACGCCATGGCTCACTGGGGCAAACCGAGACTCCAAAATTTTGGTAAAATAATTTCGGGCATATGTGTGTCAAAAATATGTAAAACATTTAAAATCCAAGAGAAAATTTTTTTGGGTGGATCCCTTCATATGGCTTTACTCTCAAGAAAATATTTGATTATGTTGCTTTCAAAATGTTTCCAAACAAAATTTAAAAACTTCAAAAATGCTGCTTCTGGAGCCTTTCAAATATAAAAACTGAAATAACGGCCGTACAGTTGCGAATTTTGAAAAAGGGAAATGCATTCGTTAATTTGATCAAAAACTGATCTTTAATCATGTGCCACATGCTATAAAAATTGTGAAATCGTCTTGACCTTTTGACCTTAGATATGATCTTTAATGTCCATCTTTGAACTCATTTGAGCGAGAATGACTCTAAGCATTATGCAAAAATAAATCTTGAAAACAGAAAAAGAAGGAAATATAGAAAACTTGCGACCATTTGTGACCAAATTGTGTAGCTAGAATATACTGAAATTCTGCTTACATATTTCCTTTCTCTTGAAATACTGCTTCTTTTGATACCCCATTGTAGCTTTAGAAAGTTTGATCTCTTGAACTTTTTTTGAACGGCTAAACGATTACATATTCACTTGATCAAACTGACTTCAGAACCGTTAGCTTGCTCAAAAACTGACCTAAACTCATGTCCCGCATATTATAGGTCACTTGTAAAAAAATTAAAGTTGTCATGACTTTTGACCTTAGCGTTGATCTCATAGACTCATTTTTACACAAGTTTGTATTATGATGCTTCTATAGTGTTTGCAAAAAGAAGTTTTGAAGAAAGTTGAGAAACGCGGCTTCTAGCGCCTTTCAAATATAAAAAATACTAAAACGACCTAACGATTTCGAATTTTGAAAAATAGACGTTGCATTCGTTAATTTGATCAAAAACTGATCTATAATCATATGCCGCATGATATAGGTCACTTGTAAAATTTTTGAAATCGGCATGGCCTTTGACCTTAGAGTTACTCCCTTTTTCTAGGATGCTTACTTGAATTCACATTGCTTGATCCGGTACAACAAACCAAATGCATACCATCGCGCCACCTACTGACCCTTTCTTTCACTTATGCCACGCACTATTTGCCATTACCCCATGCTCTTGGTGCAAACTTTAACTGGACGCTGTGTGCTGTTCAGCAGATGAGATATCAAACACATTTCCACCCATTCCTTTCACTGATCCTTATTTTGTGCTTTTTGTGTACAATTATTTTGGATAATTGGTGCTGACGCAAAACATTAACTTGGTGTAGTTTGTGTTGGATTTAGAAGATATTTACGAGCAGTATAGACCCGTTACATGTATAAAGGGGAAATCAGCTAGTTGGGATTAAAGAAATAAGAACACAATCATTATCGTCGTCGCCTACGACAATTCGGCTATTTTGCATCTTCGTATGTGTAGTGTACGGAACATTTGCACCATACACGGTTGGTTAATACATTGCGTTGCACTGAATGCTTCACACTCAAAATATTTCACCATTGAATTCTAGCATATTGATATGAGAAAGATGGGTGCATCATCTGGGCTCTGTTTTGTTTGTTATGGTGTTAGCTCACATTTCATGTGTTCTGTTAAATCATCCTGGCGTTTTGGTGTTGCTTTTTGAAATAACGGCAGAAATCACTCGGTTTTCAGTGTCAGTTTTAACTGTCTCTTCTGTTGAATTATTAAAAGTTGTCCTTATCCCACAACCGGCTCTGACTAACAACCTCATCACTATAGCTCTTCTTGCATCTTTTTGCTGAATTTTATTTTCAGGTTTTTGTACTTATATTTTTTTATTTTATTGATTGTTTCCACGAATTTAAATAATTTGTTGTTCTGGTTTAACTTTTGCAGTGAAATGGAAGAATGACATAGGAATTTGGAAATAAGACTAGCTTGAAATCAAAGTTCTGGATAGCACTGAAAAATAACAACTTGCGTAGCATCTATTTCAATCAATATTAAAAGCTGACAGAAATTCCGTTACCCCGGATTGTCTCTCATGATGTCGGCGACAAGCAAAGAAATTAATAAAACAATGGCTACAACACCATTAAGTAACGACGAAATATTGCTGGCGAGCTGCCGAGCTTTTATCCCAGCACTTACTAATGCCATGTACAAGGGACAAGCCGGTAGGATTGGGGTAATTGGAGGCAGCGACGAATACACAGGAGCTCCATATTTTTCCGCGATTTCTGCCATGAAAGTTGGTGCGGACCTGGCACACGTCTTTTGTGTCAAGCAAGCCGCCCAAGTGATTAAATCATACAGTCCTGAACTTATTGTGCATCCTGTATTGGATTTGGAAGATTCTGTGGAGACTATCATGGAGTGGGCTCCCCGTATGCATGCGTTTGTGATTGGACCTGGGCTAGGACGAGATCCGACAATTCTCAACACAGTGAGCAAGTTAATTGAAAGGCTCAAAGAGGCTGATAAGCTTTTTATAATTGACGCGGATGGACTATATGTAATTAATCAAAAGCCAGCCTTGGTGAAAGGGTACAGCAAAGTAATTCTAACTCCGAACTCAATGGAATTTTCTCGGTTATGCACTGCTGTTCTGGGGGAAGATGTCAAGCCTGCTCCATCAGCGTCCGCTGAAAAAGTTCGTGAGCTTGCCTCTGCGTTTGGTAATGTTACTATATTGCACAAAGGAGCAACCGACGTGGCTTCAAATGGACGACTCACTATTTGTTGTGCCGGAGGTGGGTCGAACCGTCGTTGTGGGGGACAAGGTGACTTGTTGGCAGGTTCATTGGCCGTCTTTTTACATTGGGCAATGGACTTTGGTGACCGTGCTACCGCAGCTGCACCTCCAGAACTTTTGGCGGTTTATGCCGCTTGTCGGTTAACTAGAGAATGTGCCCGATTAGCTTATTCACAGCATGGCAGATCCACGACTACATCAAATTTAGTTTGCCTTATTCATCAGGCCTTCTCCTTCTTGTTTGGCCCTTGACCAGGACGATGGGCTGCCTGCGAGCTCATGTTTTATAGTAAATATACGTACATTGTTTTATGTATGTATGCATTTTTTAAATTTCCATTTGTACTGATACATTTATGTACTGAATTTGTAATAGATGTGATTTCAAAATAACAATAAATCTATTTCGGGGTGAATATGATGGGCCGGACACGCCCATGTTTCTCTTTTTTTATTTAAATGTGGTCAGTAGACCGCTGTTGATTAGCAATCTAGTTTTTATGTAATAAGGTTTGGAGGGGAAGGGGAAAAAAAGGTCCGGGTGTGTGATCGGCGCTTTTACCCACACGGGGAATTTTTTTGGTCTTTAAGGTGAGTGAAGTGGATGGGTCAAATGTTTTAAAATTTGGTGAGTGAAATCGAGTGAGTAAGTGTGAAGGTGAACTTTTTTTGAAAATGAGTAGAGTGGAGCAAGGGATTCAACAGGAATACAAATTTTAGGAATTTTAAATAAAGTTTACCCAGAGAAGGAGTTTTGGTGTTTTTCACATTTTTTGAGCATTTCGTCAAAATTGGCACGTATGTACCCTTTTGAATTGTGAATTCAAAAATAGTATTGTTTCGATTGCAGAGTGACGATATCAGGAAAAAATTGATGACCTAATGTGACCAATTTTAACAGTATTTCAAGAATGCTAGGATTTTTGTAGTTTTTTTAATATAACTTTTGTATACATCAAAATCAGGAAAATCACCGGAATGCCCATCCTAGATTTTGTATTGCTTGTTTTAACAAAGCAATTCTAAAGACAAAATTCCGTTTCATGGTGGACATATTTGGAAAAATGTATGGACAAGTATACCAAACTTGACAGAGCCCATCGTGCCAAAAGTGATCGAATGCTGTTTCCGCCTGCGTCATCCAAACCTCTGTCATCTGTTTGGTTAATATACCAAATAAAGCCAATGAAAAACGACAGGATCGTGTTTCTCAGTTTTTTGAAACACACACTTACAAGAATGTTATGGTCATATTAGTCAAACTATCCATTATGTCCAAAAATCAATTACCTTGTAAACATGGTTATAAAAATATTTTTAATAGTCCTGTTCAGCAACGACAACGTGGTGAAATCTATCAGTGATAAACTTGTGCTATTTAAATATTACCCTGACCCACCAAAAATTGAACATTTTTATACTCAATCCAATTGCTATTTCTTGTTCAAAATCATGAAAGAAATTCAGGAAGAAAAAAACCAAGCAACCAGTCACTGAAATTTTAACTGGTGTAAGCTACCAATACAACCAATTAGGCTAATTGAATTAGCCACTTGCAATATAATCAATTTATTTAATTTAGTTTTAGAAAGTTGAATAAATAATTTTGTTTAACAGTTAACCCCTTTGGAAACACGAGTACAACTGGAGCATTGGGAATTTTGCTTTGACTCAGCAACACCCTAGAATACTGCTTGGTCAAAGTTTCAGTTTTGAGACGAGCTCAAAGTCAAAATATCATTCAAAATGGACCATTGGCGTTTGCGACGCTTCTCCTGAAATACCACCCGGAAAGAAGGGTATTAGTAATACCGTATTACAAATTATTTTCGAGTAGTGTGCAAACTGGAGGAAATATTAGGAAAGTGTATGCAAGTTTTTGTGGGACATTTCCAAATAAAACTGAAATGAAGGTAATTATAATATGATTTTAATTTGCAAAATAGCCTTTTGTCATTTTTCATATTTTGTAAACCTTTTGTGTAGCTGGCTAAATTACTGAAACCAGGAGAGCAGATTACCCTACCCAAAAACAATCCTCTACAATTGCCATAATTACAACATTACCAATCCACACGTCTTACTGGACTCCAACGGCACCTTGAAACTGAACCTGCAGCTCCAAATACTCAAACTAGTACCTTCAGTCTCCTTGACAAAAAATGTAGAAAATCCAAAAGAAAGTCTTTACAAGAAGGTGAATCCCAGAATGATTTAACGGCAAGCGGTAAATAAGCTTATAGCAATGGAAAAGCTTAAGCTTCCAGTTCCAGAATAACCCGTTTTATAAATAATGCAGATTCCAATGTATAATTTACTTAATTGAGCTATTTACTATTCTGCAATTTTATACAAGCACTACCTATAAAATCCAGAAATAGCAGATTTTGTGTTTCAGTAAGTAAGACAAAATAAAGCAATTTGTTCCGAAATACTTAATATTTAATTTAATACAAATGCTTTCAAACAACTGTTTAAATCCCTATTTCTTCAGTCTTTTTTATAAGCATTCTATTAGGTTTGGTATAGTGAACTATCATCATGTCAACAGCTTATCATCAGCACACCAAATTTTCACAAATGTTTCCATGTACTCATCCCTCCAACAATTGCCCTGGAAATCATCTCCCACAACTACCTTCTTATCCTTAAAAAGCAACTGAACACAACACCAAAAAAAACCCACCAAATCCGGCAACTCCCCTAAAACCTTAGCCATCCCAACTTCCTGTCCCCCCAAAACCGTCTCCTTTAAACTCCCCAGTAGAATCCTTCCCCAATCCCTCCCAGTTCCACTTTCCCGTGGGGTCATGCACCAGTTCATAGTACCTCCGCCAACACCTATCAAACCGCCTTTCCTCCCTGGTCCCCTCCTTCAAAAACCCCACCGCAACAACTGCTCCGCACAGATTAACCCCCCTCCCTTCCAAACTTCTCATTTCCCCCTCCCCTCTTCCTTCACATTCTCCTCCAATCTCTCTACATTCCTCACCCCAAATGCGTGCCACTTATACCCACTTAGCACTGTTAGCACCCAACAAATCACCAACCCACACCAGAACATATCCCCCTTTTCTCCCTTGGTAGTCCCCTCAGGTGCCCTCCAAACCCCATTCCCAACTTGACGTTATCATCCCCCATCTTATCAAAATGCCCCTGTGTAATCATCTTACTGCTGGGCCTAATCGCCCCATGCAAAACCCCCAAAGCTTCTCCACTTTTCGCAGTACCTCCCACCTCTTCCCTCCTCCATTCTCCCCAGTTCCTCCGTAAATCCCAGATTTTCCACCCGCTCCATACAAACCTTACCTAAACCACTTTTCCTTCCCGTTTCTCTTTCTATCCTCGATACAAAAACATTAGTAAAATGAGCCTGTAATATATATATGCTGAGGATACATGTAATGTACCCTTTTCTGTGTATTTCCCATTTTACCGAGTATTTCATCATAAGCCCTTAGGGTTTCTTCATAGTGATTTTAACAATAATAGCCGTATAGTGATGTTCCTTCTACCTATGAAATGAACAATGTGTAAATCAATAATAAGCTTGTAGCAAAAGCAAGAAAACGTCTTCTGAGAATTTTTACTTTACAAACTTTTTACAGAGAGATGTTTCAATAAGGTTTACGTATTTGTAATGTTTAGGGTTAGTCAATTCAACAATCATTTGGCTTTACAATTGTTTTTAAAGCATACAGAATGGCTTACATTTTGGAATGGAATGGTTCTGCTATTATCAACTGGTCTGTGCACTCTGATTTAGAAAAAGGGTAAACAGCTGAACTGGAGGATGGTTTGGATAACCGAAAAATGAATTAGTGTAAATACTAAGAAGCGTACATTTATTATTAAGGTTCACGAAAGTAAACACTTACTCCTACATCCTATCGTCTTGATATGTCTGCTCGTTCCTCCGTCTTTAGGCATAATAACACTTTAGCGGTAATCCACATACATTTTGGGTTACCCACATACAGTTAAGATTACCCACATGCAGGTTAGTTACCCACATGAAATTAAGGTTGTCCACATGTCACTATAGTTACACACATACAGTGAAGGTAACCCACATGCAACTATAGTTACCTGCAAGCTATTAAGGTTACATACATGCAATTTAAGTTACCCACATGCTATTAAGGCTAACCACATGCAATAAAGGTTACCCACCACCAATTTAAGGTAACCTATTATAATCAAGGGTAAGCAATGGTAATCATGGGTAACCAATTGTGCTACACGTGAACCTTATTTCAACCTTACCAGGGTTTATATGGTAAATGCACACATTGCACCTCTTTTATGCTTATTTCAGTTTTAAGGGGCAAGTGCGCAACATTGAAGCAGCAAAAGATTTTCATTGTTCTGAAAGAAAGAAAGAAATAGGAAGGGTGCACTTGCACTTGTATAAGATTTATAAAACCCCTTTCCCTACACCTTACTCTAAAATGCATAACAGTTACCATCAGCAGCACCAGAACCAAATACATTATGGTCCCTTAATGGACGCGCACCACTGAACCAGTACACTTGCAAGAATACAAGCTTTTCTGATGGGAGGATTTCTGGAATGAGAAAATATTTTTTATGGTTGAGTGCAGGATAGGAGCAACGGATTGAAACCTGTGATAAAGTGATAAATTTGTTTTATTTACATTTTTTACCTAAACCAACAGAAACTGAATATTATCAAAGTCTATAAATCAAGCAATTATTATTTTCTGGGTACTACCATGAGTTGGAAAATCTGGAAGAAAAAATCCAGGCAACCAGTTACTGAAATTTCAACTGGTGTAAGTTACCATTTTATAGCCAATTTGTTCAATGCCATAAAAATTTACTTCAATCAAATAGTTTCAAAATTTTACTAAATAAATCAATCTATTTCACAGTTTACCCCGTTGGAAACATACGACTACAAATGGAACATTGAGAATTTTTCGTTGGTTCAACAGCAATCAAATATACTGCTTGGTCAAAGTTTCAGTTTTGGGACAAAGTCCAAGTCGGAATGGACCATTGGCTTTTGCGATGCTTCTCCAGAAAAACCACCGAAAAACAAGAAGATTGCAAACTATTTTCGAATAGGTTGCAAACTGGAGAAAACATCAGGAAATGTTTCTGAAGTCTATGCAAGCTTTTGTGTAACATTTCCAAATAAAGCGGAAATTAAGGTGATTATCTAATTTTTATTTGAAAACTTAGCCTTTAGTCATTTTTAAATATTAACATTATGCAGTGAAATGTATTTTGTATTTTTTGTGTTTTTCTGTAGCTGGCCAAACTCCTTAAACCTGGAGAGCAGATAATCATTCCCAGAAAATTCCTCTACAATCGCCACGGCTACAACATCACCAATCCAGATGCCTTGCTGGACTCTAAAGGCACCATGAAACTGAATCTGCAGCTTCAAATACTCACATTAGTGCCCTCTGTCTCCTTATCAAAATTACAAAAACCCAAGGACACTCGTTACATTATGAATCCTGGCACCTTATCAAAATTACAGAAACTGAAGGACACTCGTTACACTATGAATCATGGGAAGTTTGTGCAGCAAGCAATTGACGAACTTTTACTAGAAATGAAGGCATGGATTATTGCATTGGAAAAACCCAATGCCCAAAACCCTTACATAGAACATCCAGAATGAAAGGAAGACCAATTTTGTTGAAAACAAATAAGGTTTTAGTTTAATTGTTGCATTTTCTAATTATTTAATGTTTAGTTATAGTAATATATAAGTTTAATTAGTTTTTAGTAAACAAAATATTGCATAATAATATTATATTATAATACATTATGTATAAAAGGGTTTTATGAAATACTTGAAAAAAAACGAATGAAATTCAACTGCATGAAAACGATTTGTTATAAATCATGTGACCCACACCACTAGGCAATATACTATATACTCATTCATTGATAAGCAATTATACAACATTGTTCATTATGCATTGTGACTGTGTGACATTGTCAATTTCAATTTGAAATAATTAGTTATATAGGTACATCCTATATTGTCTTTGGACCAAACAAACCAAAATAAGTTTAAACAGGACAAGTGACTTATAACAAATCTAAATTAGGTTTTAGGCTCAGACGGTACATATAAAAAAGTTTATGCAGCTTATTAATTAACTGTTGTTTAATCTTAAATGCAGAATAAATAAGGCAAACTTGTGAAGCAATTAGTTTTAAAAATATGCTTTAATAAAAATAAATTTATAGCGTGTAGACTTTTACAAAAGTTTTTAAATACTACTCTGTACCATTTTTTCAGTCTTTTTATAAGAATTCAATTTGTTATTATGGTTCATTATCCAAGATCATGATCAGCATTCCAAATTTCCAAGAATGTTTCCATGTACTCATCCCCCCAACATTTGCCCTGAAACCACTCAACTTTCTGGTCATCACCTTCAGTCTCCTTAATCTCTTTAAAAAGCAACTGAACGCAACAACACAAAACCACCACCAAATCCGAAAACTGCTCCAAAGTCTTAATATCCCGAACTTCCTCCCCCTGCTCCCCCAAAAACCTCCTCCTTTCTAAACTCTCCAGAATCTTCTCCCAAACCCATTCCTCCTCCCCAGTTCCACTTTCCCGTTGGGCCATGCACAAGTTCCCAATATCTCCCCCAACTCCTATCAATCTTCCCTTCCTCCCCGGTCCCTTCCAAATTAGCCCCCACCTCCTTCAAAAATTCCCCCTTTTCTCCCCCTCCCATCAAAACGGATGCTGGAGCACTTGCTTCATCCCCGGTCTCCTTTGCTCCCTTTTTTTCAACATCCACCCCAACATCTGCTCCGCACAGATCATCCCCCTTCCCTCCAAACTTCTCATTTTCACCCCCTCATCTTTCCAATTCTCCTCCAAACTCCCTCCATTCCTCACCCCAAAAGCGTGCCACTTAAACCCACTCAGCACCCAATAATTCACCAACCCAAAACAAAACACATCCCCCTTTTTCTCCCTTGATGGTCCCCTCAGGTGCCTTCCAAAAAAGCTCCGCATCCCCTCCAACTCCCATTCCCAACTTGATCTTATCATCCCCCACCTTATCAAAATGCCCCAGTCTAAACACAATTATCTTACTAGGTCTAAACCCCCATGCCAAATTCCCCTTTCATGCAAATAGCCCCTCAGCACCTGCTTCCTCTTCCCCTTCTCCATTATCCTCAGCTCCTCCTCAAACCCCCGATTTCCCACCAACTCCATACAAACATACACCAAACTCCTTTTCCTTCCCGTTTCCCTTTTGAAATCCCACAACTTCACCAAATTCTCGTGGTCCAACTCCCTCCATTCCCCTCCAAGCTTCCTCCTTTGTCTTAAACTCCACCGACTTCAATATACCATTAGTACCTGTAGACATTTGCCTCGTTACCTAAGCGTAGGTGACTTGACGCTCTACTCTAAATAGAAACAATTGATATAAGCTAAGCACTTCCTCCGTCTAAATGTTTTTTTTTATTTCGGGCATACCCAACCATGCATATCTTATTTTCTGTATATTGCTCAAAGGCTTTTTCTAATAGCATGGGTAATAATCTCAACAATAGACGCACGTTGTTGCTGAACGAACAATACGTGCTTGTGTGTTCAAAGTGTTCACTGGCAGAGTACTTATTGTTCTTAGAATCTAAAGAAAAGTATTTCAGTTCCATCCATGCATTTTCAGCTGGTGAAAGCAGATAATTGCAACAAAATTGTAAAATTTTCTTGAACAAAATTTGAGGTTTCATTGAATCGTTAACTGTTAGTGAAAAAACGTTACAAACAAACATTGTAATTTTACTTCAACTTGACACCATGAGTTCAACATGGAAATCCAAGAAAACAGTGATTACCACTGGGGTAAGTTTTAAATTTCTGTTGAAGAAAGTTGAAAATTCCAGTGAAACAAGGTTTATTTATTTCAAAACATTCAGATCACACCTTGTGAGACGTACAACTTTATTTGGAAAATTGACAACTATCCTTTTTTCTGCAAAACCAATTTGCTTTTTCCGAACTTCCTTCCTCTCTGATGAGTAAAGCAAACAAAAAAAACTCCAACAAAACATACCCGATTTTACATTTCTAAAATCTCTGCTTTGTTCAGCAAAACTCTGTTCTGTGCTTCAAAATATACAGCAAGGGCTCAACAATACTCACACATTCCTTTGTTCCTTCAACAATCTATGCGCATGTTTCGTGTCCAAACGAGAATACACCTTCGACTTCCACCTTGCTTGAATATTTCTAAGAGAAAGATACACACAATACATTCTTGTTTTTTCTACCGTCAAGTGTACATGCTGACATCAGCGCAAGGGAAGCATTTCTAGCCGTACGCACCTGTTGAGGAATAAATATCACGTAAAAATATTTTGTTGTGCATTTATGTTTGTGTAAGTATCTATCCAATCAAACTTTAAGTAACAGCATGAATGCTTCATGGAGGCCAATAAATCCAGCAAGTGTGATAACCACTGGTGTAAGTTAGATTATTTCCATTTGTAAATTTGAACGATTTCATGATTTCACAAAGTTTGTGTTTATCGTTACTATGGATATTTATGTAATTGTTTTGTTACAAATGCAAAATTTCCAGATCACTACAGCTGAAACGTACGACTTTGTGTGGAGCATCGAGAATTATCCGTTAGTACAACGACAACCAAACTTATTATTCGCACAGGGTTTCACTTTTGATACAAACGCCAACTCATTCGATCATTCAAAATGGACTGTTGGATTGCACCATTATTCTTCCGAAAACGAACACATTAACGGTAGACTTTGTCGCGTTGGCTGTCAACTAAACCAAATTTTTGGCAACGTTACGGAAATTTATGCCAGCTTTTCGGCTGGAAGTGCCACTGACAAAATAACTGTAAATCTAAGTTTGTAAAATTTTTAGAAAAATTTTGTTTTACAAATGCTGATCAAAACTTGTAATTTGTTAGAAATCGCAGTTGGTGAAACAGGGCGACAAAATCCTAGTTCCTTACACGTTGGCTTATTTCCACGGCAACATCACTGCAAGAAATTATTCTCATCTGCTCGACGCTAACGGTACTTTGAAGTTAAGTATTCAGCTTCAAATACAAAAGCGAGTTACATTGCCTAAATTTGAAACGAGAACGGAAGTGCCCATCAAGCTGGAACAAGTTGATTGAATAAATCACTTTATTAACAAGTACATGTAATATTGTAACATTTCTAGTGTCAACTGATGTTACAGCGGCACAACAAAATTCATCAGATTACACGGCATTTGACTTGGATGGTCAAATGCGCAATTGAATTGTCATACAGAAAATAACAAAATATTTTTATGCATTGGTCTTGTATCAGAAACCGTGCAAATCCTTATTTAGCCTTGTATCAATTTGTAATTACAATACAAAATCCACACGAAAGCTTTTTTAACGCGTGTTAAAAAATTTCAAACTGACATGTTCAAAAATTAAAATACTTCATGTTACTTCCTGCAATTTGAAACGAAATTTATCAAAAGTGTCTGATTTAGCAAAACTGAATAAAAATCATTGACCTTTTATTTAAAAAGTGTGTGTGGATGTAGTTTGCCGTAAAGTTTTTTTAAACACTCAACTATAGTCAATATTTAGTCTTCAGGTACATTTATAAGCAACTTTAAAAACACTTATTGGTAGATGAATACAGTGCAGTGCGTGCCATATATTTTATGCTTATTCTTATACCCATTATGCAACAATTCCAAATGGAACTATTTTTCTATTTTGATTAGTTCACTAATATCCAGAAAAAACTCATTAAGACTGTGGTGCTTTACCAGTTTTTCTAGTGTCTCAGTCTGCTGCTCTGCACAAGAGTATGCAATGTTGTGTGTGATCAAACGGGCTAAAATGCATTTTTCTTTTCACTAGATTAAATTTTTAGAACCTTTTCAAATATCTGAATATTGATATGACAAACACATTAAATATTTTAAAACTTTCTTTACTCTCCCATAGTCTATTCCACTGGTAGCTTGTTCTGTTTTAAATTAGTTTTATTGCTACTAATCACTTTATAGTTTTTGTATTTTTATTCTTTGGAGCAAAACTCAAAACAGTACTAAGTTAATTTGTTGAAATTTAGGCAGCTCTATAAATAATTAAAATGTTATGCAGATTAGTTTACACAATTTCATTGGCGTCTGAACAAATTTTAGTCAGTTTACAGTGCACAATTTTTACAACACGTCAATATACACTTTTTGACATGCAAGGACAGCAACTATAATATAAACTGTTTACTGTGTTTACTCCAAAAATGAGTATCATTGTTGCACAGGTTTAATCTGTAATGCTATTGTACCGTCTTGGCGAGTAACCTTGGTCATTTCCCCAATACGGATAAGGAATTTGCCAATATTTTGTTCGTCTTTGACTTCCACCCACTTGCTCATAGCCCCAATACTTGGTCTTTGAAGAGTCTACCCATCCCTTAAAAATAGTAACGTGAGTGCCAGGTTTCAATAAGATGTCCCCACTTTTAAGATCATTCTTGCTAATAGCTGTGCTGATTCCAGAAAGCGTTCTGGTGTTGTAATTTGTTCCGGTTTGCCAAGCCATGGAAACATATCCCGAACAGTCGGTTCTGTAACTGTTTTTGAATGCAGTTTGACTATAGGGAACTGGGGGATTGAGCCAGGTTTCTGCGCGTGAGATAACAGTGCTCCTGGAAATGGCCTTGCTTTGACCTGAAAATATTGAAGAAAAAAAGATAAAATTAATATGCCTATTTGACTAATCAAGGCAACTGTAAAAATTAAATAAACTGAAAACTGGAATAAGTAGCATTTTTTTACCCCATGCATGGACGAAAATCAGAAATATCCAAAATCGTAATATACTTTTGGTCATTTTGAATGAAAACAAAACGAAATACTCAATTTATTTATTGCTAAGCACAAAAAACACAGGGTGTTTGCCAAACTGTTTTGGATACTGGATAAAATAACAGTGTGGTAAGTTCAAACTCCGAGTGACAACTGCTACCGTTTGTCTTGTTTCTGTGATTTAAATATGAATTTGCAATAATACTCTTGACTGTGCACTTTTGAGCCTTGAGATTAAAATTCTGAATACTAAGAATCAAGTTGAGATTAACTTACACATAACTGTTTACATTTAAGATTTGTTTTTTCATGTTAGCATGTTGTTTTTCCATGAATCTGGTTTGAGAATCGGTATACATGATCGCAGTCGATATCATTATCAAAACGTACTTCTTCTCTTACTACGTATCTTCGCTTGAAAGTAGCCATGGCTTGACACTCATGCAACATGTCCATACTGACCAAATCATGGCACGTTTTTGAACTGGGTTATGGAACAAGCGGTGTTTGCAAAATGTGCTGTGATATGAGTTTTTTGCACAAGATAATTATAAGCATCTAATAGAGTTTTAAAAAGGCTACATTTTTGTTCAGCATTTATGACCTTTGATACTTAATTCCACTCTTTGCAATAATTTATTTATCCGCCTGTGCTTTCATCCGTCATTCATTCATTTGAGATTTTAATGTAGCTCCAGCAAACAAGCTAAATGAATGTAGGTAAATGCTGAAACATTTAGTTTCAACTTCTGATGTTTTAATTGGCCTTATCTTGTTGACAAACCAAATTGATTGAGGCTTGTACCCAAAGAACGAAAACATCTTCTGAGAAATCTGAGAAATGAAATACAAAAAAGTTCAATGTGATAACGACACTTAGTCATTGATTGTGCAATATACTTATACAACTTAATAAAAAACCACTACATAAGTAGTGACACGGAGATGAAAATATTATCATTATGTTGTATATTTACGCTGCACGAAAGATGAGTTACACAATGAAAAGTGGTTTTCTTATGACTCACTGTTTTCGTGCAGTTTAATTTACATCCGTAATAATTTCCTTTCATATAATAGATTACGAAGCAATGTTTCGACTTTAGCATAATTGTAATACTACGGTTTTATTTATTCAACTTTATGCTGCTATGAATTATCGTTCGGATTTTTAAAATAGGAATGCTTTCTTTCCGTAACACATAAACAATGTTCTTTTCCTCTCAACAGCATATTGCCACACAAAGCTGTTTTGGTGTTGTGCATGTAATATTCATAGGTTCATTTACATTTTACATCTCACCAGTATCAACTGCTCTGCATATCCATATAGAAAAAAGTGAACAACAGAACTGAAAGATAGGTTCACATAAATCAAAAATGAATTATTAGTGTGGTACATTATTACGATAAATGCACACGTTTAATATGCGTGCATATTATTCCTGTTTTACTAGTAACTGAACTGAACTGAATAAAGCAACATAGGTAAATGTATTTCATTGTTCTTTATGAAAGAAAAAATATATAAATAGAAAGGGTGCACTTGTACAGGATTTATCTGTCTATAGTCTATACCAGCTTGCATCGTAATCCCATTCCCTGCACGTTACTCTAAAATGCATAACGGTTATCGCAAAGAGCATAAGAGTTCAGTTCCTTTTGGTCCCTTCGGAACCCCCACTACAGAACCAGTATGATTGCCTGACTACACGTTTTTCTGGGTGGGAAGGATTTTTGGGAATTAACGTATTTTTAAAAGTTGAGTGTGGTGACGGCAGTGGTAAAATCTGTGACTGAAAATTTGTGCTATCTAAGTCAACAGAAATTGAACATTTTGAAAGTGCAAACCATACACATATTATTAGAATCATGAGTTGGAAAATCTGGAGAAAAAAGTCAGACAAACCAGCTATAGAAATTTCTACTGGTGTAAGTTACCATTACAAAAAATAAACCATTTCCATTTTTTAATACTTCAAAATTGTGTTTTAAATAGGAAATAATCTGCATTACAGTTTACCGCTTTGGAAACATACGACTACAACTGGGGCATTCAGAATTTTGCTTTGGTCCAGCAGCAGCCTAATATACTGCTTGGTCAAAACTTCAATTTTGAAACAAAGTTAAATTCGAAATTCCTTTCAAAGTGGACCATTGGCATTTGCGATGCTTCGCCTGAAAAACCACCCAAAAACAAAAGTATTGCAAATTATTTTCGGATAACTTGCAAACTATAGCAAACATTAGGAAATGTTTCTGAAGTGTATGCAAGCTTTTGTGTGAAATTTCCAAATGAAGCTGAATATAAGGTAATTGAAAGTAGGATTTCAACTTTATTTGAAAAATGTCCTTATATTACTTTTAAAATAAGTGTTTTTACATATTTTGTAATCTTTTGTGTAGCTGGCCAAACTACTGAAACCAGGAGAGCAGATAATCATTCCCAGAAAATTCCTCTACAATCGCCACGGCTACAATGAAAAGTGGAATTGAATCCAATGAAAAAGTCAATGCTTCCATAAAGCGTCCAAAATAATAAGGATATAAAAGGAAGACAAACTTTGCTAAAAACAAATAGGATTCCAGTGGTATTGTTGTGTATTCGACCAACAGATATTTAGTTATAATAATATTTTGCAGTTTTATACAACCACAAAGTTTAAACCCCAAAAAATCAAAATTTTCAAAATTTCAAAAATCAAAGTGTTTTAAATGCTTTTAGTACTATAATTTGGTGTTTATAAAATGCCAGAAAAGCATACACATTCACATATCGCCCATTTTCAAAGAAATATGATTTATAACAAACCATTGTCATAAGATTTAGTTCCCTGCATTTTTAAAAATTGCTAAATAAAAACCAAAACACTAGAATAAATATTAGTGTTATTTTGTTAGATTTTATGAGTATTTTTTCAACGCAAAAACTGTTATATAATATATTATAATGTGCAATTATTCATTTACCAAAAACTAATTACACTTTTACATATCTACAAATTACTCTTCAAACAAACAAAGTACAAAAAACTCAAGGCTAATTAGAAAGTCAACACAATGCCAAAACATTTTTTGCGCGTACCCATTACCCATCTCTTGTTTCTGCTACAATGACACTCAAAGACTCAAAGCACACAAGTCAAGCTTCATACGCTATTTTCATTAGTACGCAAAAAATACACACAAAAGCGTTCTCATCTTCACAAAAAAGTTCACTCAGCATCTCTTTCAGAGCATTTCTGCTTTCTCCGTTGTCTCCGCATCTCTCAGTCTGCTGTGCTCTATAATATACTTGGCAATAACAACCAGAGGACTCGGACCTCATAAAAAATCTAGTATAAACTCAAATGATATTACTGCAGTGGTGCTTGCCTTGGCCTTGTTTTTTGCATCTGTATATTGCAAAAAAGGAAAGAAAAAACGCAGAAAAAAATTGTTTGGAATACCCTACCATGTTGTGATAACAGATGTTGTAATAATTTTTGGGAACAAATGAAAACCAGATCAGTTTTATAGGTGCTCAGGAATAATATTTTGTTTCAAAAATTTCAACGTTAAAAATATTTGCAAATATTATCATCATGCAAAACACCAAACAGGAAACGAAGAGATCTACCGCACTTATAAAATCCGGGGTACGTTAACTTAAAATTTTCAATATTTCAGAAGATTTTATAAAAAATAATTTATTTTGATGTATTTTGTAATTTTATAGCTTATTACCTCAGAAACATACGAGTTTGAATGGAACATTGAAAACTTTGCCTTGGTTCAGCAAAAACCGGATTTACTATTTGCACAACGTTTTTCCATCGAAACGGACTCAAACTCACCATTCCATTCTAAATGGGCTATTGGATTGTGTGACATGAGTACTTTACGTCAAACGTCGGATAGCTACGCCAGGGATAATTTTCGTTTGGGTTGTAAGCTGGAACAAATTTGTGGAGATGTGGCGGAATGCTATGTTAGCTTTTCGGCCAAGTTTCCTGGCGATTATGAATTTAAGGTTTGTCAAAATATTTAAAATCTTAAAATTTATTTATCTCAATTTACATTTATTTTGATACTGTTTTAATTTCAGGAGCTTCAAGAAGTCAAACAAGGCGAAAGGATTTTAATTCCTTATGATTTGCACTACAATTCAGCATACGCCTCAGACTCCAAGAAATACACGGATGTTAATGGCACTTTGAATTTGAAAATTCAGCTTCAGTTATTGACACCAATTCCGGCCAATTTTGGACCTAATGTAGCCATTCCCATGGAAAAGTTGAAGCTTTCACAAGTTGATTAAATACATCAAAAACTACAGAAGCTGTTTATTACATTTTTATTCATACAAATTTACAAAATGTTGAGTATGCGCAGTTAAAATCGCACAACGAAATACTTATCGCTTTTATTTTAATTACATATTATAATTTACTAATATAAAACCTAACCAACAATGCAACCGATCTTTACGACAATTTAAAATCTCACAAATTAAAACCGTGTTAACTCAAATTCTAATCCATACGAATGATCTAAAATCTAAAATTCGAAGCTTTGCACTAACAGACTGTATACTTAACAAAATTCGAAATAAACCATTACTAATTTACTGACAAAAAAGTTCTCTCACAATTAATAAATACCAAAGTAACTCTTCTCAAAATAAATTGATGTTCTCTATCATTTAATATTGCTTTTCATTTTAATAATTACTTAAGCATAAGTACGCACACATTTTAGTGACTGCTTTAACTCTACTCATAACTCATTTCTTTGTTTCGTTCTTTCTTTTATTTAAAACCTCTAGAATACTTCATAAACCATCCTTAAAACAGAATTTGACCAAGTTGATTAAATCCATCCCCCAATAATAAATATATAATAGCTTTCTTCACGCACAAAAATATAATATTCCAGCTCAAGCCAGTAGTACAACATCATAACAATATATATCTTCTTTGAAAAATAATGAACCTGTTTCATATTCTTAAAACCTGGTCAAAATATAATATACAGTAATTGTTACAAATAAAGTCTACTTTACTTTGCTTTACACTTTACTATGTTAATTATATTCAAACCACTTAAAAATTAATTTCTAAATATTTCAATTATTCCACTAGTTCACAGTTCAAATGTTATTCAGCAGTTGCAGTTAATAGATAACTATGTAATTACATAAATTCATAGCTTTTAAAACACAAAAGTTATGTTTAAAAACTGTTAATAAATCTTTGCAAAATTGACTCAAAAAATCATTAAATCTCATCATTCTTTGTCTTTCTTCAGCATCGTTCACTCATTTCTCTCCTCTCCATTTCTCCCTTTATTTAGCTTTGGCTGTTTTTAAGGGGCCCTTCATACCAAATCACACCACAATATTTCCCAAAACTTCTTTTTAAAATATTTAAACCACTCAAATTAAAACAACTCCAACCCACTAATTACCCCAATCAATAAAATTTATCACCCCAAAAATTATAAAATCCTAATTCACCCAAAATGTGTTACTTTTTAAGTGAACAGCCCCCAAAACAGTTGACTGTTGGCTTTTAAGCAGCTCTACCTTATGGGGTCCTTCACACCTTACATCACCACAAAAATTCCAAAACTCTCCAAAAACCTTTTAAAAAACCCAAATTTCATCCCCGCAAATTCCCACAAACCATAAAATCTATAAAACAATTATTTAAATCATTAAAAACATGTGTCATTTTTAATGAACGGCCCCAAAAACACTTCACTGTTGGCTTTAGCCTTGAGGGGTCCTTCACACCTCCCATCACCAAACAATTCTTAAAATCCTCAATAAAAACCCCAAACTTCTCAAATTTAGCCAATCCTCCAATTAATTACAAATAAACCCAAATCCCAAATTTATTTTGAAACCATTCAATCTAAAACATGTACCATTTCTAGTGAACGGCCCCCAAAACACAATTCTAGCTTGTCAGTTTACCTTTCTTCACAGCAGCTCAGCACTCTCTCAGCTTGCCCAGCTTCCTTGCCGCAGAAAAAGTTGAGTGAATTGGCTTTTGTTTTGGGTCCCTATTTTCCCATCTTCATCGTCGCTCCTCAGCTCCAGTCTACCCATCAATTAATCTTCAACTTAATTAACTATTTTTAACTGTCCATTAAACCAAACTATCTAATTTTCTACAAATTTACCAAATTTCCCGAAAATTTGTGCCTTTTCCCCCAAAAAATACGGTTAATTCTTTAATCGGCTGTTTCTTGGGCTATTTTTTAACGGTTTTTTAGTTAACTGGGCAGTTTAACGACAAAATTTAACCCCAAAACTTGGTTAACAGTTGGCTAATCTATTTAGCAGTTTATTCCAAAAATTTGTTAAGGTTTCTAAACTTTTTTGGTTGGAAATTTTGTGGAAAATAAGCCATTTTGGAGCTGGTGGGTGTTTAAAAGTTAATTGCGGATTTGGTAAGTAAATTAGTTAAAGTTGAGGTTAAATTTGGTTGGGTTTTAAAGAGGAAGGTTTAATTTAGGTAAGTTAATGGTTGTCAGGTTTAATTTGTGATTATTTTTTGGTTTTTTTAGTGATTTTCTTCCGGTGGTTGGTATTCCCACAGGAGGAGCCCTTAGAAAGCCCCTGGACAAGATTTTGGTCAATTTTCGAAGGATTTTGAAGGTAAATTAGTTAAATGATTAGTTTTTAAGGTTTAATGATTAATTAATTAATTGATTGATTGTTTTTTTTAGAATGGCGGACAAGGATTTACTAGCCCCGAGCTTAAGCGAAGAAGAAGAACTGGCTTTACCTCCCCCGGGGAAACGCTCCACAAGTCTAAGTCCTTCTCGGACCCCCAAAACCCGTGGCGCCAAAGGTTACAAGTTCACCAGTGAATCCACCTCCAAACCGGACAACTTTGACTTCGCCACCCAATCCAAAAATGGTACTAATCATCAAGCCAGCACCGGAAGTAGCTCGGAAGAAGGGGAAGAATTTGAACACTTAAATCCTCTGGAGGATGGAGGTTCCGGAGGGGATCCACCTCAAGTTCCTCCTCAACTTAATAAATTACCAACGCCCCACAAGCGCACCGCCGAACTTGCCGAAAAGCCAAGTAGTCCAGCGGCTAAAAGGAGTAAAAACTTTCAAGATTATTTGGCCGAGGATGAAGCTAAACGACAGCAAAAGCTCCAGGAAGGAACCTCAGAACCTCCGAAAAAAATAACTGGAGGGGATTTAGGAAATTTGTTAAAATTTGGAGGAATCATGGTCTCAATTTTGGTGGCCGTGGGCCTTGCCATCTACTTTAGTGAGGGGGACGTTAACTCCATGAATCTCTGGGGAAATGGAGGCAACCAAGTTGAACCCCAGAAGACTTCCAAGTACGGTTGGAACAGTGCCAGTGAGAAAATTCACCGGAGTTTGAAGCAACTGGAGAAACAGTTTCCACACCAAAACAGGTACTAAATCAATCATAAAACCAATCAGTTATAAAAATTAATCAATTAATTTTGTGATTTTTTTTAAAGGGAAACGTGGATCCAACTTCACAGCTCGATTCTCTCCACTTTCTCCAAGACTGAGCCCGTTCATCCCTCCGCCATCACCCTACTTTACTCCACCTCCATCTCCTCCAAATTTCCCCTTTGCTTCACCTCCAAAATCGCTCAAGCGATAAATTCCGCCGTTGCCCCAATTCTCCAAAATGTTAACAGCAGTAAACTGGCTAAACCCCATCCTCCGAAGATAATCACCCCCGAGCTTTTTCAACAACAGACCATTACCCAAATCCGAATCGGACTGGATAATTATTTCAATCTGAAAGGCAAAGCTTTGGTGGTGGACAAGGTGACGGAAGTGAAGTCAGAAGGGGATTTATTACTGTTTCACGGCCTTTGTGATAATTTTAAAGCGGTGGATAAAAGAGCAACCATTTTGTTTCCGGTGGAGGTGGACAAGGAGGTTCTGAAGAAATTTGAGTGGATTCATGACAGGGCTGGGGATATTTCGCAGGATGTACTGAACACTAAGTTTGCCAGGATTGTGGGGGCGGACACGGGACCTTCAATTGTGGCTAGGATTGCGGATGCGGTGGTTTTGATTAATGAAGGGGATAAGTGTGATGATTAAAAATGATGTAAAAATTTGATTAATAGTTTTGTTCTGTGAAATTTGAAGTATTTTTTGATGTACAAATTTGTAGGGGAAGTTTTTAGACAAATTTGTTAGGAAATTTGCAAACTTTTGTAGAAATTTGTGTTTTGGCTAATGATTTAGTTTAGATTCTGAATGGAATTTAGTAAAGTGATTAGCTAGATGATTAGTTTTTTACAAAGTTGTTTCAGTAAATTTGTAAGTTTGATTAGTTTAATGAATATTTTATGCTTGATTGAATGAAAAAGGTGAATAATTGCTTGTTTTTATAAGAAAAACTTATGAATGATTAGTTTCATTAGCTTGTGAAGATGAAATTTGTAAATAAATTTGAATAAAAAGTGAACTTTTCTGTGCAAAAACATTTCTGTACAATTTTATTTTATTTAAGTAGACAGCTTCCATTTAATTCTTCAAGTAGAAAATTTTAATTAAGATTTTTCAGGTTAGTTTAGTATTCGTCATCATCTTCGTCATTTCCTGCGGAGCCAGGTGGACCACTTCCGGGGGGAAGGGGATGATGGGGGTGCTGCTGTTGTTGGGCCATTTGCTGGGCAAACTGCTGCTGTTGCATTAACTGCCATTGAGCCTGTTCCTGTTGGGCTTGTTCTTCGCGGGCCTTGGCAAAGAGCTCTTGTTGTTGGCGGAGTAACTCTTCTTCGGGGATTCCAAGGTGTTCCAAGCGGGTGCTTTGGCGACGACGTTTTGCGGCGACTTGCTTACAGTCTTCCATTACCTCTTGGGCGGCTTGGCGGAAGTCGCCGAATCCTAGTTTGTCCAAGGCTGGAAAAATAGAAGAAAAATGGGGAAATTTGGTTAAAAAATTTGTTAGAAAGGTTGACAAGATGATTTGGAGGAAATTTGTGGAGGGGGCTTTGTCAGGAAATTTGTTAGGAAACTTGTGGGGCGATTTGTTAGGAAATTTGTAAAATTTGATGGAAATTTGATAAGGAAGGTTGTCAGTTTGTCAGAAAACTTGATAAGGTAGATTTTGGTGAAAACTTGGTGGAAATTGGTTAGGAAATTTGTAAAATTGGATGGAAATTTGATAAGCAGGCTTGTCAGGAAATTTGAGGTCAATTTTTGTGGAAATTTGGTGAAAATCAGTCGGAAAACTTGATGAGCTGGATTTTGGTGGAAATTTGATGGAAATGGTTAGGAAATTTGTAAATTTTAATGGAAATTAGTTAATCTACTTACCTTGAAGCACATGTTCCGGACTAATTGTCTTTTTAGTTTGCTGATTACAAATTTCATTAGCCTCCGAGCTAATCAGATGAATAAACTCTGTGCAGCAATTTAGGATAAGCTCTCGGCTATCATTAGCCACCCGAATTGTGGGCAAGATCTCCTTAATCATCTTGTTCATGGCGGCACGGGGAATGGTCAGATCTTCATCGTCGTTGCTGGCCATTTTGCACAGACAATTTGTTAAAAAAATTAAATTTTGGGAGAAAATTGGAAGAAAAAAGGAGAAAAAAATCAGCCGAGAAAAAATATGAAGTTTTTTTCAAGGATTTGGGTTTAGCGCGGAGCTAAAGGTAAACAGAAGATTTGCCCCGGGTTGCTCTATGGTTTGGGGAATGCGTGGGATATTTTACAGCTGACAGGTGAGTTCTGGGGGAACTTGAGAGAGGTTTGGGCGAGATGCGAGAAGGGTCCACGGAAAAACACAGGTCATGTCAAAGGGTTCCACGGATCCACAGAGAGGTGATCAATGGATCAACTGAATTTGTTGAGTGGTGAGGTGATTGAACGGATTGCGGATGCTGTGTGGAAGGAATGTGGGGGTTTGGAGGGAACCTGGGTTTGGGGGAAACTTGCTGTGGCTCTGCAGACCCCTGTGGAGGTTATCCAGGTTTTGCCCGAGGGCAAGAATTGGACAAGGGATTGTGGAGCCCGTGTTTTGAGGATTTTATTAAGCGATTGGAGAAGGAGAATGGGGACAATGGCGGCGTTGGGAGTTTTGGGGATTTTGGTGGAACACAAAGTTGGATGGAAGGAGTGTGGGGAGGTTTTGAGGGGATTTGGGGAGGAGATGGAGGGGAAGATGGTGGATTTAGGAAATGGGGTGGTGGTTCAGTGTTATCCTCAGATTTTGGTGGGAACGAGGACAAGGGATTTTAAGGTGTTTTATGGACATTTTGGCAGTCCAAGAATGAGCGTGGCGGTGGTTTGTGGAGGAAATGGCTCCGACTTCACTTTAAAGCTGTTGGAGAATAAAACGCCACAGAATGTAGTGCCAATTTTGACTTCCGGTCACGCTAATGGTTTCCACTGGAGATGTATTCCTCTGCCAATTTGTAATCTTTTAGAGTTGGTTGACCATTTGGGGGTCCACTCTAAAGATGACATGTTTCGAGTTGGCCACCACCTCATTTCTGGGCTGGAGTGGCTTCACACCAAACTGGAAATGGTTCATGGTGGAATTAAACCGGAAGCTGTGCTAATTTATTCTGGACAGGATAATAATTTTGTGGCCAAGTTGTGCTGCTGTTGTTCTGGACCTACTTCATCAACAGACCTGTGGACACCTCCAGAATTAGGAAGTAGCCTCCAGGGCGACATTTACTCCACAGGACAAATTTTGTACTTTTGTCTTGTGGCCATTTATAGTTTCACCGGAAGTGGTTCAATTCATCAGAAAATACGCAAAGGTGAGGCTATCACCGGGAAAGAGTTTCAACTGAGTAACCATTTAATATCCTGGATGAGGAATAAAAATCCCGAAAAAAGACCGACAAGTGGTCAAGTCTTTTGGCATCCCATGTTCTGGTCCCGGGATCATAAAAAAGTGGTTGAATTTCTGGTGGATTTTGGGACACTCTGGTGGATTCAGGATGAGTGGACAGAACAGCGAAGAAATTTGTTTGGTAGGGTTGATCTGGCCTATTTCCGGTTTTTGTCGGAGGTTTTGGAGCCACCACCGTGCAGAACCCGGGGTTACAGTTGGAGAGGTAGTGTTGAAAATCATGACCTTTTGGCACGCAATTTTAAGGATTCTCTGGTTCCTGACCAGCCCCCTTACAAGTACAACACTGAAAGTGTAACGGAATTTGTAGAGCTGATAAGATATCTGTACCGGAAACATACTCAGTGTCAAACCGGGAGTGAGTTGGAGCGTGAAACTATTTGGCGTTTTAGTGAAGACGGAAAGCACTTTGACCTTAAGAAATTTGTCCGTTACTTTCTGGACAGGTATCCCAACTACCCGGATTTGGTTTTGGTGGTTTGGTGTGGTCTGGTTTGGGGTTCGGAGGAGAGTTGGATGAAAGAAATGAATGAAAAGTGGGGATTGGGAAGATTTCAGGGGATGGGGGAAGGTGGGGAGGATTTTGTGGTTAAGAATTTTATGCGGTTATTAAATGAGGGGGAAATGGGAATGGAGGAGGAGGAAATGGAGGTGAATGACTTGAGTTCTGGTCTGGGGGGATTTTTGGATGATACGAGTAGTAGCACTAGCAGCGATTGCGATAATCCTGGAAGGATGAAAAGTAAAAAGCTACGGGAAACTAGAAAGGACGAGAAGAAATTGATTGACGCCCTAAGAAAACAGATGAACAAAAGTCAGGAGGAGTTTGAAGTGGTGCAAGGAACGGGCATCCGATTTACTTTTGACTTTAGACTAGGTCAAGGATGGGATCTAGACAGTTGTGTGTTTCCAGGGTATTTTGGTGAAACCAGGGCAGCGGTGAAGTTGGTAGAGTTTCGGGGAAATGTTGGGGATGACTGGGGGGAGATGGAAAGGGCTTTGCGGAGGTGGAGACAGTTGGACCATGAGCATTTGGTGAAGTTGTGGGATTTTAAAAGGGAAACGGGAAGGAAAAGGAGTTTGGTTTGTATTTGTATGGAAATGGGGGCGGATAAGAGTTTGAAGGGGATTGGGAGCCAATTGGGGAATCAGGAGGTGGTGAGGTTTTTAAGGGGGATTGGGGAAGCTTTGGAGTATTTGCATGAAAGGGGGGTAAGTCATGGGGAAATTAGACCGGAGGGGATTTTGGTGTTTAGGGAGGGTGTGGTTGAGGGGAAAAGCGTTTGGAAGGGAAAGTTGGGTAGTTTTGCGGAGAGTAGATTAATAAGTAGATTTGCAGGAGAAGGGGAGGAGGAGGGTGGAAATAAAAATGTTTGGAGGGCACCCGAAGTTCTAAGGGAGGAGGTGGGAACAAGGTGGAAAGTGGCTTGTGATGGGAGGGGGAAAGCGGATGTTTTTAGTTTTGGGTTGGTGGTTTATTGGCTTCTGAGTGGATGTCGGTGGCATGCTTTTGAGGTGAGGAATGGAAATAGTGTGGAGGAGAATATTAAGGAGGAGGGGGTAAAAATGAGGGGATTGGAGGAAAGGAAGTGGATCTGTGCGGAGACGATGTTAGGGTGGATGTTGAATAAAAGGGAGGAAAGGAGAGTGGGGATGAAGCAAGTGCTAGAGCATCCGTTTTGGTGGGAGGGGGAGAAAAATAGGGGGTTTTTGAAGGAGGTGGGGGCTAATTTGGAGGGGACTAGGGAGGAAGGGAAGATTGATGGGTGTTGGGGAAGGTACTATGAGCTTGTGTATGACCCAACGGGAAAGTGGAACTGGGAGGGATTGGGAGGATTTAGAACGGAGTCGGTTTTGGGTTTGGTGAGGTTTTTGGGGGGAAAGGGGGAGGAAGCTGTGAAGGGGGTTTTGGAGGAGTTTCCGGATTTGGTGGTGGTTTTGTGGTGTGCTCTTCAGCTGCTTTTTAAGGAGGTTGAAAGTTGTGGACAGATTGAGTGGTGGCGGAAGTGGGTAGTTGTGGGGGATAACTTCCAGGGCAAATGTTGGGGAGATGAGTACATGGAAACATTCTTAGAGATTTGGTATGCTGATGATGATAAGCAATTGACATGATAGTTTACCTAACCTAATGGACTCTTTATAAAAAAGACTGAAGAAATAGTTATTTAAAAATATATTTATTTGTATTAAAAAATATTTTTGAAATAAATCAATCAATCATAAAAATTTGTGAGTTTATAAGCTAGCATGTAGCGTGCACAATAAATATAAAAAGTTACTGGTTTGATTATGTGCAAATAAATGATTTATGAACCTTAGCCACGCAAAACAAAACTCATTTTATTTTCCAATTTATTATTTTTTGTACAAGTACACGCGAACATCCAGCTCAGAAAAATAGTTAAAAAATATTTATACGTAGAATAAAAATAATGTAGAAGAAGGGAATGGACATGTGTCATGCTCAATACGAACATTCTAAATTAAGCCATTAAAAGATGCTCGCTGCTGAAACTGATGTGCATGTAAACGTGCCGACAGAGGACCAAGCCAAGTTTACAGCACAAGCACAGGAGCCCATTTAGCCTGAGTTATAGCCCATTTTGCCTGGGTTATAGGCTATAACTTATAGCCCATTGTGGCATATTATGTTATAGCCTTTTTTGCCTAGGTATTAACCCAGTGTATATTGTTTAGAGCCCATTTTGCCCGGGTAACAGTCCATTTTGTTTGAATTATGGTCTATTTTTACCTGGGCTAGAACCCATTCTGCCTAGCTTATAGCCCATTTTGCCTAGCTTATAGCCCATTTTGTCTAGGATATAGCCCATTTTGCCTAGATTATAGCCCGTTTTGCCTGGTTTCTAGTCCACTTTTCCTTGTTAGGACCCAATTTAGCCAGGGTTATAGTCCATTTTATCTCTTATATAACCCATTTTGCCGGTTTAAATATGAAACTACACAGACAGATAAACGGACACGATACGTTAAACAGCTCTTCTTTAGAAGCAGCGAACTACCACTACTTCAACCCAGACCATTCTCTGAACAAACTAATATTCTTGTTAAACCATTCTCTACTATGCTGGTAAAGCAACTCTTCTATAAATTATTCAGCCAGACAGCTAGCATAACCATTCTAATATTTTTTCGCGTGCCAAGAAAACCAGTTATTCAAGCGTGTGCAAAAAAATTGGATTTTTCAACATTGCCAAAAGTGTTTGAGTAGACAGCAGCACAGCTTAATTATGCATGGTTTTTTAAGGGAGACGTAATCCAGAAAATATACCATAGAAAATTGCTTATTTCTTGTTGTTTGATATTGCCAAAAAATATTGCTTAATTAAAATGTTTGCTTAAGCCCTAAGCTGTCAAAATAAATGCCAAGTTGGCTCGTTAGAAGAAGTACTATATAAATAGTTGATTGATATATGACTTCAAAAGCCAGCAGTTTTTTTTATTTTCAGCCAGCGGTTACATGACTATCTTGATTATTATTTCCAGTCGTTGTTTGCTTCGTGTTAACCCTAACCTCTAACATGATGGAAAGGACTTAATCATCAAAACTGAAATATAGCTTGTTCATCCATTACCCATAAAAATACAATGTCCACAGCGGAGTCAATCATTATTCGCAAGACAATGTCAAGCGTTTATGGTAAATGTCAAAATTGATTTGACATTTTTGAGAAATTTAGCACGCCAAAGCCAACTAGAGTTGAATATTTAAAGTAAACGCTGAGCGAGTTGAGAATATATGTTCGCTATAAGAATAATTAAGCAAAGCAAATACCTTATCCCGGGGAAAGTACGGTAATAGCAGCGTCGGCAGAAAAATAAAAGAATATGATGGTAATATAGATAGGAAACCAGGATAAAAATGAAAACTTGTGGTAGCCATAGTCAGCCGAGTCTTATTTTGTATTATGCTTCAATTTTATTCTCAACTTGTATTAATTATATTTTGTAGTTCGGTTCAGCATAACAGCTTGTGGAAATGCTTTCTTTGTCACAAAATAAATCATCATTTGCCTCTACATTTTCTTACGTTATATTTTCAAACTCAGTATAACGTAGTTAATGCTTAAAATTATTCGCTTTTTTAGAATCCTGAAATAAAGAAAGAACATTGCATTTTTTCTCACAGGACCAAAAATAAGAAGCTGTAATTATGGATTAAATAGAGTTGGAGTGTTAACTGTACAATGTTTTTAAATGGAGAATATTTTTTCATCGAAAAAAATTACATCCGTGGTAAATCATTAAAACTTGCTAGCTACTAAGATGGTGAACTTATAAACTGTCTACAATACAAGGTTTATTATGCATAAGTCTATTTAACCTGCGTTATGTTTACCATTTACCCATTTTCCAGTGTTTTAGAACCAATTGAGCCAGGTTTACAGCCCATTTGCCTGGCTTAGAGCCCATTTGCTTGGCTTAGAGCCCATTTGCTTGGCTTAGAGCCTATTTGCCTTAGTTTAGCGCCCATTTAGTTTGGTTAAGAGCCCATTTAGCATTGTTTATGGCCATTTAGCCTTGTGTATGGCTCATTTACCTTTGCTTAGGGCCCATTTACCCTTGTTTAGGGCCCATTTACCCTTGTATAGGGCCCATTTACACTTGTATAGGGCCCATTTACACTTGTGAAGGGCCCATTTGCACTTGTTAAGGGCCCATTTGGTCTTTTTAAGACCAATTTTTCCCTTTTTGGGGCACATTTGCACTTGTTAAGGGCCTATTTAGTCCTTTTAAGACCCATTTCGCCCTTTTCAGGGCCCATTTAACCTACAGGGTCTACAGAGAGACAGACACACGGACACAAACACATGCAAGCATTACTGCAACTCCATGGCAGTCTGCACTAAGCTTTCAAAATGATTTTTATGCTGAATCCAAAGGGCATTACCTATTTGTGTTTTGAGTGTCCGCATATTTTCTTTGATACAAGTGGTGTTTACTGCCATTTTGACATATTTTTGAACATTGCATCAACACAATTAACATAAAATTTGCTAAGGCTATATACTACATTTTTGTTTCAGCTAAATTTAAGCCACTTTAAAAAAGTTTGCTTAACCATGCTTCCGTTCAAATTTCGGTAAGTCTAACCCATTTAAAAACGTACACTAACTAACTAACTTATGCATTTAGTGCATTCTATGTGCACAGAGTTTCTGTTTTATAACTTATCACATTCTCTAATAATTGCACTTGGAGACTTCTCTCACTATTCGTTTTTGTTTATTGTGATTCCCGATCAACTAGCTTTCTATTCCTGCCTAACGTATCGATTTTTGAGGCACCACCATCCAATCCATTCTCTATTACGCTCTTAGAGTACACTGCTTTCTACGGTTTGCTCAGCTCAACACGCCAAAAGCGGACAGGTAAAAAACTAGTTTCCATTAGAGGTTTTTGCTTTGTCCACACAGGGTTGATTGCATTGGCTACACAGGTAACCGAAGTGTAGCCCAACGAAAGAAAAAACCATCCTCCTTTGCTCTGCTCTGAAGGCTAGGCTATCTAGCTTTCAGGTTGATTGGTTTTGGCCCCAACCGGTTCCTACAACATTAGCAGAATACCAGGATTCTTCTATGTTATTAGAAGTCAGTAGGGTTTTTTGATTAGATACTGACTTTCCCTGCCTGACTTGAAACTGTTACTATTTTTGATAAGATAATCAGAACAGCCTTATCGAAAAATACCTAATCATTCAGGACAAAGTCCTCTATGCACATGACTTAGCTTAGAAACTGTTTGATATTTTAGAAATTATATTTTCTATTTTTTTTAGGATTTTAGGATTATTTGGATTTTAAACTTGTTTACGAAAGTCTAAGTTTTTCCTAGAAATTAATTCATCTGTTAGTTAGATAAATGTGTCTTAGTAATAGCAAGTTAGTCTAAAGTAAATTACATGGATCGAGAACTTATCAAACGTTTGAGATGTGTTGATAAATATGTTGACTTGTTTGTATTCATAAAAGCACAATTGAATGATAAAATGAGAAAAATAAATCTGTTCAATATTAGAATATATGTTTAAATAGTTAATTCTTTGATTTAAGGTTTAGTACTGCTATCTACAATAATATTTTGAAATTTGTATCATTTGTAAGTCATTCAAAAATTCATTGGCATGCAGTAAAACCTCCTTCCAAACTTCTGCATGAATCGAAATAGCATGAAACTGAAGTCATTGTGATTGGTATTGTCCATTTTATCAAAATGGTTTAGTAAGTTATCCTAAAGATGCAAACATGATATGGCATCTTAATGTAAATAATTGTCAAAGCATTATAGTAAATAATAGAATCCTACGTTAACTTGCCTTGACATTATTCAGTCTGCGAATAAAACTGATTTTTTATACATCAGTAAATTAGCTTATGACATCATTCAATAGTCTGTTAAAAATATGTAACTGGAATTTACAATCTAAAAAAAGAATATCCGTAGAGCATTTAGTCATTGAAAAGTCTTGTTGCCCTTAACGTCAATTTTTACTAAACTTGGTAATCCCGTAATTAGCCCTTCTTCCTATTTGTGATCGTCTTCCTCTTCCTTAGTCAAATAGACATACAACCTTGTGTGCAAAAAAGAAGGTAGAGTAATATAATTCTGCAGCCCAAAAATTTTATTCCACTGCCTTGTTATCCGCTCCAACAATTTAATATAAGCCCAGAGCGTATGGTCAGTGAAAATTGTTTTTTTTTTCTTTAAATGTAGCTCCCAATGTTAAAAATTGATCGCATGTTTGCTCAGTATAACAACACGAACGATTGTAATAAATAAATAAAAAGGATCGCCTGTCATAACAATATTTCATTAGTGGGAGCAGACAGACCACTTTTTACTGGGCAGATATATAAGCTTTATATTATACAAGCGTAGACTCAACCTTACCCTGACTTTGACAAAGTATAAAGTAGCAAGTCTAGCTCTAGTATAATATGTTTTTTTCCAGACAGATTATTTATTTTTTAATTACGGTCTGTCTATTAGGTCGTTCCGACTATTCCCTATAAAAATTGATATCGTGGTAGGCTACGGTGACGCAAACAAGAAAAAATTGAGTTTAATATTCGGATGATGCCATACCTAAAACATCTTTTTCAACATGGGCAATTATTACGTTTTATTTTGTGATGATGATGTCTGGAATGTTGTTGCTTGATCATATTATACCTAACTGGAATATATACATTCATTTTGATATCAAATGATCTTCCTATGCTTGCTATGGCTTTGCTGATGTACTACTGAACTCTAATAGAACTTTGGATTTGCATGAAATTCCTTTATTTTCAATACCAAAATGAACTGGGCATCAAATTTTTGCACAATTTTAATTTATAGCGCTTTTTATTCACTTTAACTTAATTTCTCAAACTCCTAATGATTTTTCTGTATCCTGTTAACATAACAGGAAACCCATATTGGCAGTTTCTATCTGTAGTTAGCTGCAAAAAATAGCATGTGGCAGACAACCAAATCCCAACGTGTGTTAATATTAAATTAGCCAGACGAAAAAGTAGGTACGTTATTCCCTTTCCCCTTTTTTCCACGCATTTGCGTGGCTGTGCTGGTTTCACCTTCAACTGTTCAATGCCCCCAAACAACAGGACAACAGCCAAAAAATATATCTAGCTATACTGCCTACATATTCTTTGGGATTTTCTTTAGCCTGTATATTTCCTCTATTGTGAGAGCATCTATGTACCATAGCCTTGTGCTTTAGATGTATTGAAAGCTGACCTATTACCTAAATTTTATTAGACCTGGTCTACCCAGTTGTCGTCTGATCACAAGTCTGTAAAGGTTGAAGGCCGAGGATTTTCTCGGCTTGAAGAAAAATTCCTCCCGTGTCCAGTTTTGTATGTGCTTTTTTGTTCCAGGGTTTAAATCCCTTGTGGTTTCTCAACAATTTTAAATTCAAAAGCGTAAAAGTGAAAGTTTTGAGAAAACTGATATTTGAAATATTAAGTAGTGCTTTTTACTTTATATATTATAAAAGTGCAAGTTTTGCTCAACGGTAACAGAATTGCTTCAATTCTCACATTGCCCACACATACATAAAAAAATCTTACGGGCATGAAAAAAAGGGATTGCCTATGTCTTTCAGAAAAATAGCTCCTCTAGCTTTTTTTTGTTCCAGCGATACATATGCCTTCTTATTTTTGGAATACTGTAAATTGAAAAGTACAAGGGTGAAAGTTTATGAAAAATTTATATATGAAGTATGTAGTAGTGCCTTTTAAATAAAAGTGAAAGTTCTGCAAGTTTTGCTCAAGGACGCCACTGAAACGTTTCAAGTCTCACAGTGCCCATAGATAAAAAATATTATTCAGAGAACTTTTGACAGTTTATGTAAATATTTTATATTTTCAGTGTACCTATAAATGGAAAGTAATTTTGAATAAATATATGGCTTTCAACCAACTTAGCAATTGGTATGGGGTAAATTGTCAAAATTCCAATTGTGATCAAAGTTGGCAGCCTCGCTGAAAGCCTTCTTAAAACTCTGCAGTAAATATTTTTTAAATATTAGTGTGTTGGATAATGATATGTGGTGTGAAAACTGGTACTCAACAACCACAGTCAATTTTATGACCTTTTTTGAAAAATCACATTTTGTGCAATAGTGAAAGTCTATGAAAAACTGATATCTGCAATATTTAGTAAAGCTATTTGATATTTGATAAAAAGTAAAAGTTTTGCTCATCGACGACGGAGAATTATCCCAAGTCTCACGCTACCCATCAAAAAACAGAAAAATCAAAAAAGTCAAAAAAGAAAAGTCATCAAAATATCTCTAGAAAATGCTTATTTAAAATACTGAAATATGATAATATCCATTCCAGTAACTGGAATATGGATTGAACTGGAATTGGGAATATATAAGGTTATTAACCAAATTAGCAAAACGAATCAAAATGTTGACAGCAATGCTATAACACTTTTTTAAGCGCAGTGAAATTTCTGTAAATATTCGTTCGCTGAAAAAGGGAAAATTGTGCTACTCAACAAGAACAGCCAATTTTATGACCTTTTATAAAAATAACATTTTGCGTATTTTAGTTTGTGCAAGCGTTCTACAATGTGGTACTAAAGTAAAACAATAAAAGCAAAGTGAACAAGGTCATTGCGTCGTACTTAAAACGTCAAGCCGCACCCTAAATAAGTACCATTGTGCGTAGATAGTGGACATTATACAAATTGTGAATTGTAATGCTTGGGCATTTTTGTGTAAAATTGCAATTTGTGAATTATGTGAAAACATTTAGCTTCAAAACGACCGGAAATTGGGAATTTGGCTTTTTAATTTTTTAGGACTTTTGTGATTCAGTGATGCATCCAAAAAATATGAATAGTGCGGAATTTAAAAATATATATAATAAAAAACACATTGTGGTACCCTTAATGGAATAAGAGTGAGGGCTCCTAACACTTGAAATCAAAAGTTTTAACAAGTGCACTCTTGTGTGACTTGGCTCTTTGGGACTTTTGTGTGATGTGAAAGTTTAAAAAATAAAAAGGTTTTTTTTCATCAGCATCCAGAATTCGTAATAGGTAAACAGAAGTGAATTGTTTTCTCAAATATCTAATTAATAACATGCAACTGATAGATTTAACATAAAGAAAACTGCGTCAAAATGTTTTTTTTAAAGTCGTACATGCAACATATAAATCTAAAGAAACTCATTATCCCACTGGAGTGTGTGAAGGGAAGTGGTAGTTTTGAGCAATCATTTTTCATTCAACTTGAAAAATTTATTTTGGTTTTTGTGAAAATTAAATTTGGTTTCTTCAATGATAGGCTTGCTTTGGTAAAAACTTTAATGATGAGTTTATGCTTTTATTACTAATTTTTAAGGCTGTAATGCACAAATAAATCGAAAATAAACGAGTTCAAATTTTAACACTTTTTATTTAAAAAGTCAAGCAGTTTTTTATTTAGTGTACATTACAATTAAATCATTTATGAAATTTATATTAGGACAAATCGTAATTACTATATTGCAGCAATGTTATGCTGGGCTTTCATACTTTAACTTTATTTCCTCTTAGATTTAAAATGCAGGAAGCAAACGGTGATTATTTTACAAGTTTACAATATTTATTAAACGATTACAAACATCATCATTATATATTCACATGATATTATAATTATGTAAACTTAGCCTAAGTTTCGACTTATTTTTCTAAATAAAATACGGCTTTTATTTGTAGTACATTTATTTGAAAAGGATTGGTGACAAGCATTTGCTCATGCATCTGATAATTTACATAATTTTATAACTTTATAAATGGTGTATATATTTAAGCATGAATTCCAGCAACAAGGAAAAAATTCTCATCCCAGATTAGATATAAGTAAGTCGACAACTCTGTTAATGAGAAACATTTGACAGGTTAATGGTGTTGTATTCTGTATGTAGTTTGTGCTTCCAAGCTTCACTTTTAGATCACTGCACGACCGCAAATACTTTTCCAAGTATTTTCGTTGTGCTTTATTTTCTGCCGTAGTTTGCAATATGACTTTGTGTAACTTTCTTTTGCCATCCTGGCTTTCTTTGTTCAATCCGCCGAGGTATCCTAATATAACATTTATTATAAGTATTGCCACATAAACTAAACACATGAAAACCAACTTTAAAATCCATGGGAGATCAGGAAGTGAAATTAACAGATATAAAGATCCAGTCTGTGCTACTCCTGCTGATACAATTACCATTACCACCAGACGATTTATAACTATGTTAAATCTATTAGTTAATAGGTAGACGGATCGCAAAAAAAATACTTTAGGTAAAATTAATCTATAGAACTGAACCTTGTTGTAGTATGATGAGATCAGCTTCAGCAATATCTCAGTTTTTTTAAAGTAGCATCTTTGACAATAAATCAAAGATCCTACTCCCAGCAGCAGGTCGGTGCATATACAATAACCTGACACATTTATCAGGTGCCACACCAGTACATTACTGAGAAACGTTAGCGTTGAGTCCATTCCATTTACATCAATGCCGTAGACGATTTTGAAATCGTTGACAAAGCGCACAATGTTAAACGGTAGTTGGGGCCGTTGTACACATGCTGCTCCTATCAACAGCGGCACTGGGTATGAACATGTAACATCCACCAAATTTAACAACAATTTGATTAAACGTGCCGTTTTCTTTATGTATGTTCCGCAACCTTTCAAAACAAAAAAGGAAGGAATATGAGCAAACGTGATTTAAGAATATTTTCTGTTTTGTAAAATAGATTTTAGGATTACCAATTGCGAATTTTTTCTCAATATGAATGACTCCGTTTACGAAGTTTTTTAGATCCTCTGGGTCCTTATACATTAATCGATATCTCTCACTGGCAATGTTGAGAAACACAAACACCATAACTACACACAATCGGTCTACATTTCCCGTACCAAGCTTGGTGGCTCCCAATTTTCCCGAACTAGCATACATTTCCGCTAGAGTCTGCCGTGCCACCAAAACAATAGCCAAGAGGAACAAAATTCTTGCATTTATGCAATACTTTTTACGTAGACCCTTTTCCTTTTGTATCTCAATCCAGCCCTTTTCATCTTTAGAAAATACGCTGCCAACAACGTGCAAATTTATGTTGTTGGCGGAAATAAATGTATTCACCAATTGGTGATTGTAATACATTGTTGGTTTTTACGTGTAAGGGAAATTTCTCTACAGAATGAAGTAAGTCTTCTATCGTACAGAGCTATTTCTGAATAAAATGGTTCTTGACCAGTGAACAGTTATTGAGTCACTGAAGCTCTAGTGCAAACTAGTCGGCATGTATGGACAGTCATGCAAAAATGCTGCTGAGAAAGTACGAGTAGTATTTTTGACGGAAAACCTATATTCAAGTATGCACACGAAAAGTGGAATTTATTAGTTTGGCTTGTGCATACTGAGCCCGACTATTGTTTACCGAACATTTTCTACGAAAAGGCACACAGCAGAATGATAAGTTGTGTAATATTTATTTTAAGAAGAAAACCGTTCGTGTGTGAAGGACAAATGTGTTTTAATAAACTTTATAGATTTTACTTTGAATATAGACCATTGTGCCATACGTTTGAAAGCATTGTTATTCAACCAGTAGACCAAAATGAATGAAAAGCTTATGCTCGTACTCATTTTTTGATTCGAATGAAATGGACAGCACTACAAACTGTCTTAGTCAGCCTTGTAAAGAAACGATGTAAGAAAAAATCCTACCGATAACAACGCTCGCAGTCTTATCCAAAATTATCAAGGTAATATAGCTTAAATATTCTACGATTTTTCCAGATGTCTAGAACACACTTAACAAAACAAGTTTGTAAAAAACGTAACTTTCCTTTGCTTTGCTTTGAAAAGAGTAAAAAGTCGAAGCAATTGTTTTCATCCTGAAATTGTTTCAACATGTAACACTTTCTTTTCGCATTTTTGCATGATGCCTACAAGTACATAATTGGCAGTGGCATTGGCATAACCTCAAAATTAATTTTTTTTACCAAAACACTCATCATCATTGATAAACTTTAATTTTCACAAAAATCTCAAAACAAATCTTTTGTGTTATTTGAATATTCTATTCTCATAATACTACATGCAAACTACCACTTCACTTAACATATTCCAGGGGGCAAATGGGTATCTCCAGATTTATTTGACAAACTAATATGTTGTATGTCAGACTTTCTTAACTCTTAAACACTTTGACGCAATTTACTTTTCTATGTGAAGATTCCTACTGTACCAGATTCATTCTGTTAATATATTATTAATAGATATTTGGAAAGAATTTATTTATTCTGCATTACCTTTTATGAATTCGGGATGCTGGTGAAGATATTCATTTTAATATTTTGAACTTTTTACTTTCATATATTTGTAGATACTTTGAGAAATAATAGCATACTTACTAAAACTTTTGATTTCCAGTTTTTAGAGCACACACACTTATTCCGTAAGGATACCTGAGGGTACTATTTCTTTGTTATTATTTTTGAAAAATTTCGCAGTATCAATAAATTCATTGAAAAATTCTTAACAATATACTAATTAGAGTCTGTTTTTAAAATAATTTGTAGTTTCTGATAAGTGTGTTACATAATATCTAACAATGTACAATTTGTCCCACAGGCATTATATCTTCCCACTTGCGGCAATGAAGGCCTTTCTGTACGCATATGGCAAAAGTGCGACATTATATTACTTGCTGGCATATTTATCTTGCGATGGGGAGCTTAAATAAGATAAACACAAAAGTACAATTCAAAAGTCGGTTTGAATGGTTTAGAAAGGTTTCAAACGCAAAATAAAAGTATAAGGTTTAAATGACAAATGTAGAAATATTTATAAATCTGGTAAATTAAGTTATGCTTTATTGATTCTAATCTCATCTCTGAAAAATATTAACTTCCGTTTCTGTGTCTAGTTACACTTGATTTTGTACAAGATGGGCTGCTATAACAACTGGAGGAGAAGGAGGAAGAGCATGACGACGTTTACAAGACGAACGTTGTTTTACGCGAGGTAAAGTCAGAATCAGTAAGTTGCTATCTGGGTGATTATATTGTGATGATGGTTTTAGGCAGTCTGAAAAAGAAGTGACATGACAAGGAGGATACAGAAATTTTAATTTTTGCAAGCTCGTAGCATCATCATTCCTTTGTATACATGCTGTGGCTGGAGAATTCGAAAGACATCAAGTGCTGTTTTGTCTGATTTTTTTTTTGTGAATGACATACTGCTGGATTATTTTTGGCTAGCCATTAACTAGGGGCTAAAATGGGTTATGCTGTCTGAGGATTTACTGTGTTGAAAAGGTGAGCTTTTGGCTTTGCAAAAGAGCTTCTAGACGTTTGGTTTTTACCGTTAGTTGTAGTAAGTTAGTCAAAAAGAAATTGAATCACAAAATGAAATGACTAAAATAATTTGTAAAAAGTATTTTATTTCAAATACATTAGTTCTCCTTAGATAACCAATTGAAATATTATGCGGAACTAAATAAGGTTACAACTTGCGAACATGACTATTTTCATATTTTGAAAATTTTCAACGCTTATTTCAAAGAATAGAAATTTGTTCAAAAGATTTTCAAAAGTTTATGGAATCCGGCTATTTTATTGTTTGGGGAATTGTATTTGTATTCATACAAGAAGTCAATTAAAATGATAACATGAGTGACTTTAGTGACATGTAAACTTTTTAATGGCTTCAATTTTGGCCCAGTTTGCAGAATTTTTAAAGAAAACAAAAGTGTAAATATAATAGCATGGACATTCTTATAACAGACTACAACCAAGAAATCCGAATTTGTATGACAAAGCACTCTACGTATAACCGAAATACTACAGATAACGCCTGGATTTTGCGTGTCGTTGTGTTGTAGTTTTAGTCGATTCAGTTTTCAGTTCAGTCGAGTAAAATTCTTAATACTTTGTTTTACATTTCTCTGGTCTTACAATTAGTGCATACCTGGGGTAAATCACGACTACTTCTAATTCCATCTTCGTTTATAATTTTCAGGTGAAAGCCAAACTGGCTCAATCCTCCAGTTCCCTATAGTCAAACGGTAACGGAACCAACTGTTCGGAATACTATTATGTTTCCCTGGCTTGGTAAACCTGGACTAATTGCAACTCCATGCGCCCATTGCATACACAGTTGTGAGCATACAATCCAACCAATTTGTAAAGTTTTCTAGGTAAATTGGGGGTTGCGGGAGAGACAGAGGGGGAACTTGAGATTTAAGGAAGAAAAAAGAGGATGCGTGCAGAGCAGTTGTTGGAATGGATGTAGGATTACAAATTAGAAACAGGAAACTGGGGATTGGATTCATTTTGGTGGGAGGAGCAGCAAACGCTGAAGTTTTTAATGGCAGTGGGGTATAATTTCGAGGGGACTATGAAACGAAAAAGGATTGATAGATTTCTGAGGAGATATTTGGAACCTGGGTGCATGAGTCCAGGGGAATCTGGAACAGGGGAGGAATTATGGGTCTGGGAAATAATTTTGGGGAATTTATGAAAAAATTTTTAAACATGATTCATTTATAAGCATAAATCAATAGTAATAATTTCTGCGGGGGTCATCTGAAGCTGGCACAAAACAGCAAAAAAGGCTGCTCTATTCATTTCTGTGCAAATAAATGATTTATGAACCTACACCACGAACAATAAGCTCATTTTCCAATTTTTGTTGAAATTGGTTCTCCAGTTCACAGGAATACTAAATACGTAAAAATATTAAAGAAAAAATAATTAAAAAAAAGAATCTGTACCTACAGAATATCTAACAACAAATACAATTTATCCCACATGCTTTACTAAATCCTCCACTTGCGGAAATGAAGCCCTGACTGTGCGACGCACAGTGTGCGTATAATATGGCGAAAGTGTGACATTATTTGACTTGCTGACATATTTAGTTTGCGACAAGGGAGCTTCAATAAGGTAAAGAGAAAAGTACGTATTTCACTAGTCCGACCTAAAATAATCGGATTTGACGTTTAATTTTTATTAAATTATTTATCAAGTTGAGATTAATAAATACTTTTATTTATGTTTTTGCAGAATTCCAGAATGGCTCCTTCCAAATATCTCACATTTTAAAAACAGATATCCGGGATCACTGCTCTGATTAAAGAAGAATGAATCCAATTTGTCACCTTTTTATGATGCATTAGGAAGCAACGAGGGCTTTTCAAGATGTCAGCATGGCTACAAATCCAGCAAATGTGCTGCTTTCAAGTTTTATGAGAATGTTTGCCCATTACGTTTTTAGAGTTTAGGGAATTTCTAATTGATGTAAGATAATGTACAAGAAAATTACGTAAAATAAATAATATCTATGTAGCATTTGTATTCATCAGTTTGGTATTAAGGTAGCGTTAACAGAACTGGGTTAAAAATTAATTCTGTTTTTAGAAAAATAAATATATACGTTTAGAATCATTTTATGCAAAAGTGTAAAATATTAAACAAAATGTTTGCAGAAATTGTTTGTCACTATCCGATACTCCTCCGTCGGTGCAATCTCCGCCTGGGGTTGACTTCCTGTCTGACACTATCCACCTGGGCTTCCATCTTCGTGGAACACTTTCTTCCTGTACCTCCGCCCCCTCGTACCGCTTTCTCCTTTGGGTTTCTTCCCCTCTTAACGTTGTCTCTATTATCTATTATTTGGCATTATAAATAATCTAAGACGTAGTGACATAGCATAAGTCAGCATTTTATCTATAAAAAATTGGTTTTCTTCAGAGTAAACAAGCAAAAATAAGCCAAAGACCTTGTAGTCATTTCAATTTACCATATTTTCCCACTACAAGCATTTCTTAGATTTATGTGGAATGTGTATGTACCGAGGAAAGTTGTATGGAGAGGAAAAGAGATTTAAAAAGGGAGCTAGTCTAAAGGGAAGAAGTCAAGATGGGAATGGTTTCCAAACGGAAGCTGATTAGAGGGAAAAAGCTCAAATGTGAAAGTGGCACGACGGGAAGCGAGGCTCGCTTAGCAAGCCGCGATGGATAAAGTGCATTGAGGAGAAAGGGCCTAGAAACTATCCCTTGTTTATTGAACCGGCTAGCTGACTACCATGTAGTGATTAGTAATAAAATAAATAAACTTATTTTCTAGCACATAAGCAGATGTGTTAGTATTAGAAAGAAAAACTATTTGCTGTGGTTGTAACTCAAAAAGTTTGAGCCTACTACTGGCTTGAGAAAGTCAATTCTTCTTCTAAAAATGCAATTACATGTCATAACCAACATAGTTGAGTTTCATTTCAATTTCAGTTGGTTGACTTGGTTCTGGAATTTTGTCCAAAATATATGGAAACTAGACTGCCCATCCATCAGTTCAATTCTGAATTTGCGTGGCAGACGCAATGTCATCTGAAAAAATAAAATAGTTTTTGAATAGTCTGCTGCTGAATTGACTGTGCAACAGTCTGTTTTTATCATTGTGAGTTTTCTACTTGTATTGATTCATTAACACCACAAAATAAAAATATTATTTTTGGATATGTGAGTGATTTTTGGAACCATGTCTTTTCAGATTGCATTTTAGCAATTATTTAACATAGCAAAACTAGCATAATCTAGCTCTCTCGCAAAAACGTTCAAGTTATTTCATCACGCGTTACAGGATACACTTTTACAAAAAAAAGAAAGCAAAAGTTTTAGCACGCTCTGGTTAGACATAGTACGGTAATGAAACTTTTTAGCATTTTTGCAAATTTTAACCAACTGTTTGTTATGTTATGAAATATCATTAAGCGTAATCTAACTAAGTTGTTTAAATACGATTGTTTTTTTTCCTTGAACCATTTTTGGGTTCAGTTTTTTTTTGTGAAAAGACAAGTGTGCTTTATCAAGTATACCAGAAAACGACAAAATTGTTTGGGTGGACCATTTATGTTAACTCAAGTTTTATACTTCGTCGATACGAGACGTGGAGCATGTACGACTCCCAATAAGCTCTCAGTTCAGCGATGCCACTAAGAACCTCTTCACAATTTTTAATCATCATGCTCTACATTTTTGCAAGATAGGAATAAATAACCGATATATAGATTAGTATAAAGTTGAGCAAAATAGAACCAATATAACAATTCTATGTAATATTCATAAGTGAGAAGAGTGCAATGAATAATGACATCATTTTTGTACGATACTATAATCCATCTGCTTCCCCATCCGTTGAAGTCATGGAATATGTTTCTACTCGGTGCTCCTTAAATTAGGTTTATCTTTTTTGTAATAATACTTTGTCCAATAAAACTTTCTTTTGAAAAAAATAACTAGTCTGCATAATACGTTAATTTATTATCAATACAATCCTTTACCATGCATAACAGTAATAATTGTTCCGCACTGTTTTGTGAAGCAGGATAACAATTAGTTTAAAGAAATAAAAATCATGATTCAATAACCAATTAGTAGATTTTGAGTTGTGAAAGACATTTTTAAAAAACTGACCGTATCATGCCATAAGTTCAATTCTTAGGGATTTGAATTCATCTTTTTACTTTACTTTGTTTCAGAATTAAGCATGGCAAACTTGTAATTTCGGTGTTTTGTCCATCAATAATATGACCAAAAGCTACTACTAGGTACATATTATTACATAAAATTTTATTGAATTATACACTTTATTCTGACTTGGATGATGATTGTGATATTGTGAATACGTGACTTCCGTTTAAAATGTTTCTTTGTATTTTAGTTCGAACTTCGTGTTCGAAGGTACACTTCGTCGGCGTCAAAGTGACACAGCTTCTGAGAGGGATGTAACATTCTTTATCTTTGTGAAACCTTTATTTCTGATGCGAATGTATGTCCATTGTTGGAAATGTTTGGATGGTTCAATGAGTTAGAAAGTCAGTTCTGGAATTGGTTGTAAAACGTCTGCATAATATTTTGGTATAAAGATTTCTCTTAAAGAACAAAAATATTATAATTTTTTGTTGTAGATTTTGAAATAAGTAAATGGATGATTGCGTTTTTATTCTACAAATAAATTAGTGCAATGTCTTTTTTATAATCTGAATTTTGTGAAAGCAGCACAAAGCGCCAGCCTCACTTCTTAAGCTGAAAGCCCAACCGCATGAGGGAGTTACTAAAATGCACCCCAACCCCCAAAATGCACACCTACGCACCCCCACCCCCAAAATGCACCCCACCTCTGAAATGCACCCCCACCCCCAAAATGCACACCTACGCATCCCCACCCCCAAAATGCACACCTACGCACCCCCACCCCCAAAATGCACACCTACGCACCCCCACCCCCAAAATGCACACCTACGCACCCCCACCCCCAAAATGCACACCTACGCATCCCCACCCCCAAAATGCACACCTACGCACCCCCACCCCCAAAATGCACACCTACGCACCCCCACCCCCAAAATGCACACCTACGCACCCCCACCCCCAAAATGCACACCTACGCACCCCCACCCCCAAAATGCACACCTACGCACCCCCACCCCCAAAATGCACCCCTACCCCGGAAAAGCACCCCTTCCCCGGAAAAGCCCCCCTGCCCCGGCAAAAGCACATTACCGATCGCAAGCCCAAGACGAGGTGAGCACGAAAATGGCGGTGGCACATAAAGGAGACTCTACCTCCCTAAATTAATTGACAGACTGGTCAAAGACTATTTGCCCTATCTGATATTGTTTAAACCCAATTAAAGATCTCGATTGAGCTCCATGAATCTCAATTGAACCCAACTGAAATTTGCTATTCTTCCAGTTTGCGTTTCATGCATTTATCCTCTAAAGCTAGCGATTGGTATAGGTTCAATCCTTTTGGTTGCAAACCTAACTTATTAAAACCTTACCTAACTAAAAATCATCCAAACCCAACTGGAAATTGCTTTTTTCCCGTTTCCTAACCTAACTGGTGTGCTGGTAACTGGTAACCTAATGTGCTTTCAAAGTAAGGGTTGCATTTCCGGCGTGGGGGTTCATTTTGGAGGTAGGGGTGCATTTTGGATGTGGAGGTGCATTTTGGGGGTGGAGGTGCATTTTGGGGGTGGAGGTGCATTTTGGGGGTGGAGGTGCATTTTGGGGGTGGAGGTGCATTTTGGGGGTGGAGGTGCATTTTGGGGGTGGAGGTGCATTTTAGGGGTGGGGGTGCATTTTGGAGGTAGCCGTGCATTTTGGGGGTGGGGGTATTAGGGGCGGGGTGCGTTTTGGGGGTGGAGGTGCATTTTGGAGGTAGCCGTGCATTTTGGGGGTGGAGGTGCATTTTAGGGGTGGGGGTGCACTTCTGGGGTGGGGATGCATTTCCGGGGTGGGGGTGCATTTCCGGGGTGTGGGGGTGCATTTCAGGAGTATGGGTGCTTACAGAGGTGGGGGTGCGTAGGGGTGCATTTATGTAACTCCCTCGCGTGCTGGTTTATTTAAAAAAGGAAAAGAAATCAACAAGTTGTATTAAGGACATTATATTCTTTATTGAGCCCAAATGAAATTTTTCAATGAATGAAAAATGAAGTAATGAAACGAGATTTTTTCAAGTATAACATGGTTTCAAGTGAACAATAAAAGAATATAACTGTTGTAGTTTGGGATATTGACAGGATCCATCGTGCCAAAAGAGTTTAAATGATGTTTCTGTCTGTTTTATTCAAACTTTCTAGCTAATATATTAAATTAGAGGCAATGAAAAAGCCAGAATCATATATCTCAGTTTTTTGAAATACCGACTTGAAATAAAGTTATGACCATATTTGCAAAGTGATGCAATTTTAGACGTAATTGATAGTTTGACAATTTTGATCCCCAGATTTTTTTTCGAAGAACAGAAGAACTATTTCATCCTCTAGGTGACTGTAAGTTAGTAATTACTCACAACGGACAAAATGTTCCTGTGATTATTCCAATGGTCAAGTATGAATCGCTATTTAACCGTGACTTGTTAAGAAAATCTGGATCAACTGGAAAAAAGTTGAAACTCAACTTGTCAATGTCAAACTAAGTCAAACTGACATTCAAACCTTACTTGACGAATTTTCTGTCGTTTTCCGGACTCCTGCTAATGACCGCATCAAGGGCTATCATATCTCTTATTCTCATATACTCGGTCACATCAGTATCCCTCAGTATGCATTTTTAAACAGGAAACAGTTTGAATAAAAAGCATAAAAAGGACAGTCTTCAGTCTTCAAAAGTCATACTGTCATTCTCATAATTTGCCGAATTTTTTATTATCATAATTCTAGGTTTATGGTAAGTAATCTGAGAATCATTTCAAGTTTGAAGCCTGATACCAATAAAACTATTAGCAATAAGAGTATATAATATATACTATATATACCAATTGAAATTTCTATTTATACCGTAGTTCAATTCAAGTTACAAGATTGCAAATATAGTTACTCAATCAGTTTTGATTCTTACATTACCCCTGCTCGAAACTTTAAATCGGTTAGCAAACATTTTAACAATTTTATACAATAGAAATCCAATCACGGAACAGATTATTAGCAAAATAAACAAAATAAAAGCGTAAACGTCCAACAATCGCCGCTGATACCATGTCTGTTGCATTCCCAAAGGTGTCATTATACTTGTATTGTGCCTAAGTACGTACTCCACCCAATAATGCACATAGTCAACAGGGTCCATCGGCCGATCCCGGAACATTCTTGACAACTCCTGGGCCCTCTCCCTATACTTATTTCCATTAACCACTTCTTTAAGCGCCGTTATAAACCCATCTGAGGTTAGGGAGTTGATATCCCTTGCAACTGCTGCTCCAAGGCTTACAAGCCTATCTGAATTTATGTCCTGGTCAGCTAAAACATTCACAAAAAATAATTCCACTTTTAGAAAAATGCTCAATTTAGCATAGAAAAAAGTAAATAAAAAGAAATAGTAAAGAAACCAAATATTGGTATGGTGATCATAGGAACTCCGTAACAAAGGGCTTCCTGTGTACTTGGTCTACCAGTTTGTGTAACAAATGCCTTGATTTTTGAATGCGCTATTAAATAAAAGCATATGTATTAATTTTGTAAAGCTGTTTATAAGCTAAACATTAAAAAATACCCAAAACGTCCAACTGAGGAAACCATGACTGCAGTAGCACATTTTTTGGCATATTTTCCGGTATAAGCCCAGTCCATTTCCATAAAAACCTCAGATTTGGAAACGCAGCAAACGCAGACATAAACTCATTACGAAGCGAGTCAGGCATTGCGGATGCATTCACAGAGCTACCAAAACTGATGTACACAAAGCCATCGATATTTTCTGCACTAATAAAGTTTTCCAGATTCTGTAAAAAAATATTTTATATATGAATACAAAAAATATAGCGCATATTGTGGAATATAGTACCTCTTCAAGTGGTTTCCGCTCTTTTATGCTTTTCTGCGTGCAGGACAATCCACTATAGGAAACAAACATTGGTGGCAGCGACATTGGATAATCCTCAATAAAATATGTGTTATGCAACACTAAGCTTGTCTGTCGGTCCATTTCCTGTAAACTTGGCATCCCGCTTAGGTTCATTTTATTACCAATTATAGCTTCCGTTTTTTTGGTTGTGTCTACGTATGCGAAATTCCACACAAATATTGCAAGGGTATTTATAGTTCTGCTCCACAAACTGTTCTGTAAATTATATGGTTTTATGTGAAACATCATTTCAGGCACAGTTGAGGTTTCCGGAACAACTCCAAGGATATCCCAGTAAAATGGCAACGTAGCGGGATTGAAGATGATGTGCTTTGCTTTGAATTTGTAAACCAGTGGATAAATGCATTGGGAAAAGCCACCATCCAATAAGACCAAGTCGTACGTTAGATTTGGTTTGGCTAGCCATGCAATAGTTTCTGGGCTATTGTAAAATGCTTCACAAATTGCAGGAAATCGGCCAAAGGCTTCTTGAAGAAACTGGTCGGCGGTATGATTTAACCTGATGTTAATATTGAAAGCCCCTAGAAATTCGTCGCCCATTTTCATCATAAGGCTGGGTTTTATTTCCTCAATGCGAGGATGTGAGCCAGGCCGTTTGGAAATAGGGAATATGTATGAGACGTTGTGGCCAACGTCGGCCAATCTGGTTGCTAAAGGCCATATAGCAGTACGATGGCTTGCAGTTCCACCAATGTGGAAAAATAGGATATTACTTGCACTAGATTCCAGTGAAAATATTAACAGTAAAACACAAAACTTGTACATTTTAAAACGTTTGGGAAACTGAAATTTAAAAAGTAGAGTATTTCGTAATGGAACTTTCCAGAAAGCAGTTTGGAGTCAGTTTTAAACCAAGTTGCGTATCACTAGCTGAAGTACAATCGTCCGTTACGTCTAGATCCACTTTATCATTAAACCATGAAGCAGGATAATCTCGTTTTTAAAAAGCTATAATGTTCTGACGACATAGAAGCCATAAGATTTACTTTTCTTTAACTTTTGATTTTTATATGTCATCAATTCTTACACGTGATATACATTAAAGCCCAAAGATGAAACCTTCTGATTGACGTCAAATGGAAATATTATACATAGTAACTAGTTTATGCGCAATCTCGACGCTTCTAGAAATTCGGTAACTGGTAACTTTCCTGTTAACAGGAGTCAATTTTCTAACCACTGCGATACCTAATATAGCTATATGTAAAAATTAATACACGCCAAAAAAGACACAAGGACAAGATATAAAGTGCAACGACGCATGAATTTCATAATTGTGCTAATTGGGATGACTGGTAAACTTCAACAATTAAAATATTTTAGTGCTTTTGCTTATACGCAAAAGTATTTTATCCTTCACACGCGCATCAGCTGACCTTGTAGCTCTCTATTTGATTTCGCAAGACATAGATGCATCGAGAATGTTCGGAATTTTGTAATTTCGTGTTGCAACATCAACGGAATTCCATTTCTATTCAGATGCCTGTAAAAACAATATAGAAGATTTAGTTGTGACAATTAACTGATGTCCTGTGTCTATTGATGTGTTTGGTTCACTTTTTCTTTTACAGTATTCGTAAATCTGTTTTATTCAAAGTCAAAGCTGCTTCAATTCGTACCAGGTCATCTGAATACAGGTTAATTTTTTTTCAGAATACACTTATACTTTATACAATGAGAAATACGTAAGCCAATAAATTTCTAATCTGGGTTGAAGTGGATTTGTACTTGAGTTGAAATAGGATTTATTTCACAATTCAACAGTTTCATATTTTAAGTTTCACCTACAGTCGGGTTACAAGTGCAAGTACAAGCTGAAATTTAGTTTTTGCATTTTACTGAATTCAATTGTAAATGTGAAAACTATAAACGCAAAATTGGAAACTGGTTGAATTTGTATGCCAACTCACATTTGAAATGGCATTCTTCGTGTTGCTAGTTTAGACTTTGCAATTGTGTTTTCATACTGTCCTACTTTAGAGAGTTGAAATAAATTCAACTCTTGTTTTTTTCATTGTACTTTCTATTTTAGTACCAAAATAGATGCATTGCATTATACTTTAAACACTACATGAGAGTAGGAAAGTACAATATGAATGCATCTGGAATTTGGCATTTAATTATAAATGCCACATTATGAGTTGGAATGCAATAAAAATTGAAAACTATAAACGCAGAACTACAAGTGGAATGCAAAATTTTGGTATTGTACTTGTACTTGTAATCGGACTCTAGATGAACCTTTAAACTTCAAACATTGAGGTTTACAAAAGTATAAACGCATGAATACGAAAACAGTAAACTATGGTAAAAATCCTATTTCACTTTCAAGTGTACTTTATGTCGATTTATACTCTAAAACTCATAAAATTCTCACGATGTCTGGTATAGTATGAAAGTCAAAATACGATTATGAAAAAAATACTCATGAGGAATTTTAAATATAAAAGTGGGAATATGAATTGAAATACAATCAAAAATATGACTATGAAGTGTGAACCCAAAAGTGGAAGTTGAAATGCAAAATGCTGCTACTCTCGTTGTATTTCAACTCTAGTATAAACCTACCTTTACGGACTACGGACTTCTTTACTCTTTCTTATGAAATTTTCCCAACCAATTAGTAATTTGGTTTGCTTAAATATTTTCACAGTACAGATGAATAATCGTTGTGAGCACTTCTTGTCGTCTCCATCCATCCAACGTAACATTTTAACCTGTGCGTGTTGTCTCTAAAGCAATCATTTCAAATCTGGTACTGGTGAGGATCAGTGGTTATATTTCTGCAGCTATGAAGCTGCACCAAAGTTGCACTTGGAATGGATATAGATTTTACTACCTCCAGCTTACCGGTTTTAAATAAACAGGTAAATATCAAGATAACAATAAAGATTATTTGGTAATTAAGCAAAGACATTCTATCCTAATAAATTTTAATCCTAACCTGCATATTTTACCTATTTTCAGACAAAAGCCCTGGTAGGAAATCTCGACTGTACTTTGGGCGACCAAAACTGAGAACAATAAAATTGTTATAAGCCAATTTTTACCGTCGTAATCCCAAATTCTTCTAGATTCAATCTCCGACCTGATACATAGCCGATCAGACTGATACACTGTTTCACACAACTTTGTGGTAAGTTTGCGTATGTCTAGGTTATTGCAATTTCTTTTTTCTTAGTTTATTCCGCAAACATGATGCTAGGCAGAACGAATATTCCGAAACAAAAAGTAAATTGATTTCCTTAGACTTAATTAATATGCAATGAAAAAGCTATAGTCTTGCAAAATTTGAATAGTATGCAAATGTGCTTTAAAAGTACTTTAAAAATTACGCATGAGCTATTTCGCCCTTCATTCTTCCTCATTTGATATATCTGTGGTGGCATGCATTATTATTAGCATATTTTGAGAGTTTGAAGTTAAAGATACATTTACCTTTTCACAATACATATGCACAAATGCTAAGGAATACGTCAACTCGCAAAACTGAAATACGTGTAGATTATTTGCCTGAGATTAAAAGAATTTTACTTTTGAGATTACGGCTGCTTTTTCAGGTACACCTATTTCATTCTCATTGTGGCTGAAAGTTGCCTAAGCAATTAGCAAGGATGTAATAAACCCCTTTAGAATATAAATTGCACAATACCTTAAAAGCTTTCCCACCAATAATTAACCTACTGGCATTGCTAAAGCACTGTGAAGTCGAGACATAAAGGACAGAATATGAAGTCAATGAAAACACTTAAATTACTTTTCGTGTTTATTGTTTCAGAAACTCAAAATGGACTCAGGACCATCATCAAATGCCGATTAACATTGGACATTGACCCAAAATCCAACTTTAAACGGACAAAAGGAAGTTCTTTCCCACTTTATTCAAAGACAAGTATCGAAACATTCGAAAAGAGAAGTTTGGCTATTTTAATAGTTTTATATATTTACTATAAAATCCTTTATGGATTAGAGGATAAGTTTTCAGAATCTAGTGCCATGAAGACATTCTAACGTAATTTTGAATTTGAGGGATTTATATAGCAAGTAGCGCAAATCAGATTTATAGAAATTTGGACAATAGGTAGTAAATCATAAAAAGTTTGGTTATTATGAACATTCTGCCTGATTAACAGCAGACTCGGCTCACAAAAAGTTGACATGGTTATTGCTGCATATTTTAGAAGTTCTGTACTACCCTTGATTTTTTTTCTAAGTGGGTTAAAAACATGTATATGAATAAGCCACAAATGTAGGCTTGCTTATCGACAACTAAACACAATAATATTTTGTTTAAAGAAAGGGTAAAGAAAATAGTAGCTAAACTTTGTAAAACGAGCAATAATTTTAAAAATAAACCCTTGTAAATGTTGAAGTAAGTAGCCGCATAGAAATTTTTATTCAAAATGAAAGAGTTGTGGAAGTTCACTAGGGTCAAAGAAACCTATTCCAAAAAACAGAACTCAAAAAAGTTGTAAGGGAACGGAGTTAAAGCGTTTTTTAATTTGGCCGCTAGGGGGCGTGCGCTGGGGAAAAATTGGGGTGTCAGTAGATGGAGTAGGACCTAAGGAACCTATTCCAGAAAAAAAAATTGAAAAAAGTTGTAAGGGAACGGAGTTATGGCGTTTTTTAATTTGGCCGCCAGGGGGCGTGCGCTGGGGAAAAGTTGGGGTGTCAATGTATGGAGTAGGACCTAAGGAACCTATTCCAGAAAAAAAATTGAAAAAAGTTGTAAGGGAACGGAGTTATACACTTTTTTCAATTTTTAGCGCCCTCTGGTGTTTTTTTGTGAAAATGTTTTTGGACCAGGCGCGAGGTCTTGTTGAGAGGTACCATTTAGAAAAAAACAGAATTCAAAAATTCCATTTCTAAGGGGCGTTTTAGGGGCGACGGACGGGCGGACGGGCGGACGGACCGATACAGACCATCAGTCCATTATGAATAATTAGCCTGCGGCTACTTAATAATAGTAACAATGGTTGGGCTACCACATACATTAAAATTGCTAAAGTAAATAGTTAATTAATTTTGATCACGCTGGACAAAGGATTGGGCATGCATGTAAACTGCTGATCTGATCTTGCCCCAACTTAAGTCAATCCTTCAAAAACTGCTCAAGGTTAAATGAAGAATCTATGCAAGAATCACGCTTTATTGTTGTTGTGATGGCTAGAGCTCTAAACCTGATTTTTGTCTGAAAATAAGTTTTTAAAATGTGTTAGTAAATTGCTAAGGATAGACGATTGATCATTTACAAAAAATAGGAACTTTGAGAAGACTTTGGTTTGTTAATCTACCTGTTTTGTTTAAACCGGCAAGCTGAAACTGGTAGTACTTGTATCCCTTACAACTTTTCAAAAGCTGAAAAAAAAAAGAACAAATGATTCTCATTAGAAGTTTTCTACTACACTTAAAATATTTTTTTCTGCTATGTGAGTTAAAACATATGTATGAATAAGCAACAAATGTAAGCTTGCTTATGGACAACTAAACACAACAATATTTTGTTTAAAGTCAATTGGGTATTCATAAAACATCATCTCTGGTGTTCATGATCTTAACACCATAGATGACCCTGCGAGATATGTATGTAGGTCAAGTAATTTTCAAGTGAGAATACAAAAAATCTGACATATGGTATTATCCTGCATCCATTTCACAATGTTCTGGGTCCAATTAGACTTTACACAGTAATTGTTTTATGGATACGCAGTTCACTTTGGAGAAAATATCCATCATGATGAACTTTGTAGATACTCGCTATAATTGTGCTATTTTTTGGGAAAAGTAACCATCGTCCTCCTTACCTTAACAATCAGTCTGACTAAAAGCACACTAGGCGCAAAAAAAGTAACAATGGTTATTCATGCATATTTGTTAGTACTGAGGTTCTTTTGGTTTGAATGTACGTCTAAGCTCAAAGTACTCATGTATGTAATAGAGCAATAAAACATAATATTTTGTATGCCATTCACTGGATATTTTATGCAGGTTATTTTAGATTCCTTCGATGTTAGATGAGATTCACGTGCTCAGGAGCAATGGAACTAAACCAGTCCCTTCGTGTTCACGATGAAATTTGTTATTAGATTCTTCCGGTTGATCAATAATTTGAACAAATGACTATTTTCCATAAAATGAACAAGAAAAGCGCTGACAAACTTTCGAAACCGGTTAAACTTAATATTTTGTATAAAAATGCAGGGTAAATCTTACACGATGTCTAAGCCTTAAGCATGATGAAATCAATCAATCTACCAATCTATGCTCAAAGTACTCATGTATGAACTAAAGCTGTAAAACTTAATATTTTTATGACACATTCCAAAAAACAATATGAATGAATGAAAACATGTCCTGTCATGCATGTTTTGGCTCCTCCAGGTTTAAAATTAAGTCAAGCTTGAGTTCAAGGATAGTCTCGAAAATTTGCAACCTTTGAGGGAACCGGAGAACGAGCGCGGTTTGGACGATTGACTTCAAACTCGTTACAAAAATGAATGGTTATCATATTGTTGTATGGTTAAATTTTACACGATGTATCCACGTAGTATCTGAATAATGCAATTTCAGAACAAATGGGATTTTTATAATATAGCAACATTTTGTTAGGGTTTGGTGTCAGTATTCAATATAAAGAAAGCGTTTTCACGCAAAATGACTATGCACCTTTCTGAGTATAAACAATTTTGTCATCCTCTGATAAAAATCTTTCAAAACGAGGTCTCGCAAGGTCGTTCCAGAATATCATGATGGACCTTATATAAGTTTGTAATTAGGATTATTTACTGAAATAGAAACCACATACGACATAGTCCTCTTGACCTTCTTAATCAGTCTGATTGAGAGCCTATTCAGCGCACAAAAAGTTAGAATGGTTATTCCTTCATATTTGAAAAAAACGTTGTACTGCCCTAGAAAATTTCCATTTTGGAATTAAATGGTTTTAAGAAAACATGAATAAGCAACAAATGTACGTTTGCTTATCTACAATTAAACTCAATAACTTGATATTGCTTGATATTTACCTGTGATCCTTAAAACAACTTCGGTATTTTGGTATTCGTAGAATATTCCATCAGTGTTGTAGAGAACTAGGGATAATGGTTCTTTTCTAATGACCAAAGAGCAACCAAGCCGTCAATCTTTGCAAAATGCTGTGCACCCATTTTGTCAAGCTTTTATTCAAGAATATTTAGTAACTTCTGAATTTTTCAATTTTAGCGTAAATAATTTTACCGTTGAGAAACAAATGCACGTTTAATTTTTGACAAGTAAACACATTTCACGTTTTCTTTAAATTCAACAGAGTATCCTTAGAACAATTACAATATTTGGTATTTGTAGAACGCTCAGTTTTTTTTGTTTGAATTCAGCGTCTATGCTCCAAGTACTCATGTATGTACTAGAGCTATAAAACATAAGATTTTGTATGAATTTATTGGATATTTTATGTATGTTTGTGTTATACAGTTCTTCGTGGTTAGATTAGATGAGATTTACGTTCTCAGGTTTATAAAATGCAACTAAACCAATCCCTCCGTGTTTACGATGAAATTCGTCGTTTGATTCTTCCGGTTGATCAATAATTTGAACAAATCACTCTTTTCCATAAGCTGAACAAGAAAAGCGCTGACAAATTTTTGAAACAGTTCCTTGCAAAATTATAAGAGATTGATGGATATGTACTTGATAGAGCGCTAAAACTTAATATTTTGTATAAAAAGGCAAGGTTGCTTCTCCGTTGCGTTACTCGAAGTCTAAAGCCTTATGGTGGAATCAATCTATCTATGTTCTAAGTACTCATGTATGTACTCGAGCGTTAACACTTAATATTTATATGACAAAATACACTTAGGATGTATGTAGTAGGTAACCGATGCATATAAAATGAGGGCATTTTGAACATCCTATTCTGAAGTTACGCCGGTTATTCATACTTGGTTATTTGATTTGGTTCTTCAAACGCAAACATTACTCAAGTTCACAGAAACTTGACGATCAAAGTTACCAATGAAAATATTGTTCAATGTAATACGGTGAAAATTCTTGGTTACTAAATTTGATAAAAACTCAAATTCTGCCTTTGCTGTAGCCTTCAATTCTCATGCTCAAAGTACTCATGTATGTACTAAAGCTGTATAACTTAATGACACATTTCAAAATACCTTAAGAATGTATGTAGAACATGTCCTGTCATGTTTTTGGTCCTTAAGGTCAAAAACTAAATCAGACTTAAGTTGAAGGATAGTTTCAAAAATACCTTACAGTTAGCGAAACCAAAACACGAGCCAACCAATTTCTGGTGTTAAGATCATGATGGACTTTGTAGATATTCCCTATAACTGTACTATTTTTCGGAAAAAAGTAACCATATATTAAATCGTCCTCTTAACCTTAAGCATCAGTCTGACTAAAAGCACAATCGGCGCAAAAAAGTTAGAATGGTTATTCTCGCATATTTGTTTGTACTCGTGCTCTTTTGGTTTGAATTCAACGTCTATGCTCAAAGTACTCATGTATGTACTAGAACAATAAAACAATAATATTTTGTATGCCCTTCACTGGATTCTTAATGCAGGTTATTATAGATTCCTTCGATGTTAGATGAGATTCACGTGCTCAGGAGCAATGAACCTAAAGCAGTCCCTCCGTGTTCAAGATGAAATTCGTTATTAGATTCTTCCGGTTGATCAATTATTTGAACAATTGACTCTTCCATAAGCTTAAGCTTAACAAAAAAAGCGCTGACAAACTTTCGAAACAGTTCCTTGAAAAATTATAGGCGATTATTTATTTGTATTAGATAGAGCGTTTAAACTTAATATTTTGTATAAAAACGCAGGGCAAATCTTACACGATGTCTAAGCCTTATGATGAAATCAATCAATCTACCGATTTATGCTTAAAGTACTCATGTATGTACTAAAGCTGTAAAACTTAATGACATTATTTCAAACTACATTAGGAATGTATGTAGAACATGTCCTCTCATGTTTTTGGTTCTTAATGTTTAAAACTAAATCAAGCTTGAGTTAAAGGCTAGCCTAGAAAATTCGTACAGCTGACGAAACCAAAACACTATCGCAGTTTGGACGTTTGACTTCAAACTCGTTACAAAAATGCATGGTTACCATATTGTTGCATGGGTAATATTACAGGATGTACTCATGTAGTAACTGAACAATGTAAGTTCAGAACACACGGGATATAATTTTTGTTAGGTTTTTGGTGTCAATTGTCTATAAGTAAGCTTACATTCTGAATAAGGATTTGCATTTTTAAAAGATGACAATAAAGTTAAACACTTTTAGATATGGAAAATAGGTGTAACTGTAGATTATTTTTATTCCAAAATTATGTTGTGTTCTTATGTAATGAATGTATGTGTAATTATGTTAAGATAACTTTGTAACATTACAATGTATTTTTAAACAGTGGTATAGCCACCCGAATTTTATATGCCATTATATTTGCAGAATCATTTTCTAATCAACAAAATTAAATTTTTATACCAAGAAATAAAGTATCTTATAAAAAACCAATTCGCTTCAATATGAAAATGTATGTATTACTGCGTATGAAATTTGCATATTTTACAAGCATTCATCATCCTCTGGATAAACATAAATAATATGTGTTGTCAAAGTATTGGAATCAGTAGAAAATCTGCATAATTTAAAAATGGGCTTGCTTGTGCAAAAGGACAAATTACAAAGTACTGGGGCGTGTGAATTCATAATTGTGCTAATTGGATTGCACAAAAGAATATTTTACTTTACGGGAAAAAGTGAATCTTACAGGGAAAATTTCAACAATTAATATAATTTACGGTTTTACTTATACGTCAAGGCATATTATTGTCCTTCACACGCGCATTAGCTGACCTTGTAGTGATGTATTGGAATAAGCAAGATTTACATGCATTGAGAATTTTTGGAATCGTGATATATTGAGTTAGCACTGTGTGTACAGGATTCCATTTCCATCAAGATGCGAGTAAAATCAATATACAAGTATAATACATATCGCAGATTACTGATGTCCATTGATCAAGGTCAACATGTGAAGCTCACATGCTAAGCACCGTTACCTTCAATTTGCAAAATAAGTTAGCACAGCAATAAATTTTGTGGCTCTTTTTAATGTGCTCGTGTTTACCATAAAGTTTACTTTTACACATAAATTTAGGATTTAGACAAACGTTGCGCATAAAACGTGATCATTTTATTCCCTCAAACCAGGAAATTATACACTTAACTAGCTACATCTTTTGCTTTCTGTATACTGTCTTGCTATTCACAAAAAGAACGGTAAAGTTTTGCAGTATTCCAGACTTCCTTTTATTTTGGCGTGTTAATATTCCTAAAAAGGATTAATGCAATTAACAAGTAGTTCGTGCAATCACGTGTGCAAATCATGCCAGTTTGTTAAGTGTGAAACTTAATACAAGGTTTATATAAAACTGCGAAAAAGTTGGTATATAAATTTGTAGTCGGCTTTGCAACAATACGTTAGTAACATTTTATCACACCAAACGCGACCAGATAAGAGTTCAGCTATAAACAAAACTCCAAACCAGAATACTTTTGGAATAAAGTTTATTTCATCAAAATGGTGTCCATCTACATCATTTTACTTTTTCTTGGAATCCTTTTCTACTGGAAGCAGTCTAAGAAACCAGAAAAATACAAATTTCCAGAAGGTGAGTTTTCTAAAATATTATATATTTCAAATTTTATTTTATAAAAATTAAAAAAAATCTATTAGGTCCCAGAGGTATTCCTATACTGGGCAATCTACTCCAATTGATAGCTAGTCCTCACTTACAGCTTTCCAGATGGGCTTACAAGTACGGCAACATGTACACTTTAAATATACTCGGATATCCAGCGCTTGTTTTAAACAACGCAGAAAAAATGAAGCAAGTTTTGGGTAGTATGGAATCCACTGGCAAGTACGATTTTTTCACTCTTACCGAACTCGGTGGAGGAGTTAGTGGTAGAGGTATAATTTCCGTGGAAGGAAAAAAGTGGCAAGAGATGCGCACTTTTTTAATGAAATCTTTAAAAGATTGTGGAACTAGTCGCAGATCCGTAGTTGAGCCTACTGTAATTCAAGAAGGACAACGTTTAATAAAATGGATTGAAACTGAAGCAGGAAAAAACGAATCTGGTGTAGTTTCAGGTTTCAGAGATGCATGTATTCAAACAGTGAGCAGTTTTACTTGGAATATTTTAAACAGACAAACGGATGGATCCAGTAGCTCAGAAATTGGCAAGTTGGCACGCAAATATATTGAAATGTTAAATGTTACTATAAATTCTGGTCTGTTGTTTCTTCCTTGGCTGAAGCACATTGCCCCTAATTGGTCTGGTTACACTGGATTAGCAACAGCTTGTAAAAATATTCGGGATAAGGTTCAAAGTTATTTTGACTTGCGAATTGTGGAACGCCAAAAAGGTACAATTGAGCCCGAAAATAGGAATTTGCTTGATGCGTATTTGGATCAATGGGAAAATTATAAAGGAGATGAAAAGAGTTGCTTTTATAGAGAGGAGGGTTGGAAACAAGCTTTTTATTCGGTGGTGCATGTTCTAATTGCAGCGGCGGATACACAAGCAGCTACATTGAATTGGGCGTTGAATTATTTGGTGGCTAATCCTAAGGTTCAACAGAAATTGTTTGAGGAGTTGAATGAGGTACTTGGAAAAGACACTATTATAAGTCTTACGGATAAACCAAAGTAAGTACACTGATAATATAATGAGACTTTTTGAACGTGGATATTATTTTCGATTTGGCGATTCGCGGATTTTTTGGGGTAAAGTCAGGATGTTTTGGGGTAAATTCAGGATTGTTGGGGTAAAGTCAGGACTTATGGGGTAAAGTCAGGATTTTTGGGGTTAAGTCAGGACGTTTTGGGGTAAAGTCAGGATTCTTGAGGTAAAATCAGGATTTTTGGGGTAAAATCAGGATTTTTGGGGTAAAATCAGGTTTTTGGGGTAAACTCAGGAAAGGTCAAATTTTTGTGGAGTAAAGTCGGAATTTTTTGGGATAATGTCAAAACTTTTAAAAGTTCGGATTCTTAGAAACTCGTCATTTTTAAAAAATGCGTCGCCGATCAATTCAAAAGAATTTCCACATCCGCAACCTTACACCAATTTGTGTTTGACATTAATTGCATATTTTGTATTCTTACAGGTTGCCGTACCTAAATGCTGTCGTTTTGGAAACTCTTAGAATGTCTTCAGTTATTCCAATGGGTATCATCCATAGACTATTAGAGGATACACAAGTGGACAATTACCTAATTCCAAAGGACACACTCCTCATTGCTAACATTTATCATGCCAACAACGACCAGTCCGTTTGGAAGAATGCGGATGTTTTCAGACCGGAAAGATTCTTAGAAAATAATATTTTAAAACATAATATTACATCGTTTCAGCCGGGAAAGAGAGTATGTCCGGGAGAGAAGCTCACAAAGGATGCATTATTTCTACTGTTGGGAATGCTGGTCCAAAAGTTAAACTTTGGACCAGCATCAAGAAAAATGGCTTTTGAATATGCTAAACCTATTCCTGGTTATATGCTATATCCAGCAGCAATTGGGTTTCAGGTTGAAGCAAGGTTGTAAGCCAGCTTGGTTCTAATTAATTGTTTGAGACCGAGAGTGTAACTTGTATCTATTTAAAAAAGTGTTAGAAATATAGTTAAGTTTGATGATTAAATTCAGTTGTATTATTTGACATTTCAATAAAAAAGTACCAAAAGAATATTATTCGTAAATGCTTGCTGTTTTGTTTTGCAAATTTTGCATGATTTTGAAAATATAGTTTTTGCATCAAATTCATCGACATGCACACAACTTCAACTTTTCTTTTCAATAAAATGCACATTAAGGTTACCCACATTGCTGTATTTTGCATGTACGGCTTTTGTAAACAACGGCGTCCCAGAGGAACCATAAAAATGCATACAGGAATAAAGAGCTGTTATCAGTGCCACAAAAGGTACACCGCATCTACATTATTCTGTCCATTGTAAGCAGCTATAAAATTGTAGTACAACCGTTAAGTAAATTATATGGACAAAACAGATTTTATGCATTTTTTGGGTATCTCCAGTGCGCTACAAAAATGATCTCTCTGTACCTTTCCTCCGTTTTGCTTTGTTTCACTATAGGGATATAGGGAAACGTTTGTGTGAGCAAGCAACTTTTAGACATGATTCCAGGGTAAAAACAGAATGATGCTTTTTACGAGTCATTTTTTCTGTGAAAGCTCTAAATGCTCTGAGAGAAAGGCAGGGTAGGAAATCGATATTTTTTATCTTTGTACATTACTCTACTTTGTTCAGTTGGATGAAATTGGACAAGACAAATGCATTTTTAAAAGGTCAAAGCCAAATGGCTTTTCACTGCGGAGTTCACTTTATTAGAAACAAGCAAATTTATTACCAAAGCTCAAGGACGTAAGCAGATTGACGCATTGGGGTTTTTTGATGCAGGAAGTGGAAAAGTAGGCAAAAGATATTCTGATGGATGCCAAAAATGTAAATGGAGCTGAGAAACAAGCCCATTTGAATAGAAATGTATGAAAATCATTTTTCATGTTAATTCAAACGTCAGAAGAAAATATTAGATTTTGGTAGCTTATTCATACTTTATTCAGTTTTAGTGCATATTATATCCTTCAAATTTGCATTTCGATTTATTTAGTATCGTGTTATGTTTATTTAGCATTAGTAGATTATTAATTCACGTGCTAAACACACTTATTATGACTTTTAGTTGTTAAGGCATTTAGGTAGGTGGTGAGCATTTAGGGAAGTTTTGCAACCTCCAAACCATATTGTGCGAGTAAATGGACAGACAACCTATTTTTAAAAATTGATTGTAATAATCGCTTAGATAATTATGAGTTAATACCTCGGGTTATTTTAACATATTATTTTACACAGATACCATTTTTCACAAAAGGCATTTTTATTACAAATAAGTATAGAGTATGTATGTATATATTTTTGAATATATTCAGAGTATGTTTTTGTTCATAAATTCTAAACCCCGTTTTCAAATAAACTCAAACGCCTTTTCCTTCCACCGACTTAAATTCTTACTAATTACAATCTGCCCCTCCTGATAGGCGATTTGTCAGGCATATAGTAAATCACTATTTACATGCACTGGACTATGCGCCACACTTGGTGGGTCCATCCAACGCCATAGCCACCATTGCATTTTCCTCATCATGCTGCTCCTTACTCGCATCATCCCATTTTCTCATGGCTTGATCAATATCATCCAATAAATCCCCAAATGTCACCGGATCCATATTTCGACTTAAAGTAAAAATCAGAAACCATTCGCCATACTTGCTACAATGACAAATATCCGCGGCACTCACACGATGCCCATCCTCCCTTAATTTTCTCTGCAGCATAAAAATTCTACAGCGAACGTGCAGCGTACCCACTCGCTAAACTAAACTGGCCGCAGTAGCCACCAAAACAATTATATACCAAAACCACAAAAGAATATAAACTTTTTCACTGATTATGTTAATTGGCAGTATGCACAACACGTCGTGCTGAACTCGACCAAATGCCACACCGCCGGTGAATAATCGACACGCAGTAACTGTAGGAAATACCCTTGCAAGCTTATCATCCCTTTCGTATGGTCCTTGATTTGTTAGCTCAAATACTTTTAGCCCGTACGTGGTAAACGCGTTGTTTAGGAAATAGTCGGTTATAATCATTTGACAAATTACATTGAGCAAATTACCCACCTCGCAGATTGAGTGATAAACAGCGTATTTTTGATGATGACCTAGATTTCTCCTCAAATATTGCAAAATTTTGCGTCGTTGCTTAAGCTTCTTTTCATCTGTAAATTTACAAAGGCCTTTATGTAGTCGGGATAAAATTTTTGTAAAATATTTTAGAAAATTACCTGGCAACATGGGAAGATTTAGATCCCCCACGAGCATCATTATTGTTCCAGCTTCCAGTTTTTCCCAAGCCCAGTGCGGAATATAGAAGGTTATTGCTTGTAGCGTGAGCATGCACCACACCCATTGATAATAAGAGTGAAATGTGACACGTTCTTGGGGCGTGCCTGGTCGCACTCCGGGATAGATTTCGGTATATTTTGCTAGAAAAAAATATTAAAAAACTAATTTTTAAAAATCTTCCAAAATTTTGTAAAATTTCAGGTTTAAAAAATTATTACCTGGCTCATAAGTCCAACTGCCTTTTTCAAACTTTGCTCGCGTATATGTAGAATGAATGTAGCAATATTCTGTAACAATTTCCTTTATTTCCGGACTACCCATGCACTTGATTGGATCCCCCATGTACATTTTCCAGCTGACCATTACCACACTAGCCATTATTAAAATCACAGTCCACACATAGTGTATTCGAAAACACACGTTGTCAATATAAATCGTTCTGCGGTTGAATACCAGCACGCTTTTTAGGGGAGCTAATAACGTATTGGAAATCATTTTGACTAGCTAGTACACTTAAATTATTCTAGTGCGTGTTTATTATACTAAAGCATTGTATTTGTATTGTATTTTTTGTTTATTCTAATTCCGGCTTCTTTTATGCAAAAAAATGGAATGTGTGGATTGAGAAATGGCACTTTGGTCACATGTTTGTTGCGGCAGAGCAGAACGATATGTAAGCAGAATTGGGATAATGCTCGTGGCTTTTAGGGCAGAAGAGTGAAAGCGCAAAAACAAATAATGTAGTGAGGAAAAACACTACGCTCGATATTTGCTTCGTGTAGTCTTAGGCAACGTGTTATGTTCCGGAAACACAAGCAGCACGCTATATCCTACAAAGCTATACGTTTTCTCTGCTTTCACTGGTTTCAATATATAGGCTAGTATGTACCCAACAGCCTAAACGAAAAATCCATATTTTTTGCTGGGCTCTCTGAAAAGCCCAGCAAATTTTGTTCAGGTAAGTTTACAAAACGTTTTCTTATATCATGGTGTATAGTGCATAATGCTTGTGGAGGCTCAGCTGCTATAAAAATTGATTGCGTGAAAGCCAATATGTGAAACAGGAAGATGGTTTGCTTGTATAATGTAATTTTTATTCGTACATTTTTTCTTCAGAAAACCAACAACAAAATGATTTCTTTTTTTATGTATGAGTTTTATATGCTATTAGTTTCTGGCTATTTGGTATTATTTCCAATACAGTTTATTTATTAGTTTGTTAAAGTAAACAGGTTATTTTGTAATTAGTATAGATTATATTATAAGTTAATAGTAAATTAGTATATAGAGATATTGCTATACGTATTTATTTATATAGTAATGCAAATTCGATTGTCCCGTTTAGTTTGCTTTTTAAATTGTAGAATAATGTGAACTAGTATGGTTTTAAATTAAATTAGGTGGAAGATTAATATGATGCAAGATTGTTGGTATTTTTCAAAGAATTGCATCCAAAGTTTGTAAGTTTGTAATATTTTAAAACAAATGAACAATTTATATGGAAGATGGTTAAATTCTTGTAGAACTTTTTTTACGATTTATTTACGTTTCCACTTTTTTGGGTTTTTAATCACTAGCCCAACAACAAATAGAGTATGTAGATGGATAAGTTATTATTATACGTAATTATATATATAAGTATTACACGGTATAAACATCCTCATTATATAATCAATTTTTTTAGATTTACATTTTCTTCTTTTTTTGGTATGACCAACCAACAACAACCCGGAATACTATAACGACGTATTATGTTTATTTTGTAGAAATATTTTTTCTTCTCCTTGTGAAAATCTAAAGTTGGACTAAAAACCTTACAAGTTTACCCGACTTAATCGATTTTGACATAATCGCTGTAAAACTTTGTCTCCACACATATGACATATAATACAATACACAATATGAAAAATGATTACATTTTTTATAATGTATAAACTTGATGTAAATATTAAGAACACACTTGTTTACACAACATATTTATTTCTAATAGGAACAAAATTTCAAAATATGTTTGAATCTAAACACTAGTTTATTTCACAGGCCTACATAATCACTTTATTACATAATACAACTTTCTCTATTCATAACCACCACAAAAAATCTGTTTTCAGCTGCCAGCAACATTCTGTTCATACTATGTAATAACACTAGAAATCTATTTAGGTCTTTAAATGATCAATGAGTATATACTTTTTTAGTAATATTGTTTTGTTGGCCGTTAAATTGAATTTACACAAACACAAACATATATAATCAAATTTTTGTAATCGTCTAATTTGAAACTAAGTTAAATAATAACAGTTTTGTTTACAACTTCCGTTTAAATTTTAAACGTACTTTACATTATGGTTTATGTATTTATTACTTTAGCTAGAGTTTATTAGAACCGTTTTAGTATTCTCTTTAGGCTAATTTTATTTTCACACAATTGGTAACAAACGTGCATTATAAACCAGTTATGTTACCAAGTCAACAGGTCGACAGTGTTTTTTTCAATAGTGTACAATCGCCATCATAATAATTTTTATACACGTTTAACAACATTTAGCACGCTTTGGTTTGGTTAAAAGCAAGCAAAAATTTTCAACTGTGCTTGCAAGGCTAGTAAAACTGGGTAAACACTATATAATTTTAGCACTAAATCAAATTATGAAATTGCGGTGATTACATCTTTCTAATTTTTTGTATCCTAATATCTTCTTCATGGTTAACCTACAAAAGTGGATGTTTTCTTTCAAAGGCTAACCGTTTTCATTTAAAAAATTGGTGCAGATTTATTTTTGTGTGTCTAAAAGTTTTTGTTTTGCTAAAATTCTTTCCATTTGTGTGTGTGTAGAAAAAGTTAGTTTTGTTTGTATATTTGCTTTACCACAAAATATTTTTGTCATGCCGGCTAAAAATCCCAATATTTTTAGAAAAAACACGTTTTGCCAATTTTAGTATTTTTTTACAGTCTCAAACCATATTTATATTTTAGCTTATATTTCCCTATTCAAAAAATGTTTGACTTTTTAATAACCAATTGTTTTTATTTCTTTTACAAATGTTTAGATTTAGGATTGATGCTGATAACAATTTGTGATATTTTTGATGTAATATGTTTTTTCCCTTTATTTTTGGACAAGGACGTGAAATGTTTGTAAATTGTCTAAAATTCTTGTGCTTTTGTATTTAGTGCAAGGTTGCAAAATTGAAAAAGCTACACAAAAAATCGTTTTATATTTCAGTGCATTGTGTTTTCTAGAGTGAAAAGTGTGAAAAAATCTATGTGAAATTTTTCAGGTTTACAATTTACAATTCTAAGCTATTTTTAGCAAACGGTTTTTTGTGTATGTGGAAGCAACAAACACATTGATTTTGTATGTTTTTTTTACACTGAGTATTTTGTAAACTGCAATTTTGTAAATTTTTATAAACTTTTCAAATTTCTCTCATTTTTGCGGGCTAAAACATCATCAGACCAGTATTTTGACTTATATGCTATAAGGCATTCTTATAACCAAATTGTATATAACTTTTTGCGTTTTCTTTGGAAATACCGTTTTCACTTTAATTTTTTTCTAAAACTGAGATCCTATTTTGTATTATAATTTATTTTATACGGTGTTGTCACAACGATAACTGTTTTTTATTAATTTTTCACGTAAGGTCAATCCGCATCTCGTCGTCCTCGTCCCCCAACTCAAAGAGGTCATCCCCCGGCTCCGAAATGTTAATCGTTTCCACTCGTTGCAGCCCCGGCCTACTAGAGTTTTGATTCCCAAAGCCCATGCCCGTAGCAGCAAAACTGCTTGAAAAAGCAGCCGCACTAGCAACAGCCGCTGCAATAGTAGCTTCTTGATTAGCCTGACTGGTATGTGGATGCTGACAAGTGGAGTCGGAACATTCGGGCATTATCACGCAAACAAATTGTCTACCCGTTTCCTGGTTTCGAGGATAGATTGTAACGGGCAGAAAGGGCTCGTCGTGCTCGACATAGCGACATAACTTGGAAAAGATGTCAGGATAAGTGCGCTTGAGGTCCACGCCACGGAGCAAAAGATGCTTTTGAATGTTGGCAAAGCTGACCTCTCTCAGGCGCTTGTGTTCCTTAGCGCTTAACTTTTTATAAAAATTTTAAGTTTTTTTTTAATTTCTAGAATAATTTTGTCTAAAAAGCTAGCAAACTACTTAAGTTACAAACCTGGAACCAAATTCCGTCATAAGTTGGTTTGGTTTCAAGCTTAAATCACACATTCACCCGCGCACTCTCTCTATAACAGCTACCGGTATAACGAACTATTATTCTACTTTAAGGTTTATTTAGGGGTACGTTCATACTGTATGGCACACAAAAAGCGGAAACTACACAATTAGCTATTTTTATGTCACCTGATGAGAAGATGGTGGAGGCACTGAGCGTAAAATTAACGTGTCGTTATTTTCACTCCTTGTCATACTCGTTTGCGGTTGATGTTGATGCGGTGGGGGTAGTGGCGGGGGTGCTTCTTGAATATCCCCTGGGGCTTGAATAGGTACGCTATCATAAAGTGGCACACGGTGACTAGGAGATGCGGAAGGATCCCCTACTAAAGCTGAAGCACTTCCGTTTGAATCTCCCGCTGATGCGGAAGCAGCAGCGGCAGCGTTTTGCTGACTTTGTAAAGCGGTGGACATTGTCTGGGCGGGATTAGCGGGAAGGTGATGATGTCTCTGATTCTCTTCGAAAAAATGACGGGGTAGTAAAAGCCGAAGTTTGCTACACCGGGAAATTAGCTCGCGCTCCCATTTTACCGCTCCGTAAGTAGGAACTTCGTTTACCACGCAGACACTGGCATAGAGAACGAAGCGGGTTTCAGGGTTGTAATTTCTGCACTGGTCACCCAGCTCGGAAAATGTGGGCACGCCCATTTCCTCTGGAAGCATGTCTGAATGGGGAATATACCTGAAAAATAGGCCAAAAAACAAAAAATACTGTCAAGTCTCTTTATAGTGGCATTACCTTATAGTAGACTTTTATAACTTTTCTTACAATGGTTCCGGTAATTCGGGCAGTCCACCAGTAAGAAAGCGCTCAGCGCGATCCGGACTGTTGAAAAAAAGCTTAACACAACCTCTCCCCTTCGCAAGATAACCCCGTTTGGCCGTGGTGCTCAGTTGGTTCATAACATAAGAGTCTTCCTTAACATGACTAATAATCTGCTTACAAATGGCTCCCACCCTACTCTGCATACAAGTTTTTTTATGCTTTTCCCAATGCGCCCGTCGACACTCTCTAGAGCAGTAGTACGCGTTACAGTTGTGACACACTTTGAACTCCCGTCGAGCCTCAAGACCGGTAGCTGTCTTGACGCACTTTGTGTTTCTGCATTGAATGGTTCCTCCTGCCAGCGGGGCCACAAAAAAGAGAGACAGAGAAAGAAAGAGAAAAAAAATAAAATGAAAATTACACAAAAAGACAACACCGAAAGCAGAGAGAGAGAGGAAGTAAGAATATAAACCCAACACACAATTTATTTTGCTCAGCAAGCCTTCAGTTTAAAACTCCATCCTTATTTAAGTATCAATTTTGCTTTAAAAACATGCCGTGCTATTTAAATATTAGTGTTTATTATACCCAGAGTCCATAACTGGGCATGCCACTATACACAGTCTTGACCGAATTTTCTTCCAAAAACGGTTCTTTTTGCAAAATAGGGTTACTCTAAGCTTAATTTATACACTTACCAACATTCTCCTCCTTGTTCCTACTCCTACTACTAGACTTTTCCTCCTTGTCACTAAAGTCCAAGTCGAAGCTCACCCTCCTATGTCTGGCCGGTGTAGGGGGATTGCTATACTCACTCAAACCCGTTAGGGGATTCACTATCACGCCGCCTTGTAATGGGGCCACAGCACCAGAGGCTGTTGTAGAGGAAGTAGATGAACCCGCACCACCTCCTCCTCCTTGCTGCTGCTCTTTATTGTTCCCCCGAATGATTTCAGTGGGCGAGCCAAAAGCCAGCTCATCCTCTTCCAGAGGATCCCTGCTAAGTACTCTTCTTTGTTGTTGGGATGATGATGATGAATACAGAAGCTCGTTAGAATCATGATGACATCCTAAAGTGCTCGTCTGAGCCAAAATTGATTTGGCAGGACTGCTGTGGCACGATGAGGTGGAGGGGGGCGGAGGAGGATAGCCACCTCCACCTGAGGTGGTCGAAGTAGAGCTGGAGCGATAGGGTTGATGAGTGGGTGTGGAATGTAAAGAGCTTACTAAGCTACCCGGGCTACTTAAGGGTTCCGAGTAGCGACTGGTGGCGGAGTAGGAAAATGTGGAGTCGGGTGGAGGTTGGTTCATTCTGTCTTGCCAGTCGCTTTGGTAACTGGAAGAACCGGTGCGATAGCTTCCAGCAGAAGTTCTGGAGAAAATCTCACTTGAGGGTAGTTCGGTGCTGGCAGAGGTGGTGGATTGGTAGTGGCTATAAGTGGGTGTTTGGTATTGGTGGTAAGAGGTGGATTGGTATTTGGAGGGGCTGTCGGTTATTGTGGCGCGGGGGCTCCGGGGGGATGATGAGGTTAAGGGGTCGTCGGTGGGGATACTGGAGCTTCCGTAGGTGGCCGCGGTGGAGATTGATGAGTGGTGGCTGGGGATTTCTTCGGTGTTGGGTGGGCTGGGATGTTTGGAGGTGGTGGTGGTAGCAGTTGAGGTGGTTGTGGCTATGGGAGTGGGGCTGGTGGCTGACTCGTGACCTGTATATAAGTTTTTTGAAGGTTTGAAGAAGGTGGAAAATACTTTGGATGTTTTGTACACGTGCAATAAATATAATGTTTTAGTATACAAAAATTAGTTTGTAAAATATTGTGTTAAGATTTTTTAATGGGTGCTTAATATAGGTTTTAGGTGGAAAGCATGCAAATAGCGTTTTTAGCTAGAATATTGACGTTACGATAAACATCTAAGGCCAAAATGCAATAAATAGAGAGCTGGGATAAGTTAGTAGGGTTTTGGGCTAAGTGAGGATTTTTCAAGGATAATAAATTATTAGCCATTTTTTTACTAAATATTAATGCATGCTTTAGTTTATCGTTTTGTTATGGGTTTGCTTGACTAAATGTTAGTTTTTTATGCTAAATTGCACTATTTTTTGCAAAATGAAGATATTTTGCTTGATTATTTTGGAGAAAAGAAAGTGAGATTTAAGAAAACGTGCAAAGTGGAAAAGCGATCTTGCAACAAATTTATATGAACCTTGTCTAATTTTCTATAAAGTTTCTATGCAAACTTTGTTTTCTAAAAAATAAATTGTTTTGGGGAATTTTTGGAGCTGGGTTGGATGATGGCACATTTTTATATGTGAAGATCTGAAGAAACTGAAAGGGAAAAAATTGTGTTAAAAATAAACTTTTTTTAGGAATTGTATGGAAATAAAGAGAAAGTATTAAATTTTTTGGGTAAACTGATGATATTTCGAATGACAAGTGAGTATTATAAAAAATGGCAAGTGTATAATTTTTAATAGAAAAGAGAAAATTTTGGATGATTGTTTGTTTTTTTGATGATTTTTTTGAGGAGAGATAGAGCATACCTTTGCCTGCGCCCGCCGCCTGCTTATTGTGCCTAAACTTTTTGTTCGGCCTGCGGAGTGCGAGCAAGGAATCAAGAATATCTTCGAGAGTGGGCGAGGACACCGACGAGGAATTGGATCGCTCTTCCATTTGCTCTTTAAGTCATATCAATTAATAAGATGAATATAAGTAATTAATTAATGAATGAATTTTTATGAACTTAATTGAATAACACACACATATATACCAGATACATAATAATAACTGATTATAACATATTAAAAAATATATGAACTAAAGCAAGTTATAATTTTATATGGTTAAAACGAAAAGGAAACAACTAATTAAAATGTGCGAAATTAATTAAACTTAGAAATGCATGCGTAGAAACGTTAAGGATAAAAAATGCTTTTCTCAGGGTTAAATAATTAATATTTTATGATCATTTTTATTAGGAGCTTAGTTTAGTCATTCAATATAGGCTGGATACCAGGTGCATATAAATGCTTTTAGAGTGAAAGCTTACTTTATGTGATGCAGATAGATACACACGCACGGTATTTGGCATTTTTGGCGTAATATGCAATTTTTAAGGTAATATGAGGATTAATTGCTAGTAAATTATTTGGGTGTAGTTTTTCAGGTGTAGTAAAAGTTGTTACATTTTTCATTCCATTCCAGTAAGATAGCTTAGAGGGAAGCATTTTACCTAATTTGTTTGTACTTTTGTAGTGTTCACTTTACCTAAGTGTTAATTTTAAATTTTAATGCTAAATTTTTATAGAGCTGCCTATATTTTTGAATAGCTAGTTATTTCTAGATATAAACTCTTGCTGTTAATTGTTTTCAGATACTAGTGTTAAAACTATACAATGGTTTGTTGTTTTAGTCGGAAAAAACTACATCAAGTTTTGCATTTTTTGTACACAGTGAACCTTTCTCATAAAGGCAGTATATATTGGGACTTTTTACAAATTTTTAGCAACTATTTATATACGTAACTATATTTTTTGCTTGCATAAAACGCTACGATTTTTTAATAGTATATAGCAAGCTGGTTTTAAAACGTTCCGTGAAATATATTTTGCTCTGAGCTAATTTATTTGGCTTGTCTACAGCTTGTTTTGTTTCGTGCAAAAATATTTTGGCAAATGGTTTTGTTTGTTTGAAGATTCTTACCTGAAAAATATTTTTTTCTGGCTAATGTAATATTGATTTGGTCTTTGGGCTACTTTACAAGTTTAGAGTTTAGATTACATACTAGAGAGACTCTCTTTCAGGATTGAATTCACTGAAGGCTGGCTGAGCAGAGAGAAAATCGTGTGATCGCGATCGCAATCGATATCGATACTTGAGGAACATCAAAGTGTGTGTAGAGAGAGAGAGATAGCAGCATCAAATTTGTACTTGATTGCAGTATCGGTAGAACACATCTTTTAGGATAACAACAAGGAAAAAACGCTTGCTTTAAAAAAAGAGATGTGAGCATTTTCTAAAATATATTCTATTTTCAAAACTACAAACTAAAATACTACGTTATTATTTTGTCAAAATTGATTATGCATAGCTTCCCTTTTGGAATGGAAATGTGTTTTTTCATAAAATGTACGAACATTTTTCATTTTAGAATTCTTTGTTCAATTTAACAAAAGAAAGAAGAAATCAAAATGCAGATAGGGTGAAGAATAGATGGTGATGATGATATGATGGTGGTGCGCGTGCTGGATTGATTTTTCTTCTAAGAACGACATGGACAATTGTGAAAATAGTGAATAGTTTTTTAGGATGCTTTGTGCACATTACTTTATATAACAGATAGATAGAAAAAGAGACTACGTGACTTTGTGAAATATATCAAAGGGCACGCAATACAATTGACAATGCACATTGAACATTGCGAAAAGGGTGAATATTAAAAACATGGAAAAAGTGGAAAAATACTGGCAATTGCAATAATACAAGAAATTGACAATAGAGAATACGGACAATAGACAAAGGCAATAATATTCTAAAAATTGACTTTTACACAGAAAAAAGTGAAAGACACGAGAGATAGGTCAAAGGTGACAAGAAAAATGGTGTATTGTGCAAAAATTCTAAATTGAAAATTGTGTAAGCTCTGCATATAGACTGCATTGTAAAAAAGGCAACAAGTGCGGAGTATACGGATTTTGAGATACAGGAGGATATTCCAAAATTAAAAATATTTCGTTTTTTAAAAGATAAAATTGTTCAAGTAGCACTTCAGGTGGAAACAGCACTTCAAAAGATAGATGTACATGTAAATAACTTATTAAAAAACTGAACTAAAATGAAATGAAATGAACTAAAAAATGAATACGTAATCAACACAAAAAAATTAATATTGAACATAAGTCATAAGTCATAACAGCTTTAATCGTAAATCGTAATCAACTTCATACTCAATCTTACTGAGAGCTGGTTCACTTAACAAATAAAATAACTCGTAAAATAACTCAACAAGGTAATAGAGGTAGAGCTAGAGCATGTATAGTAAACTCATTATTCAAAATGAATTTCATCATGATAATCATAATACTTCAACTCAAATGAACAAGCTATATAATAAATACATACTCCAAAAGAAAATCTCAAGTTTTTCAAGTACCCTCTCTTAATAATAACCAACTTAACAAAAAAATCATAATAATTATTTATGCTTCTTAAAAATATACTTGTCTTTTCTTCTCATTCTTTTCAACAGTTCATTATTAAATCCTTTCTCTCATCTTCAGTTTTCTTCCCTTTCCTTTCAGCACAATCAACCAAAAAATATAATAGCTCATCTTACAAAAATAACTCAGGACTCAAAAACAGGTAACCTTACATTCATCAAGAAAATGACAAGAATAACAAAAAACAAATTCATGATACTCGTAAACTTCAACTTAAAAAAATAATTACATACTCAACATAATCAACTTAACATTCAGCTCTCCAAACCAAAATTATTCTAAAAACTTAACAAAATAAGTAATTACTTAATATACAACAGTCAACCAAAAAATAACAAATTTACAGAACATTTTTACTCAACATAACAATTAACCAAATTAATTTACAAAACTGAAATACTCAATCCTCTAAAAAATTAACCATTTTTACTTGAACAACTCATTCAATCATTTTATGAACCAGAACCAAAATAAAAAACCTTAAAAATTGTGCTGCCTTCTTAATAAACTTTCATGATAAATTATAAATTCTGAACTTTTCTTCCAAAAACCTTCCATTTTTTTCTTAGGACCACACCTCATTCCCAATTCATTTACACAGTTTCCACCAATTTTACAATTTTTTTCAACTTCCAAATTAATAACTTTTTACACAAGCAAACTAAACAAAAAACTTAACCAAATTAAATTGTGCATTTAACTCAACTTAAAAAACAACCAATAATCATCCTTAATTTTCTTAACTTTTTTAAAACTTCTGCTCAAAAAGCGTATTCTCACCATTTCTGCTAATGTAGCTAGTGTAATGACTCGTTGAGCTAGTACTTTCCTCCTTGTCCCCATCTCCTCCCGGCAATCTCCTGGCCATCCTTTCCCCTCCACCTTGCACACTTCCTCCAGAAAGCTCATGTGTATCAAATCGAAAGTGCTGGGCTTCCTCCCCCTTTCCCCCTCCACCTCTTCCCCTTCCTTGCAAACTGGATTGCGCTCTAGCAATAAACCCCTGAGGAGTATCGGGTGTCCCCGGACTATCAATTGGTTTGGTGCCCACAAAACTGCTCTCCAGCCAAACCAATCCTCTCCTGGGACTAGCCCTTCCATTCATGGTATCGTCAAGAGGCTTAGATTCGTTGACATAGTCCACAATGGCGTTTGACACTTCTTTAATGGAACTTCGCACCCTTTTCAAAAAAATGCCAAATTATTCCAAAAAAATCTTCAAAATTATTTCTAAAATTTTGACCACTTTACCTGTTGAGCTTATGGCTATTACTCTCCTCGCTATTATTCAAGCTTAAATCTGAGGCTGTGGCACTGGTCACTTGACATTTGGTTGGTGACCCTTTCTCCACCTCAATTTCCGGTGGGGGTGGTTGCGGTGCCATTACCACCTGAGTAGGTGCTACTTCCTGCGGCGTTTCTGGAGGTGCCTGTGGCGTTTGTACCGGACTTTGCTTAGCCTTCTGCTGAGCTAATAAATCCTGCGCTAGTCTTTCCGCTGGACTGCGGTACAAACTTTTTGAACTAAGTCGCTCTTGACTCCTCCATCCTAAATAGGGTTGCTTTTGATAACCTGAGTATCTTGATGCCCCTTGAGGTCCTGAACTTACTGGAGTGCTGGTACTGCTTAAAGGGATACCCCCCACGGGACTAGGACTGGGACTTAGACTTGCCGGACTTGCCCCGCATGACATTCTAGCCGCTGCAAAGCGTGTTAGGGCATAGGGCATTCCGTAAGTGAAGCTGGAGCGTTCAAAATTGGGACTGGGTGAGGCTGAAGCGGTACTTGAGGGACTCATCAGGCTTTCCCGGGAACTGCGACCTAGTCCAGGGGCGGTGGCGGAGCCGCCACGATAGTGACGACTTTGTGATGTGGAGCTACCGCCGGGATAAGCACCGAAACCCGTTTTGCTACCGGAGTATCTTCCGGAAGCGGAGTGGAGGCTGGTTAGGCTGTTGGTTTTGGAGGAGCTAAGACCTGGCCATCCTCCAGCAAGGCCGGTGGAACTTCCGGAGAAGTCACCACCTCGGGTTTTTGAGGGGGTGCCAGCGGCGGAGGAAGGTTGGCTGGGCACGTAGCTTTTGTACCAGTCGGGAACGTTGAGTTTTTGGAGACTGCGTTGGATTCGGAGCTCGTGTTCGGACATACGGCGTTCGGAGGAGGGGGTGGGGGGACCAGAGGATAAAGCGGAGGAAGGGGGTTGGTGGGGCTGTTGGGTTTTTTGGAGCGTGTTTTCGGGCGCCTGTAAAGAAGAGAAAGAATTATTATTGGGATCGCTATGAACCGAACTGGGTTTTAAAGTTAGTGGCTTCATTTTGGCAATTTTGCAAGCTTTTTGGGAGAAACGCACACAAAGATGAACTGTATGAAAATGAATGGACCAACTAATCAGCACTTGGACAGACACGAGCTGTTACAGGATTCAAAAAAAAATATTTTAATCCTGGTTGATTTACTGGTGACACTGGTCACTACAACAGTCAGCAAAATAATTAGTTGGGATTAAAAGCTCTAGATTTCGCAATGGACGGACCATGAAGATGCAGTTCGCTTGATTATATGGCTTGTGACTTGACTAAAGTGAAATGCACTTGAAAAATTAAAATGATAAAAATAATGAAGAGTGCAAAAATTGATAAATAAACCAACAGATAAAAATTGTAACTGATAAAAAGCCCATTTAAAAAATGTACCATAGACCAAGTCCAAATAATTGACGATGGACATATGGACATGAATTTTGCATTAAAAACCGGAGATGATCATGATCAGAATGACGCTTTTTAGAGCTTGCAGCATTTCTAGACTTTAGAGATATTATTTATTATTCTGGTGGAATGGCTTTTTAAAGCTATTTTATTTAATGCCAAGTCATGTCCTGACTCCTGCTGACAGTGACAACTTTCATATTTATCCCGAACAATAAAGCCTGTCGTCAGTGGTCACATTCTAAAATGAAAGCCGTCAGAGGAGTCATAGTCATAATATCATAATCATGAGTACTAAAGCAAGCCAACAGACCAGAGTACCAGAAGAGATAACGGTTTTCTATTGTCCTTGCTCAAAATAACATTTCATTTCAATGCAGAGTTCAGAGATGATGTGGGAGTATGTCCGTGCATAATGCTGAATGCTGATAAAATAATGAATATTTGAATACATGACTGGTTTGGAGTTTGGGCTGATAAATAAAAGTGAAGGTTATTTCATTTCCCTTTCATTTCAATGGACCATAATATCCCACTCAAAAGCCAACCTCCGACATTCTAAAAACTATTCTAAAAACCCATTTAAAACTTAATTACTTTTAATTACCCACTAATTAACCCACAAATTCCTGCTAATTCCCCCATAAAACCTTTTTAACTTTCAAAAAAGCTAAATTATCTTTCAAATTTTTTTTATAAAAATTACCTATTAATTTATTCCCAATCACGCTTCCCCTTCAATCTTCATCCTAATCAACTCATTCTTTTATCTAATCTCAAATTTCAATCCAAATCCTCCATCCTCCACAAAACCCATCTTCAATTTATTCCTCGTCACATTCCCTACCATATCGTACCTTCCTCCACCAACTTTAAATACTTTTTATCAGTTTCCCTTTCAAAACCTACATACCATTCTATTTCCTTCCTTATTCCCTCCATAACCTAACCTCCATCTCATCATCATCACCATCATCATCCTCAGTGTGCAACCCGAAACCCAAAGCAAAGCACCCATAAATTTTTATTATTTTCTGCTTCTCCTTCCTCCACTCCTCCATTCCCTCCATGTTTCCTCCATCCACTTTACTATTCACAGCCATAGCCAAAATGTAACCCAAAACCTTGCTCAACTCTTCCAAAACTACTACTCTCATTTCACTCTCTCCGTATGAATTACTAATTCCCTCCAAAAAAACAACACAAAAGCTACTCCAAACTCTCCATTTTAATTTCCCTAGAAAAAAAAATATCTCGCTAATCCTCCCAAAAAAAAAAAACTTTCTCGTTTCATTCTATTCCCCAGCGGCTACTTGCCTTTTAGCCTGTCCAAAACCCCTCCAAAAAATAAAATCTCAACCTTACCTCCATTCCTCCATCTCTACTTATTATTATGCAACCAACTTTTGTTCCATGGCCATGTAGCCTGTCCAACTTGATTAAACTTGCCCACACCCGACCTCCATCCACTTTCATTTTCCATTTCCTCTAGAAACACAGAATATAGGCCATCTACTCCAACTCCACCGGTTTTTCCTCCATTTCAAGCGTACTATCATGAACCATAGATGCCCTTAGGCTAAAAATATACCTACTTTCCTCCATTTCGTCTTGTTTCCTCCATCTCCATTTCAATAATAAACTGACATACTGACTTTCTCTTTGGACTGGACTATTGATTGAAAATGTAAGCATCATTTCATCTTGTTCACTTTTTGAGTTGGAGGAGTCAAGTGTACCACTGCCACCACCACCCATGCCATTTTTTATTACAACATTGGAGGGACATGGATGGAGGAACAGACAGGAAGTCAGCAAGAAAATGAGAAATGGAGTAAAAAAATAAGAAGAAATGGAAAGAAATGAGTGGTGGTGTAGCTTTGAGTGACGGTTAGGATGGAAATGGACGGTTAAAAGCATGGAGGGGATATGATGGAGGAGGCTATAATAAGCTGTATGGTGGTTGTGGAGGAAACTGAATGAGTGTGCATTTCTCAGAAGGCAATTTTTAATGCTTTTATGAACTGGGTGTAACTTTCACAGAAATTTACCCGGGTAATTAAATGAACAATTAAATGGCTTACCCGTAAATGCGCATTTTTCTCGGAATCCAATAAAAACTCCATGCTCCTACTTCTGTCCTCCTTTCCATTTTGTTCCTGTCCATTATTCCCTCCAGGTTTTAAAGTAGCCATGATTGCCTCCTCCTCAAAATCTCCCGAATAATTTGTAGAACTGAATTCACTGTCCACTGTATCACCCACTGCTAAATCTTGTAAACTTAATGAATAATTAGCACTTTTTTTCTTCTTTTTTAAACTGCCGTTAACGAAGTTAACTCCTTGACCGTTAAATATTTTAGCACTGCAATTAGCACGCAAATCCACTTGGTCAACTGAAGGATTTGCTGGTGACAATGATAATGACAGGCGGGTAGTAGTACCCACCTGGGTAACTGGTAAGTGCTCAGAGTACTCATTATTTTTAACGGCACCTGTAACGGTAACAAAAATAATTAATTATTTTGGAGGAGATGAGGGGATCTGGAGGGGATTTTTTGAAAATTTGTTAAGTTACCTGATAAAAATTCTGGATAATCCAAATCCGTTTCCAAAAGGCCATTGCCATCTCCTCCAAATTTATTTAAGGAGGTGGATTTGGAGGTGACCACCGTTTTTCCCCTCCGTAAAAAATGTTCCTTGGCCTTGACCACTCTGTCCTGCCATTCCTGATCGTTAAAACTGGCAACTTTAAAATAATTTTGTGTTGGAGGAGCAGCTTTTGCGCTACATTTTGCTGCGCTGCTAGCTCCGTCCTCACCAAATTTACTACTGTGAACTTGTTCTGGAGGAAAGTTGGACTTGGAGTGAATTTCTTCTTGTTCCGTACTCGATACTTTCCGACCATGCCGAGTGTAGACTGTTGAAGAGCTAGGGAGGCGGTTTCGTAGTGGTTCGCTGCTGGACTGTTGGACTGGACGATCGATACCTGATGCTCCAGAAGTTGACGAAGTGGAGGAGTTCATGTTCACGGGAATGACGACGTTAAGACGTGAAGTATGAATGCTGTCCAGGTTGGTGTGGTGGTTGAATTGGAGTTGCTCTCGGGAACGGTGGAGCTCGTGACGAAAGGCTTCTAGCTTTTGGGCTAGTTCTAGCATGGCTTTGGAGGAGGATGAGGATGACAAGTAGTCTTTTGGGGGAGGATGGGGGTGACGATAATGAGAATTGACGACTGGTCGCATTCCTAATGAAAAATGAAATGAAATAGAAAAATTAGTAATTTTTATGGCCAAATGGCAGGTGTAACCGTAACCACAGAGCACAGGTGTTCAAAGTGGGACAAGGTGACGATACAAAAATGACGCTTGAAGCGCTGCTAAAAAAAACGCTGCTGTTGTTCAAAGCGACAAATAAATTATGAGAATGGTTTAATTCGCGGAACGGATTCATTGCAATGTAGACACTCGTCACCTTGTCATCATGTTCATGGTTCATTTTGTGACGATGACGATTTTTTATGCTGTGTCATGTGTCATGATTTATGAATGAGGAGACTATGGAGGTGAGACGATGACGATGAATTGAATGGTTTTAATTTAATTACCAGGTGGTTTTGGAGGTTTCCCTGTGACTGGAATGGTGGCTGATTTTTTGGCAGTGGAGGGGGGTACTGGGTTGACAATGTTGACATGGTCACCTCCTCCAAATTTTTGAGGTGACGATGACAAGCTTTTTTGTTCCATGTTTTCCAACAAACTTTCGTCAGCTGGTTGATACACTCCATCTGGTCCAAAGTCGTGAATTCCTCCATGACCATTTTCTGACATTTTTAAAAGACCGGAAGTCTCCTCCATGGTTTCCATTGACACGTTGTCAAAAATGGACTCTATAATGCGCTCAAAATTAACTGAGAATTCGTCGTCACTTTCAGAGAAACTAGCTCCAGGATAATGAAGGGGAGGTAGTGACGAGTGACTTCTTTTTGGAGGAAGGGGCCTGGGTGGCTTTCCACTGGGTTGGGGTGACGAAATGGAGGATTCTGTTAAATAATCAGTTAAAATCAGACAAAATCGTCACAGATAAAAACGCGTCATCCCCTCCAAAAAATTATTTTACCTGGTTTGTCCACAATTGTCAACCTAATCACCTGATCCCCTCCCAAATCGTCACGTCCACTTTCTTCCCTAATTTTGGAGGAACCCCCTCCGTTTCCGTTGGTCACCACCGATAAAAGCGGGTGTCCCAAAGGTGGACAACTTGACCTTTTACTCGGTTTTTCGTCACTTTTGTCACCGTTACAATTTTTAACCGTTTTTTCACTCCCCAACTTTCCAAAACTAATCCACTGAAGCCAACTTTTGGAGGAACCTTTTTTCTTGCCCAATTTTTTTGATGAAAGTGACGACGATTTCGTCACTTGGTCCTCCTTGTCAACATCACAAAGCGGCTGATTATTGTAATGCCATGTGGATCCACGTTGAGTGACGTTGTCACTTGACATTGACTCGGACACTTGAAGAAACTCCTCCAAACTGCCTAGCGTATTGCCATTCCTTCCCTTTAAATTAATTAACGGTTTATGTTGGTTTTGGGATGGAGGTGGTATCTCCTCCAGGTCGTCAGGGGGAGGGGGCAATTCGTCACTAAAAAGTTTCTCTGGAGGGGATAATGATGAGGTGACCACTGGCACTTGTGACATGTTGTCAACTTTGCGTTGGTTATCTTGAAGGCGACCACTTAAAAACTTTAATTGATTGGAAAATAGTGGTGGAGGCTCCTCTTCATGATGATTTGGAGGGAATTGGAGGTGATTTGGAGGAACTTGCACTTGAATGCGCTGCACTTTTTGGCTGTCCACTTGTTGCACTGTGACACGCTGAATCGCCTCCGAATGGTCACCTCCAAAGTCATTATGGTCAGGAGGAGATGATGAGGTGACCGCTGTGGAGGTGGTGGTGGAGTAGTTTGGAGGGGATCGGGGATAACGCAGTTGGGACACCACGGGGGAAAAGTGGACGTTTTTCATGGTGACGATAAAAATGAGGATGATGAGGAGGTAGACTGGACTTTTATCCCGTGACCATGACCATTTTATCTTTGAGGTGATCGTCACATCGTCATCGTCACTGTTTGAGTGACACTTGCCAACTGACAACTTTTAATATTTTTTGGAGGTGATGGTGACGATACTCACGTCACCTTGAAGCTTCAGGAAGGCGTTGGAGGGGATATTTTTGGCTTGTTTGGATTTCAGTGGATAAAAAAATAAAAAATTTGGATTGGAGCCGACTTTGACACATGGGCTGGTGGAAAGTGGACCAAATACTGAAGTCTGAATGAAGATTGAAGATACGGTTTCATAGATAGCTTGGTTGGCTTTGGCTTTTCATACCAAATTTTTTCATATCAAATTTCTTCACTGATTCACACACAGCCCAGTGGAGTCAGTTTCATGAAGGACATGGATAGCTATTCTCTTTCTTTACCAAGCGGTTTATCTATGTAAAATAGCCAGAGATTAAGTTTCACAGAATTTTGCATAAAAATTATTTTTTTCTGAAGGATTTTGCATGTAAAATTTGTATGAAATGGATAGATATCTAAAATTCAGTCTTAAAATCTGATATAGATTTTGGCACATGAAATGAAACACTTTTTCAGAGTATTTTAGAAGCTCAGGTTTTATAATATATTTTGCATGGATTTTTTAATGCTAATTCACTTTTTAAGTTTAAACTTTTCAGAGACTATTTGGAGCACCCACCGAAGATTACTTGTGAAAATGACACATGAACAAGTTTTCATTTTTGGCAAAATATCGATACTAGAACGCTTTAGACTAGATTTTTAACAAGCTTTAAAAAAGCCCACACGAATATATTCTGACATCGTGTTTTGACCAAATAAAATAACAAAACTTGGTTCATCTTCTATAAGCTCAAGGCTAATATTTCAATTTTCAATGCACAAAACGAGTACATTCCACCCACACCATAATTTCAGACCAAAAATGTTGCTCTTTTTGGTTTTTTTCTAATGAACTCTCAAAACAGTATATGAACTAAACCACACACCGGTTTTTTAAAAGTGCGACATGCAAAAATGCTAAAACTTTAAAAATTCTTTAGGGATGACTATGTACGGCTTTTATTTCTCAGAATGTAAAATTTCTAGTGTCACCTTCTTATTCACTTGACTATTGAGTATGTATTCAATATAGTTTAGCTTATTAAATATTTGACTTTATACCTATCTGTCTTTTTTTAAACGAGTGTTTCCCCTTCCACAGTCCACAGAACACTAAAATCCATCCATTTCAAAATGGTTTGGCAAAGCCATGATGAAGATACTTACACACATTCATTTTTTTATCTTGAATTTTTTTTCTGACTATTTCGTCTTCTACGACTCATTTCCTTGTGCCTTGTGCAATGTAAAGCAACCCCACAGCCCCAAACCAAATCTTATAATCATTTTTCTTTCAAGCTTCTGGCTTTCTTATATATATTTTTTGCTTTAAAACTCATCAATGAACTTGTGTACTGCTCAAAGCAATAATCATACATGGGTTTGAATACACAAGCCATTTGTCTTTTAAGTGATATATTTTTTCCCCTTTTTCCTTTAGAAATAATCTCCAGAACTAACAAACATCCCATGTAAAATCTTCTTCAAAATCTGTTTAAAGCTGTTACAGATTTTAAAACAGGAAGAAAAGAAAAACAAGTCATTAAAAACGTAAAAGCTTAAATTTGGTTTGATATAGTCAATATGTGTACACATGTTCATGTTCACGAAATAAAAGTGTATTTCCCAGCGACCAAGCGATTCTAATGGCTTTAAAGGAACAAAGCTGTAAAGCACATGCCGAACAAGTCAAGATACAAGCCTACAAGTCTGTTTTTCCTATATAAATTTTATATGCTTTATATTGCTATATAAACTGTTATATGAAAAAGTTGGTCTGGTATCGAGTATACCAGTTTTTATACTTGGTTATTAGGCTTTAAGGCGTTTGTGTTTGCACAAGCCGCACACACACAAAAAACCTATGTATCAATTTGACTTTGACTTTGACAAGCATTTTTGTGTGTGCATTTTTCTTGGCTGTTGGCTTAATATAAAAAAAGTAGTTTTTTAAAGCTTGGAATAAAGTCAAAGCTAAGTTGTGTGTGTGTGTGTTTGTTATTTTTGTGCTGGATAAAACAGAGAGATAAAAGAGTGTAATATTTATGTAGGGATTGGGATGATATAATTTTTTGTTTATTTTTCCTTTGGGTAATAATCACTAAGGCAATTTGAAGAAGGAGTGGTGGTTTTGTTATTATTGGCTTTGGTTTATGGGATGGAAGATTTTTTATTAAGGAGTTGAAAAGGAGATTGAGTTGTGAGTGAAGTGGGGTAATATTAAGATGCTTTATAGGTTTGGAGAAGGATGAAGAAGATGAGACTTCTAGGATGTGGATTGGGTAAATGGATAATTAAGCTGTAAAATGATTTAGTAGAGAAGATAATTGAAATTAGGAAATTTAACAATGAAATTGGATGGTAATTAAAAATGCGGATTGGATATAAATATTATATTCTGATGAGAAGATTTCATAATTTTCATTTTAATGCTCTGATTTAGTTCATATATATTCTTGTTCTTCCCGTGCATCATTCTTCTATGAAATCAATGTGAATAATTAGCAGTTTAATAGTTTATTATTAAATGTCTTCAGGAAAATAACCATTTTAAAACACGGCACAAGTTACATTTCCATCAAATAATGAATACTCCGGAGTTTCCTGAACAATTTCAACAACTTTTACACTTCATAAATGTGTAATTACACGTAGGTAGCTCATAATTATTTTAAAAACATTTAGAGAACAATTTGGGCATTTTCGATTATTTAGATTCTTTAAACATGAAAAATTGCTTTAATCTCGTTTTCTTTTAAAACTGGGACAAAAAATCTTTATTTGAAATATTTTGAATGTTTATTGTCTTAAACAACACGCAAATTTGTACTGATACTGATTTTAAGACATGTAAAATTTATACCTAAACAAGGCATTAAGAACTGTACAAAATGCAAGAAATCATTTTATCTTTCAAATTAACGCTTTTCAACTTATGACTTATGATCATATTTTCATTGTCAGAAAAGCTTGACATGAAAATGCTGCCCAGCATAGCAGCTCAAAAGGCTCTTATCTCTGATGCTTATTACTATTACCTTTACCAATATTGCAATGCAATGCATGTATCTTTTTCAAAAACTTGAGTTCGGTTCTCAGCTGCTTGGTATGCGTACTTTATATATTATATTATGTATATATACGGTATACAAACAGTTTGTGTTTTGTTGTCACAAAAACACGAAAGTTTGGTAACATAGCACCAACATACCAATTTGCAAAAATAGTACACATTTTTACATTATCCAGATTTGTTCCTGTATAATTTCGTAAACTGTTAAAATAATTTAATAAAATGCCAGTTTTAAGCAAAATGGGTAATTTTACTCATATGAGCAAGAGAATTTGGTGGAAGGAAGACTACCAACACAGAAAATACAGAAAATAATGGGTAAGCTGGGGAAAATAGACAATAAATTGGTTGCTTTTCTGCTTCTTTCACTTTAAAAATGTTTTGGTGAGCTAACTGCTATTAACTTAAATTTGGGTTTTAGGTGATTAAAAGCCGTTAAGGGGAAGAAGAATTTTGCTCTTGATTTGTCCTGGAACTGAGGATAAATGGATAATTGCATTTATTTGTTTACCTAGACGCTGAGAATGTAAGGAAATATTAAGTATTGGCGTTGGCTAGGCTGCTATAGAATAAATACTGGTGGAATGAGCTAGCGGATAAGATGAGGAGACAGCTTTAACGGGAATGGAAGAAGCGACAGGATAACTGATCCATGGGCGTGGAGCCTCGTCACAAAATTGAATTTGTTCTCCTAGAGGTAAAGTTGGAATTAGTGTTCATTTATTAAACCGGAAGAAATATAACGTGATTAAATTGTGCTGATATTTTTGGCAGTCTGATAAAGGAGCAACATGGGGATTGAGAATTGCCCTGGACAAGGTGGGATAAGTGCTATGTGGGACATTTGTGAATTCTGTCATCGTCCATTCTATTATAAGCACTACGAGCTTTTATGCCTGAAGATTTACTTTTTAGAGAAAGTGACTAGTGACTTTGCAAAAAAACCATTTTCAACCTTACATTTTATAATTCGCTGTAACATATTTATGCAACTGTGAAACCAAAATTTAATGTCAATACAACATATAATAGTCCGACTAATATAATTTGTAAACGCTTTGAAATGTACATGCCTACACTATTAAACTGTAGATGAGGCAGTTGGCTGTGTAATAACAAGTGTATTATTTTCTCAATCACATGCTCAAACTTGTAATTTGTAATTACAAATTGCAAAGTTTATACAATATTTTATTTTATTTCAAACATATTAGTGGGGTTAGTAAATATACCTCATAAAGATGCCTCAATAATATACGTTTTAAAAAATATCAATATCTATGTAGAAGAATAGAAAATATTGAAAAGATATTTATAATAGGTCAGAATCTGACATTTTATTATTGGGCTTTCACTGAAGTAAAATCCCTGATTATCAATCTAATCATTGTAACACCAAAACCTTGTAATGATTTTCTGATTCTAATGATTCATTTGTAGAATAATTCTTGTGAAAACGAAATCGTGTGAAAGGGTTTCCACAAACATACTGAAATCACAAATGAAAAAAATTCAATGTCTTATTGACAAAAATGTCTAGAGGAATTATTAAATCTGTAATAGAGTTATACTTTCTAGGCTAGTATCCTTGGTCACTTCCCTATTGCGGATAGGGAATTTGCAATATTTTGTTTGTCTATGTCGTCAGCCTATTTGTTTATAGCCCCAATAGTCGGTCTGTGAATTGTCCATTCAAGCCTTTAAAATGGTGACATGAAACCCAGGTTAGAGTAGAATGTCACCGCTTTTGAGCTTATTCATGTTAATCGATATGGAGATTCTGAAAAGCGTTCTGGTGGTTCCAGGTTCCAAAGCCATGGAAGCGTAGTAACCGAAACGGTCGGTACTGTCACCAAGTTGTTCAATTTTGATCATGGTTTACACGGTTTTAAAGTGAAGTTAGTAAAACAATGAAGAGAAAAGGCTGGGCATCTAATATGTATTTTCAACCAACTCGGAGAAAAGATTCAAGTATTATATAAAATTTGTATGTGTTGAGTGTGGACCACAAATACATATTATTGTCAACCTGTTGCAGAAATGAAAAAATATTAACATCTTTCTAACGTTGCCACTTCTAGTAAATTATATACTGTAAATATAAAATTGGTATTGAAAGCTGGATTGTTCGATAAGTAGCTCATGTATTCATAAACATATCGGCATGTAAAAATTACATATTTACAGTCAAAAAAGATAAAATTCAGAACTACATTGGTCTAGTACTGCTCCACAAGCCAAGCTACTTGACTTGAATAAGCTTGAAAATTGTCCATGAAAATATTTTACTGTTATAAATAGGCATCCGGCGACTAGGCGATATAATAGGCAACCTCATGCATACGTTTTAGCACTGGTGCGTATCCAAAAACAAGTTTTTGGTATTTTATAAACATATTTCGAGTGTTTACTTTTGTTGGCAAGGTAACTATGAATTTTATCCAGAAACGTTTTACTGTTGTCATTGTCAAGTTCACTGGTATAAGATTTATGCCGAGTACAAGAGAAAGCAAAACAACAATTTTACATGCATGTATTACTACGTATACTACGCATATTCCTCGATTATTTAAAATACACTGATTGCATACCTAACTTGACTAAATATTGCATTTACTGTCACAAGCACTATTTCCACTTCATAAGCCCCGACATGCACAAAACGTTTTCACTTGTTAAGCTTGCTTTCTTTAAATATATCTTACAGTTTGATAAGCGATCCGCATCAAACAAGCTGGTATTTTTTTACATCTCTGAGCCACACTATCTTTTTATATATTCATATAAACAATTGATAAATTTTTATTTCATCTTGTTATCCAATTTTGACAAGAAAACTATAAACAGAAGCCGCAATGAGTTCAAACGCGCTATTAGACTCAATGAAAAGCCTATTGGTTTTTAACCGCAGAACAATTTACATTGACAATATGAGCTTCAGAATGCACTATGTAGACTGTGATTTTACTAACCGGTTCAGTAATTACAATCAGTTGGAAAATGTACCTTAGCAATCCAACTAAATGCATGGGAAGTCCAGATATATAAGAGATTGTGACAGAATATTGCTATATTCATAGCACGTACTCAAAGGGAGGCTTTGAAAAAGGAGGTTATTCATACGAACCTGGTAAACCGCGAACATTTTATTTTATTATGAGAAAAAATATAGACTAATTTATTATCTATTTGAGCAAAAGTTAACGAAATATATCCCGGAGTGAGACCGGGCCCACCTCAAGAACGCGTCACATTTCACTCTTATTATCAGTGGGTATGGTGCATGCTCACGCTACAAGCAATAACCTTCTATATTCCTCACTGGGCATGGGAAAAGCTAGAAGCTGGCACAAGAATGATGCTCGTGGGCGATCTAAATCTTCCCATGTTGCCAGGTAAATTTCTAAAATATTTACAAATTTTTTATCCATATCTACATGCAGGCCTTTGTAAATTTACAGATGAAAAGAAGCTTATGCAACGGCGCAAAATTTTACAATATTTATCTATATATATATATATACTCTAAAAAAATATATATATACTCTGTACTTATTTGCGATAAAAATGCCTTTTGTCAAAAAATGGTATCTGTGTGTAAAACAATATGTTAAGATTGATCCGAGGAATTATGTAAGCGATTATTGCAATCAATTTTTTAAAGTAGGTTGTTTGTCCATTTACTCGCACAATATTGTTTGGAGGTTTTAGTACCTTCCAAATGCTCACCACCTACCTAAATGCCTTAACAACTAAAAGTCATAATAAGTGTTTAGCACTTGAATTAATACACTACTAATTATATAGCACCATTAACTAAACGAAAATACAAATTAAAAAAATATGAAATGCACTAAAACTGAATAAAGGCGTAATAAGCTACCAAAACGAAATATTTTTCTTATGACGTTTGAATAGCAGTGAAAAAAGATTTTCACAAATTTCTGAACGGCATAGATTTTCCGCTCCATTTACACTTTTGGCATCCATTTTTTACGACGTTTGCAATTTCCTGCATCGAAACCCCCAATGCGTCAATCTGCCTACGGCCTTGAGCCTCGGTAATAAAGTTGCTTGTTTGTAATAAAGTGAACTCCGCAGTCAAAAGCCATTTGGTCTTTCAAAGATACTTTTCCCTTGTCCAAGTTCATCCAAGAGAAAAAAGTATAGTAATTTCTTTCTAGAGATAAAAAATATTGATTTCTTAGTCTGCCGTACTCCCAGAGCTTTTAGGGGCGTATTCGTAATTCCAGTTAACTCACCCTATGGCGCTAAGTAACCGTTAATTTCACTCATTTCATATTCGCAATGCATTATTTTTGCTTGAGGGATAGTGGCAACTATCACTCAAGAGCAGAGGGAGAACTTTTCTTCTCGGTATTCGCAATCACCAGGGAAAACAAACCTTCCGCTCACACTTCCGGTTTCACGTGGTTATTTTTAAGTGTGGTGGTGACCACACTTACCATTGTTTTTCATGCTTCAATTCGATCGGCACTGGGAAAAATCATTCCGTCTGTGATCGCCTGACATAAACAAGTGTTAAAAATGGCTTTTAACCGTCTGGAGGAAATCGAGGAGTGCATAGAACGAGTCCATTCCGTTGCAGTACCACGTTCTAGATTGGTTGATCGTGCTAATCACCGGTTTTTTTACTGTTCACTCGGGATGACCATAATGTCTTCGCCAGCATCGGCAGGGGTGTTGGGATTGACACTTGGTTCCTGGGATGGATTTTCCGATGAGAAAGAAGAAGGCAAAATGTTCATGTGGGCTACCAAAATAATAAAAATCCGCTCAATCCTATCAGACTACTGAGTAAAACTAGCATTGTTATTTTGCTGCTTAAGAAATAGCAATATAGCGAGTTTACCTAGTTAACTTGCGCTAATAGTAAACTTTGGTCGCGAATGTTCCTTTACCGGTTTCGGCAGACACGAAATGGTAACAATTTCTTCCGCATCGCAATCATAGGCATTTTCAAGTGATCGCATCTGATCTGGAATCATGCCGATTAGTTTCTCCGTCGTGGCAGATAAAGGTGGCCCAGCTTTTCCTCCCCCGGTTTTGTTTATTTTTCGCTTGTTACCCAAGACCGGAAATGGTTTTCATAGTCTCTACAAAGCTGGGTGACGTTCCGTTTGGTTCAATTTAAATCTGCGTTAAATTGGCTTTCGATGTATATCCAGGCTTGGTTTTTCTTACTAACGGATGTGGCATCCTTCTTCTTGCACTCAATGATTGATTTCTGATCATTCACGTGATCCAGCAGGAAGTTTTTTCATATTCAGTCAAGGCTGGGGTCCTTCCGTTGGCCGTGCTAGTCTGTGGTTGACTTTCATTGTTGCTGCTAATTTACTCCAACTCGGAATCCGACAAGTTGAACTACTTCCAGCTAACAGATGAATGGTACAAAAGGGTCGCGCAGACAGGAAACTACCAATAACGGGAACTATTAATTAATTAATGAATATGATCAGGCTTACGGTTAGAAATAGGTAATCAATCACCCACAATATTTTTCACTTACCTTTTATTCTAGACGCCGAATATGAAGGTTGGATTCAATCCAATGAATTGACTCCAAAAACAAATTAGGAAGTACAACGAAAACGCAGTAAAATAGGCTTTTGGTAGTAAGTCGGGTTTGACTGAAGAATCAATTCGAAAGCGCAAATATGACACATCTGCTTTGACACAGGTCGCTGTGTGCAAGGCCATACCATTATTCAATCTTTCCCTCAGCTGAGGAAACTCTTCAAAAACATTGCGAATATGAAATGAGTGTTAGGGGTAACCAACACTCAAACACTCACCCTCGCGTGATCTGAGTATTTACTTTCGACAAGAAATTAATTAAGAATGTCAGCCTTAGTGCTTTCGGAGAGAGAAAATCGACTCCCAAAAAGCATCTATATTTTTTCTGCTTTTTGTACTAGAGCGTGTTTTTTGTTTGACAAATGACTTGTGCACAATAAGCATTCAACAACTGCAGGAGTGACAACAACAAGATGTGTCATACCAGATACACGTTAGGATAGGAATGCAGCAAAAACCTTATTTTGAAAAGAATCCAGTCAAAGTGGTACAGATTACGAAAGCAGCTACTAGGCATTTGAACTAGGTATTCACCATTGGCTTATGGTTTTAAAAATAAATATTTTGAAATGGGTGAACGAACTATGTAGGCGGGTCAGCCACTCCCCTCGATCAAAAGTGGTTTGCTCCCAACCCCTTAATTACCCAAAAACTTTGACCTCACCCAGCTACTTGACTAAGATCCCTACACAGCCAAAGTAGCCAACTGAATGAAATCCCAATGAAATTATGTCAAATAAAATGGCCAATAAAACGCCCTCCAGCCAATTACTATTCCTAAATTAACTAGATTTTATTAACCCCGAACATATTTAACAAAACTTCCACAAAATCTCCCCAAAAAGTTACAATAAAAAATCTCTTGCTTTCCGTTCAACCAACAAGAATCAAACTACTAGCTTGCTTGCCGTCACTGTCTACAACGCAACGGCCAGCCCAACACACACAAAAAGAATGAACAAGAATGATCTGGAAAGGCGAGAAAGGCAGTGAACAATGCCGTCTTCTAGCTTTCCCTAACTTAAACTTAACCGCTAAAAACAAAGTAAAAACTGTTCTATGCCGGACGATTTACTCCTAAACGACAAACTATTTACTATGAGTGGAACATTTTCACTATATCTGTAATTATTATATTATACTTTATTATTTTACTATATTATATTAAGTATTAAGTGTTTATTATATTATTTATTAAGTAGTAATAAAGCATGAAGTATTGATATTTTTCTTAAGATTAATAACCTTGGCATAAAAATATTAAAAGATTATTGAATAAGTTAGGTTAAATGCAGCCAAATGTGTCATGTCTGAAGAAAAATTTAATTCCTATATGACAAAGTTGCTTGAGTAAAGGACGTGCCTGTAATCATAAGCTGTGCAGCAGCAGTCAGTATTAATTGGTATAATTACAAAGAAATCCTACGGCGTGACTGATATTGTGATGTAGAACTATGGCCAGGTTCGACCAGAAAATGGGTAAGATTGTGCTGATGGTTTTTTATTCTTCCTGGGGCAATAGGTGATGGTATGTGGGGTTCTATTCTGTTTTTCTTTTTGTTCCCAACTTTCCAACTAAATATGCACTTCAAGTTAAATGGTCGCTCAACCCCAAAGAACCAAATTGTTGCTACTGCGTTTCCAATTATTGGTATCAGAAAAATTATCAGGGAATGATTGGGTTTATCTTCTGTCAGGGTGTCAAAGGGCAATCTGTATCTTCTAGCAGCAGCTATAAAATATTTATTCCACCAATCTACAATCCCAGTTTGCGGAAGTCGAATTATTCTGTTGTAGTGATGTAGTGGTACAGGCCCTTCAAACCTATAACCAGTTAAGTATTCCAAAATAATTTCATTGGACAAATAAGCCGGCTTTTTTGCGTTCAACAAAGTTTGATGTAATGCATTTGCTGTATTCTCCGTAACAAAAACAGCGGACTTTTCACATTTCCACATGTGAGGGAATACCAGCTTTTCCATTTTTTCATGAAGGTCGTTTTTGTCCTTCACGTACATCCAATTCGGAAACAGCATTGAATGATTCCAATACCGTTGAAGGTACACTGGGACTCTGATGTTCTCTTCCACCTTTTCCATGCTCCATTTAGTCATACGATAGACAAAGTCCCGAAATTCCGAGGTAACTGGGAAAGCTTCATGATTATTTTCCTGGACATGGTAACCAGACCAACCTCCAATCACAGGAATTGTATATGTGCTAGCATTAACTTGAACAACCTTGTCAAACGTATCTACTGGCACAAGCGCAGGTGGTGCTGTAAGCCTAACAATATTATCTCCTTTGAATACATTGCTCAAAATAAGGAAGATGAATGGAATAATAAGAATCACTTGCGACAAATGGGGCAATCCAATATTATGTAACCGACTAATAAATAAATCTCTGCTTTGCTCCAACATTGTTGCACATAGTTCAAATATAATTTTGCACATATTTGATTGACGTTTAAAGCTTTTTAAATTAATTTTTTTACTATTAATTAAAATACTTGTTGTTTTAATGTACAAGGACAGAACGATGATAGTTGTTATTATTGCTATCCATGTGTACATGTCAAGGCCACTCAAAAGTTCCAGGAAATTACTGAGCTTTGATTTTTCTAGATTTACACAACTTATCAACCGCAATCGTTTCCGACTTAGACTAAGTCCAGAATGCTGAAATGCACCGAGGTCGTTTTCTGCTGCTGGGTATAGGGTAGGAAGTTGCTCCCACCACAGCCAGCGTCCGTTACATGTATTGAGATTCTTAGATTTAACATATTTATACCCCTTATCGTATTCAGTGTAAGCGTAAGTGTTGTTCATAAGCAATACTTGCATAACGTAATGCCCAAGTGAATGAAGCATGTTTTCAAGATTTCTCAAAGAAAGTGTCTGAGCTACACCGAAGCAATCGGTTGGTTTGATAGGGCGATTGTCTAGTAAGCGGTGGATTTTAAATTCAGATTTGTCGAGAATTCTTGTGATGGAAAATCGAGATCGTGTTACAAATTCTTCGAAGTATCTTTCAACATTGGACGAATTTGCAAAATCGAGATTGAGTGGCACTGGTTTGTAAGGAGTACATGGCGCGCAGAATGGGCAATGTATAGCAGCTTTTACAATACGTTGCATGTCTGAAAACATTCCTGTTGTATTATGGGAGCCCAACGAAAAAAAATAACTGTTAACATGGGCATGTTGGATTGTCAGAAAGCGATAATATTTATGCAAGACTGACTCATAGTATGGTACGGTTAAGTTTCTCAGTTTTAAATCTAATTTTTTTAATATTTTGTTAAGATTTTTCTTCTTTTTGCATTCCCTTTCAACATACTCATCGTAATTTTCATAATCGCATTTGGTTGTTTGAAAATGACAGGTTGCGTTTTTCCTTCGGAATTCGAGTTCATAAACAAGAAATTCGTATGTAGGCACTGTGTTTATAAATGATTCTTTCCAGTTATTTTTGAAAACTAGTTTGTATACATAACTCAACGTTTTGATGTCAAAACTGTCTATTTGTTTACGGTATAACAGCGTACCAGGCTTGCGATATAAATATCCCCTGCAAAGACACCTGGTTCGAGTTTTTAGAAACACCTTCTCAAATGACTTGATATATTGTTTTGTGATTTCCGTTGTTTCACTTAACGTCAAGTTTGAGACAAATTTATCTGAAAGTTCGATTGGAAGTACATGTACTTTATCCAGCCGGTGGTAATTTTTAGGGTAATTAATGCTGTCATAATAGCGTATGAGGACCACAGGAATTTTGGGTGCAAGTAGAACGTCACAGCCACGAAAATTTGTTAGTTGAATGTAACAGTGGGAAAATGGAGCCAGAAATTCTTCCAGGTTTTCAAGCACTATGTCACAATACTCTCTGTGTTGCTTTCGTCGAACTCCTTCTTTTGCAAGGGTTATCGTGGCAAACACACATATACTTAAAGCATTCAAATATGTGGATTTGAGATTCATATTTATGTCTGATAAGCGCTCAATATTGCAACAGAGCTTTTTATGACTACGCAAATTGCTTGAGTCAGGAATGGAAAGTATTTTATGGGTTTGAGCAACTATTTGTAAGAAATGGAACTTGAAAATGTTAGAGTTCACTTTGCAGTAAAGTTTTTTGGATTCTGAAACGTAATACGTGCCAAAGGGTAACCGCAATATCGTACGATAAGCTACAGGACATGCCAAAATGGCAAACCAAATTCATTTATTTTCCACTCTAGCAACTGTGCTCAAAGCTAAATTTTAACCGCTATCACAAGCAACGTTAATGGCTAAAAGCAAGGTTCTTGGAAGGTAGAAGCAACTCTATCCACAATATAACTTAAAACGGTAATACAAACAACGTTACGACCAGCTAATATTGGAAAACTGGAATAAAAAAGTGACAGAAAAATACCTACATACACGTGCCGCATTGCCTATGTTTACGTGACCCGACGGTATACTTTAAATAGAATAAATAGAATTGAGATAAGTACATTTACTCATAAAATAAAATAAGAAAAAGCATTGCTAATAGATAGAATATAAAATATTTTAAGTTGGCTACAATGCTTCTCAAACTGAGCAAAAAGTTGCCATTAGTAAAATTTGTGCTAGAATAATGCTATCGATTTTTGGATTCGCAACTCTTATTAATAAGCTAAAAGAGAGATGTACCTGATACTAGTTAACTATTCATGGGCTTAAAAAATTATATGAAACTGGAAACCTCAGAATATTTAAATAGAATGTTGAGGACTGAAGTTTAAAAAAATATTTTCCACGTTTGCAATTCAAGTCGAAAGGAAGGTAAAGTCCGACTTCACACCAACAACAGGCTCAAAGATAACTGAAAAGGCTAATGTTTTCATCATCAGAATTTATAGCAGGGCAAACCCAAATAAAACAAATTTATTCAAAAACTTGTCGTTAACAGTTTCCACTTATTACACTGCGGAATTTGCAATTTCTTTAAATACTATAATAAGCAATTATTTATATAAGATGCTTAATTGTTTATTCAGCCTTTTTTCTGTCTTTATCTATTTATTTATCTGGCACTACTTTGGCAAATAAGAAATGAAATTTTGGTATGCACAGAAGATAAGCTTTATCAAACACTAATCTACTTCACGGTCATTACAATTATTTTCTTATATAAGTTATAATTTTTATTAGTAAATGTGTGTTAACCGTGTTAAGACTAATAAATGAAAATGGAAAGTACACATCTGTTTGGGGCACTTTTAGAAAAACAGCTGCTTGCTGCTTTCTGCCTTGAACACGCAGTTTTCTCCTACAATCGAGCTTTTTTCTGCTGCTTCCTATGTTTGTATGTAATCATGAACAATTTTAGATGTAATCACGCAGAAAACGCGTTTTAAAAAACTGCTAGCTTTTTTTGGTAAGCTGCTTTCGGCGAGAAGTAAGTTCTGTGGAATGGAGGCTTAAAAAGTGTACTTTTCCGTTCCGATGTGCGATTTATTGCACGAAATCATGTAAACCTTAGCTGCTTAGGTATCGTCGGATTCACCGTCAAATCAAGATTGAATATATGAACTATTTTGGAATATAGGGAAAATAAATTTTGGTTAATTTGTGCTTTTATGTCAGTTCTATTACCTGTAATCAATGAAATAAACAATTTTAAGGGATTCTGAGCTTTAAAATATTTTCATCTGTATTTTGATTCTAAGGAGCAGCAGTATTAACCTATATATGTACCAGCCTAGCACCATATTAGCAAATGCTTGTTAGTGCTTGCAGCATAAAGCATTTTTAAACGATGCCCGAATATTACTTAGTCAGTGCTCGTTCCGTTCGAGAAAACACCGTAGTGCACCATCCAAGTACCAGTTTTTAGAGGACAAATGCACTATGTTATAACTGTCCGAAGTGGTTCTCTTATGGTTCTAACATTCATACTGAGCGAAACCACGATGTGGCCACCACCAGTGGCACTTGCTCAGCTCTGAATTAATATCGAGTTTGGAAATTGGGGTAATTACTACATTTGCTTTTGGTTTATTAAACTCAGTAAATCAAATGCAACGGATAATAGGAACCCACTATCCGGAAATTCTGGATTTACCTTATTTTTAATATTTCATTTTTGTTTGCAAATTAGTAGACTTTTTTTATTTCAGAATTTTATGTTTTTTATGGGCTATATTATTTATTAAACAAACGTCATAGTATTTTGTCGACATATCTCCAAATATTTATCGTCTTTAGCATCTAACCATTTTAAAGGCATGCCACCAACTGGTTTTATTATATTTTAATGATCACTTTTTAAACATACAATAATCGTATTTATCATAAGTGCAATAGCGCTTGGTGCACAGAAGTTAAGAGATTATCGAAGAAGAATATGCAGAATTAATTACACATGAATGTGTCTAGAAAAAAATTAATATATACATGTCAATGTGTCCATAAATTCCTAAAGTTGATAACGTCAGTATGATTAAAAACTGTCTAGCGTTAAGTTTTTGTATATTTACAATGATAGCCTACGGAGTGATTTATATTGTGATAAAGTACTGCGGCTAGATTCCACCAAAAAGTGACTAAGATTATTTTGATGTGTTAGAGACCGATTTGAGGAGGAATGTGAATGAGACGATGATGGTGGGCGGGGTATAATTATGTTATTCTTTTTGCCACGAACCTTCGAAATACAACAGTGAAAAGGTTTCTCAACCAAAAGGAACAAAATTGTTGCTAGTACAATTCCGATTATTGGTATCAGGAAATTAACCAGAGAATGATTTGGTTTCTCCTCGGTCAAGGTCTTAAACGGCAATTTATATCGTCTAGCAGCTGCCGTAAAATACTTGTTCCACCACTCGACAATCCCAGTCTGGGGAAATCGAATAATTCTTTTGTAGTGATTTAGCGGTACTGGCCCTTCTAACCTATAGCCCGTTAAGTATTCCAGAATAATTTCTTTAGAAAAATAAGCCGGCTTTTTTGCGTTTAACAAAGTTTGATGTAATGCATGTGCTGTATTCTCCGTAACAAAAACAGCTGACTTTTCGCATTTCCATATATGAGGGAAAACCAACTTTTCCATTTTTTCAAGAAGGTCGTTTTTGTCCTTTACGTACATCCAATTTGGAAACAATTTTGAATAATTCCAATAGCGTTGAAGGTGCGCTGGCACTTTGATATTATCCTCTGCGCTGTTCATGCTCCATTTGGCCATACGATAAACAAAATCCCGAAATTCCGAGGTAATCGGAAAAGCTTCATGGTTATTTTCTTGAATAAATTCTGTTTTTCCTTTTTCAAAACGCTCCCTCAATATTTCTACTATCACAGGAACTGTATACGTACTAGAGTTAACCGAAACAACTTTGTCAAACGTATCAACTGGTACACGAGCCGGTGGTGAGGTAAGCCTAACAATATTATCTCCTTTGAAAACATTGCTCAAAATAAGAAAAATTAATGGAATAATAAGGAGCACTTGCGACAAATGTGGCAATCCAACTACATATATCCGATTGATAAATAAATCTCTACTTTGCTCCAGCATTGTTGCACATAGCTCAAACATAATTTTGCACATAGTTGACTGACGTTTAAAGCTTTTCAAATCACAAATTCTACCATCATTTAAAACACCTGAAGTTGCTTTAATGTAAAAGGATAGAGCGATGATAGTTGTTATTATTGCTATCCAAGTGTACAAATCGAGGCCACCTAAAAGTTGAAGGAAATTACTGAGCTTTGATTTTTCAAGATTTACACAACTTATCAAGCGCAATCGTTTTCGACTTAGACTAATTCCATATTGCTGAAATGCTCCCAGGTAGTTCTCTGCTTGGGTATATAGTCGTGGATATGGCTCATGCCAAAACCAGAGTTTTCTACATGTCTTAGGGTTGTTAGGTTTAGAACAATGGGGTCCTGTCCAATCATGGTAAATGTAAGTGGTGTTCAAAAGCAAAACTTGCACTATGTATTGTCCAATTGAGTCTGCAATGATCTCAACATTTCTCAAAATAATATTCCGACCTACATTAAGAAGATTGGTTGAAGTCATAAAGCTATTTTTAAGTAAGGAAAGTGCCGGGATAAAATGTTTGTCTATTTCTGTAACAGAAGATTGAGATCGTGTTACAAATGCTTCAAAGTACCTTGGAACATTGGGCAATTTAACAAAATCGAGGCTAAGTTGCATAGGTATGTAGGGGGTATATGGCACACAGAATGGACAATGTATAGCAGCATTTGCAATGCGCTGCACGCATGAATATTTTCCTGATGTATTGTTGGACCCTAACGAAAAGAAATAGCTGTTGACGTAGGCATGTCGACTTGCCTGAAATCTATAAAATCTATGTATGATAGAATAGGAGTAATGATAATTATCATTCTTATAATCTTGATGCTGTAAGTCATAAAGGACTTCTTCCATTTTTAAATATTCGAGCTCATACACAATAAATTCGTATGTAGGCACTGTGTTTATAAACGATTCTTTCCATTTGTTTTAAAAAAAATATTGTGTGCAAGATCTATTGTTTCTGGTGTCCATATCCAGGATTCAGAATCCTTATCGGCATGGTAATATAAATATCCTTTACACAGGCAATTGCTTCGAGTTTTCAGGAACGCTTGCTCAAATGAATTTGTGTAGTGTTTTGTCATTTCATTTTTTTCACTGAACGTGAAGTTTGTAACCAGTTTACCTGAAATTTCGATTGGAAGTACGTATAGTTGAACGAAATACTTGGATTTATCTTTTGGGTAATTATAACCGTGGTGAAAGCGTCTATACACCACAGGAATTTTGGTTGCTGGTAGAACGTCACAGCCCCAAAAATTCGTGAGTTGAATGTAACAGTGCGAAAATGGAGCCAAAAATTCTTCCAGGTTTTCAAGTACTATGCTACAATATTCTGTGCGTTGTTTTAGTGAAATTTCTTGTTTTCCCAGGATTATCGTGACAAACACACAGATGACTAATGCAGGTAGACTTTTAAATTTAAAATGCATTTTTTAAATTGCAAAAATACTTTCTTTCTGTGGTTAGGAATTCCTGATTTCCTGAACCAGGGATTGAAAATGTGTTTTAACTATTAAAAAATATTGAAATTTTGGTGTTCTACAGCTATCCTGCATGTGCCTAATTTAAAATACGAAGTCGCTCAATAATCGACACTAAATGAAGCCAGGGAAAGCTAAATAAGCCACAATATAATTCATGTAATGTAGATTGAACTCTGTTCAAATCTAAATTTGCAAAGCTATCACAAGCAGCGTTAATAACAACTAATATTAGAGCACTGGAATGGGGTGAGGTGAATCTAGCAGCACGAAAATATCTTTATCCACTTGTCTCGTTGCCTATGCTTACGTGAACTGACGGTCTACTTTAAATAGAACCAATTGAGGTAAGTATTTCCAAGTTGTATAAAATAAGCTGAAGCCTCTCTATAGAAGGAAAGCTATAAAATATTTTAAAGCTGGCTACAATGCTTTTTAAACTTAGCAAAATGTTGCTATTAGCAAAATTAGTGCTGAAACAATGCTATCGATTTTTAGAGCGGCCACTCCCATGTACTAGCAGAAAACAAGATGTACCTGAAATAGAATAAATATTCTGGCTTTAAAAAATCTAAAAGAAACTAGAAACCTGGAAATAAAGTTAAATTCCCACAAATAGATAATTTTCTGCATTCCGATTTTAAGGAAAAATAAAGTTCAATTTCGAAGCCAACATCCAAAAAGCTCATAGCTAAATGGAAAAGCTAGTGTTTCCATTATGATAATGCTGAATAATACAAAACAAAGCTTTTTATAAACTTGGTGATAAAAATGGCTACCTTTTAATTTTGTTTTAAAAATATACTGGTTTTAAAAACTTCCCAACTAGGAACGTATGTGAAAATCACGCTACATTTGCGTGATTCTAACGCGGGCAATGTTGTAAAAGCGTGTGATATTTACCGTTGTTTGCACGTTACAATTTCACAGTAATTTTTCTGATAGATTTACACGTAAAAATCACGTTACAATCACTTCGTGTGTTCAACGTTACATTGGCGTGATGTTTGTCACTTGGACGTTCTACATTTGTTTTTTAGCGATTTATTTTAAAAATTAAACAAATGAGACTATTTGGCAACGAGTAAATGCATATACAAATACATTTAAGTATACTATATCAAAAGAAAATAATGCATATCCGATTGGATGATACATTGAACAATATTATGCTCTCAAAGAGTGTGCCCAGTTCCAAGTATGATAGGTAACATCTGTACCCGTAAATGGATCATCATCCATTTCTAACGAACACTACTTTAGGTGTTAATCTGAGTAATGAAATAAGCCGATCACAAAGACTTGAGTCGGTGATTGTGATTGAAATTAAAATTTAAATAATTATCCTCTGAAATCTTAACATTTGCTCCAAAAGGGCATAAACCGAAAATTTTGTAGGCAACTGTAACGTTTATTTCACGTCAATGTAACACTTATGCAACACAAAATGTAACGTGTATTTCACGTTGCAACAACACAATGTCACAATTACATTGCTACGTGCATTCCACTCTTATATAGCGGCCAACTCCTCTGTTACATCCATATTCAAATATAACGTGATTTCAACAAACTCTTCCTAGTTGGGCAAATAGTTATATAAAATACTTTTATAAACTTTCAGTTGTTTTCCACAAAATTTTACTTTATGGAAATCAAGCTTTTTATAACTAACCATCATGACTATACAGTCAGGATTCGAAGCTTTCAAAAAGTGTATCATGTATCGAAATTTTTTTGGAAATCTGAATGCGTTCATTTTTATTTCATTCGTTATTTATACATAAAAACAAACTTTTAAAACACTGGGGGAAAAATCAGAAACCTTTTGTCTGCTAAAGTAGTGATTTTTGCGGGTCCATTGGATGGCTGATTTAGCAGACAAGAAAAGTAGGGATGTCTGATAAATCAGGAAATGGGGGAGATGGGGTCTTCTCTACGCTGTACGCGGATAAGATTTTCCTGTATCCTGTACACATTTCAGGCTATTGTGTATTTACATTAGCCTGCGCCTTGGGTTTATTTTGGGATTTCCGAAATTCGACTTGGGTTTTATTCTGAAACGGGTTTTGTCAGATTCGAGTTGGGTTTGGGTATGAAATGATTTAGGTGTGAAATGGTTTGGGTATGAAATAATTTGGGTTTAAAAAGATGGGTATAAAATGATGGGTATGAAAAGGTTAGGGTATGAAATAATGGGTGTGAATTGATGGGTATGAAAAGATGGGTATGAAAGTGCCGGTCACCACAGTGATATATGGGTATTATGTTTCAACAAAATGTCACAGCTTTTAGGATTATTCTTGGTAAAAGATGTGGAGATTCCAGAAAATCTTCGGGTGGCATAATTGGTACTGATTTGCAAAGCCATTGAAGTAAAGCCGGAGCAGTCAGTTCTCTAACCGTTTCTTGTTCGGTTTTGATCATTGGGAACTGGCAACTGGAGGATTCAGCCAGGTTTCTGCGCGAGAAATAACCGTGCTACTGGAAATGGCTGAGATTTTACATGAAAATATTATGCAAAGTAAGCAACTACATATGTTGATGTTGTTTTTAGGTTTATTTTTCAACAGGAATACGAAAATGTAATTTGTTAAATTTTGGATCCTAATTGCAAGAGGGAAGTCAAGTTTGACTCCAGTCTTCAATTAATAATTACTCCATTTGCTATTGGTTTAGTACATGCAGTAAATCAAATGTTAGGCATAGTAGGCACTCACTATCACGAATTTCTAGATTTATCTTATTTTTAATTTCATTTTTGTTTGTAATTTATTAAAGATTTTTTTTATTTCGGAATTTTATATTTATTTTCTTATTGGCTATTTTATTTATTAAACAATCATCATCATATTTTACCGACGTATCTCTAAATATTTATCCTCTTTAGCAGCTTATCTTTTGATATGCTTATCACCAACTGATTTTATTTTATTTAATAATTATTTTTTAAACATGCAGTAGTCGCATTTATCGTAAGTACAATATGGCTTAGTGCATAGTGTTAATAGTTATCGAAGAAGAATATGCAGAACTAATTACACAAGAATGTGTCTAGAAAAATTTAATATATACATGACAATATGTCCATAGGTTCCTTAAGTTGATAACGTCAGTATGATTAAAAACTGTCTAGCGGTAAGTTTTTGTATATTTACAATGATAGCCTACGGAGTGCCTTATATTGTGATGTAGTACTGCGGCTAGATTCGACCAAAAAGTGACTAAGGTTATCTTGATGTGTTAGAGACCGATTTGAGAAGGAATGTGAAGGAGAAGATGATGGCGGGCGGGGTATGATTCTGTTATTCTTGTTGCCATGAACCTTCGAAATACAACAGTGAAAAGGTTTCTCAACCACAAAGAACAAAATTGTTGCTAGTACGATTCCGATTATTGGTATCAGGAAAATAACCAAAGAATGATTTGGTTTCTCCTCCGTCAAGGTCTTAAACGGCAATTTATATCGTCTAGCAGCGGACGTAAAATACTTGTTCCACCACTCGACAATCCCGGTCTGGGGAAATCGAATAATTCTTTTGTAGTGATTTAGCGGTACTGGCCCTTCTAATCTATAGCCCGTTAAGTACTCCAGAATAATTTCTTTAGAAAAATAAACAGGCTTTTTGGCGTTCAACAAATTTTGATGTAATGTATGTGCAATATTCTCGGTAACAAATACAGCCGATTTTTCACATTTCCGGATGTGCGGGTAAATCAGTTTTTCCATTATTTCTACAATGTTATTCTTATTTTGCACGTGCATCCAATTTGGAAACAGCATTGAGTGGTTCCAATAGTTTTGAAGGTGCACTGGCACCCTGATATTCTCCTCCTCTGTTTTCATGCTCCATCTAGTCACGCGATAGACAAAGTCCCAAAATTCCGAGGTAACGGGAAAAGCTTCATGGTTATTTTCCTGAACATAATAACCTATCTGCAAATCTCCAATCACAGGAATTGTATAGGTGCTAGCATTAACTTGAACAACTTTGTCAAACGTATCCACTGGAACATGGGCCGGCGGTGCGGTAAGTCTGACAATATTGTTTCCTTTGAATGCATTGCTCAAAATAAGGAAAATAAATGGAGTAATTAAAAGCACTTGTGACAAATGTGGGAAACCAATAATACATAACCGGCTAATAAACAAGTCTCTGCTTTGCTCCAACATTGCTGCACATAGTTGAAATATAATTGTGCACACGGTTGACTTACGTGTAGAGCTATTCAAATTACAATTTTCATTAATAATTAAAATACTGGAAGTTTTCTTAATGTAGTACGATAAGACGATGATAGTTGTTATTATTGCTATCCATGTGTGCAAGTCAAGGCCACTTAAGAGTCCGATGAAATTACTGACCTTTGATTTTTCAAGATTTACACAACTTATCAACCGCAACCGTTTCCGAGTTAGAATAACTCCAGAATGCTGAAATGCTCCAAGGTAGTTTTCTGCTATTGGGTATAGGGTTGGAAATTGCACCCACGACCGCCAGTGTCCGCTACATGCATTCAAATTTTTAGATAAAGCATGAAGTTCTCCATCGTACCCTAAGCGTAAGTAAGTGTAAGTGGTGTTCATAAGGAAAACTTGCAAAACATGTTGTCCAATTGAGGCTGTAATGTTCTCAAGATTTCTCAAAGAAAGTGTCTGAGCTAAACCCAGAAGATTGGTTAAACTTATAGGGCTATTGTCAAGTAAACGATGTATAGAAGTGTATTCAGATTTGTCGAGTATTTTTGTAATTGAAATTTGAGATTGTGTTACAAATGCTTCGAAGTATCTTGGAACATTGGGCAAATTTACAAAATCGAGTCTGAGTGGCACTGCTTTGTAAGGAGTACATGGTGCACAGAATGGACAATGAAAAGCGGCTTTTACAATGCGTTGCATACCTGAAAATGTTCCTGTTGTCTTGTAGGAGCCTAACGAAAAGAAATAATTGTTAACATAGGCATGTCGGGTTGCCAGAAAACCATAGAATTTCTGTATATCAGATTTGTAGTAATACTGATCATCGTTATTCGTTTCCTGATAATGATTGACTAAAGTTTTCTTTAGGGAATTGAGTTCGTAAACAACAAATTCAAATGTAGGCACTGTTATTATAAATGATTCTCTCTCCATGTTTTTGAAAACATGATTGTGTGCAAGTGCCAATGTTATTATACCATCATGCCAGGGATCAATGCTCGTAGCAACCATGTTGGCGTATAAATATCCTCTACACAGGCACTTTTTTCGAGTTTTTAGAAACGCTTGCTCAAAGGAATTTGTATAGTGCTTTGTAATTTCCTTTATTTCACTGAACGTCAAGTTTGAAACTAATTTATCTGAAAATTCGATTGGAAGTATATATGGTCGAATACGAAAAATAGGGTAATTTTTGGGGTAAACAATGCGGTCATGATAGCGTATGTAAACCACAGGAATTTTAGGTGCAGGTAAAACGTCACAACCACGAGAATTTGTGAGTTGAATGTAACAGTGGGAAAATGGAGCCAGAAACTCTTCTAGGTTTTGAAGTACTATGCTACAATATTTTCTGTGCTGGTTTTCAGAAAACAAATCCCAATTCTCAAAAAAGGCAAACACGTAATTGAAATAAGTAATTAAAACGATCAGATATTTCGATTTATGATTCATTTTAATTACTGCTCTTAGTTTAAATTTCAATAAATTTATTTCTTTGCAGATTAGGCAGATTACGTGAACCAAAAATTAAAATTTTTTTTATATTGCAGAGCTAATTTTAATGAGAAACCTATCTTAAAATTGATGGAGTTCACCTTGCAGTTATGGTTTTTGCGCTTTACAAATATATTATATGTTTAAAATTTAGTCAATATTATTGTACTAAAAACTAGAGAGTAAGCTAAGTAAATAACCTGAAAATACTTTATGTAAAGTAGAAGCAACCCTGCTCATAATAACTAAACTTTTAACGCTAATACAAGCAACGTTAATGATAGGTAATATTGGAAAATTGGAATAAGATGTGGTGAAATGACAGAAAAACACCTACAAACACGTGCCGCATTGCCTACGCTTACATGAACCAACGGTCTACCTTAAATATACACATTGAGGTAAGTACTTCTACTTTGGTATATATACTTAAATATATAAAATATACCAAAGCATCGGCAGAAAACTATGAAATATTTGCTACAATGCTTTTCAAACTGAGCAAAATGTTGCTATTAGTAAAATTAGCGCTAGAATAATGCTATCGATTTTTCGATATACCACTCCCATCTACAAGCCGGAGTAAATATGTACCTGAGTTTAATTATATACATATTTTGGTGTTATAAATTCAATTAAGAACTAGAACCCGCAAACTTGATGCTGAGAAATGAAGTTTTTCTAAGCTTTCAAATTATTTCATTCATTACGAATTTAGTATCAGAATTCCAAACTTCTAAAACTTTTCATGTACCTAACTCCACAAAACCTTTCCTTCCAAATTTCCTATATTAGGCATTTCTCTGACTATCGATAAATTTGTACTCATATGGTTATACCGATATTTTAGTACAGTTGTTATTAAGAATAGGTTTACATGTATAATATTAGTAATGTGACTAAAGTGGCAATAAATGGAAAAATACATGCAATTTTTAGACGGGCTTCTAGTCATTTTATTCCTGCGTTACGTTACCAAAACGTTAACGTAGGGAATCATGATGCCAATACCCTCAGAAAACTTCTTCTGGAGGAGCGTATGAAGGCAAATTACTTTGATTCAGGTCTTCCACCTTTCGTTAATGAGTTGGATGAGTTTCGACTTGTTTAAACTAACAAATTTTTATTTTAAGAACTGGGGAATCATCTCACAAATGCGTTTATGTTATTAATAAATTTCAATTAAATTTCAATCTGTCTTGAAATGCTATATTGCTCGTTACCTGTTCATTTACCAAACTCAGCTTCGCTTTGGCTTCAAACTAGTTTGAATGTCAGTGTGAATAACGTTAAAGAAGTCACGAGTAGTTCATGTATGATCTGTATAAAAGAAAGAACTCAGCAATCAATATGCTTATTTTGGGGGATTAGCTGTCTATGTCAACTTTCTTGGAAATTTTTCTATGTTTGTTTGTTGAGCATTTTGTTTGTAGAAAATGCGTACCAAGCAAAACCCAACTTTATTCCTGGAATGCCTGCATAATCAGATATTAATTAATTGCGGCAGTATTACTTGGAATTAAAATTATAAGCAATGGAAATATTTGATAATGACAAAGACAACTTTTTAAAATTACACAGTCAAAGAAGACATTCTAATTTTCGCATACGCATAACAAGATGACTAATTTAAATTACTTAGTATTCAGTTATAAATAAAATGGCCACATAATAATCATTTTTTAAATTTTTTTCTGAAGATATGACAAGTCCAAAAATGATTGAATAATTGTAACTTAAATAAGTAACTTGAGTAGACGCCTCACATCAATGTTTTTTGTATAACGTGGCCTGATGTATAAATTTTCTACCGTGCCCATCTTGCCTTTTCGGGTTACTATTCTGAAAAAAATGCCAACAGTATCAGCTATCAACGGAGTGCAACTGCATTACTAGGAATAAATTATATTAAGCATTGGTAAGTTTTAGTAGTTACAAAGATAGCTATTTAATATTACACAGCAAACGAATGCAGCTTCATTTTTCAACTACTTAGTAATCAAACTAAAAATAAAATGACAACGTATTATTTGTTCATTGAAAACAGTAGTTCCTTATCTCTCCTGAATATATCACAAATCCAGAAAGCATTTAAGACAACTTGATAAGCAGCGTGAATATATGCCTCACCTAATTGTTTTTACAAAGCGTGGCGTGATGTATAAACTTTGCACCGTGCTATTTCGAGTGACTTTCTAACTAATTTATTTATGAGGAACAAGATAACAAAGGAATTCAAAGAAAAAGTTGCGCAATATTTCGTATTAAATGCTTATTTTACATCTCCATAGATAAACTGTTATTACATTCTCTTTCCAGCAAATTATGATATTGAGCAAATGAGTTTTTAATACAATTTACTTTTTAAAGCGTAAGTTGTTCTAAGTAAGTTAAGATTTGATTACGACTGACCTATGAAGCATAGTGTTATCAACAAAAAACCTCTTTTTAAGTAATGTTGTTTTCGGAGTGATTGGCTAAATGGTTTAATATGGTAACGTCTAAAATCAAGTCAATAATTGATGTGTTTGCTTCAAGTCATTTGTCCAGTATAAAAGCGACATGCTTGCACTTGTGGTCATCATTCAACAAACACAGCCTCTTAAGAGCACATCACAACAACGTTTCTGATCTTGCATCTAAATAGAACATCATCAGCATGAAGCTTCTCCGCTTTCGTCTGTTTTTCGTCGTCGCCCTAACTCTGGTTATTGCTTGTGGTAAGTAGTGTAACTGTAAAATACACAGATTTTCTATTTAAAAAAAAATTATGCAGTTTTAGTTTTTTTGAAATTCATTTTCTTTCTCTTTCAGAGCTTGCATCTGCGGACGGGGGATGTCCCGACAACCCCAGCGAGTGTGCTCAGTCCTGTGGTCCAACTCAACAAGGACGATGCGAAATGCGCTGGTACCGTTGGAAATATCAGTCCAGGTGCAAATGCAACCCGTGTCCAGGACCACTGATTGCGGGCGCATGTACAACTGACCCGTTAGTGCAGGGAATACTAGGCGCTGTGCTTAATGGTTAGGCAAGCTGGCAAGTGGTAACCTTCCGGTTAAAAATGGCTTTCATTTGCACACTTATTGTAATCTCTTAACAAGTTTCATCTTCTCTGTTTCTCATTTTTTGGTTTTTTATTTGGAACTGAAATAGCTTAAGGTATAAAATTTCTTCTAATATTATCTAAATCAAATTTATGTATTCAGATTTATTATTGATATAAAGAATTAGCAGCAAAAACTAATTAGCCAAATGAACTGTTGAATTTATTGGTAGTTTATATTTAGTACTTCTCTTTGTTTAAATTCCTGCGTATTGCTAATGCATTATTTTCATTTAGTTTTTATACCAAGAGTCTTGGGCATTTGCTGCATAACTGGTTCACAAACCGCATTTAATCCCTGTAATTTTCCGTAAAAAAGTCCGTAAAGAAATCAGAATTTAAAAATGAAAAAAGGGTTTTGAAAATACTTGCTTGACCTCATGGTTTGAAATACAATGATGAAAATATAAACCTTACTGTAACGCACGAGTTTCCGTGAATTATCAGACAGAGTGTACAAATAAAACGTTCCCAAAGTACTGCGTACCTATATGGATTATATAATAGTTTTCTTAACAATACAATTTTGGAGATTGTGAACTTACAGGAATTTTAGAACAGCACAGTTAGACTAACGCAGGTAAATTGTTTTCGTCCTTTTTTGCTAACTGAGCATTTTTCTTTTTTCCATAAGATTTTGCTGAATTGATTGATTCATCTAAAAGTAAAAAAAATGAAATGGGTTTTGGATTTTTCTGTCGTCTCAGGCAATTTGCACTTGATTTCACACAGCCTTGTCCATTTGTTCTTCATTGATGTCCCAAAGTTTTGGTATGATTTAAATTTTGTTTTCATTGCTTCAAATTCGTGGTCTGCACAAAGGCTATTCTACATTCAGGGCAATAATAGGTAAATAATGTACACTTAAAAACAATAGAGCATATTGTTGCTATTCGCCAATACATTTTTGTCTGTGGCATAGTAACAGCAAATCATACGGTGGAGGTTGATCGTTATCTTGATCATAGACAAATCCCTGATTTCTATAGCTGATTACACGTACATTCCGCTTGTTTCCATTTTCCGGGAAGTTTGTAGCATTTTGTGTAGTAAATGCGGATATATGCGAATTAGCATTGCTCCCGTTTGGTAGTCTGGGAATGTGTAACTGCTGAAGCGTTACACACAGTTAGGAAACAAGTTCCTGCTTTAACAAATTGCCATGTACGACATACTTGAATGTTTCGCTATCAAAATCGAAGAGGCGATTTACCAAATTGCAGGAAAAAAAATGAGTTGGTGTAAATCATTATGTTAACGTTACCATTTGTACACCACGATACAACAATATTCCCATTACGAGTTGAATTCCACCACAAATGAAAATGACCCAGGAAATTAATCGATAACCTGTCCCTTTTTGTTCTGAATTAAAAAAATTTGATAGATTTAGAAACTGGCTTAAATTGATTTTTCTGCTCTGTGTAAAATGCATGATAAATTGTTTACGAAGTTGTATTCATGATAATAAGCCAACTGGTTACAAAAATAAATTGGCATCCCCTTCTCAGCGTAAATATCCCAAAGCATAAATCCAAAGAACCTGAAAACCAGCGACACTATCAACTATTTTACACAAACTGTTTTTTTACAAATATCACAAATTTCCTTTTAAATATTTTCAAAAAATAATGCACTCACAATGTCAATCAAATCCATTATACTACAGGCCGTATTTAGTGTTAAGCAACAACAATACACAGTTTGCCTCATTTTTACACAAAATAAATTTTCAGTACTGTATTCAATTGATCCGCTCAACAGACTGATTTTTTGAATGGCTATTGCGAAAACATGCAGTTTTATTCTGCTTTGTATCGATACTATCAGAAAATAATAGGTTGACGTCATACTGGTAAGTCTACGTGGATAGCTAACACTCAAAAAAGTGCCGCGAACGTTTATGGTTGGTCTGTGAACTTTATAAAAAATAATCGATGCTTTTGTTCGTGACAAAAAAAAAGTATTTTGCATGACGCCTATATATTTTTTGTGACAATAGAATTGCAAATATATATATGTGATAATTTAAATAAATTTTAGCATTTATATTTATGGTAAATTATGTTAAGTTTTCCTTGATGGCATTGCACAAGCTACGCAGTACGGTGGAGGTGGATCATATTCCTCAGAGGAATATATACGGAAACACAAGTGTGAGGTCGATTTTGAAATTGTTGATGTTCTTGATGTAGATAAGCAAGGTGGCTGAAATTGGCGTTTATTTGTTGCTGCTGAGGAACCTATAAAGAAAAATTATAAAGTATTTTCTATCAAATATTTGAGGAATACAAAATGTTTGGTACTTGAAGCTGTAATAGCGTGGAAATGATTCTTGAGTTGGTGGTGGCACGGTAGTGGTATAATATCCACTATTAGTCAACATAATTAAACGTCGTCCATAGAGATTGTTAAGGAAGCAAAATTAGTTGTCAAAACAAGTGAAAGTTAAATAAATCTGAACTACCCAAAAAAATGCAACTTTTTGAAACATCGCAAACACATTAGCTTTTGCAATTAAAAACGTGGTAGTTAGCTCCAATTTTTAGCTACATCTACATTTAGCTACAAGGATGCTAGCTCCACTTGCACTTGGTTTACAGCTCCACTTTTTAAAGCTCCAATGGCTTTTCGTTCCACTATTTTTTTTAGGTCCATCGCATTTACTTCCAAAAATTTACTTTGTAAAAATTTATTGAAAATACACTATGTACTTACAACTTACTAGGTTATTTCGTAGCTGAGCATAGTGAAACTAGTATTGAGATTGTCAGACGCTTTACTGGAATCACACCAAATCTGGCTCAGTGATTCTTTTGGTCACACGGAGGGACCCTAGTGATTTTAAGCCACATCGGTCATCCCCCTGGGGTAGTTGGGAGCGGTTACCCTCCTTGACCATAAAACTTGTGAGAATGGAACTTATTTTTTTACAGTGATTCATTGGATTAGGAGAAATAACCTTGCTGATTTTGAATCTAATGTCATTTCTCTGGGAAAATAGGAGGAAATTACCCTCCCCCTGACCATACGCGTTTGTCATAATCACACCAAATTTGGTCTAGTGGTGTGCTGGATCGTGAGAAATAACCATAATATTGATTTTGTGCCCGATTTGTCATCCCCCTGGGGTAGTATATAGGATAAGAGGAGTCAGTGAATCAAAAAATCAGACAGACAGATATCCAATCGCCTCAGCTACGTGTTTGAAATTATCATTAATCGGTTTATTTACATTGTCATTCATTGCATTTCGTTTTGTTGCATGTAAATAAGATTAAATTTGCACCAGGCTAAAATTTCATAACCGTCCACTACGGTTCAGGTACGGTACGGCTACATTTTCTTCACATACAAAAGGTATTATTACAACTGAGGCATTTGGATAATTATGACTAAAACCAAACGTTTTACAATGGTAAAGTGTTGTATTTCTACATAAAGTTTTATTGATGCAAAGTAAACGCAAGTATGCAAACACTCAAATTTTTATTTACTTTCTGCACAATTTTTACCAGTGATTTTGCTACGAATATTATCTACAAAAGTGGACTTTATTGTGGTTTGACAATCCGACGAGTATTTTAGCTAGCCTATCTCATTGTAAAAATTGTTGAAAATATTTGCATGTACAACAAATTTGAATAGTTCATCGGAGAATTAAAGATTAGAATATGATCAATGACTTGAGTGCTTTTCAATTTTCATTGATTTGTTTGTCTGAAGTAGTGTGCATATCTTGATTTTGTATGCGAAAGGTACATACAACATCATAAAATTGATACAAGAATGACCGGAGTCATGCATCAAAGATAAGATTATCTGAGTACATACTTTCCATGATTAAGATATATGGTAATTAACTGAGCAGAGCACCTGCGAATAAAAACTTATGTTCAACCAAAGAGTTTATTTTGTTAGGCTACTTCTTTCATCTACATAATAATTTATTAAAGAGTCAAAAACGCATCTTACACAGTTTCGTTACACGTTTACAAAAACTGAAAATGATACGTGCAAGGAAAAATTAAAGAAAAGACAGAAATAAAACTATACAAAGAGGTGCAAGCAGCCCGTTAAGGCGCTGTGCTCTGCGCATGTTGGTACAAGTATTTGTTAACATTTTTCCCGTAACAACTTAACAACTGAAGGAATTGCAGATCTACGGTAGCGTTCGTATCTACTAGGAACAAGTCTAAAATTAAATTTATTCTTGTTATACCTGCTGCTGTAGTTGGGTTTACGTTTAATCTGATATTTTTCAAACCAATTCATAAAGCGAGCATTTTTAAGCGTTTTCATACCAAAATTAAACATAAGCTCTTTCCACCTTTCCTCTAAATTAACTAGGTTAAGACAATTACAGACTTTAGAGTAGTTGGAATTAGATACATATAAACCAGTTATAATACCCAGTGCTCTCTTTTCAATGCTAAACAACTTTTTTCCTTGTTCAAGTGTAAGATAGTTAGACCAGAGAATACAACAATATTCCATTATACTTCTAACATGCGATACATTCAATTGTTTTAGCTGAACTTGTGTAAAACCAAAATGCTTCATTTTCCTTAAAATAAACAATTTTTTACAAGCTTTAGAATAAATATTGTTTACATGGTCAGACCAGTCACATTTATTGTTAATCATTACACCAAGAAGTTTACTGGTACTAACAACAGGGATAGCCGTTCCATTTACAGCAACATTGTAATTACTAAACCTCTTATCAATGGAATTATCTATAATTATCACATTGCTTTTCTTAGGATTTAGGGACATATTATTGGAAGCAAGAACAGAATTTATATCATTTAGGTATTCATTGATTAGTGGGTTTTTGTCATATTGAACACATTCAGCTATACACATATCATCCACAAAAGCATTCATGATATTTTTTGAGCAAGCATATTTATCACTAAACAGTTTTAAAACTTCATTTATTAGAAGGATGAAGAGAAGAACTGCTACTTTTGTTCCTTGCGGCGTGCCGTTCGTTAAGGTGCGTAAAGTAGACAGAATGTTTTCATATTTTGTACATTGTGTTCTATCACGAAGAAATTCAGCTATCCACCTTATATCATGTTCATTAACTCCTAGATCAGTCAAACAACGATAAACAACCTTATGATCAACCAAATCGAACGCTTTTGATAAATCCAATAGTAAAATGATGATAAAGGTATTCGGTTTGTCGAGTGATTTTAATATAAAGTCATACAATGACACCAAATAGTGAGTAGTAGAGGACTTTTTTATTGCACCGAATTGGGCTTTGCTTAATTTTCCTATAACCTGGTTATAGATTCTTTCAAACATGAATTTTTCCATCACTTTACTATAAATGTTAGTTTGGGTTATAGGCCTAAGATTATCAAGTACAATATTATTATTGTCTTTTGGTACAGGGGTGACAAAACCTTTTTTCCACTCAACTGGGATGACCTCATACTTATAGCTAAAGTTGATAATATGAGTAAACATAGGCACAATATGAATTGCAGCAAACTTAAGAAACCGAGCTGGCAATGCACCTGGTGTGTTCGACTTTTTTATGTTCAATTTCTCAAAACGCTTTAGAACAGACAGCTCATTTACAACAAGGTAATCATCATCTCGGTAAACATAGTCAGATCCAGCTAGTGGAGTATATCTATTATTGATCTCAGTAAAATGAAAATTTATTTTATTTAAAGCGATCTTAATATCAACATTCTCACTTATGGACAATTGTTCGATTGGTGACAGTTTATTTTTCATACCACATGTAATATTTACTATTGAATGGATGCTCTCCGGGTTAATTTTAAGTTTGTTTTGGACTTTTTCAATGTACTCTTTCTTTGCAGCTTTTATCTGTACGTCTAGTTCGGTTTTCATTCTAGCATAACCTTCATCATTTTTTTGTAACGATTTTATTTTACGATATAATTTTAGTAAACCTTTAGTGACCCAGGCTTTATTGTTGTTCTGAATAGATTTTTGTTTGATTGGAAAAGCCGTCTCAAAAGAATTACTTAAGATAATGTTCATATACTCCACTTTGAAATCAATCGACTTGGACAGATAAAAGGGATTCCAATTAGCTTTATCAACAAGATATGCAAAATCAGCTAGATTGTCATAGGTATAATCTCGATATAAAAAAGTTTGGGACTGCTTAATCTGTGAGGAGCATGTTTTATTTGGTATTAATTCAATGCCTATATGATAGCACAAACCCTCTTTCAAAGGTATTGCCTTTGCCGGTTCATTAAACCAAGGACGCAGGTTAGTGAAAACTAAATCAAGTTTGGCTTTTGTATTACGTGTCTTGTCAACGAAAGTTTGGAACCTAATAGCTTGCTCTAAATTGGTGGTATTCGAAAAGTTACTAGCATATTTCCATTTGTTAAAATCACCAGCAATAACAAACCCCGGCGCAACATATTTCCTTGAGATATTCTCGAATGCACTAGACAAACTTTTGTACAACTTGTACTGGGTAGCTTTACTTGAACCAGGAGGTATGTACACACAGGCAATAGCGATTACTGAAACTGTTCTAGGTAGATATGCTGGTCTACAGATAACCCAAGTTATCTCAAACTCAGAAGAATTATTGAAAATGAAGTTATTGAAACGTGTACACTGTAGGTTGTTACGAACAAAAATTGCCGTGCCTCCTCCATTTCTTAGTACACGCTTAGTTTCATACACATTAAAATTATTTAAACAAATATTTTTACTCATGTTACCCCAGGTTTCAGTTATTAACAATAAGTCATAATCAAGGCTAAACCAGAAAAGCTTGTCTAGTTTTTCAGTGTTCAAAGAACATGCGTTGGTATAATATAACCTTGGAAAACCATATGAATTACGAACCTTAACTTGCTGAATTGTACTAGGAATTTTCATACTATTAGCTTTCTTTTTTTCCTACCACTTCTTCTTCCCCTTTTTCTTTTCTTGATTTTGAGGCCGATTGATGTCCAATATGTGTACAAGATCCAGGTAAGGCAGCTATGACATGACATTGAATCGGAAGGGCACTGCATCGCTCACATTTCGGATGAAAACTTTTATATCCTCATTTGAAACCTTTGCCGAGAGTGCATTTAGTTGTTGGCGTAGCAGGGTCAGGGTCGGAATATAGAATAGAATATACATAGATGCAATTTGCATTACGACTACAATATCCAAAAAAGTTTGTTAGAACTCAAACCCGCTCAATTGCTTTTTTACAGAGAAGAACAAAATTTGTGACATAAAGTTGTGAATGCTCATAAAAGGGATAATTACGAGTCCTGACTCCCTATGGGCTTAGCTAACAAATTGGAAGAGCTTTCACCTATGGACCCCCAAGGGGTGGGATCCCCAAGTGTTACTGATTGGCAATTTATGTCCCCACGAGCTGCTATTATTTGCCATAAAAATGTGTTGCCTGCGTCCTTAGTTGTTGGGTCAAATGTATGAACAGCGTAGAACACCTTTAGACTATCATTGGTCGCAAATCTTAAAAGAGTTTTGTATGGAATTCGAAAACCCAGACTCGTCACTGCAAATTCAGCATGGCTTAGTTTTGTGGGATAGGATGACCACTTCAAGTCGGGTTCCTAAAAATAAGGGAAAGAATATTGAACACTAATATTTCCAGAAATTATACTTAGTAGGTTTCACCAAATATAAATTAAGCTAACACGTACAACTATTAAATCTTAAGATAAAATGTACCTCTTTTGTGTTGATTGATGGAATATAAAAGTCGACTCTATATTCAATTTCAGTACTGGTTTTCTTGGATGTGTTTTTGCGTGGCGGAATCTCCGAGGAAAGTTGTATGCAATTTTGAACAAAAACTTTGTTTTCATGGTCGAAATGGAAGTGCAACATGTTATACTTCCCGTTTGGTTTCTCAAGTACAAGTGGTTTCCAAAAGTAATTCGAGGTGGAAAATAAAAGAGACTGCGCTAAACCACTCAACTGTAAGGAATGTGCGAAAGCCAAATCATACCGGAGGACTTTAAAGTCATCTTTGTGGGCCCCTTTAAAATGTTGCATGGCAGTGTCTATATCCTCGCTCCAAGTAACAAATTCGCAAGAATATCCAAAAAGCTGACAAACTTTAACGTTGGCACCCCTACATTAACCAAATATATTTTTTACTTTAAATGTATAAAAACATCATACTTACTTATGTTAAGTACCCGTATTCGCACGTCCTTGCATGGTTTAGAATATCAGCTCGTGGAATCTTTGTTGGACATCCCAGGTTCCAGAATTTACAGTCGAACTGGATTTTGTCTAGAATGTTTTCTGTCAGCCTACTTCTAGTTTTTGGTGATTCAAACTGAATCTGGCAGACAGGACATTTGGATACCTTACTTGAGCAAATGGAGCAAAGTGAGTGTCCGTTTTCACACTGAAACACCTCGCTTGTAGGAACTTCGTGGCAGATTGTACATTTTATACTAGTCAATAATTCCTCATCCATTTTGCTAGGCTAGCAATTGAATGCGAGCACAGCACAAAGAGGACTTCACCACAGCAGCACAAACGCAATATTAACATACTTTGGAACGATAAACTCCGTGAGACCCATCCCGGTTCATTTCTACTGCGCTAAATATCGTTGATAAAGTGTTGTTATCAGTCATGTAAATATTTAATAATAAATATAAAATTTCCAGCATGTATTTATCTTAACTATAAAATTTAAATATTGTATGCAACAACGCTTATTGAAATCATATTAAGGAATGATATGTAGCTTCACTAATAAAAGTTCAGTGAACTTTGAAGAATAAATATTTGCGTGACTTCAATTCAATCTCTAATCTCTCTCAAACTCAACTAGAGCTGTTTACCAAAATAAGTGTATTTATTGTATTAAAGTAGATTGTAATATTTTATATGCATATTGAAGTATCGAGCAAAACTGATAACCTTTGATTACCAGCATAATATGACATCTTTATCAGAAAATGCTTGAGAGATACCTACAGAACAAATTTTGCGATTGGGTTTGATATGATCAGAAAAACGATTTTTGCGTTGTGTACTTTTTTGTGTAAAGTTGCAGTTTTGAGTTGTTGATGACTTATAGCTTATAAATACTATTACGAATATCGACAAACTAACTTTAGAATCGTATATTTGAAAGCATGAATATTTCATCAATAAATGGAGAAGAAATTGCAGGCGGAGTCCGGGTGACATGGTTGTTGTTGACATGAAAAAGCTAAGATGTCCAACAAAGATTATAATCAACACAACAATTATCTGCAGACATGTTATCATTTATCATCCATAAAATCAAAATACTGAAAGTTGCTAATGATATTTTTACTGTTCGCATATATAAATGCTGGAAAAGAAATTTTCGTAAGAAACAAATTGGTAAAAGGGGCAAGTAAAAAGATTTTTGAATATCCGCTACTAAAAGATAATGCAGTTGAACGTTTAGTTTTGTCTTGATAATATATAAAGATGTTCAGTAGCGTAATCATAACAAATACTGTATTTTTCTTATTGATGAAGCAACATGAAGAATCAGCATGAAATAATTCCACAAAAACAAAAACATCTTGGATGAAAAAATAGATACGGGAATGCAAAGAAAACATTTGCATTTGTAAAAAAGAAGTAAAAGTGGTACAAAAACCAGTGGTGGGAGTCTGAACCATATATATCTGCTATTTATTTAGGTTGTTTAGATAATTTTTGATAGTAAGTTAACATTAACGTTTTTAATTTTGTTGACAATAATAGTGCACATTTCACACGGGTGAACCGACTATTTAAGGTTGTGTATATAGTTTTTCGTCTAGCAATAAATGTATATTTCATTATTTATTGATTAGTGCTGAGACATGAAATATTCGTATTTTTCATATACAGACATAAAAAAATTCAATATTGTTATAAATACAAAGAACGTCTACCGCATGCCTGCTATTGTGATGTAGTGCTGCTATTAGATTCGACCAGAAAATGAGTAACATTGTGTTGTAGGTTTAGAGACCTATCCAGAATAGAATGCGAGACAGTAAATGATACTGCTTGAGGTTTTATTCTGTTTCCACCAACTTTCCAACTAAAACTGCACTTAAAGTCAAGCTTCAGTGGTTGTTCAACCACAAAGAACCAAATTGTTGCTAGTACACATCCAATTACTGGTATAAGGAAAATTACAAGCGAATGGTTGGCTTTTTCGTCTGTAAGGCTGTGAAAGGGCAATTTGTATCGTCTAGCAGCAGCCGTAAAGTATTTATTCCACCAATCTACAATCCCAGTTTGTGGAAGTCGAACAAATCTTTTGTAGTGTTGTAGTGGGACAGACCCTTGTAACCTGTAACCTGTTTGGTATTCCAGAATAATTTCTTCAGAGAAATAAGCCGGCTTCTTTGCGTTCAACAAAGTCTGATGTAATGCATGTGCTACATTTTCAGTAACAAATACAGCCGACTTTTCACATTTCCACATATGCGGATATATCAGCTTTTGCATATTTTCCTGAAGGTCGTTCCTATCTTTCACGTATATCCAACCTGGAAACAGCATTGAATAATTCCAGTAGCGTTGAAGGTGAACTGGCACCCTTATTTTTTCCTGCACGTCCCTCATGCTCCATTTAGCCATACGATAAATAAAGTCCCGAAATTCCGATGTAACGGGAAAAGCTTCATGGTTATTTTCCTGGATAAAATCTCTCTTTATTAAACTCGTATCTGGTAACACCGGAATTGTATACGTGGTAGCATTAATCTGAACAACTTTCTCAAACGTATCCACTGGTATATCAGCTGGCGGTGAGGTAAGCCTTACAATATTATCTCCTTTGAATACATTGCTCAAAATTAGAAAGATAAATGGAATAACTAAAAACACTTGCAACAAATGCGGCAATCCATGATTATACAACCGATTAATAAATACATCTCTACTTTGCTCCAACATGATTGCACATAGTTCATATACAATTTTGTAAGTTGGCTGCCGTTTAAAGCTCTTTAATTTACAATTTTCGTCATTAACGAAAATACTAGAAGTAACTCTAATGTAAAACGACAAAACAGTAATAGTTGTTACTATTGTTATCCATGTGTACAAGTCCAGGCCACTTAAAAGTTCCAAGAAATTGCTGAGCTTTGATTTTTCAAGATTTACACAACTTATCAAGCGCAATCGTTTTCGATTTAGACTAAGTCCATGATGCTGAAATGCCCCAAGGTAGTTTTCAGCTTGTGAGTGCAGTAATGGAAAGGGCTCCCACCATTGCCAGGGCATGTAACATGTACGAGAGTAAATAAAATGGCTTGTATATGGCTGGAAGTGCGTGAAACTTGTGTTCTTAAGCAAAAATTGAATTATGTAATGTCCAAGTGAGGCTCTTATGTTCTCAAGATTGCTCAAAGAAATTGTCCGAGGGACATCAAGAAGGGCTTTTAAACTTATGGGATTATTGGCAAGTAAGGGTTGTTCCAAGGTATCTAAATCAAATACTCGTAAGACAGAAAATGTAGATTGTGTTACTACTAAAGCTTCCAAGTAACTTGAAACATTAAGCAAATTCACAAAGTCTAGGCTAAGTTGCACAGGTTTGTAAGGACTACATGGCTTGCAGAATGGACAGTGTATAGCAGCTTTTGCAATGCGTTGTAAGCTTGAAACAAATTCTGTTGTTTTCTTGGAGCCTAATGAAATAAAATAGCTGTTAACTAGGGCATAACGGATTTCCAGAAAGCCATACAATTTGTGTATGTCAGACTCAAAGTAGTTTAGATCATGGTAGTGTTTTAAAAATTCCTGTTCATACACAACAATTTCATATAGTGTTGCCGTGTTTATAAATGATTCTTTCCACTTGTTTTCGAAAACACGGTTGTGTGCAAAATTTAACGTTTTTATAGTGCCGCGCAAATTATGATTCAGTGTACCAGCCCTGTGATATAAATAGCCTCTAGTCAGGCATCTGCTTCGACTTTTTAGAAACGCCAGCTCAAATGAATTTGTATAGTGTTTTGTGATTTCCTCTGCTTGACTGAACGTCAAGCTTGAAACAAATTGATTCGAAAGTTCAATTGGAAGTATGTATGGTGTTATGGAATTTCTTGGGTTATTTATGCGGTCATGATAGCGTAAGTAAACCACAGGAATTTTAGGTGCAGGTAGGACGTCACAGCCACGAAAATTTGTGAGTTGAATGTAACAGTGGGAAAATGGAGCCAGAAACTCTTCCAGGTTTTGAAGAACTATGTTACAATATTCACCGTGTTTCTCCCCTTGAACTCCTTGTTTTTCAAGAATTATCGTGACAAAAACAAAGAAAGATACAGTATTCAGAAATTTAGATTTAAAATTCATTTTTATGGCTGATTTGCGTTTAAAATGCTTTTTGTTAGATTTAATTGAATATTGCTAAATCTAGAAATTGAAAACTGCTTGATAATGTGAAGGAAATTTTTAGTGAGAAATGTATATTGAAATTGTTAGAGTTCACTTTGCAGCTAAGGTTTTGCAAAGAAGTTTGTGCATAATTTAAACTACGACACCAAAATTAGCATGAAAAATATAAGTTTAAATAACCCGATAATAATTCAGGTAAAGTAGAAGATTCTGCTCAATACTAAACTTATATCGCTAACACAAACAAGTCCAATGACAACTAATATTAGAGCCACGCGCCGCATTGCCTATGCTTGCGTGACCCGACGGTCTACTTGAAATAGAAACAATTGAGGTAAGTACTTTTACCTACATAAAATAAGCCAAAGCACCTCCGTTGGATAGAAAGCTATAAAATATTTTGGGCCGGCTACAATGTATTTCAAACTGAGCAAAATGTTGCTATTAGTCAAATTGGTGCTAGAATAATGCTATCGATTTTTAGCTTAACCATTCCAATCGATAAGTTGAAAGAAAAAGATATACATGAATTTTACCTCTTGTTTAGAAGATTTTTAAAAAATTGGAACACTGGAAACCCGACAATATTTAAATTAGAATAGAATGCGGAGAAGCCAAATTCTTTTCATATTTTAAACATTTTCTATTAAAATCGAAACTAAGATAAAGTCAAATTTCAGAGTAAGTAAAAAAGTCTCAGATGAATGAAATTGCTATTGTTTTCATCATGGTAAAAAACTTATTTTGAAAAAACAAAAATAAACCTGACAAACAGGATATAGGAAACTTGCGACCCCAAATGTTTGTTCGTTTGATACCCCACATGCCATGTAGTTTTAAAATGCTTGAACTCTTGCACTTTTTTGGCTTTAACGGTCAAACGGTTATGCATTTTGAAAAATTGACATCAGAATCGTCAATTGGATCAAAAACTGACCTAAAATCATGTGCCGCGAGCTAAAGGCCATATGGTAAAATTTGAAATCGTCGTGACCTTTGACCTTAGAGTTGACCTTTTGGGATCATCTTCAGAAAACATTGAACAATGTTGCTTTTGAAGTGTTTCCAAAAGAATTTTTCAAAGATTTTGAAAAATGCGGCTTCTGGAGCCTTCAAATCATAAAAACTGCTATAACGCCCATATGATTTCAAATTTTGAAAAATGGACGTTGGATTCGTTAATTTGATTGAAAACTGATCTATCATCATGTGCCACATGCTATATGTCACCTGTAAAAGTTTTGAAATCGTCGTAACCTTTGACCTTAGAATTGACCTTTTGGAATCAACTTCAGACAAGTTTGAATTATGGTGCTTTTGAAGTGTTTCCAAAAATAATTCTTCAAAATTCTTGAAAAATGCGGTTTCTGGAGCCGTTCAAATATAAAAACTGCCATAACGGCCACACGATTTTGAATTTTGAAAATTTGACATCCGATTCGTTAATTTGGTCAAAAACTGATCTATAATCATGTGCCACATGCTATAGGTCACTTGGGAAAATTTTGAAATCGTCGTGACCTTTTGACCTTAGAGTTGACCTATAGTGCCCATCTTCGAACTCATCCGAGCGAGGATGCTTCTGAACAATATGCAAAAAGAAATTTTGAAAAAAGTTGAAAGATGCGGCTTCTAGAGCATCTACGGACGGACAGACAGAAGGACAGGACAAAACTAATAACTTGCTTCTTAAGTCGCAAGTTAATAAACCTGACAAACAGGATATAGGAAACTTGCGACCCCACATGTTTGTTCGTTTGATACTCCACATGCCATGTAGTTTTAAAATGCTTGAACTCTTGCACTTTTTTTGGCTTTAACGGTCAAACGGTTATGCATTTTGAAAAATTGACATCAGAATCGTTATTTTGATCAAAAACTGACCTAAAATCATGTGCCGCATGCTATAGGCCATTTGGTAAAAATTTGAAATCGTCGTGACCTTTGACCTTAGAGTTGACCTTTTGGAATCATCTTCAGAATACATTGAATTATGTTGCTTTCGAAGTGTTTCCAATAAGAATTCTTCAAAATTCTTGAAAAATGCGGCTTCTGGAACCGTTCAAATATAAAAACTGCCATAACGGCCACACGATTTCGAATTTTGAAAATTTGACGTTGGATTCGTTAATTTTGTCAAAAAGTGATCTATAATCATGTGCCACATGCTATATGACACTAGGGAAAGTTTTGAAATCGTCGTGACCTTTGACCTTATAGTTGACCTTTTGGAATCATCTCCAGATAAGTTTGAATTATGGTTATTTTAAAGTGTTTCCAAAAAGAATTCTTCAAAATTCTTGAAAAATGCGGCTTCTGGAGCCATTCAAATATAAAAACTGCCATAACGGCCACACGATTTCGAATTTTGAAAATTTGACGTTGGATTCGTTAATTTTGTCAAAAACTGATCTATAATCATGTGCTACATGGTATAGGTCACTTGGGAAAATTTTGAAATCGTCGTGACCTTTTGACCTTAGAGTTGACCTATGATGCCCATCTTCGAACTCATCCGAGCAAGGATGCCTCTAAACAATATGCAAAAAGAATTTTTCAAAAAAGTTGAAAAATGCGGACAGAGCATCTACGGACAGACGGACAGAAGGACCAGACAAAACTAATAACTTGCTTCTCAAGTCGCAAGTTAATAAACCTGACAAACAGGATATAGGGAACTTGCGACCATTGTGTTCAAAATGTGTAGCCAAAATGCTGAAATTCATTTGTCTAGAAATTCTGCTTTTTTTGATACCCCATAATATGTAGCTTTAAAATGCTTGATCTATTGATTGAACTATTTCGACTTTAACGGTCAAACGGTTATGCACTTTGATAAAATAACACCAGAATCGTTAATTTGATTAAAAACTGATCTATAATCATGTGCCACATGCTATATGTCACTGGTAAAAATTTTGAAATCGTCGTGACCTTTGACCTTAGAATTGACCTTTTGGAATCATCTGCTGACAGGTTTGAATTATGGTGCTTTTGAAGTGTTTCCAAAAAGAATTTTTCAAAAATCTTGAAAAATGCGGCTTCTGGAGACTTCAAAACATAAAAACTGCCATAACGGCCACACGATTTCGAATTTTGACAATTTGACATTGGATTCGTTAATTTGGTCAAAAATTGATCTATAGTCATGTGCCGCATGCTATAGGTCACTTGAGAAAATTTTGAAATCGTCCTGACCTTTTGACCTTAGAGTTGACCTTTCGGGCTCATCTTCGAACTCGTCCGAGCGAGGATGCTTCGGAACAATATGCAAAAAGAATTTTTCAAAAAAGTTGAAAAATGCGGCTTGTAGAGCATCTACAGACAGACGGACAGACAGACAGACAGACAGAAGGACCAGACAAAACTAATAACTTGCTTCAAGGTCGCAAGTTAATAAAACAATGTTTTTGAAAACCTGTTGTTAAAACTTTTCTCTTTTTAATAAAAGTTACTTACTACTCTGTGTACACTTAACACGTTTTTAAATACTATAATATTTAATTATTTAAAATGCTTAACTATTTTACTTCAAGAATATACCCTAAACCTAAAATTTTAGACCTAGTTAGTACGAATTTTTGATTCGCTATCCAAGTTTCTAAGGCTTATGAATCCATTCATCCTCCGACAAAAAGTGCACTTCACTCTACTAATTCATATTTAACTTAATGCGTTGATCTAGAAAATAAGAGAGAAAACGTACAATTCCGCAAAAATCAAATATGCGTTTCTTTCCCACTATCGCCGGAAACATTGACCTCAACATGTAACTCGCCAATGACAAACACCGCAATAGACAAACTCGTAACTTGTTGGTTAAAAGTTGTAAAGTTTAGATTACATGGTTGCATAAAAAAACTAAGAAGTTCAACAAAGGTTGCCGTTAAAAACCAACTGTTGTGTAACTTTGAAATAAATCAGAAAATTAAAGTAGAGCAGTATAACATCTGCAAGTTAAAAACCAAAATAATCATTTACTAGCCAGCCGTTACCCCGTTAAAAGATTTAACGGCAATCTAGAAGCGTTGGAAATGTCTTCTTTATTTCATTAATAATATAGTACAGAGGCAAGCAGTTTGCTCGCCACCATGTGGCTTGGGTCTAGACTTGGGGTAATGGAATATTCGATGGCACCAAGGGAATGAAGGAGAAGGTTAGTAGGTGGCGCGGTGGTGCATTTGGTTTGTTATGCTTCACCAAGCAATGTGCTACTTAGGCAAGCAAGCTTTACACAGTAGCGTTCTAGTGTTGTAAATTTTTCATCTGATAAGAGCAATTGATGAAAGGCATCAATTTGTACCTTTACTGACTTTAACACAAGCCGAGTTACCATCCTTAGGCGGCGGTGCCGACCCTCCACATTTTGGAGGAGCGACAAATCCTGTTTCCTCTCCATTTTCCGCAGATAACCTACATCACTTTTTGTCATCCGAACACTCCACTGTCTTACTAGGGATGCTTCCAAGGTGCTCCGAAAGTTCAGCTTTGTCATATAGTGGGTCTGTACCAGTTTTTTGCGTAGATTTCAACTATATTTTAATTTCGGTGTAAAACGCAGATACAAAGATTTTGTGGCACAATTAAGATATTTGTATTTGTAATTGTAGTTGCTATTGATATATGAACTTTTAAATATTTTGAAATTCGATTTTTATTGTAATTTGGTTGAAATATTATGGTAGCATGACATAAGGGTATCCACTTCCACTATCCACTTTGAATGTTAAAATATTGTCTATTTTATTATTCTAGATTATTGATGAAACACATAAGTGCAATCAACCTTGGTATACAGAAGTTAAGATATAATCGAACATCATTATACACAATTATATGAACCATATACACATGAATGTGCCTAAATAAACAAATTAATACATACATAACATTGCGTCCATAATTTCCTATAGTTGATAACGTCAGTATGATCAAAAACTGTCTAGCAGTAAGTTTTGGTATATTTAAAAGGAAAGCTTACGGAATGCCTTATATTCTGATGTAGTAATGCGACTGCGGCTAGATTCGACCAAAAAGTGACTAAGATTATTTTGATGGATTATAGACCTATTTGGGGACGAATGTGAGACAGAAGATGATAAGTGGGGTGCTATTTTTTTACTCTTTTTACCCCAAACTTTCAAAATACAAGAACAGTGAAACGGTTTCTCAACCACAAAAAAACAACCTGCAGCTGCTACACATCCAATTACTGGTATGACTGATGAATGATTAACCTCCTTAATGGTGAGGGTTTCAAAAGGCAATCTATAACGTCTAACAGCCGCAAAATACTTGTTCCACCAATCTGCAATCCCTGTTTGGGGAAGTGTAATAATTTTGTTGTAGTGACGTAGTGGTACAGGACCTTCAAACTTATAGCCGATTTGGTATTCCAGAATAATTTCTTTGGAGAAATAAACCGGCTTATTTGCGTTCAACAAAAATTGATGTAATGCATGCGCTACATTCTCAGTAACAAATACAGCCGACTTCTTACATTTCCACATATGGGGATAAACCAATTTTTTCATGAAGCTCATATTTGGGGTCCGGATCATTTTGAATCAAATTTGAGGGTCAGGATTATTTTGATTCAAATTTTAAGGTCAAGACAGAAGTTGCGTTTAGTAGAGGTAATGAAGTCATGACCCATGACCCATGAAAATAAGAAGCTGCACTCGAAAATGAAACACTTTAAAAAGAGAACATATTATGTAGTTAAATAGGCCTTACCATTGCTGAATATGGCATTAAAGTTCAGTATATGATTAAACGCTGTAATGCATTCTTTATATCCCCAAATAACTGCCACACATTTAGGCATTCCTCCGCATGTCAGGATTGCAAAACAATGCAACACAGGAGTTTCTATGGTGGAACCTTCTTTAGCTTGCCAAAACAGCTGAGTGACTATGTCGTAAAAACAACCTGCAACAACACCTATACATAGAACTAGCGAGATTGCAAACTTATACCAGGACCTGGTAACCAGGTTTGAACAATTTAAAAAGCTACAACGTTGACGTTTACTTAAGCTTATTATTAAGCATTGATTTTTCTTATGTTTGCAGTAATTTTATATGCAAAATTTTTCTGCTTCACCAACAAACAATATTTATGTTCTTTAGCCATTTGGAAACATTAGGTTCAGAACGTGTAGAGTGTCTTTGATTTCAATGGACCATTCTACAAAAACTAAATATAAACTAGGTTTATAATGTATGTATGCATAAGATTACTGTATCATCATTCCCATCATCATTCCGAATTTGTTACACATTCAAATCCGAAATGCAAACTCATTATTTTTTATATCAAAAGTGCTCACTCTTATAACGGGAAAATACAAAAGAGACTCGATGGCATATTTATGCCACATTAGTTTGTACTTTATATAACTTATCAAATAGAGTTATCCAAAAATCTTCCCCAAAATCACTAACGTTTCAAGTTACACTTCAAACATTAAAATGGCATCCATTGAACGATCTACTAGGTTTCTAGAAAAGTCCTGTTGAAATTGATGATCCATCTTGAAAAACGGTTTGTAAAGTAAAGTAATTGGTTGCAAAGACGCAATCGCTTTTCTAAATCCTTGATGCTCTCTTTTTAATGTTGCAGGACACAATACTAGCTTTACGTAATTCACATTTGCTATGTTCCCACATTTGGCTAACGTTTGTTTTGCGGTATTTTCTAAATAAGAAGCCAAACTAACAATCAAAGTTATAAATACCGTAAATACCACGCCATTAGAAATAGCCATAATATAAACCGGCACAGGTACAATGGATATTGCCCTAATTATAAACCAAGTAAAAAGCACTACTCCCCAAAACCCAGCTGAAATTGCAATGGACATTGCTTCACTTAAAAATTGCTTTATAGCTGAAAATACAATAAAAAATTGAATATATACTTGCAACAGTGCAGCAACAGTTTTAGAGTTGTTATGCAAGAGTACTAGTTTAAAATTCCAAAGCACAGCACAAATCTTATTTATAGCTACAACAAAAATAGATATGGCAAACGACAGCGTTCTTACGGCCTCAAATGCCGAAGACGCAGTTGCAATGCGAATTACAAAACAGAATATTTGTGTCCGAAGATTGAGTTTTGTGTAACTTCCCACTATATCCTGCATCACAAAGTAGTACGGGTCAAAGTTATAATATATTGCTCCAGATATAGCAACGTATGCTAAAAGTTGTAGAAAGACTACTACAAACACGAGTGTATACTCAGTCAGTTTTGTGATTTTCCTTGATGACCGGAAACCAAGTTCTTAAAAAAAACTGCACTTCAAACATGTACTAGATTTAATAATAATTTTGTAAAAAACTTACAAGGAGGGAAAAAACCTTGAAATTTGATTAACTGTTCCAAACCAATGAAACATTCAATGTTTCTCCAATACAGAACTCCTACTGATAAGAATGCACTGCAACCTGTTATGCAAATCAAATGAAGTCCAAGGACACCAATGTCGTAACCTGGTTTAGGCTTTACAAAAATGTGTGTGGTTATATTGTACAAGCACCCAAGAATACTTAGCAGGCTTGTAAATATGTTGATTATTAATCCAGGCGCATTTCGTCTGGACAAAAATAATGAAATTCGAGAAAAGTTAGGATTCCATTGAATACAATATTTTGGTAGGTAGCAATATTGCCACTTTATTAGCTGAAAAGTTAAAACTTCTAGTGGAGATAGAGCTTTTGGCTGAGAAGGTTTGTGGCTTATCTTCTGTTTTGACATGATTTCGAGAAAACTTGTTTTTATAAGGTATTACTTGTTGTATGTTATAGTGTAACTGTTCGAACTAACGATCACAGTCTTGCTAAAACCTTTTTATATTTTATTCTTCAAATTCTTTTACTAAGTCAAACTGACAGAATTGCCTAAATGTAAACCAATGGCAAACTGGGGTAGCTTTTGCGTAGTTATGTATCGTGTTTACCTGCAAATCAATAGCTTCAAATATTATGTTTTTAGATATGTAAAATATAAAATATGATCACCATTTAGAAGTAAATAGGTTTAAGCAGATGTGCTATTTCTGATGACATTCTTTATCAATTGTAAAACATTTTAATCGAGTAAACAAATTAGATAGAAATCCAGGAAAAATATTTTTTATTCTGTTAGTATTTGGTTTTGTTTCACTTGATTCCTCTACACCGAAAAATAAAGCTTGACCTTATGTTTCCATATTGTCTTTTAGAAATCACGTATAATGGATAGTCTATGAAGCTTTGTTATTTAAAGATTGATAGTCCACAAAGCTGTAAAAACTGTTTAAATAGTGCGTCACCAAACTAGAGATACGGCTGTAAGGAAATTTTTACCAAAAACTGTACTTGTTTCTTTCTTTTGAAAATGAAAAAAATTGTTCTATAGAAGGATTTTAGAAACTCGATAATTTTGTGGCACTCACAAACACTACTTTCAGCGAAACTGACTATGGACGCAATATGTTTGACCTATATCGCACTATTGATTAAACGATTCAGTTACGCAAACATTTAGCTTTTTTAATGAAACATGAAAAAGGCGTATATTTTTTAATTTTCTTGCTTTAATTTAAATTTTAATCTATCAAAAATAAATTTACGAAACCTATTTCTGGGCATACCTAACGACGAAATGGAAACGAGAAGCCCTCGAAATGACAAGGGGCTTGCAAATTGCGTCAAATGGGGCTTGCAAATTGAGTCAAATGGGAAGTAGGTTTCTTTTGTTAAAATTGTTAGGAAAGAAAGTCTACTAAAGTGTGATTTTAGGTTACCCCGTTGGTTTTATGCCAGACAGTGTTTGTTGTAGCTAATTGCATTTGGATTGTTTATTTGTGAGTACTTGACACTTGCGTTTTTCTTTATATACTTACTGGGTTTTTTATCTACCTGCAATGCATTACATACATATAAGATGCGAAACAATTTGTCATGTGCAATGTTGGGAAGCTCCTTGTGTATTGTTTTTACTTTGCAATATCAATTTCACAATCACATTTTTTGTTGACATTTAGTAGCAGCTTTCGATTTGAATATTTTTGAGTATTATTGAACAGGATTTTGCTAGAGTATATTGCAGAATGTATTTTAAAAGTATTTATATATTTTTGGAATAGCATCATGGGTGAGACTTTTCAGCGGAGTGACTATCTGCCATTCATGAATCGAATCCATATTCTTCAGATTGTAACTAGATGTTAGGCGTATTGTACATGTTTATAAACCAGATTGTTCAATGGTACGTGTGTGCATACATAATGAAAAACAACCATCTGTAAAAACAACGCACATCGGTTTACTGAATTCTGAAAAAGTTCAAAGAAAGATATTATTTTTACTATTGTTTTTAAAAATCATTAAAATCTTTTATACCCATGTCATAAGGTTGAAGCGGTTTTTGTAAAGTTTAGATTCTAAACGTGAAAATTATTTTGCGACTCGGCGACGGCGTCGCTGGGAATTTTTTGGTCAAATCCGGAGTCTTTTTATTAGAAACTCGGGATTTTTTAAATTTCAGGTACTCCTTGAAATGGAGAAAAACTTTTATTTTTTTCAAAACTCGGGATATTTAGGGTAAACTCGGGATATTTAGGGTAAACTCGGGATTTTTTAGGGTAAACTCAGGATTTTTAGGGTAAACTCGGGAATTTTAAGGACAAACTCAGGATTTTTAAGGACAAACTCAGGATTTTTAAGGACAGACTCGGGATTTTTTTAAATTCGAGTTTTTTAGAAACTAGGGACTTTTTAAACTCGTTTTTTTAGAAACTCGGGTTCCCAGAGATTGCGTCGCCGACCTATTTTAAAGAATTTCCATGTCCGGTTAGGACATAAATTAGTAATGACTAAATTAGAATATTATGCATGCAAGAATTGAATGACTTGCTGGACCTCAACACAACATTTAATTCTAAATTAAAAAACACTGGTATCTCCACATGGTTTGTTTACACGTAGATTATTAAGAAGAGACACGTAGATTATTTACACTTCTCATTAAGAAGTTCTCCAAAGTGCTTGACGTGGACTAGTGACAGCAATGACGCACGCATACTAATAAAAATTACTTTAAGGTGTGGTTTTAATTAACGTCATTTGGTGTTAATTTCTTTGGTTGTAAGTTACATGTGCCGAGTATTAAGCAGGAAAATTGTTAATTATAACATGTAAGCTAAGAGCCTATGTTGTAAAGCTTATAGTAGTTTAGGCGTTTAGAGAAATTACCTAAATATTCATGCAATTTTTGTGAAAAACCAACCTTAAACATGTTCGTTTTTCAGTTGGATATAAGCTTTTATGTAATTTTCAATTAAAAGTTTAAATTGATTTCAATACAACTTTCTAAATTCCTTCTATACGTATTGGATTTTGGTGTTGGCTTTTATTCCTTAGTACTGGATACAATTAGATTAATTAGATTTTGTGTGTAGAACTACCCACGTTCTATTTCATGATATGATTGAACCTTGTTTTGTTCATAATATTGGTTATTTAAATTACTAGTATGCTGCTAATTGTCAAATTGACATGCAAAAGTGGTAGTGGCTTAATTTTATAAAAACCTTATATAGGATGTAGCAAAACATTCCAAAATAGCAATTATAGTTTTAAGGCACGTGTCTTGAGAATTTGTTTACCCAAAAGTTGTCTTAAGATGTTTAGATATTTTTTAAGGCCAGCTTTAAAACCTATTTCATAAAGAAAAACAAGAATAAAATTAATGACTAAGTGGTTAAAAAAATGCAATGCACCCACTTTCAAATTTAAAAGAGTTGGGGTGCCATTTGTACGGAAATGATATTTTTGTCGCCAAATGTTTCGCATCTTTTTGCATGAGAATATTTTAGTAAATAATTTTCTTAATTTTTTTTTAAATTTTGGAGAAGTTCAGGATTTTGACATATGCATAAGCTATACTCTTAGTCGTGTAAGTTGTAACGTTCCAAGTGCACTATGTACACTTGTCCCTACACCATAACTTAGCAGAGAGCGCTTCCACAAAATATTCTTAATCCCAGACCTCAACTCTAATACACTACCACGGTGAATGCTTTGAACAAAGGAAGCATCTAGAACCTTCGGTCAGCGTATCAGTGAGAAACACACATAGTGTCTCTCTTGCTATACACTCCTGCAGTAACATCTCGCATCCTGCTCCACAGTAAAGCTACACTCACCGATCTCATGGTCGCAACACTAAACTATCGGCATGGACAAGGACGATGACACGGCAGTCAGGCAGTGGCACTCAAGCAAGAACCATCTGAGCAGAAGCAGCACACACATTACTAATTTCTTATTTTGTTAATTTTGAGAATTAAATGAAGTCAGTAATAAAAAGTTATTTTAATGATTATTAAAGAACACTGTATTGTGTTTTAGCATCGCTTCATTGATTACGGAACAGTGGTAAGTTAATTCAGTAGATTAGAAGAACCGCACCGAGAGATTCAGCATATGCATTTCGCATGTTGGAATAGCTTTAAAGTTGTGTAGGGGCTATTTAGGAGAATCATGAGGATTTGATTAGTAATCACATCTAACAGAAGCCTAACACAACGGTAACCCGAGAGTTACCACAACAGTTATATTACAGTTGGCGCCCAACCAACGGAAAGCTACTGAAAAAAGTTCCAGATGTTCTCGTAAGTGAAAAAAGTACCATCATTTTTCTGACAGATTTTAATTTTGAAACCGATTTTATTGTGAGCTTAAATTTTCAAGTAGTCAAAGTTAATCACTTATGTTAGTGCAAATAGTTAGTACACCAATTTAAAGTGTTACAAATTGGGTGTCACCGCACACAATCCTGTGAAATTTTAAGTATGAGAGAACAAAAGTGAACAATAAGTGAACATGAATTGTGAAACTGACCATTGAGTTATGTCAGTTTTCGAGCTACAAAGTTAAGCTGGCCATTAAGTTGTGTCACTTTTAAATGTCCAAATAGCTGACCATTTATTTGTGTCAGTTGTGATCAAGTTTTTAAAAAGCCGACCATTGATTTGTGTTAGTTTTGAATCCTTGTTTTGTGTCAGACATGATCCATGTCCAACCAAAACCGTCCACCTGAGAGTCAAGGGAGTAGCCGAGACAACGAGGGAATCCCACCTCCAACAGAAAGAAGATCAGCTCGTGCAACAACTCTACAACAACGAAGTATCCCGAGGCCACCTATCAAGTCAAGGAAAAAGACAAATTCTGTGGAATCAGACAGTGAAGTATTTGAAGACGCTCAATCAATGGTGATTACAGAACGAAGAGGACCACCACCTCCACCACCGTTGCCCACATTCCCAGTATTGATTCCTGTAAAACTGAAGAAAAAGCCAACACCCAGAAAGCTAAGATGTCTCGGAATAACGCATTATCAAACAACGCCAACCAAGCGCAAGCCCAAGCATCTGCAGTGTCCACCACAATGCCAACCGAAATACTACAAGCTTTAACTCCAGAACTGCAAGCAGCCCTTTTGACGTTTGTGTCGTCTCATGCCGCCCCAGTGGTAAATCCGGTATTCAACATACCGCCGATAAAGGTAAAGCAAGTCAATACCAATTTTCAAATTCCGAAATATTATGAATTGAAGAAGACAGCATCCACATACATAGCCAATTTGGAAGCATATTTCAAAAGTCAGGGCTTGGAAGAAGCTGACTTCATCGAGGCTTTTCCGGCAGTACTAGACGATGAAGTCAGGGCATGGTTCAGGCATAAGAAGACAGCAAGTTATTCATGGGCAAATTTTAAAGCAGACTTCAAAGCAAAATATGATGCAGCTAGTTACTAGCAGAGAAGGCAAAAGTTTCTTGTGAAATGGGAGCAACGAGATGACGAACCCGTTGAAACATTCATATGGGAGATCATGGATCTGGCTCATCAAGTTTTCCCACAGGAAGAAAAAAAGCTTCAATGGAGAGATGCCGCCAAACCTTAGTGCCTAGACTAAAGGCCCACCACGCCGGCTTCACTTCATCCACCCCAGAAGAATTGATAGAGCGTTGCACCAATGTGATAGAGGACCTAAAGGCTCTTGACCGCCACGAAGGACAAAGAAGTAAGCTACCACCAATTCATAAATACACGTATGAATTCCGAGTTAGAGGTCGAGGTACACACTATGCCAGGTTTCAAAGCAGAGGATTCAGAACACATTTCTACAACAATGGACACAATAGAAATGCAAATGAGGCTCAACCTTCTTTTCAACAAAGCAGTGGACACAATGGACATCAACCATCAACCAGTGCCAACGCAAATCGAGGCTACTTCAACAGGCAACATTTTTGCTCGCAGACAAGAAGTTTGTTTCGAGGAAACAACCGAGGTGGCAACAACAACGCCCAGCAGCAACCCACATGCAGATAAGCAATGCCATATTTGCAAAGAATGGGGCCACCTCTCCAGTCAATGCAAAGTCCAAGCATTCTTCTTGGATGAAGGCGACTTGGAAGAGGACCTTGCCATTCACGAGAAGCCACCCGACAAGACTTTAAACGGAGAAGGGAGCAAGTGAAGAAGGAACCATCATTTGCGTGCCCAACAAAAAGTAAGGTAAAAGAAAATGTTCCTACTATTTCTATATTCTTTTTCTATCCCATCTTATATGGATAATGGTTGTGGTAAAAGCGCAATAAGAAAATCTTTAGCTTTAAGACTTGGTAAAACTTTTCAACCTCTAAAAGAGAAAGACACTAAAGAAAGAAAGAAAGATGGTTAGCATATGCGGTACCCAATAGGAACAGTCAACTTAAATATTCAAATAGGTCATAGAAAACACAATCGTGACTTCTTCGTGTTTGAGAAAATTCCTTATCCAGGTAGGGGTCTATTAGCTAAAGCTGATATTGTATTATATGAACGTGAAGAAAATTTTTGGTATTACGGTGAACCTGATCGTAAATATTCGCTTAAAAAATATAGAAGTACAGGAGGTTTATTTTATTTAGGTCTTACTGATATTAGTACAAACGATGAAGAAGATGAACGTAGGGTACAACAACTTTTGTCAAAATATTCTAAGGTAGCACCGACTGATGGTAGCATTGGTCGTACTAATGTAGTTAAACATAAGATAGGATTAACCTCGGACAAGCCGATTAGTTGTAATCCTATATTTTATCCGCCTAAATATTCTAAACAAATAGGTGAACAAATCAATGACTTGTTGAAAAAAGGGCTGAATAGGGAAGTAGGACATTCCAAATACAATATTGTACTAGCACCTAAACCAGACGGTAAAGTTAGAATGACGGAAGGGTACAAGAAACTTAATGATATTACAAAATATAATTTTTATCCCATGCATAAAGGTTCATACATTTTAAAAAGGTTACCATGTGGAGGTTGGTACACTAAGATAGATTGTAATAGTGGATTTTGGCAGGTTGGAATGGACGAAGAAAGCATAAAATATACCACGTTCAATTTTGAAGGTAGACTTTTTCAGTTTTTGGTAATGCCTTTTGGGTTAAAGAACAGCCCAGCGACTTTCGTATCCTTAATGAATGAGGTACTGAAAGGCGGTATTGGTTGTTTTTTTACGTGTATGTCGATGATATTATTGTATATTCAAAAACAAAATAAGAAATCTTCAAAAGATTAGAAAATGCAGGTTTAACAATCTGTAGGGAGAAGAGTCAGTTTGTATGAGAGAAATATCATTTTTAGGACATATCATTACACGAGATGGCATAAAGATGCAACCCGAAAAAGTATCAGCTATTTTAGATTTGCCAGTTCCACTTGACAAAAGTCAGCTACACACGTTCGTAGGAATATGTGGATGGTATCAAAATTTTATTCCAAAATTTTCAACGATTGCTGAACCATTATACAAGATATTGTCAAAAAGAAGTAATTTTTATTGGGGTGTTAGTCAACAAAAAGCTTTTGAACAGCTAAAGAAAGAATTAGTTAGTGATAGAATACTAGATACAATTAATTATGACTTCCCAATTATAATTAAAACGGATGCAAGTAATTTAGAACTCGGAGCAATTTAATGCAGTATGTTGATGGCGCAGAGAAAGTCATCCATTATGCAAGTAAGTTGTTAAATAAGTCTGAAAGATTATTGCATACTTGTGAAAAAGAGTTAAGGATATTATGGGTAGGAAGAGTAGGAATATTATGGGCAGTAGAGAAATTTAAAGAGTATATATTTGGTGAAGATTTTTATATAGTCACAGATAGCAAAGCTTTGAAGTATCTCCAGAAGTTTAAAGATGAAAATACTAGGTTAGGAAGATTGGCATTACGGTTAGCACCATATGTAGATAAGATTTTACACATCAAAGGTACTGAGAACACGGTGGCGGACGCGCTTTCCCGAAACTCAGTTCTAGAGAAGGAAGGAGAAAAGGACATTCAAGAATATCCAGATGAAATGTTCACTCCAGTGTTTGCAATGGTGGAAGCCAACCCATCCCTAGAAGAAATCAGAATTGAACAACAGAAAGATGAAACCATAAAAAAGATTCATGAAAAACTCGCTAGTCAGTCGTTGGCCGCGACTGACAGCGCGTACAAATTGCGCGCGGATGCAGCCTTATTCAAAGTCGGCAAAAGATCTTTACACCTTAGAAAAAGACGAAAGAAGTCCAAAAAGACGGGAGACAGTAAGGGTCTGATGTCTGAGACCCAGTTGCTGAGACTCGTCAGGACCAAGATGTCACAATGAGGATAACTTGAATAACGGTAAAATGTGTATCCTGGAAGTTCCGGTAATACCTAAATCTCTTAGAATAAAAATGCTTAAAATGTTTCATGACAGTCCTTAGGCAGGACATTTTGGTGTAAAAAAGACTAGGCTTAGGATGTCTAACAGAATGTTTTGGGACTGTATATCCAATGATATAAAAGAATGTGTTAAATCATGTGATATTTGCCAGAGGGTAAAGTATACAAACCAGAAGCCAGCAGGGTTAATGGGTAATGCAAAACTAGCTAGTAAGGTTGTTGAGAAAATTTATATAGATTTCGTACGCCCATTTGTTCCCAGCGCTTATGGTAGGAACCAGTATTTGTTAGTAATTCAGGATGAGTTTAGTAAATGGGTGGAATTGCTCCATCTTAGAAATGTTACTACGCAGAAAGTAATTTATTGTCTATAAGATGTATTTTATAGATTTAGTTTTCCTAAAACTTTGATAAGTGACAATGATACCCAATTCACTTCAAAGTTATTTAAAGACTTTTGTGTAAAGAGAGGCATAGACCATAGATTTACTAGTCCTTATCATCCTCAACAGAATCAATCAGAAAGGGTTAATAGAACTCTAATTCCTATGATTTGTGCGTATGCCAACGGTAGACATAATGAATGGGACAAACACATCCCAGAGGTTGCCTTCGCAATTCGTTCAGCTGTGCATGACGCCACGGGTGTCTCGCCAGCTCATTTAAATCTTGGTAGAGAGTTAATGTTACCTTATCATAGAAATTTTAATGATGATAATGTTAAAGTTAGCATAGAAACTTTTAAAAGAACGCAAGAGAAACTAAAACATGTAATGAAATTAGTGAAAGAAAACATGGAGAAAAGTCTCATAGAGACGTAGAATTTAAAATAGGTCAGAAAGTGTTAGTTAGAGCACACGTTTTATCTGATAAAGTAAAAAGGGTAATGAAGAAATAAGCTTGAAAATGGTTAGGACCATTTAAAATTGCCAGACGTGTAAATAGTTGTATATATTTAATTAGTAATGATAGTGGTAAGATATTAGGTAAAAAACATGTTAACGATATTATTTTGTATGTAGAACGAAAGGAAAATATCAATGTTCAAAATTAATACCACGGTAAATTTTCAGCGTCCAGGACGCTCAGGTAGAACTACCTATATACGGGGAAGGTATAAGGTAAACTATGAAAACTTCAATCTTAATTATCTTGTAAACAAATAAACGGAGGACTTTAATTCTTTGTTCAGTTAACAATTAAACTATCCTCTATTCGACTAGCTTAGTCTCAATTAGTTTCGAAAAAGTGTCAAAATTTTGAAATTTTCTAATCAGTATGCTGTAAGTACAATGTATACTAAGCATAGTCAAGAATTGTTTTGTAAATATTTCGTAAACTACGACAACAGGGTAGTTAATTCTTTGAACAGTTAATAATATGAATCTCATTTACTGATTAAACCTAGTTTTGAAATTCGCCATTTCGTAAAACCGTTAAAATTTAAACTTTAGTACATGTGTGTTTTATGTAATCTGGTTTTATGGTAATATGTTGTTTGCTTTAAAATATTATTTCAGACTGTCAGACGATACATAGCACGTCTGACGTCAAAACCTTTTTCGAGAAAAAAACGGAGCCTAGCATGGAGTTAAGGATACAAGTAGGATTTCAAACCCCCGGGAGGACTTCTAGAGGTGGAGACCCTAAGGTTCCAAATGCACTATGTACACTTGTCCCTACACCATAACTTAGCAGAGAGTGCTTCCACAAAATATTCTTAATCCCAGACCTCAACTCTAATACACTACCACAGTGAATGCTCAGAACAAAGGAAGCATCTAGAACCTTCGGTCATCGTTTCAGTGAGAAACGCACATAGTGTCTCTCCTGCTATACCCTCCTGCAGTAACATCTCGCATCCTGCTCCACAGAAAAGCTTCATTCACCGATCTCATGATCGCAGCACTAAACTATCGGAATGGACAAGGACGATGACACGGCAGTCAGGCAGTGGCACTCAAGCAGGAATATTAGCGTATTGTTCGCAAATAGGGAACACTCAGCTACTGTCGCACATTAGACTTTTGTTATGTTTGATGTAAATTTAAAGTTATAGTGCTAATTACGTTAGCATAAAACTGGTTTTGCACATAATACATAACAATCTGTGCATAAAAGCCAGTTACTTATAGCAGCCAATTTGCAATTCAAAATATTTCAGTGAGTCAGTGAGAAAAAACAAGCCAAAATTTAATATCAAGGTGCAAAGAAAACTACAGAATCTGCGTGATAAAGTCCAGTATCAGAATTCATTGTCCCCAGCAAAAACACCTTTGGAAGTTGCCTCATTCAAACTTCTCAAGTTGGAGTATTTCTACATGCCAAAGTTTCTATTTGAGTGGAACTCCGATTTTTCCCGACTTTCGTTTTCAAGCTCAAAGCAAACTTGGTTTGGGTTTCTTTGCTCGTTGGCTTTAAAATTTTTGATTGCAACAGGATTCGTCTATAATACCATTGTAGGGTTTAGACACAAAATTAGACTGCGTAGGGCCCCCAACTTTGCCCTAGAAAATTCCAGAAGGTTCGGATCACAGGATACCCCCAAAAACCCAAAAAAAACTAAAAATCCCCCAAAGTCCCCAAAGTTGTTTATGCTGCTTTTTGCTCTATTTCTCTGCTTTACTCCTTTTCCCCACTGCTTCTACCTAACCACAAATGCCTTTTATGCTGCCAGTTTTGTAACATCAATGCAGGAAGGACTTCGGAAATGTTAAGATTTACGAAAACACAAAGAGAAAACTTTATACAACTTTTTTAGCAAATTTACAGAGATCCGTTGCTCATGAATGCTACGGAGAGAGTCTAAAGAGAGAGTACTAACTTTTTAGTCAGTTTGCAATAGTTAAAAGACGTTTTCGTCCAAAAAATGATAAGTAAATTTAGAGTTGATGAGTTGGGATCCAGGAGTCTTCTTCACTTTTTTCTTATGGAGAATGCCACACAGCAGACAAATTGTGTGACCTTGAATGCTGTGAGGACAGGAGCCCTAAACTCTTTGCCCTTCGGCTTCACAAAAATTGAGCTCGTACGAGCAAAAAAGTTTAACAAACTTGTTGGCTCGGTGAGCCCAAAAATATTCAAAATAAAGTTGATAACGACAATTAGGCAAAGTGGGCGGAATTCCTGACATACTCCCACCTTAATTATTCAGGATGGGGATTAATTTAACAAAAACAAAGAATTTCCGCTTTCACCGGAAGTTGCCACAAGGTAAGAAGAAGAAAAGAGAACCGGACGTAGCCGTTTATAACCTAGCCGGGTATGAGAGACACAGGACGTGAGCGTTTATAGCCCAACCTGTCAATAAGGAAGAAATAGGTACGATAAGGAAAGGTAACAACCACCAAAAATACAACATTTTCATTGCATGAATTTTTTTATATATCTTTAAATTTAAATAAACTTTAATTTTTAATTTCTTTACTGGAGCTCTGCATCTCTTCCTGGTCTTCTTCGGGTAACTTCTCAGCTTCTTTAGCTACCTCCAGTGGATAATGGCGTTGTAAGGGGCGGGTGATGATACCTCTGCTCGTCTTCACACGAGCAACACGTCCTTCTCCGTCGAGTCCAGGCATAACCTCCATGATTAACCCCATTGGCCATTCTTATCTCTTGTGGTTTTCCCACTCAACAATGACCACGGATCCGGGGGTTAGGGTAGTAACACGTTTGACCTTGGGTTGTCCCATCAAATGCCCGAAGTATTCATTTCGGAAACGGCTGCGGAGCTCATCCTTCATTCGCTGGATCTTCCGGAATACCCACGGAGTGAAGCACCAGTGACCACACCAAGTTCAGGGATAACGGCAATAGGGAGGTCACGTAGGAAATACACAGGTGTCAGTGGTCGAAGGTCGTCGGGGTCTTCAGATAAGTTGGTGAGAGGGCGATCGTTCATGATCCCCTCTATCACCGTCAGCAGCACTTGAGTTGAGTTGAGGAGTTGTGAGGCGACGAGAGCCAATGGAGCGACGCATGATGGCCTTCATCATGCCGATGAGGCGCTCCCAGCAACCCCCCCTCCACCAGGCAGCACTAGGGGGATTGAAACGCCACCGGATCCGTTGGACTGTGGCGTACTATTCTACCTTTTTCCAGTCCACTTTGCGGAGCAGCTTGCTTGCCCCCACAAAGTTCGTCCCATTGTATGAAAAGACAGCTGATGGTCTTCCTCTTCTCGCCACAAACTTCTGTAACGCCATGAGAATGATCTCGGTGGACTTGCTGGACAGGAGCTCAAGGTGCACGGCGCGGTAGACAGCGCAAGTGAAGAGCACCACCCAAATCTTCTTCCCATTTCAACAAATAGTGGACCAGTAACGTCAACACCCGTAACGGAAAAGGCTCTGGTGGTGTTGACTCGTTCTGATTGCAGGGCAGCTCGGGGAATTTCACACTTAGTGGCGAGGTGGCGGCGGCAAGTGGCACAGTGATGGATGACGTTGCGGATTGTACGGCGACTATCCGCAATCCAGTACTTTTCCCGGAGGAAAGCTTGGCGGTACTGGACTCCTGCGTGGTGATTCCTCTCGTGCTCATGTTGAATGAGCAACTTCACGAGGGGATTGTTTCCCGCCGGTTGTGCAAAATGGCTGGCTTTGTAAAAGCCTCATCCACTTCTCCATGAAGCAGTAAAGTCTTCAGTCGGAGGATTTCCCCTTCGTCTAGGAAAACTGGCAGCTTTTTGTAATTTTCGGGGGTGACTGAAGACTGGATGAAGCGGATGAGGGTGACTTCGGCTCGGTCAACTTCAGCAGTGGTGACTAGTCCAGCTGGAATTTGTTTCTTCCTCATCCTGTCTGTTACTCTGGTCATATAGGCGATGACCTTTAGCAGTTTTGGGTAACGGCCACCGCGGAGAAACTCCTGTTCTGTGGATTGGTAAGCTGACTTCTGCAGATTGACAGCTGACACGACGGTTTTCTTCTTTTCTTTGTTCACCTCCCCTTCATCTGGGCTGGGGGTGATGCGGTTCCACTCATCTTCGGGTTGATGCATCCAGGGGGCTCCTTTCCACCAGTTCTCAGCATCCAATTTTTTAATGGAGCAGCCTCTGGATGGCAAGTCAGCAGGGTTTAGGGCCCCAGCAATGTGCCCCCACGTTTCTGTGTCGGACAGCTCCCTTATTTGCCTCACTCTGTTGTTGACAAAGGTGGCCCACACTTCGTCCTTCTGGATCCAGGTGAGGGCGGTGGTGGAGTCTGTCCAAAAACGAACGGCAATGTCAAGTCTCAGGTCCTGCTTGACGGTTGAGACTAAACGGGCACCGATGAGGCATGACATCAACTCCAGTCGCGGAATTGTAACCCCTTTTTTGGGCTCACGCGAGTTTTGCACTGGAGCAGATTTATGTGCACGTTGTCAGCTGACTGGACTTGGAGGAACACGCAGGCGGCGAAACAATCTTTGCTGACATCAACGCAGCAAAGGAGCATCTGTTTGGTGTTGGCTTGATTGGCATGGATATGCCGGGGAATGGAAACCTCATGGAGGTCGGGGAGCTGAAGTTTCCACTTTGCAAATTCTTCCTTGGCTTCTTCAGGTAGCGGGTTGTCCCATCCTAGTTTACTGGAACAACAAACTTATTTTAGGAGAATTTTCGCAATTGTGAGGATCAAACAGCATGTTGATCATGCTGTACAAGTTTCGTAGGAGTCAAGGAGTCGTAGGATGCTCGAGCTTTTCTTTCTCCAGCTGGCCCGTGCACGACCACCGTAAGAGTTTGCAGCAGGACATCTGGTCTGCTAATCAGGTTGGGCATGGAGGGGGGAGCCGGATTTTGGGTTGATGGTGCGGGGGAGATGATTGATGATCAAGACATGGTGGTTTTTGTAACAGGCGATGCAGATCATCTTGGCCTTGCACTGTTTGCTTCCATGGCCAACTCGGAAGCAGTTGAAGCATGCGTTATGTTCCTTAATGGCCTGCTTCCTCTTCTCCAGGCTCATCTTTATAGCAGCTCGAAAGTCGGTGGCGGTGTGACCAGGATTGGGACAATAGACACAGTTTCCCTTTTCCCTCTGCCCCGACGTATTTATAAAACCTGCTGCTGTTTTCGGAGCACTGGAGTTATTTATGGAGGTGCTTACTGTTTTTTCCGCTTGTCTTGCTGTTGTTGTTGAGCTTTGCCCCAAGGCATTTTGAGCAAGTTTCGTTTCCATTTGTCGGTGTACCTCTTGCTGTAGGTACACCATCAGCTGCTCTAGCTCCTCTTTACAGTCAGGCGATTTCTTACACCCCTCCAGAACTGTTGTGGGGATGCTTTCCTCCAACACCGCGTAACGCAGGTCACCATAAGTGTCTAGGTTGATTCCCAGCTGCTGTAGGTTACGGATTTGGGAATTCAGGTTGGTGACCAAGTCAGTGAAATCGGTGGTGGTGCCCCTTTGCAGTTATCCACCACAAGCTTGACCATGTCCCTCATGTATACTCTTATGAGGAGTATTTTCCTCCCAAAACGTTCGGTGAGACGGTCCACGGCTGCTTGGTAATTGGCCCCTGATGCTGGAAAACTGCTTACTATTTTGTGGGCCGATGAATCCTTCTCCATACACTGGAGAAGGTAATGAAACTTCTCGTTGGGGGTGAAACGAGAATCCAGGTGGATCTCTTCGAACGCCCTCCAAAATGCTAACCACTCCCTGACGTTTCCCCCGAATTTTGGTAACTCCCTCTTTGGAAGTGTTGACTTGCGGTGGGGGTCTGCTGCTGGAGTTGGAGTGGTTGCTGCGTCGGTGACGCCTATCATTTTCTGTTTGCAGTGACGTTCGATGAACGCCATGCACCGGATGAGTTCAACGAGACGCCAAATCAAGCTTTGCAGTTCGCAGCTGCGTTACATAATGGTCGATCAGTTTGAGGACCGACTTGTGCTGGTCACGGAGGAGGCTGAGCTCCACTTCGACTGCATCCACATCGACGGTGTCTCCGTTGACCGTCTCCGTCCGTTGATGTCCAAGGCGGTGATGCTCTGCTCATATAGAGCCAAGTTGTCCTCCAGATTTTTGTGGGCTGTGAGACAAGCCCCTGTTAGCTTAGTGGAAGGTGCCATGGTGATGGGAATGACGAGTAGGCACTTCCTCAATTTTTTCACAATTTGGGGCAAAATGAGAAAATTAAAGTTTTTTAAAATTTTTTAAAATTAAAATGGGCGTATCCTGGCAGGTTCGCCATAAATGTTGGGTTTAGACACAAAATTAGACTGCGTAGGGCCCCCAACTTTGCCCTAGAAAATTCCAGAAGGTTCGGATGACAGGATACCCCCAAAACCCCCAAAAAAAACTAAAAATCCCCCAAAGTCCCCAAAGTTGTTTATGCTGCTTTTTGCTCTATTTCTCTGCTTTACTCCTTTTTCCCACTGCTTCTACCTAACCACAAATGCCTTTTATGCTGCCAGTTTTGTAACATCAATGCAGGAAGGACTTCGGAAATGTTAAGATTTACGAAAACACAAAGAGAAAACTTTATACAACTTTTTTAGCAAATTTACAGAGATCCGTTGCCCATGAATGCTACGGAGAGAGTCTAAAGAGAGAGTACTAACTTTTTAGTCAGTTTGCAATAGTTAAAGGACGTTTTCGTCCAAAAAATGATAAGTAAATTTAGAGTTGATGAGGTGGGCTCCAGGAGTCTTCTTCACTTTTTTCTTATGGAGAATGCCACACAGCAGACAAATTGTGTGACCTTGAATGCTGTGAGGACAGGAACCCTAAACTCTTTGCCCTTCGGCTTCACAAAAATTGAGCTCGTACGAGCAAAAAAGAAATGAAAAAAGTTTAACAAACTTGTTGGCTCGATGAGCCCAAATATATTCAAAATAAAGTTGATAACGACAATTAGGCAAAGTGGGCGGAATTCCTGACAACCATAACGCACGTATTTGTTAAGCCTAAAAATGAGTACACGACAGGCATTCTTTTTCTACAATGTTGTGATGCTTGGGCTTGCATGGCAACTATCACCGGAGTTGGCATTGTGTTGGTATACAAAGATTTTGCGAATGAGTGTAACAAATTGCTCAACTTTCACAAATTCTTTATCCCCGGTAAGTTTAACACGTAAGTTATTTTAAATTAGATTAAATAGATATGGTCTTAGATACCTGATTTGGAAATCATCAAAGATACTACATTCGAATCAAAATACGTTTTTATGCTTCTTTGATAAATATGCTATATAAACTATAAACCAACGTTACATATTTCATATTTTCTTGCTACAAAGGGCAGGTTCACAAGTTTTTAAATTTCAAAATGTCATAATTTTTTACTAAAAAGTTCAAATCAACTAATTGTTTCGGACAACATTACACCACTACTTGCTCCATTGTTTAAGCCAAACAAATCAAATTTTAGACACTTAAAAAAAACGCCAAAATTATGCAGGAAAATTTAAGGTTTAAAAAAATTTAACACTTCACCCCGGATTTTTTCACACTGGCTCAATATTGTTTCAAACAACCCTTAACAGTAATTACATTAGATTAGTGATATTTTATTCATATTTTAATTTTTAGAAAATATTTCTTTTTATTGGCTGGTAGGCTCAGTTTATGTGAAAGAAAATTAAAAATTTGCACAAAATCTGAAAGTTTGGCACGTTTTTGAGAGTATGAAGAAAATTGTTGGAGATTTTCAATAAGAAAGCTCATTACAATACTTCAAATCTATGAATTTTTGTTCTAGGGATTCGATTCAATTCAAGGAACAAAATAACCCGCTATTTGGACATGAGTCTTTTCCTACTGGTGGGGGTTTTGCAGCCACTTCCATTTGTAATTCTGTGTTCATCCCTGTATTTCTGATTTGATCCGTACTATTTCGTTGTGCAAGATATCTTTGGAAATTATTCCGCGCAAACCGAACACATCAAACTTTTGTGTTTTCTCATTCGGTTGATAACTATTTTGGCATGTTATGAATGCTCGCGTTTTCTACAGTTTACTGTTGTGATGTTTGATGTGAGGGTAATCAAAATATACACCATATGCTGGAATTTCCACACTTTACGTTTCAAAATATTTGACAGAATTTTGTTCTCCGAAGTGATTAAATGCTATCAACGATTTTGTGTAGTGTATTCTGCAATTATCAACGTTTTGAGTATAGAATGGTCCCTTATAATTTCTGGGGCATTTTGGTCTATTGTGCTAGCGTGTTGGGTGACTGTAAAAGGAATGCACACAATGCCAATACAGATGTATCTAATGGTTGCTTCATGTGGCGCATTGATAACTGTATTGATAATGCTAGGTCTTATGTTGGCATCTCACCTTGAGCAAACTGTTAAATCTACTCTTCTATATTGGCATATTATAATTAGCATGGAATATGCAACAATAGGTATGAGAACAGCTAGTGACAAAAGTTTCCCTTTGAATGGAACTCAGATTTTTCCCGACTTTTGTTGTCAAAATCAAAGCAAACTTGGTTGCGTTTCTGTTCTCAATGGCTCTGAATATATTAATTGCAACAGGATCCTTCTATAATACCATAACGCACTTATTTTTTAAGCCAAAAAATGAGTACACAACAGGCGATCCCTTTTTTCAATGTCACAAAACACGTCATTTTCAAAACGTCACAACTTTTGAAATATTGATCAAATGAACGTAAAACTTTGGCTAGAATGAATCATTTTGTATGTTTTATGATTCTAGAGCAAAAGCTCGATTTTTATTTTGGGGCCAAGAATGGCCGGTTATGCATATCGTCCTTTGCTTTTAGAATATTTATCCACATCTAATGAATGTAGCTGGCATCTTTGAACGTTCTATTAATTGTAGACATGGTTTGAAGCCAAGGAAGCTTCGTAATTCTTGCCAATATGCACTTGACAAATTCACTGACATCCGAAATCCAACGAAAGGTTCTAAATGATGGTTTAGTCTTAAATGGCTACATGGGGCTGTAAGTTGTCGATTGGAAGTTTTTTCAATATAAACTATTTTCAATACGATTGCGTTTCAAATAGGTCGTTCTTGGACTGCAGGACAAGAGTCTCAACTCATTTCACAGTTTCTGTGGGATGCAGAGAAGACAGCTACGTCAAGTCGTAATTTAAATTTGCAAGTACAAGACCCCATTCCGACGTGCCTGAGGTTCAGCCCTTCAGTCCAAACTGTGAGTGGAAGATTGTTAAGTCGTTAATGCACTGCTAAATATTTTACATTGTGTGAAAGAAAACATACTTTCTAGAACCGATTTAACGAACGCAAGTTAATGCAATAAATAAAATATCGGTAGTACTTAAGCAGGACCCTTCACTTTAAGGTATACGCAAAGTCCCATTGCATTCAAATTTTGTGCTAATAACAGGAATTGTGAGGCAATGAACAGCACTATGACTCTCTACCTTGTTCATATTTTAACATTTATGGTTTATAGATTAGCATATTTAAGAGTTTGTACATTTTATTTTCAAGTAGTCAAGTTGAAAGTTTAACATTGTAAATAATCATCTTCAATTTGGTGTGTGTGCCTCTTTTCATAATTTACTTCAACTTCGACTTTAACATTTATCGTTTTCGTTTCTTTCCAAAATCGGATTATTCCGTCACTCCCGGGATAATCTCCTCCTTAGCATCCTTCAACTGCGCGCTTGGCGCTTTAATGAGTTTTGGTTTTAAACTAGATATGCGCATGCAATTTCAGGGAAAAGACAAATAACTCTAATATACTTTACTGAACAGTTTACCAAACAAGTTTTTAATGGTATGTTATTCGAAGCCATAATTACAAAGTGAAACCTTGGAATGGTTTTATTATGGTCTTTATTTTTACTCCATTTCCTGATTATGTAAACTACTGGAAAGACTTTGTTTTGAACCCAGAACACTTAGTTGCAGTCTTATCCCGAACCCAAATCAGACATATAATTTCAGACATGAATGTTTGCAACGGCTATTACAGATATTTTATTTAAAGCAGTGTTATACGATTATGAAGAAAATTACTGTTTTCACAATGCACACAGGTGTATATACAATCAATGTCAAATAAACGTCGTCAAGCAAGGGACAAACTTTGCACTTGAAAAGACTTTTTATTGTTCTCCAGTGGTCTATTCTATATTCGTAGAATAGGCATTTAATATACAGTTTGCATTTTGTCCCGTCTTTTCTGTAAACAGCAATTTTCAATAACTTTTATTAATGCTTCTATTATTTATATGCATTACGACCAATTGTAATCATCACAATAAACATTTGTCACAGCAACTTATTTTCTTCTCAAGTAATAATTGTTTTGCGTAAAATATCACTGCTTTTTTATGTAGGTTGTTTTATCTACAAATTCAACTCAAGAAATTTACAACAGAAAATAATCGATAAACATAATCGATTATACTATTGGCATTGCATAAAACTTTGTGTTTGTTATTGAATCATTTACGTCAGTTAAAATAGTCCAGCCGAAATATAAAATGTGCACTTCAAATGTATTGTTTGTTTGAACAGCTATTAAAGCTTAATTTTCAGTTGCAATTTTTATAATTGTCTGTTTTTCACGGAACTTAGGAAACGATAAATCTGTATGAAATTCCAAACTTATTCATAAGGTGTGGTTCCACCAATTTTCATTCCATTTGCTGTGTTGTAATTGACAGTGGAGTTTTGGTATTATCACGCGGAAGAAAAACATAAATGCATGCTTGCAGTAAGTAGTTTGTGCCAGTATTATTTAAACATATGCTTGGAATTTTTAAGACTATGTATTCTACACAAGAATAGACCTGTCATTTTAAGTAGTTTATTTTACTAAGAACTTCAACAAAACAATATCTGCCAAGAGAACAAAGTGCAAATAATATTTTGTTGAGAGTGTTAAAAATGTTCTACTTGTTTCAGTTTGCATTTCGAATTTTGGTTCATTTATGTTTATGTCAGTGAACAATGGTCACGCCAAGGATTGCAATGTGTACTGAGAATGTATGTTTGTTGTTTATCGAGTTTTTTATTCAAAGTTTACAAATGGGATACTTCTTACATTGTTTGAATTTCTTCTAAAATTATCTCTAAAACATTTATTAATTGTAGTATTCGTTCGAAACTGCTAGAATGTGTTCACCTGGCAGCTCTATATCAATGCCTGTATGGCTCGAATTGTATATTGCTTTTAGGAAAAGCTGGAAAATGCAATAGTGATTCAATCAGAAACGTATCTTTAAAAGAAAAGTCAAAAAGCGTAAAATTAAATTTTGATAAAAACTTTCAGACATACATGACGTATATAGCTTTTAACATTGAGTAATATCTAATTGAATGGTTTTGAGCTTTTACGTATTCAGGCGCGGATCAGGTTCAGTGTACGTTTGTTGGTTTAGTTTTGTCAGACGTACTTGCTGAAAACAAATGAAATTGATCAATAAAACTGTTGGTGTTACAAGTCTAAAACTTTAAAAAGTGGTATTTTTCACATCAAATACTAAAAGTTCAGGAAAAAATATTTTCATGGTGAAATACACAATTACAAATAGTTCTGTTCTCCCTCTTAAAATTTGTTTTCTATCGTTCTCTAAATGTGTTTGCATGTTTGCTTAAGAGAAATTTGACTGAAACGTGATTTGATTACATCATTAACAGTAAAGTTGATAAACTCTGCAGAAGGAAATTGTGGTTAATATTTTTACTTTTCCCAATTCAGCACACGAGTACTACGGTTGGTTAGACGTGCAAAGTAAACATATTTGCAGTCGTCAACTGCTTCATTTAAAGTGTAATAAAATTTATTTAAAAATTATTTTATGAATAACATTCTGCCATATAGTTCCATTAAATATCCAACTTTTACATTACATACGACCTACATTTTCAAATGTGTGCAAGTGAATATTATATTTTCTGCTGAACTGAAAATTAATAAGTGCCCATAAAGTATATCTACAAATATTTCTGTTAGCTTTACGGAACAAAAAAAACAAGAACATAAAGACTAAGGTTTTCCTCATACTCATAGAGATCGCAAATTATTATCGTAATCCTGCTTTGTATGTTATTTTACCTTACGAAGTACTTTTTCTTTTTGTTTTATGAGCCATCACAAGGAAAAATGCTTAAAAATACATCCAAAAATCAAACCTTCAATGCAAAAAAAATTTGTCGTATTCAGACAACTGTTTAAAAATAACAAGCGTAACACTTTATCCTAACTGATCTACTTACTTGTGCCATTACATATTTAGTAACTCAACAAACAACACATAATTTCTTACATTTTTGAAAACATACAAAATTGAATACAACACTGAAAAAATTTTAGGTGTAAATTTTATTAATGATTTATTTAGAACGTACACCCGAACACGCACAGCCAACGGGATACTTAAACTTACTAAAACAGAAAATACGCTGCGCGTAAAATCCCAGCGTCAGCGCCTGTGCAATTAACACCACAGCCCCAAAGCTTTGTTTCTGGGCTGTGGCGTTCCATAAGATTAACAGTGTTGAGAAGAATGTTTCATTCGCCGCTTGATTCATTGGTAGCTGATAATCTGCTTAGGAAGAACAATGGATAGAGGTGGTTCAGTTGTCGGCCGATGAAACAGATTAAAGGTCGGTAAATGAAACAGGTAGTACTAAAAGTACCTACTCACACAATTTTCACTTAAAGTCAAGTTTTTATACATATTCTGTACAGTAGTTTATAAAGACATTATTTTGAAACTATAAGGTTGTTTGTTCCTGGAGTTTGTACATAAAGCTTTCGTATGCAATCGTGCCGAGGTTGTCTTCGTATAAACTTACAACCACGTGAATTTCCTATTTTAATTAGCCAAAGCAATTGATTAGAAAATAATTCTGTGAAAATTGTTTTTGTACCGGTCAGTTTTGTACCAAAATGTGTCTACGTTGGTATAAGAAGTAATACTGTACAATTTAGGTGTAGTGGTACTACTACTGTGCTTGTATTTTTATCCAACATAGTCCTAATATTTTTTAGTAATTAGGTTGCAAATAAACATTATCAAACCTTGTAAATTATTTGAAAAAAGTAATTGATGCAAAACCACAATTTGAACAGTAGTCGCTGTGTATCGTCGTCGTATGCATATGACTTTGAACAAGCAGGCAGTAGGCCCTATGACACAATGGTACGAATTCTATGTAGTACATAGTCAACGTCCACGTAAGGTACACAGTATGTACCTGACGTGGACTTGCCTTTCTTTGCTTGTACGTTAACCGATTCCATTGTTCTCTTAAGCAGATTATAAGTACTTAGATTAAGAAGATTTACAGCGGTTGACGGAACACTCGGTCTCCGAAACGCCACCGTTGAGAACTGGATATTTCAGAAATTTAAAGGTGGTTTGACATCAATTTGACGTATCAAAACAAGAAAAACTCTCTAATATTTTTTGCATGAATAAGCATCCCATAGGATTGTGGTTATGACCTCAAATTAAACTGGCATTTAAAGGTAAGCGATAATATAATTATACCTTTTGAATCAATCTTAGGTTAAAATAGAAAAGATTTCGAAAACAAAGTACAAAAGTATAATATCATATTAGATTTTTATCAATTATTTCTGCAAACTGACCTTGGTTTTGACAATTTGTTTCAAAATCCCTCAAATTTTTTCCTCATGCTCCCAGGAGAGAGCCAAGCATTCAGAATAAATATATTTTTGTTTCAAATACGCAAATTTGAAGTACCATCTGGACATATTGTCATCAATTGAAAAAATCGCATAAATGCTGAAAACGTTGTCTGATTCCAGCTGAAACTCTCTATCTTTTTTGTCTTACTAGAGCAGCCAACCGATATTTGCGCATCTATTGCAGCTACGTTGGAAGTTTTAGTGCAAATTATCACTTAACACCAGCTGCCACAGGTTGCGTGTAGGAATATAAAGGCACTGTGAGCAATTCCTGGGGTAAGTTAAAACCTTTATTCTTGTTGCCTTGTTTTGGAAACTTTTCAAAGAAGCGATTGAAGTTTTGTTCCTTCGGCTTGGGTTATAAACCAATTTGTGTTGTGATGTTATCTAAATGTTTTATTGGGTTTCAACTTTTGTGTAAAAAAAATTCCGGAAATTTCAAAAGTCTCAAACCTTGCCTGAGTCTTAAGTAAGGACTAAACTGCCTTACGGGTCGGATAGAAATCTGGTTTGAAGGTAGCGTACAGGAAATTCTACAGACGTCAAATTTCAAATTGCATTAACTTTTTAATACAACTACAGAAACTGGTATGTTTCTTCACTAATAGGCTCAACTATACCTGGCATGCATAGAAAGTCAAAACTTAAAACATTGCCAAAATTTCACCCCCATTAAGCCACATAACTTTTCAAGGAAGCAAGACTATGAAAAGAAGTTTTGAGCTAAGGCTAGCCTAATATGAGGGGTTTTTGGTCTTGACAACAAACTGCTGAAGAGCTTCCTTAAAATTGCACTTGTTGGCATTTTAATAGCAAAAATAATTGCAATTGCCGTTCTATAACCGGAAGTGCACGGAAACTCATATTTTGCACAATAATAACTTGATTAGTTGTCTAAACATCTGCAAAGTTTGGCTGCGAAAATTAAAACACAAAAACGTTATGGTTTGTCAGCTGACCATATGCAAATTTTTCACATTTTTCCTGTTTTTTCGAATTTTTAAAGTTTTGTGAATAGTTCATCATGATATGCTTATTAAAAGTAAAATTGTAATAAGTTATCAGAATCTGAGGCGACACTAAGATGGTCGAGAAATTTTTTTTCTGAAAAAATGCTGATAAGCTCAAGAGGAGAATCTATTTTTGTTTCGCTATAAATTATTTCTATGAACGCATCCTTGTACACTGACCCCGTGTTCACAATGTAATTTTTGATATTATTTATTTTTGCAAGTGTCAGTGTCATGAGTGCAGACCTCTTCAATGCTTTCCTAGCAGCATTATAGATAATCACAAAATTTGGTGTAAGTTTTCTATACGAAATATATTTTGGTTCTCATAATAAGCAAAAAAATATGGTAACAAGTGAACGTGCACTCATAAAACGAAAATAAAAATTGGTTACTGATTGGCTGGTACATTTCTGTAAAAGCTTAGGATTCAAATAGTTAAATTTGGTGCATGAAAATATTTCATTCACATGCATTTTTATTTTACGGGGTGTGGAACATCATAGGCACAGTTACAGTAGCATTCAAACTGAACATAGAGATGACAAGGTTTTTAGAATTGGTTTATGAATTCATGAAAGATGGGCTCTGAAAATGTGCTCCTAATCGTGTCTCATAAACACCCCACATACAAAAATATTCAAAATCTTTCACACGATATCTGGAATTCAATTAATTTTTAAATTTTCAATGCATATAACTTATATAGTCATGATTGTTTGAAGACATTCCTGTGCGCTTATCTATTATATATTTTTTAAATTATCTTTTTAAAATCCAAACTTCAGAAAGTACATGCCATTGTACAATGATTAGTGTCAATTTACGCAATTTAAATTTTTACTATTTCAACACTTTACTACATAAAAAACTGTATAGTTTTACTTTGATTTCTTTTCTAGAACACTTGTAACAAATAGGTAATGTCCCGTATGAACAAATGTTTCTAATTCCCGTTTACTCACTTGCAGATCAACAAGGGATTTACTTGTTGCGGCTTGAAAAACCTGAATTTATGAGAACGTCAGAAAGCTTTAACAACGCTTTCCATATTATTAGGACGCCAGAATGTTCTGAAAAGATGCACGGCGGGAAATAAGCGCAAGATCGAAGAAAAGGTTAACCAAGTTTTTCTAAATTTTAAGCAAACGAGAAGAGAATTAGAGATTTCCATCGGCACTGCTTTATCATACTATAACGCTTTATTATAGATTTAAGTAGTTTAATCCAATTTTTGTCCATGTGGTTTATAATAGCACAACACAATACTTTTTCAACTCTTAGCATGTTCTCATTACGAACTTGATGAGCTCTCATAATTTATTCAGTGGTTCAAATAGGGTTCAATTCTTAGGCACTCAGGCCATGAATAAGCTGTAGAGTTTTGGTGAGTAAAAGTATAGAAATATGAACTTTCTCATGTATGAAGTTATTTTCTTTGCTTAAAAAACAGCTGTCTTGCTCTAAAATAGTTTTTCGCTCCTTCAGAGAGACTTACAATACAGCTGTTATAACATGGTCTGAGAAACCTTTCACTTAAAGCATTGATTAACCTTGAAAAACAAAAATTTTACTTCAGTTACCAAACGACTTGAAAGTAAGACAGCAAACAATATCATTGCTAATAAAAGTTGCAAATCCTTACACTCTCTCATGGTTCCCAGTAATCATTTACTCTTAAAAAATATCATTAGAGTTTGGCGTGAACTTGAAAATTAATTGGTCTAGCTTTTTCATGGTGTATAAATATGATAATTTAACATATGCGTTGGCATAACAGAGGCCAACACACTTAAAACATCGTAATTATATATGTGCTCATTAGATAACATAATTGGTGAATATCTTGTTGTTTAAACTAACTAAATCCGATGAAAGACTTTTGGTCACAAACATCACAACAAGAACTAGAACCAATTTTGTAATTATTATGAAAAATCAGGACGTCTGGCTAGTTTTTGTAGATTTGTAACTGTAGATATAAGTTTTGAACGCACCTTTGTTTAAAAATACACCATCGCGAATTCTGGAAAGCAACTAAACTGGTTTATTCCGAATTACTTTATCATGAGAAAAGAAACGCATTAGTTGATGTCAAACTAGTCCATTATGAAAACTTGGGCTATCATAAACCAAATTGTGCAATGCTTAATTGTGGCATTGGCAGTCTCTGGTGGACATTGCATACAAAATGCAATTGAGATCCTTCTGTCAAGTTGTACCGTTAAGTTTACCTTTTCTCGACTGAACGAATCTCTACATGATCCAAATATCCGCAAATCAATGTCACTTGACGACACATTCTTAAAATTATGTATCAGTCGACGAAATTGTGTTTGCCTTGCGGTAAACATAATAGCCTTAGACGATTTCAAAGGGAGGAAAAACATATCAAGCGTTTTTAATGCTACAGACTTTGAACGGTATAAAAACGCCAATGATGTTCTAATTGGACATTTGTATCGAAATGCTTTTGGTTTCATACGAAATCACTACGCGTGTATGGTTGAGTTTATAAATATAAACTTTTATGGGAAAACAACAAGTTTTGGGTTGATTGAGTTTTATGGCTACAAACATTTTTCATTGTCCAGCAAAATGCCATGGTTGCATACATACAGTGTGTGCCCATTTCCTGGCTCTCGACCTACAAGTTTGCAATACATGGTTCCAAACCTTGTCAGTACATACATAGTGCTCATTGGTGCAAATAAAAAAACCTATTTCGGATACAACGATGTAACTTGTATGAAAAAACCTGAATGCAAAGTCAAAATAGTTGATGTTAGCAAGGTAATTTTCCATGACATAACTTCAATTTTTGGAGTTTTTCAAAAGTTGTACAAGGGGCACCGTACGAACAGTGTTTCTACTAAAATAAATTGGAACAAAGTTATAAATCAATCAATTGAGGACCTTATAATGGATTATTTCAACTGCACAATCAACGAGGTGTGTAACTTTGCAGTCCTTTCCTATTTTCAAATTCTAGATTCCTATAATCGTTCGCTTGAAATATTGCCACACTTATTTGCGTCAACATATTTAGGGATAGAATACATTACAATGATTGAAAAGGATTTAGTTCTTTTTTCAAGTCGTGCTTCTATTTTAATTGAACCATTTGCAATAAGCGTGTGGGTTTGCTTTGGGATTGTATTTGCAATTGTCTTAAGCCTACTATCATTCCTGAATTCTAAGTTGTCAACGCTGACAGTAATACAATGGATTATCGGAACAATGTTTGAACAAAGTGACGACGGAGCAGTTTTCCAGAGAAAGTCATTCGTAATTGTTCTATGGCTAATGTTTGCAACATTATTGCGAAATTTTTATACATGTAAACTGTCCAGTAATTTTTTATTTCAAACAGAGCCTACTGATATGCCAGGTTACTTAGATACTATTTTATTTGGAAATGATAATTCTATGCGATTCAAAATATATTCTACAAGAAATACGACAACTGAGCTGCTCGTTTTTCTTCAAAATTATAAAATGCTGACGACTAACAGAATGAAAAACATAATGACACGCGTGAATCTACTTTCAGATGCATACATTTATGATATGTTAAGAAGGAAGCCAATTAAATACAGCCATGCTTGTGTATTTAACTTATCTCGCTACACATTTCAAGCGAAAAAGTGTCAAGAAGGTTTTGATGAAAATCAGAGCCGTTCTATCCTGCTCTACTCACATGACACAGAAAACTTTTGGAACGGGCTTTCACTAGCAAACGTAGGCCCCCTAGTAATGAGTGCAAGGTATTTTGAAAATGATAGTGTCTTTTTAAAAATAGACAAACGGTATTTTGTGGTGCGTAATTCCGTGCTAAACCTAGTCTTTCTACGAGCTGTCAGCCGACTAATAGGAACTGGGTTGTACACTTACATTAGTCAAGTACAACGTACGTACCAAATGGCTACAAGCTTGTTAAAGGCGTACAAGAAATCAAAGAGTTTAGAATTAGTTAACTTCTACACCTATTCCCACAGGCTTATAAAGAAAGAAGAAGCAAACCCAAAACAGCCAAACGAAAAATCCCCACACCATTTCAAAGCCTTGACTACCGACCAGAGTACGCAGGCAAATTCTTTAGGTCTCCTTAGTATAGTTTTGCCCTTTCAGATGTATGGGACTTTAATTGGTGCATCGATTTTTGTCTTAATGGTGGAAAAAGTTCTCAACAAACATTATTCACAATACTAATTACGAGTAATGAGTCTTCAAACGTCACTCTGTATGAAACATTTAACATGTTTTCTAGACTTGTAAACAATTTACAAACAAACAACATGAAACTACGTTTTTAAATGCACATAGTGTTATTTGCAAAAAAAACAGGAAAAGCGATTTTGGTTTTGTAATAACCAATGAGTGAAAGTTTTTTTGACATGCATGTTTTTTCGTCTCATAACTGTAAAGTTTTACCAGATTATTTAAAATTTTATTCATATTCGGACGTACCCATTGAACTACAGTAATGGAGGCTTGAGTTTTTACTACAAATACACTATCTGAGATACTGTAAGAAGACTTACAAAATGATAAAATTTATAGTACAAAATTTTTATTTTAAAAGTTGTGTATTATTATCAACAATCATTTTTGCTTCTCTTTTTAATCTGTCAATTCATTGATCAAACCAAACATGGAGTCAAAGGCATATTCTGCGTCTTCATCTAGCTCCTCCGCCTCCTTTGATACAAGATTTTGTGCAGCAGTTGAAGCTTTTTCCACAGTCTTAGCTGCACTCTTAAGCATTGATATTGATTTTTCCGTTGAACCAAATATGTTTTTATCGATGTTTTGACTATGACCGTCTTTTGTCTGGATAGAATCAAGCAGTAAACTTGCAAATAAAATTGTAGAAAAGTTAATAGAGTAAAAACTTACTTCAATAAATTTGTCCAAACTGGTTTTGGGGATATGAGTGCAATCTGTCAATTGTAAGGCAGGTAAAATTATCAACAAGAAACAAATACAGAGATGATGTTTAGACGTTGCCATTGCAACAACTGATTGATTCGCTCCTGTAAAAGTTTTTCTTTAAGTTTATAAGTGTCAACTAATGGTTTATTTCAAGAGTGTGTACAATATTCTGATAAGTCAAAAAACTTTGGTTGCTTGTGGTATACAAATAAAGTGCTTGACATTAATACTTTAAGTTGAAATAACGCAGGCAACTGCTTTCATCTTTAAGTGTTTTATTATAAACATGGAAGAAAATGAGCTGCCAAAAATACCTGGAGCGATAGTTCGTTGTACTCTTTTGCTTTATTTGGACACCCAAAGGGAACGTGAGAAAAGCCGCCTGCGTTACAAAAATTCAAACTCTTAATGCTAAGCACTTCACCGTACTAATGCTTTAACCTGATTATGGGGAAAGTTTTATAAAAACTATACTGACGTCTAATAATAAACATGCGCACAGACAAATTATGCTTTATAAGCATATTATACTATTAAAATATTGATTGCAAAGGAATAAAAACAGAACTTGCAAGCTTAGATAGTATGATAATTTTACAAGTCATGACTCAAAGTAATTATGACATATACACAATGCAGGTTCGCAATGTTATATAGCCATAAAAAGACATCGACTAGTTAGAATGATTTTGGCTGCACGCGGAAAATAAATGGCTTAATATTTTTGATCTTTGTACTATAAATAATAAGTTATTATTTTTTCCTTCTTGTCATGGAACATTTAATTTGGCTCTGAAAAATAAGTGCATTGAAAATTTATAGCCCCAAAAATGTATAATGGTAACTCGTTTGTCAATAGTTAAAATAAATGCACTAATTGAAGTTGGCATAAGGGGAAAACAATTAAAGTAGAAACCAAACTAAATCACGCATTGGGTCACACGTGACAAATTCGTGAAAGTATAAATAATATAAATAAATAAGTACAAGGAAACAAGGTACTAAAGTTTATTTAGATGTACTACATAGTATTCAAAGTTTAAGTCATACAAAATAAAATAGGTTTAAAATAGTAATTAATAATTATATATTTCCTATCACAAAATATCCGGGTCTTCATAGATAAATATATCCAAACTTCAGAAGCTAGAAATACATAGACTAATAGAAGCGTAATTTAGCATTATGATGACTTTGCAAAACCTGCATGAAAAAATTTAGAAAAAAACTTCGTGCATTAAAATACAACACGTTTCCAAGAAATGCGTACATTTTTGTAAATACATTTCCATAGAATAAAATACGTTCGCCGCGTCCAATTGTAATATGTGCTTTTACTTGAAATTTAAGAGATATTATCAAAAAAATTACAGACAGCTAACGCATAAATTTAAAACGTTCTGTTTAAAGCAAGACAATTAGTGTGCAACCTTGTACTTGACTAAAATTGATGCTTGAACGAAAAAAGTGTATAATGAGCAATGAATGTGTTTAATTATGATTGGCCTATTAGCACTGTTGATCACCCAAATTTGAAAACATTGTTGTTCTACTTGACCTGTGAATAAATCGATATTGAATTTTTTAACACGGCACTGGGTTTTGCGAATTGTAATGGCTCATATTCTATAAGACTCTTATCATACACTATTACTGAAATTTGAAAATTAAGGAATAACCTTTTCGTCTTTTCAAGAATTATTTACAAATTTGGAGACGTTTTTTTACCATTGTAACAATATAAGCAATGCAATATTTGGTTTTTCGGTTAACAAAGCTCCAATTGTACCACCGCAAGTAACATTTTTGAGGTTTTTAAACTTAAACAAAACTTGAGTTATTATGAGTTTCTAAACCTTCAAAGGAATTTTTTGTGGGTAGACGTACTTGTCCCTATTAATTATACATCCACTTTACTTTCATATTTACTACAAAAGCACTAATAGGCACTCATCAAGCTGGAATAGTACGTTAATATCATTAGTATTTAGCTAAATGTTAGTTATGTATTTTAATAATCATTAAATAAGCAATTGTAAAATATTGCAAAGTAACAATTTATGTATCTATTGGCTAGTCGTATCTTATATATAAATAAGTATCCTTAGCAAATAAACAAGAAATTGGTTAGCAATTAAGTGGTAAAATAACGTAAATATTGTAATGTTGTTAAGATGCAAATATACCTGGAATATTTCTGAATGGCAAACAACTAGAATATACATAAGGCAACGAATTTGATTCAAATGAATGTTTGGCTATGCTAATTGATTAATAAAATATAAAATTCTTAAAAGATTCTAACGCGCTCACGTTACATTTTCTCTCCTGCATTCATCGAAGAAAATACTGATTTCCCGATTGATCATACGATTTCTGTTACAAACCGACGGATTCATAAAACCTATTATGAAATAATATTATCAGAATTGATTTCGAGCAACGCTTAAAGTTGTACATATGATTAAAAGAAAATTTCAGTGGAACAAAACTATGTTTCGCCATCACGTTTGCTACAATCGATCTGAGAATAAAGTCCACCTAACCACAACAAGCAGTTGCCAGTGATTACAAAGAACGTACTATACTATACTTTCTTCAAAAAATATTCATGCACCAAAGCTCCAACTTTTTTCTACAACTTTGTGCTGGAAAAAAGCGATGATGATGTTTTTTTTCGAAGAAGCATTGCAATCCTTTCTCACCTGGAGATTCACACCAAAATACAAACCACTGTTTAAAGTATATTCCTTTCAATTATATAATCAAGACTTCTTCATATCAAAACGCCTTTGCTACTGGAATTCAACAGCACATCAGCATTTCCTTTTGCAAGTAAAAACAAACTTGGTTCTGGTTTTTGATTTCTTTATTTTTAAACCTGGGTAACGTTTGAATATGCTTACACGTCATCCGCAATAATCTGCTTATAAGTTGCAAACCCGAAAACAACGTTGATTCTGTTGTTGCCTTGCGGGGCAGCTATGATTTGCGAAGGATACATAACAGCAGAAAAAGGCATATCGATAAATCTTTGTGGGGTAAGTAAAGTTGATTAATATTGCAGTATTAGTATAATTGTTAGTGATTGAAAACAACTGAATATTCTATGAAATTATATTGATGATTAATGTTCATATAAGAAACCTAAATTAGTAGGAACATTTAAAACAGTTTGTAGGTTTCCCAGTACCAGTATCAAACAAATAAGGAAGCCTTTCAACTTGAGCTGTATACAAAGGGTTTTTGTTGGCATAGCATATCCAGGCTACTTTGCACAGGCTTATTGATATTCCAGTTTGATTAATTATTCAAAATCTTCGAATGCGGGTATGGAGATTAGTTTCCTAACATGTTGACATCAAAGAACTTTGTTTTCAATCCAAAACCATCTTGGTTCTGAATTTCCCTTTCTCTTAATCTTAACTTAATTATTACTGCAGCATGCATATGCAACATTATAGCACATTTGCTATTGCAACCCAAATCAGGCTACAATGTTGCTTTGCATGATTTTGCAATACTGAGAACTGGATCAATGTCATTGATTGTATTATTGTCTGCAATGTACCCGGAATTCATTGCGGGGAGGGGGGGGGCTTAATTAATGGGCAAGGAGAAGGAGTTTTGGTGTTTTTATAATTTTTTTGAGCATTTGGTGAAAAAGCTGTGTATATGTACCCTTTTGAATTGTAAATTAGCTTTTTGATTGCAGCAGGATTTTTCTATAATACCATAACGCACATATGTGTTAAGCGAAAAATTTAGTACACGACACAACAGGCGTTAAAGTGGCAACGCAAATTACTATATTCAATAAAGATAAATACTGTTTATCATTTTGTGTCCGGCACAGAAAAGTTGATCGGCGCCCAGATCAGATTAGATGATTCTTGCCATTCGTCTTTAAATCTTTGGGTTTGACATCAAAAATTTGGTCAGATGTTTGGTTCCTTGCTTGGTAAAGATGTATACTTGTTCAGTGAGACTGAGATGATTACTGATTTGCTTAACTACATCAGCGATAAAAACTCTACCTTGCACTTTCTTTTCTTTTTTTGTTATAAGTATGCATGTTGACTGTTTTATTTAGCAATGAATGCTACGTATTCTGTGTTTAATCAAAATTTAAAAGGAGTGGAAATATACTTAACAGATGGTGATTGCTGACTCCTGTAGAGGTGTTCTTGTTTCGGGAAAAGTCAGAGAACATGAAAATTGTATTTAAATATATGAATATGAAAATTTAATAAATGTTTTCTGATTATCAGAAAACTTGATGTTGAGTACTTTTTTGGATGTTGAAAACATGTTATTTTTTACCATTTTAAAACATGGATGTTTACGTATATAACTACGAAGTAAAAGTACGTTGCGGCAAGTGAATAATATTTTGTATAAAATAGATCATACGTATTGATTTTTCCTATATGAATAATTCAGTTACACGTGCTGCTGCACAAAACATTTTATTACTCTAGATAAGCTAACGGATAAGGGCGTTGTCCAGTCTACTGGTTTGAAAAGAAAGCTTTAAATTTCTGTCTAATTATTGTACAAGTATATCTTTTTCAACAATACAAACTCTACAAATCCCTTTAAAAAACTTCAGCTTCAAATAGTCAAACACATTTAACGTAAATATATACCAGCCATCGCAAAAGTTCAAAATGAATAAAAAACTACAAAAGTTGCGTGATAGAGCTCACAATCTGAGTCCATGTTCCCAAGCAATAACACCATTGGAAGTTGCTGCATTCAAACTTCTCAAGCTGGAACATTTCTACATGCCAAAGTTTCCCTTTGAATGGAACTCAGATTTTTCCCGACTTTCGTTGTCAAGCTCAAAGCAAACTTGGTATGCGTTCGTTTTCCCGTTAGCTTTAAACATTTTGATTGCAGCAGGAATCTTCTATAATATCATAACACACTTATTTGTCAAGCCAAAAAATGAGTACACAACCGGCGTTCTCTTTCTTCAATGTTTTGCTGTATGTGCTTGCATAGCAACTATCATTGGAGTGTGTATTTTGCTACGATACAAAGATTTTCTGGATGAGTGTAACAAGTTGCTTAACTTTCATAATTTGTTTGTTCCAGGTAAGTCTAACGCATTATTTTAATTTACGCTCACATAGTTATGCTTTTAGGTACACATTTTGAAAGTCACTGAAAACATTGTTTTCAAATCTACGCCAGTTTTTATGCTTGTTCCGTATATGTATGCTAAAAGTGTATATACACTAATATACTATAAATTAAAAAAATATTATACGTCAAAGTAATACACAAAAATAGTTAACGCTAATGCCAACATCGCATGTGTATTCTGAATTGAACATAATTATGCGCATTTATTCATAACAATGACATATAAATTCGGATACAACTTAAAAACTGATTAAAAAAGCATTGATTTCGGTGCTTCTAAAGTGTGCAATAGCAAGTACATTGTTTAAATAAAAGAATGTACAAAACTACAAATCCATAAATTTTTTTTCTAGGGATTAAATTCAACTCAAGGAACAAAGTAACCCGTTGCCTGGACCAAAGTCTTATCCTCCTGGTGTTGGTTTTTCAGCCACTCCCTTTTGTAATTCTGTGTTCTTCTCTGTACTTCTGTTTTGATCCGTATTATTGTTTTGCAAGATATCTTTGGGGATTATTCCGCACAAAGCGATCACGTCAAGATTTTAAGTTTTCTAATTCGGCTGATAACTGTTCTGGCATGTTTTGAATGCTCACGATCCTTACAGTTTGTTGTTGTTTTGCTTTGTGTATGGATAAACAAAGTGTACACAATATGCTGGAATTTTCGCATTATAGATTTCAAATTGTTTGACAGAATTTTATTCCGCGAAGTGATTCTATGCTTTAAAGCGTTTTGCGTTGTTTATTTTGCAATTACTAACGTTTTGAGTATGCTGTGTTCAATTTTTATTTCTGTGTCATTTTGGTTTATCGTGTTAACGTGTTGGATGACTGTGAAAGGGAGACACGCGATGGCAGTACAGATGTATCTGATGGTTGCTTTAGGCGGCGCAGTAATAGCTGTATTGATAATGCTAGGTCTTATGCTGGCATCTCACCTTGAGCAAACAGTAAAATCTACTTTACAAAGTTGGCAGACTATAGTTAACATGGAATATGTAACATTAAGTAGGCGCTCGGCAGATGAAAAACGAAATATTGCGTATTTGAAAAAAGTAACAGTATCTCTGCAACCCGTTGCGCTTGTTTATAAACCCTTTTTAAAAGTTGACTATGCATTTCTTAGGGATTTTTTCAGAAATTTGGTAGGACGTGTGTTTGATGCAATTTTAATATTTTAAGTATATTTTAATAAAGTATATTTTAATATTTTAATATTGACAAGTTCGTAATCCCACCCGAGGTGGGTCACCTCACGGCTTGTCGCGAATTGCTTTTGTATTTTAGTATTATTTTGGAGTGGTGGAATTGTTCAGACATCCCAATGAAAGTTTAGTTTTTCAACTCCAATTTTTTCAGTATTATCTCCAGAACAAGCGCTTTCAGAATTGCTATTAGCATTCAAAATCAAAGATGGGGCCGGGGGTCAAACGTTGGCTTGATAAAAGTGCAGTTTTGGGGGGTATTACATAACGTATGAAATACAAGAAATGCATTTTCAAGTGCTTTAGCCGGAAAGACATCGAAGTTGAGGAAATGTAGTTGCATAATTTAAGTGAATGCATACAAGACGATACATGTGTAAAGGTGGTATAAAGGAGGCAAAAATCCATGCTGATTTACAATGACCTGGATATTGATTTTTAAACGTTTTATACCTTTACGGCACCTTTGAAATCATTTTGAACACTTTCAGTATCTCTCATTTTTATTTGAATCATTTTCTACACATATAACTTCTTTTGAAATAGGGTTTGTTTGTACCATTGTAATTTTTAGAACAGCACAAGCTTTATCCGAAACTCGCTTTTTCCTTTTTCCATTTTGGGGGAGGATGAACGGAAATGATGAACAAAGATCTCTTACTGTCTTTAGGGGCTTTGTGAGAAAGTGTATTTTTATGGTCATTTTTGAAATATCGGCATGGATGTGTTTTTATAGAAGCAAGGTGAGGACGAGGAGAGCTGGTGATAATGAACGGGCAGCAAGCAGCGTGTTGGACCTTTCCGGATCCGATTTTATTACTCCGACGACGAGGAGATTGCATCAGATTTTTCAGACTCGTTGCCTTTTTACCTTTTACCGTTCATTCTATTCACCGACTTGCGTTCAGTTTTTCAAGAGAGATTTTTGAGCAGAGATTTTGGTTGCACTTTTGCATTGAGAGTAGTGGTGATCTTTTTAAAAAGAGAGAGTTAATTTTCTTGATTAAAAACTAATTACTTCTGACTTTTAATAGAGTTTTGAGTTGATTAATGAAGTAAAAATTGCAGAATAAAGAGAGTAGAGTTTTTTAGAAGCAAGAACAAACTATTATTGTCCACTCGTGTCATTTTATTTTGTGCACTAACAACCCGGAAAGTAAACGAGCATCAACTTGGCGGTTAGCTAAATTGGTTTGCGAATAAATACCGTCGTTCAAGCAGCTGCATGCTTTCATATTTGATGATTTGTGGGAGCTATTCCAAATTAAATTGGAAATTGTGGTATATGCAACCGGGAGCAATTTTCAAATACTTTATACTTTTTAAGTTTTAGAATTTTTTCATTGTTATGTACTTATACAATGGTACATACATAGGCTAACGTTTTTACTCCGTCGACTAGTATTTATCGTTTATTTATCTAGTAAAACTGAGCAGTTTGGGAACCACGTTTTCAATTTATCCTAGTAAAAAGAGTACATAAGCTTCTTTGATAGTTCTAGAACAGTAAACCCTGTATATATTGGGGAATATCGCTTGACTGTAGTAGGATTCATAGTAAACTTAATTTTTTAGATTTTTAGTAATAATGTTAAAAAAAATTATAACTTGGTTTCCTCAGGTACCTACAAGCACTTTTTTATGGTGAATAGCTTAAAGCGCTCTCAAACTATGAAAAGGGGAGCATAATAGAAAGAAACTCTCATTGCACGGGAATGTGCTGTCTACTGCTATTCATGGGAAGGGGAGCAGCGGCTGAGCTTGCAATACGGTCTATGGTAAGCACGCTGTAACATCGTATAAATATTTTTTAAGCAGAGCAGATAGCCAGTATTAGAGCTCCGATTTTCTGCATCGGGTTGCATTAGTTCTGACGGTGGGTCAGTCAAATGAAGCAGTTTTTTCGTTTAGATTTTGCATGTATGCATGGTTAGCCTTTTTTCTCATGACAGGGTGGATCGCAGCTGTGAATTAATTAAAATCTTGTTAAAAATTCTTTTACTCGCACAAATTACGAAGTGACTGAGCATTTGACCCCTTATCAGATGGTGTCATATCCTCCACGAGGCAGACATGAGCATGGTGGAGGGGTCACGTTGAAACTGTTTTTCTCCCGTTAGAACTATGTAGTTTTGCTGAAGCAAATACGCATGTAGGTTATTTGTCAGGAAGCAATAAAATCGAGTATTGTAACAATCAAAATTTAGTTACAGATTTTCTTTCTGACTGAACAAGCATTATAATTTTCTTGCTCATAAACCGTTGGTTACTACCGCTGTCCAGTACTCATTAAAAGAAAAATCTCCATTTTGTAAGGTATGGTTGGTGTTGCTGCATGCTTCATGACACTACCGCAGGAGCTGCTCTAAGAATTAAACCCCGCACATAGGAAATTTTGTGAAAATTGCCTGATGTCACCCTTAGCAATCCTTCTGTTCTCTGCTGAAACCTTCGGGGATAATGAGGTCGTTTGCGCCTCCTTCCCCCTGGGCATGTGCAGAATTTTCTGGCGGTCATTTTGGTATATCTTTCTCAAGTTACCCCGGATTTTCATATAGCTTGTTCTGCATTGGTTCCAAAAATGTCATATAGCTTGTGTCGTATTGCAAGGCAAATCCATATAGCTTGTGTCGTATTGTTAGGCTTTTTCATAAAGCTCCTATCGATGCTCAGCCAGCGATATGCATCGACACCTTAATGAGCTCCCATTCTGCCGCGACTGTTGCATGAAAGCTATCTGCTTCCAAAATGGTTAACACCAACACCGAAGAATCAAACATTCGAGGTGTGAAAATTCGGTAAGTTGGAAGTACGTATTATTTAATCAATAATATTATGGTAGAAAAATGGTATATATGGGTTCTACAACTGCGATGGTCATGGGTGAAAAGATGACGATTGAGATGAGGAGCATTAGTACGAAAACTGCGGGCTTATTCTGGAGCAGATGTATCACACTAGGATGTTTGAAGATTGTGTAGGACTGAGGAGTGCTGTTATGAGATCCTTATTTAGCAAAATTGCATAATATTTTATGCGCGTTTGGCGAATTTTGTTAGGTATACATCGGGTGTGTTTTGGTATTTGGAGAGTTAGTGCAAATTACAGTTAAATTCTTTCACCCATGACCAAGGCTAAAAGCCATTCTGCCATGCCAATGACATGCCGCCTCTCAATAGATTTCTGAATTTTCCTACCCAAGCACTCCTCCGTCATCATCATCATCATATCATCACAAGCTAGATACTCGTCCTTTTTGGGGCAGTGCCACGATTTAGGTACTTTAAAACGGCCGGAGGTGGAGAAGCTGAGGTAGAGGAAGTGTGAGGTAAAGGGGATTAAATGCATTGAGTGCGTAAAATCCCACAAAGTTGGCATAACTTATCTAAGATAAGTTATCTGGTCAAAGCAGAAGCTCTAAGTTCTTAAATGTCATGGGTAAGGGCGCAAATATTGGGACGAAAATTGATAATGTTTTATAATGACAAGTGTTTTAATCGAAGTTCATAGTTTTTATGCTTATTATACCGAAACCAAATTCCTCACAAGGAACCAATCTTCAAACATCCTAGTGTGATACATCTGCTCCAGATTAAGCCCGCAGTTTTCGTATTAAATATTATTCCTCATCTCAATCGCCATCTTTTCACCCATGACCAAGGCTGAAAAGCCATGGCATTCTGCCTTTGACTATAGGAAACCCCTATCTGTTTATCAAATCGATTTCTGAATTTTCCTACCCAAGCACTCCTCCTCCTCGCAAGCTAGATATTCGTACTTTGGTGGAGAACCAAAGTATTTATATTCATAATGAATGGCCGGAGGCGGAAAGGCTGAGGTGGAGGGTGGGCATGCATTGAGTGGGCAAATGCCCACACAGTTGCCGTGGTGCGGTTTGAAATGCTGACGATTTGAATTAAAGAATGTCATGGGTATTAAGCCCAGGTCATCGGAAAGGATTGTGAGAATCTTTGCCCTTTGCTCCTCAAAGATGTCAAAGAGGTTTCCAAGCAATGCGTTTCAGTTCACCCCAAGACCTTTTTGTGACACTTGTTGCTTTCATATTCTTGCTTTATCGGCATTTCACTGCAAAGCTTGTTTTTTTCTGGGGTCTCCTCAAAACAACTATGATTACGAATGTTTGTGGTTAATTGTAAATGTGGAATAGGAGTAACATGGTTTTACAGAAAACAATAATAATGTGTCGTGATTTATTTCATTATACAAACTGTACAAAATACCATAGTAGGTGTTGTTGCGAAATTTTCCCACGTCTTGGAGAGACATTTCAGATTTAGTCTGCATCTCATGCTTCCGCATTGGAACGTATAAATCGGCAAACAGAGTGAACGTTGTCCATGCATCTAATCCTGGGTCATGTACTTTTTGTTGAATGTCCACTTCATAGAAATGAAAAAACAGTCTTCTAAGCGAAATGGGGAATGGAAGTTTTCCCTCCTGTCGTCCAACTGTCGGAAGTAGGTTTGAAGGTCAAACCAAAATATTTCATTTTCTTGAGGCTTGATATCTAGACTTTCAAAGTCCACTCTCCCGTTCAGGGTAATAACCAGCTTGTTTCGCAAGAAATTGATTAGTTTTTCTCATACTTTTTCGACGGGCTCTCCATTAATCAAAGAATCCCTCTCGAAACCGTTGAGTCTCTTCGTCACAGGTGTAACTTCGCAACTTCCGGCGGCATAGTAGAATACCTTAGTCATCTCTGTACAAATGCTTATTTTTGCGGCCTTTTTCGTTGTGCTTCCGTTTGCTACAAAAATTTAAAAAAGTCATAGACTAAAATACCTTACATAGTATTAAATGTATATTTCGTCAGTAGTAAACTTACGCGTAACCATTTCTTCGTCCAACGCAACAATATCCTGAAATGTGACTCCTGACCTCCACCACACAGAATCGAGGTGTGTAGTCCTTCTGTGATCAATCTCGTTCATTCCATTGCGAAGCTTCCGCTGACGAAAAACAAATCACCGAATCAAATTCTAATTATTACAACTTTGAACCTGTAAAGCTTTGCACATTTAGCCATGACATTTTAAAAAACTTACCAACAACTCCATTGCGTTAACCTAAAAAACAATTATCCTTCGAACCCAGCAAAAACACACACTCACATTAAGATAACACGGAAGTAGTCATACAGCTCAGTGGTCCAATCCATTCACATTCGGATGTAAATACGTGAATAAGCACTTCACAATCAAATTATTTGAGCCCACATGTCACGGATAATTTGTCAAATGTCATGGATTATTTATGATGCCTGTAGGATAGCTAATCAGTTTACGTAAATTCTTTGCAGAATACCATAATATTGAAAGGACAAGACTGTCATATGCGACTAAGTAGCTTGCAATTCCATCTCCACGTACGTTTGAGGTCTCACATCAAAGATTTGCACGATGGTGCTTTTAGGTTAACCTCTCTGAATTTACCCCATGACAAATGGTTGTAATGCCTGACATGCCTATGCTTTTCATTGCCATAGTACATATAGAATATATAGTGGCATATAATTTTGCTTCTCATCTCATTCGCCGTTTTTCCACCCATGACCCAAGCTAAAAAGCCATGACACGATTACAATTTACTTTGTCTCCATTCGATTTTGTGCAATCCGTCTCTCTTTGCCCCTCAAGAACATTTCCGCAGCATCCTACTACCCAAGCACTCCACCGTCGTCATCATCATCATCATATCATCACAAGCTAGATATTCGTCCTTTTTCCCATGTCCCATGTATTGTGTTTGAAAACAACGTATAACATATAACACGGCTTTTGCTAAAATAATATGCATACATGTACTGATTAGTAACTGGTAATGATTATTATTCTTATTTCCTTTTTTTACATTTGGATGGATAATTGATGTACTAACTTAACGGGTTGCTTGGAGATAATAATTATATTAGCTTTTTTCGTCTATATTAAATTTGACTTAATCGTAACAGTTAATGGCAATTAGCCAATAGCCGACTATAATTAAAACAATAAAATGGCTTCACACACGCGGTCAGCTAGGTTACGGGACAAATCACGTTGAAACTGATAATCCATTACAAAAAAAGGCTTGTAGATTAACCGTATTGGCTGCAATGAAGCTACAAGTTTCTTCAATAGGAAGTGCTTTTGTCGAAAATTTGTTTCACTAACATAGGCTTTTGCAGCTTTATACTCCCAATGTTTTAACATTTTCCGTCCTGTGGCATCGAGATGAGAAGAAACTATTACTGCACTAAATGCCAAAACACTAGAAATTAAACAAATTGCTACTACCATTTGATAAAATTGCGCTGGGATTGAATTTCTCCCCTTTACAACTACCCAACATAACGCCACAATTGCCCAAAAAATAAATGAAATTATAATTGACATCGATTCGCTGAGAAGTTCTTTGACTTTGGCAAAAGTTAACTGAAATATGTTGTATAATTTTACTATTCTTAGCAACATTTCTGCATTCTGCTCTTTTGAAAACATGGCCTTTAGATTGCAAATAGTGCTAAAAATATGTTTAAGTAGGACAATGAAACACGATAAAATGAACGTAAGCGTTCTACTACATTCAAATGCTGATAGAAGAACAGTAAATCGAACTGATTTACAAAAATATCTTGTTGGCATAGTTTGAGTTGCGTAGCTTCCAAATATATCATTTAGCACAAAATAGTACGGATCAAAACGAAAATATAAGCACCAAATAAGAATAACAAAAGGAACTGGTATGACAACTAACATCAGCAGCAAAATTCCATAGCTCAAAAATTTTGTAACCTTGTCAGAGTTTTCAGATGAAAAACCTTCTGAAATATTTAAACAAAAATAAGAGTTTTAGTATGATTAAACAAGTAAAAATAAACCTGCCGCTTACCAGTCTGGAAGCGATGGTTAAAGTTAAGTAACTCAGCAAAACCAGACGCACTTTCAGGAAAAGCCCAAATCATGCATATAACTATTGGTAACGCCCCACATCCCAATCCAGCGGCAACGTGCAGCATTAAAATGCCATTATTAAACTCTCCTTTTGAATGTACAAACAAGTGGGTCACAACATTATAAAAGCAGCCAACGGCCCCAAGGATATTTAGGCATAGAAAAATAAGGAAATTCAACCAGGTTTGCTTAGAACGAGAAAACAAAATGCAAGTATGGTTTTCGCTCCAAGAATATGGACATTTTGGCATGTAGAAAAATCCTCTTTTGTGAACTCGAAAACTAACAACTTCTAGATAGGAAAGAGCGTTGAATGTATTTGAAGTAGGTTGCATGGTTTCTATGTGTGAGGGACGACGCAACTTGCGCATACTGCGCTTAGGCACTTTATATGCTTTAGTTAACATTGCGAGTATCAACTTTGTCAGGTGCTTCTACAACTTTGCACAACAGTCAGAACTTAATAAATTTGAGTAAATGTTAGGCCAGCTGCTCCGTTTCGTCAAACAAGTGTATTTTGAACCTTTCTAAATTATCCATATCCTTAAACAATATACACAATAAAAAGTATAGGCTCTCTGATTTTAATGATGCTACTGAAAACTAAAAATACGCTTAAGCGGATAAAGGAAAATTTAGACACTATTTAGTCCAGTTTTTTTCGAAATATTGGCAGCCAGAGATAGTGTGTATATTTCGTTTGAACTAATGTGCCTGTGAACAGCATTTTAAATTCACCCGAGCAACAATAGGAGAATGGGTAAATTTGAAAGGCTAGAGAAACTTAATTCTTTTTAATTGTCTTTTTTTTATGTTAGTTAGCCAACTTTTAATGTTAGCTATTCAAGTAGACCTTTCGACTGAATAGGTCAACGTTTGCTGAATAGTCTAACTAAAATTTACTGAAGCAATAACTTTACAATTATTAATTCGATATTTAAAATTTAATTTGTATGTTTGAAATTAGGATTTAAAAAATTGAAATTGGTTTTATAATGAATTTTTGAAGAGAAACGTTAATATTACGGAGTTCTAAATACACACGTGGAAAATGTTTTATATAAAAGTGTTACCATTAGCCTTCTTGAATTAACAAACTTAATGCAATTTAAAATTAGATTAATTTAAAACCCAGTTAAATCAAATTTAAAGTCAGCAACTTGATTGTTGTAATAAAGTCAATAATCGGCAACATTTCGTATATTGTTTTTATGGCTCTAAATCTTGCTGCGTGTCACCTCATATTGTTTTTGTGTCTTTACAAAAATAAAAATAAGTTCTTTTTTTTCTAATACTGATGAAATGTGCTAGTGTATGCTATTTCATGGTAAACAAGTGGAGTTCCGGGAATAGCTACCAACTTAGCAACTTATTATTTTTATTTTATCATGTACAACACATAGGTATAATAATTTTGGTTAGTAATGTTCGTATAGATTGCTGATATTGCTAGTAGCTAGAGTATAAGTTACTTTTTATATTTTAAACACAATAAATATTTTCTATTCTAGTACTTCTGAAATGTGCTCTTGGTGGCTATTTCTTACCACTTTAATACACGGTTGTAATATGGTTTTTATACAATTTGGATTCCCAAAATATCCGTAGATTGAGCAACTTATTTATTATTTTACCATTTACAACACATAAGTATTGATTAGTAACTTTGGTTTACATTGCTGATTTTTTGGGTGTAGGTTGCCTTCTATTCTTCAGGTAGTTGTTTCTTCCTCATGATTATGCAAGCTTTTAACTCAGTGACAGACTGCAAAGGGGTAATTATTTGGAGCAGAAATTCGTAGATTTTACGCATATAATTTTAGGTTAATTGCTCTCAAATGTTCAAATACTACGCACACTATTCTACTAATTATGCTAATTGAGTTTTAATGTATCATGAAAAACTTTCTATATTTTGCTTCAGATACATAATGTCTTCACCAATAAAAAATAAAACTCGCGAAAATTTACGTGCGCCAAATTTATTGTAATATGTACACTCAAAAGAGATAACTCCTTTAGAAAATGTGTTGACAACTATAGGTTTCATGCATGCCCAAAAGTCCGCACTGTTATGATTCAGATTACTCCGGCATTCACGAATAAACGTTCAAAAATCTTGCCTTTCGGGGAAGCTTGTTTTGGAATTTCGATTAAACTAAATCTGGCAATCTTGTATTTGTGCTTATACAACATTCTTATTCACTTGTTTGTTCATCCAGAATCTTATTACTATGCAGAAATATTGATTCTACACGTCTTTGCTATTTTGAGTTGCGGTGTTCTATTGAATATAGATATAATGGTCATTTGGATCCACAAAGAGTGCATTTCAGCCTACAACAAAAATTTTTCATGAAACAGGATTTTAGATTGTAGCTAGCATTACACTTCTTGAAAAATTATGGAGAAAGCGTGAAAGCGTTTAAGAGAAAAATTAGAATTTGGGTGATTTAACTTGGGTGTGTGGCGTGATAACTTTGACGCTCAATCATTTTAATACTTTTCATTAACATAATAAGTTAGTTTTAGGTATCCTGACATTTCAGACTACTTATTTGTTACCATGCTATAAAATGATATGTACAGGTGCACAACATAACAGAGTAATGAAATATACATTTAGGTTGTTCTTATCCTTTGGTCGCGCGTGCTTGGCTATTGATTATTTTTGCTGAAGTACCTGTGGCTTCACTGCAAACGATAAGTATTTTAATTACAAGTATTAAAAAATCAATATGTTTTAATTGATTTAGATTTGAACCAATACCAGGAGTGTTTGTTTTAATATATGTATTCCTGTATGTAACATAGTAGCGTGTCTTGCAAGTGGTTTTAAATACAAACAGAGTATGTGCTGGTGTTCCAGTTACAAAACAAATTATCTTTGGTTGTTAGCCAGGATGTGAGTTTTAATTATTTTTTTTTAAATGCGAACAAAAACACTGTGGCAACAAGACACAAACATATTGTTTAGGCTACAGAACAAAGTTCCAGCAAACATTTTAGACAGCAAAAGCGAAAATCCACAACCACGATTTCCCGCTTTCAATGTAAGGTTTGCTCCTAACATTGCAGTTAACTATAGTTTACATATAATTTCCGCAAAAAATCACAAAACAAGATCAAGGATTACGTGCAACTTGTCTTGGCATGGTTTCAAAATTTCTAAACTTTGCTGCAGTTGTTTCAATTTTGCAAGTCTTGATGAAATATTTTAAATCGTTTTTAATGTTGCGTTTCCATGCACATCTAACAATAAATTTAGAACAAATATATACTTATTATACAAATTATTAAATCACAAAACAGACAGACGCTTTCCGACAACGAACTTCAATTTCGAAATGTTTCCAAAGTTTCTGCTTTCAATTATTTTGTACAAGCTAGCACTTGCTGAACAACTCTATTTGCGACCAATTAATTCCATCAAGCCAAAAGAAACTCAAAATTTACCAGATACGGATATATATACTTTGAATCAACACAAAATATACTCATACAGAAATTTGTCAAATGTCCCTGTAGACATAGACCTTCTCCTGAATTTTCAACCACCTAACCCCAAGCTAATATTTCTTACCAACTTTCAGTTTATCAATTTTAAAGTAACCAAATTTCCAATAATTCTCAGAACCCCAAAGCTTGGTCTAAGAGTTTATAAACATATTAATCGACCAATATTAGTTTGGACTCCACGAGAATCCTTTCGTGAAAAATGCAATGTTTCCTGTGCTGTTGAAGAATTACCCTGCACTAAGTCCCAGTTTTTGGAAGAATCTCACCATAAACCCAAACATGTTTATAGATCGATTGATTACTGCCTGCAAATTTATTTTTGGAAGTTTTCTTCAAATTCAGTGCCTTGGACAGAGACCCTAAATGTTCAGTTGTTTCAACCCCACTTTTTAATGTTCCATTATCACAGTGCTAGTATTCCACTTTTTAACTTTTTAAATACTTCAATAACAATTGTACCAAGCTCAACACCTAACCTAAACATTCTTGTCTCTAGTGTTACTCAACCTTTACCCACAAACATTGCAATATTTCATTGGATGTCTGTTACGGTTAACAAACCAATTGCTTCTGTGCATCATCATATGTTCATGGAAATTCAAGTGTACACAAATAATCAAAAACGAATAAGTCTAGTACAACCTTGCGCATGTAGCAAGCTTATAAGCTTTTATAACTTCAAAACTGTTACAGGTATTTCCTTTGATATATTTGCCTTTCAGTCTACTAGAATGCTGTGGAAATGTTTTCCAAAACGGGACAACGACCTCACTGATTCTACTGGACTTGGAACAAAAACAGGTTTAGAAATGTTACAGAACAAAAACTACAATAAAATATACATGCAAGTTAAAGAGAAAGATAAAAAGAAGCAGTTTTACAAAACTTTGTTAAGCTTAGCATTACAACTTCTCAAAAATGAAACAATTCTGACAACATTTAAATGTCCAAAGCTTCCAAATTCACTTAAATCAAAATATTTAACCTGTGTTTGGCAAACTATGGATATCAGAGTAGACTACGAACCTCAAGGCTCGCGGTTTCACTTAAATAATTGGATATTAGTTGAAAGTTTAGTGGACCAGCTTAAATTTGTAACTTGTGGAGAGCAAGGTACAGAACCGTTTCCATTTAAGGAGCTTATAAATGTGTATCAAACGAGCATATGGATTTGCATTATTGTAAGCATAGTGGCAACCGCATTTTTTCTGCTTTTACCATTCGAAAGAAAATTTGAACTTTTGCGTTGCAGTAAGAGATACCTTCAAAATATGTTTTCTGTGGGCAAAGTATTAGTTGAACAAGGTGATCCTTTCCCCAGTAGGTTGACAACCAACCATAAACTAAGATGGGCTATTATAGGGTTTATGCTAGCTGGCTTGGTAATTAGTAATGGATACAAAAATCAAAATGTGTACAACATGATAACCTCACGTCTGCCAGTTTTGTACGATAGGTTGCATGAACTTCAAACGAACAGTTTTTCAATTTACACTAGAGTAATTGAAATTTATGCAAACCGAAACTCAGACTGTTCAGATGCATTTTATTTGCCACTTGAAATCACAGGACAAATAATACGAGCACTTGATCCATGTTTTACAGGATATGGTGAAATTGCAAGTACCAGTAAGAAAATAAAACACCATGGTTCAATGGTCACCAGAGACGTAATGAAATATTTAGAAAGTGTAACGCATTTGCACAATAAAACTATTCAGTGGTTTACCTCCATGGCAGAAAATGTGTTTCCCTTGTTAAATACTGAGGTTTATAATTATTTAAACCACCAAAAGATGCTCCAGACAATGCAAAACGTTATATTAGAAAAACAGCTAGAATGGTTTAAACGTGATCTACTTGTATGCAATAAAACAGCAATAATGTTGCCTGCTTATTTGTGCTATGAGCTTGCCAAAAGTGTATACTCCCAAAACCAAACTTTAGTTTCAATCAGTTCAGAAACCTTTACAAATGAGTCAGCAGTTCTAACATTTAACGGATTTCTTCATCCCAGTTTTTTTTGTTACGATTAAGTTTTTTGAAAGCTTCAGGAATTGACCAATGACTTCCCACAATTTCTGTTAATATTATTCCATTTGTAAGAGAACCTTTACCACCTGCAAGTGCATCACTTAAAGGAAATATTGTTATAGTGTTTGTTATACATTTACTAGGGTTATGTCTTGCTTTTGTTTTAATGTTTATTGAAATGGGGCTGCCAGGTGTATTATTTAAACTTCATCTAATACATGGTTGGGGTAAAAACTTTTTTGTGGATGGTAAATGTTGGTACGTGCAATTAAAAACATTAGTTTTTGAGTTATTAAATGTCATTTGGTTTTATTGTTCAAGATTTTTCTCCAAGTTTTGTAATTTTAAAAAGTATGGATTTTACCGCCAAACTATTTCGGCTAAATAAGTTTATTAACACTTGTACTATATACAATAAACTTAATAAATAGATTTGCAGTAAAACCTTTCAAAATAACACACAATCTTGACTACACTCTATTTCAAAACTTATTGCAAAGTCACTTCTGCAAACAACAATTAAACCAGAATTTTTTAAACAGCGGTAGAACATAACAATGCGTGCACCTGTGTAGTTTACAAGGATGAATAACGCAACAAATTTTCACAACATTGTTTTAAATATATTTGTAATTATTACGAGCTTCTGTTTTTTAACCGTATATTATGCTTAAATACTCGACAGCTTATTGCTTCGAGCTTATTTTGTTGCACATTTCCAAATTCATAATAAGGATACAATGTGATGTTTTGGTGTTTGCATTATGTTAAATGCTATTTACTACAAGTACTTTATACGTGTAGCAAAAATATTTCGTAATCCCTATTCATAAAATTTTGCCAACTAATTCACACCTAAAAGAGTAAAATGAAATCAAACACTCGATATACAAGATTGCTAGACATGGTCTTTATAAACCCCGTGTTTATATCAAAAAAGGGTTCGTATCTCAGTGCAAGTGGTTGCAGCGATGCAACAAGTTTCTTTAACTCTAGCCTTTCCTTACTTGCTTTTGTAGTGCACATGGAAAACTGCGCATAGTTTATATCTGCAATAGTTTTCCAACCACTTACAATTTTGCTTCCAACATTACCCGGATAAGAAACTAGAATGCCGCATACCCATATCATTAGTATTATTAATACCCAACCTGGAACCATTAATATGTACAGTAGCAGAGGCATTCTATGCCGTCCCTTAATTACAAGCCAACTTATTAAAACCAAACCCCAAAAAATAGCAGAAATTCCCAAACTTAAGCTAAAACTCACTAGGTGCTTAACTCTACAAAACGACAAACGGAATCTAATGTAGGAACAAACTATTTGAAACGTATTATTATAAGCACCTAAAAATTCAAAATTATAATAAATAACGTGAATTCTACATATTAACGCAACAAGAAGAACAGCAAAAAATAGAATCGTTCGAGCCATTTCAAAACTCGGCAGCATTGACAAAAGTCGCACAACAAAACAAAAGCATTTTGTTTGCAAATCTTGCTCTGCATAGTCACCAAATTTGTCCTGAAAGGCAAAATAAAGCGGGTCAAAATGAAAATACAGGCAACAAATAAAAATTAGATGTGGCGCCGGTTGCAAGAAAACTATGGTAAATAGGATGCTTCGGTTTATAAGATTTGTTACTCGGTTTGATGGCTGAAATGAAACATCTGAAAACACAAAAAAAAACTTTTTGAAGATTAACTGTTTTACAAAATGCAAGGTTATTTAAATAATTGAATTTACCTTGAATATATAAGCTGCCGAAGCTCAACATAGACTCTAGGTCTCCTAAACAGTGTCGACTAGTCCAAAGAGTTATCACAATTAAAAGTAGTACACCGCAAGCTAAAGCCGCAAACGTGTGCATGAAAACCATTCCAGTATTGTAACCATCCATTGGCTTGACAAAGAGGTGAGTACATATGTTGTAAAGGCTTGCAGACAGGATTAGTACAGTTAGAAACGCGGAAGTGAGATAACGAAACCATGTTTTCTTAGAACGACAGACTGAAATACGGGTGAAATCAGAGTTCCACTCAAATGGGAATTTGGGCAAGTAGAAATATTCTAATGCGAGAATTTTGTATGATGCAATTTCTAATGGGTTTAAACCAAGTGTTTTATTAAATTGTCTGAGGCGAGTACTGAAATCTAGACGCATCATAAGAAGTAGCAAGTTGAGAAGCTACGCTGTTACAGGAATACACTGGAAAGTAGAAAATTTTATCTTTTTGATGTTAGTACATCAATTGTTTCACAAACCACTAAAGATCTTTGATCTTTGTGTCTAGAAAGATACTGGAGTGTATCATAAACTAAAAATATATTTGTTTTGACAGATTTCTGAAAAAACATTACTTTGAGTTACCACAGAATACTTAGATAAATGTTATCATGTATTATAGAAACTGAAAATTTATCTGGCTGATAGAATAACTGCTACAAGTGACCGACTATATTATAACCGTGGTTCTGCCGTAAGTAAAAATGTTTTTTTTTAATACATCAGCAAGAAAAATATTTATTAACCTTAAAAAACATATAAGGTTATATGACCATTTTAAAAAAATTAATGTAAAAAATATGAACAAAATATATTTTGTAGGAATTCATACTTTGTATTTGTTAGGACTAGATAGTTAAAATAATATTAATTTCAAGTTAGGAGTTCCAGCTTATAAAGCTAAATAAAATTAAAGTTGTTATTAAGATGTATATTTTATTCAACAGAATATGAGAATATTTAATGGGCTTACATACATACCAATCCCCTATACGTATATAGGCCGAGGTGGACGTAACTATAATTTAAGCGACCTTTTACTATATTTCAATACAGGTATATTAGGTCGCGCACGCGGCTGACATTTAAAATTTTAATTTTATTCTTAACAATTTCTTTAAAGTATCGAGAATAATTTCAATATTTTTTAAAACTAATTTTCATGTTTTTAAGTATGTGTATATACTCCCTTTCTGTGTAATTATATCAAAGTGTATAAAATAATAAAAGCTCATACATTTTTGGGATTGACCAATACTTCGTTACTGATGTTTTTATGATTTCGTAATTACTTATTTTGATTACGAGTCGCAGAATTGTGGTTCCCCACATGGTCAAATTAGCTAGCCCAATGTAATGTTTTAAATACATAACTCTACTAAAGCAACTTTCAATATTAACGGAGCTCAAGAAATAATGAAATTACAAACGAAAATAATGACATTTTTACAAACTAATATGTTTAGTACTTTTGAAACATATCGTATAAACTTTCATTTTCATAAAAGCACATAACCGATTTTGTGCGAAATGAGTTAAGTTCAATTCTATTAGGCTAATATTCGTCCAATTTATATTTGTGCTAAAGTGTTACGTTATATAGTGCACTAAGTTGCTATGCTGATTTCTAATTTCGGCAAATTCGCCTTGCCATTATTCTAATGTAATAATAATCAAACAATTAAGATTTGGTAGTGAATATATATCACTGCGATACAAAACATAAATATACATACATTGTTTTGAACCATATAAATGCCTGTTCTCAGTAACGTTTCCTTATTAAGTTTTGTTTTATATTCGTAGTTAATAATTTTAAATTCACCAATAGATTCAGTCTTGGACAGCAATAGCCCGTATATCATACAGTTGCAAATTTATACTAGCAGAACTACGTCAATTACCCGATCCAGCAGATTTTTAAAATAGTTCATAATAAACTCAATATCAATTTCAAAGAAGGGTTCATAAACTAAGGCTACTGGTTTTAGCGAAGCCAAGGTTCTTTTAATTGTACGATGTTCCCTTTTCACATTTGGATTAAGAAAAACCAATTTTGAATATGCTAGGTTTGTATGATTTTGCCATCGCCTAATAGACTTATTTCCAGACTCACTTGGGTACGAAACAATTGGAGTGCATATTCCTATTAGTAGTATACCCACTACCCACACTGGACCTATTACTATATACAGCTGCACTGGGATTATAGCTCTTCCCTTAACAACAATCCAGCTGCCCATTATCATTAGCACAAATTCAGCGGAGAGACCTACAGATACTGCAAGCCCAACTAGGTTTTTAATCGTTCCAAACACAATACGGAATCGGTTAAAACAACGTACCGTTTCAAAGCAGGCTTTGTGAGTTTTTATTTCCGTTCCTTCCAGATTCCAACAAAGAATGCGAACTTTTATAACAACGTGTACAATAAGTAAGACACAAAATATTGCTGTTCGAATAATCTCAAAAACTATTGACATGTGCAAAGTTCGCAGACAAATCCAGAACAATTTCATTTGCATTGTTTGATTTTCGTAACTACCGAAGAAAACCTGTAGCACAAAAAAGCCCGGATCCTTACAAAAATAGAGTGTACTAAAAAACCCAACGTATGGCACTAGTTGCGTTGCCAATAGCAACATAATAAGGCTCAAGTCAATCAGTTTAGTAGTTCGATTTGATGTTTGGAATTGATAACCTGTAAACAATTTATAATAAATCATAAGTTGTCAACTTGCTAACCATAATACTATAATTATTTAAAGCTGTGTGACATACCTGGAACAAACAAGGTGGAAAAATTTAACAATTGATTTGCACCCTCTAAGTTTTGTTTAAGCTTCCAAATCGCCAATACACCTACATAAACTACACATACAAACACTACAACATAAACATGGAACACAATTACGGGACCGTTGTAGCCTGGTTTGGACTGGACAAAGGTATGAGTAACGATGTTGTACAGAATTGCTAAAACTGCTAATAGGGACAACGCCATGGAACATAAATACAAAACCCATTTGTGTGTTGAACGGGCGACAAATATTCCTGAGAAATCTGAGTTGCATCCGAAAGGTGGTTTTGGCAAATAAAAGTATTGCAATTGCAGGATTTTGTATGAAACGATTTGTAGTTGTGTAAATGCTTGGGTTTCTGGGAACTGATTTTGGAATCTGTTTAAAATAATGCGCAAGTGTTTAAACATGTTTACGGACAAGCAAAAAGTCAAAGCTACTTGACAAATTGAAAAATAAAACTGGAAATTACAACCTTTCAGCAGGACTACTTGAACTTGTCTGAGCTTGGCCTACTATACCGTATGAACATTTTAGAAATGTCACGTGCGTTTTATACTACTATAAGCCACTATATATTTTTTACAATAATTTTCAATAAATTTTAGTTGCGTAAGCTATAATTTCTTGCAAGTATTTGTGATGTGGTATTTTATTTGAAACATCCATGGTAAACCATTAAAAGGTGTTCGCTGCTAAAAACTATATAAATATAAAATAGCCAGGTTTAGAGCCCACATAGCCTAGTTTTGAGCCCACATAGCCTAGTTTTGAGCCCACATAGCTTAGTTTTGAGCCCACATAGCCTAGTTTTGAGCCCACATAGCCTAGTTTTGAGCCCACATAGCCTAGTTTTGAGCCCACATAGCCTAGTTTTGAGCCCACATAGCCTAGTTTTGAGCCCACATAGCCTAGTTTTGAGCCCACATAGCCTAGTTTTGAGCCCACATAGCCTAGTTTTGAGCCCACATAGCCTAGTTTTGAGCCCACATAGCCTAGTTTTGAGCCCACATAGCCTAGTTTTGAGCCCACATAGCCTAGTTTTGAGCCCACATAGCCTAGTTTTGAGCCCACATAGCCTAGTTTTGAGCCCACATAGCCTAGTTTTGAGCCCACATAGCCTAGTTTTGAGCCCACATAGCCTAGTTTTGAGCCCACATAGCTTAGTTTTGAGCCCACATAGCCTAGTTTTGAGCCCACATAGCCTAGTTTTGAGCCCACATAGCCTAGTTTTGAGCCCACATAGCCTAGTTTTGAGCCCACATAGCCTAGTTTTGAGCCCACATAGCCTAGTCTTGAGCCCACATAGCCTAGTTTTGAGCCCACATAGCCTAGTTTTGAGCCCACATAGCATAGTTTTGAGCCCACATAGCCTAGTTTTGAGCCCACATAGCCTAGTTTTGAGCCCACATAGCCTAGTTTTGAGCCCACATAGCCTAGTTTTGAGCCCACATAGCCTAGTTTTGAGCCCACATAGCCTAGTTTTGAGCCCACATAGCCTAGTTTAGGACCCAAATGTCATGGATTAGAGCCCTAATATCCTTGATGAGAGCCCCAAAAGCCTGGATGAGAGCCCAAATAGCCTGGATGAGAGACCAAATAGTCTGGTTTGGAGCCCAATTAACCTGGTTTAAAGCCCGTTTGGCTTGGTAAAAAAATAACGTCTACAGATACACGGACACCAATATCTTAATTAGCTCTCGTACAGAAGCAGCGAGCTAATAAGTAATATAATAAAATCAATTACTTTTATTACTTTTAAATTTAGTTGAAATATTATATTAGCCGTTGAAAACTGGTCGTACAAATATCATATTTAAATTTTAAATCTAAATTATGCATACTTCATTTAGGCATGATATTTGCTTTACCAAGTATCTATGCTGCTCTTTGTATTGAACCCGGACAAGTCAATTTCTTATTATTTTATTAATCTTTTATAATTTGTTATGCTTGTATTACCTACCGGAATGTAATTTGTAAAGAGCTACAAGTGTTTGTATAGCCACATAATTATCTCAATGAGATGCAAAAAATTAATTAATTTTTTGACCATGGCGTTGATTGAAGATAATGGTTTGATTTGATATTACACACAAATATTGATTAATTGAATTGGTTGGAATTGGTGGATTCCCTTGCAATTTCAAAGAAACAAGTATACTTGTAGCTTTAGAATCTTCACCAATCACAAGATTATTAATTAAAATGACGTTTAGAAAACGCATCAAGCTCAAAGCCCACTAACAACTAAAAGTTAAACAAAGATCCATTCTTTTTTCTTTACATTTTTTAACTTTTAAATAATTGCTTAAGAACATCATGATCAAAATGGTGAATTGTGGAAGGTAAATAAACTAATTTTTAAAGTCGCGTTAATTTTTATAATGTCAACTCAACAACAGAATAATAAAATATTTTAAGTAATTACAAAAAAATGATAGGTAGTGAGGTAATTTTAGAAATAAAATATTGTACTAGAACAACTCAGTGGATAATGGTTTTTTCTATGAAGCTAATAGAAAGATAAAAATAGCAGATAGCGTAAGCCTTTCTAATATACTTTTTTTACCTCGCTTGTGCTTGTGCTTGCTCTTATAAGAAAATTGGTTTCAAATGAATAATAAAAAGGACAGATTTATTTTTAGACTTTATCCGAACATAACATATTTTTAATTTAACCCATTACTTCCCAGTACCTCAAACCAGTACAAATTTAAAAATTGCTTTAGTCTGTCGCACGTGTAGAATTTTAACAAGGCTTGTGCTAGACCTAAAAATATTCCATATAAGGCGTATACTTTATTCTAAAAATTCCTACTTTTTGCAGTAATTAAGTACTAAACATTGAAGATTGAGCTACTAAACAACACAAATCACAATGTCCAAACGTATAGCTATTTCCTATCGCCAAAACCTTAGCGAGTTTTACCGTCGCACAAGCATGTCCACTTTGCCCCGTGATCTACAAACCAAAGTCTTATCCCCGTTAGAAGTTATCGCTTTTCAACTTCACAAAAAAGGCTACTTCTACATGCCAAATCCTCCATATTACTGGAATTGGGACTACACTCAAATTTCCATTAGCCAGTCTAAACTGACCTGGTTTTGCTTCGGTTTTTCAATTTTCCTAAATCTGTGTATTGTCACAGGATGTCAATACGATATTTTAAGTCATCGGTTGATTCACCCAAAACTGGGATACAACGCGGGCATTTTGATGCTACATTGCTTTGCAGTTTTGGCTTGTGGAACAATGCCTGTTTTGGTGGCAATTATTTGGAAAAATAAAGTGTGCATTTCGGCGTATAATCAGCTGCTGAATTTTAATTCCGATTTTAATTGTGGTAAATAGAACAATTTACGGTTTTAAAAAATCAGTAATATTGCCAAAGTAAAATAAATGCATTTTAAATTCCAGGTTGCACGGAATCAAGCAAAGCCAGCAAATACATCGATTGTGGAATTTTGGCAATGGTTCTTGCCAAAATTAAATTCCCAATTTTAATCCTAATTTGTTCCCTTGTTTTCAAATTCGATCCATTTTTCTTCGTTTTTCAAGATATTTTTGGAAACTTTGCAAACGAAAGCACTTACGTAAAAGCGCTTTGTTTTACAGTTCGATTTGTTGTTGTTCTTGGCGGATTTGAATGTGCTAGAACTTTATCCTTCGTTTTAGCGTGTTTTGTAGTTCTGCTTGTTAATTTATACCAGATTCTGTGCAATCTTCAAAATTTGTTTTCAGTTTCCAAAACAGTCACAAATAAGTTAAAAGTGTTGCAAGTTTACAATATATTCTTCTTAGTTTTTGCCAAAGTCAATGAAGCGGTGAGTCAGTTGATGTCGCTTATAATTTCTTTTATTTTTTGGGCTGTTGTGGCTTTAAGTTGGGTGGTGGTAAAAGGAAAACATCTGCTGCCAATGCAATTCTACCTAATGATTGTGGCGATTGTAGTAGTCAATGGGGTAATGGGTTTGTGTGTGGTGAAAATTTCTTCTCATTTGGATTTTGTAGTGAAGACGTTGCTTAATAAGTGGAAAAATAAAGCTAAGATAGATTACGCTAGATTAAACATGTGCACTGCAAACGTGAAAAAGCAACATCTTCTATTTAAAAAGTTAGTGGTTTCATTGCACCCTGTAAAATTAATTTATAAACCGTTTTTTGCAATGAATTACCAGTTTCAGAGAGATTTTTCGAGAAATCTGGTGCTACGTGTGTTTGATGCTATATTGTTATTTTAAAAACGTTCAACCTAACGGATTTAGCGATCAATAATTTTTATACGTATTCGTATTGTTCAAAAAATAGTTCAAGTGTTTTATTTTAAGCCAATAAATATGCGCGTGTAAAGCCGCAGATATAAAATTTGAATACTTATTTTCGGTTCTTTTTGTTACTTGCAATACTAATGTCAGAAAAACTTGAACATGCTGAAGTGCTTATTGCGTTTCTGCTCCCATTGCTGAACTTGTATATGTATGCAATAAATGGGAATCGATACAAAAAAAGTCGACGCAATACTAATACATGCAAACACCATGACTTTAAAAAGATTTACCTTACTTATGAAACACTTTCAAGTATATCAGAAGCTATTAGGCGTCATCCATTAAAGACATCACTTTTATGGGTCGGTGGGTCACTCGGGTCGAAAGGTGACAACCTATGTTAAGTGCCTTGTCCTCTAATGGTAAAAAATCGTGACAGGGGTCAGTGGGTCACTCGAAAAATTGGGTTCATAAAGTGACGTCATTAGTGGACGAAGCCTTACCGGTGTATTGGTGGAAGTAAAATCCAATCACAAAAGAATACTCTGAACGGTTGTTGGAATTAAAAGGTTACGTTTAGATTTGTTGTTGTTCTATCTTTTTTGTAGTTTTTTATCCATTGACATTGAATATCTAAATCAGTTTATGCGACCAACGATCCGCAAGCAAGGTTGAAATGCAAATAGAAAATGCAGTTTTTTATTATTACAATTAACAATTTTATGTTCAAACTTTTATTCATGCGCATGAATTAAAAGTTGTAGGAAAATTAGAACAAGCCACTTACATAGATGGTTTGTATTTTACTTTGCTAAATTTTTCTAAGTTATAACATGATTTTATCTAACAAAGAAAATCAAAGCCCCAAATTTGTAGACCTACTTCGATGCTGCGCATCTAAAAATTAAATTGGAGCTGTCGTGTTTTAAATAAGTATGTGTAAGTTGCTTACACATGCGCTTACTGCAACAAAAAATAATTCCATTAAACTGTGCCCTTTTCTGTGGTTCAATAACTTCAGCAAAAAGGAGTTGATGTCTCCTTAGAAATTAGTATAAAAGGTTATGGTTTTTCAAAGCGTTCCATTTTAATTATTCAGAAAGCCTACACAAGTCAGCGTTCTATTTTACGCGTGGACACTTTTTAATAAATCCATTTATTACATACATATATTTTTTGCGATACTTCTCCGTTAATTAATATTTTCCAAAATCGAAGAACGTCAACAATTCAAATTACAATCCGATCTACTGCTATGTTGGAACTTTTATTCCAATTACTTACATAAGACAAAACCAGTGATTAACTTTTAAATTTTTAGTTAAAATATTTTTTTAGCTCCATGATTATGCATAAGCGCGAGTACGACACAGTGAATTACTTCTACGGATTTGCTTCGCTGTCTAGATGACTTCTAGAAACACACACAGATCCGGTCGCATACAACAAATTAACGAATGAAAAATATAAGCTTGCAAAATATAGAATAACACCTACATTGGAATGCTGCTTAGATTTGGACGGCTATGTGGATTAACAAAAAATATTACTTGATGCATTTGAATATAGTCCATGTTAAAAAAAGAACCCCTTACGGTTTAGGGGAAAAGTTTAAGTTTGTTCTTAGAATATTTATTGAATTTTATTTATACTATTTTATGACTTCATTGGGCAAAATGTGTCTTTATGAATATTAAAATATATTAGTACAACTGAAGTAGAACTTTACGTAGCCTTGTATTATTTTAGTTTAGCGTTTTTAATACATATAGGCAAAACGCATGAGTGAATATTCGTATTTACATGAAAAAATTCCGTTATTCTACTAGGCTGCTCAGTTCAGAAACTTAAACTACTAAGAAATAAATAATCAAACATTTAAATAGCAAGGTTTTTTAAAGATTATTGCAGTACCACTCCATTCAATTAGGGATCAATATTGCATCCTAATGTCTTATATTTTAAAATTCTTAAATGCTAAGTTAAGTTTAAGCAATCAGTAGATAACATGCACATTTCTAATAATTAGCACCACAACTGCACAATAAAACAGTTGATGGGAACAGTTTTCAATGCTAAATATATACAAATCCACTTAAAAGCAAATGAAAAATTAATCCTTCTGCAATTAGTATATTGATTGAATAAAAATGCTCACTAACAAACCAAGTTACTCATTATTAGTAGGTAACCGTATCTTACAGGCTACAGGATGTGTTTTGCTGGCGTACTTGGCTTGGAGAACTTGGCTGGCGTAGCAAATTTAAAACTTGTACTGGTTGTCTATTTTTAACTGCAATGTCATAAGCCGTTTGGTCCCCAATGTTTTTATTCGCTTTGCTGACTCCGGCTCTGACAAGTATTTGAATAGTTTCTATGAGACATGCTTCTGATGCCCATCTAAACCCAACGGCATTTTGTAAAACATTATTCTCCATGATATCAAGTTTATTTACATCACATCCCATTGATACTAGAAGTTTAATCACTTCCATTTGTTTACTTTCCGTAGCAAGAAATATTGGGGTTTGATAGTCGTCAAAGTCCATTTCAACCAGTGACTTATCATTTAACAGCAACAACTTTACCACATTAAAATAACCAGCGGAGATAGCTTCAGCAAGCACGGAACGCACAATTTTTTTATCCAGTTTTATCAGCAAATCACTTATAATCTTAGTCTGGCTTATGTTGTCAAGAAAACACAGGAAACGTAAAACTGTTCTAGCTACTTTTTTGATAGTAGCAGCACTGTAGTAGTAGTAGTAGTACTTTTGAAGATACGTATCCCATGTTTCCAAATCTTCAAACAGTATTCTACCAGTTGGCATATCAAAAAATAATTTGCATAACTTAAGAAAATTTTTCTTCGACTTGTACTCCGCGGAACAGTGAAGCACATTACGTCCTTTTTTATCAAATTCTTTCACGTGAGCCCCCGTTTTAACCAAGAATTTTATTGCTTTCAAATGAATATTTTTCGCTAACAAAGGGCTTGGGCTGTCACCGTATTCTTCATTCAACAGTGATAAGGTTTCTGACAGTAGCAACTGCGCAATTTCTAGTTTCTTTTCTATTAACCCGTCGTCTTCAAATTCACTGTTTTCTACACACAGATGAAGAAGTCCCGCATTTGTAAGGGGCAGTTTTTTAAGAAAATACAGGGCAAGTTTATAATCAGTACGTTTTACTACTGTTTGGATAAGGCTTATTTTATCAGAAGATATTTCAACAAGGTCTAAGTTAAAATTGCTTTTGAAAAAATTACATAGTCTTTGAATTGTTTCAAGCCTGCAGTTTTTTACTGCTATACTCAGCAAACGTGCCTTACGAAATTCATTGTTTTCACCATGTATATATTGTTCTTGTTTGGACTGTAGCACATTTTCTATACCTTTTAAAATTATTTCTAGAAGCATATCATAATCATGATACAAACATTGTTCCAACGAGTCCCAAAACATAGCGGACTTTTCGAAAGTGATTGTTGGGCAAAAAAAATTAATGTCTTCATTTGTATTGCAATCAGTAACCAAGGCGTTAAGAAAATAAGCAACTACACTTTCACTAAGTATCCATTTGTTAGGGAACCAGCGTTCAAAAATTCCGTCAAATGCAAGTTGCGCGATATCATGTTGATTAGACAATGTTGATACTTGTACATGTGACATCGTAAAAACTGCTTTTGCAAAGTATTCAGCAACTAAAAACTCGGCAACGGTTCGATGCCAAAATTCAAACTTTCCACCTTGAAGTGCTGTGTTTAAAAGGCCTGGCGACAAAATCATTTCGTTACTTAAATCTTCAAATAGTGCAACATCCCTAGCCATCCTTGTTTCCAAATCTGGAAATATAAGTTTGATAGCTTGCCAAACGTGAAAACTTTTTAACTGACATGCAACATCGCAATCAAGCTGTAAAATTTTATTATTATCATTAATACACGAATAAGAGCATTTGCTATCTCCAAGCTGTCGCTGTATATACTGTGAATAAATTTGCGGAAGTGAATTTACAATGTGCTGATTATGACTGGTTACTTCCATTTCACTTTGATTTGCAAACAGTGCGGCTTCTTCTGCAAAAACCTCCGCAATCAGCTTGCATAACAACGGTACACCTGTAATATCTTTTTCATGTTTTGTTAACGAGGAGTTTATCCTCTGAAGGCAATGTTTTGCATATTTCGACAGTTTGTCTTTATCACTCAAATCGTTTAAAGCTTCCCAGTGTTGCGTAAGAAAAGTAACCTTAGCTTTGTCGTCAAACGGTAAAATGTCAAAAGCGATCACACCAAGTGTATTTTCCAGTTTATTTCGAGACACTGGACGAGATGTTAAATAAATTGTTGCTGTAGGAACTGTGTCTAGGATCTTACGACAAAATGACATGACAGTAGTCAGTTCTGCCTCCTGTAGTTCGTCTAGTCCATCAAAAAATATTGCATATTTTATACTTTTGTTTTGAAGAATTTCTTCAAGAATGCGTTTGGCAAATGGTAAGGTCGAGACGTAATTTAGCAGAACTGTTTTTACATCATTATTTTCTGGATCATAGTTAAAACAATCTTTTGGCTGAGAATAACAAACAATGGAGTCAGATTTTGTTAAACTAATATGTCTAGCGATATGTTCCAACAATTTTGATTTTCCCATTCCAGGTAGGTCACAGATGCAAACACCTTTAATCTTCTTTTGAACCACCGTTTCCACCAAATTATCCTCTGAAATATTTTCCTCTCCCAATGCACTATAGGGCGCCCAGTTCCTATCTAAAGGGAAAAATTAGTTTCAAAATGAAACAAGTACTACTCGATAGAAGACGTTTTGCTCTATTAATTTTTGAAAACCGCATGTTGCTACTCTTCCCCGTTCAGGAGTTATTTAGCTTCAAAGTTGGGGTAATTTTACACAAGGTTAAAAAATGAACGGATATTTTTTTAAAATTTCATGAAATAGTTTTTAAAAGTATTATAATATGTGTTAAATAGAAAAATATTCAATGAAATAACTTCCAAAGTAATAGTTCGTGCTTGCTTTTGCCAATTTAGCAGGTGGCGCCACAAAAATTTGCGAATGATTCTAGTACACAAGTGGCTTAAAATGACATTTCTTGCAAATTTTTGTGGCGCCATCTGCTAAATTGACAAAAGTAAGCACGAACTACTACTTTGGAAGTTATTTCATTGAATATTTTTCTATTTAACTCAAAATATAATACTTTTAAAAACTATTTCATGAAATTTTTAAAAAATATCCGTTCATTTTTTAACATTGTGTAAAATTACCCCAACTTTGAAGCTAAATAACTCCTGAACGGGGAAGAGTAGCAACATACGGTTTTTAAAAAATGAATAGAGCAAAACGTCTTCTATCGAATAGTGCTTGTTTCATTTTGAAACTCTGCCTCAACTTTTTTCAATGTTATGTATTATGTATGTATCTTCAATAATGTGTTCACGAAGTATATCAGAAACACCTGATGTGTCTTCAAGTAGAAATGTTCGTTCATCTTCATCATAACTTATCAGGTGCACGGGATTGTTTGTCTTTTCACGTATTTTCTGCCAGTGTGATTCATCATGTAGCATAATACATCGTGAAGTAATTTCGCGCATGAGCAGTTCCCTGGTGGAAGACTCAATTGCATAACTGCGGACATACCTTCTGAGTTGAGCTCGCTCTATTCCTTTAAAAACAAACATATCGGGGCATGCTGTTTCGAAAACATCTGGGTTAATGAGGTAAGTCCTGTAGCTTTTTTGCAAGTGCTGCCGTAACATAAAAGAGCTACCAAAAGTTTTTTCGACTTTAAATTCTGCATTGTCTTTATCGTAGAAAATTAGATGCACTGGAATGCGATTGCGCACCTTAGAGCAAATTGTTTCCCAATCCTTGTCGTCTTGCAAAAGAACAAATCTGTCGGTTATCTTCTTGCATTTCACCAAGTCAGTAGAAAGTTCAATGGCACATGAATAATCGAGAAATTCTCTGAGTTGAAGTCGGTCAATGTTCTTAAACACAAATATATCGCAGCAGGGTTTCTTGAACAAATCAGGATTTACATTCACCCGACGCGAAAGTAGTCTTGGAATGTAAAACGGTGGTGCGGCAGGAATTGTTTCACGTAACAAATCAATTGTCTGATTTTTTAGAAAAATTTGTTCGTGTAATTTAATGCGATCTTCATATGTACATTTTCTTTCTTTCCACGACAAGATATTTTCTATCTGGTTGGAGTCTAAGATGCTTCTTAGTTTGCAGGTTTTTCCTAAGAATTTTACTTCAGTTTCTTTGAACAGGTCAATTGGAAACACAAGAAGTATTTCTAATGCACCGGTTTGGTTTGTCTCGTTTAATGATTTCATAAGATCATAGTAGCCTTTCCTTCGCGTAATTAATATCCTGTAGAGCAAAGTCGCTTTATCATGTGCCGTTCGTTCTGCATTCTACAAAAACCCCTTATTAATTTTCAACAGTTAGCTTTTAATTTTGTCTTCATGTTGTAACGCCTGAACTTACTATTTCCTGAACATCAACGGTTCCTAATAAACCTTTGGCTTGCAACAATGCCAGAAAGTACGAGCTGCACACAGTAAATGGCACAAGGGATGGTAAATTTTTGTTTATGTGACTGATTTGCCAAGCTTCCATTTTGCTGCAAAGTGTTAATCAAGGATTCATACATCTACTAACTTGAATTTCTTTCATACACAATTACAGTGTTTATTTAAACTAAGACGTAGCCAACCATATTTCGAAACAGTCGGATTGGGGAAATACTTCATGTATAATGGCAGTATGAATTTTATGGCTGAGGCTGGTGGCTACGAGTTTTAGGGCTGGGGCAATGAATTTTGGGGCTGGGGGCTACGAATATTTGGGCTAGAGGTTATGAAAATTTTGGCCGGGGGCTATGAATTTTGGGGCTGGGGCAATGATTATTAGGGCTGGGGGCTATGCTTATTAGGGTTGGGGCTATACATATTAGAGCTGGGGGCTATGAATATTACGGCTGACGGCACCCTGCCGCCTACCAAAATCTCATGCACAAAATCCTATTTACACAAAGCAGAGCATCTCTGCTTATAAGATCAACATTCAACACATCTATATTGCAAAACACTACTGTCGGACTACGAACACGCTCTGAATCCTAAAATGTCTTATTACAGTAACTAACCGATTCAAAAAAATAAAATTCATTAAAACATGAAGGAATCCATAAAAGTTGCTACTTACAAGGATAGTTAACTTTCCAAAGAGCGAATGGTGACGACTTCCCTATAAAGACGTAAAGTTGGTAGCACTAAACTTTTTTGTGCAGAAAAAGACGCCTTAGTAATTCAATGGGGTAAACACCTTGCAAAAATAGAAATGAAATAAAAGCACTTTTAAAATGTGTTCGTTACTTCAGTCCGTGTAACCAAAAACTGCGTAGTTAGCTTTATACTTTACCAACTGGAGAGGCTATACTTTCTTATCAGAAGTATTATCATTGAGTTTTTTGCACACGGCTCTGATAATATGACCGTCCGCTCAGGGATTTCCAGTGTTGTTTTCCTAATGTAGTGGAGATATAGTCTGATATGGCAGTCTCCGCATGTAATACTCAAAAACAAAACACTCAAAACCTTGCATTAAGTGAACACGTGGAGCCACATAGATAATTTGTCCTATTACGTAAGCTACGGTGCACAGTGTGTGTGAAACAAAAAATATTATATTTTATAACTCCATCCACTTTATCGTGGTAATGATGCATTATTTATTTACGTTATCTTATTAACCATACAAAGGTGAGGCATTTCATACGCAGTTATTGTGTTTGTCAAGTGGGTCCAACCAGGTCAGATTATTTTTTTCTCTTGTATTCTGGCTTATTGCTCCAGTTTGGGAAATGTAGAGTATTCAGGGACAAATAAAAATGATAAAGTCATTTTCTATATTTTTTACTCAACCGTCAGTCAAATTTCCCAAAAGGTGCTCACTGCTCAGTAATTCCATAGTGCTTGCATATATACATATCAAAGATTAGTACCTAAGTACACTTGGTTGATCAAATTAGTTTAAAAATCTACACGTAATCAATTGAGTGGGATTTTTTTTATCAGGAGTTACTTTGTCGCTGTTGATTTCAGGTAGTTAAGCTGACATAAAAGTAACTTTAAGGTGGAAGAAATCATAAGATTAGGGAAAATTTATTCAAAAACCCAAACTTAACATAAATATAATACAATTGTACAGGCGCCTGTATCCATTTTAATTTGTCAGGACAATGGTTATATTAATTTGACCCTTTTGGTTAAACAAGAAACAATGATTATTTTATTTAAAAAAAATTAAAACTAAAAATTAAATGCCAGCATGTAAATTGTTGACACGTTTAATTCAGTCTCTACTAGCTCACATACAATCAATGTATACAAAGGCATGTTTAAAATGTGACATATAGAAATGATTAGATTCTTTATTGGTTGACATTTAAAACTAACTAGGTACATAAATTATGGCTATTAAACTAATTAAGTAGTTCACAATAGTACAAAAACATGCATGAATTATTGACACTTATTAAATCAGAATATTTCTTCCTACATCCAGTAAATACGTTATCTAATGTTCAGCTAGCTTTGTAAAGCTAAAATTTCAATATTGCATCAAATACTCTATTACAAAGATTTCTTAAAAAGTCCCTCCGAAACTGATAGTCAATTGCGAAAAAGGGCTCATATATAAACCTAATTGGCTGCAAAGAACCCACCCGTTTTTTCAACAAAGCATGTTGTTTCCTTACACTTTTTGTACACATAGTCAATCCTGCATACCTCATATTAACTTTATGCTGCCAGCTTTTAATCACCCGTTTTACAAAATTATGTACGTAAGACGCCAATATAATAACACACAAAATTGAACCTATGCTTATTGCATCAATTACCGCAATCATTAAATAAAACTCAAGTGGAATTGTTTCATATCCTTTTAGCACCACCCAACTGATAAGCACAATCGACCAAAAAAATGCGGATATGGACAAAGACAACAGTTGACCTATTGCTTGCTGTACTATTCTAAACACTAAACGAAATCTTTTGTAAGCCCGCAATATTTCAAATAGGAAGTCTATTCCACGCCGGAATGTAAATAATCTTTTAAAATTGCAAAGTATTGTACAAATGTTTACAAGCAGCACAACAAAACATACAATTATAAACGTTAAAGTTCTACAGCACTCAAAAGAAGCTAATACGGCTATAAATCTTACAACATAACAAAATATTTTTGTAGAAGTATTTTGATTGGATGTGTTTCCAAAAATATCTTGAAAAACGAAATAGTATGGGTCAAACTGGAAACCCATTGAACAAAACACAATCAGAAATGGAAATAGTATATGAGCATACATCATCACTAGAACGCACCAGTCGATAGACTTTGTAGTTTTGCTAGATCCGCGACATAGAAAACCTACAAAAATGTAAAAGAAAACTTAAATTTTTCCATAAAAAGTAAGCTTTTTGGGCTTAAAACCTGTATACATGCGTCAAAAAGGGCGTTAAAATTCAGCATCTGATTAAAGCCGGTCACGCACTCTTGATATTTCCAAATGATTGCACATGCCAATGGCATTGCTCCACAAGCAACAATTGCGTAGCAATGCAGCATCAGAATGCCAGTGTTGTATCCTTCTTTTGGGAAAACAAACAGATGAGTCACTATGTTGTAAAAACATCCGGTAACAATTGCGAGATTTAGCAGAAGAGAAATTGCAAAGCAAAGCCAAGTTTGTTTGGACCGGGTAAAGCAAACTTGTGTGTAATCCGAGTTCCAGTAGTAAGGACTATTTGGCATGTAGGAAAACCCGGTTTTGTGTACTTTAAATGTAATTACTTCGAGTGGTGTAATGCCTTGCGTGTTTACATTTTGGGGCAACATAGGAACGCTTGCACGTCGATAAAAGTCATATAGGTTTTGTTGAAAACCTTTAGATTGCTGATAGACCATTGTGTGTGAGTTAGCTCTTCCCAAAGTTCTATCTGGTTTCATAAATTTCCTAAATAATATTTCTATTTTGAAAATAAACTAAAGCTTGAAAAGAGCTGATTTTTGAAATTTTCATGCACGATTAAGAATTTTAGTAATGCTCAATGTTTTGTATGAACTACAGAACTGCTTCTCAACTAGTGAACACGCGCGTCCTAAATAAACTGTTCAACCATTCTCAAAACATTTAACGATTTAATCTTATATGTCATTAGCCCGCTTACAACAAAACAAGTCGTAATATGTATTTAAAGAATTTGCCTTGGCAGTTGTTAAGTAAAAATATAGACATGTAATTTCTCTGCCGGATAGAATCTTCGGTTTCCCGGAAATTCTAGGCATACTCTCCGAAAAGTCAAAAAATAATCATCACTCTGCAGAAAAATGATTTTTTCCGGGAAATGTATTATTTTTGTCGTCTTACTTAAATTTGACAACGTCATTAGCATATTGGACATACGATGAAAATTTGTTGTTGCGCATATTAAATTTGTAGGGACATGTTTGTACAGGAAAAGAAAGTAAAATGGTATCCTAAAGTCTCTGGATGATAGTCAAAACTTTTGACTCAAAAGTAGCACAAGGGTTCACGTGGTAGTATTAGATTCTGATTTATGTTTTGAGCGTGTAGTGCATAGTAGAGCTGGTTATCACTGCAAAACGATTAAAGTGGAAAATATTAGTTTCTGAGGAAGATATTTCATTGCATTGGAGAACCAAGCGCACACTTATGTTTCTGAAACTTGTGATACTATTGATTACTATTACGTACATAGCAGCAGTAAAATTGCAGTGCTAGGTTAAAACAAATTTCTCTGCAAAATGGAGTTGCAAATTTTTTGGGTAAATCTGCAGCTGACAACTACCAAAATTCATTACGGATTAATTCCAGAACAAAAGGCTATGAATGTTTTACAAAAGTGACAACACCCACCAGAATTTAAGTGCCTTTTAAATCAAAGCAAGTTTAGGAATCTTCTAAAGATTTTCATGTACTTGTACTCCGTATTTCATCTAAAAATCCTTAGCTCTTAGACTTCACTTGTATTTGTTTTGATTTTTAAGTCTTAGTTTTCCATGCATGTTAGTCGCTTTCGCTATTCTACGAAAAAATCTAAATGACTTCAGAGGTTATGACTGGTAGATTATGTACTAAAAGAGGACCAGGTCGTCCAAATTAGTAGTGCATTACACGTATTGTATGCATTGTAAAAAGGAATCTAATTTTGAATGAAATGACAAAAATAATACATTTCCCGGAAAAAATCATTTTTCTGCAGAGTGATGATTAATTTTTGACTTTTCGGAGAGTATGCCTAGAATTTCCGGGAAACCAACGATTTTATCCTGACAAATAAAATATTGCCAAAAATATATAGTCATGAGATACTTAACAAAAACATGTTGCCCTTTTCCGTGTCTGTTTCTTTAGAAAAATAATGTATTTTTAAGAGTAAAAATAGCAATACAAATAATTTTTATTTCAATTTATTTCTTATCTGAAATCTTTCATTAATTTTTTGAAGCAGAGAAGAATCACAATTGTGTGAATAATTTTCTATTTAACTTTGCTGAAGCTTATCAGTAAATTCAAATACTGTGTTGTATTAGAAAGAGAATCCCATTTGGTTGCAAATTGAGAAGTAACTACTGAATGAAATTTAAGGTTTTATAGTGTAAGTTGTTTACGTACTTCTAAAGTTTAAAATACTAGTACAGTTTCAAGCACACTATCCACTAAATTTCTTGCAAACTCCTTGTGAAATTGATCATCTATTACAAAAAACGGTTCATAAACTAACTGAATTGGCTGTAGAGACCTTAGGCATTTCCTGATTTCAACATAATCTTTTTTGAACCAGAACGTTTCTTGAAACGTTCTGAACCTATATTGTAAGCTAACATTAATCTGCCAGTTTCTAAGTATTTGTTTGGCGGTCTTATCTAAATTGGAAGAAATCATAACTACGCATGTAACAAGCACAAGCAATACTACTCCAAGTGATACACAAATCAGATACATTTGCAAAGGCAAAAGTCCTTTTCCTTCAACAGCCAACCAACTAGCAAGGATTATTGACCAAAATAAAACCGAGAATATGACAGACAATAATGAACTCAGAGCTTTTTTTACTGCGGCGAATGCAACAACAAACTTGTTATAAATTCGTAAAACATTCAAGGAGCTTAAAACGCCAGTATTTGCTGTAACCAAATTTTGAATAGTGCAAAGTATTTCGTAAATGGCTGCAATTAAAATAATTACGCAGTCTATGATGTATGTTGCCGTTCGGCTGCACTCGAATGCTGCCAGCACTGTTACAAGTCGTATCATAATAGTTAGGCAACTAGTAAGAAGTGATTGCTCAGCATAGATTCCAAATATGTCTTGACATATAAAATAGTACGGATCGAAGTGGAAGTAAAGTGAAAAAAATATGACAACAAATGGAACTGCAAGCATGATTGGTACTGCAAGAAGTAGTCCGTAGTCCGCAAATTTGCGGGTTCTGTTGTTATGAAAAGCCAAAAATTTAGAATTGGAATTCAGCATGGCTTTAAAGTTTAGTACATTGTTGAAACCCTTTAAACATTCGGGATACTGCCAAATAATCAAGGCTGCCACAGGCATGGAGCTACAGCCTAGTACTGCACAGATATGTAAAGCTAGAATTCCAATATTGTACTCAGGTTTTGGTTCCAGCAAAAGGTGAGTAGTTATGTTGTAAAAGCTTCCAACACTAACAAGCAAATTCAGAGCTAGAGATGTCGTAAACAAAAACCAGGTTTGCTTTTTACGGGAAAGCAAGATATGGGTGAAATCCGAACTCCATTCAAGTACGTATTTTGGCATGTAGGAAAATCCGCGGTTGTAAAGTTGAAACAACAAATTTTCCAAAGGAGTTAATGCCTCCGCGTTGGTCAGCTGACTTTCTAAAAGGTTTGAGAATCGAAAACGCATATTATTGGATCTGGTAATGCTGTAAGAAGCCATTGCAAATGTGATCCGCTTTCATCCGCAAGTATAAAACTGCGGACAAACCTGGATATCTGTTGGCTTTCATACGAGACTTACGTCAACAAATTTGCGCAAACATGTTCAAGGTTCTTCCGGAAAAACTTTATTAGCATTTTGATCGTTTTGCAATAGCACAGTATACTCATGTTTTTATACATAAATATTTTCAATGTATATGCATGTTCGATCGAATGACAAAACAAAAAAGTTGTTATTAAATGCAACAATGTTTACAATGCAAAACACGAATGATTTGAAAATTAATTTCCGGATTCTACTTCTATAGTTGTTTACCTTGATAAACGTTTACTTGTCTACATGTTTTATTGTAAATCATTAGCTCTAACTTTTTATTATATGAATTTCACCATGTTCGGTCAACGTGTTTGTGTGTTCTTAAATGTAAAAATAGTTCATTCTCACAAAGCAAAGAAATTTACTAAAGACCATTTTTATGCTACTTTAGTCTGTTTTAATTAAATTGGAAATTGCATCTTTTTGAAACTTCATCGTATTCGTAGAAAGGCAAACTAAATTTGCTTTAGTAATAATTTGGATATAAAAAGGCAAGAAATTTGTATTTTTGGTATACAGAGACCGAAAGAAGTCAATGCTCAAAAATCGGTAAAATCCCGGAAAAATTACCTTTTTTGAATGGCTTTGCTACCTTTGTACTAGCGCATATTTTTCCATGCTTGAAACTTACGCATGTACATAATTGCCTGGGCTATACGTATTACAAATTAGATTAACCATTCTCTTTAATTGCTTTGAAACACAAGCAAGGAAACCTTTCTCAATCTTTCTGGAAAACTCCACGTATGTGTTTCCGTATTGTACATATATAGTTATTAGCCTTGACAAAATTTGCAACAAAAACAAGTAGTTTTAACTTTTTCTCCGTTGCTTTTAGCTTTAATTAAAACCATTATTTTCTCCAAATTCCTCTAAAGTGTTTGTGTTTTATAAATGTAAAAACAGCTTATCTTGAAATAGCTAATTACAATTGCTATAACACACCTCATATTCTACTACGCTAGGTTTTAATTAAATTGAAAATTGCTTCTTCTTAAAATATTATCTTGTTTGTGAGAAGGCTAACTGAACTTTTGATAGTGTTTAGCTGTGAGTGTATTATCGTTTGGATATGGAAAGGCCTGAAATTTGTAACTGTCTGTATAAAGGTATGTTTATGTATTTTCAATGTGCAATAGTAATAGGTAACGTGTTCGCAGAAATACAGTAAACCAATTAACATTAACCAAATTAAAACTGCACAAACAAATTGCAATTCTAGGCTTTCGTGGTTTCCTGGCAAAACCATGTATTCACTGACTAATTCAGAAAATGTTCATGTTGATTGCAGTAATAGCTTAGAAAATTAATATAGCGTCAAACACACGATTTGCAAGGTTTCTTGAAAAGTCCCTCTGAAACTGGTGATTCATTGAAAAGAAAGGCTTGTATATTAACTTTACAGGTTGCAAAGAAACTACCAGCTTCTTAAATCTAAGACGTTGCATTTTCACGCCATTATTACATACCAATAAGCTGGCATAATTCATGTTAGCCTTATTTTGCCATGTTTTAAGCACTTCTTTCACAGTATTGTCAAAACACGACGCACATACAACCACGCACATAACCACAGCAGCGACAATTACATCAACCGAAACAACTACCCCGTAGAACTGAATTGGAACCGTATGTCTTCCTCTTACAGCTAACCAGCACAGAGCTACCACGGCCCAAAACGAAAACGAAATAAACACTGAAAATAATGAACTTACAACATCCTGTACACTTAAAAAAATTAAATAGAATTTCTGATACAATCGTAATATTTCAAATAATTTTTCCTGGTCGCGACAAAGCAAAAACTGTGTTTGAAGTTTTAAAATTATTCTGTAAAAATTTACAAGCTGCACAACAAAAAATGCCAATAAAAATGTCACGGTTCTGGTGCACTCAAAACCAGCTAAGACGAATGTAAATCGAATTATGAAGCAAATCACTTTCGTACGGAGTGTTTGATTGTCAGCACTACCAAAAATGTCTTGAACAATGAAAAAATAAGGATCAAATTGGAAGGTGAGAGAACAAATAAGAATTAAAAACGGAAGTGGTATGCCTACATGAATAAGTGCTAGAAGGCACCAGTCCGCAAGCTGACTAACTTTACTAGTAACAGGAAAAGAGGATCCTGTAAATAAAAGAAACAAGTAATTTGTAAATGTGGAATTTACGCAATATACTTAATTTTTGTTAACTAAGAACTTACCACAATTGCAATCAGTATTTATATTCAGCGCCAGGTTAAAGCCATTAACGCATTCCTTATGTGTGCCAATTATTAACACTCCTAAAGGCACTCCTCCAGCAACCAACATTGCGTACCCGTGTAGCATCAATGTGCCCGTGTTGTATTCATTTTTTGGGTGAACAAACACATGGGTTACAATATCGTAGAAACATCCCAAAACCACACCTAACATCAGAAAGACAGAAAGTGTAAAATAAAACCAGGTTTGTTTTGATTGGGAGAAACAAATGCCAGTAAAGTCTGAATTCCAAGAGTATGGACATTTTGGCAAGTAGGAAAATCCACGCTGGTGAATTTGAAATGTACGAATTTCCAATGGAGTTAGATTTTTTGTTTCTGCTCCCTGAGAAACCAGGGACTGTCGCAAATCTTTTAATAGGTTTCTGAACCGAATAAAGTATTGTTGAAGTCTTTCTAGTTTTAAGCCTAACATTTTTGATGATGTAGCCTTTATCCTTAACAACATATCAAAAAGGATGTATTTAAGAATATATCTATCTCTCATTGTATTGAAGTCTTGGTGTAGTTCTTGGAATAACATACCAAATTGTGGAAAGCTGCGCACACAATACTTGTTTCAATTTAAAGGGCACGTGTACCCACCTACGAATCTACTTGTAAAAACAATTAACCAATTTAATTTGCTAAAAATTAAACGAACGAGTTATTTACCAAATCACCAATTTCAAAGAATTATTATCATACCAAGTAAATAGAATAATAAAGTACGTATGAAGTTGTTTTTGTACAAGAAGAGTTATCTAAATAAATTGGAGTTTAAATTGAACTGGTTGATTTATAATTCAATTCTCTACAATATCAATTATAACTAACGTTAGGAAGACTATCATCGTTTTTAGTCGTTTTTTAGAAGAAAACAATTTAGTAAAACTAATTGTTTTATGGAAAGCAATTGCAAGACATTAGAAGAACGTCAAAACACAATACTAGTTAAGCTGACGTTGACATGATGCCAAGTAAGTTAACAAATGTAATGCTTTTACTACGAGTTGAGCTGCAGATTAAATGAATTCCAGAAATGGCATTTGTATAACCAAATTAAATCTTATGTGCATTACAGCTTTCATTTTATTGTAAATTTTATATATTATGTTTGCAAATGTTCTAGCATTCTCGGGACATTTAACCATATAAACTGTTAGCCCACACACACGGCAAAATAAATTGTAACCTGTTTATTTATAGAATTCAAATTTGGCAGTTATTATGCAATAGCATATAATATTCATTGGATATTTTAAATAATATTTTGCAAGCAAATCCAATACTGTCGTAATAAATTTGTAATTAACTCGACCAATCTAATACCATAGGCAATTGGATAATTCTATTGTAATAAAAATGTGTGGGTGATTTAGTCAAGTTATTTAGTTTAATTACTTTATTGAATGCAATTACTAGAAACAAGAACAACGTGAAATTCAAATACAAATTAATCTTACATTGATTCCATAGTTTCTATATTAACAAGTAAACTGCCATTACTACGTATTAAGCTACAAAATAGAAAAACGGATTCTTAGAGAACCAAATTGCATCTTGTGTATCTTATTGCTTACAAGCAATATTACTTTATCAAATTTTTATATACTAAATAAACTATCTATTTATCACAGAAAGGGATATTTACTCTAGTCATTAATTCACTTCACAGATTTTTCGTAAAAGTATTTTCAAAACAATTTATAGTTTCCGCCAATCATACCACGCTGAACTTATATTAATCATCAACCTAACAGTTGTATTAAATATTGAGAACGATTGCTTAACGGATTTGATACTTAAAATATTATTAAAGTATCGCTAACGCGTTCAATCAGGATCTTTAGAAGTTTCTTCTGAATAAAAATCCATCATACAGAATGGTTTATACACCAATGTTATTGAGTGTAATAAACATATCAGTTTTCTAAGTTCAAAACGTTGTCTTTTTAAATTTTATCGACGTAAAGGTAGCCGTTAGTTTTTAGCAAAACATTTTTGAAACATTGTCTAAACAAAGATGCAATGCTAACAAAACAAAACATTGCAATACCATGTAAACTACTAATCAGTAATATAATTTTTGAACCAAAAAGTTCACTACACACTTTTGGTTGTCAAAAGAAAGTTTTGATGAGCTGATTTAGCTATAGTGTCAATAATTCTAAAATAGTAGTATAGCATCAAACACTCGTGCAGCTAGATTTTTTGAAAAGTCTCGTTGAAATTGGTAGTCCATTTTAAAGAAAAGTTTATTATAGGTTAGTCTCATTGGCTGCAAAGATAAAACTAGTTTCTTAAACAAAAGTTTTTGTTTTCTTATATTATACCCAAATAGACCAACATAACCCTTGTTTGCTGTATGCTGCCAATTTCTAAGCATAAGCAGTTGTGCAGCAATCCTGTCTAAATGGGAAGTTATTACAACAACGCAAAGAACCAAAATACCAGTGACTACATCAAATCCCAAAATCATTAAATAAAACTGTGTTGGAGTTGCCTGCCTTGTTTTGACTACAACCCAGGTAAAAGCTACAATTGCCCAATATGAAAAGGAAATAAACAGGGACATAAACATGCTAAGACCTTCTTTGAATATTGAGAATACCAGAAGAAGCCTGTTATATTTTGCGAGAATTTCAAGACTTGCTTGACGACGAAATATAGCCAGTTGTTGAAGTTTGTTGAGAATATCGTAAATGCTTAATAGCAATATGACGAAACAACTAAGAATAAAAGACAATGATCTGCTACACTCAAGCACGGACAGAGCAAAACCAAATCGAACAATGAAACAAAACAATTTTGTCGATATATTCTGCTTCTCAAATTTTCCAAATATGTCTTGAAAAATGAAGAAATACGAATCAAAATGAAAAATCAGAGAACAGATTAGAATTATTGGTGGAGTTAGTATGCAGCCATATATCAGTGCCAGTATACACCAGTCGACAAATTTGTTCAGTTTCCTTGATTCCTGACTTAATAGTCCTGCAATAAATTGATAGTACACAATTATGATACAATTACAAGTATTTCTGTACGTGCTATTATATTGTTGAGTGCATAACTTACCCGCAATAAAAGTGGTTTTAAAATTTAGCAATTTATTAAAACCGGCGATGCATTCCTGATATCTCCTAATGAGTGCCACACATAGTGACATTCCTCCGCATCCCAGCATTAGAGAACATTGAAACATCAGAACACCCGTATGGTATCCTCCTTTTTTATGTAAGCAGAGATGAGTTATAATATTATAAAAACAGGCTGAAAAAACACCCAGACTCAGGCAAAGGGAAACAACAAAATAAGTCCAGATGTGTTTTGACAAAGTAAACGAGATGGAAGAAAAATTAGAGCTCCAACAGTAAGGACTTCCTGGCATGTAACAAAAGCCGCGCATATGACAAAGAAAAGCAAAAGTTTCTAATTGTGTCAGGGTTTTCGGTTCAGTTTTGCGTGGTATGACTATCAAGCGTAGATAACTTTTAAGCTCTAAGAGGTTTTGTTGAAATTTATCAAACGTTTGGAAGTACATGGTTTCAGCGGAGAATTGCACTTTGCTTTTAAAATAGTTTGAAGGATATAAATATATATACTATTTAAAACTTAAGTAGTAACAGAATGTCCACTTATTGTCCTATAAAATTAACAAATGAATTACTCAGCTTTTTGTAGTTTACGTGAACTACTCAGAAATCTACGTGATATTGAGCCTGTGATCGTATTTTTAAGAAACATGTTCAGAAAAGCTCTTTAAAACTTGTTTTGAATAAGCACACTGTCATAAAGTATTTCTTGAGTTCTGTTTAATAAACGATTGTTGTAATAATTTGTTGGATTGTTCAGAAACTGATAATTTAGTGCAACAAATATATTTAAAATATTCTCTATTTTCCGAACGAGTACTGCAGTTTTTAAAAAGATGTTAAAACTGATCCAAGTAAAAGAGCTTATGGAACCAAAAAATTTATATAGATTAGGCACGTGCTCCTCAATTAAGATTTTGGATTTGTTTATATGGTAGAGAGAAAACTAAAAATAGTACAATATTGAATTTACAAAAATGGATTTTAATAATCTATTCATTAGATCTTAATTTGTTACCAGACTTGCAATTAGACTATCAAAAGAATATTTTTTTTTTTTTATTTATTTATTTATTTATTATTCATTTATTAAAGAAAACACAAAAAAAAACATATCTTACACAGTCAGGTCACACGTTAACACAAACTGAAAATGATATGGTTGACATAGTTTATAGGAAAAAAAAAGTTATAAAGGAAATACAAGGGGTACACGCTGCCATTTAAGGCGCTGTGTGATATAATACGAAGAAGAAATACAAAAAGAAAAGACAAAAAAACCACGAAGGTTAAATTCTTGTTAAATTAATTTTACCAGTTTTCGCGAAGTAGCTTTACTAATGTAGGTATACTAGATCTCCTGTACCTTTCATATTTACTTTTCACCAGTCTAAAATTAAAGGAGTTTTTGTTGTATCTGCAACTAAAACTAGGTTTTCTTTGAATTTGATATTTTGTAAACCAATGCTTAAAGCGATCATTTTTTAGCGTTTTAATACCAAATCTAAGCATTAACTCATTCCATCTAGTTTCAAGATTGACTAATCCTAACTTTGTACAGGTTAATTTATAATTTGTGTTACTGATATACATACCCTTTATTATACTTAAAGCTCTTTTTTCAACACTAATTAGTTTTTTGCTTTGTTCTTTGGTGAGGTAGTTGGCCCACAAAATACAGCAATATTCTAAAATGCTTCTTACATGACATACATAAAGCTGAGTAAGCTGTGATTGTAGAAAGCCAAAAGCTTTCAACTTTCTCAGAATAAACAGTTTTGTGCAGGCTTTAGAGTATATGAGATCTATATGGTCACTCCAATCACATTTGTTGTTAATCATAACTCCTAAAAGCTTGCTTTTGTCTACTATAGGGATTTCAGTTCCATTTATCAATACTCTAAAGTTGCTAAACCTTTTTCCCTTCGAATTGTCTATGATTATTACATTGCTCTTTTTTGGATTTAGGCACATATTATTTTCAACCAACGTAGTGTTAATATCATTTATATACGTGTTCATTAATGGAGACTCACCATATCTAACACACTCAGCTACTACCATGTCGTCAACAAAAGAGTTCATAATATTATTTTTTCCTGCATGTTTCTTTTCAAAATCACAAAGTACCTTGTTCACTAAAATTATGAAGAGGAGTACCGCTATTTTTGTCCCTTGCGGCGTTCCGTTACTTAAAGGTAGGAATCTGGAAAGTATGTTTTTGTATTTCGTACACTGGGATCTGTTTCTGAGAAAGTCAGCTACCCAAAGGATATCATTACTGTCTACATTTAGTTCTTTTAGGATGCTAATTAGAATATTATGATCAACTAGGTCAAATGCTTTCGACAGGTCGAGTAGTACCAGAATTATATACATGTTAGGGGTATCGAGAGCTTTTAGAATAAAGTCAAATAAAAGAACCATATAATGAGTAGTAGAGGATTTTTTTATAGCTCCAAATTGGGATGTACATAGTTTAGTAATGACTTGTTTGTAAATTTTATCAAACATAAATTCCTCCATAACCTTGCTATATATATTAGTCTGAGTGATCGGTCTCAGGTTTTCTATTGTCACATTGTTTTTATCTTTTGGTACTGGGGTAATAAAACCTTTTTTCCACTCACTAGGAACCTGATTTGTCTTAAAACTGTAATTGATTATGTGAGTATATAAAGGTACAATATGTATCGCAGCAAACTTGAGAAACCTAACAGGTAAAGATCCAGGCACGTTTGATTTTTTGATACTGAGTTTTTCAAACTTTTTTAGTACAGCTAATTCAGTGACGCATAGGTAGTCATCGCTACATTGTACTTCAACTTTCTCTGCAACAGGTTTATATCTACTGTTTATTTCAGTAAAATGGTAGTTTACTTTGTTTAGGGTAGAGATAATTGTTCGGTTGTCAGCTAAAGCTATTTGCTCAATAGGTAACATTCTGTCCTGTAATAAACACAGTTCTTTGACAATGGAATGTAATGTGCATGGGTTTGCTTCTAAGGTTTGTTGGGCTTTTTTCATGTAAACATTTTTAGCTTCTTTAATCATTTCATTTAGCTTACTTTGCATACCTACATATTCGATACTTGTCTTCTTTACCCGTTTGAGTTTTTTAAACATTGCAGTTAGTACAGGCGTAACCCAAAGCTGGTTTTTAGAATTAACATTTCTTTCTTTAATTGGAAAAGTCAGGTTAAAAGCATTATTAAGCATTTGGTCCATGTACTTTACCTTTTTATCTATGCTGGCTTCTTCATAAAAAGACTTTAGGTTTATTGAATCGATCAGTGAGGCAAAATCATAAAGATTATCTTTGGTAAAGTCACGATAAAAAACCTTTCGAGTTTTGTGTGGCTTTAAAGCAAACCTTTTTTTGGGTAAAAAGTCTATACCTACATGGTAATAAGTACCTGGCTTGAGTGGTGATACAGCAACAGGTTTATCAAACCAAGGAGTAAGATTAGTAAAGATTAAATCAAGCCTAGAATATGGTGTTTTCTAAGCTTCATATTTACAATTTATCCCGGATGATGAAATTTTGCATAAATTCAGTACTTTAAGTCGGGTCACGGCCCATTGCGCGCCATCCTATATGCCCGCGGTGTGTAATTTGCGCGCAGTCCCACTTGCCCGCAGAACCTTATGCGCGCAGGCCCATTTGCTCACATTACTTTTAGCCCGCGATCCCATATATGCCCGCAGCACTTTTAGCGCGCGACCTTCTTTGCCCGCAATACTATTAGCCCGCGAGCCATGTTGCCCACACGGCCCCTTGCCTGCCATACCACATTCCCCGCGGGTGTGTTTGCCAGCCAGAATAAGGCAACCAACCTGGATTAAATAATAAATGGCATTACATTTTCAGAAGGTTATGCATATTGAAATATACGCGCATACCATTATAAACGAAAATCAAAAACTGTTTGGATCAAATGACTAAGCAAACAAAAAAGAAAATCCTTAACCTTGCCTTGGACGGAGTTGCAAACGACTCAAATTTTAACCTGTAACTCATATAAGGGATGAGCCTATTATACCTGCAATTCAGCCGAATGTTGGCCGATTGTACGTACAAGTCGGCTGGCCGATCGTCACCTACGTGTAGTTTTGCGTACACTTGTTATAATACGAGTATTCTGTTGGCGTTTCCGGTTAAAAATTTTATCATTTTTTTGTATTTTGACTTGAGTTTAAAAACATGTATGTGAATAAGAAAGTTTAGCAAATTTGAAAATATTTACTTGGGTTTAAAAATATTAAGTAGAGTTTGAAGGTTTATGCTTGGGTTGGAAATTTATTAAATTTGAATATTTTGATTTGGATTTTATACAAACGTGAATCACGTTACGTGATTGATTTGGCTTGGGTTAGAAATTTTGGAAATTTGACTAATTTGACTTGGGTTTGAAATTCTTGGAAATTAGGGTATTTTGACTTGAGTTTGAAGTTTTAGGAAATTTTACTGTTTTTTCTCTTCTGTTGATTCCATTTAATATTAAATCAAGATTGGTTGACTTATTCTGGCTGGCAAACACACCATCGGGGAATGTGGTATGGCAGGCAAGGGGCCGTGTGGGCAACATGGCTCGCGGGCTAATGGTATTGCGGCCAAAGAAGGTCGCGCGCTAAAAGTGCTGCGAGCATATGGGATCGCGGGCTAAAAGTAATGTGAGCAAATGGGCCTGCGGGCATAAGGTTCTGCGGGTAAGTGGGACTGCGCGCAAATTACACACCGCGGGCAAACGGGATGGCGCGCAATGGGCCGGTTACGCTCTAAGTCTATTTTTGTTTAACAAACTACTGACAAAAAGGATAGTATAGAAGATTAGTATCTAACTGACTAAAACTAAGACGTAACTACAAAACAATCCCAAAAAAATAAAACTTTATTAAAATTACCACACCCAAGCCGGTATCCTTAATTAAAGGTTTATATACAATCATTTATGTACAAACTAGCCATCACTTAATAACAAGACATGTCTAAAATAACAATATGGCATCAAAAACTCGCAGCACAAGATTTTGGAAAAAGCTTCGGAGAAACTGTTTGTTGACTTTTAGAAAAGGTCCATACGCAAACGCAATTGGCTGCAGAGATAGTGAAATTTTTTTCATGTACAAAACTTCTCTTTTTGTACTTGCTGTGGGCAAAGGAACAGTAACATAGTGCAAACTTACCATTGTTTGCATGCGTTTAAGAAACCTTCTAACTGTTGTGTCAAGTTGGGAGGCTAAATTCAAACCTACCAATACCAAAACAGTTAGCAATGCACCAATTCCAAAAATCATTACATAGAGTTGCATTGGCATTGTGTGTCTTGCTTTTATAGCAATCCAACACGTCATCACGATTGCAATAAATGTCGCAGATATTACTAACGAACATAAAATGCTCGTAACCTTCTTCACTGCAGAAAACACAACAGAAAACCTATTGTAACATTGAATCACTTCAAAATAAAAATGCTTGTTAAACGTTACAAAAGGTATTGCTTGGAAGTTCCAACATATTAGGCAAATTCGAATTCCCCATACACAAGTTGTCAAAACGGAAAATTTTATAAAACGAGAGCATTCAAAGCATGCCAAAACAGTTACAAAACGCAAAACAAAGCCAAACACTTTGATTTTTTCTTCTTGATCTGAGTATCTTCCAAATATGTCTTGAATTACAAAATAATACGGATCCAAATTAAAATAGAGCGAACAAGTAAAAATAGTGAAAGAAAGGTGCTGTAATATCACGACGACAAGTAACATGCCCCAGTCCACAAATCGAGTAATTTTATTATTATTTTTGAATGTAATTCCTAGAAAGGCAATTTTAGAGATTATCCAAATGTACGCCTTCAAACAACCAAATGATATATTCAACTTACCTGGAACAAACATTTTATAGAAGTTGAACAATTTGTTGAAGTTTTCGATGAAATCATGATGCACCCAAAAAATGGCTACCGTTATGATAGTTATTGTGCAGGCCAATGCAGCACAACATTCCAATATAAAAACGCTTGTGGTGAATTCAGGTTTTGGATGAACAAAAATATGTGTTAGTGCATTGTGCAAGCATCCTGCTGCAATAATCAGATTTAAGGCCAGCGAGCAGAGAAAGTGGAACCAAGTTTGTTTTGAATTTGTAACGGACAACCGAGAAAAATCTGGGTTCCAATGCAATGGAAACTTTGGCATGTAGAAGTATTCCAGTTTAAGGAGTTTGTAAGAAATAACCTCCAACGGGGTTAATACTTTGGAGCATGATGCTCGATTGTGAGCCCTGACACGCAAATTGTCCAGTTTTTGGCGCATGGTTAGGATTTGGATAATCGTAGAGGAAACTTTGAAAAAAGTTACAACGGAAAAGTTGTTACCGTACTCAAGAAAGTAGTAGATTTAAACACATGTGACTTGTAGGCTTGTGGTTGTGAGACAAATTCAACTGGAAAAATACTGAGTAAGTTATAGCAGCACGTGTCAATCAATATCTTGAATATTTGAAAATATATTATAAAAATATATTTTATGGGATATTTTAAAATGTTTTTATTTAACAAAAATAATGGTATACATCCATGGTAAACCATTAAAAAATGCTTGCTACTAATGTAAAGGAGTTGGCCCTTCAGCAAAAGTGCATGATGTTTGTGTTTGAAGGATGCAAAAATAAATAAATTCAAAAGTTGTAATAAGTACAAGATGTTATGAATTTATACAGGTTAAAAAAGTACTTGCGTCAAATTGTAGAAATGAGACCTGGTTTACAGCCCGTTTAGCCTTATTCAGAACCCCTTTGGCATCATCTATAGCGCATTAGGCATCATCTATAGCCTATTTGGCATCATCTTTAGCCCATTAAGCATCATTTATAGCCCACTTGGCATGATTTAAAGTCATCGCCCATTCGGCATTATTTTTAGCCCATTTGGCATCATTTGTAGTCACAGTCTATTAAGCTTTGTTTTTAGCCATAGGCCATTAAGCATCATTTATAGCCCACTTGGCATGATTTAAAGTCATCGCCCATGCGGCTTTATTTTTAGCCCATTTGGCATCATTTGTAGTCACAGTCCATTAAGCATCATTTATAGCCCATTAGACATCATTTTTAGCCATAGCCCATTAAGCATCATTTATAGCCCATTTGGCATGGTTTAGGGCATTATTAAGTTCATATGGACCCCATTAATGCTTGGTTAATAATAAAGTAGACAGACACACCACATCCTAAAGAGCTCTTCCGCGATGCAGGGTACTAATAATATGTTTAGAACCCAATTTAGCTTATTTTTAGGACAACTTTCTTAGGGTGGAGCTTTTTTGATGGTTCAGAACCCAATTTATGAATTTACAACCCTTTCTGCCTCGTTTAAAAATAAAGTGTACAAACAGACAGACAAACAAACGGACAACGATATCTTTAATCGCCTTCCTGCAGAAGCAGCAAGCTAATAAGAAAGTACTGTTCTGCGAATTCATGTTCATATTTAATAGAGCTTGCTCTATTTTTTGCCATCTGTTTGATATTCTATAGCTGCTCAAAAATAATTTACATAAACCTGTTTTTATTACCTAAATAAAATAAATTGTATCTTAAATAAATGTATTATTGAAAAATATAACTAGGTAATTTTATTTACTTAAAATTTAGTCATATAAGTTTTTGCATAAGCGTGGTTTCGTGGCATAAGCGAATATATTTATTCATTCAATCTGGTCCTGAAATGATGACAACAAAAGAATATATACTCAACGAAGCCCAAATTAGACAAAATTTAGCGCTCAGTGTTCAACTAGATAAGTGTTCATTCGTAGTTTCTTGTACACATCTTGTCACCTATGTTGTATGTACAAAATTATATAATTAGCTCACAACGTATGTTTTAATTCAAAATATTCAAAAAGTTAATCTTATGCCTTCAATAAATATTTAAACTCACCACGTACCATGCTCCATAATGGAGCCTCCATTAAACCTGACAAATTGCTTGTAGGCAACTTAATGAGTTAAACAAGTGTGCTTAATTGTACACATTCATTTCATTTGAAAGCTAGTGCGCAGGTTACTAATTCCGTCTAAATTTGGAAATTCCATTTGCTAATTCTTTCTTGGAGGTAACATGTTTTGAAAATTTATTTCCAATATAGCAGTACACTTTATTTATTTATTTGATTTACTAATTATGTCTCTAGCATCATCTTATCGAAAAGTTTTTATGTCCCCCGGACGATTACAGTGTCTTTGATATAAATTGTTCATAGACAACAACTAGATTGCTTGAGATTTGTTTAGTAAACAAATATACTTTACCACAGTGGTCGATTTGGACTTAGCAGAACACAGAAATTTATACCCTGAACATTAAAATTGCCGTCATTGAACGATCTATCAGGTTGCGGGAGAAATCTTGAAAGCAGCGAATCAAACAAATGATACCAATGACAGTACAAAAAACGGAAGAGGAAAAAAACGTCCATCCCAGCCTCCAAATCCAGAATTTATAAGTTCCCAAAACACAAGGTTCGGCGCAACAAAATATCGTCGAACAGAAACCTCAACAACTGCGGGACCCACAGGAAATCAACCGCCGCAAATGAACAACACTTGAAAATAGGACATGTTAATATCTTATCTGTAAGGCAAAAGTTTCTTCAATTGCAATCTTTACTTAATCAAAATGACTATGATGTCTTCTGTATTACCGAAACTCTTCTTAAACCTATTCACACAATCTTACCTTTAACAAATTACCATTTTATTCGTAACGACTCAAATAACAGTACGCAGAGAGGAACTGGTATTCTTTTAAATGAAAAATTTAAATATGAAAAAATCAATCTAAACCTTCCGGTTAATCCAAATATAGAAATTCAAGCAATCAAAGTCTTCCAAAACTTCAAAAGTACTATTGTTGTATGCGTATACCGACACCCAAACTACACTAGAGATACATTAAACAATGATTACGATTTTATTAGCCAACTTTTCGACAAGCTACTTTCACTTAGAACAACCTTCACTGTTTTGGGCGATTTCAATTTAAAGAATAGCTTTTTAACTCCATTAGAAACTGTTAGTAATGCTATGAATATTCAGCAAATCATAAGTAAACCTACAAGAGGTATAAACAAACTAGACCTAATATTCACAAACATAAGTAATTACAAAAATGTTAATATCTACGACGGTGCATTTGCAGATCATCTTGTAATTGAATATAGCATACCGTTTAAGAAAACTAAGCCTAAATTTTATCATAGTAACATTAGAAATTATGCAAAAATTTGTAAACAATCCTTTCTACTAACATGCAAAACCCTCTTTTCCTCCTTCAATCCTGACATTGACCTCTTCATTGGAAATATAATCAAATGCTTTGACTTGCATGCCCCCCTTTTCAAAATAAAAATCAAACAAAAAAAGAAAATGGTGCACGTATCACCTGAAACAAAAGCGCTAATTAAAGAAAATAAGCGTGCATATAAAAACCATATGCGACAGCCGACGTCTTGCACCAAGGCAAATTTGCATGTGCTAAAACGACGCATCAGAGCTGCAATTCGTTCTGACACAAAACATCAACTTAGAACGAGTTCTGAAAAAGGGTTTTGGGATGGGTTTAAAAAAACCTTCATGCAAAAAAGTCAAGTTTGCCTTCCGGGTCATTTTGATCCAGATGAAATAAATGATTTCTACGTGAATATCTCCACAAAAGATTCTTCTTCTATAAACTTACCTTTCAAAAACACTAACACGTTTCAATCGGATTGTAATTTTGCATTCTCAGAAATAACTCCTACTTGTATAAGAGAAGCATGGGGCAAAATGAAAAACCCAAAGAGCAAGTCTGTTGACCCTTTAGGCCTGTGTGCGTACATGATAACATTGTTAATAGAATCGGAAGACTTCTGCAATTATCTAGCTAATTTGTATAACTATTTTCTTATGTCTGGCATAGTACCAAGTAAGCTTAAAACTTCTAGAATTGTACCTGTTCCAAAAGTAGACAAGCCTATGTCGCCTAACGATACCAGACCTATTGCTATTCAGCCTGTTCTTATAAAAATATTTGAGAAAATTCTATTATCTCAGCTTAATGAATATGTCAATAATAATAAGATACTAAGCAAGCAACAATTTGGGTTCAGAGATAGACATAGTACGATACACGCACTAATTGCATTAACAGATTTTCTTTACACTGAAATTGATTCAGACAATTTCTGTATTGTGTTATCGCTCGACCTCCAAAAAGCGTTTGATAAGGTAGATAGAAAGATTCTTTTACAAAAGTTAGCTAAATATGGAATAACATCTTCTGTCTTCAACTCACTTCTTCATGATCGCAAGCAATTTGTTACTCTAAGAAATGGTCGTAATGAAACTAAATATTCATCTACAAAACAGACTGATATCGGTGTGATACAAGGAAGCAGTCTATCTAGTTTGTTCTTCAGTCTCATGATTAACGATCTACCTGATTATATTAAACACTGCATTATCTATATGTTTGCAGACGACTCTAACCTTGTGATAAGTGGTAAGGTGAAAGACGCACAAATTATTATCAATCGTTTACAAGAGGACTTACAACGTATTAAGGAATGGCTTGAGCATAATAGATTATTTTTGAATATTACTAAAACAAAGTTTATGTTAGTAGGCAAACCTAATGCCATTAAGAAACTAGATAAGATAAAAATATTCATTGGTAACCAAGAAATAAACAGAGTAAAATCCATGAAAATTTTAGGATTAATTATTGATGAAAGATTAAGCTATAAAGAGCACTTATCCCAGGTAACCAGAAAATGTTACGGTTCACTATCACAATTCTATCCACTCAAACGGATATTAACTACAGAAAATAAAATTGTACTAATGCATGCGTATGTTTTGTCACATGTGAATTATGCTAACGTTGTGTGGTTAGGTAGGGGATCACAAAATGTATTCAATACAGTAAACAAAATAATAAAAGCAGCAGCTAGGTTTGTTTTGGGTACATTAAAATATGATAGTATTTCCAATGATATCAATAATACGCTTGAATGGTTACAACCTAAATACTTATATCAATATAATACTCTGATGTTTTGCAAGAAAGTCATAAACTGTAAAGAAGGTGAATATTTTTACAATTATCTAGACTTTACAAATGAAACACGAAGTACACGAAGCCAGTCATACTTAGTACCTTACTACAAACCCAACTCCACCTGGGGATCATCTTCCTTCAAATTCAATGCCGTCAACCTCTGGATAAACCTTCCTACTCCGCTACAAAATCCACAAATATCTTTCTTAACCTTTAAGACAGCTTGTTACTCTGAAATAATAAAGAACCAAATCAATGACACTGTAGTACCTGTCGAAGACGATACTGATTCAATATTGATGTGTATGGAAAATATTTTTAATTCGGTTTTATATCAAAATGTTTAAACCTTTATATTAACTAACTTCTTAAAAAACTCAACTCTGTAGAAATCATTGATACTTACTATAAAATTTGACAGTAATCACATTTGTATGTATAACAATTTGTAAAAACATATGACGCTGTCGTTGGTGTAATAACCACCATTGTTCGTGGAAACCAAATTGACAATAAAGACATTATTACTTATTCGTAGTTTCTTGTACACATCTTGTCACCTATGTTGTATGTACAAAATTATATAATTAGCTCACAACGTATGTTTTAATTCAAAATATTCAAAAAGTTAATCTTATGCCTTCAATAAATATTTAAACTCACCACGTACCATGCTCCATAATGGAGCCTCCATTAAACCTGACAAATTGCTTGTAGGCAACTTAATGAGTTAAACAAGTGTGCTTAATTGTACACATTCATTTCATTTGAAAGCTAGTGCGCAGGTTACTAATTCCGTCTAAATTTGGAAATTCCATTTGCTAATTCTTTCTTGGAGGTAACATGTTTTGAAAATTTATTTCCAATATAGCAGTACACTTTATTTATTTATTTGATTTACTAATTATGTCTCTAGCATCATCTTATCGAAAAGTTTTTATGTCCCCCGGACGATTACAGTGTCTTTGATATAAATTGTTCATAGACAACAACTAGATTGCTTGAGATTTGTTTAGTAAACAAATATACTTTACCACAGTGGTCGATTTGGACTTAGCAGAACACAGAAATTTATACCCTGAACATTAAAATTGCCGTCATTGAACGATCTATCAGGTTGCGGGAGAAATCTTGTCGAAATTGATGATCCATTTTAAAGAAGGGCTTATAAAACAGTTGAATGGGTTTCAAACTCCTTACAATTTTTCTAAGCGCAAAACTGTTTCTTTTAAGCTTTGATAGCACATAGTCAATTTTACATTTTAAAGAATTTTAATATTATATATTATAAGATGTTGAACTATGTTAACGTTCTTCTGGAAAAATTGAAAACATATGTAGCAAGTAAAATAGCCTAAAATATAAACCACCTCATGAGCTCTCCGAGTCACATTATAACTTTAAATGAAATAAAAATATGTAGTTGTTACAAGAGATTTTAGAAAAAACAACCTCAAAATTTTAAGAAAATCGAGTGTATCCATTTTTTGAAAAAAACCGGTTCTATAGATAGGATATCAAATAAAGTAAATCCAAGATACTTTGACTTATAACAACACAAACGATTTAATATTTTACGGAGTTGACTGATTTAATTATTCCTAAAAATTTAATATTTTGTCATAATTGGTCAATTAGCAAAAGCAGTCTGACAACGCAAAATGTATCGTGAAACCGGCAGTTGCTAAATACAAATAGTAACCGCGTTTAAAATACAAGTTTCCGAAAAAATGTTCATTATTCTTTCCTGGAAATTGGAGCATCAGAACACAGTAACTACTCATACCTTAAACATTAGTATTGCCGTTATACAACGATCTATTAGATTGCTTGAACAGTCTACGCAAAATTGATTATCCATTTTTAAGAATGGCTTATAAAACGTTTGCTTAGGCTGAATAGAAGCAATAAGCATTTTAAATCTACGGCGATCTCTTTTCTGTTTTGAACTGCACAAAGTTAACTTTACGTAATTTGCATCAATTATATTATCACAACTGGCTACGATTGTGTTCCCAGACGTATATATATGAGACGCTAGGCTAATAATCATCATGAGAAATAACGTTAATGTTACACCATTCAACAGGGCGACAATATACATTTCCATTGGTACTACGGATCTTGCCCTAACTATAATCCACACGTAAATAACCACAACCCAGAATACACCAGATACCAAAAGGGACATTCCTTCACTAATAAATCCCTTATTGTAGAAAAAACTATAAGAAATCTACTATACGTTCCAAGTATTTTATTAAGAATTATATGGTCCTTGCACCATAAAAGGTTTAGCTTGAAATTCCACTGCACTACACAAATTTTGTTAATCATTATACCAAACAGTGCTAGTCCAAATGCTAGTGTTCTAATGATTTCAAAAAGAGAACATGCAACTACCAAACGAAAGACAAAACAACCAACTTTGATAAAGTTATTTTGTTCCGCATGTCTACCAAAAATATCCATAAATACAAAATAGAACGGATCATAGTTGAGAAAAATTGTCAGAAAAAGGCCAGCAAATGGTAAGAATTGTACAATGACTACCACAGTTAGTATAGCGCTATCAACAAGTTTAGTGGATTTGTTGGATTTCCAAAACCTCAATCCTGTAAAAATATTGAAAATACTTTTTAGTTTAGTTAACTGACAAGGAAACATTTTCAGCGGAAACATCCAAAACTTAACAAGTTATATTGCAGTTTATAGAGCTCTTTTCGCTGATTACAATGGTGGTAATCTCCGTCTTGAATGGGCCCTTGTTTGTCCTAAATGACAGAAAAAAGATTTGTTACCTATGCTGTTTTAGGCAGTCTGTAATACAGGATGTCAGAGTAAGAACGGGTGATGGGGGACCACCAAAATTAAAAGTTGTTGTAATTTCAAAGTTTTTGCATAATACAAACACACATATGTAGGAGATATTCCACACCAAGTTTCAATGTCTGAAGTTGCCCCATGACGAAGTGACAAGGGTTTGAATTTTGAGCGTCAAAAAATGACTTGCTGAACCGTAATTCGGCGAGGATAAAGAGTTGGTGACTGAAACTTTTTTGATAAAATAGTCATAGTATTGGGTCTTATTTGTGACAATATTACGTCATAACCACGCATCTGCAGTTTTTTAGAAAATGATTTGTTAAAAATTCTGAAAATTTTACGAATTTTTAAAATTCAAACTACTGTTACTTGCCATGTGTTAATGTTTGGATATTCTTAAAAGGTTGACCACCTACAATATTTAATGCTCTATCAATCTCAGAAAACCGTTGTCAAAAAAATTTAGTAACAAGGACGCTATGCATAGAATTGTAAGTGAATGCATTTTCTTGTGTCGACTTACATATATTCAGAATCATATGGAGCTTCGTCCAGATATTTGTATGCACTCACGAAGGGCACATTAGAAAGCTCTAAAAATGTTCTATCTGTAGTGACCTATACGAGCGTCCAACTACTTGACCACAGCAAATACCAATTAGACTATTCTACAAATTAGGTTTGACAAATAGTGTCCCGATTTTACAAAATCTTACATAACTTTTCTTGGAAATTGAAATTTGAAAAAAACACTTTTGTGCACATTTTATTGCGATCGTTTTGACACCTTGACCAATAAAATTGGAAATGTAGGAGTCGAGTAGTCAATGAAAAACTAAAGCAACCTCGCCAAATTTTTAAATTTTGAATTTTCAGAATGTTTATCTCATGTTTAACACCATCAAAAAACAAAAACTAAAGATGATGTCCAAAAATGGCTATTTTTGGCCCAAGAATAAAAAATCCAGTTTTTGCTCCAGAATGATAAATCATACAAAATGTTTCACTGTAGTGAAAGTTTCACGCGGATGTAATAAGTAAATCAAAAGTTATACCAATTTCAATTTGAACTTTGTAGTACATTGCGACCTGTTGCCGGGAAAAGGTCAGGAGATGGATTTGCATAAATGTGCATGACTTTATGATTACTTATGCAATCATAATGGTTAAGCCATCATTCAGGAGCTTAAAACTAGCAACTATCATGCATATATATTTCTAAAAAATTTATAGCATTTGCTGCATTTTTTGGATGACACAACATGTCTAGGTATTGAACAAAATGCAACTGCATAGAATTAAAATCGGTTTCCACCAAAATGTTAGGAGACCTGGGTTGGTAAGATTACATCAAATTGAAACACTAAAGTGGGGCTAGTAAAACCTATGCACCGTTATTAGTATTTAAAAAAGACAATTTAGCTATTTAGGTTTTAAATTGAGGACTTTTTGAATGTGTAAACACCTGACACTGTTTACTCAAAAATGCAACATTTATGAATTTAAAGGTACAATGCATACTCCAGACTCCAGAGTGACGAATGCTAACATCAGTTGAGGCAAATTTAGGCATCTTAAACAAAACATTTCTGACAATTCAAAATTTAAAAATTTGGCGAGGTTGCTTTAGTTTTTCATTGACTATTCGACTCCTACATTTCCAATTTTATTGGTCAAGGTGTCAAAACGATCGCAATAAAATGTGCAAAAATGTGTTTTTTTCAAATTTCAATTTCCAAGAAAAGTTATGTAAGATTTTGTAAAATCGGGACACTATTTGTCAAACCTAATTTGTAGAATAGTCTAATTGGTATTTGCTGTGGTCAAGTAGTTGGACGCTCGTATAGGTCACTACAGATAGAACATTTTTAGAGCTTTCTAATGTGCCCTTCGTGAGTGCATACAAATATCTGGACGAAGCTCCATATGATTCTGAATATATGTAAGTCGACACAAGAAAATGCATTGACTTACAATTTTATGCATAGCGTCCTTGTTACTAAATTTTTTTGACAACGGTTTTCTGTGATTGATAGAGCATTAAATGTTGTAGGTGGTCAACCTTTTAAGAATATCCAAACATTAACACATGGCAAGTAACAGTAGTTTGAATTTTAAAAATTCGTAAAATTTTCAGAATTTTTAACAAATCATTTTCTAAAAAACTGCAGATGCGTGGTTATGACGTAATATTGTCACAAATAAGACCCAATACTATGACTATTTTATCAAAAAAGTTTCAGTCACCAACTCTTTATCCTCGCCGAATTACGGTTCAGCAAGTCATTTTTTGACGCTCAAAATTCAAACCCTTGTCACTTCGTCATGGGGCAACTTCAGACATTGAAACTTGGTGTGGAATATCTCCTACATATGTGTGTTTGTATTATGCAAAAACTTTGAAATTACAACAACTTTTAATTTTGGTGGTCCCCCATCACCCGTTCTTACTCTGACATCCTGTATTACAGACTGCCTAAAACAGCATAGGTAACAAATCTTTTTTCTGTCATTTAGGACAAACAAGGGCCCATTCAAGACGGAGATTACCACCATTGTAATCAGCGAAAAGAGCTCTATAAACTGCAATATAACTTGTTAAGTTTTGGATGTTTCCGCTGAAAATGTTTCCTTGTCAGTTAACTAAACTAAAAAGTATTTTCAATATTTTTACAGGATTGAGGTTTTGGAAATCCAACAAATCCACTAAACTTGTTGATAGCGCTATACTAACTGTGGTAGTCATTGTACAATTCTTACCATTTGCTGGCCTTTTTCTGACAATTTTTCTCAACTATGATCCGTTCTATTTTGTATTTATGGATATTTTTGGTAGACATGCGGAACAAAATAACTTTATCAAAGTTGGTTGTTTTGTCTTTCGTTTGGTAGTTGCATGTTCTCTTTTTGAAATATAATATTCAATATAATATCGGGTCATGTAAAAATATAGCCATTTTAAAAGCTGAAATGTAAACGCTTCCAATTGGGTTAGCGCTTTTGGCTGAAGAAAGCTTGTGTTTGGATAAAACTTTTTAGTTGGTTTTGCCAGTGGTATCAATTTTTTGTTTCCAGTTATATTTGGTTTAAAAACATTAGAACTGAGTATTGTATTTGTCACGCTTTTAAAACACGTGATACACGTTATCACTTCAACTTAAACATGTGATAGTTACCTTGTTTAGTAGCAAACCGACCAACCGACCGAACGAACTTCTGACGTAGATTAACATTTTAAACCCAGTTATATTGACCCAAGGTTTGAAAAATAAAAAATATAGTGGTAGATGTTTGCCTAATACCGTCCGTAATCTACATATTTTATTTTTTTAATATTATACAGTTTAGTAGCAATGTATTAGGAAAGCAAATTTGGGCGTTTCTAGCTTTCCACTGGTTTTTGATAGATTTATTGATTACTTGATTTTTTGATAAAGTAATGGTATGTAATTTCTCATCTATTGAAAAATACGCTTGAATCTCTGGAATTTGCAATGCTACTTTAAAAAGTTAAAAAAGTTCAGTGCACTAGTATTTGGGAGTGTTTTTTCAGGGACAAAAAAGTCTTTGCGTTTTTATTGGAATACTGTAATCACATTTATATTTTACAATCCTATTCTCTGTACAGCAGTTTCAATAATTGTTCGCAGCCAGGTACTGTGGCTGAATACAAAGACCTGTGGCTATTTTATAAGAAGGGTCTACTTCATCTTTGAAACTATACACTTAAAACCGAAAAACTACTTTTTAGACATGCTAGAATTAACATTGTTAACCCTATACACAACTACAGATTATTTCAGGGCAAAAAATATCGTTTGTAACAACCTTAAACCCAATTATTTTGAGTAAATAGGTTTGCAAAATTAATATCTGTATATAAGTTGTTTTTGTGATGGCAGAACTGATATATGATATACTTAATACGGCCCGTTATATACGCATTCAGTTTAAGTTTTTATAACCATAAGGCAAAACAAAATATAAGGAGAGCAACTTGGGGCGTTTATAGCTTTCCATTGGCTGTTGATAGATTTATTGATTACTTTATTATTAACAAGATAATTGATCGTTTGTTGTAATGTTGTAATGTCACCAGTGTAATGATGAAAATAATCCGACGGCGCAAACAGAAGATGGTTTACACGTACACAAGCCAGTAGGTTTTTATTAGTATTTAAGAGAGGAGAGAACACAAAGAGTAAAATGTCGAGACTGAAGTTACAATGATCAGAGGACCGGTATTTATATGGAAATCCGGCAATACGGTGTAATGTAAAGATAATAGATTTAAAGTGAGGTACTTGTTATTACATTGAGTTATATGGAAAATAAGATGATTAGCGGACCGTGAGAAAATAGTATAATATTACATAAGATCAGGTTAGAGTGAGTTACATAAGATCAACATAGTATTGGAGATGCTGGAGAATCTACCTGGAGAAGAGTTACGCTTGAGTGATTAGTTAAGGTAGTTTAGATTAGTTAAGTAATAGTAAAGTTAGCATAACAACTATTCATAGAACATACACGCTTTGCCAATTGTGACGTAAATAGTGTGGGAATAAAAGTGTATTAATATGTTTGTGTGTTATGTACAAGTAACCTAGTATGAACGTGACGTTATACTGTCGGTGGAAATTACATAGTAAAACAAGGCTGAAAAGCGGGTTTTACTACATCCTTCCCTTCCTTAGAAAACGGAACGTTCATTTAAAATGTATACTTAATTAGAAATATTGATTGATTATTGAATAATTAATTAAATCAAATTGGTTTTATAATTTGTCGACCGTAACGGGAGACAGGTGGTGGTTGAGCAAGCACGGTGTCCTGGGCTGGTAGCTGGATAGTAGGTTTTGATTTCTTCTTTGGTTTACGTCGTTTGGTTGGTTTATTGGAATCAGGTTTAGCACGTGGCATAGTAATAGATTTCAGAGAATCAGGAGAGTCAGAGTTCAACCTAGGAGTGGGAATGGAAGGTTTGAAGTTGAACTGAGTAAAGTCTTTTGATTCTTCTTCGTCTGTGGCGGTAGCATCTGATTCAGCGACGTCATCTTGATTGTCATCATCGTCATCGATAGGCTTTGTTTTTCCAAAAGGCTTGATGCGATTGACATGAACCAGCATTGGTTTCTTCCCTAAAGTCATCTTAGTCGGTTTCACTTTGTAGTGAAGCGGAGAGACTTGTTTAACGATACGATACGGACCCATGAATTTTGGTGATAGCTTTTTGCTAAGTCCTGGATTTGGAGCAAGATCTGATATCATGATCTTGAAGTTAACAGGATAGGACTTCTTAAGACGTTTGGCATTGTATTGTTTGCCATAAGATTCTTGAGCTTTCAGTAAGTTCTCTCGAACTTCAACACGAACTTTGTTGCTATTCTCAACGTATGGAATCGTTGGAGTGTCAAATAAGACATCGATTGGTAGAGTAGGTTGACGGCCAAATACGATTTCATATGGGCTATGGCCAGTACTTTTATGAACGGCGGTGTTTAATGCAAAAGTACAACTTGGTAAATGAACATCCCAGTCTGTTTGATTATTTTGGATGTATTTTGACAACGTTTCTTCTGAGTGCGGTTGACACGTTCCACAGCATTTGCTTGGTGGTGATAAGGGGTAATGTAAATTGGTCTAGTTCCGACTCTCTCTAATAACTCTGTCATCAACTTACTATGATGAACTTTGGAATTATCCATGACGATCTCGCGGCTGCATCCAAACATCAGAAACACGTTCTCCATCAGGAATTTGGCGACGTGAGCGGCGGTGACATTCTTGATTGCTTTTGTTACTACGTGTTTACTAAAGTAGTCAACGCATACAATTATGTGTTTATTCTTTTTCTTTGTTTCAGTTAAAGGACCAATAGTATCAACATAAATTTTATCAAACAATTGGTAAATTTCTCCAGAATTTATCATACCAAATTTCTTAGAATTAGAAGGTGAGCGCTTAGCGCATTCTAAACAATCTCTTACATATTTGTAAACATAATCTTTAAGATTAGGAATATAGTATTTAACTTTAATCTTCTGATAAGTTTTATCAATTCCTAAATGTCCTGACATAGGATGATCATGATTAGCGTAGATAACGTCTGTAATCATAGACTTTGTAATACAAATCAAAAGTTTGTGATTAATTGGATTTTCATGATAAACAATATCATTAATTATTCTGTATTCTGCGACGCTTTTGTCTGTAGCATCAAGGTGTAGTTTCTTTCTTATGTTTGCCAAAAATTCATCATTTTTCTGTTCATCGATCAAGTAAGTTTGATAGTCAATACCAACAAGATTATTTGAAGTTTCTTCCTTGGGAACACAAACCTTATACGGATCTTTGGTAGGATCCCTTTCTTGAAATGGAATTATGCGACTTAATGCATCTGCATGTAACAATGTACTTCCTCGCATGTATCTAATCTCAATATCTATCTCTTGTATTGCTAATTCCCATCTAGCTAATCTGAGATTTTTACTATTCTTTGTTTTGATCAGACTAAGCAATGCTAAATGATCTGTGTATGCAATTATTTTTCTTTCATAGCAATATTCTCGCCATTTGTCTAATGCAAATATTAATGCAAGGCATTCTTTTTCAGAAGTGGAAAAGTTTTGTTCTGATGGATTCATTAGCCTAGAAGCTTATGCAATTACTCTTTCTTGTCCACTTTGTTCTTGACAAAGTAAACAACCTAATCCATAATTACTTGCATCCGTGTAAAGGATAATTGGTAATCTATCATCAAATTGAGCTAATACAGGCGCAGTAGTTAATTTATGCTTTAGTAAGTCTAATGCTTTTTGGCATGAAGTAGTCCATTTGAATTTGACATTCTTTTTTGTGAGGTTTGTCAATGGCCTAGAGATATCTGAAAGTCTCGGAATGAATCTACGATAAAATGAAGCAAGACCTAAAATAGATTTAACCTCTGTAGGTGTAGTAGGTACTGGAATCCTATGAACAGCAGCGACCTTATCTGGGTCGACTCTAATTCCGTCTTTTCCGACCACGTGACCTAACAACTTATAACCAAAATTTGAACCACTGGAGCTATGCATTCATTTTCATTGTTATGCAGTAAAACTGCGTAGTCACGCACAGCAATTCCTTCATTGACTACACATTGCCTTTTATTCCCACTTTCTATATTGTTTTCCAATACATCGCCTTCTTCACTATCAATTGCATCGACAAATTCTTCACGCGAAATTAAACTGCGCCTCTCCAGCTTTCTGGCATTAGCCTGTAACTCCTGGAATTTCACAGTAACTTCCTCCTGAACTACACACTCAAGCTGAAGTTGATCAATGGTTTCTTGACAAATAACGTCAACAACACTGTCTTCTAAAGATGTTATTTGGGGTGTAATGTTGTAGAGGGGACTTCCTCTCTCAGTAGAGAAGTCGGGACGCTTACGTTTCTTGGATTGGGTTCATTATTTGGAGACTGATTACTGACAAGAAAATCTCCCTTCCTGACCATTATGCACACTACTGGTGCAAATTGTTTGCCGGAGTTGGACAATCACTTTTAATTGCAAAGGGTTTGAAGCAATTGCTTCCATTATTAATGAGATTTTAAATAAGTTAATTTTGCTCATAATTCTACTTCCATTCTGTGCATGCTTCACAGAGAGAACAAAATTGTGAATGATTCACATGGTATTGTTTAACTTTTCACCATCGCTAGGGGCCACCGGGCTTCGACGGGCAAGCTACACACTCTATGTGTGTAGTGCTTATTGCGTGCATGCATATAGGAACATGAAACGTTATATGGTTACACACTACCCTTCGCTCGTACCGTTCAAAAGGGCAAGTACAACCTGCTTTATGAGAGTATGGTGCATGCGTACATACAAAAACCGCTCTACACCAAGCCATCGTCATTGGCACCCAACCACCACCACTTCGGTCCTTTCCACTCCTAACGACCAAACTATTCAAGTTTAACCATTGTTATAAGACATAAAATCATTATGGTAATGATGAAATTAGAGAATAAGGTAAGTATGAGAGTAGGAAGAATTCAGCAAATACTTTGAGTCTTAGACTTAACTTTTCTGCCTGTCAAGACACCGTTTGCAAATTGTCGGGTACCCTGATTTTATTTCCGTGCAATTACAGTACCAGTAGTCGCACACGTTACATGGATTTACATCATCGTTGCACACCTTTTTCACAAAATAAGTAATGTCCTAAAGGCTCGTCAGCAAAAAAACAATTTTGTCAAGCCTAGAAAGCTATTTTAGCTCTAGAAAGAGAATCATTAAATTCTCTCCCGCATGAAAAACTCGTAAAGTTAACTACCACCGAATCTACTTTTTTCGGTGGAAAAGTTGCTTTAATTTGTATGTATTATCTGTGGTTCCACTGTATTGTTTCCATTTAAGGTTCAAAATTGTTGGGTATTTTCTGAAACATTCTCTAATGACACAACTGAACCATAACACAATCCTTTACTGAGAAGAAAAACCTGCTTACTGGACGTTTTTACCTGCATGAAAACAAGGAAACTTCCTCACAATATGGTACCAAACTTGGTTTAATCTTATCAGCGAATTTGTTGAGCTGAATAAGTGAATTGAATACACTTGTAAAAGGTGTCAAGTTCATCATCTGATAGTTATCTGCTAAACGTCTAGAAAATACACGTACAGTCTCACTTGTTGTTTCCCTTGCATGCTTACGTGTTAATATAGATTTAAGCAAGGGATCGGATTGTAAGAGCATGTTTGTTGAAAATTCATGTGAATACTTTGCAGGTTTAAAAACGTGAAGGGCTTCCTTAACGTCTTAACGCATATAATCTGCAGCAGGTGTGAATGGGGTGTTATCCAACGAACAACAATGTTGATTTGAGTCGTCAAAGAATAGAAAAATGGGGTGTCTGTAATTTTTTTATCATCTTTATACATTTTAACAAAGGTGAGAAGAAACAAGCACCCTGCAATACGTTTCATCCAATAAAATGACACGCATTTTCTTAATATACCCACGCACTTTTGAATGAAACGGTTCATGAAGCAGTAACTGAAATGGCTGTCTAAAAGAAAAAAATGCCTGACCGGCCCATGCACACTTATGTGAACGGTAAGGATGTGCACCTACGGCTATAGATTAGCAATCTTAACCGGAGTACCATTTTGCGTCAGAAAGTTGGCCATATGGTTTGTATACACACTTTTACCCGTTCTGCTATCAGTGCTGCTTGTGACCTGCTATCACCATAAGTTTTTTTGGCCTGCTAATGTATATTCTATCATCTAACCCATCTACGCCTAAACATGCTGGTGCTCAGTATTAAGTGGATTTAAGTTTAAGAAAAACGAAAATTGTAAGCTGTAATACCATGCTAGTTATGAACAACCTGTAGTTACACGCATTTTATTTAGTACTCATTGTTGCCGAGTGAACCCGCTCACCGCAAATGAGAGAATCAGGAGATCACATATTGGTAGGTATGCATTAAGCAGGTAAAAAAGTTGTGCAAATGATATGGTAGTTCGTGGTCACTATTTGAAATTTGCATACGAAAAGGTGAAAAATATGGCTAGGGATAGTGCCAAGAACTTGTAGTGGGCCAGAAGTTAAGATATCCACGGTACATTTTTGAAAGTGAGAAAATTGAAGATTTTTAATTGAATTGAAGAAAACAATTAACATTGCATGTTACCCCAAAGGTAAACAAAAATCACTTTACAAGCCCTGTAAACTCCTTGTTTTACTTGAGTATTACTACAAATATTGACTGTCGTTTACTTCAACAATTCAAATTCTACATGCCGCCGAGCCTGTGATCTGTTTTGAATATATATTTGAAGGGTTTGTAAAACTCTGATTTAGTTACTACGAAACAAAACCGAGAAAATTAATAAGCGCAGTAATAAAGTATTCTTTGAGTTGTGCTTTTAATAAAGATGTTGCATTAAGTTGTTAAATTGTAGAAAACTTTTCAACTTGATTTTTTCTTAATTTAGTGCAACATATGTAGGGCTATGTATGCTAAACTTGCTGGGCATGTACTGTGCTTCGTGCAGAAACAATAGGACCAAATAATACAAACAACTTACGTAGCATTGGCAAGTACGTTCTAATTAAGATTTGCATAAAATATTATAAGGAAGCCAAAAATAGTCTTAAATGAAATCAGGTAAACTGCTTGTCCTAATCTAGCCATTTAATCCTTAATTAGTTAGCAGACACGTAATTAAATAAACCAATATATGAAGTTTGTTATCACTATCAGCATCATTGGAACTAGCTTAGTTTAAAAGAAATGTTATCATATACGGGTATTTACAAATCCTTATTCAAGTTAATTACTCAATTCCCTCTTCCCTAGAATAATATTGTTGCATCAAAAACCCGCTCTACAAGATTTTGGAAAAAGTTTTTGAGAAATCTTTTGTCAAGTTTTAAAAAGGGTCCATACACAAATGCAACGGGCTGCAGAGACAAAGTAATTTTTTTCAAGTATAAAATTTCTCTTTTGTTACTTGCAGTGTTCAGAGGTAGGGTAACATAGTGCATGCTTACCATTGTTTGCATATATTTTAGAAATGTTTTAACTGTTGTATCAAGTTGGGAGGCTAATGCTAGTGCTAACATTATAATTACAGTTATTAATGCACCAATTGCCACAATCGTTATATAGAATTGCATTGGCATTGTCTGTCTAGCTTTTATAGCAATCCAACACGTCATCACGATTGCACAAAATGCTCCAGAAATAGCCAATGAACATATTATGCCTAGAGCCTTTTTCACTTCAGAAAATACAACACAAAATCTTTTGTAACAATGAACTACTTCAAAATAAAAGGTTTTGTTGAACTTTCCCAGTGGCATTGCTTGAAAGTTCCAAACTATTAGACAAATTTGATTTCCCCAAACACCAAATGTCAAAATTAAAAATTTTAAAAAACGAGAGCACTCAAAACATGCCAACACAGTTACAAAACGCAGAACAAAGCTTAACAGCTTGATGTTTTTCTCTTGCTCTGAAGGCCTTTCAAATATGTCTTGAAATATGAAATAGTATGGATCAAAATGAAAATAAAGCGAACAAGTCAGAATAGTAAAGGGAAGGTGCTGTAATATCACTACGAGATGTAACAGGCTCCAATCCAAAAATGGAGTAAGGTTATGAGTTGTTTTGCATGTAATTCCTAGAATGGTAAAGTCTTTGATTATACGTATGTACGTTGTTTAAAAATTAAATTATATATTCAACTTACCTGGAACAAACACCTTATAGAAGTTAAACAATTTGTTGAAGTTTTCAATAAAATCATTATGCACCCAAAAAATGGCTACCACAATGATAGTTATCATACATGCCAATGCAGCACAACATTCCAATATAAGAACGCTTGTCGTAAACTCCGGTTTTGGCTTAACACAAATGTGTGTTAGTACATTGTACATGCACCCTGCTGTAATAAGCAGACTCAGAACCAGAGAGCAGATAAAATGAAACCAAGTTTGTTTTGAATTTGTAACGCAAAGCCGGGAAAAATCCAGGTTCCACTGTACAGGAAACTTTGGCATATAGAAGTGTTCTAGCGTAAGGAGTTTGTAAGAAATAAACTCCAACGGGGTTAATACTTTGGAGTATGATGCCCAATTTTGAGCTCTGACATGCAAATTGTCAAGTTTTTGGCGCATGTTGAATTCTTTAATTTGGAAAGATTTTAATAATCGTGTAGGAAACACTGAATAAAACTTATAACAGGCAAATTATTAGTTTTACTCAAAGAAGCAGTTATTAGAACGTCGCAGTTTGCAGGCTTGTGCAAAGTGGAGCGGAAAAACACTGCGTAAGTTCTGGCAGCACGTGGCAATCAATAATTGATGGGCTACAAAAAATACATTTTAAAAATATTTGCATTTTTATTTAACAAAAAAAATAAGTAATATAAAAGTAGTGTGCTAGGATTCCTTTGGATATATAATACTGCTTGTTCTATTTACACATATATAGTTAATATTTGATAGCTGCTCAAAAACATTTTACGTAAAATATTTTTATTTTTGTTCTGGCTACTACATAACATTTTATAAGTTTGCTTGTTTATCATTAGCATCATTTTTAGCAGCAAGCTTTTTCAACATGCTTTTTTATCTTCATCTTAATGTGATAAAAAAACTATTATACAGAAATTCAGTATATTAAACCTATATATATGTTTCAGAAGCTACTGACCAGTATAATTATATATAAGGTTAAGATTTAGTCAAGTCGACTTAAACTCTAACGTGCCTATAAAACGAATACCGAAGCGAAAAAGTTTTGTCAAAATAACCATATCCAAATCAACGTTCTGAAGGCCAATAGTCTCACAGTCAATTAGTGTTGGAATCATATGAACCCCAAACAAACTTACTATTATTATGTAATATATGTGCAACCATCCACAACAAACAGCTTCAAAAATACGACAGAATGTATAATAAAAAACGTGCGTTATTATTAAACCGATAAAATGTTTGTTTTGTACTGCTTTGTAAATGTATCAAAAGAAATACGTGCACATAAAAGTCATGCTTAAAACTACTGATTTACCTAGTATACTTTCCTAAAATATTAGTATTGAATCAAAAACCCGCTCTACAAGATTTTGGAAAAAGTTTCGGGCAAATTCATTGTTAAGATTTTTAAAAGGTCCATACATAATTGCAACCGGTTGATAAGAAACTATAATTTTTTCATGTATAAAACTTTACTTCAGTTACATAAAGTGCACATATGCCTTTTAACAAAGTGCGTGCTAACCACATTGCCAAAGTTTTTAAGAAATTTTTTAACGGCAGCCTCAAGTTGAGAAGCCAACTTTAGACCTAACATTATTGTCCATACAGGAATCAATGCACCCACTGCAACAATCATTATGTATAATTGCATTGGCATTGTTTCTCTTGCTTTTAAAGCAATGCAAAAGGTCATCACGATAGTTCCAAATGCCGCAGCAATTACAATTGAGCATATTATCCGTAGAAGGTCGTTCATGGCAGAGAACACAACAGAAATATTTTTATAGCAATAAATCAATTTGTAATGGAGAATTTTGTTGAACGTTGCAAGTCCTACAATCTGAAAATTCCAAACTATTTGACATAAATACACCAGTTGTCAAAATAACAAACTTTATAAAACGAGAACATTCAAAGCATGCCAAAACAGTTACAAACTCAAACCAAAACAAAACAGTTTGACTGGTTTTTCTTGATCTGAGTAGCTGCCAAATACATCTTGAATTACAAAATACTACGGATCATAACAAACGTAAAGGGAACAGATCAGGGTAACAAAGAGAAATGGTTGAACAATCAGCACAATGAGTAAAATGTCCCAGTCCACAAAGCGAGTAACTATTTCAGTTGTTTTAAACTTAATTCCTGGAACAAACAATTTGTAAAAGTTTAACACTTTACTAATGTTTTCAATGAAATCTTTGTACACCAAAACTATCACATTCCCTGTGTGGTTAATGCGCAAGCCAATGCAGCACAACATTCCAATATAACGCCTGTGGTGCACTGAGATTTTGGTATAACACAAATATGTGTTAGTACGTTGTACAAACACCCTGGTTTTAACTATATCGCCAATAAGCATTTGGGAGGCATTAGTAATTACACAAAGCTTGTTGTCGTAAATCAAAGCAAGGTCCCTCAAGGCAAGTAGATGACAAGACATACTGTCATCTACTCGTTACAGTAAACACGCAGACAACCCATACAATGAGAAATTTAAAGGAATTTTTAGGGGACATTGGGCGTCAAATTGTGCAAATATAGAAGGTGTAGTAAGTTTTTCTTTAAAAATATATAAAGCCTGTTTATATTAACCCTGGTTACACCCGATGAGAGCTATAACGTTCAAATTCCGTAACAAGCTTAAATTTGCTGACCTTGAATAGAGCACCTACCTTGCAACGGAGAAAACTGGTTGAGAACATCAATATACTTACAACATGCCAGGGTATTTAGAGAAGTGAAACCGTCCAATACTTCAACCTAATGGCAAACCTAAGTAGGTGAAACTAACGGTGTTGCCTCCATTATTAGCTCGCTGCGTCAGCAGGTGAGCTTATTAACGAGTAGTGTGTCCGTCCACTTTATTCTTGGGGTCTATACCAGGCTATTTGGGGCAAAGTTAGGCTAATTGGGGGCAAAGTTAGGCTAATTGGGGGCAAAGTTAAGCTATTCGGGGGCAAAGTTAGGCTAATTGGGGGCAAAGTTAGGCTAATTGGGGGCAAAGTTAAGCTATTCGGGGGCAAAGTTAGGCTATTTGGGGGCAAAGTTAGGCTATTTGGGGGCAAAGTTAAGCTATTCGGGGGCAAAGTTAGGCTATTTGGGGGCAAAGTTAGGCTATTTGGGGGCAAAGTTAGGCTATTTGGGTGCAAAGTTAGGCTATTTGGTGGCAAAGTTCGGCTATTTGGGGGCAAAGTTAGGCTATTTGGGGGCAAAGTTAGGCTATTTGGGGGCAAAGTTAGGCTATTTGGGGGCAAAGTTAGGCTATTTGGGTGCAAAGTTAGGCTATTTGGTGGCAAAGTTCGGCTATTTGGGGGCAAAGTTAGGCTATTTGGGTGCAGAGTTAGGCTATTTGGTGGCAAAGTTAGGCTATTTGGGGTCAAAATTGGGCTATTTGAGTGCTATGCGGGTCAAAATCAGCAAACCTGGGTCAATTAGACCCATTATTATCTATTATAGAGACGTTTTACCTATTGTAGATGGGCTAAATGGGTTTTAAACCAGGTTAAATGGGGTCTAAAATAGGACTTTCGCAGCGAGCAATTTATTGGTTTACCATTGACTGGTTAGAAAAATGCGTTTCAGTTTAAAGGTAAACGTAAGATGCGAGGGCAAAACACATTGCTTCTGTTTTATTGAATGAAAGAACATGTACATTTATGCCATAAAAATATAGGTATCCCAGATTGGCTGAAAAAGAAAAATTTCTGGATATGAGGATTCGAGATTGTGGGTCCAATCTACTTTTATTAAAATATTTGATGTTCATTGTTATGTACATGTGCAACAATAATATGAAAATCATATTAGAATAACTCCATATATGCACGCTCTAAGAATAAGTACCATAATAAGCTTGTATATTAAATATCAAAGTGCAAATTATTGATTTTAACAGAGGTTGTTAAAAGATAAGGTTAAACCTTGAATCATTCATACATAATATTTGGAATTGCAAACACCGCAAATATTGTTCACTTGTTGAATTATCAATACAAAAACAAAAACAATAAACGTAACTACTCAAACATTAAAATTGCAGTTACACAGCGATCCACCAGGTTGCTTGAACAGTCTACTCGAAACTGATGATCCATCTTAATGAATGGCTTATAGAACAGCTGCATGACCTGCAAAGAAGCTATAACTTTTTTAATTCTAAGACGATCTGTTTTCTGCTTTAAACTACAAAACGTTAGCTTAACATAGTTTGCATCAACCATTTTATCACAACTTGATAAGATTATGTTTGCAGACGTATATATGTGAGAAGCCAGGCTGAGAATTACAAAGAGGATTAATGTCAACGTTACACCGTTCAAAAGAACAACAATATACACTTCCACTGGTACCATGGATCCTGCCCTAACTATAAACCATACGTAAAACACTACCACCCAAAATGCAGCAGAAACCAAAAGGGACATTCCTTCACTAATAATTTCTCTTATTGTAGAAAAAACTACAAGAAATCTACCATACGTTCTAAGTACTTTATAAGGAATTATGTGGTCCTTGCAGCACAACAGATTTTCTTGGAAATTCCACAGCACTGTGCAAATTTTGTTTGTTATTATTGCCGCCAGTGCAAAAGCAAATGCTATTGTTCTACATACTTCAAAACCAGCACACACAGTTACCAAACGAAAGACGAGACAACAAATTTTTGTAAAGTGGTTTTGCTCTTCATGTCTACCAAAAATATCCATAAACACAAAATAGAACGGATCAAAGTTGAATAACATTGTTGCGAAAATGCCACAAATTGGTATGTATTGTAAAATCAATATCATGGTTATTACGGCGCTATCAACAAGTTTGGTTGTTTTGTTGGATTTTTGAAACTTCAATCCTGTAAAAATATTTAAAATATTTTTAAATTAAGAAGTAAGGTAATTGAGAAATTTAATTAGTTATCAAATTCAGTGTTTTGAAGAATTAACTTATCATTACCTGAAGAAAAAAGTTCTTCAAAATTCATCAGTTGGCTTATACCCTCGAAACAATTGATGTTTCTCCAGAATATTACAGCAATATTTAAAACACTAGCACAACCCGATATAACTAAAAAATGCAATCCTAAAATAGTAATGTTGTACTCAGGTTTGCATTCCACAAAAATATGTGTTGTGATGTTGTAAACGCAAGCGTAAAGACACAATAGGTTTAAAATTACAGAACTAATTATTCCATGCGCGTTTTTTCTAGTGATAGACAATGCAATTTTGGAATAATCTGGGTTCCATGCAATATAATATTGTGGCATGTAGAAATACTGCCATCTTATAAGCTGGAATGTAAACGCTTCTAGTGGGGTTAGCGCTTTTGGCCGAAGAAAGCTTGTACTTGGTTTGAATTTATATTTTGCCACAATTATCCTTTTTTCCATGTTTCCAGTTTGACTCGTATCAAGCAATCGCTTGGTAAAAGGTTTTTGTAGGAGGTTCCTGAAAATCCAGTGTGTAGATAAAGTGGAAATGGAGATATAAATTAATTAGTAGTTCCACACAAAATAGATTTTATATATTTAACTCTTAAATTTAAAGAATAGTTTTTACTAATTTGCTTTTTCCCCTTAGAGCATTTGGAATTGTAACATAACACAATTAGAACTAAGTATTGTATGGGCCACGTTTTAAAGCACGTGATACACGTGATAAACGTGATCGCTTAAACTTAAACGTAATATGGTAGATACGTTCATCAGTAGCAAACCGGCTGAAGACTATATGGAGCACTAAAATATACTAAAGTATTTAGACATTTTAAACCCAGTTATATAGCCTCAAAAGGTTGAAAAATAAAAAGGTACTGGTAAATAATATGCCTGATACGGTGCGTAATATACAAACTTGTATTATTTTTTTTTATTATAGAGCACAATATAAAATAAAGAAAGGAAATTTGGGCGTTACCACCTTTTCACTGATGATTGATAGATTTATTGATTACTGGGTATTTTGATAAACTACTGACATGTAATTTCTTGTGTATGGAATAATACTATTTTGTCTCTGAGGTTAACGATTTTAACCTTGGAAACTAAAAAGTTCAATATACTTTTATCCCAGAGTATTGTTCTATGGATAAAACACTATTTGTTATTTTTTAAAACAATATCAAATTTACTAAATGGTAATTAAATCCCCTATGATTGTAGGGAATTCCTAGTAGGGATAGTTGCTTAACTTAAGCAGCTTAAGTATACTGACACTCCATATGTCAATACTCACCTTTTTAATTTTGAATTCTTTGCCTAAAGCACAGTCCTATTCTCATTCACTATCCCAAAAACTCACTTACGTATCCCTGCAACATAACTGCCGAATACAGGAGTAATGAATTTTGGAACATACTACACTAAACGTCGTTAATTCCATTGACAACTGCATATTTTCCCAGGCTAAAAAAGATTATTTTGAATAACCATTTTAAACCCAATTATATTGAGTAGATAGGTTTGCCAAATTAACCACGTATTAGAAATTGTTTTTGGAATGGCAATACTGCTATATGTTATGATTAATACGGTTCGTAATATACGCGTATTTAATTTAATTTCTTTATTATTCAGGCAAGAACATAAAGTATAAGGAAAAACTTGGGCGTTCCTAGCTTTCACATGGTTGTTGATAGATTTATTGATTACATGATTTATTAACAGACTAGTTGATCGTTTTGTATAATGTTTAGTTATGTCTCTGAAAAAAAAACAAGTTTTAGCCTGACCGATAGACAACTACGTTATACGCTTTACAATAACAACAGTATGTAGCACAAAGGTCAGTCACTCTCTAGATTTATTCCAACTCAAGAAAATTATATGCTGTTAAAAGCTATATAATAAGCAATTAAATTAATTATTTTAATTGTTTAGTTAGTATGTAAGATGTAAGATCCGGTCGAATCGGATAGATTTACTTCCCTCGTCAAAGTTTCTAAATATGTTTTTTAAACAAAGGAATGTGATGTAAAAGAAAAACAGATCCCGAGATGTTTAAAAAGTCTCAACGGTATCTACTCCACGAGCCGCGAGAATATGATAGAAAAACTAATTAACATAAAATCGTTGCCTCCAAAGACCTTGACTAGACCCTGTCCTGAAAATGTCGTTACCGCAAAAAGGCCGAAACTAGAAAAAGTCATTATCCATCTATCGAACGATTAGAGAGTGTTTATATATATAACTCATAAACATAATTTGTCTACTTTGATAAACAAAACAGCTTATACAATAAAAATTCATACTCTAAACATTAAAATTGCCGTCATTGAACGATCCACTAGATTACTTGAGAAGTCTTGTCGAAACTGATGATCCATTTTAAAGAAGGGCTTGTAAAACAGCTGAACGGACTGGAGAGAAGCTACAACTTTTTTAAACGCAAAACGATCCCTTTTCAATTTTGAATAGCACATTGTCAGGTTTACATAGTTTACATCAGATATGTTCCTACAGCTTGATAAGATTTGCTTTGCAGATTTATTTATATGCGAAGCTAGACTAACGATCATAATTAGTAATAACGTCAGTATTACACCATTCAAAAGAACAACAACATACACTTGTACTGGCACTAATGCTCTTGCTCTAACTATAAACCAAAAGTATATCACCACAGCCCAAAATGCAAAGGAAATCACGAGGGACATTGCTTCACTAGAAATTTCTCTTACTGTAGAAAACGCTATGAGAAATCTACTATACGTTTGAACAACTTTGTTAAGCGTTAAGTGATTTATGTGCCGCTGCAAATTTAGTTTGATATTCCAGAGCACTGTACAGATTTTGTTTATCAACACAACAAACAGTACTAGTGCAAAGGCTAACGTTCTACAACATTCAAAACTGGCACATATGCTTACAATGCGCAAGACAAAACAACAAAACTTTAAATAAATGTTTTGTTTTATGTAGTTTCCAAAAATATCCTGAAGTACAAAATAGTAAGGATCAAAGTTCAGAACGATTGTTAGGAAAAGGCCAAGGAATGGGATGCATTGTGGAATCACAATCAAAATTAGTAGAGCGCTGTCCACAATTTTGGTTGTTTTGTTGGATTGACGAAACCTCAGACCTGTATAAAGTGTTGATTGTTTAAATAATAAATGCTTTGACAATTTTAACCTAACTTAAATTTAAATAAAAGCTTTTAAGTGCATAAATAGAATTTGTATATTCGTGGCATAATAACTTTTCATTAAAACAACTAGGTATTTGTAAGAATTGTTTAAAAACTTACCTGGAGAGAAAAGATCCTTAAAATTCATCAGTTGGCTTACACCCTCAAAGCAGTCAAGGTTTCTCCAGATTACTACAGCAACATTTAAACAACCACTGCAACCAACAATAATCAACAAATGCAGTCCTAAAATACTAAGGCCATACTCTGGTTTTGGTTTTACAAATATATGTGTTATAACGTCATATAGGCAGCCAAAGGCAAGTAAAATGTTTAAAATAGCTGCACCGATCAGTCCGCTAGTGTTTGTTTTAGAAAGAGACAACACAATTTTTGAATAATCAGCGTTCCAATCAATATAATATTTTGTCATAAAGAAATACTGCCACTTTATAAGCTGAAATGTAAACGCTTCTAGTGGAGTAAGCACTTTTGGCTGGAGAAAGCTTGTAATTTGATGGAACCTATTTTTTGTCATTTTTATAGATTTTTTGAATCCGATTTGAATCTATCCAAGCAAGGGTTTTGTAAATGGGGCTGTAAGAGTTAAAGTCCAGAAAATAGATTAAATACAAGTAGATATATAAAATATTATTGGTAGTGGTACACAGTAAAGGTTTCATATATTGGACACACAAATTGAGGAAATGTTTGTAAAACGTTGTCGGCAATTTCTGAGAACACTTTGATTTATAAAATACAAAAAATTGTAACTGAATGAGTGTTTTATGCTTCAAGATTTTGAAGTACTTGAGCGTTTACCAGTTAAGTATTAAATCGACTAAAAACAGCATTGCAAAATTCCAACCAAGCGCTTAGTTTCAGCTTCAGGCCACACGTCAATACAGTATTTAAACGTATTAAACCCACTATTTTTATTAAAAAGCTTGGCAAAGCTGAGGACGTACTAAATACAGATTTTGGAGAAAAAATACTGATATATATTATGGTTAATTCTGATTTAGTATAAAATGTGTAAAGTTGAAGCACAGAGTATAAGGAAGGTAAAATTAGGCGTTGCCAGCTTCACACTGGTTGGTGATGGATTTACTTATTACTTTATTTACTGATAAGCAAATTGATCGTTTAGTTCAATTTTCTTCTTTTGTGTATAAGAAAATATTTTTGGGCTAATGAGCTTTATCTGATGGATAATTCTGTTATTCACTTTACAATTTCAAAAACATTGTTTGGAAATGTAGCGCAAACTAAAATAGTTATACTAAATCCTCGCATCAAAAGTTCAGAAGTTAGGTTCGGATCACAGGATAACAGTGTGTGATGTTAGTGAATTATGCCGTGTCTGCTTAAATAGCCGCAAGAAAAACTAATAAACTACTAAAATGATTAATTTAATAATCTAGTTCTTTATTCCCCGATAAATTACAATCGAATAGCTTTACGCCCACAATTAGCAACTATTCCCGAAAAAGAGCAACTTAATTTCTACTTAAAAGTACAGAGCAATTTTCCCAAAGTTCCGATCAGTTCAGCTCGACAAGTGCAGAATAAAAAGAAGAATGAACTGTGATCCGTTGCTGCTGAAAAGTAGTCAACGGACAAATATTTTCATAGACTCAGGAATGTACTGGACGAGCAGTAGTGCTGAGACATTTTCCCAGCACCCCGCACCTTGCTGCTTAAGGCAGACTCAGCACATTCCTTCACATGTTCATAAAATAACCGTACAAATTTACAAAACGGGGTAATCTAAACGAATCAATGATAGGGTAGACATTCACATTTTCTGTCATTCTCCCATCTTACAAATTATGATTAAACTAGAATAATTTGTAACCCTAACACAGAAAAGAATAACTTATTTCATTTGAAATACTTCGGGCTTCTTTACTTTCCTTCCTGCTCTCGTGATGATGACGGGTTCGGGTTCTTCACCCTCCACAATCTCGTCGCTTTCTTCTTCATCTTCGCAGGTTTCCTCCGGAGAATCCGATGACACTTTTGCATTGGCGTTGGTCACAGGTTTTTCCAATCCTTCCTCCGACGCACGACGTACTTCCAGTGGAAACAAGCGCTGAAATGGGCGAGTTGTTTCCCCGGTCTTTGTTCGGATCCTTGCTAAGCGAGCTAGACCATCACGTCCTGGAATGACTTCCAGAATGACTCCCATGGGCCACTCCAGTCTCTTTTTTTCCTCTACCTCAATCAGGACGACGTCCCCTGCTTGTAAGGTGTCTGTGCGCCTTTGCTTTCCCGTGTGCACCAGTTCCGCTAAATACTCCTTCAAAAATCGACTGCGAAGTTGTCCCTTCAAACTCCTCACATGACGTACATTACCCCGAAGCTTATCTGCGCCAACGTCTGCTTCCGGAATCCAAGCTACTGGCAAGTCCCTCATGAACATGGAGGGAGTGAGCGGTTGAAGTTCCTCAGGATCTTCCGTGACGTAAGTTAACGGCCGCTCGTTCATAACACTTTCCACTTCCAGTACTAACACTTCCAGTTCCGAGTAATTTACGCTTCTTGATCCCAGTACTCGACGAAGCAGTTGCTTCATGATCCCCACTAAACGTTCCCAGAATCCGCCCCACCAGGCAGCAGTGGGTGGATTAAAGATCCACTTGATCGAGGTCACAGCGGCATACTCCTCGACCTTCCTCCATTCTACTCCTTTGAACAAGTTGGAGCAGCCAACGAAATTCTTCCCGTTATCCGAGTAAATGGTACCCGGACGCCCTCGACGTGCCACGAACTTCCGCAAAGCTACGATGAAAGCTTCCGTAGACAGCGACGTTACTAGTTCCAAATGTACTGCTCTGTACACCGCGCAGGTGAAGAGCACAATCCACACCTTTTGTCCGTCCTTCAGGATCAGTGGTCCCGCGAGGTCGACTCCAGTGACCTCAAAGCAATGTGTCAGTTTGACACGGTCAAGTGGCAATGGTGCCTCCGCAACTTGACATCTCCTTGCATTGTGAATGCGACAAATAGCACAATGCCTCACCACTGAGTCCACACTTCTCCTCGAGTTTAAAATCCAGTACTTGTTCCGTAGTACTGCTCTCAGCTGTTTAGTTCCCAAATGTGATGCTGCTACATGTTCCTTCATAATCAGCATCTTAACGAGTGAGTTTCTTCCGGGCAGCAGAATTGGATACCGGAAACTTATGGCGTCATCTCGTTCCACTATCTTTGTTGTCACTCGCAACAGTCCATCTTGTCCTCTTTTTAATTTGAATTGGGATGAAGCTGATTCCAGTGATGAGAGCTGAATATCCCGTAACAGTACCATTTCTGCCTCTGCACACTCTTTAGGTGTCAACTCAGGGCCAAACTCTGTTCCATATTTCTTTGTTTGAAACATACGTTTCAAGCGTACAATGAGTTTCACTGCTTTCCTCCATGTTCCCAAGCGATCCAATGTTCCAAAATCTGATTCTCTGGTGGTGTTCAGAGCAGACACCACCGTTTTCCTCTTTTCTTGCAGGACCTCGTCCTCGTTGATGTCTGGACAGGAGTTTGGAAATGTTGAGGGATCTTCATAGAGCCAACTTGGTCCCTCCCACCATCTCGTTTTCTCGAACTTGTTAACCGTTGTTCCTCGAGAAGGAAGATCAGCAGCATTCATTTCACCCGGAATGTGCCTCCACTCCGAAACGCTGGTCAATCTCCGTATTTCCTCCACTCGCCTATTGACGAAGACTCCCCAAACAGCGTTTGTCCTTCGAATCCATGCTATTGCGGTTGTGGAATCGCACCAGAAAGTGACGGGTATCCCGTCCAGTCCTAAGTCCTCTTTCACTTTTGCGTACAGACGTGCAGCGATAAGACATCCTAACAGCTCAGCTCTTGGAATGGTGAGCACTTTCTTCGGTGTCACGCGTGCCCGCGCCTGAATCAACTGTACTCGAACTTGAGTACTTTCCACACGGAGATAGATGCAGCAGGCATAGGCGTCCTTGCTTGCATCACACATAACGTGCACGCTCCAGTTGGAACGCGACGTTGTTCCATCACTTATCATTCTTGGGATTTTAATCCCAACCACTGCTTCTAATTGCGCCTCCCACGCATTCAGTTCCTTTGCATAACCTTCTGGTAACTCGGTATCCCACGCATAGTTTTCAGGATCAAAGCAAATTCGCTTGAACAAGCACTTTATCACAATGATGAAGGGTGACAGCAGTCCAAGTGGGTCATACAGGGAGTTAGCAAGCTTCAGTACACGGCGTTTTGTCGCGATTCCACTTCCGTTCTCTTTCAGCATTTTCCTCACGTCGTAAAAAATCTCATCTGTTCCTGTGTTCCACAATAGTCCAAGTACAGGAACCACCTTTACGTCTGCTGAGGGTCCATACTCCCATCCTCGGAGATCCATTTGTGCGCTGGAAAAGATCTTTTCCGCCTCCTTCCTAAACTTTATCACCTCCACCAATGTTGACAGGCTGGCTACGCAGTTGTCCACGTAGAATGAGCTACGGAGTTTCTGAACTGTCTCCGGGTAGCTTCTTTCACTCTTCTTTAGCAAATCTAGGATGACGGCTCCCAACAAGAAAGGGCTGGAGTTTACTCCAAATACCACCCGACAGTGGCGGTATTCTACCACGATCCTTCTTGTGACCGGATCCTCCCACCACAGAAAGCGCAGACAGTCTCTGTGCCTTTGTGTGACCATCAGTTGCAAGAAGGCTTTCCGAATATCCGCCACCACTCCAATGCTGTTCATCCGGAAACGAGACAGTATGGTGGGGATTAGGTCCAGCAGGTTTGGTCCTTTCTCCAGACAATCGTTCAGCGAGGGATTTTGTCTGGTTTTCCCACTTGCGTTGAATACAGGTCTAACTGGCGTCGTGCTCCCATCCTTGAATACTGCACGATGTCCCAAATAGTGTAATGTCCCTGCTGGAGGAACCCTTGTGTCCACTTTTTCTATGATTCCATCCTTTTCCCATTCCATGAAGATAGAATGGTAGCTGTCCAAATGACCATCTCGTACTAGATCCTGTGTTGTTTTCTCTAGGCGCCTGAAAACTTGACATCGGTTGTCGGGGATGGAAGGATGACCTTCAATAAACGGGAGTTCGACTTCATATCTCCCATCACTGTCACGTTTCACTGTTTGCTGGAAGTGATGTAATGCAGCCTCCTCCAGTTCCGCCCTTGTCCTGTTTTCCTCTGCATCCCTGATTCCAATGGTTTCCAGAGCCCAATAACTTTCCACTTCGCGGTCCGTGATTTGCATGTTGATGCACATCATTGCTTTCGTGGGGTCCTTTTTCTCGCTTCCGGGAATCTTTCCTTCGACGAACCAGCCAAGTCTTGTTTCAGTAGCCACGAGCTGAGACGGTAGCAATACTGATCTCATTCCAACCTTGAGGTAAGGCAAGATGTCATTACCAATTAAAATGTCAATGTCTGCTGAGCTATTGACATCCGTAAGTGGAATCCCCATGTCAGCACACTCCTTTAACCATGGCCCGTTCGGAACTGAAATGACGTTGGTGGCAATGTTCTCCACCACAGAAGCAAGAAAACTACACTGATCCAAGTACGGTTCCGCTAATCCCGACACCGAAATCCGGGAGAGATTATGTTCCATCTCCTTTGACAGCTGAGCTCCAAAAGTTTGATGAACCACCTTTTCCTTTCCCACTATTAATCCCTGCATTTCCTCCAGCAGCTCCCTTCTCACGTATGATGACTGAGATCCACCATCCAGCATAGTACGAACTATCTTCCAGTATCCTTCCGGAGTGTACACTCTCAACATTACTGTTTCCAGTAGCACTTCCGGTCTGCGTATGTAATTGTACATGTCCGTGTTCTTTCTCACTGGCGGTGGCTGTTGTTGCTGTTGAGGCAGGAGGAAAGATGGTCCAGGTCCATAGTTCCAATTTGTTCCTGTTCCTTGTCTATCTGCCGGTAAGGGCATTTTCATTCTCGTGCAGTGCTGATGCTGCAGTCCATGTGGTGCAAAGTCTGTTCCGTGACCTTGCTGCTGTGGAATGTTCACCTGGTCAACACGAGCTACTGGTTGATTTTGCGCCCCGAAACACATCAGCTGGTGATGGTTCCTTCCGCACGTGGCGCATGTTACTTTTGACTTGCATTTCTTGGCGCTGTGATTTGCACCAAGACATTTGAAGCACCGATTTGACTTCCGCAGAGCATCCTTCTTTTGTTCATGTGTCATGGTCTGGGCTTTCCGACACTCAGTAGTTGGGTGATTGAACCCGCAGAAACCACAGCTTGGTGTGGCGTTTACATTAACGAAATTGGCGGCCGTTGGGACTCCCGGTTCATTTAGTTGTGCTGGTCCACCTGGCTTTCTCTCCAATTTCTCCGTCTTCTTAAAAGCCTCTTGTGCCCTTGCTGATTCCTCCTTCCGGCGAATTTCTCTCTTGAGGAACTCCAATATGTCAGCAAGGTCTTCTTTGCATCCCGCTGTGTCCAAGTACCGGTTGAGTACCTCCTCCTTGATTCAATGATGGGATACAAGAGTAATCCATACTTGTCCTGCGTTACGCCAAGTTGTTCCAAATGCAGGATTTGAGATTGGAGGGAAGTAGCGACATCCACAAATCTTTGACGCTTGGTTTTGCCAGCATCCATGAGTTCCAGCAGATCCCTTACACAGACTTTGATTAACGTCGCTTCACGTCCAAATCGCTCCGCCAAATCATTCTTAGCAAGTTGGTAGCTAGTTGGTGCTGCTGGAAAGCTCTTGACAACTTTCTCCGCTCTTGATCCTGACACCATGTGCTGCAACAAGTAATTATACTTTTCCATTTCGGGGATTGCCGTGTCCTTGTCCACTTCCTCGAAGGACGCCCAAAATGACTTCCACTGCCGCACATCTCCACTAAACTTGGGTAGTTCCCGTTTTGGCAACTTCACATGGTATGCAGCTGCCACTGCTGCTGTTGAACTTGGTGATGCTGCCGCTGCAGCTCCTGTGGGCGCTGATGGTGCGGTTATCTTGGCGACGGTGGCTGCCAAAGTCAGTCTCCTCTTCCGGAAATTGAGACTGATGGTCTCCTCCGCCCTAAACAGTGCGTCTTCGTCCGCTGCCAGTAGTAAATCCACGTACTTGGCCTGCTGTCCCTCAAACCTTGCCATCTCCATGTCCACAACTTGTAGCTGCAGGGTCACTGCATCCTTATCGACCGGATTTGCGTTGATAAGCGTTTCCAGTCCCGTTAGTTCGTTTTCGAGCTGCTGTTGAGCTCCTTCAGATCTTTTCTTGGCGGCATCCATCACGACGGCTTGCTGTCTGGTCACTGGCATAAACACAGAAGCACTTCCTGACGATTTTTATGTTCCGAAAAAGCACTAATTAATCACTAATCACTGGAATCCTGGCAGGTTCGCCAGATGTTTGGAAATGTAGCGCAAACTAAAATAGTTATACTAAATCCTCGCATCAAAAGTTCAGAAGTTAGGTTCGGATCACAGGATAACAGTGTGTGATGTTAGTGAATTATGCCGTGTCTGCTTAAATAGCCGCAAGAAAAACTAATAAACTACTAAAATGATTAATTTAATAATCTAGTTCTTTATTCCCCGATAAATTACAATCGAATAGCTTTACGCCCACAATTAGCAACTATTCCCGAAAAAGAGCAACTTAATTTCTACTTAAAAGTACAGAGCAATTTTCCCAAAGTTCCGATCAGTTCAGCTCGACAAGTGCAGAATAAAAAGAAGAATGAACTGTGATCCGTTGCTGCTGAAAAGTAGTCAACGGACAAATATTTTCATAGACTCAGGAATGTACTGGACGAGCAGTAGTGCTGAGACATTTTCCCAGCACCCCGCACCTTGCTGCTTAAGGCAGACTCAGCACATTCCTTCACATGTTCATAAAATAACCGTACAAATTTACAAAACGGGGTAATCTAAACGAATCAATGATAGGGTAGACATTCACATTTTCTGTCAACTTTACAATTTCAAAAACATGTTGCAAACAAGTAACCTCAAACGTTGAAACAACCTGTCAAAACAAGAAAACTACTAAGTACTTATATAATTATTTCAATTAATATTTAGTACATTGGAATGCATGTTGCAGAACTAAGTTGTTTATTGAAATATCGTAAATATTTGTATAAGTTAATTGTTATGTTATGAACAAATTTGCAAACATTATCAGGCATAAATTGTTAACCTTGCGCAATTTGTAAGTCATTAACAAAAGTAAAAACGCGGAATTACTTGTTTAAACAGCTAAATACTTTTATTTCTAATCATATAAATATTAAACATCAAAATTGATCCATTGTGCAGCCAAATAGGCTACTGGTAAATTCTCTCTGAAAATGCTGTTGTATCTTGAAAAAAGGCTTGTAAAACAGCTTAACTGTTTGCCCGACTACCACTTTCTTTTGCGTTACAAGGTGATCTAGTTTAGCTTTCTTGGTAGAAAATTTTAACTTTACACGGTATTTCCGGTATGTTGATATTTGCAACAACTTGTTTCTAAAACATTCAAATACAAAGCCATTTTATTGTCGGCCATCAACAATTCAAAATAACAGATCTTTTGCGAGATGATTTGTATGAATATTACATGTGTAAAGTAACCAGGTTGTTAAGACACAATCAAGAGAAAGAGACGTGTTTGTGTGGATAAAAGATCCACATGACTATCCTTTAAATAAAATGTAACACCAACTCCGAATTAGTTTGACTTGAATAATGTATTAGTCTGACAAAACACTTAACTATACACTTCTGCGCGTCGCCAATAATTTTTTGGATGAAACGTAGTGTGAATAATTCTAAAATATTAGTATAGCATCAAAGACTCGTGCAGCAAGATTTTTTGAAAAGTCTCGTTGAAATTGGTAATCCATTTTAAAGAACGGTTTATAAGTTAACCTGATTGGCTGCAGAGATAAAACCAGCTTTTTAAACCAAAGTTTTTGTTTTCTTATATTATATCCAAATAAGCCATTATAACCCATGTTGGCTGTATGCTGCCAATGTCTTAGCAGTTGTGCTACATTTTTGTCTAAATGTGAAGTTATTACAACTACACAAAAAACCAAAATACCAGTAATTACATCAAATCCCAAAATCAGTAAATAAAACTGTATTGGAATCGCTTGCCTTGCTTTGACCACAACCCAGGTAAAAGCTACTACTGCACAGAAGGAAAATGATATAAAAAGGGACATAAACATGCTAAGGCCTTCTTTGATTATTGAAAAAACGACAAGAAGCCTGTTGTATGTTGCTAGAACGTTAAAACCTGCTTCATGACAATATAAGGGCAGTCGTTGAAGATTGCTGAGTAAATCGTAAATTCTTAGAAGCAATATTACAAAACACGAAATGATAAAAGATATGGATCTGCTACACTCGAGCACGGACAAAGCAAAAACAAATCGAATTACAAAACAACAAACTTTGGTGGATTGAAGTTGCTTGTCAAAGGTACCAAAAATATCTTGAAAAATGAAGAAATATGAATCAAAATTGAAAATGAGCGAGCAGACCAAAATTATAGGTGGAGTTACTATACAGCCATATACTAATGCCAATATACACCAATCGGCAAATTTGTTAAGTTTGGTTGATTCCTGGCTATTAGAACCTGAAAAAAATTGACAGCACTAGACATTAAAAACTATGCACATTTTTGTCCAAAATATTTTTGGTTGTATACCTTACCTGAAATAAAAGCAGTTTTAAAATTTAGAAATTGATTTAATCCAGTAATACATTCCTGATATACCCAAATAAGTGCCACACAAAAGAGCACACCTCCAGATCCAAGCATTAAAGAACATTGAAACATCAGAACACCCGTATGGTATCCTACTTTAGAATGTAAGCACAAATGAGTTAAAATATTGTAAAAACAAGCTACAAGCACACCCAAGTTTAGACAAAGCGAAACCTCAAAATACAACCAGGTTCGTTTGGACAGTGTAAATGAGATGTAAGAATAATCAGAGTTCCAAAAGTAAGGACTTTTTGGCATGTAGCAAAAACCTCGTTTGTGACACAGAAACGCAAAAACTTCTAAGGAAGTTAGAGTTGCGGTTTCAACTTTATCAGTCATGGTGGTCTTTCTTAAAAAACGTGTAAACGCAGTTAACGTTTGTTGAAATTTAAGTGGCCTGTGAAAGAAAATTGTGCCAATGCATCAAAAACTCATGTAATAAAAAGTAAAATGTCTTGTACTCTGAAACGTTTAAAAAATGCAGCTTACTTGTGCTGTCTATAAATGGCTTAAAATGGTATAATTTATTCTGACTACCGACACAGATTTATTTAACGTTTTTGCAACTTTCACTTGAGTATTCAGTGTCCCACTTATTAATTTCAATTATTACGAATTTTCTTTCCGTTGTAAATATTAACTTGAACAAATATCATTTAATCATTTACTTCCTACATTGACTTGTGCTTGTTAAATTATATTTTTATTATTTTAACTTACTTCCTAAAACCTTGGAGAAAGTTGCCCTTCTTTTCAATTTAAGAATCAATCTATTATCCTTCATCAAATGATTTTAATTCAAACACCTTGAAAGCAATAAACTTCTTTAATTACAATTTGTTGTTTTACTTTGTAGAAAGTAATCAAAAGTTCGGCAATGGCTTCTGCTTCCTGATACTGAAATAAGGAATAACCTAGTCTTGGCAAACATTTTTTGAAACTCTTTAAGTTCAGGTCCAATCAAAAGGCTAAACCAATCCGGAAATGTAAGCAGGAAACATGTTCGTTTAAATGAGAAATTGGTAAGAATATTAGCTGCAGCAATATTTACACATTTATTTTTGTTTCCAGCAACAAAATGTATTGCGTATATTCGTGCAGATATTTGAGGCATTGGAGGAAACTAGAGCAATATAACTTTCGTGGCCATCACAAATTTAGTTTAAAAAATAAGTAAACCGCACGGTTTGGTGAGACCATTTAGCATACACAAGCTTCATTAATGTCTGCCTTAGTCACATTTTCAACGATTTGTTCATGTTACCAGTTACAGTATATACAAAACTAAGTGAGACGTTTACAATACAAGTTAGCAAGTTTGTCATTTTTACATCCATTTGTATAAATTACAAAATTGTCTTCTTGATAGAAATTTTGTGGTGTACTTGTACCGTCTTGATTCCATGTCAATGATACAGATTTTGTCGAAAAAAGTTTTGAACTATGAATCATATCACAGTTATTTCGTTTTACTCTTTTAATATTATATCGTATTAAATTCGTATTACATAAAGGCATGTTTCTAAAACTTACTCGTACTTATTGAAAGCTCTCGCAATAACCACTTTTGTGTCGGTAATCTTCTTTTAATTACTTCTTATTATTACAAATTGTTTTTAGTTGTAATTTGTAATTGTTTCAACAAAAATCATTTAGTCATAGTGACTTAAGGTAATTTACTTTCTACACAGAAATGCGTTTGTTCATTTACATTTTAACTACGTATTTTAATATAATTCTAACTCACTCCCTAAAACCGTGGGGAATGTTAACCTTATTTTAAAATTAGTAGTCAATCTATAAGCACACATGGCACAAAATTAGTTGATATACATTGGACGCAATACACTTCCTTATTAATAGGTTGTTATTTTACCTGTGGAAAGTAATTAAGAGTTTGGCAAGGGCTTTTTTCAACTGGAATACAACGCACTTCCCTACATACCTAGCCTTGGTGAACTTGTTTTTATACTCTTGGTCAATTTAGATCTAACCAATAAACTAATCCGGAAGTGTAATCAGAAAACAAATAGTTTTCTCTAAGAAATTTAATTGAATATAAACAAAAACAATCTTCAAACATTTATTTTTGTTTTCAGCTACAAAGTACATTATATTCATTACTGCGGGCACTAGTAACAGTTTGGTGTTTTAACAACCTGGAGCATTAAAATCTTACTGGATATAACAGATTTAGCATAACTGAATTAATACGACACTGTACAGAGTTTTAGAATTTTGCATTTTCCAAAAGAAAAAACTTGGATTGAATATAAAATCTCTACGTATACAATGCCTAATAATCAAGAAAAAGACCTTTTTACTTTGTTCAAAGAAATCTGCATTGATCACAAAATCCCTGCCTTTGAAATGTTAGCCGCTGAAGCAAAAGCCTCTAAAATGAAAGCCTCTAAAATGAAAACCTCTAAAACGAAAGCCACTCAAATGAAAGGCACCAGAACAAAAGCCACTAAAACAAAAGCCACTAAAACAAAAGCCACTAAAATGAAAGCTACTCAAATTAAAGCCACTAAAATGAAAGGCACTAAAATTAAAGTTTCTAAAATGAAAGCCTATAAATTGAGAAATACACACAAGAAACCCAGAAACAAGAAAAATCAAGAAAACGAAGTTATGAGCTCAATCCAGTACTACCTATTTCGTCTGCACGCTTGGGGCTTCTTCTACATGCCAAACTTTATAGTAGAATGGAATAAAAGCCGTACACGCATCTCAATATCTCGCTCTAAGAAAGCATTCATCTGTTTTGCAATATCCTTTTATTTAAACTTACTGATTGCTGGAGGAAGCTTTTACAATGTAGTCATGTACATGTTGGGAAAATCTCAAGAGGAGTACAGCATTGCCAAGTTGACTTTACACCTATGTGTCATATTGACTTGCAGTGGTGCTTTGGAAATTGTGCGAGCTGTTTATAACCACCCGGAATGCTTGGAAGGCTTTAATGAGTTTCTTACTCTTGAGGGAACGCTGTTTGGTCCAGGTAAATATACAAAATGATTATATAATAACCAAACAATCTATTTTTAAAAATTTGCATGAATTTTTATACATTTTACAGAACTATGCGACCTAAAGTCAGTGATGGCTAATCTTTCTATAGATATAGTCTTCACGGTCGTCTTGTATGCTGCCGTTCCAATACCATTTGTACTTTTATATTTGTCTTTTTGCCACAATTTTGACCCGTACTATTTCGTGCTGCATGAAATTTTTGGAAGTTATTCCAGTCAAGGTGAACTTTTACAATATGTCTGTTTTGCCATCCGGTTTGTCACAGTTTTTGCTACGTTTGAATGCTTACGAATTGTTTCTTTTACAACAATGTGTATTACTCTACTATTTGGAAAGTTATGTAAAATTCACTTCAAGCTAATAGAAATGATTGTAGATAAAAAACGACCAAAAGTCTATTCTCAAATTTACCAGAAGTTCCTGGTAAAAATTTTGCTAGTCAAAGATTTTTTGGTTGAATTTGTGTCCCAAATGGTTTGGTTTGGATTTTTGGGAATACTTTTAGTTGTTTGGATTACGGTAAAGGCGAGTGAAATATTCCCACCGAAGCTATACATTTTTATTAGGTTGGCGGGTCCGATTCTGGTAATTTTCTTGACTTGTTTTATTAATTCGGCGTATAAAATTTACAAAAGAGTAAAACATGATTTTGGAGTAGACTATGTATTATAAGTAAAAATAATTTGAATGTGCTAAAGTACCTAGATATGTGTCTTTTGAAATAAAAGAAAACCGTATTCTCAAATTTTGTTGATTGCAATCCAAAACGTGCTAACCAGCGTTTTACGGACTTGTTATTGTTAACGTTATTTAATTAATTTTCCAATTAATATTCTCATGTTTTTAGTATAAACTGTTTTTTTTGTTATTCTGTTGTATTAACTTGAACAACAATAATTTAATTACTTATTGCCTACACAGACTCGTGCGTGTTCAATTACGATTCAATAAAGGTATTTAACTACCTTTTAAATTAGTTTTTCAAGCCTTGTTGAAAATTAAACTTCATTTCAAATTAATAAAAAACCATGAAACAAATTAAATTCAATTCCACTCAAAGCAATAACCATGTATAATTAGCCCTTGTTATTTTACCTTGTAGAAAGTAATTAAGACCTTGAAAACAAATAGCTTTTACTTCCTTCAACTGGAATAAGACACAAGTCAGTAATTACCTAGCCCTGATGAGCTTGTTTTTAATAACTATGAATTCAGTTTCAATTTATAAACCAATTGAATCCGGAAATGTAGTAAGGAAGAATTCAATCAGAAACCTAATTGACTATTAACAAAAACAATTATAAAGGATTTGTTTGTCTTTCTAGCAACAAAATATATTTCATATACAACAGCAGATATTAGTACCAGTTAAGTCTTTAGAGAATTAATAGAGAGATTTACCAATACCAGCTAGAAAAGATTTATTTTCCAAATTAGTAATAGAGCACAGTTAAAATAGAATTTGGAGTTTCTCAAAGAACCCTGCATTGATCACAAAATCCCTTTTTCTAAAATGAAAGCCTACAGAATGAAAACTTCTAACATAAAAGCCTCTAAAATAAAAAATAGAATGAAGAAACCTAAAAACAAGAAAAAACCAGAAAACGAAAATATTTTTCACAGCGAAGCTTTGACCTCACTTCAGTATTTTGCGTTTCAACTGCACTGGTTTGGCTTCGGGCACATGCCATACTATGTAGTAGAATGGGATCCAACACATACTCGTCTCTCATTTTCCCAATCCAAAAAAGCATATAAATGTTTTGCAGTACTTCTTTTCTTAATCATTATGGTAGCTGCAGGAAGTCTGTACAACGTGGCCATGTATATAACGGAACGATATCAACCCGAGTATAGCATTATCAAGCTAACTGCACACTTATGCGCTATATGGGTTTGCAGTGGTGCATTGACAATTGTGCTTGTTATTTGGAATCATCCTGAATGTCTGAAAGGTTTTAATGAATTTCTCATTCTTCAGAAAGCTTTCATTCCTTCAGGTAGATATACTAAACGATTACTAATTAGCTAACAAAGCAAAAAATGTTAAAATAATTTACAAATTGGCTATTTTACAGAACCATCCGACGAAACGTTACGGACGATTATATTTGCTACCGGGTTTCTTTCCTTGCTCACAGCACTAGTTGCAGCACCATCACAATTTGGTATTTTATGTTCTACCTGTTATGGCAACCTTGATCCGTATTATTTCGTGCTACAAGATATATTTGGAAGTTTTGCTAGCCAAAGCCTATTTGTAAACTGTGTCTGTGAGGCTTTTCGCTTTATGACAATAGTTGCAGGGTTTGAAATGTTACGAACTATTTCTTTTGCAATAATGTGTTTTATTTTGTCTACAGGAAACTTGGTTCTGATTGTTCTTAAGATAAACGAATTGAATGTACGGGAAAACCGGTCAAGCCCGTATTATAAAAGTTACGAAATATTTGCTGAAACATTTTTACAGGTTAGAAATTGTTGGGCTAACTTTTTTCTCATAATGTTGGTTTTTGTCTTTTGTGGAGTACTTTTAAGCGTGTGGATTATTGCTTGGGCGGAGGAAATATTTTCTCCAAGGATATGTACTTTTGTTAGGATGGTGGGTCCAACTATGTCCATTTTTGTGGCTGGTTTAGTTTATAATGCTACTAAATTCTTTAATATTGTAATGCGATGGAATTTTGAAACTTTGGAATACGATTCAGATTGAACGGAACACTATTTTGAATATGCTTCTGTATGCGTTTGGTGCAATCAGGAAATACGGTAATCTAAATTATCTAGCCCTGTGGCTGCTTAGGATTAGTTTAGCTTGTTAACCTTTTCTGCTAATAGCACAAAAACCTTTTAGAAAAACTTATATAAAAGCAGGTACGGTGCTTCAGTGCTGTTAAAATCGTAAAGAAACAAAACTAATATCAAGTTTGTATATTGTAAATGTCTATGCATGTTTTGGGCACATTGAAGCACGTACAGTGTTTAGTTTAGTTTTTAATATAGATTCAATTAGCGACACCATGTAGTACATATTAGGACAAAACCATAAAACATACTCAAAAAGATTTATGTAAAAATTGCGAGGTAAAAAATTCAAAAATTAAAAGATTATTCTACAATTTATTATCTATCGTGATAGTTTAAATTCATTCATTCATATTCATTTACTGATATAGCCAATATTGCACCAATTGTATACAAATTGCATATTATCCAGGATCACCACAACTATAGCATCAATTTTTATTGGAAAGTCCATATGAAAGTTTAACTACTGCCTGCCTTCTAGATCATTTTAAGTATTTTTTCGTGCAAACTATGTTCTTGAATTTTGAATAGGGCAACAACTCTGTGCAAGAACAATAACATATTTGTTGAACAAACTTCCGAAACATTTAAATTTGTATGCATTTTATGGAAGTGGCTTCTAGAAGAATTTGGATTGTCTATTTATTTAATTTTGGGGTATCCAATGTCCGACATTGTGTAAAATTGAAGTTATTTATTGTTCAAAAGCTTCAGTTTAAAATAAATTAAGAATGATATTTTCAAACATGCTTCAAACTATAAAATTTACTTTATATTTCTATTACATTTACTGAATATCTTATCATGCTTAGTGGAGCTGTGTATAATAGTTTAATTTGATAAAAAGTACGGTTTTATTTTTAGAAACTTCTACTAGTTGTTATAGTCCATTGGTTGCGTATTTCCAACTACGTTCTCCATGACTTGTGCTTTCTCTTCAACTTCCGTAAGCTGCCTAAAACAATACGACATCCGGATTGTTTACCACCATACAATTGTATATGTTCATTTCCATAAAAATCATTTCCATACTTTCGATACTGTCGCGCGGTTGTCATCATTATTAGATATTTGCTTTAACAATATTCTACACGATTTCCTATACTCGTGCAGACAAAAGACCTTCTGGCAAAAACAAGAAGAATAAACAAGTATTAATTATGATTGGTTGAAAACAATGAAGTTTTTTAAGGTTGGATTATTTATTTGGTCTTTTACCTTAAAGAAAGCTATTAAGCATTTGACATGCGCTTGACTAATTAACTGCTACTGGACTGCGACGCACTAAGGTAATCATTCTACGTTTTGGGTGTGTACTTAAAATTGATCAATTTATATTTAAATATTTTCCAAATTGAACCCTATACAAGAATCTAAATTATCTATTGTTATTTATAGAAATATTTATTTACGTTTTACACTAGTTTGTGCTTGTTCAATTATATTTTAATTATGGAGTTTATTGAAACTTTAACTTACTTCCTGAAACCTTGTAGAAAATTAACCTTCTTTGAAAATTGTTAATCAATTATAAACACACTCAAATGAATACATTATTGGGGAAAACGTTGAAAGTAATAAACTTCTTCAATTAAGTTTTTGTTATTTTACCTTATAGGAAGTAATCAAAGATAGTTAATAGCTTTTTTATTCTTGTGCTGAAACAAGAAGCAGTTCAGTAATTCCCAAGCCTTGGTGAACTTGTTTTTAAACCGTATGAATTCAGCTCTGATTAGTATACCAAATTAATCCGGAAATGTAATAGGGAAATATGTACAATTTAATCAGAAATTTAATAGACTACTAACAAAAACATTAAATTAAACCTTTATTTGTGTTTCTTCTACTAAATGTAGTACACATACTAGTGCAAGTATTAGTAACAGTTACGTAGAGCCATATATCACAACTGGCTAGAACAAAAGTGTTGAAAAAATATAATACCCATTTCCGTTAAAAAATTTTAATTTTACATTTTTCGAAGAAACTGGGATTTACTTTCTGCCCCTACAATGCATGCTAAACAAGAAAACGAAAATACTATTCCCTCCAAAGCTCTGACTCCACTCCAGTATGGCGCATTTCGTCTCCACACGTTGGGTTTTTCCTACATGCCACAATTTGTAGTACAATGGGATCAAACGCATACACGTCTCTCTTTTGCACAATCCAAGAAACCATATAGATCTTTTGCAGCATATCTTTTCTTGAATCTATTTATCATTGCAGGCAGCTTTTATACCGTGACTATGCATATGTTGGGATTATCTCAAGCTGAATATGGCGTTGGCAAACTCTGTATACACCTGTGTGTTTTATGGACATTCAATGTTGCTGCGGCAATTGTGTGTGTTGTTTGGATGCGTCCCGAATGCCTGGAATGTTTTAATGAGTGTCTACGTCTTCCAAAAACATTGTCTGGTTCAGGTAAATTAAGACAACGCTTACTAAATATTTTAAACAAAAATATTAAACTAATTTGTAAATTTGCCATTTACAGAATCAATTGACACAACGTCAGAATATTTTATATCTGGTGTAGGAACGTGTCTTTGGATTGTAGTACTTCTTGCATTGCCAATGCCATTTATAGTTTTTATTTATGATTTGTATGAAGATCTAGACCCGTACTATTTTGTGCTACAGGACATTTTTGGAAGTTATGCTAAGCAAAACTTTTTGTTAGAATGCGTTTGTTTTGCCTTTCGTTTTGTAACAGTTCTTGCTGTGTTTGAATGCATACGAATTATTTCGTTTACAATTATGTGTTTTATTCTATTTGCAGGCAACTTTAGTGAATTTGTTGTTAAACTGAAAGAATTGTATTCAAAGGAAAAACGACTAAAAGCCAAGTTTAAAATTTTCCTATTATTTATTGAAAAGTTTTTACTGGTCCAAAACTGCTTTGCTGAATTTTTGCACCTAATAATATCTTTTGGACTTTGGGCAATAGTTTTAGACATTTGGATTATGGTTAAGACGAGAGAAATATTTACACCGGAGAGACACATAATAGCCTTGATAGTTGGTGTGCCTTTGGCAGCTTCCTTGGCTTGTTTAGTTATTACTGCTATTAAACTGTACAAACCTGTAAAAAAAGTTTCCGACATCATCACAGCAAATCCTAATCAGCTTAAGAAAACGTTTATGAAAAATGTGCATAAATATGACTTTTAATGTATAAAATGAAGAACGTTGGGTTATTTTAATGTAATGATGTGAACGCAAATGGAATAGTAAATATATTTTTGAACGATAAATCAATGCCTGCACGGTCACGTAGGATTCACTGTTTTTACTGATTTACATAATATAATTATATGAACTAAATAAAATTGCCTGCACAACAGATTATTGAATTTTCTGAATTATTGTAAAGTTTAACTATGAAACAAATGACGAATATATTATGTTGTATTTCTTGGTAATTGACTTTATATTACAAAAAATAACATTCAGTATAGATTTATGTTTGCCTGGCAAGCTATAAAAAGACCGTATTCAAAACGGGTTCTGAGGAGACTGTTCAATTGATGTATGGGTTCCTTATTGAGTGTTTGAAAGTAAGCTAAAGCATCATGGATTAAAATATAAGAAGCAAAATACATGTCGGTTTGTTTGTAGTCGTCTGTTTAGGTTCCAGACTTGCAAAATAGTTTCTATCGTCGGACTTATTTCATTAAAAAGTTCTTTGAATGGTTAAAATGACAAAATTTTTGTGCACAAACATGAATTGTGTACAACGAAAATCTTGAAAACTGCAATATATATGCACCGTTCTGAAGTCGTTATAAACAGTAAAGCTTATGCATGTTATCGGGGGGTAACTATTGAACGCATCTAAATCATAATTATTTCGTCTTTTTCTAGAGCCTAGTAGAGTCTTGCTTGCTAAAACAACATATTTGCTTTTCAGTACTCCAGTTAATTGTTCTAGCGCATTCATTGCTTGCTTCCAACAATGTTTTCCATGACATCTAATCTTGTCTTGTTCTTATTGTTTAATTACTTATCTTGGATTGTTGTGTATCGTACATATTTAACAAAAATCGCGAACTTACTCCTGACACTGCCACGTGGTTGTCAATCCACTTTTAATTACTTTTTGAAAGGACATTTTAAATCATTTCCTAAAACCTTGTTCAAAATTGATTTACTGTTCATAAAGAAAGGTTTTTAATTTTTGATTTGTTATTTGCTGCTTAACCTTGAAGAAACTTATTAAACAATTGACATACCCTTGTATAATTAATTGCTACCGAACTTCGACGCAATTCAGTAATTATTTTTCCTTGTAGTCTTTGTTCTTCAAATTAAAATTCCGTAAAGATTGAAGTAATATTCCGTATCAAAACACGGAAGTATATTTAGAAATATTACATTTCAGCAAGAAGCATAATCCTGAAATTATAAAAGATAGATAGGTATTTCCTATTATTTGTTTGTTTGTGGCTTACTTGTAGCCTTACTGTCGCTTAAATTAAGATCCTTCCGGAACATAGAGCAAAACAATACTACTGGCACAAACGACTTTCTGCAATAGTTTTAAAAGTTCAAAACTTTACATGGAAGAGAAATCTGCTGGCTATATAAAATTTTCAGAAAATGTTCTACATTAAAACTAAGAAGATTGCTGCCTCTGATATGATAGCTAAACAAAGAAACAAAATAGTGGCCAAATTCAAATCCTACACCCATCTCCATGTTCACGCATTTCAATTGCACACTTTGGGGTTTTCGTACATGCCCAAATTTATACTAGAGTGGAACCAGTCACATACTCGAATTTCAGTCTCACAATCTAAGAAGATATACTTATGGTTTTTAATATCCCTATTCCTAAACATGGTGGTAGCTGGAGGAAGCTTTTACACCGTAGTAATGTATATACTGGGACGATCTCCAGCTGAATACGGTGTTGGCAAACTGACTTTACAGCTATGCGCTATATGGACTTGCAGTGGTGCCTTAGCAACCGTGCGTATTGTTTCAAAGTATCCAGAAAGTCTGGAAGGCTTCAACCAGTTTCTCGGTTTTCAGAAAAGATTCCTTAGCTCAGGTAAAAATGGATTTATAAAATATTAAACAGAAGAATCCAGGTTAACTAAATGCCGAAATTTATTCATTTACAGAACCACTTGACAAAAAGTCAATAAAAATAAAAATTGCCGTTGATTTAAGTCTCCTAATCCTAGCACTACTTGCAATACCAATGCCATTTGTAGTTTTAGTAACAGCATTATACAAACATCTTGATCCGTACTATTTTGTGCTACAAGATATTTTCGGAAGCTATGCTAGCCAAAGCTTACTCTTGAACTGTGTCTGTTTTTTTATTCGTGTCATTACAATTCTTGCTGGGTGTGAATGCGCACGAGTTGCTTCCTTTACTCTAATGTGCTTTGTTTTATTTTTGGGAAACCTACTGCAAATATTTTTCCAACTGAAAGATCCTTTTCTAACCAAAAAAGGGCTTAGTACGTGTTTTAAAATTTATCAAATATTCATTGTCACATTTGCTTTAGTGAAAGAATGTTTTGGCGAGCTTTTGTCTTTAATAATATCATTCGCATTTTGGGGATTAGTTTTAGATAGTTGGATAATTGTGAAGGGAAGGTCACTTGTTCCCACGCAAATGTATATTTCTGTGTTAGTTCTTGGTCCATCAATGGCTATTTTGTTGGCTTGTGTGGTTATTGCTGCTTGTCATCTACACAAAACTGTCAAACGAATTGTTTTGAATTGGCAACAAATTACACGGAAGAACACCTCCGGTTTTTTTATGCGCTTATCATGGGAAGTAAAAGATGACCGGGTTCTGAATAAGTTAGCCAATTCATTGCGGCCGATTAGATTATTTTATAAACCATTCCTTGAAATAGACTATAGATTCCAGAGGGATCTATTACGAAACCTTGTTTGCCGTGTATTTGATGTTCTTCTACTTTTCTAATGTTGATGGAATGAAAACAATTTTGGCACCTTTAATACCGGCAAAAAGCGGTTAACACTGTAAAAAATGCTAGTATGAGCAATATTAAATGAGATGAAGACAAAACGAGTAACCAAAAATGTGGAGAATGAACAAAGCAAAAATGACATTATTTTAAAATAGGCCTAACCGTACTAGCACCCAAACTGAAAATATATTTGGATAATAACCAAACCGAAGAAGAGAATGGTAATTACTTGAAAATTGTTTCATGTTGTTTCATTAGAAATGTATGCATGTAAATAATTATTAAAAACTATGAAAGCTGTTCATAAGTATTGACATTACACTCTCACACATTTAACAAATTACATGGTATACGATTTTAATAAACTTAAACAACATTTGAGCTTTTTATTGCAATAGTTAGGTTGAGTTTCGATCATGCAGCAAAAGCAAATATAGCTTGCTTTGGTGGAACTCAGGTTTGTTCATCCAGAGGTTGTAATCTCTGTTTGAAGTAAAACTAACGTGCACTAGTATACTTTTTGTTTCAAAACTGTCAAATTGGTACGTAGCATTAATATATAAAGCAACGTTTCCTTGTCTTGTTTATGTGAAAACTTGTTTTGCCACAGATACGTATTTGTTTTAAACACTCGATTTTACACCCTTATGGACGATTTAACTAACGTATTGGTTGTTCTAGCGGGCTAACTTACTGTATACTTTCCATGGAAAATCTGACATTCCATGCGTAATTAATTAAATTCTCCATGTTTCTCTTAAGAATTTGAACTCAAAAGACACGTGTCAAGTTAATGGACAGACAAGATGCCACTTGTCGTTTATTTCAAATGTCAAAGAAAAAATGGTTGCCATATATGAGAAATATAAATCACAATAAAAAATAAATTATAACTGGTATGGGCTTTTCTGTCTTAGAATACCAATTGTTTTTGGAGTAATTTGTGGAGTTTTACAAGTTTAAGTAATTGACATGTAATAATTTAAGTAAATGACCGATTCGTAGGTGCTTTGTATAACTTTAAACGTATATACTGAAAAAATATTTTATGTAAAATAGAGTAAGACTGTGGAGAGAGTGATGTTTTTTACTTAGTAAAATATAACAATGAAACTGACAAAATGCTCTTGATATGACATGAGAACTAAACTTTGTAATTTTAAATGTCAGAACCAAATAATATTTTATATTTGCCAAAATAAACTAGTCGTGTATAACCTCTGCTAGAGGTTAGACCTAAGTTATCCTAAGCTGGAATGAAAAGTTTAAAAATGTTTTACAGTTTATTTGAAAGACACACAGCTTTCCTGTTGTTTTTAGTTTTTGGGCATTCAATGGTACGTTCAGAGACCAACGTACTAGACATTCTCACAGCAGGCTGTACCTTACGTTTCTCCTTCTCCAACTTTTATCAACTGTACAATTTTTCCCACACAGTATCCAAATCATGGGGCGAACCATTCTTACACAAGTGTCGCAAACGGACAAACTATGTTTCATTTGCGCACAATGTTTTAGGATTATTAAACATAAATGTTACCAACATTACGATTGAAACATTAGGCAAAGAAGACTTTTATAAACACGCAGTAATATACAAGTCTGCCAGCGACCAATTACTAGGTATTGTCCAGTATAACCAGCTATCAACATCCCGCGTGCGCATTATGAATTGTTGAGTAGCATGGAACGGTATAGCCAGTCAGCTGATCACGTGACACCCTGCAGTATACACCCTCATGTCTTTTATCAATTCATAATGCGCACGCGGGGTGTTGATAGCTAGTTATACTGGACAATAAAATGTATAACACATTATATCGCCTAAGGTTCCAGGAAGCCTGTATGGTTCATTTTCCAATTGTTGATGAGGTGAATGGAAAATTTGACTTCGATATGTTAGACGGCTGGGAACACATGCTTTATAATCCTCGGCAGCAAACTTGGGTGCGCATGTATGCAATTTGTCCTCTTTTCGACATTGCATATCAGCAAGGACTCCCAGTTTATTTAACCTACCAACTTCTATCATATATTATTATTCTGTCAGCAACTGATGATACGGTATATTATGGATATCACGATATTTCCTGCAGTAAAACAAGAATGTGCGGAATTAAGATTTCTCAGTTTAATCATACCAAGTTTCGAGACACAACGGATGTTTATAAAATGTTTCTCAACCTGTATTCTGTAAATACCAATAAAGTTGACAGTAAAATGACACCCATACAAAACCAAATGGTAACCACCATATTCCAAAACAAATACAATTGTACATTTAGTAAGTTTTGTGATGTTAAAATGGGCACAAATATTCTATATCCCAAATTGTTTACGATTGGTATGCCTGCACATATTTTTTCCTACATACTAGATGCTCGCGACACAAAGTTTCGATATATTACCTTATTGAAAAAGGACTTTACCTCCATCTCAGCAGATTCTTCATCACTTTACCAACCGTTTTCTCTCAGCGTGTGGATTGGCTTTGTCAGCGTACTTTTTATTTTGCTGGGAATCCTGTTGATCATTAATAAACAAATACCACCACCAAACGTATTGTTATGGCTGCTAAGTACAGTACTTGAGCAGGGTAATGATGGAAACGCGTTTCCAAAGAAAACCTTTCTTTTGCTGCTATGGCTTATGGTTTGTGTTATTTTCAGAAATACTTACACATCCCGGTTATCGTCAGATTTTTTGTTTGAGGTTCCACCAAATAATATGCCAGATTCACTAGAAAAGATGCTGTTTGGAATTGACGACAATCATCAGTTTAAAATTTTTGCAACAAGTGAAGTCATTGAGAACATAATGTTTTTTCTCGAGCTTGTGCTGGTGGATGCAAATTATAAAGAGAAAACAAACAAGTTACTAAAACGTGTCAGAATTATTTCAGACGCGGATATTTATGACCTATTGCAACGTAGGTCAGTGCATTATAACCACTCGTGCAGTGTAACCCATTCATACGACACCATTACTGAAGATGCCATTTTTTGATTACCCGGTTTTAATACAACTGAAATAGGAGAATGCAATGAAGGATTTGATGAAAATCCGGAGACTTTCATTTTTTTGTACTCCGAACTTTCAAACCCACCGTCATTACGTGTGGTTGGTCCCTTGATAAAAAATATACATTTTTACGAAAATAATGCAGGAATATCGACCTCAGATGAACGTAGTTATGCCGTGGTACAAACAGTTTTTATACGAGTGATTTCCCGATCTATCAGCCGACTCGTAAATACTGGATTGTATAGTTTCTTACGACAAATGCAACAGATAAATCTAATTGCTAAGCAACTTCAACAAACTTACGCAGATAGCAGAAATTTAAACTGGGTAAACTTCTTTACGTATTCCAGTATTTCTGCAAAAAGAACTGATACCACAACAAATGTTTTAAACCAGAAAGAACTTAAGCATTTTAAAGTATCTTCTAAAGATCTTGATCGGTTAGAAGCAAACCCACTCCATCTATTAAACATGAGGGTACCGTTTGCAATGTTTGCATTATTGCTTTGTCTTTCATTTTTAGTACTTGTTATAGAAACAGTGTATAAAAAGCCAATTAGGGACTTTTTTGGGTAATGTGTAGCAATTAATACATATTAATATAGATGTTTCAGTGGTTGATAATTTTAATCATACTACTAATAATTTGCTTCTATTTACTTTGGTTTATTAATTGTAACTACTAAAAGAAAGAAATTTAGTACAAGACAGCACAATAAAAACTAAAATAAAAGTAATTGTCCGTGAATATTGAAGTTTCTAACTTACAGTCAAAGCTAAGCAACTGTAATATTTCAAACATAAGAACACACAAAGAAACTGCCAAATTGAATATCTAATAATTCTTATCGCGTCAATCTTACAATTTAAAATTTAACTAAATACCTAACTAATCTTATAAAATATGAGGAAAATAACAAAACAAATACTGGACACGCATACAAGAATACAACTATACTGATGCCATACAGATACAGCTGATATAAATATCAGGGTTGGTAACTTATTTGCACAAATTTAAGCACCTTGATCAAAACATCATTGCTAAGCTTTAATTCAGTGTTTTTTTAAATCTAAAGTTATCTAATAGCCAAAACCTACCAAAAATATTTGTTTTCACGTGAACTGACGTACCTGCTTATAATATGTTATAATGTTACGTATAATGCTACGTTAGGTTATTGTTTCCACTACGCTACTCTTGATCAATATCATAGCCATACTACCATAGGCAATCTAAAATTGTCTGGATACATAAATATAATTGCCGCTTGGACTACTAACTTAAACCAATAAGGACTAAAAAAATTCGTAAATATATATTTGAATTTTTTAGGTATATACATATTTAACATATATTTAAATGCCAGAAGAGTTATACTTCAAACATTAAAATAGCATCCACCGTACGGTAGTACAAATTACTTAAAAAGTCCCTCTGAAACTGATCATCCATTCTGAAAAATGGTTTATAAAACAAGTTAATTAGTTGTAACGAAGCAACAATCCTTTTCAAAACAAAACATTCTAATCTTAGTTCTCGAGAGTATATCATTCTGTTCACAAAATGTTTACCAGCAATATTCTGAGAATTTGTTAAAATGTTTTTTGCGGATTTATCTAGATTGGATGCCATCCCAACAATTACAATTGCTACTATAGCTAACAATACGCCATTTGCAGTGGCTAGTACATATATCTGCAATGGAACAACAAATCTTGTTCTGACACTCATCCAAATGAGAAGTATTACAATCCAAAACAAAGCTGATATAAACAGTGATAATAATTCGCTTATAATTTCTCTTAATGTTGAGAATACAAAAAGATGTTTCTGATAAATCTGTATAACTTCACGTATCATTTTAAAGTCGTTATTTGAAACGGTCAAACGTTCTAAATTCCAAAGTACTGTACAAATTTTGTTTATCGTAATAACAAAAAGAACCAAACCAAATTGTATTGTTCTAGCACATTCAAAGCCAGCAGAGCCGATTATAAAACGTATAATAAAACAAACTATTTGAGTAGGAACACTTTGTTCAGCAAAACTACCAAGTATATCCTGCAGTATAAAGTAAAATGGATCAAAACAAATGTATAATGAAGTTACAAGTACAGCTAAAGGTAAAGGCTGCGTGACCACTGCTCCAAATACAAGAACAATATCTGTGAGTTTGGTGCTTTTCTTGGGCAGCTGAAGCTGTATACCTGTATATTACAAAACAATTTGTTAATTATTACAATTTTGTCAAAATAAACAATCCTTAAACCAACCTGGGCATACATCCTGGAAGTTCATCAGTTGGTTCAAGCCCATGAGACAATTGCGATGCATAAAAAAGATTCCCAAAGTGGTAAGAAATCCTCCGCAAGTGGTTATAGCGATAAGATGCAGAGTTAAAAATACAATATCGTAGCCAGGCCTGTGTTTTATTAAAATGTGTGTAGCGGCAACATAAAGGCAACCCAGGCCAGCAAGCAACACGTTGTAATTATGCCAATAATAAGTCCAACTGCGTTTTTTCTATAGAGCGACAATGAAAGTCGGGAAAAGTTGGAATTCCATTCCAAATAATACTTTGGCAGATAGCAGTATTGCCATTTTATAAGCAGAAATGCAACAGCTTCCAGCAATGTTATTGCCTTTGGATGTTGAACGTTTTGAATGGTTTTGAAGCTTTTCATTTTAGCGCCGTGTCTACAATAATTTGTGGAATAACTATGAATATTATTCAACCTGGTATTTGGTACAATAACTTATGATTAATCTGTACGCTAAGCAATAAGTGTTTCTGCAAATAGAAAATATGCAACAAATTTGTAAAAATGTAGTTTAAGCTTTAGACTGAGTTACTTTTTGGTGAAACCACAAGACATGATGTCTCTTGTCCGACTACAGAAACATACCTGATAGCAAAGAGTATATGAAATATGCCTATGCCAGTTTCAAAAGATAGCCGCAAGCTTGTCCTAACGATTTATCGACTTTTTTATGTAAGTTCCATCAGAAAGGGTTTCGACATACATTGTTTTTTCTAAAACCGTTGGAATTGAAAGTTCTTAAAAACAAGTTTTTTTACAAAACATATTTGCGCAAAGATGGTTATGTTAAAAATTTATAAAACCATAAGAGCGTAAATATTTTTTGTTTTCACTATATTATGAAGCAAGCTTTTAAAAACGCCCAGACGTCGTGGAGGTTAAAATATTTTTCGGATACCTCTGGAGCTCATGTTAATTTAATACTTATTTGTTGTGGATGAAAAAACTGTTTAAAAAATCTTATACAGACAATATATGATTTCACAATCGTACATACATAAAAAATACCTACTCGATCAAAATCGTATAGGTGAGTAGAGAGGAAACAAGAAAATTAGCCTAAAATATTTTTGACATTTACGACATAAACGATTTTCGTTATTCTGGGGCTAATCAAGACAGCTAGCATTATGCGTGTAAATGCTTGCAACAAACGCCGTTTTTTCTTTCTCTCTCTTATGCTTTTTTCTCTTGCCCCGTGCTTTTGCTGGCCGTTAGTTTTTTCTAACGCTTTTTTGTGGCTTGCAGCAAAATCTTTCTTTTTGCTTTGGTTCATTTCTTGGATCAACTTTTAAATTGTGTTGGCTGTGTCGGTAGTGTACTTTTTGCTAACATTACTACTCTACTATTTTGCTTATGCTTTTTTGCGTACAATGCTACGTTAGATTATTGTTTGCACTACGTTAATCTTGACCAATAGTTTATCTAAAATCCCACGCCTTTTGTTAATTATCAAACTGTAAGTTATAACATTTTTGGTGTATATATATTTAATTATTTAGGTAGATAAATTTAAATGACAGAAAACTTATACTTCAAACATTAAAATAGCATCCACCGTACGGTCGTACAAATTGCTTAAAAAGTCTCTCTGAAACTGATCATCCATTCTGAAAAATGGTTTATAAAATAAGCTAATTGGTTGTAACGAGGTAACACTCCTTTTTAGAACAAAGCATTCCAACCTTATTTCTCGAGAGTACGTTCTCCTGTTTACAAAATGCTTAGCAGCCAAAATCTGACAATTAGCTAAAATATCTTTTGCGGATTTATCTAGAGATGATGCCAATCCAACAATTACAATTACTACTACAGCTAACAGTACACCGTTTGCAATGGCTAGTACGTATATCTGCAACGGAACAACCAATCTTGCTCTTACACTCATCCAGATTAGAAGTGTCACAATCCAAAATAAAGCTGATATAATAAGTGACAATAATTCGCTTATAATTTCCCGTAATGTGGAAAATACTAAAAGATGTTTGCGATAACTCTGAATAACTTCATGCACAATTTTAAAGTCACAACTTGATACGGTCAAACGTTCTAAATTCCAAAGTATTGTATAAATTTTGTTTATCGTGATAACAAAAAGCACAAAACCAAATTGTATTGTTCTAGCACATTCAAAGCCGGCAGAGGCTACTGTAAAACGTATAATAAAACAAACTATTTGCGTTGAAACACTTTGTTCAGTAAAACTACCAAGTATATCCTGCAGAATGAAGTAAAATGGATCAAAACAAATGTATAATGAAGTTACAAGTATAGCTAATGGTACTGGTTGTGCGGCCACTACTGCAAACACCAAAACAATATCAGTGAGTTTGGTACTTTTTTAGACGGCTGAAGTTGTATACCTATATATTACAAAACATTTTAGTAATATACATAAATTTGCTGAAAAGCAATTTTTAAACCAACCTGGGCATATTTCTTGAAAGTTTATCAGTTGATTCAAGCCAGTGAGACAATCGCGATGTTTGAAAAAGGTTCCCAAAGCGGCAAGAAATCCTCCGCAAGCTATAATGCAAATAAGGTGTAGAGTCAAAAATAAAATATCGTAACCGGGCCGGGGTTTTACTAAAATGTGTGTAGCGGCAACGTAGAAGCAACCCAAGCTAGAAAGCAAGTTTGTAACTATGCCAAATATTAGCTCGTGTGCATTTTTTCTAGAGAATGACAATGAAAGTCGGGAAAAGTCAGAATTCCATTCCAAGTAGTATTTTGGCAGGTAGCAGTATTGCAACTTTATAAGCTGAAATGCAACGGCTTCTACTGGCGTTATAGCCTTTGGATGTCGAACTTTTTGAATGGTTTTGTAATTTTTCATCTTAGCGACGTGTTACAATAATTTGTAAAATTACAATGAATATTGAACCTGGTATTTAGTACAATAACTTATTGGTTTAGAATGACTGGGTTACTCCTTGTGAAGCCTAAAAGACATGATATCTTCGATCGGACTACAGGAATATAATCGATAGCAAAGGGTATATAGGAAATATGAAATAGACCTATAAAGGATTGACGCAAGCTTGTCATAACGATTTATCGATTTCTTACGTAAATTCCACCAGAAGGGGATTTCGACATACGATGTTTATTGTAGAAAAATGACATCTAATATTATTTCTAAAAAACAAAAAAGCATTTCGCAATACAAATTTGCGCAAAAGTGGTTATGCTAAAAACATTTTTTATTTGCACAATCTTACTAATATATGCAAGCTTGTTATAAACGCTCAGACGCCTTGGTTCTTTTTCTTCGGGTACTTGGGAAGACAATGTTAATTTGATAGTATATGCCGTGCCTGAGTAAACTCTTTTTCAAGTCAAATAAATAGTTAAATGCGTACACGCTTAAACTCTTATCTTAACTTATCAATTTAATCTTGGTTTAATAAACACACAATGTACAGACATAATTAAACTCGTATACATATAAAGCTAGTTGCATTTAATTCGTAGATAGTTAAATTCCGTAGTTTATCAGAACTGATTGCACTCCTCTGTTTCGCAAAGGGTTGAGGTGGCTTTCTTTAGTGTGCCATTTCGCATAAAAACATTTGCGTACGTTCTTTGACGTTGTGTAATAGCAAAAAGTCCAAGCTCTGTCATTTTGCAAATTTAAGACAAACCCACGTATATTGTTTGGTAGATTGCAACAGCCGCAACCAAAGCTAAACCGTACAACGTATAAGCAACCTGTCCAACCGTACATTTTACCAATAACCACGCAAGTTCAACCAAAAATCCAAAATGAGCCGGCCTTTCCAGGTGCGGGTTGGAATCAGATAGGAACCATTTTACATCGATGGAAACCACCAACAATACCCCTCAAACTACACCAATTCTCCTGATGTCTCCTAAATTCCCACGTGCATCGGGAAAAACCCCAAAAAATAATAAACCCTATGTAAGCTTGAAGAAAGGTTCACTGGTAAGCTAAAAGGTACCCTAACGCAGATTATATTTCTGGAAGCTGCAAGATATTATACCACAATACTGATAGAACTTCTGGAAGCTTCCAGATACTACACCCCAAAGTTGATGGGTACCTTCGGTTCCTTTAATTGCATGTAGGTAACCTTGATTGCTGAAGGATACCTTCGGTTACCTTTAATTTCTTGTGGGTAACCTTAATTGCTGAAGGATACTTTCGGTTACCCTTAATTTCATGAAGGTAACCTTGATTGCTGAAGGATACCTTCGGTTACCTTTAATTTCATGTAGGTAACCTTGATTGCTGAAGGGTACCCTCGGTTACCTTTAATTTCATGTGGGTAACCTTGATTGTTGAAGGGTACCCTTGGTTACCTTTAATTTCATGTAGGTAACCTTGATTGCTGAAGGGTACCCTCGGTTACCTTTAATTTCATGAGGGTAACCTTGATTGCTGAAGGATACCTTCGGTTACCTTTAATTTCATGAAGGTAACCTTGATTGCTGAAGGATACCTTCGGTTACCTTTTATTTCTTGTGGGTAACCTTGATTGCTGAAGGGTACCCTCGGTTACCTTTAATTTCATGAAGGTAACCTTGATTGTTGAAGGATACCTTCGGTTACCTTTAATTTCTTGTGGGTAACCTTGATTGCTGAAGGGTACCCTCGGTTACCTTTAATTTCATGAAGGTAACCTTGATTGTTGAAGGATACCTTCGGTTACCTTTAATTTCATGAAGGTAACCTTCATTGCTGAAGGAAACGTTCGGTTACCTTTAATTTCATGTAGGTAACCTTGATTGCTGAAGGGCACCCTCTGTTACCTTTAATTTCATGACGGTAACCTTGATTGCTGAAGGATACCTTCGGTTACCTTTAATTTCTTGTGGGTAACCTTGATTGCTGAAGGATACCTTCGGTTACCCTTAATTTCATGTAGCTAACCTTGCTTGCTGAAGGGTACCCTCGGTTACCTTTAATTGCATGTGCGTAGGAATTTTTTGTAAGTTCTACTTCCGTTGAGAAAATGCTGTAGTCCTATGGCGTTTAATTGGTGCAAAAAAGACTACTTTAGAAAAGGTACGTTTTAGGTACCTTCCGGTTATCGGATTGACCTGAAAATCAATAGGGATCGTTGCAAGAGGTGTAGCTATCGATAACTGAAAACGAAATTGGAATAGGTCAAACGGTTGACGAGTTATCGTGCTTACGGACGGACGGAGGGACGGAGCTACGTCCAGACACATCAAGATGATCCGAGTAAAGGTACACTAACGTGAACCTTAATAAGAGACATAAAAACGACATCGACCACCAAAATAACAACTATTTTAGCAGTCGCTTGCGCACTCATTCTAACAATTGATGCTGTTAAAACACCGAATATCTAGAATCAACCTACATAGAAGCTCTTGTGTACTTTTAAAAATAATTCCAAAACTGTTATTATAATATACAAAACTTGTAGTTGATTGTATCTGATACAGAAAAATGTTTATAGATGCTGCGTGCCGAGAAATTACAAACACCAAAACAAATGAGAGTAAAAGATGCAGTACGCGTAACCTCTGCCAATAAACAATGTATTGGTAACAAGTGGCATTGTAAAGATTAAGGTGGAGATATCGATTCCGGCTGTAAGTACAAGTTGCTACAACACAAAGTAAAAAATAGTTATTATGGAAAAGTGATTGGCAATTAGAAGTATCCTAATTGAAACCCAGCAGAAGAATAAAACAGAATTTCCCATATTCCATCAGATTCTTATATTAAAAAACCGGCTGGCGTCGACAGCAAAATTCTTTTTAAGCAGAAAAACACATAATATAAGTTATACAATGTATAATTTTGAATAACTCAACTTACTTTTTGTAAAAATGCAAGACCATGCTAATACCTTATTAAAGCTCTGCTTCAATGCATCGTCCATTAAAAAGCAGAATATTATCGCCACCAAAACTCCAGCAGTTCCAACAAAAAGGAAAATAATTCGGTTTACAGGATTGGTAACCACCTTAGAAGAGAGAAGAGGACGTCGCATTTTACGCAACATACAAGGTTAGCTATTCTGTACATGAAGAAGAAAATAAGTAGCAAGAAATTAGGGTATTTTTTAGAAAAAGGCTTTGCCCGATTAATGTTTGTGAAAACAAGGCTCCACTCTGTGGCCAATAACAAAACAGGTTTAAACACAAAATAGTGAAAACTGATAGCTTGTTTTTCAACATTTGTTAGAATGCTTGTTGATACGGATTTATGTGGTTGCGGACAAGTGGAGCAACAAAACCTGATAAAGAATTGACTTAGCACATTTGTTTTTAGATTTTGCAAACTGAAAATTTTCCAATATGCCAGATTTTTGGGTGATATTGATTCCATTGTAGATAGGTAGTTGAAAATGTTTCCAGAATCATTACGTTTGAGAAAGAGTACGCAGTAGCTTGGATCCTCTCATACAAGTCGGTTAGAAATGACGTATAACTGCGTTTCTTTAAGGTCGCAATTAGTTTTTTTAATTGTAGCAATAAACTAAAAATATTTATTTTCGAGTGGATTAACGTATGTGCTAATATTATATATTTATTGGTTTAATATACGATATGTTATATTGTTTGAATTTTTTGCACATCTTATAGCGCTGCGGAAGATTAATCTAAAATGTTACAGATTTACACATATATATCAAAAAGGCTTAGTCAAAATACTTATAAAATATTAGTAAAGATGAAAGCATGTTTACAAATAAATATGAAAGCTTATTAAAGTACCCATATTTAAACATCAGAAGACTTAAACTTCAAACATTAAAATAGCATCCACCGTACGGTCGTACAAATTGCTTAAAAAGTCTCTCCGAAACTGGTCATCCATTCTGCAAAATGGTTTGTAAAATAAGCTAATTGGTTGTAACGAGGCAACAGATCTCTTCAAAACAAAACATTCTAATCTTCTTTCTCGAGAGTACATCTTTCTGTTTACAAAATGTTTAGCAGCAATATTCTTAGAATTTGTTAAAATGTTTTTTCCAGATTTATCTAGATTCGATGCCAGGCCAACAATTAAAATTGCTACCGCAGCTAACAGTACGCCATTAGCAATAGCTAGTATATATATCTGTAAAGGAACAACGAATCTTGTTCTAACACTCATCCAAATAAGAAGTATTACTATCCAGAATAAACCTGATATAGCAAAAGACAATAATTCGCTTATTATTTCTCGTAATGTGGAGAATATTATAAGATTTTTGCGATAAGTTTTAATAACTTCTTGTATCGTTATAAGGTCGCAATTTGAAAGGGTCAATAGTTCTAGATTCCAAAGCAATGTACAAATTTTGTTTATCGTGATAACAAATAGCACGAAACCAAATGCTACTGTTCTGCCACATTCAAACCCAGCAGAAGCAATTACAAAGCGTAAAATAAAACAAACCACATTGGTAGCAGTATTCTGTTCAGCAAACCTACCTAGCACATCCTGAAGTATAAAGTAAAACGGATCAAAACAAATGTACAATGCCGTTACAAGTATAGCTAAAGGTACTGGTTGTGCGGCCACTACTGCAAACACCAAAACAATATCAGTGAGTTTGGTACGTTTGTTGGTTTGCCGGAACCGTATACCTGTAAATTACAAAACATTTTAGTAACAAATATAAATTTGCTAAAGTAAACCACCGATTAATCAAACCAACCTGGACAAATATTCTGGAAGTTCACAAGTTGATTAAAACCAGGGATACAATCGCGATGCTTAAAAAAGGTTCCCAACCGGCTAAAAATCCTCCACATGCAATAATGGCAATAAGGTGTAGAGTCAAAAATAAAATGTCGTAGCCTGGCCTGGATTTTACTAAAATGTGTGAAGCGGCAACATAAAAGCAACCCAAGGCAGCAAGCAAGTTTGTAACTATGCCAATTATTAACCCATGCCAGGTTTTTTTAGAGAGCGACAATGAAAGTCGGGAAAAGTCGGAATTCCATTCCAAGAAGTACTTTGGCATGTAAAAGTATTGCCATTTTATAAGCTGAAACGTAATGGCTTCTGATTGTGTTAGTGCTTTTGGATGTAGAACGTTTTGATTGATTTTGTAGTTTTTTATCGTAGCGACGTGTCTATAACAACTTCTGCAAAGCAATACGTGTTTTTGCAAATTCTAAAATCCTTTGAATGAAGCCAGCAAGTTTTTGAAAATTTACGTGAGAGTTTATTTGTTACACCTAATGAGTTACTTTTTTGCAACGCCACAGTGCATGATGTCTCTTATCAGACTACACGAGTAAATGTAAAAGCAACGTGTATATGGAAAATAATATATAACATATACCCGTTGCTGCTTATGCCAGTTTAAAATGGTTGACGCAAATTTGTCATAACGATTTATCGATTTTTTTACGTAAATTCCACGATAAAATATTTTGACATACAATATTTTTTAAATCATGTGGTAATCAATATTATTAGGAAACATAAAAAACCTTGTATAACGTATTTGCGTAAAACTGGTTATGTTAAAAAAATAGATAAAAATATTAAAGCGTCAATATATTTTGTTTGCACAACTTCAGGAAGCAAGTTTTTTTTAAATGCCCAGACAACATAGCTCTTTAATTTTTTTTGGGTACCTGTGGAGCTTCTGTCCATTTGATACTTTATGCCATGGCTGAGTAAACTTTAATTAACGTCATTTATTGATATTTATATATATATATATACGAATTCACACTAGTTCTATACTTTAAATTATCAATTAATTTTAGTATTACTAAACATCATGCATTCCGACTTAACAAAACTTGTAAAATTGCAAAGCTACAACAATAAATAGACTGAGAGTTACATGGCTTTTTAAGTAAGTTCCCGGTTAATTACTTATAATCCATCAAACATTAAAATTGCGCCAAACGTTTTAAGACAAATTTGCCAATAATAATTAGCCAGCAATTTGTTGTCAAGTTTTCCTAAACTTCCATAGTTTATTCGAACTGACTGCACTGCTCTAATTTGCAAAAAGTTTATATGATTTGCTTTAGTAGGCCACTTTGCATGAAAGTACTTGCACGTTATTTGACGTTGAGTAACAACAACAATTCCAAGTTCTGTCATTTTGCCAATTTAAGACAAACAAATGTACAATGCTGAGTAGGCGGCTACAAACGCAACCACTGCCAAGCCATACAACGTATATGTAACCTGCTGAGCTGTGCATTGCACTAATAACCAGGCAAGAAGAACAAAAAGCCAAAAAGCTGTTGTTAACCCAGCAGCAATTAGCTTATCTAACAAGTCCTGCGTGTTTTTAAAAATTAATCTAAAACTGTTATAATATAGAACAAAACAATTTGTTGACTGTATTTGATACAAAAAAATATTCATCGATCCAGAAAATCGGGATATCACTAGCACCAAACAAGTAAGTGCAAAAGATGTGGTCCGCAAAACTTCAGCAGTAAAACAGTATAATGGAAGAAGATGCAATAATGCAAAACTAAAACTACTCTAGGATATGTCCATTGCTTCAGTTAGAACAAGTTGTTGTAATGAAAAGTAAAAAATGTCAATTTTGCAAAAGTAACCGCAAATTAGAACCATCCAGATTGAAATTTCCAGTAGAGGAATAAAACAGAATTTTCCACAGTCCAGCATATATTCCAATTTAGAAACTGGCTGGGGACGATAACGAAATTCTTTTTAAATAAAAAACACAAAATTTTAGATTTACAAACCAGGGGTTTATATGATTAGGTTACTTACTTTTGGAGAAATTGAAAGACCACGCTAATAACTCATTAAAGCTTTGAATCAGTCCATCATCCAACAGAAACCAGAAAAATATCGCAACCAAAATTCCTGCTGTTCCATTGAAAAGAAAGATGATTTTGTTTACAAGGTTGGTTTCCAATTTTGAAAAAAGGACGTCGCATTTTAAACAGCAGACCAAGTTGGCTAATCCGTATATAAAATAGAGGCCATGCGATAAAACGCTAAGAATTATTTTCGAGCGAGGTCTTGTTCGAATAATTCTTGTGCAGTCAGCATTCCACTCCATGGCCAAAGGCCAAACATGTGCAAACGCATTGTTGTGAAATGTGATAGCTTGTTCAACATTTGGGAGAATGCTTATTGGTACATTATTGTGTAGTTGTGGAAAAATCGAGAAATACCACTTGTTAAAGAAATGACATAGAAAATTTCTATTTAGTTTTGTGCCCCCGAAAAATTTCCAGTATGCTCGAATTTGGCGCAACTTTGATTCCATTGTAGAACTGTGGTTGAAATTGGATGAATATGTTTCCAAATTTGATACGTGTGTGTAATAAGACACAGTAACATCAGTTAGTAAAGACACAGATACAAAATTTAATTAGATTTTCAAAAAAGCTCAATAACTGCAGAAAATCGTTTTTTCGTGAAAAAAGCAATTTGTTTTCTTTAATTGTAGCAATAAGCCTATAACAATATTTCTTAGTTATTATTTTTTAAACCACCTACTTACAGTCCGTCGATTGTTTTTGTCTAAAACAATTATTTAACTTTTAATTTGTGCATGTAAAATTGTATTCCAGTATTTAATTAATTTTAAAAAGGAATCATAAAAACTCAATTTGCATAAAAGTTCTAAAAAATGCTGTTATACATTGTTTCTATGTGAACTATTAAGTGAGGTATACTTCAATTCTATGCCACTAATTTTTAATCGAACAGTTATACTTGAATGCTTTTCACATACTAATACATAAAATGCTTATACTGCACGAGTATTACTCCAAAGTCCAAAAAACTATTAAAATTTATATCAACAATTTAACTAAAAGTTCATCACAAAATTTTGTAATATAAGCCTTTAAGTGTAATTTTTTAAAATTACACTGGCAAAGCAACATTTTAATTTGCGTACATTTAGTTATCGCCCGGACGATGTTTTATTGAAAATTCCTCAAATCAACAATCTACCGTTTTCAAAGATCTTTTTATATTTTCTAATTAAATGCACTACTGAAAGCGTTCAAACTGTTAACTTTACTGCGTTACCTTTAACAGTTACATGCTGCTTGAAGTTAATACCACCAAATACCTGGTGATGAAACTTCATTCTTACGGTAATGAAAAATAACATGTCTTAGATCAGTATGCTAAAACACTGGAGTTCATTAGCAAATCATTTTCCACCTCTGCGCCTGGATTGTGAACAAAATAAGAAAATCCATTTAAAATATTCACCAAATACTCCAGTATAAAATATCGTTCGTTTGACATATTCTGGCATTACTCGATATGATATTACTCTACATATGATTTGTCACATGAAGTAACAAAGGGTTACTAAATCTACCAATCGCATGTACAATTGTCTGAACTGCATTATTCAGTTGTAGGTGTGTAATGTTTTTGGCTTGTTGACATCAGATACATGTGCAGAATTCCGCACAGAATTCAAGCTGAATTAAATAAGACACGCATTTGCTTGCTTTCTGGTGTAGTATTCATTTTTATGATATTATAAACTATCGGGAAAGTTCTTAAATTTATCGGTACATGTTTGTAAACTACACTAATTATAGTTCATGCCTCTCCAAATTGTTTCGTTGGAAGCATGTGGCAACGATTACAGTTGTACTGAAAATTACGTAAAGCATAAAATAGAAACAACATGTGACTGTTTTTGAACAAATTCAACGTTCCGGTAGCCTTCAGGAACTCTTACAAGGAGCGAATAACATATTACAAGAACATTTTACGAAACAACAAAGAAAATTTCTTATCTCCAACCGTACTTTACAAATACATCATAAATTTTAAACATTTATATCTAGTGAAGCCATCCTTCCGATGAAAATACATTCAAAATTGTATGAATATTTCATATGGCTATAACTTACATATATAAAACGAACTTGGAAAATATTTGTATTTAATTATTACATACCACACAAGATGTGTTTAAAATTTGTGACTAGCAAAGGGAAAGTCAGGCCAATCAAAAACCTGACAGCGGCTTCATAACTTTCATTCAAACCGCCCTGGAATGACGTCAAACTCGTACAAACAAAACCGAAAGTTGTCAAAAACAACTCAAGGAGTGTCAATATATAATAATAATAATAATACGTTTAGAATTTAAAGTTATATAACAAATTCAATACAACCGGCCTCACTTATGTACAAAACTTTAACGTAACTTATTCTAAGATACTAATTAATTCAATACTGTTTACTCAGTGCCTAGAGGTTTCTGTCAAGCTTCAGGCAATCCGAGAAACTGGTTTTTCAAGCAAAATATTTTAAATCGAGTGGATATTAGTTAGGTAGTACTTTCTTTACTTTAGTATTTCAGGTGACACTTTCATTTTATATTTTACTTTAAATAAATTATTTTTATCAATTGGTAAACAACTATGCTACCATCCACAAAACTACTACACTTTCTGCGCAATATTGCTCACATAAGCACCCAATTGGAATAAATAGCGATGTAAGTAATTTTGAGAATTTGAAAAAATTTGGAACTATTGAATTTTGAATATTATCAAATAATGCAATTCTCTAAATTTTTTTCAAGATTTATACCCAAAAAGGGGCAGTCAGTGTTTGCTACTTTCACTGGCCAAGTTCTGATTTGTAAAAGGAACTTACATCTACAGTTTGTAATCATGTTACACAAACACCTGAAACTATTTTCTTTTACAATAGCTAGTGCTAAATTTTGTGGTGGTATTATTTTCGACTGGGATACCAAACGTCAAAAAATGAGTGTTGATTGTTCTAAAAGCCCAAAAATAAATCGGAGGTTGTTACTCATTGCTCTACTTATTGCATTTCAAGCAGCTGGTGCTTTAGTTTGGCACACAGATGGAGAATCGACAGTCAACCGTTCAGCTGCTTTAGTTGTGTTGCTACTTGGAATTATACCCAATGTCTGTGGCTACATGTTCGTTCTAGAATTAAAGAAGAAAGCTAGTACGGTCTGTGAATTTTTCAATGGATTGCTGGACTATCATGCAATGTATCCTTGCAACGATGTTCCCCCATCCAACTCATTCCGACAAAAAATGATGACTCTTATGGCTTACGGAAATGCAGCTGGTGGCACAGCATTTGCGCCTTTCTTCACAATTGGAATTCATTTAGTCGAACCGTGCATTCCATCATTGGCTGGATATTGGTTACTGCCAGAGTGTGGATTAATTGGAAATAACTCTAAATTTCTGTGGGAATATGAAGGACATGTAATCAAGTTGGCGGTTATTTCAGTCAACTTTTGGATAATGAGCATCGGTTGTCAAAATATTGTCTTGGGTTTCAGCTCTATAATGGCTTTAGGATCAAACACGCTGCAAAACTACATTCGAACGTAAAAAGTTAATAAAGATGTACAATCTATTGTTTATGAATTTATTATTAAATTTTAATTTATAGATTTGCTAATGGCTGCCTTCTCCGTAACTGGAACACCAACCGCATTGTACATCAATATCGCACACTACAACTACTTGGTATTCTACTTAACCAAGTACAACAAAATGTAATTCTCACAGGAATGATTTTCGTGGCATCAAACACCCTGTGCTTTAGTGCAACTTTAATCATCAGAGAGAAAATGGCAGCCAGGGATCCGGCTATTACTGCAATGTTTGGTATGTTGATGATTGATGCAGTGCTTATTCTGATTGTATTACTGGGAGGTATGGCTTTGGTTTATATGGCATCAGGAGAAAGTAAACAAAATTTGTACAAGAAACTTGTAGAAATTGAAAGTGGAATAGAGAGAAGGTTGAGAAAGAAATTCTATCGAAGTTTTGATAGGATCAAGATTCGATTTGGTTCAGTTAACTTTGTTGATAGACTGACTGCGCTAGAGTCAATTAACCTTGCCAGTGGGGTGACCGTAAATTTGATCCTGATGGATGTATGAATTTGAAGAGAAAAATGTTGAAACTTGCGAGTAATCTACGCATAAATTGCAGCTTCAAAACGTTATGATTTAAAACGTTGATGCATGTATCTAATATTATATCTAAAATTCGCTAGAAGTCAAATAGAAATAAAAGTAGCAACAAAAGTTTACTATGCAACCTCAATTTCAGTCCTGTAAGGATACGAATTCTAAAATCTTTATCTAACTTTTATATATGTCAATAATTATTGCTGTAAAGCTAGTATTATAATTATTTACTGAAATTGTATAATCATATCATTAATAGAACCAATGGTAAATTAAGATATTTTACATACGTTCTACTAGTTACTGGCTTTCCATAACTTGATTGCATTTATTATTTCTGCCTGTCTTTGCTAGCTGCTATAGCTGGTTAATAAAGTACTTAAACGAAGTAACTTTACTTCCGGATACAGTGCAGTAAATATTAGGTTTAAAAATCATTAGTAGCCAATGTAAGAATACTTGCGCAACTATTTACCCATTACGGATATCAACGTCAGTCCAAACCTATTAACAAAACATATCGTGTGGCATAAAGTCTTGTTATATCCGACTAATTGCCATTATAGTTTTCATATGTACTTCAAATTGTAATGCAAGTTTTTAAAATCACAATAGTATTAAGTTTATATCTAATTTGTGTGCTTCAATATAACAAAAACTTCAAATATAGTTCAAAGAATTATAGAAATGTTATCCTGCTGTCAACAAAACTCTCATTGTACCACGAGTCACTCCCCGAAAAAGTTTAAAATACCCACAAGGTCAATAACAAAAATGTTCCCATAGCAAATCACCAACGGCCTAGAAAATCGCTTCATTACTTTATTTTTTAACGAGCTTGCTGTCCACTTGCAACCCTTCCACGACTTTTGAAGACAAATTACCGGCACTCGCTTCCATTGCAACTGTGGAAAGGCGTTCACCACCGAAAATACACTGAAGACACATTTCAAAGTTCAGAAGGCTGGATGTGTTTTTCGATGTCAATGGTGTTCTCGTACATTTCAGACAAACCCGAAGTTGAAAATGCACCTGAAACGAGTTCATTTTCTGAATCCGTCTAGCACTTTCGGGTGTCGTACAGTCGTACGTCTGGCAAGCGGTTTGGTAGTTTTCAACGGCTCTGTTCCCATCGGATGTTGAAGGGGCACCCAAATGTCAAGTTACGAACTCACGAGAATGGATTTTTTGTACCGAAGGGTCAACTGAAGATATGCTACCAATGCCTATTGGTTATATTTGATTTGGTAACAGTAAAAACTTTTCCAAACTATTGCAAAAAAATATATGCAGCTTCAGCTAAAAGATAGAACGCATAATAGATAAAAAAGCAAGAATATAATCATTTGACATTTAAATGTATCCATATTTATTGTGCTTTTATACTTAATTATTTATAATTGTTATTTTTGTGAAGTTGCAAAATAACATGAGAAGAAGTATATTAGCTATATAATTTGCTAATTGGGTAGCTAAGATTCTGTTTTAACAATTAAGAGATTAAAATTTGCTCTCTAGCCTTCTAGAATGAGAAATACCAAGTTGACTTAATTATACAGTATTTTTATTTAATATTATCATTATTCTAAAAGTACAATTAATCTAATAGTACAGTATATTATCTGCAGATAGTAAGCACAATTAATTTACTTATCCATCAAAAGCAAATTTACAGTAATCCCCATTGCAAGGTCAATGCAATTTAGTGCAGTTAGCCGATCAACAAAGTTAACCGAGCCAAATCGAATTTTCATTCTGTAAAAGCTTTTATATGCCCTCTTTCTTAGTCGTCTATCCTTTCCACTTTCAACTTGAGCAAGTTTCCTGTACAAATTAATTTTGCTTTCTCCTGAAGATATGTAAACCAAAGCCATACCTCCAAGTAGCACAACCAGTATTATTACTGTATCAACAATTAACATGCCAAATATTGCTGTTAGAACCAAGTCCTTTTCTGCCATTTTTTCTCGGATGACTAAAGTTGCACTACAGCACAAGCAGTTGGATGCCACAAATATCATTCCTGTTAGAATTACGTTTTGTTGCACTTGGTTTAGTAGTTTACACAGTATTTGGAGTGAGCGATATTGGTGTACAATACGGTTGGTGGGCCAGTCACAGTGTAGGCAACCGCTAGCAAACCTAAAAGCAATCAATGAAATATGTTAATTCGTAAATAAACTTCTTAAGTGTTTAGGACCTATTTGCAAGGTTGGACCCTATTTTGGAAGTGTGGGGCCTAGTTGCGTAGACAAGCGCACAATTTAGGGGTACAGGACCTAATTGCGTTGAGTAGGTCCTAACTGCGTTGAATAGGGCCTAATTGAGTTAAATAGGGCCTAATTGCGTTGAATATGGCCTAATTGCGTTGAGTATGGCCTAATTGCGTTGAATATGGCCTAATTGCGTTGAATATGGCCTAATTGCGTTGAATATGGCCTAATTGCGTTGAATATGGCCTAATTGCGTTGAATATGGCCTAATTGCGTTGAATATGGCCTAATTGCGTTGAATATGGCCTAATTGCGTTGAATATGGCCTAATTGCGTTGAATATGGCCTAATTGCGTTGAATATGGCCTAATTGCGTTGAATGTGGTCTAATTGCGTTGAATTGGGCCTAATTGCATCGTTTTTGAAATATTGGTTTAGTATCAATTGGGTTGATTTAAGGTCTACAGGCTGAGCTTGGGACCTATTTGTTTGATTTAGGACCTACTTACCTAATTTTGGCCCATAAATTCTAAAACAATAGAGTTGTAACCATTGGAATTGCTTACGTTCGAATGTAGTTCTGTAGCGTGTTTGATCCCAGAGCCATTATTGAGCTAAAAGCAAATGTAATATCATTGCAACCAATGCTTAGTATCCAGAAGTTGGCAAAAATAACCACCAACTTGAGTAAATATCCCCACATAGCTTTAGGGTTACTTCCAGTAACTCCACACTCTGGCAAAAGCCAATACCCAGCCAGGGATGGCATACAAGGCTCAACTAAATGAACTCCAAATGTGAAGAAAGGTGCAAATGCTGTGCCACCAAATGCGTTTCCGTAAGCCATAAGAGTCATCATTTTTTCTCGCATAAAGTCCGGTAGAGGAACATCAGTACCAGGATATATTTTCTGGTAGGCAAACAGTCCATTAAAAAATTCACAGACTGTAGTAGCATGCTTTCTTAACTGGGAAATGAATAGGTAGCCAAAAATATTCAGGAGAAATCCCATTTCCAACAGGATTAAAACCAATGAACGATTCCCTTTAGTTACAGCTGATTTGTGCCAGATTAAGCCAATAATGACTTGAAACACTGATAACAGTGTGGTAAATAACAGCTTTCTAGTTATTTGTGGACTTTTTGAAGGATCAGCCGTCATTTTGCGAAGTTTAGGATCCCAATTGAAAATTATGCCACCACGAAATTTAGCACTGGCTATGGTAAAGGAAAACAGTTTAAGGTTTTCTTGTAACATGATGACAAACTGTAGATGCCTAAATGCCTATACTCAATTATTTTAAAAAGCGTGTGTTTCAGTTTGCACAAAGCTTGATACTATTTATTACAGAATAATCGGTATGCCGTAATGCGCTATGATAAATCGGTGCTCATCTATAACGCCGTCTGTACTGATTTTTTTTAAATTGTAGATTGATGGACGTAGAGGTATTATATTAGCACACCTTGAGTGGGAGCCAGAATCTACCAAACTAAACGCAAGCTCATTGGAAAAAGGTGACATATAACAAACTACGTAATAAGAATAATCAACTTCCAAGAGGAATTAAATTACAGTTCCTTATTTAAGAAAGCAGACGGCTGGATCACGTGAAACCGGAACAAAAATAACTAACACATTGACTTGTTTTTGACTTGCTTCAGGTTTGTTTGTTGAAGATTTACGTCATAACAGAAATATTTATGGAAATAGGACGAAACAAAATGAAATTATTAAAATAATCTTAACTGTTTCTATTTTCCTTATAATATTTTACTAAACAGGTTTTAGTTCCCTGAAAAGTTTTGTCATAACTTTATCTGATCACAGCATGTCAAATGTATTAGGAAAATGCCAAGTTTTTTATTATAATTAAGAGTTCTCTATTTAGTTTTCTAATAAAATTTAATGACAGCATGTCAGAGATAATAAATTGAACACCAGCAAAACCGTTTACCTACTTGAAACTCTTGTGCTGTTTTAATAATTGTATATCCCTTAGGCACTCTCGATTTTCTTCTGTTATGTATTTTACTACTCACGCTGTGTAGTAAAATATGTGTTTAATCATGAAGTAGGAAAAGAATAAATTATTATTAAATTAAAGAAATGTCTTAGACGCAAAATAGGCATAAATTGATAATCATCATTTTACATTGACAGCTTTCAGTCGGAAACGCAAATTGATGAAATCTATATAACTGTGTCTAAATACTTATTGTTAAGGAATTACATGGCAAAAACTTGTCAACGAAAAATATTTTCATTAAATAATTTTAAAAATATGCTTAAATTGTCCATAAGGTAGTCGCAAATTATAACTTAAAAGAATCATAATTCTTTATTTTGGTTTCTCTATTTTTGTGTTTGCCCTGATGACGATAGGAGAGAGCTATTGAAAGCTGTGTTTATAAAAATCCTTTGTTACATTTAAGCCAAAAGTGTTTTCTTGTAAACGCACATGTCAAATATACTATCGCATGTTAACCTCAAAAGAAAACATGACGCTAAAACTTGTCATCCAAAATTAGAATTCTTTTTTGATTTTCATAATATGCTTAACATCAAAAACTTAAATTCCAATAAATGTTGGTTTCATAGAATGAGCAATCTTATTAACCATTGAATATGTAATATTATATCTGTATAATAATACACTACATAATATTATGTAACATACCGAAAATTCAAATTTTATAAGTTGGGTAAATACCTTGTGTAATTTGTTTTTTGAAGTTAATTTATTTCCAAATGTAATTCAGAACATTTGTGGCGCTTCAACATAGTGTGGCACAAATTTTTTAATATCCGATTAAATGCTAATAAAAATAAGTTTTAAATAAACTTCAGATTGTAATCTAAGTTGTTGCAATGCCAAAAGTATTAGGCTTACATCTAGTTCATATAATTTAAAGCATCAATTACGGTGTACTAAAATATTATTCTGCTGTTAATAAAACTCTCATTGTACCACGAGTCACTCCCCGAAAAAAGTTGAAAACACCCACACGGCCCATAACAAACCTGTTTCCATAGCAAATCACCAAAGGCCTAGAAGACCTTACAAATCTTTTCATTACTTTATTTTCCAATGAGCTTCCTGTCCACTTGCAGCCCTTCCACGACCATAAAACTTTACTGCTTCTTACAAAAAACGCCTTACCTAACTCAAGTACAACTGTCCAAAACCCCATAGTAGAAAACGTAGCTATTACCAATGTTCCTTTTGTGGTAAAATGCAAATTAGTCCAAAATCTTACTAAAACAAAGTTATCATAAATTGCGGTAATCATAAAAGCTGCATTGCAAGTGACTAGAAATATATCAAAAATGCACAGAAGGTTTTGATGAAGTATTTGAAATGATCGATACACTTGTATAATGTTATCTTTTGTTCTAAGACAATCCTCTGTTAAGTACTTTTTCCGACCAAGTCGAAGTTCTTGCGTAACAAACAGCGCAACATAAATCAAACACACCATAAAACTGCAACCACAAATTGTAGCATTGGTTAAAAGAATAGTAACTCCGTAACAATGTGTAATTATAACAAAAAGTTTAACAGGTAGATTGAAGTGCTGCTCAGGTATTAATCCACCTAGAGATATGGGTCCTCTTGGAAACACAATTGTAAACAGCCACAGAAATACATTAAAAGCTACCATGTTAAGTTGAAATAGAATTAGAAATGCTTCAATAAGTTTGTTCAGTTTAAAGTTGTCGGGTTGAAAAGTGCGCATGTAGTTTTCTGTATGAAATTTAAACATATATATGTAATATATATTTTTTATAGGTTTTGTAATATAATTTACTTACTTTTAAGATGTTCAAGTAACGTAAGCGTTGCGTTCAAGTATCTGGCACAATTTTCGCCTTGAAGTGTCATTGCTGTGTAAATTATAACAAGCTGAAAAGCCCCAGAGAGAAATGCTAATGAAAGGTAAAACTGATCAAAGTGTTGGTTATAATACAGGTTTACTATTATATAGGTTTTGAGTATTGCAAATATTACAAATGCGAGTAAATGAAGGTATGCTCTAGGTTTTAAACTCAAGTCACAAAGAAATCTTTGGGAGGTTTTGTTGTAGTATAGGAAATTAGATTTTAATAAAATACCAAAGGAAAACGGTATAGGAAGTATGGTTAGAAGACGAGAGCTATACATGATTAAGTTGGATGCTTAATGCTTAAGCGAAATAAGTGTACTAAGTTTTTGCTGGAAGGTACCTAAAGTTTCAGAATTCTGGTTGTGACGCAATGTCTGAATGATGAATAATATATGTGTTTGTAGGAAGTAACATTTAAATGCTCTTGAAATTGTAGCCAATAACTAATTCCTAAGTTAAAAATACGTTTTTGATGAATAGCAAATTGTTTACTTTAAGAGAAACATGTCATATAAATTAGTTTTTATATATATTTTAACATTGCAAAATATATCCTGTTGTTTGATCCTTGAAATCGTTCGTATTTCTCTTTGAAAATACGTAAGCAAGAACTGTAAATGTCAAAATGCTCTATATATTGCCAAACGTTTTAAAAAGCAATTTACTATTATGCTTCCGTGTTGACTAAACCATATAATTACACAGCGTAATTTACATCATAATTTAGCTGTAACTTTTGTAACTGAAATTAAATTAAATTACCTATTTACACTCGTGTTCATAAACATTTGCTTGTTTAGCGTTTTTAGAACATCCTGTGCTGATACTAGATGGGAACATTATTCGGAAAAACGCGATATAACCTCTAAAATATGTAATACTAAAACAATATGCCACAACTGATAACAAAGCACGACTGCAAAGTTAGTACATGTACAAGTTTGTTGATGTAATTAAAGTTGTATTCAAATCAGCATATCTTATATGGATAAAATTCTGACGCTTTTTGTTTACTTCATTTTAAATGTAAAGTACTGGGCTGGTAATTACAGAAGAAAAATATTTTAAATGTTTTATATTTACACATGTGATGTTTTTAATAAAGCATACCAAATTTAGTATTGGATGTAATAAAATACTTTTCATACCAATGTGGTTTCAAGAACTATGGACAGATGGATAACTGCCACTGGCCATTTTCTCTCCCCAACAGCATCTTGTTTTTACGCAAATCGGTCCTATACCACACATCCAGGCCCAAAATATTGCAATAGCCCCTACGTCACGTATTTCAAGTATTTTTAGTCTGAGTGTTTTTGGATTTGCCAGCGGTTGCCTTCACTGCAACTGGCCCACCAACCGTATTGTAAACCAGTATTGCACATTCCAAATACTGTGTAAACTACTAAACCAAGTACAACAAAACGTAACTCTAACAGGAATAATCTTTGCGGCATCCAACAACTTCCCAGTCAGCACAAAACCGTAAGATAAGCATTGTTACGATATTGGCATAGCCGTGATGGTTTTGTATCAATATGACCGGTTTTGCAACAGTCTGCCAACACAAAGCGTATTGCGTGTCTTGTGCTGGATCTGTATTGGCTCTGTATTGTATCTAAAACATAAGCAAAGAGTCTACCTGGCTGATTTCTTTGGAGGACACCATTCTTTCTTGCTATATAAGCCTACTGAAGTAGGCATGTGGCACTATGCTGCCACATTGCTACTTCAGTAGGCATATATATTGGTTACTGAAGTAGGAATGTGGCACTATGGGAGAATACATGGGAATGGTGGCACTTTGGGAGAATACATGGGAATGGTGGCACTATGGGAAAATACATGGGGAATGTGGCACTATGAAAGAATACATTAGAATTGCGGCACTATGGGAGAATACATGGGGATTTTGGCAGAATTATGGGTGGAAGCTGGAAATTATGGTGTCCTTTATCACATTTGCGTACAAATATTCATGCACTTAGTGCATGAACGGGCCCCCTTCTAGTTTTTTATATGTTGGTGCGTTGTCGTCCATGCCAATACATAACCAGCATTCTTAATCAACGTGTCTGAATTGAACCAATATTAGGCCAATACACAACCAATACACCTTTAATTTAGCATATGCATTGCCAATATGAAGCCAACAGTAATCCAGCATCGATAAAAATGTGCAAAATATTATCCTTGTACAAGTCTTAGTTAAATTTAATTATACTTTTTTATTAAAACTACTCAAGTATACATTTTTTAAACAAACCCGTGGTATCAACCATGATTGGCGTCGTCGTTAGTCTGCACAGTTGATATCTACATTTGATTCGATACTACCATTTACTAAAATGCTACTACTAAAAAACTGAATACATTTTGTATCTTATGTCTTTTATAACAACGACATTTTCGAGCTTCGGTCTTTTGCGGTGACGATATTTTGAGGACAAGGTCTTTTATTCACGGTCTTTTGAGGCAACGATCTTATGTGATTAGGTCTTATCACGGGTAATCGAAACTGGAAAGAAGAACTAATTTACTACCTCTATTAAATAACTACGATAAGTTTACATAACTAACAATTATAAATAAATAATTATAAATTACATACCTAATAAACATTCATATATTTAAAAAGTGTCCTTTCTTTTTAGCTACTTCGTTTTCCATCGTTCAGCTGAAGCCGGCTATTTTTTTAATTTCAGAAAATTCCTTAATCTGTCATGAAAAACGGAAATGACAAATAAGCTTTAGAAGTTTTAACCTTATTCCAAATCA